>CM022299.1:605972878-607324766 GCA_011799875.1 Thinopyrum elongatum
GACGATCTCCGGCGCAGCAGCCTGGCGGCGTCGTGCTATGGTTCGGCCGTCGTCGGAGATAATGGGAGATTTGGGGAAAATTTTCTAAGTGTGGCCATATATACCACAACCTTTGGTCCCGGTTGGTGGCACCAACCGGGACCAATGCACCCCTTTTGTCCCGGTTGGTGCTACCAACCGGGACCAAAGGCCTTGCGCTGGCACGGTGCGGTGGGATGTTTAGTCCCACCTCGCTAGTTGAGAGAGCTCGAGAGTGGTTTATAAGCGCTGCTGCGCCCACCCTCTCGAGCTCCTCTCAACTGCAGGCTTTCGGGCCTACTCTATCAATCCTTGCGTGTGGGCCTACTGGGCCTACTGCGGGCCTGAATCCTGGCCCATGGTTGGGTTCCTAGTCGTATTCAGGCCGTGGTGGCCCAGTAGGTGGCATTTTTTTATTTTTTTTCTAGTTTTTTTGTTTTCTTTTTTGCTTTATTTATTTTATTTTGGTTCTACTTACAACAAAATACTTACTGTTTTTCAGTGATTCTTATTGCTTTTAGGTAATAAAAATTATAAATTTTTTGTTAGTGCCATTAGTTTTGCAATTTGAATAGTTTAAATTTGAATTTTTTGAAATTTGTGTGAATCAATAGTTGTGAATAACTTTACTATAAAAATAGATTTTTGAGTGATTGTTTTTCCTGCTATTTAATATTACTGTGTTTTATCATTAAATTCAATTTGGTAATTTTTAGGTTATTTGAAATGTCTATTTTAATCAAAAACATATTTTGTTATTTTAGTTTGCTATTAAAGTTTCGAACAAAAAAAATCTGAAGACATTTTTTTGAACTTATTTGAACTCCAGACTTTTTGTGTGTTCAAAATGCACCATTCAAAGCATGTGCTAAAAAGTTGAGAGGGTTACGGCAAAAACTGGATGCACTTCATGCACAAAACGGACAATCTCTTTCGAAGTATCAAGGTTTCATACAGAAACTCCTCTGTTACAAAGGGACTTCATTTTTTGAACTTATTTGAACTCCAGAGTTTTTGTGTGTTCAAAATGCACCATTCAAAGCCACATCATCAATTTTCAACCCTTTCTGACTTCATTTGTTATTTTTCATGCATTTACTGATTTTTTGCGCTAAATGACCCTGAAATTGAAAAGCACTTCAAATGAACTCTGAAAAGGTTGAAAGTTGGCATGGTTTCATCATTTCACCCACATAGCATGTGCTAAAAAGTTGAGAGGGTCACGGCAAAAACTGGATGCACTTCATGTACAAAACGGACAATCTTTTTCGAAGTATGAGGGTTTCATACGGAAACTCGTCTATTACAAAGGGATTTCATTTTTTTGAACTTATTTGAACTCCAGAGTTTTTGTGTGTTCAAAATGCACCATTCAAAGCCGCATGATCAATTTTCAACGCTTTCTGAATTCATTTGTTGTTTTTCATGCATTTACTGATTTTTTGCGCTAAATGACCCTGAAATTGAAAAGCACTTCAAATGAACTCTGAAAAGGTTGAAAGTTGGCATGGTATCATCATTTCACCCACATAGCATGTGCTAAAAAGTTGAGAGGGTTACGGCAAAAACTGGATGCAGTTCGTGTTCAAAACGGACAATCTCTTTCGAAGTATCAGGGTTTCATACGGAAACTCGTCTGTTACAAAGGGATTTCATTTCTTCACATGTAACTGCAGTGATATTCTAGATCAAAGGCATCATCATAATAGTTATGGAGAGAAAGTCTTCACTTTTTCTTCGCTTGTGTCCTTTGCTTATTGCGCCGTAACCATGGATATTCTTCATCTCTTAACAGGGTGCTTGGGTCAGCCTTGACTTTGAAGGGAGGAATTTCATGAAACTTTTCATAATCTTCAGACATGTCTGTCTTGCCCTCCAATCCCACGATGTCTCATTTTCCTGAAAGAACTATGTGGCGCTTTGGCTCATCGTATGATGTATTCGCTTCCTTATCTTTTCTTTTTCTCTGTTTGGTAGACATGTCCTTCACATAGAAAACCTGTGCCACATCGTTGGCTAGGACGAATGGTTCATCTATGTAGCCAAGAATGTTCAGATCCACTGTTGTCATTCCGTACTGTGGGTCTACCTGTACCCCGCCTCCTGACATATTGACCCATTTGCACTTAAACAAAGGGACCTTAAAATCATGTCCGTAGTCAAGTTCCCATATGTCCACTGTGTAACCATAATATGTGTCCTTTCCCCTCTTGGTTGCTGCATTAAAGCGGACACCGCTGTTTTGGTTGGTGCTCTTTTGATCTTTGGCGATCATGTAAAATGCATTCCCATTTATCTCGTATCCTTTGTAAGTCAATACAGTCGAAGATGGTCCCCTGGACAACGAGTACAGCTCATCAGAAACAGTGTTGTCACCTCTGAGTAATCCAGTCGTCACACTGCTCCGGGTGTTTGGAGCGCAGAATGTTCTTGTGTTCATCGACATACGGGGTCAGCAAGGTAGAGTTCTGTAGAACTGTGTAGTGTGCTTGAGACCAAGAATGCCCGTCCCTGCATATTATTGAGTCCCCTCCTAGCGTGCCTTTTCCAGTCAGTCTCCCCTCATACCGCGATTGAGGGAGACCAATCTTCTTAAGGTTAGGAATGAAGTCAACACAAAACGCAATGACATCCTCTGTTTGATGGCCCATGGAGATGCTTCCTTCTGGCCTAGCGCAGTTACGGACATATTTCTTTAGGACTCCCATGAACCTCTCAAAGGGGAACATATTGTGTAGAAATACGGGGCCCAGAACGACAATCTCGTTGACTAGATGAACTAGGACGTGCGTCATGATATTGAAGAAGGATGGTGGGAACACCAGCTCGAAACTAACAAGACATTACGCCACATCGCTCCTTAGCCTTGGTATGATTTCTGGATCGATCACCTTCTGAGAGATTGCATTGAGGAATGCACATAGCTTCACAATGGCTAATCGAACGTTTTCCGGTAGAAGCCCCCTCAATGCAACTGGAAGCAGTTGCGTCATAATCACGTGGCAGTCATGAGACTTTAGGTTCTGGAACTTTTTCTCTGCCATATTTATTATTCCCTTTATATTCGACGAGAAGCCAGACGGGACCTTCATACTGAGCAGGCATTCAAAGAAGATTTCCTTCTCTTCTTTGGTAAGAGCGTAGCTGGCAGGACCTTCATACTGCTTTGGAAGCATGCCGTCTTTTCCGTGCCAACGTTGCAGGTCCTCCCGTGCCTCCGGTGTATCTTTTGTCTTTCCATACACGCCCAAGAAGCCTAGCAGGTTCACGCAAAGGTTCTTTGTCATGTGCATCACGTCGATTGAAGAGCGGACCTCTAGGTCTTTCCAGTAGGGTAGGTCCCAAAATATAGATTTCTTCTTCCACATGGGAGCACGTCCCTCAGCGTCATTCGGAACAGATAGTCCGCCGGGACCCTTTCCAAAGATTATGTGTAAATCATTAACCATAGCAAGTACGTGATCACCGGTACGCATGGCGGGCTTCTTCCGGTGATTTGCCTCGCCTTTGAAATGCTTGCCTTTCTTTCGACATTGATGCTTGGTCGGATGAAATTGACGATGCCCCAGGTACACATTTTTCCTGCATTTGTCCAGGTATATACTTTCGGTGTCAGCTAAACAGTGCGTGCATGCGTGGTATCCCTTGTTTGTCTGTCCTAAAAGGTTACTGAGAGCAGGCCAATCATTGATGGTTACAAACAGCAACGCATGCAGGTCAAATTCCTCCTGTCTGTGCTCATCCCACACACGTACACCGTTTCCATTCCACAGCTGTAAAAGTTCTTCAACTAATGGCCTTAGGTACACATCAATGTCATTGCTGGGTTGCTTAGGGCCTTGGATTAGTACTGGCATCATAATGAACTTCCGCTTCATGCACAGCCAAGGAGGAAGGTTATAGATACATAGAGTCACGGGCCAGGTGATGTGATTGCTGCTCTACTCCCCGAAAGGATTAATGCCATCCGCGCTTAAACCAAACCATACATTCCTTGGGTCACCTGCAAACTCAGCACGGTACTTTCTCTCGATTTTTCTCCACTGCAACCCGTCAGCGGGTGCTCTCAACTTCCCGTCTTTCTTACGGTCCTCGCTGTGCCATCGCATCAACTTGGCATGCTCTTTGTTTCTGAACAGACATTTCAACTGTGGTATTATAGGAGCATACCACATCACCTTGGCAGGAACCCTCTTCCTGGGGGGCTCGCCGTCAACATCACCAGGGTCATCTCGTCTGATCTTATACCGCAATGCACCGCATACCGGGCATGCGTTCAAATCCTCGTACGCACCGCGGTACAGGATGCAGTCATTAAGGCATGCATGTATCTTCTGCACCTCCAATCCTAGAGGGCATACGACCTTCTTTGCTGCGTACGTACTGTCGGGCAATTCGTTATCCTTTGGAAGCTTCTTCTTCAATATTTTCAGTAGCTTCTCAAATCCTTTGTCAGGCACAGCATTCTCTGCCTTCCATTGCAGCAATTCCAGTATGGTACCGAGCTTTGTGTTGCCATCTTCGCAATTGGTGTACAACCCTTTTTGGTGATCCTCTAACATGCGATCGAATTTCAGCTTCTCCTTTTCACTTTCGCACTGTGTCCTTGCATCAACAATGACCCGGCGGAGATCATCATCGGGCACATCGTCTGGTTCCACTTGATCTTCAGCTTCCCCCGTTGCAGCATCACCGTATTCAGGGGGCACATAGTTGTCATCGTCCTCTTCTTCTTCGCTGTCTTCCATCATAACCCCTATTTCTCCGTGCCTGGTCCAAACATTATAGTGTGGCATGAAACCCTTCTCAAGCAGGTGGGTGTGAAGGATTTTCCGGTCAGAGTAAGACTTCGTATTCCCACATATAGGGCATGGACAACACATAAAACCATTCTGCTTGTTTGCCTCAGCCACTTCGAGAAAATTATGCACGCCCTTAATGTACTCGGAGATGCGTCTGTCACCGTACATCCATTGCCGGTTCATCTGCGTGCATTATATATAATTAAGTTTGTAAAAAACCATTACAAAACATCATGAATAGATAAGTGACCAAATTAATAGAAGTTCATCATCACATTAAAACCAAAGTACATACATAGTTCTCATTGAACAACATATAGCTCTCCAGAGCATCTAATTAAACCATACATTGAAACTATGTAAAACATTTCAATGCAACAACAAATGCGATCATAATCGCAACCAAGGTAACAATTGATCCAACGGCATAATGATACCAAGCCTCGGTATGAATGACATATTTTCTATACTTTCTAATCTTGAAGCGCATTGCATCCATCTTGATCTTGTGATCATCGACGACATCCGCAACATGCAACTCCAATATCATCTTCTCCTCCTCAATTTTTCCTTCAAGTAATTGTTTTCTTCTTCAACTAAATTTAACCTCTCGACAATAGGGTCGGTTGGAATTTCCGGTTCACATACCTCCTAGATAAAAAAATCTATGTCACGTTGGTCGGCATAATTGTCATAAACAATAAATGAACCAAATAGTTATAAAATATAATATATATACCACATCCGAATCATAGACAGGACGAGGGCCGACGGGGGCGGATACCAAAACCACCACACTATATAATAACAAACAATAATAAAAGTAAGAAAATTAGACAAGTATCTATCTAAATCATACAAGTAAGAATTTTTTTTCTTTTAGAAAGAAGATAAGAACAAGAGGCTCACCACGGTTATGCTGGCGATGAGATCAGCGTGGGCGATCGACGGCGGTGAAGACGGGGACGGGACGTGACGGACCGCTAAACGTAGACAAATCTTGAGGAAAATGGAGGTTGAAGGTCGAGCTTCGAGAGGAGAAAGCTTAACTAGTGTGGCTCGGGCATTTCATCAAACACCTCATGTGCATAGGAGGTGAGCTAGAGCACCCCAAAGCTCTCCCCTTGCCGGCCAGAAAAAACAGAGCAGTGTGGAGTGCTCTGCTCGCCGGCGATGGGGTATATATAGCCACCTCATTGGTCCCGGTTCGTGCGTGGAACCGGGACTAAAGGCCCCGCTTCTGTCCCGGTTCAAGCCATGAACCGGGACCAATGGATGTGGGCCAGGAGCGAGGCCCATTGGTCCCGGTTCGTGCCAGGAACCGGGACAAATGGGTCCAGACGAACCAGGACCATTGCCCACGAGGCCCCGGCCGGCCCCCTGGGCGCATGAACCGGGACGTATGCCCCCCATGGGTCCCAGTTCGTGACTGAACTGGGACTAATGGGCTGGGCTGGCCCGAACCAAAGCTCTGTTTTCTACTAGTGGGTCCAGGTGATATACGACCTAATCGACACGCTCCAAGACATGGATGGACCAAAAAAAACTTGGATGCAAGCTTGTGGTTGGCTCGGGGAACGATCGAAGCCTGAATATACGTCTGAAGCTTCAAGAATACTGCATCTCCAACAGGGAAACTCTGTTCAGTACGGTGCTTGACATCATCGGTCTTCATACGCTGCTGAGCACGTGGGAGGTGTTGGCGAACAGATTCCAGGACAATTTTGCGTTGTTCGAGAAACTACTGTAGATCAGACGAAACCACTATACAGTTTGGATCAATGCCAAAATGACGAGGAGGATCATCACAAATTTTATCAAAAGGATTTGATTCAATCGACGAATGCCAATCGGCATTATACCAATATTCACAGAGAGAAAGCCATTTGGACCAACAGGAGGGGTGTGCACTGACAAACACTACAAATAGCACTTGATCTACTGATTTACCCGTTTTGTCCACCCATCGGATTGGGGATGTCTAGCCCAACTCATGCGCAACTGAGTGCCCAGGGTGTGTTGGAACAACTCTTTCCACAAGATACTAGTGAAAATACGGTCTCGATCTCACGCAATGGATGGGGGCATTCCGTGCAACTTATAAACTAAATTCAGAAATTCTTCGGCCACTCCTTGTGCAGTAAAAGGATGATGCAGAGGAATGAAATTACTATATTTCAAGAGCTTGTCAATTACCACTAGTATGCAATTGTAGTGGCCAGAAGATGGGAGCCCCTCGATGAAGTCCATGGTGACCATCTCCCATGGCAGTTTTGGAAACTGTAAGGGTTGAAGGAGGCCTGTGTAAGGCAGCAGTCAGGTTTGGCTTGCTGGCAGATCAGACACAATTGCATAATTTTTTTTTACAAAGGCCTTCATACCAGACCAACGAAAGAGCTGATGGATGTGCCTATAAGTAACAGGGAAGCCAGAATGGCCTCCCAAGGGAGTGGAGTGGAAAGCGCGCAGAATTTTTGTCAACAGGACACTGTCTTGTCCAATCCAAATGTAATTAGCAAAACAAAGCAGCCAATTTTTCAGAGAAAACTTACTACTAGCAGTAGGACCAGTGGTCAGTTGCTACAAAAGGTTTTGGCAATAGCGATCATTTTCATAGTTGCTAATAATTTTAGTAAGCCAAGCTAGTTGGGCACAGGAGATGTGGAGCAATTCCCCTAAAGTGTCTGATCTGCGAGAAAGAGCATCACCGGCAGTATTCTCTGAACTCTTCTTGTAGATAATTTGTACTACAGACAAAAGAGTTTAGTCAAGGCTTTTTGCTGCCAATTTGTATGCATACGCCGATCAGATAAACTGGTGAGACTCCTTTGATCTGTCTGGCTAACATACTCACTCAACTGCCAGTACTATCTCCACAGTTCAACGGCCAATAAAATAGCTATAAACTCTTTTTCATAGACTGACAGTGCTCTGTTGCGAGGCCCAAGTGAACCCTCATGTAAACCCTAGTCCCCACCGTATATATAAGAGGGGGGGGACTAGGGTTCCCTAGACGCATCTGCTCCCATAGAAACAACTCTCGATAGAATTATACATCTCCCCATCTACACCATTGTATAGCCTCACATGAAGTACTCCATCTCCATAAATAATAAGAACAAATAGGACATAGGGTATTACTCTTCGGAGTCCCAAACCTGGGTAACTTGTGCATGAGAGCTCCATCACGATACTTCCATCCACGTTAGGCACCCTTCCGAGGGTACTCGCGACTTTCTGCTAGGTCAGTTAGCACGCTAGACACGGGTTGCGTTGGTTGGAGAACAAACCTGGGATCGAGTTCTATACCCGCCCTGCATATTCACATGGGTTTGAAAATATATTTTTGAAGGAAATATGCCCTAGAGGCAATAATAAAGTTGTTATTTTATATTTCCTTATTCATGATAAAGGTTTATTATTCATGCTAGAATTGTATTGATCGGAAACCATAATACATGTGTGAATACATAAACAAACACCGTGTCCATAGTAAGCCTCTACTAGACTAGCTCGTTGATCAAAGATGGTTAAAGTTTCCTGACCATGGACATGAGTTGTCATTTGATAACGGGATCACATCATTAGGAGAATGATGTGATGGACAAGACCCATCCGTTAGCTTAGCATAATGACCGTTCAGTTTTATTGCTATTGCTTTCTTCATGTCAAATACATATTCCTTCGACTATGAGATTATGCAACTCCCGGATACCAGAGGAATGCCTTGTGTGCTATCAAACATCACAACGTAACTGGGTGATTATAAAGATGCTCTACACGTATCTCCGAAGGTGTTTGTTGAGTTGGCATAGATCGAGATTAGGATTTGTCACTCCGAGTTTCGGAGAGGTATCTCTAGGCCCTCTCGTTAATACACATCATAAGCTTGCAAGCAAACGACTAAGGAGTTGGTCACGAGGTGATGTATTATGGAACGAGTAAAGAGACTTGCCGGTAACGAGATTGAACTAGGTATGAAGATACCAACGATCGAATCTCGGGCAAGTAACATACCGATGGACAAAGGGAATTACGTATGTTGTCATAACGGTTCGACCGATAAAGATCTTTGTAGAATATGTAGGAGCCAATATGATAATCCAGGTTCCGCTATTGGTTATTGACCGGAGAGGTGTCTCGGTCATGTCTACATAGTTCTCGAACACGTAGGGTCCGCACGCTTAACGTTCGTTGACGATATATTATTATATGAATTATGTGATTTGGTGACCGAATGTTGTTCGGAGTCCCGGATGAGATCACGGACATGACGAGGAGTCTCGAAATGGTCGAGAGGTAAAGATTGATATATAGTACGATGGTATTCGGACACCGGAAGTGTTTCGGGGGGTACCGGGTACTTATCGGGTCACCGGAAGGGGTTCCGGGCACCCCCGGCAAAAGATATGGGCCAAGAGGGGAAACGCACCAGCCACAAGGGGCTGGTGCGCCCCCCATATGGGCCGAACCAGGAGGAGAAGGAAAGAGGGGAAAGGAAAGGAAAGGGGGGGATTCGGCCTCCCCCTTCCTTCTCTCCCCCTCCTCTTTCCTTCCCCCTCCGGCATATATGGCAGGGGGGCGCGCGGCTAGGGAGGAGCCCAAGTAGGATTCGGTCCTACTTGGGGTGCCTCCTGGCCTCTCCCCTCCCCCTCCCACCTATATATATGTGGGGGGGCACCCTAGCACACGCCAGACAATTGTTTTAGCCGTGTGCGGCGCCCCCCTCCACCGTTTACACCCCGGTCATATTTTCGTAGTGCTTAGGTGAAGCCCTACGGAGATCACTTCACCATCACCGTCACCACGCCGTCGTGCTGACGGAACTCATCTACTACCTCGACGTCTTGCTGGATCAAGAAGGCAAGGGACGTCACCGAGCTAAACGTGTGCAGAACGCGGAGGTGCCGTACGTTCGGTACTTGATCGGTTGGAGCGCGAAGAAGTTCGACTACATCAACCGCGTTGTTAAATGCTTCCGCTTACGGTCTACGAGGGTATGTAGACACACTCTCCCCCTTGTTGCTATGCATCTCCATGGATAGATCATTGCATATATGATATGCACGAGTAGAACACAAAGAGTTGTGGGCGGTGATAGTCATACTGCTTACCACCAACGTCTTATTTTGATTCGGCGGTATTGTGGGATGAAGCGGCCCGGACCAACCTTACATGTCCACGTACATGAGACCAGCTCCACCAACAGACATGCAACTAGTTTTGCATAAAGGTGGCTGGCGGATGTCTTTTTATTCTACTTTAGTTGAATCAAATTTGACTGCGGCCGGTCCTTGAAGAAGGTTAAAACAGCAAACTTTACGAATCACCGTTGTGGTTTTTGCCGTAGGTAAGAACGGTTCTTGCTAGAAGCCTGTAGCACCCACGTAAAACTTGCAACAACAAAATAGAGGACGTCTAACTTGTTTTTGTAGGGCATGTTGTGATGTGATATGGTTAAGACATGATGTGATTACGTTGTTGTATGAGATGATCATGTTTTGTAAGTTATCGGCAACTGGCAGGAGCCTTATGGTTGTCGCTTTATTGTATGAAATGCAAACGCCATGTAATTGCTTTACTTTATCACTATGCGTTAGCGATAGTTGTAGAAGCAATAGTTGGCGAGACGACCACGACGCAACGATGAAGATCAAGGTGTTTTGCATCCATATACAACGGGTGCAAGACATTTTTGCACATGCGGAATACTTGGGTTAAACTTGACGAGCCTAGCATGTACAGACATGGCCTCGGAACACTGGAGCACGAAAGGTCGAACGTGAATCATATAGTAGATATGATCAACATAGAGATGTTCACCATTGATGACTACCCCATCTCACGTGATGATCGGACATGGCTTAGTTGATTTGGATCACGTATCACTTAGATGACTTGAGGGATGTCTATTTAAGTGGGAGTTCTTAAGTAATTTGATTAATTGAACTTAATTTATCGCGAACTTAGTTATGATAGTATTTGCATATCTATGTTGTAGATCAATGGCCCGTGCTACCGTTCCCCTGAGTTTTAATGCGTTCCTAGAGAAAGCTAAGTTGAAAGATGATGGTAGCAACTACACGGACTGGGTCCGTAACTTGAGGATTATCCTCATTGCTGCACAGAAGAATTATGTCCTTGATGCACCGCTAGGTGACAAGCCCCCTCCCAATAATGTAGACGCTTTGAACGTCTGGCAGACGCGGTCTGATGACTACTCTATAGTTCAGTGTGCCATGCTTTACGGCTTAGAACCGGGACTTCAAAGACGTTTTGAACATCATGGAGCATATGAGATGTTCCAAGAGTTGAAGTTAATATTTCAAGCAAATGCCCGGGTTGAGAGATATGAAGTCTCCAACAAGTTCTATAGATGCAAGATGGAGGAGAACAGTTCTGTCAGTGAACACATACTCAAAATGTCTGGGTATTATAATCACTTGACTCAGCTGGGAGTTGATCTTCCAGCTGATTGTGTCATTGACAGAGTTCTTCAATCACTCCCACCAAGCTACAATGGCTTTTTGATGAACTATAATATGCAAGGGATGAACAAAACAATTCCCGAGCTCTTCGCAATGCTTAAGGTTGCGGAGGTAGAAGTCAAGAAGGAGCATCAAGTGTTGATGGTTAACAAAACCACCAGTTTCAAGAAAAAGGGCATGGGAAAGAAAGGGAACTTCAAGAAGCCCAAAGCTGGACCCAAGCCTGAAACTGAGTGCTTCTACTGCAAAGGGACTGGACACTAGAAGCGGAATTGCCCCAAGTATTTGGCGGATAAGAAGGATGGCAAAGTGAACAAAGGTATATTTGATATACATGTTATTGATGTGAACCTTACTAATGCTCGTAGTAGCACCTGGGTATTTGATACTGGTTCAGTTGCTCATATTTGTAACTCGAAACATGAGCTATGGATTAAATGAAGATTGGCTAAGGACGAGGTGACGATGCGCGTCGGGAATGGTTCCAAGGTCGATGTGATCGCCGTCGGCATGCTACCTCTACATCTACCTTCGGGATTAGTTTTAGACCTGAAAATTTGTTATTTGGTGCCAGCGTTGAGCATGAACATTATATCTGTATCTTGTTTAGTGCGAGACGGTTATTCATTTAAATCAGAGAATAATGGTTGTTCTATTTATATGAGTAATATCTTTTATGGTCATGCACCCTTGAAGAGTGGTCAATTTTTGTTGAATCTCGATTGTAGTGATACACATATTCATAATATTGATGCCAAAAAATGCAAAGTTGATAATGATAGTGCAACATATTTGTGGCACTGCCGTTTAGGTCATATTGGTGTAAAGCGCATGAAGAAACTCCTTGCAGATGGGCTTTTGGAATCACTTGATTATGAATCATTTGATACTTGCGAACCATGCCTCATGGGCAAGATGACTAGAACTCCGTTCTCCGGAACAATGGAGCGAGCCAATGACTTATTGGAAATAATACATACCGATGTATGCGGTCCGATGAGTGTTGAGGCACGCGGCGGGTATCGTTATTTTCTGACCTTCACAGATGATTTGAGCAGATATGGGTATATCTACTTAATGAAACACAGGTCTGAAACATTTGAAAAGTTCAAAGAATTTCAGAGTGAAGTGGAGAATCATCGTAACAAGAAAATAAAGTTTCTACGATCTGATCGCGGAGGCGAATATTTGAGTTACGAGTTTGGCCTTCATTTAAAACAATGTGGAATAGTTTCACAACTCACGCCACCTGGAACACCACAGTGTAATGGTGTGTCCGAACGTCGT
This sequence comes from Thinopyrum elongatum, assembly GCA_011799875.1. Lineage (NCBI taxonomy): Eukaryota > Viridiplantae > Streptophyta > Magnoliopsida > Poales > Poaceae > Thinopyrum > Thinopyrum elongatum. The sequence continues at coordinate 605,985,474 of CM022299.1, forward strand.
AACCGTACTTTATTAGATATGGTGCGATCTATGATGTCTCTTACTGATTTACCACTATTTTGGGGTTATGCATTAGAGACAGCTGCATTCACGTTAAATAGGGCACCATCTAAATCCGTTGAGACGACACCGTATGAACTATGGTTTGGCAAGAAACCTAAGCAGTCGTTTCTTAAAGTTTGGGGTTGCGACACTTATGTCAAAAGGCTTCAGCCTGATAAGCTCAAACACAAATCGGAGAAGTGCGTCTTCATAGAATACCCTAAGGAAACAATTGGGTACACCTTCTACCACAGATCCGAAGGCAAGACCTTTGTTGCCAAGAATGGAACCTTTCTAGAAAAGGAGTTTCTCTCGAAAGAAGCGAGTGGGAGGAAAGTAGAACTTGATGAGGTAATCATACCTTCTCTCGAATTGGAAAGTAGTTCATCACAGAAAACTGTTCCCGTGATGCCGACACCAACTAGAGAGGAAGCTAATGATAATGATCATGAAACTTAAGATCAAGTTACTACTGAACCTCGTAAGTCGACCAGAATACGATCCACACCAGAGTGGTACGGTAATCCTGTTCTGGAAGTCATGTTATTAGACCAAGGCGAATCTACGAATTATGAAGAAGCTATGATGAGCCCAGATTCTGACAGATGGCTTGAGGCCATGAAATCTGAGATAGGATCCATGTATGAGAACAAAGTGTGGACTTTGGTGGATTTGCCCGATGATCGGCAAGCCATAGAGAATAAATGGATTTTCAAGAAGAAGACTGACGCTGATGGTAATGTTACCGTCTACAAAGCTCGACTTGTCGCAAAAGGTTTTCGACAAGTTCAAGGGGTTGACTACGATGAGACTTTCTCACCCGTAGCGATGCTTAAGTCCGTCCGAATCATGTTAGCAATTGCCGCATTTTATGATTATGAAATCTGGCAAATGGACGTCAAAACTGCATTCCTTAATGGATTTCTTAAGGAAGAATTGTATATGATGCAACCAGAAGGTTTTCTCGATCCTAAAGGTGCTGACAAGTATACAGACTTTCGGTGAAGCCGGTATCTACAAGAAAGTGAGTGGGAGCTCTGTAGCATTTCTGATATTATATGTGGATGACATATTGTTGATTGCAAATGATATAGAATTTCTGGATAGCATAAAATGATACTTGAATAAGAGTTTTTCAATGAAAGACCTCGGAGAAGCTGCTTACATATTGGGCATCAAGATCTATAGAGATAGATCAAGACGCTTAATAGGACTTTCACAAAGCACATACCTTGACAAAGTTTTGAAGAAATTCAAAATGGATAAGTCAAAGAAAGGGTTCTTGCCTGTGTTACAAGGTGTGAAGTTGAGTCAGACTCAATGCCCGACCACAGCAGAAGATAGAGAGAAAATGAAAGTCATTCCCTATGCTTCAGCCATAGGTTCTATCATGTATGCTATGCTGTGTACCAGACCTTATGTGTGCCTTGCTTTAAGTCTGGCAGGGAGGTACCAAAGTAATCCAGGAGTGGATCACTGGACAGCGGTCAAGAACATCCTGAAGTACCTGAAAAGGACCGAGGATATGTTTCTCGTTTATGGAGCTGACAAAGAGCTCGTCGTAAATGATTACGCCGATGCTAGCTTTGACAGTGATCCGGATGATTCTAAGTCACAAACCGGATACGTATTTATATTGAATGGTGGAGCTGTCAGTTGGTGCAGTTCCAAGTAGAGCATCGTGGCGGGATCTATGTGTGAAGCGGAGTACATAGCTGCTTCGGAAGCAGCAAATAAAGGAGTCTGGATGAAGGAGTTCATATCCGATCTGGGTGTAATACCTAGTGCATTGGATCCAATGAAAATCTTTTGTGACAACACTGGAGCAATTGCCTTGGCGAAGGAATCTGATACGTCTCCAACGTATCTATAATTTTTTATTGTTCCATGCTGTTATATTATCATTCTTGGATGTTTTACAATCATTTTATATCATTTTTTGGTACTAACCTATTGACATAGTGCCCAGTGCCAGTTGCTGTTTTCTGTATGTTTTTTACATCGCAGGAAATCAATACCAAACGGAGTCCAAACGCAGCGAAACTTTTTGTGGATTTTTTTTGGACCAAAAGACATCTAGTGGGCCGGAGAAGCACCTGGGGGTGCTCCAAGGGGAGCACAACCCACCAGGGCGTGCCTGGAGGCCCAGGCGCGCCCAGGTGGGTTGTGCCCACCTCGGGGGCCTCCCGCACCGCCTCTTTGCTCTATAAATACCCCAATATTCCAGAAACCCTAGGGGAGTCGACGAAAATCAATTTCAGCCGCCGCAAGTTCCAGATCCACCAGATCCAATCTAGGCAGCATCACGGAGGGGTTCATCATCCTCATTGGTGCCTCTCCGATGATGCGTGAGTAGTTCATTGTAGACCTTCGGGTCCGTAGTTAGTAGCTAGATGGCTTTCTCTCTCTCGTTTGATTCTCAATAGAATGGTCTCTTGGAGATCCATATGATGTAACTCTTTTTTGCGGTGTGTTTGTTGGGATCCGATGAACTTTGAGTTTATGATCAGATCTATCTTTTTATCCATGAAAGTTATTTGAGTCTTCTTTGATCTCTTATATGCATGATTGCTTATAGCCTCGTATTTCTTCTCCGATATTTGGGTTTTGTTTGGCCAACTTGATCTATTTATCTTGCAATGGGAAGAGGTGCTTTGTGATGGGTTCGATCTTACGGTGCTTGATCCCAGTGACAGAAAGGGAAACGACACGTATGTATCCTTGCCATTAAGGATAACAAGATGGGGTATATTTCTACATAAATAGATCTTGTCTACATCATGTCATTGTTCTTAATGCATTACTCTGTTTCTCCATGAACTTAATACACTAGATGCATGCTGGATAGCGGTCGATGTGTGGAGTAATAGTAGTAGATGCAGGCAGGAGTCGGTCTACTAATCTTGGACGTGATGCCTATATAATGATCATTGCCTGGATATCGTCATGAGTATTTGAAGTTCTATCAATTGCCCAACAGTAATTTGTTTCCACCATTTGCTATTTTTCTCGAGAGAAGCCACTAGTGAAAACTACGGCCCCCGGGTCTCTTCTTTAATATATTTGCCTTCAAGATCTATTTTGCTATTCGCTCTTTTATTTGTTTGCAACTTTTATTTTCAGAGCTATTTATCCAAAAACCCAAAAATACCTCGCTGGATTTTATTTGCATCTTCCAATCTACTACAATTTTATCTATCTCGTTACCCGAAAGGGATTGACAACCCCTTTAACACGTCGTGTCGCAAGTATTTGTTCTTTGTGTGCAGGAGCTGTTTACGTGGTGTTGCGTCGTTCTCCTACTGGTTCGATAACCTTGGTCTCATCACTGAGTGAAATACCTATGGTTGCTGTGCTGCATCATCCCTCCCTCTCTGGAGAAAAACCGACGTAGTTCTAGCAGACATCAGAATCCAGGTTTCACAAGAGAACCAAACACATCACGAGATGCTTCAATTCCATTCGTGAACAAGTCAAGGATGGAGACATAGAAATTTGCAAGATACATACGGAACTGAATGTAGCAAACCCATTGACTAAGCCTCTTCCACGAGCAAAACATGATCAACACCAAGACTCCATGGTTGTTAGATTCATTACAATGTAATCTAGATTATTGACTCTAGTGCAAGTGGGAGACTGAAGGAAATATGCCCTAGAGGCAATAATAAAGTTGTTATTTTATATTTCCTTATTCATGATAAAGGTTTATTATTCATGCTAGAATTGTATTGATCGCAAACCATAATACATGTGTGAATACATAAACAAACACCGTGTCCCTAGTAAGCCTCTACTAGACTAGCTCGTTGATGAAAGATGGTTAAGGTTTCCTGACCATGGACATGAGTTGTCATTTGATAATGGGATCACATCATTAGGAGAATGATGTGATGGACAAGATCCTTCCATTAGCTTAGCATAATGATCGTTCAGTTTTATTGCTATTGCTTTCTTCATGTCAAATACATATTCCTTCAACTATGAGATTATGCAACTCCCGGATACCGGAGGAATGCCTTGTGTGCTATCAAATGTCACAATGTAACTGGGTGATTATAAATATGCTCTACAGGTATCTCCGAAGGTGTTTGTTGAGTTGGCATAGATCGAGATTAGGATTTGTCACTCCGAGTTTCGGAGAGGTATCTCTGGGCCCTCTCGGTAATACACATCATAAGCTTGCAAGCAAACGACTAAGGAGTTGGTCACAAGGTGATGTATTATGGAACGAGTAAAGAGACTTGCCAGTAACGAGATTGAACTAGGTATGAATATACCGACGATCGAATCTCGGGCAAGTAACATACCGATGGACAAAGGGAATTACGTATGTTGTCATAATGGTTCGACCGATAAAGATCTTCGTAGAATATGTAGGAGCCAATATGAGCATCCAGGTTCCTCTATTGGTTATTGACCGGAGAGGTGTCTCTGTCATTTCTACATAGTTCTCGAACCCGTAGGGTCCGCACGCTTAACGTTCGTTGACGATATAGTATTATATGAATTATGTGATTTGGTGACCAAATGTTGTTCGGAGTCCCGGATGAGATCACGGACATGACGAGGAGTCTCGAAATGGTCGAGAGGTAAAGATTGATATATAGGACGATGGTATTCGGACACCGGAAGTGTTTCGGGGGGTACCGGGTACTTATCAGGTCACCGGAAGGGGTTCCGGGCACCCCGGCAAAAGATATGGGCCAAGAGGGGAAATGCACCAGCCACAAGGGGCTGGTGCACCCCCCATATGGGCCGAACCAGGAGGAGAAGGAAAGAGAGTAAAGGAAAGGAAAGGGGTGGGATTCGGCCTCCCCCTTCCTTCTCTCCCCCCTCCTCTTTCCTTCCCCCTCCGGCATATATGGCAGGGGGGCGCGCGGCTAGGGAGGAGCCCAAGTAGGATTCGGTCCTACTTGGGGCGCCTCCTGGCCTCTGCCCTCCCCCTCCCACCTATATATATGTGGGGGGGGCGCCCTAGCACACCCCAGACAATTGTTTTAGCCGTGTGCGGCGCCCCCCTCCACCATTTACACCCCGGTCATATTTTCGTAGTTCTTAGGCGAAGCCCTGCGGAGATCACTTCACCATCACCGTCACCACGCCGTTGTGATGACGGAACTCATCTACTGCCTCGACGCCTTGCTGGATCAAGAAGGTGAGGGACGTCACCGAGCTGAACGTGTGCAAAACGTGGAGGTGCCATACGTTCGGTACTTGATCGGTTGGAGCGCGAAGAAGTTCGACTACATCAACCGCGTTGTTAAACGCTTCCGCTTACGGTCTACGAGGGTATGTAGACACATTCTCCCCCTTGTTGCTATGCATCTCCATGGATAGTTCATTGCGTGTGCGTAGAATTTTTTTTTGTTTTCATTCAACGATTCCCAACAATTTTTTATTCATAGGAGTTGCCAGTGGAGTAGAATAAGATCTAGTTAAAGCAATGCCTCTTCTATCTTAAATGTGAACTCTTGGTGAAGACGCTATCAAGATTGAAGGGTGTGGTTGCTGCCATGAAGTACTGGGAAAGTTTTGGAATGTCCGTGAAGAAACGTAACACTTGTTATTTTCCATCCCTTGCATAGGTCGACGTGCAACATCATGCAGCATATCGTATGGAAACACCTCCACAAAATCAAATATCTTATCATTCAGCCCATGGAAGAATCTCTGCATGTTTTCTTCATCACTCTCTCATGTTCGTGTCTGATCAGCAACATCTCCAACTCATTATAGTACTCCTTAAGAGTGTGAGAATCTTGGGTAAGCCCATGTAACTTCTTGTATACTTTGCTCCCATAGTATGATGGAGTAAAACAGTGCCTCGTGTCTCGTTTCATCATAGTTGTGGGGATTCTCAATTTATCAAATTTAAATTACAATCATGTCCAGACACTAAATTCAGCTAGCATAAGGATCACATTAGGATTGTGCATTTGTTACACTCTATATAGATGTGTATGAAACAGTGAGTTATACCCTAGTTGAAATGTTTTTCCAGTATTTCAAAATTGTTTGTCCCATATAGATAGTAGATGTATTTTGAATTTCTTACACAAGTTTTATCTATGTACTTTTGAAACTAGAAATTTCTTCTTACAAAAATGTATGTTCCCTAGATCATAAATGCAATTTCTATTTCGAGCATAAATAAAAGTTTCTAACTGTAAAAGTTCACATAAATGTTATCTTGTATTTCTAGTTCTTTATTAACTATGAGATTTCACGCAACAAGGTTGTAGTTACAACGCTAAGATACAATAATACGTATTCGAACTCCCATTGTTATCTTCGTTTCATGGGATCCCGGCTAGATCCCCGCTTATTTCGCGTGGGGGGGGGTCTATGGACGAACTCAACCCCAGAATGCACACAACCCGCATTTGGACGCCCACGAGGGGAGCAATGATAACCCACAAGTATATGGGACCAATTGTAGACTTTCTCGATAAGTAAGAGTGTCGAACCCAACGAGGAGCTAAAGGTAGAACAAATATTCCCTCAAGTTCCATCGACCACCGATACAACTCTACGCACGCTTAACGTTCGCTTTACCTAGAACAAGTATGAAACTAGCAGTACTTTGTAGGTGTAAAGGGATAGATTTGCAAGATAACAAAGAACACGTAAATAAAAGCTAGGGGTTGTTTAGATAAAGAAACAATTAAGTTAGTTTTAGTAGAGAGCTTTTTGTCACACAAGAAAGTTATTTGTCCCTAGGCAATCGGTAACTAGACCGGTAATCATTATTGTAATTTTATATGAGGGAGAGGCATAAGCTAACATACTTTCTCTTCTTAGATCATATGCACTTATGATTGGAACTCTAGCAAGCATCCGCAACTACTAAAGATCATTAAGGTAAAACACAACCATAGCATTAAAGTATCAAGTCCTCATTACTCCCATACGCAGAAACCCACTTACTCGGGTATGTGCTTCTGTCACTCACGCCACCCACAATAAGCGAATCATGAACATATTGCAACACCCAACAGCGGGGATCCCTCACACTTGCGCAACACGGAGAGCACCATAGGACAGCACCAATAATAAAACATAAAACTCAAACCAATCGCGGTCATCAATTAACCCATAAGACAAAATGGATCTACTCAAACATCATAGGATAGCCACATATCATTGGATAATAATATATAGCGTTGAGAACCATGTTTAAGTAGAGATTACAACGGGGAGAAGATGCGTTACACCGCTGCATAGAGGGGGAGAGAGTTGGTGATGACGGTGGCAAAGTTGTTGGTGTAGATCGCCGTCAAGATGATGGCCCCGGCGGCGTTCCGGCGCCACCGGGAGAGAGGGGGAGAGAGCCCCCCTCCTTCTTCCTTGGCCTCCCCCTAGATGGGAGGAGGGTTTCCCCTCTGGTCCTTGGCTTCCATGGCGGCGAAGGGGCGGGAGCCCCTCCGAGATTGGATCTATCTCTCTGTTCTCTTTTGTTTCTTCGTTCTGTTTTCTAGCCTTTCACCGTTTCTTAAATTCCCAGAGATCCGTAACTCCGATTGGGCTGAAAATTTAACACAATATTTATCCAGATATTATCTTTCTTGCGGTGAAATAAGGGCACCAACCGCCTTACAGGGGCCCCACAAGCCTCCTGGCTGCGCCCAGGGTAGGGAACGCGTCCCTCGAGCTTGTGGGCCCCTCGGGCATCGTCTCATGTTGATTCTTTTTCCCAAAAATCATAAATGTTCCAAAATAAATCTCCGTAAATTTTTATCGTCTTTGGACTTCATTTGATATGGATATTCTGCGAAACAAAAAACATGCAACAAACAGGAACTGACACTGGCCACTGGATCAATATGTTAGTCCCAAAAATAATATAAAAAGTTGCCAAAAGTATATGAAAGTTGTAGAATATTGGCATGAAACAATCAAAAATTATAGATACGACGGAGACGTATCAGGATCCCCAAGCTTAATTCCTTCTTGTCCTCGAGTAGGTAAATGATAAAAAAGATAATTTTTGAGGTGGAATGCTACCTAGCATAATCTTGATCATGTAATCTAATCATGGCATGAATATTAAGACACGCGTGATTCAAGGCAATAGTCTATCAATTTGACATAAAGACATAAATACTCAGGAATCCCAACAAACAATCATGTCTTTCAAAATATCAATGCTAAAGAACATTATCTCTATAAAATCATATAGCCTTGTCATACTCTATCTTCTTAACACAAAGTATTTATCATGCACAACCCCGATGACAAGCCGAGCAATTGGTTCATACTTTTTAACACGCTTCAGCTTTTTCAACCCCACGCAATACAAGAGCGCAAGCCATGGATATAGCACTATGGGTGGAATAGAATTTGATGTTGGAGGTTGTGTGAAGAAGACAAAAAAGGAGAATGTGTCACATCGACGCGGCTAATCAACGGGCTATGGAGATGCCCATCAATTGATGTCAATGCGAGGAGTAGGGATTGCCATGCAACAGATGCACTAAGAGCTATAAGTGTATGAAAGCTCAAACTGAAAACTAAGTGGGTGTGCATCCAACTTGCTTGCTCATGAAGACCACGGGCATTTGAGGAAGCCCATCATCGGAATATACAAGCCAAGTTCTATAATGAAAAATTCCCACTAGTATATGAAAGTGACAACATAGGAGACTCTCTATATTAAAAACATGGTGCTACTCTGAAACACAAGTGTGGAAAAAGGATAGTAACATTGCCCCTTCTCTCTTTTTCTCTGTTCTTTTTTTTTGTTTTTTGTTTTCTTTTCTTTTTTTTGTTGGGCCCCTTTTGGCCTCTCTTTTTCCTTTTTTTTCTTTTTTGTCCGGAGCCTCATCCCAACTTGTGGGGGAATCACAGTCTCCATCATGCTTTCCTCACAGGGGCAATGCTCTAATAATGATGATCATCACACTTTTATTTACTTACAACTCGATATCTAGAACAAAGTATGACTCTATATGAATGCCTCTGGAAGTGTACCAGGATGTGCAATGATCTAGCGTAGCACAGATATCAAAAAACGGACAAGCCATGAAAATACCATGCTAGCTATCTTGCGATCATGCAAAGCAATATGACAATGAATGCTCAAGTCATGCATATGATGGTGATGGAAGTTGCATGGCAATATATCTCGGAATGGCTATGGAAATGCCATAATAGGTAGGTATGGTGGCTGTTTTGAGGAAGATATAATGAGCTTATGTGTGATAGAGCGTATCATATCACAGGGTTTGGTTGCACCGGTGAAGTTTGCACCAACTCTAGAGGTGAGAAAGGGCAATGCACGGTACCGAAGAGGCTAGCAAATTGCAGGAAGGTGAGAGTGCGTACAATCCATGGACTCGCATTAGTTATAAAGAACTCACATACTTATTGCGAAAGTTTATTAACCTCGAAGCAAAGTACTACTATGCATGCCCCTAGGGGGATAGATTGGTAGGAAAAGACCATCGCTTGTCCCCGACCGCCACTCATAAGGAAGACAATCAATAATAAATCATGCTCCAATTTCATCACATAATGAGAGAGTATACGTGCATGCTTCTGGAATCACAAACCTTAACACCAATATTCTTACTAAACCACAATCATTCACTAGTACCTCCCACAAATTACCATCTCTATATCGCAAAACTATTGCAAGGAATCAAACATATCATATTCAGTGATCTACAAGTTTTATGTAGGATTTAATGACTAATCATACAAATGACCAATTCCTGTTGACTCTCTAAATAGATATAAGTGAAGCAAGAGAGTTTAATTCTTTCTACAAAAGATTTGCCAACGCTCTAACAAATATAAGTGAAGCAAAAGAGCATTCTACAAATGGCGGTTTTCTACGTGTAGAGAAACACGCGATCCAAACTTCAAATGATATAAGTGAAGCACATGAAGCATTCTATAAAGCCATAATCAAAAGATATAAGTGAAGTGCAAAGAGTATTCTATAAATCAACCAAGTACTATCTCATACCAGCATGGTGCATTAATGAAAGAAAAATAAAAAGCACACGACGCTCCAATATTTACGCATATCATGTGAACAACAAAAACCGAGACATACCGATAATTGTTGAAGAAGGATGGGATGCCTTCCGGGGAATCCCCAAGCTTAGACACTTGAGTCTCCTTGAATATTTACTTTGGGTGCCTCGGTCAACCCCAATCTTGAGCTCTTGCCTCTCCTCATTCTTCTCATATCAATACCTCCTCGATCTTCGAACACTTCATCCACACAAAACTAAACAAAACCCTCGTGAGATCCGTTAGTATAATAAAGCAAATCACTACTTTAAGTACTGTTGCAAACCCATTCATATTTTATTTTTGCATTATAACTACTATACTCTAACTTATCCATGGCTGATATCACCGATACAATCCATAGATTCATCAAAACACGCAAAACAATGCATCAAAAACAAAATCTGTCAATATCAGAACGGTCTGTAGCAATTTAAATATTGACCATACTTCTGTAACTCCAAAAATTCTGAAAAATTAGGAAAAAAATAAAAAGATTGCATAGCAGTACCGTGTAAAAATTTCAGAAACTTTTGATGTTCCAGTAAAAAATGTAAATTCACGTACTACAGCCAAAGTTTCTGTTTTTGCACTGCACAAACCAAACAAGCAATCTAATCATCCTAAAGGCAAATCTTGGCACATTATTTTTATAATACAATGGATTTGTACAAGGGGATAATTATTTTTTTTGAAAATTTTCTGTAATTCAAAATTTGCAAAGTTTCCATGGGCATGAACAAAGTTTAAGGAGCTCCCCCACTTCAACGGTGCTCGTCTTTCTTACTTTCACTTTCCTTTTTGAAAAGTTTTAAGTTCCCCTCTATATTTTTTTGTTTTTAAACTTTTTAAAAGCACACAGCAGAATAAAATGACTCTCTAAAACTTTCGTGTTGTCTCCCTGGCAGCACTTTCTTTAAAGCCATTAAGCTAGGCATAAAGTGCTCAAGTAATTGATCCACCCGGATCCCAAGGTATATCAAAGCCAATTTTAATTAACCATGATTTGTAATTTAGTAGTGAGCACAAAGTAATATATATCATGCAACAACGAAGTCTAACTCTCTTCCTATGCATCGGCATGTCATAAAAGAACAATTCAAGCACATCAAGTAAAGGCCAATACATAGCATAAGCAGTTTCTTGCAATTTTATCGCATTGGAAACATAGAGAGGTGGAGATTGATACGTCTCCATCATATCTACTTTTCCAAACTCTTTTGCCCTTGTTTTGGACTCTAATTTGCATGATTTGAATGGAACTAACCCGGACTGACGTTGTTTTCAGCAGAATTGCCATGGTGTTATTTTTGTGCAGAAATAAAAGTTCTCGGATTGACCTGAAAATTTACAGAGAATATTTTTGGAATATATAAAAAATATTGGCAAAAGAATCAACCAGAGCGGGTCCACCCAATGGCCACAAGCCTGGGGGGCGCCCACCTGGGGCGCGCCTAGGTGGCTTGTGGGCCCCCTGGACCTCCTCCGACCCTAATTCCAACGCTATATATTGACATCCGGAGAGAAAAAAATCAGAGAGAAGGATTCATCGCGTTTTACGATACGGAGCAGCCGCCGCCTCCTATTCTTCATCGGGAGGGCTGATCTGGAGTCCGTTCGGGGCTCCGGAGAGGGGGATTCGTTGCCGTCATCATCACCAACCTTCCTCCATCACCAATTTCATGATGCTCACCACCGTGTGTGAGTAATTCCATCGTAGGCTTGCTGGACGGTGATGGGTTGGATGAGATTTATCATGTAATCAAGTTAGTTTTGTTAGGGTTTGATCCCTAGTATCCACTATGTTCTGAGATTGATGTTGCTATGACTTTGCTATGCTTAATGCTTGTCACTAGGGCCCGAGTGCCATGATTTCAGATCTGAACCTATTATGTTTTCATGAATATATTTGTGTTCTTGATCCTATCTTGTAAGTTGTAGACACCTATTATGTGTTAAGCATGGTGACCTTTGTCGAACTTAGTGTCAAGCATGGTGTACAGTATGCCGATGTCGTCCGCAAGAGGTGGCCTCCTAAAAAAATTGCATAAACATAAGCATAAGCATATCCAAAAAAATTAACATGAACTAGGAAACATATAGATGCATCACAAAGGTTCATCACATCCCAAAAAACCTATGAGTTCAATCTTTGAATAAGCATATGAAGATTTTTTTAACATGAACATGAACTAGGGTTCATAATGTGGTTAAAAATAAATAAAATACATATAACAAGATGCAATCACCAAGGTTCAAATGCATCATATCATATCATATTTCTCCAACAACATCCAACATCCAACATGCATCATATCATATTTGTTTCAAAAACAAAAAACATGAACTAGGGTTCATCTTGAGGGGTTCACCATTTTTACTCCAACAAAATCCACTACTTGCATCATATAACATCCACATGCATCCTATATCAAAACAAATATCTCCAATATTCATCATATCATAATTTTTTTTAACACAAAAAATTATGAACTAGGTTCATCTTGAGGGTTCAACATTTTTTCTCCAACTACATCCACTACTTGCATCATAGCATATCAACATGCATCATCATATCACAAAAAATTCCTCCAACATGCATCATATAAAAAAAATCCTTCAAAAAAAATGAACTATGGTTCATCTTAACACAACCATACTCAACTAGTGACTAGAGTTCATATCTAACACAATATAACATCTAGAATCAACCTAAATCAATCCTAGGGTTCAAAAAAATTAAATCTAGTTCAAAAAGGGGAGTGATTTGAATCAAATAATGCGACGAATCGGAAGCTATTTGACTCAAACTAATTGGAGGGATCGGAGGAGATTACTTTTCTCTTTTCGGGGCCATCTCGATCCGCAAAAACGATGAAGAAACGAAGAAGATCGGAGGGGGGAAGTGGAGGAGATGAGAGAGGGCGAGAGAGGAACTGCCTCTCTGTTCTTGGGGGTTGGGGCGGCTGGGTGTGGGGAGGAGAAGGGGGTGGGGCAGGTGGCCACACCCAATGACTGTCTACACCCTACCGCCATGGTCCCTGGTGGTAGGATCAGACACCCTACCGCCAGGACCAGCAGCGGTAGGGTGAAAACGGAGGGGGACGGCGGTCGTTTGCGGTGCTAACCTGGACTAGTTTCCTACAGCCAGGCCCCATGCCGGTAGGCTATGTAAGGCTACCGCCGAGCCCGCTGGCGGTAGGGAAAAGGGTCAGATTTCAAAAAAAATTCAAAAAGGGGTAAGATCCCGAATTTAGACCACAAAAGGGTCAAAACACAAAATTTAGCCACGCCCTGGCCCTACTCATGATCGTATCGGCCAGGAGATGCCCAATGTGCAAATGCAAACAAACGCACGAAGCCAGATGGTGTCCGTCGCTAGCACCTGGATGGCGTTTTGTTGGGTTCAGAAACCGACCGGCATCGAGGTGGTGGCCGCAGGCACGCGGCAATGCAACAAAAAGTCCAAAGGGAAGGGCCTGGTGACGGGGACACGACAGGAGCAGGTGGTGGCCGGTGAAGGAATTTTCGATGCGTCCAACGAGGCAGCCGCTGGCCGACGCCCAGAAGTGCGCTACGGGACAGCGGCCACGACCAAGCAAGCTTTTGGTTTTTTGGCTCCTCTCTCTGTCTGCGTAGTGTATGGATTCATTTCATAATTCATGCTCTCCCTCCCTGACTTTTGTTTGTTTGTTTGTTTGTTTCGTGTGGCCAGAAGGAGCTCTTGCGTTGTACTCTTGCCACGTCTCTTTCGTGTCCTTTGCCTCGCCAGACAAGTGCAAGTGGGAGAGCCCAGTGGCATGTCCAAATTCGTTTATGTTTGGACGCTTTTGGATGTGTTTTGGTTACAAGTTAAGAGGCCCCACTTAAACCTGTGAATAGTTTCAAATCCAGATTAAAACCAGCCCAAACCACATGATTTTCCTCCCACCAACCAATCCAATCCAATATAAATATTGAGGTATATAAGACAGACCGAACCAAACTAGCTGTATTTCCCATCCAAACCAATCCAAACTGTTTCTTGTTTTTGGATTAAATCCGTAGTTTGAAACCATGGACAAGTTGTTGCGTTGTTGCGGTGAAGCTTCAGGTCACCTTTGGTCGTCCGTGCGCTTAATGGAGAGACACACGGTCTTGATGCTGTCAGTCAGCAAGCCTAGCTTAATGGATAAAGAGATGACACACCATCAGACACTCGACGTCGGCCCGCCACCGCCACCAAGTGGGGGGCTGCTGCCATGAGCAGGGAACCGCCGCTGCTAGACGGGACATCCAGATGGAGGCGGAGGGAGGAAAACGCGGCGGCCGGATCTCCAGCAGGCAGCAACGACGGCACCGCGACCCCAAATCCTAGCAGCTAGTGCGTGGAAGATGACCGTCGATGCGCTGGTCTCGCGTACACTGGTCACTGATTTGTTCCAGAGACTATGTATTGAAACTTTTTTTTTGCATGGTATGTATTGAAACTATTTGAGACAAATTAGTCTGTGTTCAGATCGATCCAATCCAGTCCAATAAGTATTAAAGCCCAAACCAGACCAGATTAGATGAGGGCCTCAGACCATTTAAAACAATCCAAAGACAACCTACTAGAAACCCGAACTAAAACTTAAGTTTCAACCCAAACCATTCCCACGCCCCCGCTACTCTCCATCACCCGCGCCAGTGCACCTTTTTCTGCGAGGGTAAAGGAGTTTTATTCCAAATGAATAAGGTTACAATCAAGAGGCAAAAGTTCCTCGATACAGGGCGGACCTCCATCTAGCCACACAGCAGTAGTACTCTCCGTACTACTATAGGAAGCTAGTTACAAAGTTCAAAAAGGAAATCAATTCGTTATGGCATTGAACGTACACACGAGCACCGTATCTAGCTGGACCTAGCTTCAAATGCGGCATGCGCTGGATCTCCAGCTTCGATAATCCAAATTTTTTTGGTGAGGATTACGCTAATCCAAAGCTACTACCGTGTTTTCTCTAGACTTGTTGATCAACTTGCGTGTCTGTTCCCTCTTGTTGTCACTAGCATTACGGCAATGAAACACAGAAATATCTATGTTGCTCTCGTGAAATTCATTACCTGCTAGGCTACTAGTCCAACGGTTAATTAATGCAGTTGAAAAAAAACTGATATTTTCCATTTAGAAAAGCAGGGAGGAACATCAGCTAAAGTTGTTCATCTCAAAATACTAAAATAAGTCCAAAGAAACGACAGGAAAATAAAAGCTGGTAAAGCACCACCGACACGTGTATGGACAAATGACCGTCTTGCCAAACAAGGTTTGCCTCACTAGGAGGCTTGCCGCTACTACCATAACTCAAGAAACCGTTCATCATTTATTCATAGGTTGCTCGATCGTGCAGATTATTTGGAAAATGGCTTGAGGCCATGAAATCTGAGATAGGATCCATGTATGAGAACAAAGTGTGGACTTTGGTGGATTTGCCCAATGATCGGCAAGCCATAAAGAATAAATGAATCTTTAAGAGGAAGACGGACGCTGACGGTAATATCACTGTCTACAAAGCTCGACTTGTTGTAAAAGGTTTTCGACAAGTTCAAGGGGTTGACTACGATGAGACTTTCTCACCCGTAGCGATGCTTAAGTCTATCCGAATCATGTTAGCGATTGCCGCATTTTATGATTATGAAATCTGGCAAATGGATGTCAAAAACCTTGCATTCCTTAATGGGTTTCTTGAGGAAGAGTTGTATATGAGGCAACCGGAAGTTTTTGTCGATCCGAAAGGTGCTAACAAAGTGTGCAAGCTCCAGCGATCCATCTATGGACTGGTGCAAGCATCTCGGAGTTGGAATATACGCTTTGATGAGGTGATCAAAGCATATGGTTTTATACAGACTTATGGTGAAGCCTGTATTTACAAGAAAGTGAATGGGAGCTCTGTAGCATTTCTGATATTATATGTGGATGACATATTATTGATTGGAAATGATATAGAATTTCTGGATAGCATAAATGGATACTTGAATATCAAAAAGACCTCGGTGAAGCTGCTTACGTACTGAGCATCAAGATCTATAGGGATAGATCGAGACGCTTAATAGGACTTTCACAAAGCACATACCTTGACAAAGTTTTGAAGAAGTTCAAAATAGATCAGTCAAAGAAAGGGTTATTGCCTGTGTTGCAAGGTGTGAAGTTGAGTAAGACTCAAAACCCGACCACGGCAGAAAATAGAGAGAGAATGAAAGTCATTCCCTATGCCTCAGCCATAGGTTCTATAAAGTATGCCACTGTGTACCAAACCTATTGTGTACCTTGCCATGAGTTTGGCAAGGGGTACAATAGTGATCCAAGTGTAGATCACTGGACAGCGGTCAAAATTATCCTTAGTTACCTAAGAGGACTAAGGAAATATTTCTCGGTTATGGAGGTGATAAAGAGTTCGTCGTAAAGGGTTACGTCGATGCAAGCTTTGACACCGATTCGGATGACTCTAAGTCTCAATCTGGATACGTACTGAAAGTGGGA
Organism: Thinopyrum elongatum; assembly: GCA_011799875.1. Lineage (NCBI taxonomy): Eukaryota > Viridiplantae > Streptophyta > Magnoliopsida > Poales > Poaceae > Thinopyrum > Thinopyrum elongatum. Next base: position 606,002,035 of record CM022299.1, read on the forward strand.
GCAATTAGCTAGAGTAGCTCCATGCAGAGCATTGTAGACATAGAAATTTGCAAAATACATACGGATCTGAATGTAACAGACCCGTTGACTAAACTTCTCTCACAAGCAAAACATGATCACACCTTAGTACTCTTTGGGTGTTAATCACATGGCGATGCGAACTAGATTATTGACTCTAGTGAACTCTTTGGATGTTGGTCATATGGTGATGTGAACTATGGGTGTTAATCACATGGTGATGTGAACTAGGTTATTGAATCTAGTGCAAGTGGGAGACTGATGGAAATATGCCCTAGAGGCAATAATAAAATGTTTATTATTATATTTCCTTAATCATGATAAAGGTTTATTATTCATGCTAGAATTGTATTGACCGGAAACTTAAATACGTGGGTGAATACATAAACAAATACAGTGTCCCTAGTGAGCCTCTACTAGACTAGCTCGTTGATCAAAAGATGGTTAAGGTTTCCTAACCATGGACATGAGTTGTCATTTGATAACGGGATCACATCATTAGGAGAATGATGTGATGGACAAGACCCATCCGTTAGTTTAGCATATGATCGTTCAGTTTATTGCTATTGCTTTCTTAATGTCAAATACATATTCCTTCGACTATGAGATTATGCAACTCCCGGATACCGGAGGAATACATTGTGTGCTATCAAACGTCACAACATAACTGGGTGATCATAAAGATGTTCTACAGGTATCTCCGAAGGTCTTTGTTGAGTTGGCATAGATTGAGATTAGGATTTGTCACTCCGAGTATCGGAGAGGTATCTCAGGTCCCTCTCAGTAATACACATCATAAGAAGCCTTGCAAGCAAAGTGACTAAGGAGTTAGTTGCAAGATGATGTATTATGGAACGAGTAAAGAGACTTGCCGGTAATGAGATTGAACTAGGTATGAAGATACCGACGATCGAATCTCGGGCAAGTAACATACCCATGGACAAAGGGAATTACGTATGTTGTCATAAGGTTCGACCGATAAAGATCTTCGTAGAATATGTAGGAGCCAATATGGGCATCCAGGTTCCGCTATTGGTTATTTACCGGAGAGGTGTCTCGGTCATGTCTACATAGTTCTTGAACCCGTAGGGTCCACACGCTTAACGTTCGTTGACGATATAGTGTTATATCAGTTATATGATTTGGTGACCGAATGTTGTTCAGAGTCCCGGATGAGATCACGGACATGACGAGGAGTTCTGGAATGGTCCGGAGGTAAAGGTCGATATATAGGATGATGATATTTGGACACCGGAAGAGTTTCGGGATGTACCGGGTAGAAATCGGGTCACCGGAAGGGGTTCCGGACACCCCGGGAGGTTAATGGGCCATATGGGCCAAAGGGGAGGAACACACCAGCCCACAAGGGGCTTGCGCGCCCCTCCTAAGGCCACGACCCTTGGGGAGAGAAGGAAAGGAGGGAGTCGGCCTCCCCCTTCCTTCCCTCTTCTCCCCTTTCCTTTCCCCTCCGGCAAATATGGTAAGGGGGGGCGCGGCCAGGGCAGGAGCCCAAGTAGGATTCGGCCCTACTTGAGGCGCCTCCTGGCCTCTCCCCTCTCCCCCCACCTATATATATGTGGGAGGAGGGCGCCACACATAACCAAGACAATCTCTTAGCCGTGTGCGGCGCCCCCCTCCATAGTTTAGTCCATCGGTCATATTTTCGTAGTGCTTAGGCGAAGCCCTGTGGAGATAGCTTCACCATCACCGTCACCACGCTGTCGTGCTGCCGGAACTCATCTGCTACTTTGCCGTCTTGCTGGATCAAGAAGGCGAGGACGTCAGCGAGCTGAACGTGTGCTGAACGCGGAGGTGTCGTACGTTCGGTACTCGATCGGTTGGATCGCGAAGAAGTTAGACTACATCAACCGTGTTAACTAACGCTTCCGCTTACGGTCTATGAGGGTACATAGACACACTCTCCCCTCTCGTTGCTTTGCATCTCCTTGATAGATCTTGCGTGTGCGTAGAATTTTTTTTGTTTTCCATGCAACGTTTCCCAACAACTCTAGGGATGAAAAAGGGGCGGAAACCGACGGAACTGAGTGCTACCACATTGTTTTTCATATATTTTTGCAGAAGCAGAAATGAATACAGAAACCACGGAAATGAATACGAAAATAGATACTACCAGAAACGGACACGGAGCGAATACAAAGCAGAAACGGAAACAGAAGTGGGCGTTGACCGGAATTTAAAACCCCCTTGAATCATAAAGAACTACACACAAAAACAAACAAATTTATTGAATTGTTAGCATGGCTACAAAAATAATATCTTGATGTTAGCAACTTAGCGTAGTATTGTAGTACTATTGGACAATTGCGTATAGGGTCAAGCTGAGTACATGTGTGGTAGTGGAAGTTGGGTCTCGAATGATCCCTTCTACTAATTGTGTCATTGTGTGTTGTTTGATGGTTGGACTACAAAGCAGACATAGGTCTATAGTAAAAACGGAAGTTCCATATTCACGGAAATGAAAAATTCCATTTCCACGCATGTTCCACCGGAAAATGCCGTTCCATTTTTTTCGTTTCCGCATAAAAATATTTCGTTTTGCAAATTTCCGTTTCCGTTTTCATATTTCCTTTCCGTTTCCATTTCTCTTCCGAAAAAACGGAAAGTTTCCACTCCATTTTCATCCCAAGTCCGTTCTTTGTACTTCCCAATAGTACCATCATGGCACTATAGAAATTTTTGCTTGGTTTATTGCCTATCATGGCACCCAACAAGATATGCCTTTTGGTTGGTCTACCGCAGATCCAACACTTGCCCGTCCGTCAGATAAATTTAAGCAAGTGTAGCTCTGACCATGATGGATGGCTTATGTTGTTGGTTGCATGTGCAGGTGTCGCGTTTGGTCACTGGAGATCTCGCAGAAAACAACTAGGATTCTACATCACAAGCAGATCTTTAGACTACTAGCTAGGTTGATGAGTGGCTAATGACCCACATGGTGGTAGCGAAATTTGGTTTGCGGCCATTGCGTCGATATCACTCATAACGTAAGGATTTCTCAGAGGATGTTATCTGTCCTTGTGTTGAGTCAGATTTGTTGATATCGCTTGTAACTTTAAATGAAGTCTTGATTCACAAGTGAAGTGATTCAAATGGAACTCCTGTTGGGAAACGTTGCATGGAAGAAAAAAATCTACGCACACGCAAGATCTATCCATGGAGATGCATAGCAACGAAAGGGGAGAGTGTGTCTACATACCCTCGTAGACCGTAAGCGGAAGCATTTACTAACGCGGTTGAAGTCGTCGAACTTCTTCGTGATCCAACCGATCGAGTACCTAATGTACGGCACCTTCGCGTTCAGCACACGTTCAGCTCGGTGACGTCCTCGCCTTCTTGATCCAGCAAGACAACGAAGTAGTGGATGAGTTCCAGCAGCACGACGGCGTGGTGACGGTGGTGGTGATGCTATCCACAGGGCTTCGCCTAAGCACTACGAAAATATGACCGAGCGACGAAACTATGGAGAGGGGCGCCGCACACGGCTAAGAGATTGTCGTGGGCTATGTGTGGCGCCCCCTCCCACATACATATAGGTGGAGGGAGAGGGGAGGCAGCTAGGAGGCGCCCCAAGTGGGGCCGAATCCCACTTGGGTTCCTGTCCCTGGCCTAGCCCTCCCCCCCCCCCTGCCGTGTTTCTGTGCAGGAGGAAGGCAGGGGGAGGTGGCGCCCCCCCCCCCCCCCCCCCCCCCCCCCCCTTCCTTTCTCACATGAGGAGGGAAAGGCAAGAGGGGCCAACCCTCCCCCTTTCCTTCCCCTAGGGCCAGCAGCCATGGAGAGGGTGCGCCAGCCCGCTTGTGGGCTGGTGTGTCCCTCCCCTTGGCCCATTAGGCCCATAGACCTCCCGAGGGTGTCCGAAACCCCTTCTGGCGATCCGATGACTACCCGGTGCACTCTGAAACTCTTCCGGTGTCGGAATAGTATTGTCCTATATATCAATCTTTACCTCCGGACCATTCCGGAACTCCTCGTCATGTCCGTGATCTCATCCAGGAATCCGAACAACATTAGGTCACCAAATCATATAACTCATATAACACTATATCGTCAACGAACGTTAAGCGTGCGGACCCTACGGGTTCGAGAACTATGTAGACATGACCGAGACACCTCTCCAGTCAATCACCAATAGAGGAACCTGGATCCCCATATTGGTTCCTACATACTCTATGAAGATCTTTATCGGTCGAACCTTATGACAACATACGTAATTCCCTTTGACTGTCGGTATTTTACTTGCCCGAGATTCGATCGTTGCTATCTTCATACCTAGTTCAATCTCGTTACCGGGAAGTCTCTTTCCTCGTTCCATAATACATCATCTTGCAACTAACTCCTTAGTCACTTTGTGTGCAAGCTTCTTGTGATGTGTATTACCGAGAGGGCCCAGAGATACCTCTCCGATACACGGAGTGACAAATCCTAATCTCGATCTATGCCAACTCAACAAACACCTTCGGAGATACCTATAGAGTATCTTTATGATCACCCAGTTATGTTGTGATGTTTGATAGCACACAAGGTATTCCTCCGGTATCCGGGAGTTGCATAACCTCATAGTCGAAGGAATATGTATTTGACATTTAAGAAAGCAATAGCAATAAACTGAACGATCATATGCTAAGCTAACGGATGGGTCTTCTCCATCACATCATTCTCCTAATGATGTGATCCCGTTATCAAATGACAACACATGTCTATGGTTTGGAAACCTTAACCATCTTTGATCAACGAGCTAGTCTAGTAGAGGCTTACAAGGGACACGGTATTTGTTTATGTATTCACACATGTATTTAAGTTTCCGATCAATACAACTCTAGCATGAATAATAAACCTTTATCATGAATAAGGAAATATAAAATAACAACTTTATTATTGCCTCTATGGCATATTTCCTTCAGTCTCCCACTTGCACTAGAGTCAATAATCTAGATTACATTGTAATGAATCTAACACCCATGGAGTCTTGGTGCTGGTCATGTTTTGCTTGCGGAAGAGGCTTAGTCAACGGGTCTGCTACATTCAGATCCGTATGTATTTTGCAAATCTCTACGTCTCCATCCTTGACCTTTTCACGAATGGAGTTGAAGCGTCTCTTGATGTGTTTGGTTCTCTTATGAAACCTGGATTCCTTCGCCAAGGCAATTGCTCCAGTGTTGTCACAACAGATTTTCATTGGACCCGATGCACTGGGTATTACACCCAGATCGAATATGAACTCCTTCATCCAGACTTCTTCATGTGCTGCTTCCGAAGCAACTATGTACTCTGCTTCACAGGTAGATCCTGCCACAACGCTCTGCTTGGAACTACACCAACTGACAGCTCCACCATTCAATATAAATACGTATCCGGTTTGTGACTTAGAGTCATCCGGATCAGTGTCGAAGCTAGCATCGATGTAACCATTTATGATGAGCTTTTCGTCACTCCATAAACGAGAAAAATATCCTTGGTCCTTTTCAGGTACTTCAGGATGTTCTTGACCGCTGTCCATTGATCCACTCCTGGATTACTTTGGTACCTCCCTGCCAAACTTATGGCAAGGCACACATCAAGTCTAGTACACAGCATAGCATACATGATAGAACCTATGGCTGAGGCATAGGGAATGACTTTCATTTTCTCTCTATCTTCTGCAGTGGTCGGGCTTTGAGTCTGACTCAATTTCACACCTTGTAACACAAGCAAGAACACTTTCTTTGACTGATCCATTTTGTGCCCACCTTGGTGGCCTCCCGCACCGCCTCTTCGCCCTATAAATTGCTAAATATTCCAAAAACCCTCGTAGAAACCCTAGATCAGAAGTTCCACCGCCGCAAGGCCTCTGTATCCTCGAGATCCAATCTAGACCCCGTTCCGGCACCCTGCCGGAGGGGGAGATCATCACCGGTGGCCATCTTCATCATCCCGGCAACCACCATGATGAGGAGGGAGTAGTCCACCCTCGGGGCTGAGGGTTTGTACCAGTAGCTATGTGTTTAATCTCTATCTCTCTCGTGTTCTTGAGATGTCACGATCTTGATGTATCGCGGGCTTTGTTAATATAGTCGGATCATATGGTGTTTTCCCCTCTCTATCTTGTTGTGATGAATTGAGTTTTCCCTTTGAGATTTCGTTTTATCGGATTGAATACTTTTATGGATTTGAGAGCACTCGATATATGTCTTGCATAAGAATACCCGTGGTGACAATGGGGTATTATATTGATTCACTTGATATATGTTTTGGCACTCAACTCGCGGATTCCTGAGGTGACATTGGGGTAATCTATGCATAGGGGTTGATGCACGTTCTTGTCTTTGTTTCTCCGGTAGAAATCTTGGGGCACTCTTTGAGGTTCTTTGTGTAGGATTGACCATTACAAATCTGAATTTGCTTTGGTGTTATTTTAGTACGAACTCTTGGATAGATCGATCGGAAAGAATAGCTTTGAGGTGGTTTCGTACACTACAAACAATTTATTCTTATGTTCTCCGCTAGATAGGAACTTTGGAGTGATTCTTCATCGCACGTTGAGGGATGGTTATATGATCCAATTATATTAGCATTGTTGAGAGATTGCACTAGCGAAAGTACGAACCCTAGGCCTTGTTTTCAAGCATTGCAATACCGTTTGTGCCCACTTTTGTCACTTGCTGCCTTGCTGTTTTTATTTATTCAGATTATAAAAATATATTTCTACCATCCATATTACACTTTTATCACCATCTCTTCGCCGAACTAGTGAACCTATACAAATTACCATTGTATTTGGTGTGTTGGGGACACAAGAGACTTTTTATTATTTGGTTGCAGGGTTGTTTGAGAGAGACCATCTTCATCCTACGCCTCCCACGGATTGATAAACCTTAGGTCATCCACTTGAGGGAAAATTGCTACTGTCCTACAAAACTCTGCACTTGGAGGCCCAACACGAGTCTACAAGAACAAGTTGTGTAGTAGACATCAAGCTCTTTTCTGGCGCCGTTGCCGGGGAGGTGAGTGCTTGAAGGTATATCTTTAGATCTTGCAATTGAATCTTTTAGTTTCTTGTTTTATCACTAGTTTGGTTTATAAAAGAAAACTACATAAAAAATGGAATTGAGGTTGCATCATATTATTGATCATCTTTATAATATCTTTCTTGAAAATGATGGATCGGAAAATTGTGCTCAATTGTTAGAAGAAGAAGTCAATAAAATGTTTGGCACAAAATATTTGAATGATGAGCATGATTGCAATGTTGTTAGTATGAAATCCTTGAATATCCAAAATGCTAATGATTATTGCACTAGTCATGAGAAAAATGTCTCCTATAAGAATGTCAATTTTTGCGGAGTGAATTGGGAGTGCAATTGCACACCAAAAAGGGAAGATAGATTTTGTAAGAGGCATAAATATTTAGAAACGAAAAATTGCAAGAGAGGCTAGATGATTGTGCTGAAAGATTTAATTTTTTTTTGCCATCCTTGTGAACTTTGCAATGAACGTGGTCATTTAAATCTCCAATGCAACTTGTTTCATGATCAAATCGTGTCCAAAAATTGTGATAACTTGATTACCCTTGAGCATCATAAAGAGCTTAGTCTTCTTTTGGGGTATGAAGAAATGAAACGTATAACTAAGGGTATTCCAAAATTTAATCTCGAGAGATTTCTTGATTTTGATCTAGAGGAAATTTATATGTTTTGTGCGGTAAATTGCATTGAGAATCCTTATATTGCCAACTATCTAAAGACAAGAAAACAAATAGAATATGAAGAGAGTACTAATGCAAGGGAAAATATTTCCCAATACCCTCCTAGTGTTTATTATGATGAATCAGGTAACGAGGGGGAGCTCCCTATTCAACCAATCTCATCAATAAGAAGCTTGAAAAGATTTATTAAACTCACACATGATGTGGTGAAGAAGAAGAAAAGAAGAAAGAATAAAGGTAAAAAGGTATCTCTCCCAAACGATCTTGCCTCTATTATTGTTGTGCCTCAAGAAAATGCATCAAAATTAATTATGGAAGATGATGCACTTGATGATGATTTTGTTATGCCTATTGCTTGTTGTGATGATTATGATTGGGAAGATAAAGATACTTCTTATAATCTTGGAAATCTTTTTTGCACCAACTTGGGAAATTATGATGATAACAATTGTTAAACCGTTGGTGCTATTCATACTACTAATGATGAGGGTGATTATGCTTATGATATGCCAAGCCACAAGCTTGGGGATGCTCCGTTTGATGAGAATGACATGTTTGAGAATTTATTTGCTGCAATTAATGTTTGTACCAAGCTTGGGGAGGCTATGCTTAATGAAGATGATCTTTTTAGTCCCCCTACTTTGAATGATCAAATTTGCTATGATGATTGCATGCCTCCTATCTATGATGAGAACAAAGTTGCTACTTATGATGATTATTGTGATCATACTTATGTTATAAAAAGTAGCGGTGATTATATTTATAAAACTTGTCATAGTTATGATTACCCTTTTCCTGAACATTACTCTTTTAATGTGGGAACAATTTATAGTATTCGAGTTTCATATGATACTCCCACCATTGCGAATGAGGAGAAATTTTCTTATGTGGAGAGTAATAAAATTTCTATGCTTGGGGATCATGAAAAGAATGTTTTATGTGATGGTTATATTGATGAATCTGTTCATGATGCTACTCAAAATTATTATGAGAGAGGAACTTATGATTCATGATGCTCTTGTTATGTTTCAATCCTTATCTTTTATGCGAGCATCATTGAACTTATCATGCCTAGCTGAAAGGCATTAAAGAAAAGCGCGTGTTGGGAGACAACCCAACACTTTTACCTACTGTTTTTGTGTGTTAACATGATTATGATACTGTATTAATCATGTTTTATTGCTTTTTTTTCAATAAAGTGCCAAGTAAAGCCTTTGGGATAGTGTGGATGATAGTTGACTTGATTCTGTGCAAAAACAGAAACTTTTGTGTCTAGTGCAGAAATTCCTATCTTTTACTGGAACATGGAAAAATTCTGAAATTTTTACAGTTCATATATATACAAATTATATACGTTGTACTAATTTTTCAGAATTTTTGGAGCAGCAGAAGCATGGTTGGAGTACAGATTATTACAGACTGTTCTGTTCTTGCCAGATTCTGTTTTCAATGCATAGTTTGCTTGTTTTCCAGTTTCTATGGCTTATATTGCTCAATATAAATTGTGGAAATGATATGCTACAGTAGTAATTGTGTCAGAACAATTATTAGTATTGTCTTTGACCGTACCAAAGTGAAATGGTTTGCTCTTTATCATACTAACCTATCTCACGAAGTTCCGTTAAGTCTTGTGTGATTGAAGTTTTCAAGTTTTGGGTGAGATGTCGATATGAGGAGAATAAGGAGTGACAAGACCCTAAGCCTGGGGATTCCCAAGGCACCCCCAAGGTAATATTCAAGGAAGATCCAAGCAACTAAGCTTGGGGATGCCCCGGAAGGCATCCCCTCTTTCGTCTCCAACATTATCGGTAACCTCACTTGGAGCTATATTTTCATTCGTCACATGATATGAGTTTTGCTTGGAGCATCATTTTATTTTGTTTTTATTTTCTTTCTGATATTTATAATAATGTTTTGCATCTTTCTTTTCAATAAAAATTTCAAGGATAGCCTTTACCATGCTTATTTTGCAAGTCTACATGTTGCTGTTTCAAAACAGAAAGTTTATCCTTGTTGCAAAAATTCTCTAGAAAATTAAGAATGTGATAAAATGTTGAAACTCTTTGAAAAATAAGCTCTGATAAATTTTCTACAGTGTGGTAAATTTTCATAATTTTTGGAGTTTAAGAAGTATTGATACTCTTGCATTCTTTACAGACTGTGCTGTTTTGGCAGATTGCTGTTATGTTTGCATTGTTTGCATATGTTTGCTTGTTTAATGATTTTATTTGAGGATAGGAGTATTAAATATGCAGAGGCATTTAGTATTCAATGTTGAATAATAATTTTAGTGATTTGCTACAGTAGAGAATGATAAGGTTTTTGCATTGGTTTATACTAACTTATCTCACGAGTTCTTGTTGAGTTTTGTGTGGATGAAGTTTTTAAGATTTAGGGAAACCATGATATAAAAGGAATTAAGGAGACACAAAAGCTCAATCTTGGGGATGCCCAAGGCATCCCAAGATAATATTTCAAGAAGTCTCAAGCATCTAAGCTTGGGGATGCCCCGGTAGGCATCCCACCTTTCTTCATCAACAATTATCGGTTAGTACGGACCCTAGGCCTTGTTTTCAAGCATTGCAATACCGTTTGTGCTCACTATTTTCACTTGCTACCTTGATGTTTTTATTTATTCAGATTATAAAAATATATTTCTACCATCCATATTACACTTTTATCACCATCTCTTCGCCGAACTAGTGAACCTATACAAATTACCATTGTATTTGGTGTGTTGGGGACACAAGAGACTTTTTATTATTTGGTTGCAGGGTTGTTTGAGAGAGACCATCTTCATCCTACGCCTCCCACGGATTGATAAACCTTAGGTCATCCACTTGAGGGAAAATTGCTACTATCCTACAAAACTCTGCGCTTGGAGGCCCAACACGAGTCTACAAGAACAAGTTGTGTAGTAGACATCACTTCTTCCCGGGAGTGGCAACTAGCTTGCCATTCTTCTTGAAATTCCCTTTCTTTCCCTTGCATTTTTCTTGAAACTAGTGGTCTTGTTAACCATCAACACTTGATGCTCTTTCTTGATTTCTACCTCCGCGGCCTTAAGCATTGCGAACAACTCAAGAATCGTTTTCGTCATCCCTTGCATATTACAGTTCATCACGAAGCCTTTGTAGCTCGGTGGCAGTGATTGAAGAACTCTGTCAATACACTATCAACTGGAAGATCAACTCCTAGCTGAGTCAAGTGGTTATGATACCCAGACATTTTGAGTATGTGTTCACAGACAGAACTGTTCTCCTCCATCTTGCAGCTATAGAACTTTCTGGAGACTTCATATCTCTCAACACGGGCATTTGCTTGAAATATTAACTTCAACTCTTGGAACATCTCATATGCTCCATGACATTCAAAACATCTTTGAAGTCCCAGTTCTAAGCCGTAAAGCATGGCACGCTGAACTATTGAGTAGTCATCAGATCAAGCCTGCCAGACATTCATAACATCTGCAGTAGCTCTTGCAGCAGGTCTGTCACCTAGAGGTGCATCAAGGACATAATTCTTCTGTGCAGCAATGAGGATAATCCTCAAGTTACGGACCCATTCCGTGTAGTTTCTACCATCATCTTTCAACTTAGCTTTCTCTAAGAACGCATTAAAATTCAGGGGAACGGTAGCTCGGGCCATTGATCTACAACATAGATATGCAAAACTATTAAGACTAAGTTCATGATAAATTAAGTTCAATTAATCAAATTACTAATAAACTCCCACTTAAATAAACTTCCCTCAAGTTATCTAAGTGATACATGATCCAAATCAACTAACCCATGTCCGATCATCACGTGAGATGGGGTAGTCATCAATGGTGAACATCTCTATGTTGATCATATCTACTATATGACTCACGTTCGACCTTTCGGTCTCCAGTGTTCCGAGACCATGTCTGTACATGCTAGGCTCGTCAAGTTTAACCCAAGTATTCTGCATGTGCAAAACTGTCTTACACCCGTTGTATGTGAACGTAGAGTCTATCACACCCGATCATCACGAGGTGCTTCGAAACGACAAACTTTTGCAACGGTGCATACTCGGGGAGAACACTTTTATCTTGAAATTTACTGAAGGGATCATCTTATAATGCTACTGCCGTTCTAAGCAAAATAAGATGCATAAAGGATAAACATCACATGCAATCAAAATATGTGACATGATATGGCCATCAACATCTTGTGCTTTTGATCTCCATCTCCAAAGCATCATCATGATCTCCATCGTCATCGACTCGACACCTTGATCTCCATTGTTGCGTCAGGGTCGTCTCACCAACTATTGCTTCTACAACTATTGCTAACGCATAGCGATAAAGTAAAGCAATTACATGGCGTTTGCATTTCATACAATAATTAAGAGACAACCCTAAGGCTCCTGTCGGTTGTCGATATTACAAAACATGATCATCTCATACATCAACATATATCACATCATATCTTGACCATATCACATCACAATATGCCCTGCAAAAACAAGTTAGACGTCCTCTACTCTGTTGTTGCAAGTTTTACGTGGCTGCTACGGGCTTCTAGCAAGAACCGTTCTTAACTACGCAAAAACCACAACGGTGATTTATCCAGTTTGCTGTTTTAACCTTCTTCAAGGACCAGCCGTAGTCAAAATCAATTCAACTAAAGTAGGAGAAACAGACACCCGCCAGCCACCTTTAAGCAGAATAAGTTGCATGTCAGTCGGTGGAACCGGTCTCATGTGCGTGGACATGTAAGGTTGGTCCGGGATGCTTCATCCCACAATACCGCCGAATCAAAATAAGACGTTGGTGGTAAGCAGTATGACTATCACCGCCCACAACTCTTTGTGTTCTACTCGTGCATATCATCTACACATAGACCTGGCTCGGATGCCACTGTTGAGAAGCGTTGCATGGAAAACAAAATAAAAAATCTACGCACACGCAAGATCTATCCATGGAGATGCATAGCAACGAGAGGGGAGAGTGCATCTATGTACCCTCGTAGACCATAAGCGGAAGCGTTTAGTAACGCGGTTGATGTAGTCGAACTTCTTCGCGATCCAACTGATGGAGTACCGAACGTACGGCACCTCCGCGTTCAGCACACGTTCAGCTCGGTGACGTCCTCGCCTTCTTGATGCAGCAAGACGGCGAAGTAGTGGATGAGTTCCGGCAGCACGATGGAGTGGTGACGGTGGTGGTGATGCTATCTCCACAGGGCTTCGCCTAAGCACTACGAAAATATGACCGAGGGACGAAACTGTGGAGAGCGGCACCGCACACGGCTAAGAGATTGTCGTGGGCTATGTGTGGCGCCCCCTCCCACATATATATAGGTGGGGGGAGAGGGAAGGCAGCCAGGAGGCGCCCCAAGTGGGGCCGAATCCCACTTGGGCTCCTGCCCCTAGCCGCACCCCCCCTGCCATGTTTGTATGCGGGAGGAAGGCAGGGGGAGGTGGCGCCCCCCCTTTCCTTTCTCACATGAGGAGGGAAAGGCAGGAGCGGCCAACCCTCCCCCTTTCCTTCCCCTAGGGACGGCGGCCAGGGAGAGGGTGTGCCATCCCCCTTGTGGGCTGGTGTGTCCCTCCCCTTGGCCCATTAGGCCCATAAACCTCCCGGGGGTGTCCGGAACCCCTTCCGGCAATCCGATGACTACACGGTGTACTCCGAAACCCTTTCGGTGTCCAAATAGTATCGTCTTATATATCAATCTTTACCTCCGAACCATTTTGGAGCTCCTCGTCATGTCTATGATCTCATCCGGGACTCCGAACAACATTCGGTCACCAAATCATATAACTCGTATAACACTATACAATCAACGAACGTTAAGCGTGCGGACCCTACGGGTTCGAGAACTATGTAGACATGACTGAGACACCTCTCCGGTCAATAACCAATAGCAGAACCTGGATGCCCATATTGGTGCCCACATATTCTACGAAGATCTTTATCGGTCGAACCTTATGGCAACATACGTAATTCCCTTTGTTCATCGGTATGTTACTTGCTCGAGATTCGATCATTGGTATCTTCATACCTAGTTCAATCTCGTTACCGGCAAGTCTCTTTACTCGTTCCGTAATACATCATCTTGCAACTAACTCCTTAGTCACTTTGCTTGCAAGCTTCTTGTGATGTGTATTACCAAGAGGGCCCAGAGATACCTCTCCGATACACGGAGTGACAAATCCAAATCTTGATCTATGCTAACTCAACAAACACCTTTAGAGATACATGTAGAGCATCTTTATGATCACCCAGTTACGTTGTGATGTTTAATAGCACACAAGGTATTCCTCCGGTATCCGGGAGTTGCATAATCTCATAGTCGAAGGAATATGTATTTGACATTTAAGAAAGCAATAGCAATAAACTGAACTATCATATGCTAAGCTAACGGATGGGTCTTGTCCATCACATCATTCTCCTAATGATGTGATCCCGTTATCAAATGACAACACATGTCTATGGTTTGGAAACCTTAACCATCTTTGACCAACAAGCTAGTCTAGTAGAGGCTTACTTGGGACACGATATTTGTTTATGTATTCGCACATGTATTTAAGTTTTCGATCAAGACAATTCTAGCATGAATAATAAACCTTTATCATTAATAAGAAAATGTAAAATAACAACTTTATTATTTCCTCTAGGGCATATTTCCTTCAACTCCATGTGCATTTAGATGGATTTATGCATTCTGGATAGAGCAGTGAGCATGGATTATTTATGATGCATGAACATGGCAAAATCATGATCTACACATTATTCTAGTGCAAAAGCATACAAAGAACAACATAGTTAGAGTGACAGAGCTACTGGCATGATCATAACAAGTTTGGGAAGGCCACAAATATAACCAGGAAGGAAAAGATGTTGTGAGCAATAGAACTACATTGCATTTGTGCTACTGGATAGATTGGAAAGAGCAACCAAAAAAATATATAATGGAGTTGAAATGCATAAGTTGTGCGAGGTGCAAGATATAGGGTGTTTTGCACAAATATGAGACAAACATGAATTTAGCTAGCTCCAGCCTAATAACAAAGTGCTCCACTAGAAAGAACACGAAATTCTAGCCAAAATGCGTATAAAGTTTGTGCCACTTATGCATATGCAAAGTTTGGATGCCAATCTGGCACAAACATCATGATGCACACATGGGTTAACAATTTTTAACATGTGAGCAAGTTACATATCCTGAAAGTAGACTTAAAATTGAGCAACATACATACACACGCGGAGCTCTCGGTAGGGCGAGGTGTGGCGCTCGCCCTACCTTGAGTCGGAGTGATTTTTTATATAGGTATACGTATAACGGTATAAGCACAGATTGATCCAAAGATAATCACGAGAAAGAAAAACTGGCGCCATCCCTTGTTATTGGGACTTATTGGGCTGGATGCAATACGTGCGCTCCAGGCTCCTCGACGTCAGTCCACTCATTCCTCCATTCATGGGAGCAACTAGTTGACGAGCGCTCCTTTAGGAGCCTCGCAACGATCACTTGCGGGTGGGCTGAGAACGCCTCACTTGGCGCGCTCTCAGCCGCCGCCACGTGTCAGGCTCTGGGCGCTTCCTCCGGATTTTTTTTAATTCCAGCACGCGTTTTTGGCTTTTTTCCTGGTTTTTTCGACTTTTTGGTTTTCTACCGGTCTTCCTTAGCTTTTGGGCCAAAAAAATTCAGAAAAAAAATTGTGCACGAAAAAACTTGTTTTCTTTCTTCCGCGAGAGGCACGAAGGCACAACTGTGCCTCTCGTAAACAAAAAAACATGTTTTCTGTTTTTTTCCTTCTGCGAGAGGCACGGTTTTGCTTCCACAGGAGGCACGGTTGCGCTTTCGCGAGAGGCACGGCCGTGCCTCTCGAAAACGAAAAAAAACATGTTTTCTGTTTTTTCCCTTCCGGAAGAGGCACAGTTTTGCTTCCACGAGAGGCACGGCCGTGCCTCTCGGAAACGAAAAAAAACGTGTTTTCTGGTTTTTTTTTCGCGTGAGGCACGGTTTTGCTCGCGCGAGAGGCTTGGTTGTGCTTTCGCGAGAGGCACGGCCGTGCCTCTCGGAAATTAAAAAAAACCTGTTTTCTCTTCTTCTTTTTTTCCTTCCACGAGAGGCACAGCTTTGCTCCCGCGAGAGGCACGATTGTGCTTTCGCGAGAGGCACGACCGTGCCTCTTTCAGAAAGAAAAAAAACCATGCTCCCGGTTCAGTTTTTTCGTCCGGTTTTTTCGTGAAAAAAAGTTTGTCAAAACCTATCAACATAGGATCTAGTTTTGAAGATCTCGACGCGAGAAATCCAACGGTGAAAACGGTTCGAGATTTGGACGCACGGTTTAAGAGATAAAACGTTTTGAATAAACAGATCTAAGAAAAAGGGAAAACTCCCAGGTTATGACAAATGGAACACATGCAGCGCACCACTTGTCGCAACCTGGGGGGTGGGAGTGATCTTTGCAAGGAGTACCCTCAATTAGTGATTTCGTGAAGGAAATATGCCCTAGAGGCAATAATAAAGTTGTTATTTTATATTTCCTTATTCATGATAAAGGTTTATTATTCATGCTAGAATTCTATTGAACGGAAACTTAAATACATGTGTGAATACATGAACAAATACTGTGTCCCTAGTAAGCCTCTACTAGACTAGCTCGTTGATCAAAGATGGTTAAGGTTTCCTAACCATAGACATGTGTTGTCATTTGATAACGGGATCACATCAATAGAAGAATGATGTGATGGACAAGACCCATCCGTTAGCTTAGCATAATGATCGTTCAGTTTATTGCTATTGCTTTCTTCATGTCAAATACATATTCCTTCGACTATGAGATTATGCAACTCCCGGATACCGGAGGAATACCTTGTGTGCTATCAAACGTCACAACGTAACTGGGTGATCATAAAGATGCTCTACAGGTATCTCCGAAGGTGTTTCTTGAGTTGGCATAGATCGAGATTAGGATTTGTCACTCCGAGTATCGGAGAGGTATCTCTGGGCCCTCTCGGTAATACACATCATAAGAAGCCTTGCAAGCAAAGTGACTAATGAGTTAGTTAGAGGATGATGTATTACGGAATGAGTAAAGAGATTTGCCGGTAACGAGATTGAACTAGGTATGAAGATACCGACGATCGAATCTCAGGCAAGTAACATACCGATGGACAAAGGGAATTATGTATGTTGTCATAACGGTTCGACCGATAAAAGGTCTTCGTAGAATATGTAGGAGCCAATATGGGCATCCAGGTTCCGCTATTGGTTATTGACCGAAGAGGTGTCTCGGTCATGTCTACATAGTTCTCGAACCCGTAGGGTCCGCATGCTTAACGTTCGTTGACGATATAGTGTTATATGAGTTATACGTTTTGGTGACCGAATGTTGTTCGGAGTCCCGGATGAGATCACGGACATGACGAGAAGTCTCGAAATGGTTGAGAGGTAAAGATTGATAAATAGGACGATGATATTCGGACACCGGAATACTTTTGGAGTGCACCGGGTACTCATCGGGTCACCGGAAGGGGTTCCGGGCACCCCCGGCAAGTGTATGGGCCTTATGGGCCAAAGGGGGGACAGCCCTGCCCACAAGGGGGCTGGTGCGCCCCTTCCCTTGGCTGGCCGGCCCTAGGGGAAGGAAAGGGGAGGGGTGGCCTCTCCTACCTTTCCCTCCCCAAGAGAGAAAGGAAAGGGGGGGGGGCACCTCCTCCTTCCTTCCTCCCGCACTCCAAATAAGGAAGGGGGGCACCACTTGGGGAAAGACCCCAAGTAGGATTCGGCCTACTTGGGGGTGCCTCCTAGCTGCTCCCTCCACCCCCACCTATATATATCTGGGAGGGGGCGCCTAGCACAATACACAACATTGTCTTAGCCGTGTGCGGCGCCCACCTCCACCATTTACACCACCGGTCATATTTTCGTAGTGCTTAGGCGAAGCCCTGCAGAGATAACTTCACCATCACCATCACCGCACCATCGTGCTGCCGGAACTCATCCACTACCTCGCCATCTTGCTGGATCAAGAAGGCATGGACGTCACCGAGCTGAACGTGTGCTGAACGCGGAGGTGCCGTACGTTCGGTACTCGGTCGGTTGGATCGCGAAGAAAGTTCGACTACATCAACCGCGTTGTCAAACGCTTCCGCTTACGGTCTACGAGGGTACGTAGACACACTATTCCCTCTCGTTGCTATGCATCTCCTTGATAGATCTTGCGTGTGCGTAGAAATTTTTTGTTTTCTACGCAATGTTTCCGAACAGTGGCATCCGAGCCAGGTCAATGTGTAGATGATATGCACGAGTAGAACACAAAGAGTTGTGGTCGGTGATACTCATACTGCTTACCACCAACGTCTTATTTTGATTCGGCGGTATTGTGGGATGAAGCGGCCCGGGCCAACCTTACATGTCCATGCACATGAGACCGGTTCCACCGACAGACATGCAACTAGTTTTGCATAAAGGTGGCTGGCGGGTGTCTGTTTCTCCTACTTTAGTTGAATCGAATTTGACTACGGCCTGTCCTTGAAGAAGGTTAAAACAACAAACTTGATGAAACACCATTGTGGTTTTTGCCATAGGTAAGAACGGTTCTTGCTAGAAGCCCATAGCAGCCACGTAAAACTTGCAACAACAAAGTAGAGGACGTCTAACTTGTTTTTGCAGGGCATGTTGTGATGTGATATGGTCAAGATATGATGTGATATATGTTGACGTATGAGATGATCATGTTTTGTAATATCCACAACCGGCAGGAGCCTTCGGGTTGTCTCTTTATTGTATGAAGTGCAAGCGCCATGTAATTGCTTTACTTTATCACTATGTGTTAGCGATAGTTGTAGAAGCAATAGTTGGCGAGACGACCCCGACACAACGATGGAGATCAAGGTGTTGAGCCGGTGACGATGGAGATCATGACGATGCTTTGGAGATGGAGATCAAAAGCACAAGATGATGATGGCCATATCATGTCACATATTTTGATTGCATGTGATGTTTATCCTTTATGCATCTTATTTTGCTTAGAGCAGCGGTAGCATCATAAGATGATCCCTTCGCTAAATTTCAAGATAAAAGTGTTCTCCCCGAGTATGCACCGTTGCCAAAGTTCATCGTTTCGAAGCACCTCGTGATGTTCGGGTGTGATAGACTCTACGTTCACATGCAACGGGTGTAAGACAGTTTTGCACATGCAGAATACTTGGGTTAAACTTGACGAGCCTAGCATGTACAGACATGGTCTCGGAACACTGGAGACCGAAAGGTCGAACGTGAGTCATATAGTAGATATGATCAACATAGAAACGTTCACCATTGATGACTACCCCATCTCACGTGATGATCATACATGGGTTAGTTGATTTGGATCACGTATCACTTAGATAACTTGAGGGATGTTTATTTAAGTGGGAGTTCATTAGTAATTTGATTAATTGAACTTAATTTATCATGAACTTAGTCTTATAGTTTTGCATATCTATGTTGTAGATCAATGGCCCGAGCTACCGTTCCCCTGAATTTTAATGCGTTTTTAGAGAAAGCTAAGTTGAAAGATGATGGTAGAAACTACACGGACTGGGTCCGTAACTTGAGGATTATCCTCATTGCTGCACAGAAGAATTATGTCCTTGATGCACCGCTGGGTGACAGACCTGCTGCAGGAGCTGAAGCAAATGTTATGAACGTCTGGCAAGCTCGATCTGATGACTACTCGATAGTTCAGTGTGCCATGCTTTACGGCTTAGAACTGGGACTTCAAAGACGTTTTGAACGTCATGGAGCATATGAGATGTTCCAAGAGCTGAAGTTAATATTTCAAGCAAATGCCCGGGTTGAGAGATATGAAGTCACCAACAAGTTCTATAGCTGCATGATGGAGGAGAACAGTTCTGTTAGTGAACACATACTCAAAATGTCTGGGTATCATAACCAATTGACTCAGCTGGGAGTTGATCATCCAGTTGATAGTGTTATTGACAGAGTTCTTCAGTCACTGCCACCAAGCTACAAAGGCTTCGTGATGAACTATAATATAGAAGGGATGAATAAAACGATTCCTGAGCTCTTTGCAATGCTTAAGGCCGCGGAGGTAGAAATCAAGAAAGAGCATCAAGTATTGATGGTTAACAAGACCACTAGTTTCAAGAAAAAGTGCAAGGGAAAGAAAGGGAACTTCAAGAAGAATGGCAAGCAAGTTGCCACTCCTAGGAAGAAGCTCAAAGCTAGGACCCAAGCCTGAAACTGAGTGCTTCTACTGCAAAGGAAATGGTCACTGGAAGCGGAACTGCCCCAAATACTTGGCGGATAAGAAGGATGGCAAAGTGAGCAAAGGTATATTTGATATACATGTTATTGATGTGTACCTTACTAATGCTCGTAGCGGCGCCTGGGTATTTGATACTGGTTCGGTTGCTCATATTTGTAACTCAAAACAGGAGCTGCGGAATAAACGAAGATTGGCTAAGGACGAGGTGACGATGCGCGTCGGAAATGGTTCCAAGGTCGATGTGATCGCCATCGGCACGCTACCTCTACATCTACCTTCGGGATTAGTTTTAGACCTCAATAATTGTTATTTGGTGCCCGCGTTGAGCATGAACATTATATCTGGATCTTGTTTATTGCGAGATGGTTATTCATTTAAATCGGAGAATAATGGTTGTTCTATTTATATGAGTAATATCTTTTATGGTCATGCACCCGTGATGAGTGGTCTATTCTTGTTGAATCTCGATCGTAGTGATACACATATTCATAATATTGATGGCCAAAGATGCAAAGTTGATAATGATAGTGCAACATACTTGTGGCACTGCCATTTAGGTCATATTGGTGTAAAGCGCATGAAGAAACTCCATGCAGATGGACTTTTGGAATCACTTGATTATGAATCATTTGATACTTGCGAACCATGCCTCATGGGCAAGATGACTAAAACTCCGTTCTCCGGAACAATGGAGCGAGCTAATGACTTATTGGAAATAATACATACCGATGTATGCGGTCCGATGAGTGTTGAGGCACGCGGCGGGTGTCGTTATTTTCTGACCTTCACAGATGATTTGAGTAGGTATGGGTATATCTACTTGATGAAACACAAGTCTGAAACATTTGAAAAGTTCAAAGAATTTCAGAGTGAAGTGGAGAATCAGCGTAACAAGAAAATAAAGTTTCTGCGATTTGATCGCGGAGGTGAATATTTGAGTTATGAGTTTGGCCTTCATTTAAAACAATGTGGAATTGTTTCACAACTCACGCCACCTGGAACACCACAGCATAATGGTGTGTCTGAAGGTCGTAACCGTACTTTATTAGATATGGTGCGTTTTATGATGTCTCTTACCGATTTGCCTTTATCATTTTGGGGTTATTCATTAGAGACAGCCGCATTCACGTTAAATAGGGCACCGTCTAAATCCGTTGAGACGACACCGTATGAACTATGGTTTGGCAAGAAACCTAAGCTGTCGTTTCTTAAAGTTTGGGGATGTGACGCTTATGTCAAAGGGCTTCAGCCTGATAATTTTGAACCAAAATCGGAGAAGTGCGTCTTCATAGGATACCCTAAGGAAACAATTGGGTACACCTTCTACCACAGATCTGAAGGCAAGATCTTTGTTGCCAAGAATGGGTTCTTTCTAGAGAAGGAGTTTCTCTCGAAAGAAGTGAGTGGGAGGAAAGTAGAACTTGATGAGGTAATTGTACCTTCTCTCGAATTGGAGAGTAGCACATCACAGCAAACTGTTCCAGTGATGCCTACACTAACTAGAGAAGAAGCAATTTATAATGATCATGAAACTTCAGATCAAGTTGCTACTGAACTTCGTAGGTCGACCAGGGAACGATCCCCACCAGAGTCGTACGGTAATCCTGTCCTGAAAGTCATGTTACTAGACCAAGGCGAACCTACAAACTATGAAGAAGTTATGATGAGCCCAGATTCCGGCAGATGGCTTGAGGCCATGAAATCTGAGATAGGATCCATGTATGAGAACAAAGTGTGGACTTTGGTGGATTGCCCGATGATCGGCAAGCCATAGAAAATAAATGGATATTCAACAAGAGGACTGACGCTGATGGTAATTTTACTGTCTAAAAAGCTCGACTTGTCGCGAAAGGTTTTCGACAAGTTCAAGGAGTTGACTACGATGAGACTTTCTCACCCGTAGCAATGCTTAAGTCTGTCCGAATCATGTTAGCAATTGCCACATTTTATGATTATGAAATCTGGCAAATGCACATCAAAACGGCATTCCTTAATGGATATCTTAAAGAAGAGTTGTATATGATGCAACCAGAAGGTTTTGTCGATCCTAAAGGTGCTAACAAAGTGTGCAAGCTCCAGCGATCCATCTATGGACTGGTGCAAGCATCTCGGAGTTGGAATATACGCTTTGATGAGGTGATCAAAGAATATGGTTTTATACAGACTTACGGTGAAGCCTGTATTTACAAGAAAGTGAGTGGGAGCTCTGTAGCATTTCTGATATTATATGTGGATGACATATTGTTGATTGGAAATGATATAGAATTTCTGGATAGCATAAAAGGATACTTGAATAAGAATTTTTCAATGAAAGACCTCGGTGAAGCTGCTTATATATTGGGCATCAAGATCTATAGAGATAGATCAAGACGCTTAATAGGACTTTCACAAAGCACATACCTTGATAAAGTTTTGAAGAAGTTCAAAATGGATCAGTCAAAGAAAGGGTTCTTGCCTGTGTTACAAGGTGTGAAGTTGAGTACATATCTGCTTTGGAAGGAGCACATGACGGAGTCTGGATGAAGGAGTTCATATCCGATCTAGGTGTAATACCTACTGCATCGGGTCCAATGAAAATCTTTTGTGACAACACTGGAGCAATTGCCTTGGCGAAGGAATCCAGGTTTCACAAGAGAACCAAACACATCAGGAGACGCTTCAACTCTATTCGTGAAAAGGTCAAGGATGGAGACATAGAGATTTGCAAAATACATACGGATCTGAATGTAGCAGACCCGTTGACTAAGCCTCTTCCGCGAGCAAAACATGATCATCACCAAGACTCCATGGGTGTTAGATTATGTAATCTAGATTATTGACTCTAGTGCAAGTGGGAGACTGAAGGAAATATGCCCTAGAGGCAATAATAAAGTTGTTATTTTATATTTCCTTATTCATGGTAAAGGTTTATTATTCATGCTAGAATTGTATTGATCGGAAACTTAAATACATGTGTGAATACATAAACAAATACCGTGTCCCTAGTAAGCCTCTACAAGACTAGCTCGTTGATCAAAGATGGTTAAGGTTTCCTAACCATAGACATGTGTTGTCATTTGATAACGGGATCACCTCATTAGGAGAATGATGTGATGGACAAGACCCATCCGTTAGCTTAGCATATGATCGTTCAGTTTATTGCTATTGCTTTCTTAAATGTCAAATACATATTCCTTCGACTATGAGATTATGCAACTCCCGGATACCGGAGGAATGCCTTACGTGCTATCAAACGTCACAACGTAACTGGGTGATCATAAAGATGCTCTACAGGTATCTCCGAAGGTGTTTCTTGAGTTGGCATAGATCGAGATTAGGATTTGTCACTCCGAGTATCGGAGAGGTATCTCTGGGCCCTCTCGGTAATACACATCATAAGAAGCCTTGCAAGCAAAGTGACTAATGAGTTAGTTACAGGATGATGTATTACGGAACGAGTAAAGAGACTTGCCGGTAACGAGATTGAACTAGGTATGAAGATACCGACGATCGAATCTCGGGCAAGTAACATACAGATGGACAAAGGGAATTACGTATGTTGTCATAACGGTTCGACCGATAAAAGATCTTCGTAGAATATGTAGGAGACAATATGGGCATCCAGGTTCCGCTATTGGTTATTGACCGGAGAGGTGTCTCGGTCATGTCTACATAGTTCTCGAACCCGTAGGGTCCGCACGCTTAACGTTCGTTGACGATATAGTGTTATATGAGTTATATGTTTTGGTGACCGAATGTTGTTCGGAGTCCCGGATGAGATCACGGACATGACGAGGAGTCTCGAAATGGTCAAGAGGTAAAGATTGATATATAGGACGATGATATTCGGACACCGGAATAGTTTCGGAGTGCACCGGGTACTCATCGGGTCACCAGAAGGGGTTTCGGGCACACCCGGCTGGTATATGGGCCTTATGGGCCAAAGGGGTGACAGACCAGCCCACAAGGGGGCCGGTGCGCCCCTTCCCTTGGCTGGTCAGCCCTAGGGGAAGGAAAGGGGAGGGGTGGCCCCTCCTGCCTTTCCCTCCTCAGGAGAGAAAGGAAAGGGGGGGGCACCTCCTCCTTCCTTCCTCCCGCACTCCAAATAAGAAAGGGGGGCGCCACTTGGGGGAAGACCCCAAGTAGGATTCGGCCTACTTGGGGGCGCCTCCTGGCTGCTCCCTCCACCCCCCCCCCCCCCCCCCACCTATATATATGTGGGAGGGGGCGCCTAGCACAATACACAACATTGTCTTAGCCGTGTGCGGCGCCCCCCTCCACCGTTTACACCACCGGTCATATTTTCGTAGTGCTTAGGCGAAGCCCTGCGGAGATAACTTTACCATCACCGTCACCACGCCGTCGTGCTGCTGGAACTCATCCACTAACTCGTCGTCTTGCTGGATCAAGAAGGCGTGGACGTCACCAAGCTGAACGTGTGCTGAACGCGGAGGTGTCGTACGTTCGGTACTCGATCGGTTGGATCGCGA
The DNA here is from genome assembly GCA_011799875.1 of Thinopyrum elongatum. Taxonomy (NCBI): domain Eukaryota; kingdom Viridiplantae; phylum Streptophyta; class Magnoliopsida; order Poales; family Poaceae; genus Thinopyrum; species Thinopyrum elongatum. The sequence continues at coordinate 606,026,473 of CM022299.1, forward strand.
ACAAAGTTCGACTACATCAACCGCGTTGTCAAATGCTTCCGCTTACGGTCTACGAGGGTACGTAGACACACTCTCCCCTCTCGTTGCTATGCATCTCCTTGATAGATCTTGCGTGTGCGTAGAAATTTTTTTGTTTTCCGTGCAACGTTTCCCAACATTCCGTTCGTTCATCGCTCCAGAGTCCAAACGAGAGAGGAGTGGACCATCGTGTTTGTGAGGGTGTGAACCCTAGCCGCATAGCACCTAGTCGGAGTGGCCAAGAAGCGAGCGACGCTTGTTCCTGGCGGCCAGCAGTGGCGGCGCTCGTCCTTGGCGGCAAGCAGCGGCGGCGCACTTTCTCGGCAGCCAGCAGGAGCGCACGAGGGCGGCCATCAGGACTGCGATTCTTGCAGTGCGTGCGGGCAGTGGCCTGCGGGCGGTGCGTGAGGCCGACGGTTAGGAGTAGCGGCATTCAGCATTCCGACGAAGATGGACAGGAAGAAGAAAAGGCTCCCAAAGATGAATGGGGAAGGTATTTTTCTGAAATTTTGTGTCATTTTTGGAGAATAGCCTGAAAATCTACAATTAGATAATTTTAGTGACTAATCATGTGATAAAATGCAGATTTGACAAAATATTTTGAGAAAGTTCGTAGTCACACTAGCTTCGATCCAAATACCCATGAAGAGGCAATGCTACTTTATATCGTTATTCTGTTGGAGATCATTTAAAAATCTTAATGGATATTGTTAGTGTGTGTCATTTATGTTGGTTTTTAATAAGGATCAACGTGATGATCCTACTATTTTTGCCCGATCTTTCACCGCAAGACAACCGGATAGCAAACCTTCTAATCACGGGATCAATCCACGCTACCTGAATATGAGGAAACGAATCCAGCAAGCAACATGGAGATGAACAACACGCCTCTAACCTTGGCACGATAATCCTTGATCACACAAGAACCTTCACCCAATCATCACTTTATTTCGTAAACAGCAGCGCCGTCCCCGAGGGATGATTCACCACGTGGACACAATGTTCAAAACTCAATCTAAAAATTTGACCTCCTCTAAACCTAGCCACCGGCCACCTTATATAGGCCTCTACAAAACTAGTCGGTTGGACAAGCCCACACTGAAACACACAAAATAAAAATGCTAAGTGGCCCATAACATGACCTGGAAATAAAAATAGATCAAACTGCAACCGACCAAGTACATGGTTCGGTCACCCCCTTTGGGACACCTCTAACTTGGTGGAGTCGTGAAGTTGGGCTTCACCTCCTCCTTCATGGGAAAAATATGAGGTACTGGGATGCCCAGGGCCGGTCCTGAGATTTTGGGGGCCCGGGGCAACAAAACACAGAGGGGCCCTAAGGCCCCATTTTTCTGATTTGAAGTGCAAATAAGAACTTAATTCATTATAATTTGTGGTCATAGACATTGTGAAACTTGGTCGCTCTTATCAATATACACACTTTTCTTTTGTATTAGGTGAATTAGTAACACTTTCGTGCCTACTCAAATTATTATCATCATATGATTTATCACTATAGGTTGTTCTTCAACACTGGAATTCTTAGCAGTAGAAGAACTTATATATGTTTAAGAAAAATGTCAATATCTCCTTTCTGGAACTCAATCATTTCATACGTATGTTTTCCTTTTTTTTTATGTATACTTTCTAGCTAACATGTTTCTAAATTAACAATAATTTTGCTGATTAGAACACAAACATATGATAGAAGAAATTTAGAACAGTGGTAATTCGACTAAGAAAAGAACAATGCTAATGAAATAAAAAATGCTAAGAAAGGTATGTAACAAGGTACCTGGATATGGCTAGAAAATTAGAAGCCTAGAAAATTAGAAACTGAATGATTTTTCTGCTGCTTGCGAGTCATCAACAAATATCCAAGTTCCTCTTTTCTAATCACAAATCAACACAAGAAATCGGAGTGTGACGAAGAGATATATACACGGATGAACTTCACCAAACGAATGAACGATCTGATAAGATTACAGAAAGAGGGGATTTTTGTTGAAGATGAAGTTGATTCGAATATGGAAAATCGCATTACCTACTTCCACTAACCAAGCCTAACAGCCAAAATCACAATTAGTTGACCAAATTGGGGAAGAGGAGTAGTTGCCGAGAGTACTGCGGCGTGCGGCAAGCCGGTAATTACTCCATCTGTTAGGTTTCATTTTTTTTCTTCTAGAGTCAATCAATTTATTATATGGCTATACAATCACGCATGCACAGCGAGTCAACATCCAGCCATCGGGGGCCCCTTCGCGATCGGGGGCCCGGGGCGGCCGCCCCTCTCGCCCCCCCTCAGGGCCGGCCCTGGAGATGCCCTCATCAGTTTTGTATAAAACAATTATGCTTAGGAGTTCGCCCCACTTTAAAAAAAAATTGTTCTCCGCCACTTCTTACATATATAAGTTTAGTTCATATGATGCACGGTTGATTTTATATAAATTTTATAAGAATCTACTTAGTGCTGGAAAAACTTGGAAATGAACTTGCCCAAAACAGAAAACAAATAGCAGGTTTAATTTCCTGGAATTTTTCTACCCCAAAAACATATATAACATGCCTATGTTCAAATTTGTATTAGGCGGATTCTAATTTATTAAGTTTTAGTTCCTTTCAATGCAAAAGGAAGTAAATAATATTTCCCTGATATGGTTTGCCCTCTGATTTACTGCCTGTGCAACCAAATGAAGACTTAAGAACATCAAATCCAGATAGATTTATACTTAAATTTTATATTTATATAACTTAACTTTTTATATTATCGTAATTATGGTTATCAGTTTTGTTGATAACTTAGTCAATAATATACTAGGTGATAATGATCCCAAATATAATCATAGTCATTTTTATGTTATAATCGTGATGTCCATCACTAAACCACATGATTAAATACACACAGAAGTAGTAGCTTCCACGGATTAATTTATGGTAGACGCAACAACATAGTGCATATATCAATGCATGTATACCTGAATGTTTGATATCTCTATAGTATAGGTTGTCAGAAATATCAGGATGGCGGTTTCTAGTCTATCGTCAAGTGTACATGAATAAAATATGATAGGGTACGTAAATTGCTTATGAGGAGTTTATCACCGAATCATTTGGTTAGATTGCACAAAACCCCACAAGAATTATATATTAACCACTTGAACACGCCTGCTAGCTATCCTCTTTGTTCCAAATTAATCAAAGTTCTAGGTTTATCCTAAACCAATCTTCTTTTAGTTTAACCAAATTTATAGCAATATCTCCAACACCAAATTAGTCATTTAGATTCTTTATACTACCTCCGTCCGGGTTTATTAGGATCCCTGGTATTTTGAGTCAATTTTTGACCATTCATATGCCTAATAAAATAAATAATATGTGCTACAAAAGGTACACTCTTGGATTTGTATTTGAAAGAGCTTTCCAAAGATATATTTTTTGTGACATATAGTTTACATTTTATTAACTAAGTTTATTGTCAAACTTCGACCCATAATGAGAGGGGGCCTAATAAAGCCGGACAGAAGTAGCATCAAAGTTCAATTTTACGGGCCGAACTTGATACACACATATACGGACTACTAGTAGATCTTTGTTGTCGCCTGTCGGTGTGCTGGCGCGGCGACACGCGAGCAGTTAATCAGCTCCATCTACTACAGAAATTTCTGCTTGGTTTATAGCCTATCGTGTCACCCAAAATGTTGTCCCTTTCGAGTTGGTCTATCGCAGATCACACGCGTGTCCGGACGTCAGATAAATTTAAGCAAGTGCAGCTCTGACCAGGATGGATGGACGAAACTACTACACATACGAATATCCTTGTCCAATTTGGTACGATGCAACATCCAGCCGTCGCTGGACTTGGAGTCCAACTGACATACGGTCTGATCTGCTACCTCGGACAGAATTCGTACCAGACTTATCGTACGTATAGCACGGTTGATGGATGGATGGTGTCGTTGGTTGCAGGTGCCCCGTTTTCTCATTGGGGATCTCAAAGAAAACAACTAGGATTCTGCATCACAAGCAGATCTTGAGACTACTACTCCCTTTGTCCTAAAATAAGTGTCTCAAATTTGTACTAGCTTTAATACAAATTTGTACTAAATTTGAGACACTTATTTTAAAACGGAGGAAGTAGCTAGGTTGATGAGTGGGCCGATGACCCACACGACTGTAGCGAAACTTGGTTCGTGCGATAGTGGCCATTGCGTGGATATCGCCCTCAACGTACAGATTGCTTGGAGGATGTTATCTGTCCTTGTGCTAAAGTCAGATTTGTTGTGCTCGTACAACAAAAATCAGATTTTTTGGATTACAATCTGAATAAATCAACCGGCTGGCTTGTAGACATCGATCGAGGCAAAAAATGTGATGATTGAAACCCTGCCCTCGATCGACTCTCCTCATCAGTACCCCGTCCTGTGACTCGTCCCGTGTAGTTTATGCATGCGACGACTTTACCAAGCAATGTTGTCGCATTCACAGTCCGAATATGATACGGCCGGCTCTATAAAATGTGTATATGTTGATCTCCTTTTTGTTTCCGGCGAACCAGACATGGTGATTGATAGCACAGTAGTCAGCTTCCGTCTGCACAACCATTTGTTAACCAGTTGAACACGCATATACTAGTCCGTTTGTTGCGTTGAAAATGCACCTCCTCATTGGGAATAACGATCGACGTTGAACTTTAAGGGCAAGACAACATGACGAAATTGGTCTGATTTACAAGGCCCAAGTGGGACGTACTTGGTGCATGGGGTATATATATTTTCTGTATGTGCTTTGACCGGTCATGACAGGGTCATGCGAGTGGCATATTTGTGGAGTTAAGGAAGTTCGTGACACTCCACGTTTGGAGTACTTGTCAGGATAAAAAAAACTCATTGCTTTTTTTTGGCGGGGTAAAGGGAGTTTTTATTGCATGATAGTAGTGTTACAATCAAGAGGCCACAAATCCTCGATATAAGGTGGAGCCGAGTTCATCCACACAGCCGTGGCGAACTCGATGTGGCTATAATTGGCCAACTGATCTGCAACTCTATTTTGACTACGGTGTATCTTCTATGGTAAAAACTCCCTATTGCACATTAAATCTCTAATTTCTAAAACTAATTGTCCATACGTCGAGCGAGCCAACGTATTGCTTGATAGAACTGAAAGTGCCTCCGAAGAGTCTGACTGGACCACCACCAGGAGTTGTGTATGTTGGATTGGCAAAGCCATCCCTTACATAAGTGCATGCAACTCCGCCTCCAATGCATCGTTGCAATGAAATATCACTCTATAAGCTGCAAAGATAATTTGACCCGCACTGTCAGGATAAAAAAAACTCGTTGCTGACGAGAAAACAACACCACATGATCAATCACATGGACGTGCTAGGTGCAACGTGCCCATCTTATTGAACTGCGCCACCTTTCACGCCTTCACGGCCGATTCAATGCAATTGATAGTACTCGTACTACTGTATCACCAATCACTGCAGCTAGCACCGTTGAGTACGAGTAGTAGTAAGTATTATTATCGATCAAATCAAGTGGTCAAACCGTAGAAAAATGGACCGCCTGCAGTCTGCAGATGCAACAATCGTCCGAATCCTCCAAAACATGGCCAAACAGACAACCCAGTGTTCTCCGCGTTGTCGTCCGGGCGGAGGAAACGCAAGGAGAGCGGAGGCGTGACGAGACGCGTACGTCGGTACTACGCCATGCATGAAGCTCGTTGCTGAATCTACGCACGTAGCTTCCGGCTTCGACGGGATTTTTGTCCTCGTAGCGCTCGTCCGTTGTGTCGGTCGGACTGATTTATCCGGTGTTTTCCACGGTGCTACCTCGTACTCCTACAAGCAGCTTTCTGGGTCGAAGCGTGGTAGGCTGCATGTATATCACCTTTTTCCCCGGCGGAAACTGGCACGGATGCAGGACTCAGGACGAACACTTGCATACGTGTCAACACTGTGCAGAATACGTGTAATGCATGTGGACAGCTGGCTTTGCAGAAACCGCCCCGCTAATTAAGCAAGCCGGATGAGAACAACGTACTATACCTATACCCATACCTATACGCAGCAGAAAACAATAGACGACTCAGCACGTGACAATGCCGATAGATCATCACGGCTACGCGAAACTGGTCGTAGATATGTGTTCTTCCCCTCGCTGGCATGCATGATGGACCGTTTTCGTCGCCGCCCCGCCAAAAGACGGAGAGCGAATTCAACCCGCGAAACCAAAGCTTGTTGTCGTCTCGTCTTTTACTCCCTCCGGTCCAAAATACAATGCTTCATCTATTCCCGTGCTTCGACTTTGACCATAAATTTAACCAACGAGACCGACTGCGGCGGGAGCAAAAGTTATATCAGTGAATTCGTATTCAAAAGAAGTTTTCAATTATGTAAATTTTTCCCCGCCGCAATCGGTCTCGTTGGTTAAATTTATGTCCGAAGTTGGACCCTGAAAAGAGCGGATGCACTGCATTTTGAAATGGAGGGAGTAGTAAGTAGGCGGCGAGGGTGGGTGGCGCGACCGCCACCGCCACCGGACAAACCACCGGGTGCCAACACGCTAGGGGACGACACCCGCATTAACCTGCTCGCTCGCTGGGCCGCACCGCACTCTGCCTCCCCCTTCCCTTCGTCCACGTGTTCCTTCCTTCCTTGCTCATATGTGGATTTGTTTTTATTTTCTGGGACGGCCTGGCCGTAGTACGACTCTACTGTAGCTGTGCGTGCGCACGTAGTTGCGTGGCGTTCTGATGACCACTGCAGTTTTGAAAATTTTGACAGTCAACCGGGCGTTGATTTTTCTCTTAACTCTGCAGAACAAACAACGGGAGGGAGATTGCCCGTTTGGTTTTCAGCGTAAGGTTGCCACGTCTAAGCTTAATCGTGTCATAATATCTTAGGCATGTCTTTGTTTCATTGTCATACTTATGACTTGTCACATTTTTCTAACTACATGGTCCATATGTTATAGACTCAACTTTTTACCAAATCTTGCCACACTTGTGATGATCATTTTGAGGCTGTTTGATTCTAGGCCTTGCATTGCCACACTTTACCATACATTTTTGCCAAGCTTGTCTAAGATTAGTTCATCAAAATGAGAGCCATAAGTTCGCAAGCCTAAGGAAATCTTGCCACACTTTTTATGTGTATGCCATGTGAGGCCATAGTGTGGCTTGTCTAAGGTGTGGCTTGAACCAAACACTCACCTAGGTTGATCAAACTTGCCTAATCTTAGATGTGACAACCTTTGGCAAAGTTTGTCACAAACTAAACAACCTCTTTGTTAGCCATATTTTTTGTGGCAGCACATTTTACCTAAGCTTAGTTGTGGCCAAATTAGTCATGAACCAAAGAGGCGCTTAGCTTGCTTTCACACGCAATTTCGGCATACTCCTACTACCAGTAGCAAGCGTTAAGAGCACAAGGGGCCGGGTGGAGTACTGTTTGCATGCCCAGCTAGCAGCCATGGGAAGCACCGCCGCACGTTTCCGCGTACGAAAAGATAAAGATTCACTCTCACGACGACAGACGTGCATCACGTACACACAGACAGAGGCGCACAGTAGACCTCGGAGGCTCATCCTCTTGTTTGCTAGCCAGTTTTTCAAAGCGCAGCCAGAGAGGGTCAGGGTTGGGAGGACGACGCGACGTGGTGTTGTCTAGTGTAGCGCTGCGTTTTGCTTTTGTTTTGTTGCGGCGTCGTCGTCCCGTTGCGGTGTGCGGACGAATAAACAGAGAGGACACGCGCGCTCCCTTCCCTTTATTATTCCGCCTTCCCGCCACGTGACGACAAGGCTCCTGCTACTACATTTATTGGGTGCGCGGTCTAGCTCATCCGCAAAAAGCTTTCTAGCTCATCCGCAAAGAAAAGAAAGCTTTCAAGCTACGTGGTCTCCGGTCTGGCGTGGACGTGGTGGTGTCCCGTCTTTCCCCTGCTGGCTCCACTAGATTTTTAATTACCGCAAGTACTCCTACCTACACACCTCTAGCGTTTGAAGGGAGGAGAATAGAAGCGGGACGGTGCACTCTTTCAGAGAAATTCCCCGGCCGTCTACCTTCACGCCAAGGCGCAGCGTGGGCTTGCCCGGGGTACAAGACAGGAGAGCGCCATGGATGGGCATGGGACAAAGGACACCCTCCCCCATGCCTTTTGTCGCGCCCACCAAGGCCTCTTTGGTTCATAGGGATAGTGTAGGAATCGCAGAGGATAGGAACTTTGTAGAAAAAATTCTTTTGAAGCCCTTTGGTTTTTGTAGGAATGGATTCTTATTTCTATGTAGGATAAGAAACAATCCTTCACATTTTAAAAGAAAAAAAACATTGACCTAGACTCAATGAAAAAATTCCTATCCTATGCATCAAATGACATCTCTTTATCTATAGGATTTGAGATGCATGTCATCTTACTTCATATGATTTTCCTATTCCTATACTATTCTTATCATATTATTTTTATCCTATGAACCAAAGAAGGCCCAAATTCCCAAAACCTGCGTCGTTTTCCCTCGCTCCCTAGATACAACACCACCCACGTCCTCCTCCGCCTACTTCCCTTCTAGTATATCTTTTTTTTTTCAAGGAACCCTTCTAGTATATCTGCCTTGCCTCTTTCTCACTACAGTAGAACAGAACATCCGGAAATCCATAGGGGCGCGCACCTGTCAAGTCCTGCTGCCCGCTCATTTTGCCTCGCGATTCGCGCAGTAGTTCAAACCCTACGAGAGCACAATAAGTTTTAAGTTTCAACGTTGAAACTTACGATTTTTGCATCTAAAACTGCCAACTTTCACCAAGTTTTAGAGATATAATTTTAAGATTTTTTTTCTGTCGAACGTAGACACGAAATAATTGATTTTTACCGATCGCTCGTACTAAGTTTCAACATTAAAACACATATTTATAAATAAAAAATCATCAAAACATAGTCAAAATGGATCTTATTTGAAATTGTTGGTCACGACAAACACGAATATGAAAACAGAACTTAATTTGAAATTTGTGATTAAAATATATAAAACTTTAAAAATCGGAAGCTAAAATAAAAGGTGGACACCAGGGACATATGTGCCCATGCACTTGTGTGCCCCAAATCCCCATCCACAAAACATATCCAACAATTGCCTTATTATAGAGCAGCACTGTCTTTTCATTCTCTTGGAGGACAAAAACGTCTCCAACAACTGCCAGAAACTTCTACTGGGTCAAAATAGTTTTTAGGCAGCCCCAAAACAGGGCACCACTGGCTGGCTATTTGCGGCACCAATGCTGCTACCAAAAAACGAGAACGGCCTCGCGCGTCAGTGAAATTTCCCTCTCGTGTCGACGCAGCCCCTTACTGGTGCCACCGCGATTTGCCCTGCTGTTGACACCGCCCCTGTGTGCGTCCCCTCGGTTCCACCCCAACTTCACCGCTCGTCAGCACTGCTTCATCGCGCCACTGAATCAGGATATGAGACCACGCCTTCCCACTGCTGGGAAACGGCTTATACGTGGCCTCAAAAGAGTGACGGGCACGAGCAGGTACCCGCCACTACTACTTTTCCAACTAGCAGTTGCGGGTAACAGGACAGACCCACCACAGCTACATCGATTCCAGTGGCGGGCGTTAATTAACACCCATCACAGGTAAACTCTTCTAAATTAGCCCGTGGTATGGAAAGTGAAGTGGCGGGCCTTTTTTAGTGCCTGCCACTTGTTTATGACAAACCAGTGGCGGGTGTTGTATCGTGCCCGCCACAACTACGTTTCAGCAAGCCGCACCAAAAATTTCAAATTTAAAAAGGTTTCCAGTGGCGGGCCCTTGTACCCACCCGCCACTGCTCTGTCCGCACATTTACCCCATCTGCGGAGGTGTTCACGGCCTCAAAGGCCACTCGTATGAGGTAGCCGTCTGATACCTCGACTAGCTAGGAGAATTGTGATACACTTCCATTGGATGCTAGGTTTAGTTCGCTTCTAATTAGTATTAAATATTTGTGTTATCTACTCCGGACATGGGGAAAAATTGAGCGGGCAGACTTGAGGTCCTTAGGGTTGGATGGCTGGTGCCCTGTCCGCTTTGCACTGACCCGTCCAAATGTGTCCACCAACATTTGGTGTGGTCATTTGACAAAGGATCCGTGCTGTTGTTGCTCATATCAGTTTTCTTTGTTTAACCAGTTTTTTTACACAGTACAGACATAAACGCTCATACATACGCGCATACACTCACCCCTATGAACGCACACATGCACACCCTACCCGTATGAGCACCTTCGAGAGAGCAGGCATATCATCTTGAGATTTACGAAGTTACCGTAGGCGCATCGTCGTCGACGGAAACGTCTTCTCCCACTGAAAGCGCAGCTCCGGAAATCCTGAAATAAATTCAGATATAATGCGAGCACCAGGACTTGAACCCTGATGTGCTGGGGATATCATTGTCCCTCTCACCATCCAACCACAGTTGAACACGCATATATGATTTTCTTTTCTTTTCTTTTTTGCGTTGACAATGCACCTCATTGAGAGTAACGAAGTACGTTGAATTTCATGGGCAAGACGATGAAACTGATTCGATTGTTTACGGTTTACAAGCCCCCTGCCCCGTGACTTGATGCATGGGCATGTTTGGGTATCCCAGCTAGTGTTGCTTTGACCGGTCACACGGATGACGACAAGCTCATGCGGGTAGCATTCGTGACACGTTTGGATCCAGTTCTTTTGGGCGGAGGAAATGAGCGAGAGCGGAACGTATGCACTACGACATGCATGAAGCAAGTTTCTCGAAGCGTGGTAGACTGCACGTATATCGCCACCTTTTTCCCGGAAACATGCTTGCATGGATGCATGACTCAGGACGCACGCTTACATACGTGTCAGCACTGTGCAGAGTACGCCTGATGCATGTGGACAGCTGGCTTTGCAGAAACAAGCCGGATGTGAACAACCTATATACCTATACGTATACGCAGCAGAAAACAATAAACAAGTCAGCACGTGACAATGCAGATAGATCATCACGGATAAGCACACCTACGCTACGCGAACTGGTCGTAGATATTCCCCTCGCTGGCACGATGGACCGTTTTGGTCCATCGTCTCGTCTTTTAATAGGCGGCGGCGAGTGCGAAGGTGGGTCGCGCCACCGCCCCGCGCCAACGCGCTACGCGACGAGCGCGCATTAACCTGCTCGCTCGCTGGGCCGCACCGCACTGTAGTACGTTCCCTTCCCTCCCTTCCCTCCCTTCATCATTCCACCTTCGCACCACGTCACGACAAGGCTCCTTCCTTCCTGCTAGCAGGAGAGAGTACATTTATTGGGTGCGCCAAAAGCTACCGCCTACTATTATTAGTGCTGCTACCGCTGCTGGAGTGTGTCCTTTTCCCAGAGTAGCAGCTCAAAAAAAAATGGCAAAGGCAATGCTATAGCAAGCGGCAGTGGAGCCTGCACGCACCAAGAAGAGCAAAAACCATGACAACGAACGATCCGCACGAAAGCAGATTGCCATGACGACGCAACCGATAGAGAAAAGCAGGCATTTTTTTTATAACAGCTTGTAGAGCCAAGCCATGCATGTCGGTAAGAAACTGCCAGCACCAAAGCATGGCCTTTGAAGCTACTAGTACAGGGTAACAGTACAGAAAGCTTTCTAGCTACGTGGTCTCCGGTCTGGCGTGGACGTGGTGGTGTCCCGTCTCTACCTAGCTGGCTAAACTACTCCACCAGATATTTTATTACCATACCACACTACTCCTACTCTGGCTAGTGTTCAAGGGAGGAGAATAGAAGCGGGACGGTGCACTCTTTCTGAGAAATTCCCCGGCCGCATAGCTCCGTGCCAAGGCGCGGCCTGGGCTTGCCCGGGGTACAAGACAGGAGAGCGCCATGGATGGGCATGGGACAAAGGGCACCCTCCCCCACGCCTTTTGTCGCGCCCACGAAGTCCAAAAACCTGTGTTGCTTTCTGGAGCAGCGCGACGGGCGGGATGGGCCGGCGACATCAACGACGCTCTTTTCACGGGCGACGGGCCCTGCGGAAGAGGACGGGGCAGATCCGGAGCTGCCCCTGAGTCCACCTTGGGCCAATTCAGCGCAATGCAGAGGGCCAGCGCCTTGTCGACGTAAATGTTGGAGTTGGAATGGCTGCCGGAACTCGACATGTCACAATCGAAGAAATCGAAGTGCGGAAGAAGAAGAGACGGAGCAAGAGCGAAGTGATTTTTGAGAGGACGGAGTGGGGTCGGCGATGGTGTCGGACTTACGTGATGGACGCACCCGAGGATATTTGGGGTGGATATGATGGGGTCAGACAGGTCGAACGTTGAGGCCGGTTTGAGGCTGATTTTGTTTATTAAACTAGGATCAAATCGTGCTAATCTATAGTGGCCAAAACCGAAGGAAAAAAAAGAAAGAGTACCCGCATCCCGCATAGATTCACCCCACCCCAGCTTTGCCGGTGACGTGCAGCATGCACCCACACAGCACAGTACAACACACACACCATCGTCCGCTGGTGAGTAATTTTCTTTCGTCCTCTAGCGAGTGGGTTGTAGCCTAGATTTTCAAAGCGCCCAGAAGAAGCCATCAGGGAAGCAACAGCACAGCAGGAGAGGAGGACGACGCCAAGATTTGTTTTGTTGCGTGGTCGTCGTCGTGTTGCGCGAGGCCTTAATTATTCCACCCTCCCGCCACGTCTGGACAAGCGCGGTGGGGTTCGCTCGATTTATTTATTGGGTGCGACGAAAGCTGCCGCCTACTATAAAGTCTCTCCTTCTCGCAGACTAGATGTTCAGATGCAGCGGTACGAGATGTTCAGATGCACCAATTAGAGCAAGAACCATGGCAACGCAAGGAGTAGCCCAACGATCCTTCCTTGTAGTAATACGTGGTAGAATCAGCACATTTTTTCAGCCCGTATATCGTAGCCATGAACGCATACAGCGGTGGACTTGTATCCTCGGGCTCCGCCGTTGCGACGGCGTTTGCTCCAACGCCGACGCGAAGCTTGAGAGGTAGTCCAGCAGCAGATGCAGATTGTGGTCTGCATCGGCGGCATCTGAAAGATGGTTGAACGTGTGCTGGGTTCGTGGTTTGTGGATGGCAGGTGTGGTTTTCTCCTCTAGCGTCTTTGTCGTGTGCATGCCAGATCTGGATTTCGATGGCGTGTCCGGAGTGTTGCGCCGGTCTGATTTGTTCAACGGTAATGGTTTCGCTTCTGGTGAGCCACCTTACAGGTCTGTAAAGCGCTTCGAGCTTGGGTGTGAAGGTGATCCATCATTTTTTCCTTTAGTTGCTGCTATGGTTGTTCCAGAGGCCTGTGACGGGCGTTGGTGTCAAGTTCAGAGGTTTATTTGGTTTTGATTGTAATTTTACTTCTTGGCTGTTGTTCCTTTGTGCAAAGGCTAGCGTTTTGCTGCCTTTTTAGTTTTATCAGGTCGGTTTGTACATGGCTTGTATGATAATCCTCATGATATAAATGAGACATGTATTACCATGAAAAAAAAGAGCTCGAGGCAAAAGAACGGCCCAGATGAGGACCGCGTGGATGGATTCAATCGTCGCCACATGTCAAAAGATGAAGGCGATCGAACGGACGACAGCATCGCCATCTGCCCCGTACAAGATGGGGAACCAAAGCATAGATAGATGCCACCCCTCCACTGTGCGGTGCACTAATCGGAGCAGTAATGAACAATGGCATGCTCGTGTCCGGCTCCAAGCCGACTCGTGAGCTGATACCGTCGCACACTTGTCAAAATATATGCCCGGCAGGATCAGGTTCGGATGAGCCATCGACGAGGACGGTTCAGCACGTTTTACATCTTCTACTTGCTGAAATTTGGAGTGGGCTTTAGGCCCATATAACAATTTCTGAAAATCTCTAAGGGCCCATGTGGGTTTATTGGCACTAGGTGGAGGTGGGAAGTTTAGTTCCACCCCGGAAATGGAAGAGGAGTTGGACCTCTTTATAAGGGGTGTTCTTTCACATGCTATTGGAGCTTGAGAATAGAAGAGGCCCTCGCGCACTCCTCCTCCGCCGCCCGCCTCGGCGCGCCGCGCCGCGCCGCGGGTTGCGGGATTGAGCCGAGCCGAGCTCATACCTACGCGCTTATTTTTGCCAGTCACTAACGGAGAGTTCTCTGACAGCTGGGTCACGATTTGAGACGTCAGATCGTGGGCTGTCACGGGCTCGGACGTGGGTCGAGCCCACGTCTCTCCACGCGGCTGCGCCTATATAAGTGTGCGGTGTAACCCTAACTACGAACAGATCTCATCTGCTCACGCGCACACCCACCGTCGTTCCCCTGCTGCTGCTGCCGCCGGTGACTCCATCCCGTCCGCCGCGTACACGGTCGACGGGAGAGCAGGTCTCCGAAACCACGCCCTTCTGGTTCCTGTACGGGTGAGGGGCGAATAGGTTTTTGGGCATCGACTACGCGACTGCTCGCTTCCGATCCTCTACGTCTGCATCGCCCTCATCATCATCATGTCCACCGACGCCGAACGTGCCGCCGCCGAGAAAGCTGAAGCCGACAAGAAGGCCGCCGAGGACGCTGCTGCCGCCACCACCGCCGCGCCGTCTGCATGGCCTACTGGAGGGTATAACGCGTTTATCCCGCTCCTGTTTATTCTCGTATTAGCAGTACTAGCAGTATGTGTAGATTTGTCTACTGTTTGCTTAGTACGTGCATGTTTAGATCAGAGTCAGTACGTCATCAATTTAGTCAATGCCATGTTAGTGATTTATTTATGGATTAAATTAGTCGAAAAATTGCCTATTTACTCAGCACTACTAGTATACTTTTCTCTGAAAAATCATGCGTGAATTGGAAAACATGGCGGAAGCTCCTCAGAGGTGCAGCACCCGTGAAAGTTCAGTCGTTCAGACAAGCCAACAATTTCTCCCCTTAACCCGACAATTAGATTTCAACAAGGGTCTGACTTGGTCTCAGTCGACTGAGACTTAACCAAGTGTAAGTCAAGTGATATAGTATGTAAGAAGAAAAAGAAAAAACTGAAAAGAATTTTTGCAAGAATCTTCATGCAAAATCAAAAGAAGATATTATCGACTGAGACATAACGAAGTCTAAGTCGACTGAGACTTAGCAAAACTGTTTCAACAAAGTTAAGAAGACGAAAGCGTTGAATTCGACCCGACGCATCAGCTGGCGTCCCGTAATCACCCTCTCTCGGTGACAAGAAAGTTTATCCCCTTTTCACCAAATGCAACCTGCCCTCTTGGGCACGTTTAGATCGAACGGAGAGATCAAAGACAGTTAGATAGGTAAACAACCAAGCGATCAAATCGATGATCAATCGGCAGATCACTTCATCATTCCTGCCAAAATCTATGCACTAGTAATCTGAACCAAAACGGCAAGGCAGACACACTGATATGAACAGACACACACACACGGAGCGCATGCGTATGCATGCAGCAAGTTCAGTCTGAGACAAGCAGCGCATGCATATGCATGCCCCAAGTTCAGTCTACAACAAAGTACTCCCTCGGTTCCAAATTACTCGTCGTGGCGACGAGTAATTTGGAACGGAGGGAGTACCAACGAAGAAATGGAATTTTAGATGTGACGAAACGCCTAGCTATGGAATTTTAGATGTGACGAAACGCCTAGCTAGCTAGCTAATGTCCATGGGTGGTAGTGGTAGTAGTAGTAGATAGTAGCAGTAAAAAAACCAAACCCGGACGGCAGGGCCGGCCGGCGGTCAGTCGAAGCGGCGGCCGCGCCATGCGGAGACGGAGAAGAGCGCGCGGTCCTGCCAGCACAGGAAGAAGGTGCCCTTCTCCTCGCGGACCTTGAAGCCGTCGCAGCCCAGCCCCTGCGCCGCCCGGCGGGCCTGCAGCAGGGCGTAGTAGCTGAGCGGGACGCGGCCGAAGCCGGCGCCCTCCATGCGCGCCGCCCAGCGGTCCAGCCGCTCGTGCCGCTCGCGGCGCTCCGCGCCGTCGCAGGCCACGATGTTCTTGATCTCCTCGCCCAGGAGCCACCGCTCGACGCGCGCGCGCTCCACGGACCCGCGCGCCGCGCCCACCTCCAGGCAGTCGAACAGCGCCGCGTAGTAGTTGAGCGCCTCCACGAACCGCTCCGTCAGGCCCGGCGTGTTGTGGCTCGCCTCCTGCTCCGCCACCACCATCACCTTGGGCGACAACCCCCACAGCGAGCCCAGGAACGCGTCGGCCCGCGAGGTGGACGGGGACAGAAGTCCCGACGAGTCCGGGCTGCTCCGACGCCTCTCCTTGTCGGTTGGGGCGGCGGAGGTGTCGTCGTCGGTGGCGAGCAGGCGGTGGAGCTGCAGGCTGGAGCTGATGGCCAGCGCCTCGCCGGTCTTCACGCGGAGGGACTCCACGTCCAGCGCGTCGAGGCGGGACACCACGGGGTTGAACTGGAACGGCACGTCCAGCCGCTCCGCCTCCTTGGTGAGCGCCATGGCCGTCTGCGAGAGCAGGTCCTTGTGCTCGTGGACGGCGGTGAGGCGGAAGTGCGGCGGGCCCTCGGGGCGCGCGGCGAGGAGGTGGAGCAGCTCGAGCCACTGCGTGGCGTCGGCGCCGCCGATGTCGATGACGTGCACGATCTTCTCCGACTCCATGGCCTCCAGAATCGCCTGGTTGGCCGCGGCGCCGGCGAGGCGGAGAAAGGGGCAGAGGTCGAAGAAGTGCCTGCGCGCGACCGCGACCTCGGCCGGCGTGGGCCCGGCGCGGGGCAGGAGCAGCGCCCGGCACAGGCCGGGCCACGCCCGGAGCGCGCGCCGCGCCAGCGCCTCCGCGAAGGCCGCGGCGACGCGCTGCATGGCGTCGCCGTCGGGGGCCGCCAGCGTGGCGATGTGCTCGAGGGCGGCGTTGGCGGCGTCGAGCCGGCCGGCCGAGGCCGCGGCGGCGCAGTTGAGCAGGAGGTGGATGAGGCAGAGGCCGCGCTCGTCGGAGCGGAGCTCCCGGAGCATCCAGGGCGGCGTGGCGCCCGCGCCCGCGTTGGCGCCCGGGTGCGGGTGGAGCGGCATGTTGGAGAAGTTGTGCAGCGGGGAGGATGTGACCGACGAGGAGGAGCCTTCGTCCTGGTGGATCATCAGCCTCGCCAGCGCTGCCGCCTCTGCTCTCGTTTATCCCGCAAAGATTGCTCAAAGTTTGCTTCTTTTCCGTGTCTATCTTTCTCTATCGGGCCGGCCGTGGCGTGGTGGATGACGGATGATTTATACGGTGGCTCGGCGCATTTGAGGCTCGCTCTGAGCTCTGAGGTTTCGGCTGGCTGCGTGGTGCAAAAGAGAAATCCAATTAACAAACGGAGGCAGCAGCCTTAAATAGACGGGTGTGGAGCAGGCCAAGCAGAGAGAGAGGAGTGGGAGGACACGGCAGGGAAGACAAGAGAAGGGAACAAGCAGCAGAAGTCCAAGAGGACTGCAGCAAGAGGCAATGGCTCGAGGAACAAGAATACAATTCACTCTAGAGGAAAAACTATAAAAACAAATGTTGGCCTCCGACAGATCCCCGTGCAGCAATGGATGCAAATATAACCGCAGAAGGGGTGGGAGCCGTACCTCACAACGGTGGCCAGGCTCGTATACTCCTGATGGACGGGAAATTTGAAAAAATATAGCAAACAAAGTGATAAAAATTCTGATTTTCTTGTACATCTAACATGCTCTTGTTCTCCATAATCGTGCAAAATTTTGTGCTCAAATGACATTTCAGGAGATTCTGCATAAAAATAGTTTGGCTCTAAACAGTGATGTGTCACGACTTCCTCGAATGTCCTAACACCATACAGATTTGCACGTACCTTACACAGTCAAGCATCCTGGATGCCAAAAAAAATACATTATAAAAATAATTCAGTATTTTTTTATTAATTTACTGTTCATGCACTCTGTGTAAATCGACCCAGGCTCAAATTAGCCGCTCTTGAAAGCAGTAAGACTATCTCTAATAGCTGCCCTATTTTAGAGCACCAAAAGGTTAAGGGCAGCCCGGTGCATGTAGCTCCCGCTTGCGCAGGGTCCGGGGAAGGGTCCGACCACTTTGGGTCTATAGTACGCAGCCTTTCCCTATATTTCTGTAAGAGCACCAAAAGGTTATTGGAATATAATTTAGGGCGCGAGAAAAATGGGACTTTTGGCATGAAAAAGTGTCTCCAACAGCTGCCCTAAAATAGTGCACGACTGCTCCAACAGCCACCCAAAAAAACAACAATTGCACATCATTTTTTCTATCTACAATATACATACATATTCCAACAAATACATATCAAACTGATATGATTTCAACAACAACAAGAAATTAATTCAACAAATTCAACAATCCACAACAACAAATTATCACGAAGTTCATCAAATTCAACACAAAATGTTCGTCAAACAATCAAACAAAGTTCACATGAATAACAACGACTAGACGTTTTGTTGCCCGTTTTATGCCCACCACTCCTCCATGAGATCCCTTTGAAGATCTACATACATAAAAGCATCTCAAATGTCATGGTACGCCTCAAAAAAGTGTCAGGCTCATTCTTGCCTTCTACACAGCCGCACCGGTTGTCCCATGAGCTCGTAGAAAGTGTAGTCCAAAACTTCTCCACGCTCATTCTCCATGACCATGTTGTGCATGATCACACATATAGGTTTCATGATGTATCAAAGGATCTCTTGATCCCAAAACCTAGCCGGTCCTCGCAAAATAACAAATTGGGCTTGCACATATCCAAAGCCATTTCAGCATCTTTGCTAGCAGCCGCTTGAGCATTATGGAAGTAGAGTTATTTCTTACCTTGGGGGTTTGAATTTGACTTACGAAAGTAGCCCACTTCGGATATATCCCATCCGCATGATAGTACCCCATGTTTGTAAGTCCGCCCATTTTCTTGGAACTCCCCCATGATAATTCTCCATTGGATATGCAAATAAGACTGACCGCTAGAGCACATTGATGTCACTGCAATACCCTGGCATCCCAAAATATGCATGTAAAATCCATGTCTCCAGATCGGTCACGGCCACAAGAATGATGGCAGCATCATTCTTATGTCCTTTAAACTATCCATGCCTTCCTGCTGGGTAGTTCTTCCAACTCCAATGCATACAATAAATGGAGCCAAGCATACCTGGGAACTCACGAGCGTTGTTCATGTCCAAAAGCTTCTAAGTGTCACGAGCATTGGGTGCTCAAATACTCTAGCCCAAACACTTCAACCACCGCATTTGCAAATCGTTTGACATAAAAGATTCAAGTTGTCTCTCAAATTGCCAGATTATCATCAATAAAATCTGTCAAGACACCATAGGCCATCAGGTGCAATGCGGCATTCACTTTGTTCCTAGTGCTATGTCCGAGGCTAACGGCCCAATTAATTCCTCGTCTACTGAAAAGAAGGATCATGTTCCTTCACACATGAGGAAATGTGAAGGAACAACTTTGTAGACATCCTAAAGCGACGTCGAAAGTATTTCTCCGGATACACCGGTTTCGGCGGCCCAAAATAGTTGTGCATCAATGTCTGGTGAGCGCCTTGCCGGTCTCTGTGCAAATACTCATGGTCTCTTGTCGGCGTGCATCATCAAGACCACCACAATGTCCTGTTCTTCGGTGATGTCTGCTTCCTCGTTCGACGAGGAATCACTCCATGGAAAGGATGAACCAACCGACGAACTCATCTTCAATACCAAAATCTCCATCACAACCAACTTGTGTGAAAACAAGAAAAGGCAAGAAATCTCCAAGTTTTTTTCGCACCTCACAGAATTGCTCGAACACCTTCAATGCGGGAGGAACAAAAAAGGCTGACGGCCAGCAGAGGACCACCGGGGGCCATTACGGTTGGAGTCGGGCCTCCAACGAACTGAATTGGGCAGCAGGAGGAGTGGTGCTGGATCTTGATTCGGCTGCGTGGCAAAACAACGCTCATGGTAGGGGGGCGGACAGGGGTAGTGCCGTGGACAGTGCAAATCACGACGGTGGTAGTCAGGCGCTACGCCGACGCGGGAGGGAAATTTCACAGACGCGCACGGTCGTTCTCGTTTTTGGAGTAAACATCAAAAAACTACCACATTACGGGCTAGGGTTACGAAGAACTACCACTTTGTCATTTCCCAAAGCACTACCACAAAATTAGAAGGCTATTAAAAAAACTCTAGTGACTGAACAATCATGTTTTAATCCGGTTTAAGACATGGAGGGCCCGCTTGTCAGCTCCACGTGGCAAAAAAATCAACACCATTATCTAGAAAGTTAAGTTGACCATTAA
This sequence comes from Thinopyrum elongatum, assembly GCA_011799875.1. NCBI lineage: Eukaryota > Viridiplantae > Streptophyta > Magnoliopsida > Poales > Poaceae > Thinopyrum > Thinopyrum elongatum. The sequence continues at coordinate 606,046,727 of CM022299.1, forward strand.
GACTAGGTGGGGCCCACATGTAAGCGTCTTCTCGTCTCTCTTTTCCTTCTCTTCTTCTCACAACCCATCCGATGCGCTGCTCCACACAGGGCGCTCACTGGCACCCGCCCCACCGGTGGCTCAGCGATGGATGGGTCCCCTCCCCCACTGGCTACTCATGGCCACCAGAGCCGTCGCCCGGCGCAGCAGCCAGGGAGGAGGCAGGACCCATCGTCCGGTGGGGAAGCCAGAGGCTGAGAAGAGAGGTTGCAGCCGTGCGCCACGGTTGCCGGCTACGCCTCCTACACCATCCCCACACCGCGGCAGCGAGCTCATAAACCATCACGGTCGGCTTCTCGTGCGTGAGACGAAGCAACTGCTGCCGGTGTTGGCGCGCGCCGGCGACCCCCTAGTCACGGCAGCCGAAGCAGGAATGAGCTCGCCGGCGGCAAAGCCAAGGACCTGATTGCTTTTTTATTTTTTCTAGAGGGATCCAATTTTTTCAGAAATTATAAGGATCCCATTGCTTTTTCAAAAAAATTACAGGGACCAGATTGCTTTTTCAAAAAAGTTACAAGGACCTAATTGCCTTTTTTTTGCAGGGACCCAATTGCTTTTTTTATTTTTTCCACGGGGATCTGATTTCTTTTTTTCAAAAATTACACGGATCTGTTTGCTTTTATTAAAGAACTATAGGGACCCAATTGCTTTATTATTTTTTCTGCAGGGATCTGATTTCTTCTTTACAAAAATTATAGGGAACCGTTTGCTTTTTCTAAAAAATTATAGGGACCCGATTGGTTTTTTTAATTTTTTTGCAGGGATCTGATTTCTCTTTCTTCAAAATTACAAGGATGCGTTTGCTTTTTCTAAAAAATAATAGGGACCCGATTGCTTTTTTATTTTTTCTGAAGGGATCTGATTTTCTATTTTCAAAATTTACAAGGATCCGTTTGCTTTTTTAAAAAAAATAGGGACACTATTGCTTTTCTATTTTTTCTGTAGGTATCTGATTTCTTTTTTTTTTAAAAAAAATTACAGGGATACGTTTGCTTTTTCTAAAACGTTATAGAGACCCGATTGCTTTCTTAATTTTTCTGCAGCGATCTGATTTCTTTTTTTCAAAAATTATATTGATACGCTTGCTTTTTCTAAAAAATTATAGGGACCCGATTGCTTTTTTATTTTTTATGCAGGGATCTGGTTTCTTTTTCTCAAAAAATAGAGGGATTTGTTTGATTTAAAAAAAATTATAGGGACCCGATTGCTTTTTTCTTTTTTGTGCACCAATCTAATTTCTTTTTGTTAAAAATTATAGGGATCAATTTGATTTTCCAAAAAAATTATAGGGATGTGATTTCTTTTTTTCAAAAATTACAGGGATCCATTTGCTTTTTCTAACAAATTATAGGGACTTGATTGCTCTTCTATTTTTGCTGCTAGGATCTGATTTCTTTTTTAAAAAAATTACAAGGATCCGTTTGATTTTTCTCAAAAATATAGAGGGACCCGATTGCTTTTTTATTTTTTCTACAGGGATGTAATTTCTTTTTGTAAAACTTACAGGGATCTGTTTTCTTTTTCTAAAAAATTATATGGATCTTATTGCTTTTTGATTTTCTTCTGCAGGGATCGGATTTCTTTTTTCCAAAAATTATAGGGACCCATTTGCTTTTTCTAAAAAATAATAGATACTCGATTGCTTTTTTTTTTCTACAGGGATGTGATTTCTTTTTTTCAAAAATTATAGGGATTCGTTTACTTTTTCTGAAAAATTATAGGGACCTGATTGCTATTATATTTTTTTTGCGCGGATCTCATTTCTTTTTTACAAAAATTACATGTATCCGTTTGCTTTTTCTAAATAATTATAGGGACTCGGTTGCTTTTTCATTTTTTCTTCAGGGATCTGATTTCTTTCTTAAAAAAATTACAGGGATCCGTTTGCTTTTTCTTATAATTTATAGGGAACCGATTGATTCTTTTTGCAGGGATCCGGTTTCTTTTTTTAAAAAATTACAGGGATCCGTTTGCTTTTTCTAAAAAAAATTGGGACCCGATTGCTTTTTTATTTTTTCTGCAGGGATCTGATTTCTTTTGTACAAAAAATACAGGGCTCTGTTTGCTTTTTCTAAATAATTATAGGGACCAAGTTGCTTTTTTATTTTTTCTACAGGGATCTGATTTAATTATTTCAAAAATTACAGGGATCCGTTTACTTTTTCTAAAGAGTTATAGGGACCCAGTTGCTTTTTTATTTTTTTTGCAGGGATCTGATTTCTTTTTCTGAAAAATTACAGGGATCCGTTTGCTTTTTCTAAGAAAATAAAGGGACCCAATTGCATTTCTAAAAAGTTACGCGGACCTGATTGCTTTTTTGAAGGGACCGACATGTGGGCTCCAACTGTCGTGACGGTCAAAGCAAATGGTGTTGACTTTTATGCCACGTCACACGTGCCTAGTGGACCCAATTTGTCATAATTGCGATTAAAATTAACTAACATAGTCATTAGTGCAACATGGTATTTTTTTTGGAACAGCCAACCAATTTTTTGGTAGCGTATTGGGAAGTTTAAAAAAGTGATAGCTTTCTGTAACCCTAGCCCGTAATGTGGTAGTTTTTTGATATTTCCCCTTGTTTTTGGGCCGCAGCGCTCGTGCCACAAATATGCAGCCGGAGGTGCCCTGTTTTTGTGCTACCTAAGAATGATTTTGATTCGGTTAGAGTTTTTGCAGTTGTTGGAGACGTTTTTGTCCTCCAAAAGAATAAAAAGACAGTGCTGCTCTATAATAAGGCAGTTGTTGGAGATGTTGTGTTCTAGTGTAATGAGAAAGAGGCAATGAATGATTCTCGACTTTGTTTACCACTGAGATGGACGAGGTTTACCCTGCTTTACTAGAGAAGGTGGTACCACGGGTGGATCATGCAATGAATGATTCTCTTAATCAGCCCTATACAACAGAGGACGTGAGAAGAGCTCTTTTCTCTATTGGGGATTTAAAAGCCCCGGGAAAGGATGGCCTGCATGCGGTTTTCTTTAAAAAATGTTGGAACATCCTTGGTGAATCTATTACAGAAGAGGTGCTTCAGGCGATAAATGAGAAAGTAATTCCAGCAGGGTGGAACGATACGGTGATCATTCTCATTCCGAAAGTTGATATCCCTGAAAAGGTAACCCAGTACAGGCCTATCAGTCTCTGCACTGTTCTATATAAAATTATTTCTAAGATGATTGCTATACGCCTGAAGAAGTTGTTAGATGATGTTATATCTCCTGTCCAAAGTGTGTTTGTACAGGGGCGTCTAATAACAGATAATATCCTGGTTGCTTATGAGAGTATCCATACCATAAAGAATAAGGAAAAAGGGAAGCATGGATATTGTGTTGTCAAATTAGATATGCATAAAGCTTATGACAGGGTGGAGTGGGCTTTCCTACAGAAAATGATGATTTGGTTGGGCTTTCAGCAGGAGTTTGTAGATCTCATCATGGCTTGCGTTTCATCTGTTCGATATACTGTGAGATTTAATGACCAGGAGACGGAAGAGTTCACACCTACTAGGGGTCTCAGACAGGGAGATCCGCTCTCTCCATATTTATTCTTATTGTGTGCTGAAGGATTGTCAAGTTTATTGGCTCATGCAGAGTAGGTTCGTGGCATCGAGGGGATAAGAGTATGCAGAAATGCACCATCAGTTTCACATTTGTTATTCGCTGATGACTCCTTAATCCTTATGAAAGCTGATTTGATTAATGCAACCTCATTGAGACAAGTACTTGATCAATATTGTACAAATTCTGGTCAACTAGTTAGTGAAGCAAAGTGCAACATTTTCTTTAGCCCAAATGTGGATGTACAGGCCAAAGTTGATATATGTACTGAACTAAATATCATGATTGAGGCAATGTTTGCTAGATATCTTGGGCTGCCTGCTATGGTGGGTGTGAACCGAAGTGATAGCTTCAGGTATTTGGTAGAAAGGGTGATAAGTAGACTGCAAGGATGGAAAGAAAATATTTTATCCTTGGGCGGGAAAGAGATCCTAATAAAAGCTATAATACAATCACTACCAGTTTTTGCTATGTCAGTGTTTAAGATCCCGAAGAAAATTTGCAAGGAAATTACTGATGCTATTTCTGGGTTTTGGTGGGGTGATATAGAGGAAAAGAACAAGATGCATTGGTGGGCATGGTGGAAGATGTGTATCCCCAAGAGAGATGGCAGCATGGGGTTTAGAGATCTACATGCTTTTAACTTAGCGATGCTAGCAAAGCAAAGTTGGAGATTGATTTCCAATCCAGATAGCTTATGTGCTAGAGTGCTTCGAGCAAAGTACTATCCTGATGGGAACCTTCTGAAAGCGGGACCTTAAAAGGGGTCATCATTTACGTGGCAAAGTATAGTGGCTGGGTTGCAGACCTTCAAAAGGGGGCATATTTGGCGAGTTGGATCTGGTAGTGGCATTAACATATGGGAAAACCATTGGATCCCATGTAGCCCATCAAGGAAAGTTATCTCACTGAAACGAATGTGTATGCTACAAACTGTTGACGAACTGATTGACCCTTGGACAGGAACTTGGGATGAAGCACTTCTACGTGATAATTTTATATCTATTGATGTTGAGAGAATTTTGAGGATACCCCTGAGCACAAATCTGACAGAGGATTTCATAGCTTGGCATAAAACACAATCCTTCTCTTTCTCTGTCCGATCCGCGTACTATACAGAATGGGCTCACCAGTTCGAGGGCCGAATAAGAAGAGAAGAGGACGGACCATCATCTTCCAATCCTGTTTGGGAGATTCTCTGGAAGCTGAATGTTCCTAGCAAAGTGAAATTTTTTGGCTGGAAGGTGCTACATGGGATGATACCGGGTATGGCAGTACTCGCAAACCGACATATTCCAGTCTCGGGACGATGTCCGGTTTGTAAAAATGGAGCCGAAGATTTGAAGCATCTTATGTTCACTTGTGTCCGAGCTAGAGCTGTTTGGCGGGCTATGGGACTTCATGAGATAGTTGAAGTGGCAGCAGAATAGGACCGATCTGGCAGTATCATCCTCGAGAATATCCTTAGAGATAAACGACAACATCTTGTGCAACTAACTCAGAGTGGCATACATGAGTCCATATTGGTGGGGGCTTGGTATATATGGTGGCAACGGAGACAGTTGGTGAAGGGTGAAGGGGTGGCGAGCCCACCGAAATCTGCCCTCTCCATATATGCAATAACGATGAACTTTGCTGGAGCAAAGAAGGCTGCTGATGTTCCTCAAGTTAAGTGGGCAAAACCAGAACATAACAAGTATAAGGTGAATGCTGATGCATATGTTTCATGGACAATGGAAGGGGAGCAACTGTGGCTGTTCTCCGGGATCACCATGGGCAAGCACTTGAAGGCTCAACGACACTCTTTAGTCAAGTGCGAGATGCCCCTACTGCCGAAGCAATGGCTATGTTGAACGGCTTGGCCTTGGCAGATCAGCTGGGATGCTCAAATATCATGCTTGAATCGGATTGCTTGGAAGTCATATCAGCATGCAACGGAGAGATGGAAATACTGAGCCCTTATTCTGCTATTTTGAGTGACTGTTTCATCCTTGCTCACAGGATCGGACTGGTATTGTCCTAGAGAGGCAAACACTGTGGCACATGAGCTAGCTAGAAAATCTTTTGATTCAAATTCTGTAATTGCGTGGGATAATGATCCTCCACACAGTGTTCTAGATGCCCTTGTTAGATATGTAACCATTATTTGATTTGAATAAAATGTGCCACAAGTTCAAAAAAAAGAGAGGCAAGGCAGATATACTAAAAGGGTTCCCTTGAAGAAGAAAAAGGTATACAGTACTCGAATGGAAATAGTGTATACCTGTAGCTAGAGTAGCTAGGGAAGTAGTGTGGTAATAAAAAATCTACTGGAGTAGGGTAGAGACCGGACACCACCACGCCAGACCGAGACCACGTAGCCAGCTAGAAAGCTTTCTGTACCGTTACCTGTAGTAGCTACGAAGCCGTGCATGGCTTAGCTATACACAAGCTAAACATGAGCGAGCAAATGCCTGCTCTTCCGGTTGCGTCGTCATGGCAATCTGTTTTCGTATGGTGGTTCGTTGTCATGGTTTTTGCTCTTCTTGGTGCGTGCAGCCTGAAGCCGCTGGCCATAGCATTTGCCTTCGCTACTCTGGTACTAGTACTACAAGGACGCACTGTGCTGCCACTGCTAATAATAGGCGGTAGCTTTTGGCGCACCCAGACCCAATTAATGTAGTAGCAGGAAGGACCCTTGTCGTGACGTGTTGGGATGGTGGAATAATAAGAAGGGAGCGCGCGTGTCCGTCCTCCCTCGTTATTCCTCCGCAACAAAACAAAACGCAACGCTACACTAGACCACGTCGCGTCGTCGTCCTCTGCTCCCGCTTCCCTCTCCTGGCTGCTTCTGGGCGCATTGAAAATCTAGGTTAAAGCCCACTCGCTACCGGCTAAAAAACGAAGCAAACAAGAGGATGAACCTCAACTCCTGCGTCTATGTGTCTAGTGTGCATGTGTGTGTGTACGTGACGCACGTCACGGAGAAATGTGGGGCGGTGCATCCCATGGCTGCTAGCTTTTGTGCGTTCATGCTTGGCACTGGTAGTATGCAGAAAATGCGTGTGAAAGCAAGCAAGCAAATCTCGTTAATTTTTTTTAAATAATACATTTTTTTAATAAATTTGAAAAATAATACACGGTTTCAAAAATTTGCAAAAATAATACACCGTCGGCCTCTAGTAGGCCGACTGGACACTAGTCGGCCCAGAGGAAGCCGACTGGCCTCTCGGCCACCCAGCCATGCATCAGTCGGCCTGTAGTAGGCCGATTAGTACTAATCGGCCTCCGGACAGTCTTTCCTATCAAATCTTTACCGCCATTCTCCCCCGCCAACCGTTTCCCGCCATTCCTCCCCGCCAACCGTTTCCCGCCATTCTCTTCCCGCCATTACCTCCCGCCATTCTCCCCCGCCAACCGTTTCCCGCCAATCGTTTCCCGCCATTCTCTCCCGCCAATTGTTTCCCGCCATTCGTTCCCGCCATCTTTTCTCCCTCCATGTTCTCTTCTGAACCTATAAAACCCCGCTAATTTTTTTCCCACCCTACTATCCCGCCATCTTCTCTTCAGAACCTATAAACACCCCCCTCCCGCCGCAGACTGTAGTGATTGGCTGATTTGTTAATGACGGCGCTGTTTTTTATGCAAACGGCGCTGATTTTTAGGCAAAGATTCGGCCGAGCGCGCGGGTGTCTGCTTTGTCTGATTCCTGCTGTCTGCTTTGTATGATTCCTGCTGTCTGTGGTGCGGTGACGTGCTGTTGCTACCGACAACACAGTGCTCCTCATCTTTATATACGAGATGCCGTTGCCTGCTCTCTCACGCTCTTCTCTTTGCTTCTGCCCACACTGCTTGCTCTTTCTCACTCTCTTCTCTATCGTCCAGCCGCACTTCAAAACACCAATGCGCTAGTCATTATGAGTTTGCCTTGCTTGGATCAAAGCATTAGGCCTACGAAAATGAAGTGTGCGAGTTTGCCTCGGGGAGTGGAAGTACTTCGTTGTTGGTATGGTGATCTCTGTAAGGTGAAAGAGGTGACGGATTTTTCAGATTGGTTGGGCATGAAGTTTTTCATGTGCGCCAATTATGAGGAAGATCCACCCGTTGCTACTTCACCGTACATCAGGCCTCTGGTATGTTTCAGTCATGAAGAATAAACACGTTGTTGATATTATTGTTGATTTGATATTTCTATTTCTATTTTGGTTGTAGTCTCCTCCGCCTCTGTGCATGTACTATCGTTGGATTGACACGAAAAAACCGGACTGGGCGGTGACCGAGATTCGTGAAAGAGGTCGTCGTGCATGGGCAAGTTTGGACATAGAAGAGCGCCGCGCGAAGGCGGCAGCAGAGGAGAAAGCAGAGCAGGAGAGAGAGTGGAAAGAGTACTGTGTGAAGCAGAGGGCTTCTCTTGATGAGATGAAGAAGAAAAACCGAGAAGAGGGACTTCGACTGGCGGAGGTTCAACGACAGCGACAGGAGGCCCGTGAGGCTGAGAGGGAGATAAAAGAAGAAAGGGCTCGTGCAGCCAAGGCAGCAGAAGAAGCTGGTGATGGAAAAGAAAAATATCCCCGTTGGACTCAGTAGATTTATGTTATTGTATCGTAACGTTCGCATTGCAGCAAGTTGTATCTTAAAATTCGCAGCAAGTTGTATCTTAATTTGAAACATGTTAATTTTTATGTATCTTATTTTATGCATGTATGTTGTAAGTTAAGTCGTATGTACCGTTTAATTTAGATGTAGTTCTATCAAGTTGTTTGTACTGTCTTGTTGTACGAGCATTATGTTCTATCTAAATATGATGTTGTAGTTCGGATAACAGAGTACTAAATAGAGTAGGCATATGTCGGTGCGTGGAGTGATGTGGCTGCTGCTGCTGCTGGTGCTGAACAACGTCGCTTCTCCGGGTGCACGTGATAGCCTCGTAGACAGCCCGTATCTTGTTCTGCATGCGTTCCAAGAAGGGCTGTAGCACAGGTCGGTGTTGAAGAACAGGTCCAGACGACAGTGATCGTCCAAAGTTGCATTAAACTATAACACGATACATACCTCGCCAGTTAAGCAGCAGCGGATGGCCTTCAAGGACCTTTGAGGAGATACGGAAAGAACTTCTCAGGTTGCATGGTAGGTGGGAAAAAGTACAACAGAAGAGTGAAGGTTATCAAAGGGCTGCAGTGGGAAATATTTGGTTATGGAGTCAAGACAGTGAGGACGAAGATGATCTTTTCATGCCGAGCACGAAGGCCAAGAGACCCGCATCGTCGAAGTCGAAGACTACCGCATCGTCGAAGGGCAAGGGTGCTACATCAACCGTGGATGACGATGATGACTTCATGCCGAGCACCAAGGCCAAGAGACCCGCATCGTCGAAGTTGAAGACTACCGCATCATCGAAGGGCAAGGGTGCTGCATCAACGGTGGATGACGACGATGACTTCATGTAGTTTGTAAGATGTATTTTTAAATTTAGTCGCACCGTTTATTTCAGATGTACTTTTATCGGAAAAAACACCTAACAAAGAACAAAATTAATAAAACCCGTACCTCTCCGTCCAATCCGAATGTATCTTCCAGTCATGCTTAGGAGTTCGAGTGACTAGGGGTGCCAGAGGGCGTTTCTCTAACATTGCAGCACGATGGCCACTATCAATGAGAGGATCAATCAATGGAGGGAGTTCATCCTCCATTCCTGCACTTATGAAAACACAGTTGCACGCACCATACAAATTTAAACAAAGTGCCACAATTAATACAAATTAAACAGAGTGCCACACTTATTACATAATTAAACAGAGTGCCACACTTAACACAAATTTAACAGAGTGCCACACTTAATACAAATTAAACAGATTGCCACACTTAATACAAATTTAACAGAGTGCCACACTTATTACATAATTAAACAGAGTGCCACACATACGCTAGTTTCTTCCTCTCCCTCCTCTCCCTCTTCTTCCTCTTCGTCCCCGGTTTCCTCGTCCACGCCCAATCACGAAGGTGGGACAATTAGTGTCCCTGTGGCCAAATTCATTACATAGAATGCATTGAATAGTTGGCCCTCCGGCTTCAGATTCATCCATATCATTCCGGATGCGCTGAGTCTGACGTCTGCCTCTGCTTGTACGCATATTCCGTGGGTCTGGAATGTACCGCCTTTCAACAGGGTTAACAGTCGTGAAGTTACCCATTGATTGAAATCCCTGCAACTCACCTGTCCAGTTATTGACCACGGATTCTTTCAGGAAATATGGAGACACAAAAGAGAGTGCGTCAAGTCCTAGCTGCCCGCAAGCAGCAAGTACATGAGAGCAAGGTAGATGAAGCAACTTCGGTTTGTTGCATGTGCACTCACACGTTGGCCTGACTTCATTGCCAATTTTCACCTCATGCGTCAACACCTGATTTCCACATCCGAATTTGTTGTTAGCTAATCGGACCTCAAACCTTCTTTCTTGATTTCCGATGGGGACTACAGTGTGAGTCCTAGCTTTCCGCATCTTATCATTCATGTACTTCATAACCCTTTCACAATAACGTGTGTTCGGGTTGTTTGTGATACGCAACTCTGCTGCTTGACGTCTATCTCTGAAATACTTCACCGTGCCATAGAAAATACCCTCAACGATTGCTGTCTGTGGCAAAGCACGGTCTCCTCTGAGGACAAAATTATAAGTTTCAGCTAGGTTGGTAGTCATGACACCATACCTTGCTCCATGTGTGTCATGCAGCAAAGACCACCTCTCCAGAGGCTCATGCTCTATCCACTCCTCAAATGTTTTAATCGTCCTGCCAAGCCTTCTCCTAGTACCAGGTGGGTCAAATCCTGGCAAATCACAAAGCCCAACAGGTTCTTCCTCCTCGGCCGCTGGTCCTGTTGCTAACTGTGCAGCTACTGCTTCTACATGTGCCCTCACAGCTGCAGCTCTTGCAGCTTTTCTGTCCCTAACATGTCTCAGAGTGCACACATTAAGTCTCTCACGTATCTTCATGTACTTCCATTCCTGGTTCTGCTTGCAAAGTTTTTTGAATAGATTCATAAGGTTCTTATTTCTGAACTGCGAGAAGAAATTGGCCCCCAGGTCACGCATGCACCAACGGCTCTGCAGGTCCTGCCATGGAGTTGGCTCATCAGGCCCAGGGTTTGTCAGTGTCCTTATCGCACTCAGTATACCTGCATGCCTGTCATGAAGGATGCACACATTCGGCTTATCCTTCACAACTGCTATTTTCAGTTGCCTGAAGAACCAAGTCCAACTTTCAATATTCTCGCTCTCCACAAAAGCAAATGCTAGTGGGACTACTTGATTTTGACCGTCTTGACCAATGGCGGTGAGGATCTGACCCTTGTACTTGCCAGTGAGAAATGTGCCATCTACACATATCACCGGTCTACAATGACTGAAAGCTTCGATGCATACACCGAAAGAGAAGAACAATCGATGCAGCACCATCACAGTTGGGAACTCAGGCATGTGCAAGTCTTGGATGTTAATATAGGTGCCTGGATTCCGGTACTGCAGTGTGCGGAAGAGACGGGCAACACAGTCATATGCATCGATATACGAACCAAATCTCTGCTCAAGCGCAATCTGCTTAGCCCTCCAAGCCTTGCCATAAGAAATTCTGTAATGGAACCTGACGAAGACTTTTGTCTGGATAGCCTTCACTTCCATCGCTTTGCTCTCCACTATCTCGCTGTAAAGCAATCGAGCAATAAGCGTGGATGAAAGGTTACCATGATCTTGAGGGATATACGGAATAACACATGTGTGCTGTACGAAGTCACTGATCACCCAACTTGTGCCATACTTTGGGAGATAGCCATGCACCCTCGCGGGACAATCATTGTTCTTGCATACCATTGTCAAAAATTTCTGACTAGACACAGCAGCTCTCAAAACCCTTTGCGTGGACATTGCCCACTGAGTTATTGCATCCTTCAGAGCTTCCTTTTTGGGGTACATACCACCCGTCGCAATATTGTTCTGGTGATATTGCCAGGCAGAATCATGGCCATCATTCACGGTCATTGCAGATGAGAAGTCATGATTCCATGCTGCAGGATTAGGCACCACCTCTACGTTCTCATCTTCATCCGACTCGTCGGAATTATCAGCATGACCAATATCAACATCTGTATCTTCATCTTCCATCAGGTTTTGCATTTGGCCATCTACCTCGTCAGCATCAACCTGGCCAACGTCATAACCATCAGCATTTCCTCCTTCTACCTGACTACTCTGTCCTGATTCGTGGTCATCATATCCATCATTTGACGGATCATAACCACCCTCGCCTTCAGGGGCACTGCTCTGACCAGGATCATAACCACCCTCGCCTTCAGGGGCACTGTCCTCCTTCAGGACAGGAAGCACTAAGGCGCAAGGATTTACTATCCTTTTTGCACATCCTTGCAACCAGCGCACCCACTGAGAGTCCCGTTCGATTGGCCTCAAATAAAAGAAAATGTTTGAACTTGACCGGCTCCACAATGCATGAACACCGACGGTGTGAGTTTCAGTATTATACCCTAAACATTTTGTCAACCACTCTGTCAACTGACTAACAGACCTTGTTTGAGGGGCACTAATTGGCACCACGATGTTCTCGAACTCACTAAGATCTACTCCCAATTGATTTGTTTGGACAGTACCATGACCGTAGAAAAAAGTGAACTTCACTACATCTGACATATCTGCCGACCTAAAATATTCAACATGAATAACTATTAAGCAACAAGTCAAACTTATAATATATTATGGGATATTATTGGTGCACTACATTACCGGACGCCTATATTATTACCGGTCACCTAAATATTACCGGACACATAAATATTAAAAGACAACTATATATTATCGGACGCCTATATATTATTACCGGTCACCTAAATATTACCGGACACCTAAATATTAACAGACAACTATATATTACCGGACGCCTAAATATTATTACCGGTCACCTAAATATTACCGGACACCTAAATATTAAAAGACAACTATATATTATCGGACGCCTATATATTATTACCGGTCACCTAAATATTACCGGACACCTAAATATTAACAGACAACTATATATTACCGGACGCCTAAATATTATTACCGGTCACCTAATTTACCGGACACCTAAATATTAAAAGACAACTATATATTATCGGACGCCTATATATTATTATACCGGTCACCTAAATATTACCGGACATCTAAATATTAACAGACACTATATATTACCTGACGCCTAAATATTATTATTACCGGTCACCTAAATATTACCGGACACCTAAATATTAAAGACAACTATATATTATCGGACGCCTATATATTATTACCGGTCACCTAAATATTACCGACACCTAAATATTAACAGCAACTATATATTACCGGACTCTAAATATTATTACCGGTCACCTAAATATTACCGGACACCTAAATATTAAAAGACAACTATATTATCGGACGCCTATATATTATTACCGGTCACCTAAATATTACGGACACCTAAATATTAACAGCAACTATATATTACCGGACGCCTAAATATTATTACCGGTCACCTAAATATTACCGGACACCTAAATATTAAAAGACAACTATATATTATCGGACGCCTATATATTATTACCGGTCACCTAAATATTACCGGACACCTAAATATTAACAACAGACATATATATTATCGGACGCCTATATATTATTACCGGTCACCTAAATATTACCGGACACCTAAATATTAACAGACAACTATATATTACCGGACCCTAAATATGAACGGACACGTAAATACTGACAAAAAAAATTATCAGACCAACTAAATATATATGATATATTACCGAACCAACTATAAAATCGCACAAGTAATATGACACACGAAATTTAACTGTATTATACCCTTGAAGCGTGAGAAGAAACGACGAACGAACGACGCCCCTCAATCACCGGAGAGCACCACCACCACTCCACGTGCAACACCCTCTCCTCCACCACCTCCACCTCCAACACCACGTGCAGCACCCCCTCCCTCAACCCCAGCTCCACCACCACCTCCACGTGCAGCACCCCCTCCTCCACCACCCCACCTCCACCTCCACCCTTCCCCCACCACCTCCACGGTGCATCACCCCCTCCTCCACCACCTCCACCTCCACGTGCAGCGTGAGAAGAAAATGGGTATTAATTCGGTGTAGTTTTGCTTAGAAGACAAGAACTGAAGAAATGTGGAAGAAGGGAAGGAAGAAGGGAAGGAAGAAGAGAGCCACGGGCAGCGTGGGAAGTGAAAGAAAAGGGAAAGGAAGGAGGAGGCAAGGAAGTGAAAGGAGGAGGCAAGGAAGTGAAAGAAAGCAAAGAGAAAGTGAAAGGAGGAGGCAAGGAAGTGAAATAAAGAAAAGGAAAGGAAGGAGCCGGCCAGGAAGGAGTCACGGGCTCTGCGTCGCGTGTGTGGGCGCGTGAGACCCTGTCGGCTTCGGCCAGGCCGACAGGTCGGCAATCGGCCCAGAGGAAGCCGACTGGACGCTGCCCAGCCGTCCCAGCCACTTGTCGGCCCAGAGGAAGCCGACAGGGTCCAGTCGGCCTCTAATGGGCCGACGGTGTATTATTTCTGCAAATTTTTGAAATCGTGTATTATTTTTCAAATTTATTAAAAAAATATATTATTTAAAAAAAATTAGCGCAAATCTCCCTCCCTCCCGTTGGTTTGTTGGTCAGAGAGAGGAGAAAAATCAACGTCCTGTTAACTGTTAAAATAGTCTAAACGGCAGTGGTCATCACCCGCCACGCACGCATAGCTGCAGTCGAGTCATGCTCCGTCGAGGATCCACAGATGATGAGCAAGGGAGGAACACGTGGACGAAGGGATGGGGGGAGGCAGAGTGCGGTGCGGCCGTGCGGGTGCGGCCCAGCAAGCGAGCGAGCAGGTAAATGCGCGGTCGTCGGGTAGCGCGTTGGCGCGGGGCGCCTTGTCCGGTGGCGGTGGCGGTGGCGTAGTACGTATCCAGGGGTGCGTCGTGAGTCATGCATCCATGCAAGTTTCCGGGAAAATGGCGATATACATGCATGCAGTCTAGTACCACGCTTCCAGAAAGTTGCTTCTAGTATGAGTCGGCACCGTGGAAAACAACGGATAAAATTAGACCGACCGACACAACCGATGAGCGCTACGAGGACAAAAAACCGTCAAAGCCGGAAGCTACGTGGAGATTCAGCTAGGAGCTTCGTGCATGGCCAACGTAGTGCCTACGTTCGCGGCTCGTCACGCTTCCGATCTCGTGTAGTTTCCTCCGCGCGCCAGGACGACACCGCGAAAAACACTGGGCTGTCTGTTTTCGGAGTTTTGGAGGGTTCGGACTAGATTGTGCATCCGGTCCATTTTTTTACGGTTTGACCACCGGTCGTGGGCGGTGGTGCCTATGTTCAACGGTGCTTAGCTGCAGTGATCGATAATAGTCGTACTATCACTTGCATTGATCAGGCAGTGAAGGCGTGAAAGGTGGCACAATTTTTAGTTTAATATAAGATCTGCGCGTTACACGCGATATAACGCCCATGTGATCGATCATGTGGTCTTGTTTTCTCGTCAGCAATAAGTTTTTTCTAATACGTGTCACCGACTTCCTTAACTTCACAATATGCCGCGCGCATGACCTTGTCGCATGACGCGTGTGGCCGGTCAAACCACGTACAGCAAATATATAGGAGTATATACATACTTAACGCACCGAGACACTTTTCATTTGGGCCTTGTAAAAATAAACCTTGAAGAATCAAACCAATTTCCTCCTCCCTGTTGATCTAAAAAAATTCAAACGAATTTCGTCGTCTTGCCGTAGAGTTCAATGTCGATCGTTATTCTCAATGAGGTGCATATTCAACGCAAGAAAGGACTAGAATATGCGCATTCAACTGGTTAACAAATGGTTCTGCAGATGGAAGATGATAACTGAACTATCGGTCGCCATGTCTGGTTCGCCGGAAACAAAAAGGAGTTCAACATATACATTTTATAGAGCCGGCCGTATCTTATTCGTACTGTGAATGCGACAGCATGGCTTGGTAAAGTCGTCGTATGCATAAACTACACGGGATGAAGATTATCAGGTTCTTCAGGCCACCAAACCAGGTCTGGCCTACACCCCTGCCTACTCCATCATCACGCTTCACTCTGAGAAGGAACTGGGAGCAAAGATCCTCCCACGAATCGTACACTTCAGAAGCAGGAACTGGGAGTAATGATCCTCTGCCTGCTGCCTAGTTGGAAATCCTTTATAGGAGCTATTGCTGTAACGTTCACCTGTTCACGACATTCCTCCCACGGATCATACACTCTAGGAGACCTCCCTCTACACACCGCATACCAAATCATCTACCAATAGAAGAATATAATTTGAACAAGCAAAACAGGAGAAGCAACAGAAGTTTAGAAGACCACAAGTAACATAGCCAACATAAGCATTAATGATTCATATACCCAAAAGCAACATCACAAGTTCTACTCAAGTTATACTTCGAGTAGACATCAGCAACTACATTCACGACATCAACATCAAACTATCTAACAAGGCTACTCTTAAAATGGAGCTCTAATCAGACTTGTAGTTTGTGAAGCCGGTAAGCGTGGAGTCGGAGGAGGTGTGGATCTCCCCCTCAGTGGAGGAGCAAGCGTCGTCGGGAATGGCGGTCGGCGGAATCAGTGTCAAAGGGTCGACACTCTCCTTTGGTGGTGCTTCCTTCTTGGACAGATCCACAAAAAACTTAATAAGGATGAGCTGCGGGTTCTCCTTAAGGAGCGCCGCCAAGCGGTCCTCATTGGCACGCGACTCCTTGACCGTGGAGTTGACCCTAGAGGAAGCGGTGTCATCGGGGGAAGCCATAACCTCGAGAACGATGCTAGCACCTTCTACCACACAATGAAAAATAACATAAGTATATGTGGAATTCTAGGATGTCATTGCAAACTATAAGGATATGTGTGTTGAATTCGAGGATGTCAACACACATATCACTATTCCGGCTTGTTGGTTGACTTTCAGTCCTCCGAGTCTCCCCAACTCTCATCTTTGAAGTGGTGGTGTATATGGTGGGCACTCTCTCACTGATATTTCGACCGTCGGTGATGGTAGCTTCTCCTCCTTCCCCTAGTGCATTACCAAAAGGTCTAGCACAAGGATAAGCGACCCCCACGACAACAGTCGGGATCCTTCCCTCGAGAACATCGATCTACGGTAGCTAGTACTAATAAATGTATATGGTGGACACTCCCTCACTGATATTTCTCCCGTCGGTGATGGTCGCATCCCCTTCTTCTCCGAGTGCATTAGCAAGGTCTAGCACAAGGAGAAGAAGAGAATGCGACCCCCACAACAACAGTAGGGATCCTTCCCACAAGAACACTGATCTATCAAGCAGGGAGCTCCAACAAACTGAAAGTCAACCTTTAGCATAGAAGACACGCCTCTAATGACTTGAGAACATTTCAACATAAACCATAACCCTTTCCATAAATATATCGTTAGTACTACAACAAAATTAGACGACTACATTGAATACTAAGACATAATTATGAAGTGCTAGGATAGACAAAAGTCGGGTCAACATTACATATATCCACAGTACTAGGATAGACAACCACTACTAGGACATATACTCTAATAGATCAACATCATCTAGATCTGCATCAAGCTAGTCCTCATCCTCGTCCTCGGAGACAAGGTCAACCACCTCTGGACGTCCGCTGGGGGGGCCTGCCTCACCGTCAGTGCGGGTAGCCGGCTGCACCCCCTCCCCATCATCGTCCATAAAGTAGCCCTCCTCATCGAGCTCATTGAAAAGCTAGTCGAGCTCCGCAGATATTCTAGCATCCATCTCGGCGTCCTCCTTCTTCCTCTGCTCCTTCTCTTTATTGGCCCAAAAATCACGCTCCTCGGCCACGAGGTGCGGATTGGCCTCAGCATACCTTGCCATGTACTCTTCAGCCATCTTGGCCAGTCGGCGTGCCTTCTCCTCCTTGCGGGAATACATCTGGTAAGGAGGGGCAAGGAACCAAGCATGCTTGGCATCCTCCGGGAAGTTCAGCTTAGCCGGTTTCCGGCCATACATGGAATCCACCGCGGCATACGCTCGTGCGGCGAGCTCAGGGGTGTCGAACGTGCCATGCCACAGCCGATCACCATCGCAGGTGATCTCAGTGGCGTGGCGACCCGAGTCACGGTGTCGAACAGAACACCAGAAAACCCGGTCAAGGGAGAGCGGCGCAGCGCCATCCTCCTTAACAAGTGTCATGCGACAACGGTCTCGATATTAATTTTAATTTTGCTAAGTTCAAAACTAAATGAGTACTACACAACAACTCTTCACGTGGGTTGAAATTCATTCCATCGATGCTCCCTTCAACAACTCTCACCTCTCAAGTGGTGGTATATATGTATGGTGGGGCACTCCTTGCCTGTATATTTCGACCGTCGGTGATGATCGTTACTCCCATCCTTTGCTGCATTACCAATGTCTCACAGCAAGAGACGAGGTGCAACGACCACCTACGACAACAGCCGGTGTCTTTCGTCTCATAACATCTCTCATCTCTGAATGTTATTTATATCGTCGATGACGGTGGGTCCTTCCGTCCCCCTGCTTTACCAAGGTCTCAGAGGATGAGGACGAGAAGGACCGACCACCTATGATCAGCCGGTATCCTTTCTTCAACAACATCTCATCTCTTTCAAAAGAAAGCACCATCGGAATGAAAGTCAACGCAGTAGCTATAGCACCAGCAGCAAGCAGTAGTACTAGCACTAGAAGCAAACATGCAACAACAGTCAAGCACTACCACCAATTATTCAGTGAACTAGCAACAACAACAGTATATATGCAATAAAAACAAGCAGTAGCCTCAAGCACCACCAGCAGCAGAGTAGGAGGAGCTCACTAGCCAACACAGAGCATAGGAGATCCAAAAGCAAAGCAGAACACCGACGAGCAGCATCCACACAGCTGGCGGCAACAATAGCTACATCAACAGTAGGGACAACAACAACAGCAGCTCAAACATCAACAACATCAACGGTTGGTTTTGCAGAATATTGAGAATTACTGATAATTACATTGATCTCTTATCCCATTAAGTCATGTGTCATTTGGAAAGGGAAGCAACAGTCCGTAAATGGCATGAATGCTATGCTAGTAAATGGTATTCCTTCCAAAAGAACGTTTTCCTCTAAAATACATTTATTTCACTGGAAAACCAGACAAAAGATTCTACCTCTGAGGTAAGTACAACTACACGCTTCGACACTGTCAACATCAGAAGAAAAGTAGCCCACTAAACCAGTGAAGCATCTATCTATGAGAGCAGGAGCTGCTGCTCTGAAGACATCTCCGACCACCGGTTAACAAGCATTACTTTCATCACCAAGCACAGATACTATTCTACTTGACAAGCAAATGCCTTGCAGCTGTGACTTTGGTTAATCTCTACAGATGACCGTCCACTGACAGAGACCGGGCATGGCGACCTGCAGCCCTTTGCTTCTCACTCTCATCATCGTCAAGATTTGTGGTGGAGGGGGGGGGGGGGGGGGGGGGGGGATTACCTTTGTGGTGTAGGCCGCCGACGACGGAGGTGAAGCCCGGGAGGTGGAGGTCAATGTGGACGCCGACAGAGGTGAAGCCCGGGCGGTGGAGGTCGATGCATATGGCAACGGAGGTGAAGCCCAGACGATGGAGGTTGGTGCAGAGGGCAACGAAGGTAAAGCCCGAGCGATGCAGGTGGTTGCAGTCAGAGGTCACCCACGAGCAGCACGGTCGTCGACGACGCGATGGACCAAAACCCTAGCCTGCCGTGGCAACCATAGTAGGAAGGCCGTGATGGCACGGTGGAGAGGAGGCAGCGCGGTGGGTGGGCTCCGGCTGAGGAGGAGTCCGGCCGGTGGCCAGCGGCGACGAGATCTAGGGATTGGGAGATTTGGGTGCGCGGTGGGCGACGACTCGGTGCGGCGCGGTGGGGAACGAAATTGGGAATTTTTGGGGAGAGGGGGGATTTGGTGCGGCGCGCGGCGGTTCGCGCAAATAAACGGTGTGAAGAGGAAAATTTCAGCAAACCCCTCCCGCCAACTA
This sequence comes from Thinopyrum elongatum, assembly GCA_011799875.1. Classification (NCBI taxonomy): domain Eukaryota; kingdom Viridiplantae; phylum Streptophyta; class Magnoliopsida; order Poales; family Poaceae; genus Thinopyrum; species Thinopyrum elongatum. Next base: position 606,066,405 of record CM022299.1, read on the forward strand.
TAAGCCGAGAACCGCTGTACGCCGAGTGTATTTTTGCGGCTCCACAGCGTACCAACATTTTGTAATTTAATTTTCTTTCTTGATGTTGTATCTATAAATTTTCCCTTTGAATATATTTAGGTTAACATATATATGATATCTTCCCTCCACACCATTAACTCGCATGGAACTGTCGTAAGGAAAAAAATCGATAGGATTTGGTCCATTCGGTATATCATTCAAGACGGAGATTCGGGTGACTGCCACATCAATGTTGTGCACTGGGTATTTAAACATCTGGCCTCCCTTACGTTGATATATCTGGTTCCCATGCAGGCCGGTGCGGTCTCCGGGCCCTCCCCGGGGTGGTTTTCGACGCTGTGGCCATCCGAGGGCCCGTGCGGTCTACGGCTTTGACCGGGTGCCAGAGGGGTTTGACCGGGAGATTTTGTTGGGGAACGTTGCATGGAAAACAACAAAAATTCTACGCACACAGAAGAGCTATCCATGGAGATGCATAGCTACGAGAGGGGAGAGTATGTCTACGCATCCTCGTAGACCATTTAGCGGAAGCGTTTATCAATGCGGTTGATGTAGTCGTACACCTTCACGATCCGTCCGATCAAGTGCCGAACGTACGACACCTCCGCGTTCAGCACACGTTTAGCTCGATGACGTCCTCGCCTTCTTGATCCAGCAAGACGGGCGAAGTAGTAGATGAGTTCCGGCAGCACGACGGCGTGGTGACGGTGGTGATGCAACTATCTCCGTAGGGCTTCACCGGTCACTACAAAAATATGACCGAGGGTGAACTAGAGGGAGAGGGGCGCCGCACACGGCTTGGGGATCGTGGTGTGTGTTGCCCCTCTCCCTCCACACATATATATAGGTGGGGGGGGGGGGGGGAGGGGAGGCAGCCTAGGTTTCCCCCAAGGGGCCGGCGGCCACCTTGGGCGCCTGCCCTGGCTGCGCCCCCTCCTTCTTTGGTGCGCGCGGGGAAGGCAGGAGGGGGTGGCGCCCCCCCTTTCCTTCCTCTTAGGTGGAGGGAAGGCAGGCGGGGTTAGCCCTCCCCCTTACCATCCATAGGGCCGGCGGCCTAGAGGTGGCGCGCGCCAGGCCCTTGTGGGCTGGTGTGCTCCCTTCTCTTGGCCCATACGGCCCATTAACCTCCCGGGGCTTCCGGAACCCCTTCCGGTGATCCGATGACTACCCGATACATTTCGTAACCTTTCCGGTGACCAAATAGCATATATCAATCTTTACCTCCAGACCATTCCGGAACTTCTCGTCATGTCCATGATCTCATCCGGGACTCCGAACAACATTCGGTCACCAAATCACATAACTCATATTATACTATATCATCAACGAACGGTAAGCGTGCGGACCCTATGGGTTCGAGAATGATGTAGACATGACCGAGACACCTCTCCGGTCAATAACCAATAGCGGGACTTGGATGCCCATATTGGTTCCTACATATTCTACGAAGATCTTTATCGGTCGAACCTTTATGACAACATACGTAATTCCCTTTATTTGTCGGTATGTTACTTGCCCGAGATTCGATCATCGGTCTCTTCATACCTAGTTCAATCTCATTACCGACAAGTCTCTTTACTCGTTTTGTAATACATCATCTCGTAACTAACTCCTTAGTCACTTTGCTTGCAAGATTCTTGTGATGCTGTATTACCGAGAGGGCCCAGAGATACCTCTCCGATATACGGAGTGACAATTCCCAATCTTGATTCACACCAACTCAACAGAAACCTTCGGAAATACCTATAGAGCATCTTTATGATCACCCAGTTACATTGTGGCGTTTGATAGCGCACAAGGTATTCCTCCGGTATCCGGGAGTTGCATGATCTCATGGTCGAAGAAATATGTATTTGACATTAAGAAAGCAGCAGCAATAAACTGAACGATCAAATGCTATGCTAACGGATGGGTCATGTCCATCACATCATTCTCCTAATGATGTGATCCCGTTATCAAGTGACAACACATGTCTATGGTTAGGAAACCTTAAGCATCTTTTGATCAACACGAGCTAGTCTAGTAGAGGCTCACTAGGGACATGGTGTTGCCTATGTATCCACACATGTATTTGAGTTTCCGATCAATACAATTCTAGCATGGATAATAGACATTTATCATGAACAGGGAAATATGATAATAACCAATTTATTATTGCCTCTAGGGCATATTTCCAACAGTCTCCCACTTGCACTAGAGTCAATAATCTAGTTCACATCGCCATGTGATTAACACCCAATGAGTTCTAGGGTTTGATCATGTTTTGCTTGCGAGAGAAGTTTAGTCAACGGGTCTACCACATTCAGACCCATATGTATTTTGCAAATTTCTATGTCTACAATGCTCTGCATGTAGCTACTCTAGCTAATTGCTCCCACGTTCAATATGTATCCAGATTGAGACTCAAAGTCATCTGGATCAGTGTCAAAGCTTGCATCGATGTAACCCTTTACGATGAACTCTTTATCACCTCCATAACCGAGAAATATTTCCTTAGTCCTCTTAGGTAACTAAGGATATTTTTGACCGCTGTCCAGTGATCCACTCCTGGATCACTATTGTACCCCCTTGCCAAACTCATGGCAAGGCACACATCTGGTACACAACATGACATACATTATAGAACCTATGGCTGAGGCATAGGGAATGACTTTCATTCTCTCTCTATCTTCTGCCGTGGTCAGGCTTTGAGTCTTACTCAACTTCATACCTTGCAATACAGGCAAGAACCCTTTCTTTGACTGATCCATTTTGAACTTATTCAAAACTTGTCAAGGTATGTGCTTTGTGAAAGTCCTATTAAGCGTCTGATCTATCTCTATAGATTTTCATGCCCAATATGTAAGCAGCTTCACCGAGGTCTTTCATTGAAAAAAATTCTTATTCAAGTATCCTTTTATGCTATCCAGAAATTCTATATCATTCCCAATCAACAATATTTCATCCACATATAATATCAGAAATGCTACAGAGCTCCCACTCACTTTCTTGTAAATACAGGCTTCACCATAAGTCTGTACAAAACCATATGCTTTGATCATCTCATCAAAGCGTATATTCCAACTCCGAGACGCTTGCACCAGTCCATAGATGGATCGCTGGAGCTTGCACACTTTGTTAGCACCTTTAGGATCGACAAAACCTACTGGTTGCATCATACACAACTCTTCTTTAAGAAACCCGTTAAGGAATGCAGTTTTGACATCCATTTGCCAGATTTCATAATCATAAAATGCGGCAATTGCTAACATGAGTTGGACAGACATAAGCATCGCTATGGATGAGAAAGTCTCATCGTAGTCAACCCCTTGAACTTGTCGAAAACCTTTCGTGACAATTCGAGCTTTATAGACAGTTATATTACCATCAGCGTCCGTCTTCTTCTTGAAGATCCAGTTATTTTCAATGGCCTGCTGATCATCGGGCAAGTCCACCAAGGCCCACACTTTGTTCTCATACATGGATCCTATCCCAGATTTCATGGTCTCAAGCCATTTATCGGAATCTGGGCTCATCATAGCTTCTTCATAGTTCGTAGGTTCGCCGTTGTCTAACAACATGACTTCCAGGACAGGATTACCGAACCACTCTGGTGCGGAACGTGTTCTGGTCGACCTACAAAGTTCAGTAGTAACTTGATCCGAAGTTTCATGATCATTATCATTAGCTTCCTCTCTAGTTGGTGCAGGCATCACGGAAACAGTTTTCTCTGATGTGCTACTTTCCAATTCGAGAGAAGGTACAATTACCTCATCAAGTTGTACTTTTCTCCCACTCACTTCTTTCGAGAGAAACTCCTTCTCTAGAAAGGACCCATTCTTGGCAACAAAGATCTTGCCTTCGGATCTGTGGTAGAAGGTGTATCCAATAGTTTCCTTAGGGTGTCCTATGAAGACGCACTTCTCCGATTTGGGTTCGAAATTATCAGGCTGAAGCCCTTTGACATAAGCGTCGCATGCCCAAACTTTAAGAAACGACAGCTTAGGTTTCTTGCCAAACCATAGTTCATACGGTGTCGTCTCAACGGATTTAGACGGTGCCCTATTTAACGTGAATGCGGCTGTCTCTAATGAATAACCCCAAAATGATAAAGGCAAATCGGTAAGAGACATCATAGAATGCACCATATCTAATAAAGTACGGTTACGACCTTCAGACACACCATTACGCTGTGGTGTTCCAGGTGGCGTGAGTTGTGAAACAATTCCACATTGTTTTAAATGAAGGCCAAACTCATAACTCAAATATTCACCTCCGCGATCAAATCGCAGAAACTTTATTTTCTTGTTACAATGATTCTCCACTTCACTCTGAAATTCTTTGAACTTTTCAAATGTTTCAGACTTGTGTTTCATCAAGTAGATATACCCATACCTACTCAAATCATCTGTGAAGGTCAGAAAATAATGATACCCGCTGCGTGCCTTAACACTCATTGGACCGCATACATCTGTATGTATTATTTCCAATAAGTCATTAGCTCGCTCCATTGTTCCGGAGAATGGAGTTTTAGTCATCTTTCCCATGAGGCATGGTTCGCAAGGATCAAATGATTCATAATCAAGTGATTCCAAAAGTCCATCCGCATGAAGTTTCTTCATGCGGTTTACACCAATATGACCTAAACGGCAGTGCCACAAGTATGTTGCACTATCATTATCAACTTTGCATCTTTTGGCATCAATATTATGAATATGTGTATCACTACGATCGAGATTTAACAAGAATAGACCGTTCATCAAGGGTGCATGACCATAAAAGATATTACTCATATAAATAGAACAACCATTATTCTCTGAATTAAATGAATAACCGTCTCGTAATAAACAAGATCCAGATATAATGTTCATGCTCAACGCTGGCACCAAATAACAATTATTGAGGTCTAAAACTAATCCCGAAGGTAGATGTAGAGGTAGCATGCCGACGGCGATCACATCGACCTTGGGACCATTCCCGACGCGCATCGTCTCCTCGTCCTTAGCCAATCTTCGTTTATTCCGTAGCTCCTGTTTCGAGTTACAAATATGAGCAACCGAACCAGTATCAAATACCCAGGAGCTACTACGAGCATTAGTAAGGTACACATCAATAACATGTATATCAAATATACCTTTGTTCACTTTGTCATCCTTCTTATCTGCCAAGTATTTGGGGCAGTTTCGCTTCCAGTGACCATTTCCCTTGCAGTAGAAGCACTCAGTTTCAGGCTTGCGTCCAGCTTTGGGTTTCTTCAAGGGAGCGGCAACTTCCTTGCCATTCTTCTTGAAGTTCCCTTTCTTTCCCTTGCCCTTTTTCTTGAAACTAGTGGTCTTGTTGACCATCAACACTTGATGCTCCTTCTTGATTTCTACCTCCGCTGATTTCAGCATCGCGAAGAGCTCGGGAATCATTTTCGTCATCCCTTGCATATTATAGTTCATCACGAAGCCTTTGTATCTTGGTGGAAGTGACTGAAGAACTCTGTCAGTAACACTCTCAACTGGAAGATCAATTCCTAGCCGAGTCAAGTGGTTATGATACCCAGACATTTTGAGTATGTGTTCACTGACAGAACTGTTCTCCTCCATCTTACAGCTATAGAACTTGTTGGAGACTTCATATCTCTCAACCTGGGCGTTAGCTTGAAATATCAATTTCAGCTCTTGGAACATCTCATATGCTCCGGGGTGCTCAAAACGCTTTTGGAGCCCCGGTTCTAAGCCGTAAATCATGGCACACTGAACTATCGAGTAGTCATCAGTCCGCGTTTGCTAGGCATTCACAACGTCTAGATTAGCGGGAGCGGGTGGGTTACCTAGCGGTGCATTAAGGACATAATTCTTCTGTGCAGCAATGAGGATAATCCTCAAGTTATGGACCCAGTCCATGTAGTTGCTACCATCATCTTTTAACTTAGCTTTCTCTAGGAACGCAATAATATTCAAGGGAACGGTAGCACGGGCCATTGACCTACAACATAGATATGCAAAAACTATTAAGACTAAGTTCATGATAAATTTTAGTTCAAATAATCAAATTACCAATGAACTCCCACTTAAATCAACATCCCTCAAGTTGTCTAAGTGGTACATGATCCAAATCAACTAACCCATGTCCGATCATCACGTGAGATGGGGTAGTCTTCAATGGTGAACATCTCTATGTTGATCATATCTACTATATAACTCACGTTCGACCTTCGGTCTCCAGTGTTCCAAGACCATGTCCGTACATACTAGGCTCGTCAAGTTTAACCCAAGTATTATGCATGTGCAAAACTGGCTTATACCCGTTGTATGTGAACGTAGAGTCTATCACACCCGATGATCACAAGGTGCTTCGAAACGACGAACTTTAGCAACGGTGCATACTCAGGGAGAACACTATTATCTTGAAATTAAGTGAAGGGATCATCTTATAATGCTACCATCGTTCTAAGAAAAATAAGATGCATAAAGGATAAACATCACATGCAATCAAAATATGTGACATGATATGGCCATCATCATCTTTTGCTTTTGATCTCCATCTCCAAAGCATCGTCATGATCTCCATCGTCATCGGCTCGACACCTTGATCTCCATGGTTGCGTCGGGGTCGTCTCGCCAACTATTGCTTCTACAACTATTGCTAACGCATAGCGATAAAGTAAAGCAATTACATGGCGCTTGCATTTCATACAATAATTAAGAGACAACCCTAAGGCTCCTGCCGGTTGTCGATATTACAAAACAAGATCATCTCATACAACAACGTATATCACATCACGTCTTGACCATATCACATCACAACATACCCTGCAAAAACAAGTTAGACGTCCTCTACTTTGTTGTTGCAAGTTTTACGTGGCTGCTATGGGAACTAGCAAGAACTGTTCTTACCTACGCAAAAAGCACAACGGTGATTTATCAAGTTTGCTGTTTTAACCTTCTTCAAGGACATGCCGTAGTCAAATTCAATTCAACTAAAGTAGGAGAAACAAACACCCGCCAGCCACCATTATGCAAAACAAGTTGCATGTCAGTCGGTGGAACCGGTCTCATGTGCGTGGACATGTAAGGTTGGACCGGGCCGCTTCATCCCACAATACCGCCGAATCAAAATAAGACGTTGGTGGTAAGCAGTATAATCATCACCGCCAACAACTTCTTTTTGTTCTACTCGTGCATATCATCTACGCATAGACCTGACTCTGATGCCACTGTTGGGGAACGTTGCATGGAAAACAAAAAGAAATTCTATGCACACGCAAGATCTATCCATATAGATGCATAGCTACGAGAGGGGAGAGTGTGTCTACGTACCCTCATAGACTATTTAGCGGAAGCGTTTATCAACGCGGTAGATGTAGTCCTACACCTTCACGATCCGCCCGATCAAGTACCGAACGCATGACACCTCCGCGTTCAGCACACATTCAGCTCGATGACGTCCTCGCCTTCTTGATCCAGCAAGACGGGCGAAGTTGTAGATGAGTTCCGGCAGCACGACGGCGTGGTGAAGGTGGTGACGCAACTATCTCCGCAGGGCTTCGCCGAGCACTACGAAAATATGACCGAGGGTGAACTAGAGGGAGAGGGGCACCGCACACGGCTTGGGGATCATGGTGTGTGTTGCCCCTATCCCTCCACACATATATATAGGTGGGGGGAGGAGGGGAGGCAGCCTAGTGTTCCCCCAAGGGGCCGGCGGCCACCTTGGCCGCCTGCCCTCGTCGCGCCCCCCTTCCTTCTTTGGTGCGCGGCGGGAAGGCAGGAGGAGGTGGCGCCCCCCCTTTCCTTCCTCTTTGGTGGAGGGAAGGCAGGAGGGGCTAGCCTTCCCCCCTTACCATCCATAGGGCCGACGGCCCAGAGGTGGGGCGTGCCAGCCCCTTGTGGGCTGGTGTGCTCCCATCTCTTGGCCCATATGGCCAATTAACCTCCCGGGGCTTCCCGGAACCCCTTCCGGTGATTCGATGACCACCCGATACATTTCGTAACCTTTCGGTGACCAAATAACATCATCCTGTATATCAATCTTTACCTCCAGACCATTCCAGAGCTCTTCGTCATGTCCGTGATCTCATCCGAGACTTCGAACAACATTCGGTCACCAAATCACATAACTCATATTATACTATATCGTCAACAAACATTAAGCGTGCGGACCCTATGGGCTCGAGAATGATGTAGACATGACCGAGACACCTCTCTGGTCAATAATCAATAGCGGTACCTGGATGCCCATATTGGTTCCTACATATTCCACGAAGATCTTTATCAGTCGAACCTTTATGACAACATACGTAATTCCCTTTGTCTGTAGGTATGTTACTTGCCCGAGATTCAATCGTTGGTATCTTCATACCTAGTTCAATCTCATTACCGGCAAGTCTCCACTAGTAGAAAGTAGGGCTTTGGTCCAAGCCAGATCAGAGTATTAGTCCCGGTTCTTTTACGAACCGGGACCAATGGGTGCATCAGTCCCGGTTCAAGCGGCCAGGGCGCCGGCCGGGCCTCGGCAGGAACCAGCCCTGATTCGTCTGACCCCTTTGGTCCCGGTTCCAGACACGAACCGGGACTAAAGGGCCTCGCTCCTAGCGCAGCCCCTTTAGTCTCGGTTAGTGGCTGGAACCGGGACTAAAGGTTGTCCTTTAGTCCCGGTTTTAGACACAAACCGGGACTAAAGTTTTGCCTATATATATCCATGCCCCCATCTCCTCTGTTTTTTGGCTGTGGAAGGGTGGGAGGTGTGCTGCTCTCTATTTTCACCTCCTATGAACATGAGGTGTTTGATGAAATGCCGGAGCAACACTTAAGCTTTCTCCTCTCCAAGATCGACCTCCAAGCTCCTTTTTCCCCAAGATTTGTCTAGGTTTGGCGGTGCACCAACTACACAAGTGTTCTAAAAGGTTAGCTACTTCATCCTTTCATTTCTCATTGCTAGTTTAGATCATTTCAAATGCTCTGGAAGTAGAGTGGTTTGTGGGTTTTAGTGTAGGAGTGTATGTGGGAGTTCTTGTGGTTTAGATGCACAATTTGAGCTCGAATTAGCTTCTTAGAGTCTGCACATGTGTAGGGTGCCGTCCCGTCCCCATCCTCACCGTCGTCGATCGCCCGTGCCGATCTCGTCGTCGGCACCACCATGGTGAGCCTCTTGTTCTTATCTTCTTTAAAAAAGAAAAATTCTTACTTGTATGATTTAGATAGATACTTGTATAAATTTCTTACTTTTATTATTGTTTGTTATTTTATAGTGCCATGGTTTTGGTATCCGCCCCCGTCGGCCCTCGTCCGGTCTATGATTCGGATGTGGTATATCATCTTTTATAACTATTTGTTTCATTTAGTGTTTATGACAATTATGTCGACCAACGTGACATAGATGTTTTTTATCTAGGAGGTATGTGAACCGAAAATTCCAACCGACCCTCTTGTCGAGAGGTTAAATTTAGTTGAAAAAGAAAACGAGTATTTGAAAGAAAAATTGAAAAGAATTGAGGAGGAGAAGATGAAATTGTAGTTGCATGTTGCCGATGTCGTCGATGATCACAAGATCAAGATGGATGCAATGCGTTTGAAGATTAGAAAGATAAAAAAATATGCCATTCATAATGAGGCTTGGTATCATTATGCTGTTGGATCAATTGTTACCGTAGTTGCGATTATGATCGCATTTGTTGTTGCATTTAAATGTTTTACATAGTTGTATGTTAGTTTCAATGTATGTTTTAATTAGATGCTCTAGAGAGCTGTATATTGTTCAATGAGAACTATGTATGAACTTTATGTATTTATTTTTTCAGTAATAACATTTGATCACTACTGTACTTTGGTTTTAATGTGATGATGAACTTGTATTAATTTGGTCACTTCTCTATTCTTGATGTTCTGTAATGGTTTTTGATACACTTAATTATATAATGCACACAGATGAACCGGCAATGGATGTCCGGTGACCGACGCACCTCCGAGTATATTGAGGGCCTGCATAAATTTCTCGAAGTGACTGAGGCAAGCAAGCATAATGGTTTTATGTATTGTCCATGTACTGTCTGTGGGAATACGAAGGATCACTCTAACTTGAAAACCCTTCACATCCACCTGCTTGAGAAGGTTTTCATGCCACACTATAATGTTTGAACCAAGCACGGAGAAAGAGGGGTTATGATGGAAGACAATAAAGAAGAAGAGGATGATGACAACTATCCCCCTGAATATGGTGATACTGCAACGGGGGAAGCTGAAGATCAAGAGGAACCAGACGATGTGCCCAATGATGATCTTCGCCGGGTCATTGTTGATGCATAGAGAGAATGTCAAAGTGAAAGGGAGAAGTTGAAGTTCAATCGCATGTTAGAGGATGACAAAAAAGGGTTGTACCCAAATTGCGAAGATGACAACACAAAGCTCGGTACCACACTGGAATTGCTGCAATGGGAGGCAGACAATGGTGTATCTGACAACGGATTTGGGAAGCTACTGAAAATAATGAAGAAGAATCTTCCAAAGGATAACCAATTGCCCGACAGTACGCATGAAGCAAAGAAGGTTCTATGCCCTCTAGGATTGGAGGTGCAGAAGATACATGCATGCCCTAATGATTACATCCTCTACCGCGGTGAGTACGTGGATTTGAACGCATGCCCGGTATGCGGTGCATTATGGTATAAGATCAGACGGGATGACCCTGGTGATGTTGAGGGCGAGCGGCCCAGGAAGAGGGTTCCTGCCAAGGTGATGTGGTATTCTCCTATAATACCAAGGTTGAAACGTCTATTCAGAAACAAAGAGCATGCCAAGTTGATGCGATGGCACAAAGAAGACTGTAAGAAAGACGGGAAGTTGAGAGCGCCCGCTAACGGGACGCAGTGGAGAAAAATTGAGAGAAGGTGGCGGGACTTTGCAGGTGTCGCAAGGAACATATGGTTTGATTTAAGTGCAGATGGCATTAATCCTTTTGGGGAGCAGAGCAGCAATTATAGCACCTGGCCCGTGACTCTATGTATCTATAACCTTCCTCCTTGGTTGTGCATGAAGCGGAAGTTCATTATGATGCCAGTGCTCATCCAAGGCCCTAAGCAACCCGGTAACGACATTGATGTGTACCTAAGGCCATTAGTTGAAGAACTTTTACAGTTGTGGAATGGAAAAGGTGTATGTGTGTGGGATGAGCACAAACAGGAGGATTTTGACCTACATGTGTTGCTATTTGTAACCATCAATGATTGGCCTGCTCTTAGTAACCTTTCAGGACAGACAAACAAGGGATACCACGCATGCACACACTGTTTAGATGATACCGAAAGTATATATTTGGACAAAAGCAGGAAGAATGTGTACCTGGGACATCGTCGATTTCTTCCAACCAACCATCTCTTAAGAAAGATAGGCAAGCATTTCAAAGGCGAGGCAGATCACCGGAAGAAGCTCGTCCTCTGTACTGGTGATGCCATACTTGATATGGTCAAGGATTTACAAGTAATATATGGAAAGGGTCCTGGCGGACAATCTGTTCCGAAGACGCTGAGGGACGCGCACCCATGTGGAAGAAGAAATCTATATTTTGGGACATACCATATTGGAAAGACCTTGAGGTCCGCTCTACAATCGGCATGATGCACGTGACGAAGAATCTTTGCGTGAACTGGCTAGGCTTCTTGGGCGTGTATGGGAAGACAAAAGATACACCGGAGGCATGGGAGGACCAGCAACGTGTGCCCGAAAAAGACGGCATGCAACCATAGCAGTATCATGGTCCTGCCAGCTATGCTCTTACCAAAGAAGAGAAGGAAATCTTCTTTGAATGCCTGCTCAGTATGAAGGTCCCGTCTGGCTTCTCGTCCAATATAAAGGGAATAATAAATATCCCAGAGAAAAAGTTCCAGAACCTAAAGTCTCATGACTGCCACGTGATTATGACGCAACTGCTTCCGGTTGCATTGAGGGGGCTTCTACCGGACAACGTTTGATTAGCCATTGTGAAGCTATGTGCATTCCTCAATGCAATATCTCAGAAGGTAATCGATCTAGAAATCCTACCAAGGTTAAAGAATGATTTGGTGCAATGTCTTGTCAGTTTCAAGATAGTGTTCCCACCATCCTTCTTCAATATCATGACGCACGTCCTAGTTCATCTAGTCGACGAGATTGCCACTCTGGGTCCTGTATTTCTACACAATATGTTTGCCTTTGAGAGGTTCATGGGAGTCTTAAAGAAATATGTTCGTAACCGTACTAGGCCAGAAGGAAGCATCTCCATGGTCCACCAAAGAGAGGAGGTCATTGGGTTTTGTGTTGACTTTATTCCTGACCTTAAGCCGATTGGTCTCCCTCAATCGCGGTATGAGGGGAGACTGACTGGAAAAGGCATGCTAGGAGCGGATTCAATAATATGTCACTACTAGGGAAAACCTTATACACATAACCTTAGCAGTAACGCTGGATAAAATGACGCGCTACTGCTACTTATTAGTAGCGCGTGGCAGTAAAAGGCGCTACTGCTATACTCATAGCAGTAGCACGTGTTAGCAAAACGCGCTACTGCTAAGTTTGAACTGGGCGCACATGGCGAGCCCCACTTAGCAGCAGCGCGGATCGATATCCAGTGCTACTGCTATACTCCGTAGTAGTAGCGCTTGTCCCCAACGCGCGCTGCTACTAACCCTAGCTTATCGTCTTCCCTGCGCGGCTGACCCTCTCACTCTCCCTCTCATCCGCTCTTCTCACTCTCCCTCTCCACTCTCTCGCCGTCCTCCTCGTCGTCGCCGCATTGCCGCCGCCGCCGTCCTCCTCCTCAGTATGCCCCCTCCTCCCTCCTCCTTCCACTGCCCTCCTCTCTCCTCCTTCGGCCACACCCTTCTCTTCCTCCTCCAGCCACTTCCTCCTCCTGCCGCGCCCTCCTCCTCCTCCGCCCACGCCCTCCTCCTCCTCCGACCGCGCCCTCCTCACTCCTCCCTCCGCCTCCGGTCGCCCTCCACCCTTCTCCCACTGCCCTCCTCCTCTCTCCTCTCTTTTCTCTCTTCCCACCGCCCCTCACTCCTCCCCCGTCCTCCTCACTCCTCCCTCCTCCCACCTCTCTCTGTATAGAAATTTTGAGTAAAAAAATTTAGGTATATAAATTTTTAGTAATAAAAATTAGTTAGAATTTGATTGTAGAATATGTAGGTAGTATTTTACTAATTTTGTTCATATTTATGAACCCTGGGTGTTCATATATATGAGCCCATTTCATCATTAGAGCACTAAACTAGTTATATGTAATTAACCCTAGGTGTTCATATATATGGGTGGATGATTTTTTTTGTAATGCTTGGATAGATAGATGGATAGACAGATGGATTAAACTAGTTTTTTTAGTAATGCTTTGGATAGATAGATGGATGGATGGATAACTGTTAGGGTTAGAACTAGGTTTTACAAATTTTTAGTAAATGTAGGTCTTTTGAATCAGCATAATAATGTTTATTTCATATCTTATAGGGTTTCACTAAGTACTAAAATGAGGATAATAATGTTTTTGTTTATATTTTGTTTTTGCAGAAATCAAGGAGCTCTGCATCATCCCTGCTGTCGTCCCCGTCACCGACCCCCTCCGACCTCGAGGTGAGACCAGCCAAATCCCCATGTTGATGATGATGTAGATGTTTTCATAGATGTAGTAGAGTAGTAGATGAGTAGCTGTGACAATTTCCATGGAATAGAAAATTTTCAATGTAGGTCTTTCAAATATGATGGAGATTTAGACATGTGATATGTAGTGTTGTGTAGTACTAGTGCTTGCCCAAGTGGCCTATGTTTCCAGGGAACACCTCACAGTGGCCTATGTTTTGCCGGAGTGTTGATTAATTTCCATTCCAGCAAATTTCAGGCACTCGATATATGTCCTTTTTAGCAAAGGTCATGCCGGATTTTTTCGTGAATTTTGGCATGACTTGTGCTAGAATATGTAGGAAATATCGAGTGGCCCGGATTTTGTAGAAAGATAATTAAACGACATTTTGGGTTGACTTTAAGTCTGTCGGGACTCCACCATATATATGAGAGAAGAAGAATGCCGACTTTTGTCATGGGGGTCGTTCTTCCTCTTCTTTCTCGTGATAGACCTTTTGGTAATGCATGGGAAGGAAGAGAAGAACGACCATCACCGATGGTCACAAATGTCAGAGAGGAATCAGTGAGGGAGAGTCTCCACCATATATGAGAGAAGAAGAATCCCGACTGTTGTCGTGGGGGTAGCTTCTCCTTCATTCCCGTGTGCTAGACAATTTGGTGTAATGCACTCGGGAATGAAGGGAGGAGCTACCATCACCGATGGTCGAATATATACACTGGACAGACCGATAGTCAACCCGTGATGAATAATAATGATCTAATTTAGTTTTTGTAGTACATATATTTAATTTTAGAAGTTTAACCTTTGAATGATGAACATAGGAAATGTCGTCCGACGATGATAGGCTCCCGTAGTGCGACTGGTGCGGCGATGACCGGGGTCTGTGCGACAGGCCTCACCTGGTAGAAGGTCGGCGCTTCAGTATTAAATTCCAGGAGGGCTTCGATCTTGAAACGGTACGCAACGAAGACAAGTGTTTTTTCGTAATTAAGCACGACTTCTGCTTCTTCAACGTGTAATTTTCATCTTTTACAATTCGACTAGCTTATCCCATGCCATGCAAGACGCTACGTCTTGGAGAGGATGGATTTTGAAGATCATGAAAGTATGGAAACAAAGATAGTTCACCTAAGGACCCATCATGGTATAGATTTTGCTATAAATCTATACAATTCTGAGAGCGTATCCCATTTTGGATGCCCGAATTGGGAAGCACTTTGCAAGATGTATGATTTTCATGAGGGTATGCTTGTCACCTTGGATCTTGGTGATCCTGACGAAGATAATATGGACATTTGGTCCTTGTTGATACGCTTCCAATTCTACCGCTATGTGAGTTTCTCAAACATAGTTATTAAGTAATTTATATTGTTTATTTCAAAATAGTTGACAACTTATTTCCATTGATAGCTTATTTTCATTCTTCAAAGAATGTACGGAAGATGGTAGACAGAACCTACTACACCGATGGCGCAGAATTAACTTATCAGGAGAAAGATCATCTTATCTCATTTATTATTGATGTTGAGAATTACAATATCAATTATCAAACTCCTGCGCATTATGGTCAATACGTGCCACTAGTGCACGTGCTGACCTACGGTAACATCGATGGAGATGGCATGGTAAGATTTTTTACTATTACGACATCCGTGCATCTTTTGCATATATTCTTCTAAAGCTAAACCTCATTGCTAACTACGATGTTATTATTATGTTTTTCAACAGAAAATCCCGAAGGATTGTGTTCCTGATCTGATGTTTCTGAAAGGACGGCTTGATGTTATTAGCTTAAATTACGGCCATATCTGCCTAGGGGTCACAACTGTTCATACCAGATTTCTAAAACCAATCAAGACATGACAATCAAAGAATGGAAAAAATGTATGGACAATCGTAGGGAGCTACTTGGAACCAACATTGTGCGAAGCGCAAGAATTGGAGACAGGATAGTCTCCATTCTCCATAATGGAGAGTCAGGGCCTATCTTGTTTTATGCCATTTTACCTTAGAGAGGGTAGTAGGTCCTATGAGAGAGGAGTAGGTCCTAGGTACAATGTGTTATTATGTGCTACAATGTGTTAGAGTTGATGATGATGATGAGGACGAGTTGTGATTATGACTAGTGACCAAGTTGTTATATGATGTCTCATGGACGAAAATGATGATCATGAGGAGTTGTTATATGACAATGATGTATTATGACGATAAGTTGTTAATGATATGATGATGATGATGAGTTATTATATCATTGGGTGAAAGAACCGCGGATTAGTTTCAAGTGGATAGATCCTAAATTGCTACTGTATGAAAACTTGTATAATGGTGTATGAATACGACATAAAATAAAAAAGAAATAGAATACAGAATAATAGTAGTAGCGCGGGCAGAGAGGAGCGCTACTAGTAAGTACTAAGAATCGCTACTACTAAGTACCTATAGCAGTAGCGCGGGTAAACCAACGCTACTGCTAACCTTTAGCTGTAGCGCCGTATCAGTAGCGCGGTACCCCGCGCTACTGCTAGGACAAAAACCAGCGCTACTGCAAGGCTTTCCCCTAGTAGTGTGTAGGGACAGGTATTCTTGGGCTCAAGCACACTACACAGTTCTACAGAATTCTACCTTGGTGACCCCGCATGTCAATGAACACAAGAATATTCTGCCCTCCAAACACCTGGAGCAGTCTGACGACTGGATTACATGTGAACACATCAGGACTTTCGGCACTTGGTTGCACACACATCTCATGGGTAACAACATTGTTGGAGATGAGCTGTACTCGTTGGCCAGGACACCATCTTCGACTGTATTGACTTACCAAGGGTACGAGATAAATGAGAATACATTTTACAGGATCACCCAAGATCAAAAGAGCACCAACCAAAACAGTGGTGTCCGCTTTGATGCAGCAACCAAGAGGGGAATTGACACATATTATGGTTACATAGTGGACATATGGGAACTTGACTATGGACATGATTTTAAGGTCCCTTTGTTTCGGTGCAAATGGGTCAATCTGTCAGGAGGCGGGGTACAGGTAGACCCGCAGTAAGGAATGACAACAGTGGATCTCAACAATCTTGGGTACACAGACGAACCATTCATCCTAGCCAATGACGTGGCACAGGTTTTCTATGTGAAGGACATGTCTACCAAACCGAGAAAAAGAAAAGATAAGGAAGCGAATACATCATACGATGAGCCAAAGCGCCACATAGTTCTTTGAGGGAAAAGAGACATCATGGGAGTGGAGGGCAAGACAGACATGTCTGAAGATTATCAAAAGTTTCATGAAATTCCTCCCTTCAAAGTAAAGGCTGACCCAAGCATCCTGTTAAACGATGAAGATTATCCATGGTTACAGCGCAATAAGCAAGGGACACACGCGAAAAAAAAGTAAAGACTTTCTCTCCACAACTATTCTGATGATGGCTTTTATCTAGAATATCACTGCAGTTACGTGTCAACAAATGAAATGCCTTTTGTAATAGATGAGTTTTCGTCCGAAACCCTGATACTTCGAAAGAGATTGTCCATTTTGTACACGAAGTGCATCCAGTTTTTGCCGTAACCCTCTCAACTTTTTAGCACATGCTATGTGGGTGAAATGATGATTCAACTTTTTAGCACATGCTATGTGGGTGAAATGATGATACCATGCCAACATTCAACCTTTTCAGAGTTCATTTGTACTGCTTTTCAATTTCAGGGTCATTTAGCTCAAAGAATGAACTAATAGCAAAAAGAATGAATTAAAAAGCTTTTATAAAACACTAATAGTAAAAAGAATGAACTAAAAAGCTTTTATAAAACTCTAATAGCAAAAAGAATGAACTAAAAAGAATCAATTAAATATAATATTCTTCAATAGCAAAAAGAATCAACTAAAAAGAATCAAAATAATATTAACTAAAATTATCAAAGTATTTATTTGTTAAAAAATTTAATAGTAAAGAATTTTCATAAAGTATTTTTTGTTACAAGCTTT
The DNA here is from genome assembly GCA_011799875.1 of Thinopyrum elongatum. Classification (NCBI taxonomy): domain Eukaryota; kingdom Viridiplantae; phylum Streptophyta; class Magnoliopsida; order Poales; family Poaceae; genus Thinopyrum; species Thinopyrum elongatum. The sequence continues at coordinate 606,083,989 of CM022299.1, forward strand.
AATAGAAAACTAAACAGATTTTATAAAACTCTAATAGCAAAAGGAATCAACTAAAAAGAATCAATATAAAATAAAACTTATGCAACTAAAATTATATAAAATTTATGCAACTAAAATTATATAAAATTTTTGCAACTAAATTTATATAAGTAAAAATAACATATGCAAAAAATAATATTAAAATTTTAAAAACATAACAAACGCAAAAAATAAAAAAGGCCCACCTACATGCCACCACGGCCTCCATACGACTAGAAACCCTAGAAATGGGCCAGGATGCAGGCCCGCAGTGCAAGCAGGCCCAACAGGGCGTCTAATAGGCATGTACTGCCTGCAATAGAGAGGAGCTCGAGAGGGTAGCGGCAGCAGCGCTTATAAACCACTCCGATCCCCTCTCAACTAGCAAGGTGGGACTAAACTTATGGATGCAGCAGCACAGCCCTTTAGTCCCGGTTGGTGGCTCGATCCGGGACGAAAGGCCTGGTTAGTGGCTCGAACTGGGACGAAAGGCCCCCTTTCGTCCCGGTTCGAGCCACCAACCGGGACTAAAGGTCTCTACTTCCCGCCCTTTGGGCTGCTGAAATTGACCTTTAGTACCGGTTGGTGGCTCCAACCGGGACGAAAGGGGGGCCTTTAGTCCCGGTTGGAGCCACCAACCGGGACTAAAGGGCTGGGTATATAAGCCAACACTTAGGAAATTTTCCCCAACCTCCCATTCTCCTCCCGACGCCGACGCCCTGCCCCGACGCCGACGCCCTGCCTCCCAGTGAGCTCTGCCCCGGCCCCTTCCCCTGCGCTGCCGATGCCGATGCCGCCGCCACCCCTGCCCTGCGCTGCCGCCGCGCGCCGCCTCCGCCGCCCCTGCCCCTGCCCTGCATTTTTTTTTCATATGTTCATATGCAAAGTTAGAATGTGTTCATATGCAAAGAGATGGTGATACAAGTGTAATAGGGATGGTAGATATAGGTTTTTGTAATCTGAAAATATAAAAACAGCAAGGTAACTAGTAACAAAGTTGAGCAAAAACGGTATTGCAATGCTTGGAAACAAGGCCTATGGTTCATACTATCACTAGTGCAAAATTCTCTGAACAATGATAACATAATTGAATCATCTAACAATCCCTCAACGTGCAACAAAGAATCACTCCAAAGTTTCTATTGGAGAACGTAGGACGAAAATGTGTATCAACCCCTATGCATAGATTACCCCAATGTCACCTCGGGAATCCGCGAGTTGAGTGCCAAAACATACATCAAGTGAATCAATAGAACATCCCATTGTCACCACAGATATCCCATCGCAAGACATACATCAAGTGTTCTCAAATCCAATACTCAATCCAACATAACGAAACCTCAAAGAGCAAGACTCAATTCATCACAACAAGATATAGAGAGGGAAGAAACACCATATGATCCAACTATAATAACAAAGCTCGTGGTACATCAAGATCGTGCCAAATCAAGAACACGAGAGAGAGAGAGATCAAACACATAGCTACTGGTACATACCCTCAGCCCCGAGGGTGAACTACTCCCTACTCGTCATGGAGACCGCCGGGATGATGAACATGGCCACCAGTGATGGTTTCCCCCTCCGACAGGGTGCCGAAACGGGCTCCTGATTGGTTTTTCATGGCTACAGAGGCTTGCGGCTGCGGAACTCCCGATCTAGCTTTATTTCTGGAGTTTTCTCTATTTATAGGAGGTTTTGGCATCGGGGACAAGTCAAGGGGGTCCACGAGGCGGCGGCAAGGCAGCAGGGCGCGCCCTAGGGGGGGCCTCCACCCTTGTGGTTGCCTCGGGACTCCTCTCTGGTATCTTTTCGCTCCAGTATTTTTTATATTTTCCAAAAATATTCTCCTTAAATTTTCAACTCATTCCGAGAACTTTTATTTCTGCACAAAAAAAATGACACCACGGTAGTTCTGCTGAAAATAGCGTCAATCCGGGTTAGTTCTAATAAAATCATACCAAAACCATATAAAATTGTTGTAAACATGGCATGAATACTTCATAAATTATAGATACGTTGGAGACGTATCAAACCGTCCCCCTCCGGTTCATCTGTCCAAAAATGCAGACTTCAGGAAAACATTCTCGGATGTTATCCCCCTTCACCTATATCGTGTAGTGTCACGTTAGAACACCCCTAACTTTCTCGGGAATTCAACATATCGCAGATAACTTCGACATGAGGGGGGGGGGGTCCGCAAGTATCGTCCACGACCATGAGAGAGGCGGTCCGCAAAGTATCCTCTCTCGAAAGGTAGGACGACTCATCAGACATGAGGGGGAGGAGTCCTCAACGATCGTCTGAAACTGACTGTCACAAGCAGCTAGCATAGCAAACCTGGAACCGTCCCCCTCCGGTTCATCTGTCCGAAAATGCAGACTTCGGGAAAACATTCCCGGATGTTATCCCCCCTCACCTATATCGTGTAGTGCCGCGTTAGAACACCCCTAACTCTCTCGGGAATTCAACATATCCCCGATAACTCAGACATGAGGGGGGAGGAGTCCTCGACGATCGTCTGAAACTTACTGTTATAAAACTTGTGAACTTTGCATGATGTTTGCCACTAATCCATTGCTCATATGCATATGATTCCTTGTTGTGATTAAGTCCATGTTTGCCACTAATCCATCTCTCATGTTTGTATATTGCCATGTTGTAATATTTGCAGAAACTATGGACAGAGACTTAGAAAAAGAAGAGTTGTTGGGGGATATAATCCGCGATGGAGGTGATATCACCTTGTCGTTTCTCAACGACACCGATGGTCATGAAATAGAGGATGACGGCTCCGGTGATCCAATGGAGGAAGGAAGGAGATCGTGACTGCTCCGGTGACCGAATGGAGGAGGAAGGAGATCATGACGGCTCCGGTGACAGAACGGAGGGAGCCTTAACTCTTGCAAAGTCCGGCGAGGTATATATATATATATATTAAGCCTCTGCTGACTTGATGCATTAATTGTTTTGTATGTACATACATTAATGCTTCTTTCTGCTTTTAGCCCTCCGGATCGAGCCAAACTTCGGTAAGGAGACGAGGCCCGAAGAAAAGGTTGGGCCAGGATGAAAGGTTCATGATCGAAGAAGTCGCTCGAGATGGCCAACCGATTGCTCCCAAGCGGACCAAGGACATATTTGTGCATCAGTGCGGAGTTTTTGTTAGGGACAGCATCTCGATCAGCATCCAAGAATGGAATAAGAAGAAGGACCCTGAAGTTTCTTATGTCCAAGATAGACAGAAAGATGATCTTTGGAACTCGCTGATGAACAATTTCAGCCTACCGCCAGAGGAGGATCCGAATAAGCCAGTTATACATCGAAAGGTCAAGGCGTTTGCTCTTAAGAAGATGGCAGAACTATTCAAGAACTAGAAGAAAGATTTGATGAAAAAGTTTGTCGACAAAGACGAGACTCCAGAATTCACCGGTCAATATGAGAAGATAAGAGATCACTGGCCCGCATTTGTGGCCTACAAGAAATGGGAGAAGGCTAAGCAAAGGTCACTGACAAGCAAACAAAATGTTGCAAAGAACCAGTATCACCATGTTACGGGGTCAGGTGGCTACAGCAAAGCCCGGCCTACGTGGGACAAAGCTGAGCAATACCTGCTTGCTAAAGGGGTCCAACCAGCGACATTGCACTGGCCAGATCGGGCAAGGACTTGGTTCTTCGGGGTTGGGGGAACTTTGGATCCAGAATCAGGAAGTGTGTTTGGACGAACGCTCAACTTGCAATACCCATCAAGAAGCTTGAGAAAGCAGTCCAGGCAGCGCATGAAGGGAGGTTCCATCCCGACAGAGAGAAGGATGAGCTGACAGAGGCCCTCGGGAATCCTGAACACCCTGGACGAACACGAGGCACATCAAGCTCCATTCCGTGGGTGCATGGGTTTCCTGACAGCGGTGGTTATAGAAGCCGAGAGAGAAAGAAGAAAGAGGAAGCAAGTGAAATGCAGAAGATCAATGCAAGATTAGCGAAACTAGAGGAACTTGAGAGCCAGCGAGCTACCGGCCAACCATCTCAGCAGCACGAAGATCCTTCGTTCGACGCTGCCCCCGAAGCTACCCTACCATCTCAGCGGAGAAGCAGCGTGGCTTCCACGGAGCTCGTTCAGCCTGATGTCACGGCTCCTCGCTACCCCGTGGATAGTATCACGGAGAATGAACATTGTTTGCTAATGGCGAAATGCCATAACCTGACAGTGAAGGTGGCGGTCGGCTCTGTCTTACCTTCTCGAGCTGAGGGAACTTTCCATTGCCGTTCGATTCCACATGGCTTTGCTATTGTCGGGGTGGATGAAATAATGGAGGGATTTGAGGGGCTGGAGCTTGAGTACCCTACAGGTGAAGGGGAGATGCTTCTGGAAAATGCCTTAAGGAGTACATGTCTATGGAGAAAGCAGCACATCAAGCTTCCAAACTAGACGCCGCCTCAGCAGACTCAGCCGGATCCTCAGCGGACTCCTCCTCACAGTCCAGCTCTGCTATCTCCGCTGCCTGAGTCGTCTCCGGTGCGTCAGCCGTCTCCGCAGCCTCAATGGACTCTAACGGAGGAGGCCCCTCAGCAGAATCCTCCTCCGCCTCAGCTGTCTCCGGCGCGTCAGCCGTCTCCGCCACCGCAGCCGTCTTTGGCGCGCCAGCGGGCTCCGGCTCGTCAGCGGACTCCGCTGCCACAGCAACAGCGGAAGAGAGGCGTCGTCGCTCCGGCGGCTAGCAGCACAACAGGCAAGAAATTTAGAGCTGGTCCAAGCCTCAGGCCTCCTCCAAAGTTACTATATGAGAGGACTGACGAGGAAAACAAGGACATCATGGATGCCGAAGTGCGGGCCCATTTTGAACGGAAACGTCCACCTCCGAAGGAAATAATAGATCCGGTGAAAACGAAGCGCACTCTAGATGCCCTTAAGCGACCACCACCGCCTCCGCCGTGAGCCAACTATGACCGCTGTATTGCAAAGACATATGATGAAGCGTGGCGGTCGGGAAGTACTACCAGTGCTGCAAGACGAAGTGGGAAAACAATTCCCCAGCTCGACGAACAGGAGAAGCAATCGTGCCCCCCGCTCAAGGTGTCTAGCGATATCGCTAATCATCCGGGGCTAGCGCCCAGTACCACTCTTGGTGATTACGTGGGCGATGATGTATAGTTTGAAATGGCTGAGGTAGTGTGCCCTTTAGATACGAGTACGGGAAGCCTCTCGTCAAACCTGATCAGCTCCGCATCTACCAACGATGATGCGAAGATTGCATGACTGGTACTTGGAAACCTGCATCAATGATGGGACCGACAGTATATTGCTGGGAATTAAAGATGAGCAAGACTTCATTGGAGTTGAGGTGATGCCTGTTGAATTTGTGGAATTATTTCAGTTATTCAAGACGGCCTCGACAAACAACTCATGAGTTGCTACTATCTATAAGTATTATTTCTGTAATTAACTCTCTAGCTCAGCTCGTTCATTGCATGTATATATAAATATCCTCACTGTATTATGCAGATTAAAAATCGTCGAATGCAAAAGAGGACAAATCTATGACATTGGGTTCATTAGCCCAAATACTGTAAATGAATGGACGGTACAAAACAGAGTTGAAGATACTGAGGAAAACTTGCTAAAAGCATTCCTTCGACATCAAAACAAAAGGGAAATACTCTTTCCATACAACTTCAAGTGAGTATTACTGTCTTGTGCAAATTCGGTTTCGCTTACTCGAGGTTAAGTACTGCAATTGATGAGTTATGCGTGCGCAGGTTCCACTTTATTCTGCTATCCATTAAGCTTGATGGGGGAGTAGTAACTGTCTTAGACTCGAGACGTAAAGATCCTAAGGATTATGCGGACATGAGTCAAATGCTCCAGAAGTAAGTTCAATCATTATTGCACCATATCGGCAACTTTCGTTCATTTCCTGATATCAAGTAATCATTTTCTTTGCCGGGCAGGGTTTGGAAAAAGTTCACCGGAATGGTTTCGGGTCTGAAGAAGGAGCTGCGATTTACACACCCCAAAGTAAGTAGTACTAGCTAGTTCCGCGCATCTCTCATTGATTCTAGTTTCATCAATACCATTATCATGCTTGATTATCAGTTTGATTGAAATCTATTCTCGTAAAGTGCTTGTGGCTAGCAGGCGGGAATAATTTATGTGGATACTAAGTTTGCGAGTTCATGCGCCACTCGACCTCTGAGCGGGGCTACTCTGAAAAAAGTTTGAAGTACGTAAACAATATTCACAATTTTATTTTATTACCATCAATTGTGTTGAGTTTCATTTATATATATGTATTGACCCCCTTCTTTAAATTAGATGTGGGAGATGCGGGAAGAACTCCTACCAAGTGATCGCATACGAGCAATTCAAGAGGAATTGGCAGGATTCTTTCTTGACCACGTCATACATGAAAAGGGAGAATACCATACGGAAATTCAAATGGATTTTCAGTAGATGACGTTAGGGATCGTAAGAGATGTTATATTGTATATATGAAGTAGCTTCGGATCATAGTGATACACATATTCATAATATTAATGCCAAAAAATGCAAAGTTGATAATGATAGTGCAACATATTTGTGGCACAGCCGTTTAGGTCATATTGGTGTAAAATGCATGAAGAAACTCCATACAGATGGACTTTTGGAATCACTTGATTATGAATCATTTGATACTTTTGAACCATGCCTCATGGGCAAGATGACTAAAACTCCGTTCTCCGGAGCAATGGAGCGAGCTAATGACTTATTGGAAATAATACATACCGATGTATGCGGTTCGATGAGTATTGAAGGACGCGGCGGGTATCGTTATTTTCTCACCTTCACTGATGATTTGAGTAGATATGGGTATATCTACTTGATGAAACACAAGTCTGAAACATTTGAAAAGTTCAAAGAATTTCAGAGTGAAGTTGAGAATCATCGTAACAAGAAAATAAAGTTTCTACGATCCGATCGCGGAGGCGAATATTTGAGTTACGAGTTTGGCCTTCATTTAAAACAATGTGGAATTGTTTCACAACTCACGCCACCTGGAACACCACGGCGTAATGGTGGATCCGAATGTCGTAACTGTACTTTATTAGATATGGTGCGTTCTATGATGTCTCTTACCGATTTGCCTTTATCATTTTGGGGTTATGCATTAGAGACAGCCGCATTCACGTTAAATAGGGCACCGTCTAAATCCGTTGAGATGACACCATATGAACTGTGGTTTGGCTAGAAACCTAAGTTGTCGTTTCTTAAAAGTTTGGGGTTGCGACACTTATATCAAAAGGCTTCAGCCTGATAAGTTCGAACCCAAATCGGAGAAGTGCGTCTTCATAGGATACCCTAAGGAAATAATTGGGTACACCTTCTACCATAGATCCGAAGGCAAGATCTTTGTTGGCAAGAATGGCTCCTTTCTAGAGAAGGAGTTTCTCTCGAAAGAAATGAGTGGGAGGAAAGTAGAACTTGATGAGGTAATTGTACCTTCTCTCGAATTGGAAAGTAGCACATCAGAGAAAACCGTTCCCGCGATGCCTACACCAACTAGAGAGGAAGCTAATGATGATGATCATGAAACTTCCGATCAAGTTACTACCGAACCTCGTAGGTCAACCAGAACACGATCCGCACCAGAGTGGTACGGGAATCCTGTACTGGAAGTCATGTTACTAGACCAAGGCGAACCTATGAACTATGAAGAAGCTATGATGAGCCCAGATTCCGACAGATGGCTTGAGGCCATGAAATCTGAGATAGGATACATGTATGAGAACAAAGTGTGGACTTTGGTGGACTTGCCCGATGATCGGCAAGCCATAGAGAATAAATGGATCTTCAAGAAGAATACTGACACTGACACTGATGGTAATGTTACTGTCTACAGAGCTCGACTTGTCGCAAAAGGTTTTCGACAAAGTTCAAGGGGTTGACTACGATGAGACTTTCTCACCCGTAGCGATGCTTATGTCCGTCCGAATCATGTTAGCAATTGCCGCATTTTATGATTATGAAATCTGGCAAATGGACATCAAAAACTTCGTTCCTTAATGGATATCTTAAAGAAGAGTTGTATATGATGCAACCAGAAGGTTTTGTCGATCCTAAAGATGCTAACAAAGTGTGCAAGCTCCAGCGATCCATCTATGGACTGGTGCAAGCATCTCGGAGTTGGAATCTACGCTTTGATGAGGTGATCAAAGCATATGGTTTTATACAGACTTATGGTGAAGCCTGTATTTACAAGAAAGTGAGTGGGAGCTCTGTAGCATTTCTGATATTATATGTGGATGACATATTATTGATTGGAAATGATATAGAATTTCTGAATAGCATAAAAAGGATACTTGAATAAGAATTTTTCAATGAAAGACCTCGGTAAAGCTACTTATATATTGGGCATCAAGATCTATAGGGATAGATCGAGACGCTTGATAGGACTTTCACAAAGCACATACCTTGACAAGATTTTGAAGAAGTTCAAAATGGATCAGTCAAAGAAAGGGTTCTTGCCTGTGTTACAAGGTGTGAAGTTGAGTAAGACTCAAAGCCCGACCACAGCAGAGGATAGAGAAAGAATGAAAGTCATTCCCTATGCCTCAGCCATATGTTCTATAAAGTATGCCATGCTGTCTACCAGACCTGTTGTGTACCTTGCCAATTAGTTTGGCAAGAGGGTACAAAAGTGATCCAAGAGTGGACGACTGGACAGCGGTCAAAATTATCCTTAGGTGCCTTAAAGAGGACTAAGGAAATGTTTCTCGTTTAAGGAGGTAATTAAGGGTTCATCGTAAAGGGTTACGTCGATGCAAGCTTTAACGCTGATTCGGATGACTCTGAGTCTCAATCTGAATACTTGTTGAAAGTGGGAGCAATTAGCTAGAGTAGCTCCATACAGAGCTTTGTAGACATAGAAATTTGCAAAATACATACAGATCTGAATGTGACAGACCCGTTGACTAAACTTCTCTCACAAGCAAAACATGATCACTCCTTAGTACTCTTTGGGTGTTAATCACATGGCGATGTGAACTAGATTATTGACTCTAGTAAACTCTTTGGGTGTTGGTCACATGGCGATGTGAACTATGGGTGTTAAATCACATGGTGATGTGAACTAGATTATTGACTCTAGTGCAAGTGGGAGACTGAAGGAAATATGCCCTAGAGGCAATAATAAAGTTGTTATTTTATATTTTCTTATTCATGATAAAGGTTTATTATTCATGCTAGAATTGTATTGATCGGAAACTTAAATACATGTGTGAATACATAAACAAATACCGTGTCCCTAGTGAGCCTCTACTAGACTAGCTCGTTGATCAAAGATGGTTAAGGTTTCCTAAACATGGACATGTGTTGTCATTTGATAACGGGATCACATCATTAGGAGAATGATGTGATGGACAAGACACACCCGTTAGCTTAGCATAATGATCGTTCAGTTTATTGCTATTGCTTTCTTCATGTCAAATACATATTCCTTCGACTATGAGATTATGCAACTCCCGGATACCGGAGGAATACCTTGTGTGCTATCAAACGTCACAACGTAACTGTTTGATCATAAAGATGCCCTACAGGTATCTCCGAAGGTGTTTGTTTAGTTGGCATAGATCGAGATTAGGGTTTGTCACTCCGAGTATCGGAGAGGTATCTCTGGGCCCTCTCGGTAATACACATCATAAGCTTGCAAGCAAACGACAAAGGAGTTAGTCATGACCTGATGTATTACGGAACGAGTAAAGAGACTTGCCGGTAATGAGATTGAACTAGGTATGAAGATACCGACGATCGAATCTAGGGCAAGTAACATACCGATGGACAAAGGAAATTACGTATGTTGTCATAACGGTTCGGCCGATAAAGATCTTCGTAGAATATGTAGGAACCAATATGGGCATCCAGGTTCCACTATTTGTTGTTGACCAGAGAAGTGTCTCGGTCATGTCTACATAGTTCTCGAACCCGTAGGGTCCGCACGCTTAACGTTCGTTGACGATATAGTATTATATGAGTTATGTGATTTGGTGACCGAATGTTGTTCGGAGTCCCGGATGAGATCATGGACCTGACGAGGAGTCTCGAAATGGTTGAGAGGTAAAGATTGATATATAGGACGATGGTATTCGGACACCGGAAGTGTTTTGGAGGTCACCGGGTACTTATCGGGTCACCAGAAGGGGTTCCGGGCACCCCCGGCGAAAGATATGGGCCTTATGGGCCAAGAGGGGAAACGCACCAGCCACAAGGGGCTGGTGCGCCCCCTATATGGTCCGGCCTAGGTGGATAAGGAAAGAGGGGAAGGGAAAGGAAAGAGTGGAATAGGATTCCCCCTTCCTTCCTTCTCCCCCCTCTTTCCTTCCCCCTTGGGAAAACCTGGCAGGGGGGGGGGGAGGGCGCAGGGCAAGGCAGGGCCCCTAGGGGGCCGGCGGCCAGCCCTAGGGCGCGCCCTGGCCTCTCCCCTCCCCCTCCCACCTATATATATGTGGGAGGGCGGCGCCTAGCACACCCCAGTCATATGTTCGTAGTGCTTAGGCGAAGCCCTGCGGAGATCACTTCACCATCACCATCACCACGATGTCGTGCTGACGGAACTCATCTACTACCTCGACGTCTTGCAGGATCAAGAAGGCGAGGGATGTCACTGAGCTGAACATGTGTTAAACGCGGAGGTGCCGTACGTTCGGTACTCGATCGGTTGGATCGCGAAGAAAGTTTGACTACATCAACCGCGTTGTGAAACGCTTCCGCTTACGGTCTACGAGGGTACGTAGACACACTCTCCCCTCTCATTGCTATGCATCTCCTTGATAGATCTTGCGTGTGCGTAGAATTTTTTTTGTTTTCCATGCAACGTTTCCCAACACTGGGCGCCCCACAGCGGCCACGTGGAGCTCCTTTAGTCCCGGTTCGTAGGCCAACCGGGACTAAAGGCCCTCTGGAACCGGGGCAAGTGCCCTGTTTTCTATTAGTGCTCTTTACTCGTTCCGTAATACATCATCTCGTAACTAACTCCTTAGTCACTTTGCTTGCAAGCTTCTTGTGATGCTGTATTACTGAGAGGGCCCAGAGATACCTCTCCGATATACGAAGTGACAAATCCCAATCTTGATTCACACCAACTCAACAGACACCTTCGGAAGTACCTGTGGAGCATCTTTATGATCACCCAGTTACGTTGTGACGTTTCATAGCACACAAGGTATTCCTCCGGTATCCGGGAGTTGCATGATCTCATGGTCAAAGAAACATGTATTTGACATTAAGAAAGCAGTAGCAATAAACTGAACGATCAAATGCTATGCTAACAGATGGGTCTTCTCCATCACATCATTCTCCTAATGATGTGATCCCGTTATCAAGTGACAACACATGTCTATGGTTAGGAAACCTTAACCATCTTTTGATCAACGAGCTATTCTAGTAGAGGCTCACTAGGGACACGGTGTTGCCTATGTATCCACACATGTATCTGAGTTTCCGATAAATAAAATTCTAGCATGGATAATAGACGTTTATCATGAACAGGGAAATATGAAAATAACCAATTTATTATTGCCTCTAGGGCATATTTCCAATAGATTTTCCTCTTGTTCTGTGTCACGGTAGGTCATGCCAACGTGCCAGACCAGGTTGGAGCGCATGCGGTGACAAGACTCCCCCCGTTTGCTCGATGCGGGGTGATACATCTCCAACGTATCTATAATTTTTGCTTATTCCATGCTGTTATATTATCATTCTTGGATGTTTTACAATCATTTTATAGCAACTTTATATCATTTTTTGGGACTAACCTATTGACATAGTGCCCAGTGCCAGTTACTATTTTTTGCTTGTTTTTTACTTCGCAGAATATCAGTACCAAACGGAGTCCAAACGCAGCGAAACTTTTTGGAGATTTTTTCTAGACCAGAAGACACCCAGTGGGCCAAAGAAGTACAAGAGGGGAGGCCCAAGGTGGGCACAACCCACCAGGGCGCGGCAGGAGGCCCAGGCGCACCCAGGGGGTTGTGCTCCCCTCGGTGACCTCCCGCACGGCCACTTCGCCCTATAAATTCCAAAATATTCCAGAAACCCTAGGGGAGTCGATGAAACACAATTCCAGCCCCGCAAGTTCCAGAACCACGAGATCCAATCTAGACACCATCACGGAGGGGTTCATCATCCTCATTGGTGCCTCTCCGATGATGCGTGAGTAGTTCACTATACACCTAAGGGTCCGTAGGCAGTAGCTAGATGGCTTCTTCTCTCTTTTGATTCTCAATACAATGGTCTCTTCGAGATCTATTCGATGTAACTCTTTTTTGTGGTGTGTTTGTTGGGATCCGATGAACTTTGAGTTTATGATCAGATCTATATCCATGAATATTATTTGAGTCTTCTTTTGATCTCTTATATGCATGATTATTTATAGCCCCGTATTTCTTCTTCGAATCTTTGGTTTAGTTAGGCCAACTAGATCGATTTTTCTTGCCATGGGAAGAGGTGCTTTGTGATGGGTTCGATCTTGCGGTGTTCTTTCCCAGTGGCAGAAGGGGCAGCAAGACACGCATGTATCGTTGCTATTAAGGATAACAAGATGGGGGCTATTCCTACATGAATAGATCTCGTCTACATCATGTCATCGTTCTTATTGCATTACTCCATTTCGCCATGAACTTAATACACTAGATGCATGCTGGATAGCGGTCGATGTGTGGAGTACTAGTAGTAGATGCAGGCAGGAGTCGGTCTACTAATCTTGGACGTGATGCCTATATATTGATCATTGCCTTGGATATCATCATAATTATTCGATCTTCTATCAATTGCCCACCAGTAATTTATTTATCCACCGTGTGCTATTTTCTTGAGAGAAGCCACTAGTGAAATCTACGGCCCACGGGTCTATTCTTTATCATATTTGCTTTGAGATCTATTTTAGTCGCTTTTATTTTCAGATCTATTATTCCAAAAACCCAAAAATACCTTGCTGCACTTTTTTTATTACTTATTTTATTTCGTGTTTTATCAAGAGCTATTTATCCAATCTATCACATATATTTTTCCGTCAACTTACCAATTTCTAGCACCGATACCCAGGAGGGATTGACAACCCCTCTTATGCATTGGGTTGCAAGTATTTGTTCTTTATGTGCAGGTACCGTTTACATAGTGTTGCTTGGTTCTCCTACTGGATTGATATCTTGGTTTCATAACTGAGGGAAATACCTACCGTAGCTGTACTGCATCATCCCTTCCTCTTTGGGGAAATACCGACGCAGTTTCAAGCAACATCAAAAGGAATTTTTGGCTCCGTTGCTGGGGAGAAATCGTCAACATCTATCAAGTTCCTAATCACAAATCTCATCTCCTTGCAATCTACATTATTTGCCATTTGCCTCTCGTTTTCATCTCCCCCACTTCACAAAAAAATTGCCATTTTATTCGCCCCCTTTTTCGTTTGCCTTTTTCTCGTCAGATCTGTTTTTGTTTGCAATATTTTTGCATAGTCACGATGACTCAGGAAAACACCAAGTTGTGTGATTTTTCCTATACCAATAACAATGATTTTACTAGCACTCCGATTGCTCCTCCCGCCACTAGTGCGGAATCTTGTGATATTAATGCTGTTTTGTTATGAAAGATCAGTTTTCCGGTACTCCTAATGAGGATGCCGCGTCCCATCTAAACACATTCGTAGAATTGTGCTATATGAAAAAGAAAAAAGATGTGGACAATGATATTGTGAAGTTGAAAATATTTCCTTTCTCTTTGAGGGACCGTGCAAAAATTTGGTTTGCTTCTTTGCCTCGCAATAGTATCGATTCTTGGGATAAGTGCAAAGATGCTTTTATTACTAAGTATTTTTCGCCCGTGAAAATTATTTACGTTAGAACTCAAATCATGAATTTTAAACAACTTGAGCATGAACATGTTGCACAATCTTGGGAAAGAATGAAGTTGATGCTAAGAAATTATCCTACTCATGGTTTAAATCTTTGGATGATCATACAAATTTTTTATGCGAGATTGAACTTGGTTTCTAGAAATCTTTGAGATTCCGCCGCGGGTGGTACTTTTATGAAAATTACTTTGGGTGAAGCTACTAAATTGCTTAATAGTATTATGGCAAATTATTCAAAATGGCATACTGAAAGAGCACCTACTAGTAAAAAAGTTAATTCGGTTGAAGAAATTAGTACGTTGAGTGAAAAAGTTGATGCTCTTATGAAATTGGTTTCTAATAAAAGTTCTCCTGTTGATCTTAATGATGTGCCTTTGTCTACTTTTATTGAGCAAAATAGTGATCCCGTAGATGTGAATTTCGTCTCATGAAACAATTTTAATAACAATGCTTATAGAGGTAATTTTAATCCTAGGCCTTTTCCTGGAAATTCCTCTAATAATTATGGTAATTGCTACGGTAATTCTTCTTATAATAATAATAGGAACCCCTCTGATCTTGAGAATAATATTAAAGCATTTATCAATGCTCAAAAGGTTTTCAATACTACGATAGAAGAGAAGTTGAATAATATTGATGATATGTCTAGAAGCATTGATAGAATTTCTCACGATGTAGAATATCTCAAGTTGAAAATTTTTGTACCCAAGGTTGATGAATCAATTAAAGCTTTACAGGTTTCTATGGATGAAAGTGAGAAAAGAACCGCTATGCTTAGAGCTAAAAGAGAATTTTTAGAAAGAGCGTTTTCTAGTGATTGCTTTCATAAAAATGATGAAGATTTTAAAGTGATTGGTGTTTCTTCTATTGATTCCTTATTTAGTAAAATTAAAATTGATGAGAAAGGGACTGAAGAAGAGTCAACTTTAGTTAGAGGGCATCCCGATAATTCGAAGGGTGAAAATCTTGATGAAAAAATTGATAAAAGTGGATTTGGAGAGGTCAAAACTTTAACTAGTGACGTGCCCACTTTTTTGGATTACAAAGACTTTAATTATTATAATTGCTCTTTGATTGAATGTATTTCTTTGTTGCAATCCATGATAAATTCACCTCATGCTTATGAACAAAATAAAGCTTTTACTAAACATATCGTAGATGCCATGATGAAAGCTTTGGAAGATAAATTGGAATTAGAGATTTCAATTCCTAGAAAATTACATGATGAATGGGAACCTACTATTAAAGTCAAGATTAAAAATTATGAGTATTTTGCTTTATGTGATTTGGGTGCTAGTGTTTCCACAATTCCGGAATCTTTATATGATGTGCTTGGTCTTACCGATATTGAAGAATGTTCTCTTAATTTGCACTTTGCGGATTCTACTATTAAAAAGCCTTTGGGAAGAATTAATGATGTTCTTATTCTTGCAAATAGAAATGATGTGCCCATAGATTTTATTGTTCTTGATATTGATTGCAATCCGTCTTGTCCAATTATACTTGGTAGACCGTTTTTACGTACTATTGGTGCCGTGATTGATACGAAAGAAGGCAATATTAAATTTCAATTTCCACTAAGGAAGGGTATGGAACACTTCCCTAGAACAATAATTAAGCCACCATATGAATCAATCATGAGGGCATCCTATGGATCAAAAACTAAAGATGACAATACTTGAATCTATGCATTATGCCTAGCTAGGGGCATAAAACGATAGCGCTTGTTGGGAGGCAACCCAATGAATAAAATTTATTTTTGCATTTTCTTCATGTTATTGAGTGTTTACACAATAATGCCCTGTTGTGATTGTGTTTTTTATGTTTTAATTAGTATTTGTGCCAAGTAAAGCCTTTGGGATAGCTTTGGTGATAGTTGATTTGATCCTGTTGAAAAACAGAAACTTTTGCATCCAGCAATAGAATTTTTTAAATTCACAGATGAGACGAAAAATTCTGAATTTTTTACACAACATTGATATACAAATTCCTTATGTTTTAATAGTTTTTCAGATTTTTTACAGTTAAATAAGTATGGGAAAAATTCGCATCTTTACAGACTGTTCTGTTTTTCACAGATTCTGTTTTCTTTGCATTGTGTGCTTGTTTTAACGAATCTATGGATTGTATCGGGGGGTATAAGCCATGGTAAAGTTAGAATACAGTAGATATAATGCAAGAACAAAATTTGAATGGGTTTGAAACAGTACTTAAAGTAAATATTGGTTTTCTTATACTAACGGATCTCACAAAGGTTTTGTTAAGTTTTGTGTGATTGAAGTTTTCAAGTTTTGGGTGAGATCACGATGGATGAAGGAATAAGGAGTGAAAAGGGCCTAAGCTTGGGGATGCCCCATGGCACCCCAAGTTAATATTCAAGTAGAACCAAGTTACTAAGCTTGGGGATGCCCCGAAAGGCATCCCCTCTTTCTTCTAACGACCATCGGTATTTTACTTGGAGCTATATTTTTATTCGTCACATATCATGAGTTTTGCTTGGAGCGTCTTGTATTATATGAGTCTTTGCTTGTTTTGCTTTTTAGTTTGTCACAAGTATCCTTACTGGACACACCTATTTGAGAGAGCCAAAATTATGCTATGATTTGTTAGAATTGCTCTATATGCTTCACTTAAATTTTTTGAGCTATGAAATTGCTCTAGTGCTTCACTTATATCTTTTTGAGCACGGTGTGCTTTAATATTTTTGAAGCAATTATATCATGCTTCATTTAGATTAATTTGAGAGTTAGTAAAATTTTGAAGAAATTCTCTCATGCTTCACTTATATTATTTTGAGAGACGAAAAAATTTATGCTCATGTTCTTCACTTAAATTTGTTTGAGCTTGTCAAAAGCAATTGCAATATATGAAACTAGTCCCAAATTGATAGATATTCAAGAGGGATATAATAAAAACTTTCATGAAGATCATTGGACAAAATAAACTTGATTCTTTGTAATAGTTTTGAGATATGATGATAGTGATATGTGAGTCATGTTGGTGAGTAATTATGCTTTAGTAAGAATATTGGTGTTAAGGTTTGTGATTCCCTATGCAAGCACGAAAGTCAACAGTTATGCAATGATATTACATCCTACTTGTGGTGCATTATTCGGTGTTAGTTATGCTTAATGCTCGCTTATGTGATTTTTCGTTTCTTGGTTGGTTGCTTCTCAATCTTTTTGCTAGTCTCCACTTGTACTAAGTAGAAATACTACTTATGCATTCAAAATCTTTAAACCTAGTATTTCCATATGAGTCCACCATATCTTCCAATATGCGGTATTTCCATGCCGTTCTAAGAAAATTTGTATGTGCCATCTCTACATTTCCAAAATGAATTTCCTTTTCTGTGTGCTTGTACCGCTCATGAAACGGCAGGGGGTGGCCAATATTTTTCATGCTAGATGTGTTATTCTCAAGAGGAGTGTTTATTTACTTGTCATTGCACGAGAGTACGGCGGTAATAGGGATGCCCAGGCGCGGAATGAAAAAGAAATTTACTTTATGTTGTCAAATAATAAATTCCTTGGAAAGTGTTGGTATGGACGGTACCCGTGGATACGGCTAGCCGTGGAGTGTGAAAGTATGGTAGAAAAAGGAATAAACTTTATTTTCTATTCGGGAACCGCCTATGATATATCTGACGGGAAAAGTATGGCTCTCAAAAATTTTTATCTCTTAATTTAAGCTTTGAGCTCTGGCACCTCTACAAATCCCTACTTCCCTCTATGAAGGGCCTATCTATTTACTTTATGCAATTTCTATTTTTTATTTGAGTCTCAATCCTCTCTTATAAAGCACCAACTAAGGGGCACTATGATCATACTTGAGCATTGGATGTAGCTAATATGCGAGTGTGTTTCATGAATGGATCAATGATTGAGCATGATGGGCTAGGGATAACTTTCATTAGTGTTGATATTTTGAAAGACATGGTTGCTTGTTGATATGCTTGAGTATTGAAATCTTCATGTCAAAACTAGACTATTGCTTTGAACCATATAAAATTTCAAATGTCCATGCTACGAAAGAAAAGAATATGTGATGAACATGTTAGGCAGCATTCCACATCAAAAATTCTGTTCTTATCATTTACCTACTCGAGGACGAGTAGGAATTAAGCTTCGGGATGCTGATACGTCTCCAACGTATCTATAACGTTTGCTTGTTCCATGCTGTTATATTATCATTCTTGGATGTTTTACAATCATTTTATAGCAACTTTATATCATTTTTTGGGACTAACCTATTGACATAGTGCCCAGTGCTAGTTGCTGTTTTTTGCTTATTTTTTACTTCGCAGAATATTAGTACCAAACGGAGTCCAAATGCAGCCAAACTTTTTGGAGATTTTACCTGTACCAGAAGACACCCAGTGGGCCAAAGAAGTACCAGAGGGGAGGCCCGAGGCGGGCACAACCCACCAGGGCGCGCCAGGAGGCACAGGCGTGCCCAGGGGGGTTGTGCCCCTCTCAGTGACCTCCCACACCGCCTCTTCACCCTATAAATTCTCAAATATTTCATAAACCCTAGGGGAGTCGACGAAACACAATTCCAGACGCCGCAAGTTCCAGAACCACGAGATCCAATCTAGACACCATCACGGAGGGGTTCATCATCCTCATTGGTGCCTCTCCGATGATGCGTGAGTAGTTCACCATAGACCTAAGGGTCTGTAGGCAGTAGCTAGATGGCTTCTTCTCTCTTTTGATTCTCAATACAATGGTCTCTTGGAGATCTATTTGATGTAACTCTTTTTTGTGGTGTGTTTGTTGGGATCCGATGAACTTTGAGTTTATAATCAGATCTATATCCATGAATATTTTTTGAGTCTTCTTTTGATCTCTTATATGCATGATTATTTATAGCCTCGTATTTCTTCTTCGAATCTTTGGTTTCGTTAGGCCAACTAGATCGATTTTTCTTGCCATGGGAAGAGGTGCTTTGTGATCGGTTCGATCTTGCGGTGTTCTTTCCCCGTGACAGAAGGGGCAGCAAGACACGCATGTATCGTTGTTATGAAGGATAACAAGATGGGGGCTATTCCTACATGAATAGATCTCGTCTACGTCATGTCATCGTTCTTATTGCATTACTCTGTTTCTCCATGAACTTAATACACTAGATACATGCTGGATAGCGGTCGATGTGTGGAGTACTAGTAGTAGATGCAGGCAGGAGTCGGTCTACTAATCTTGGACGTGATGCCTATATATTGATCATTGCCTTGGATATCATCATAATTATTCGATCTTCTATCAATTCCCAACAGTAATTTGTTTACCCACCGTGTGCTATTTCTTGAGAGAAGCCACTAGGGAAATCTACGGCCCCCAGGTCTATTCTTTATCATATTTGCTTTAAGATCTAATTTTTATTCGCTTTTATTTTAAGATCTATTATTCCAAAAACCCAAAAATACCTTGCTGCACTTTTTTTATTACTTATTTTATTTCATGTTTTAGCTAGAGCTATTTATCCAATCTACCACAAATATTTTTCCGTCAACTTACCAATTTATGGCACCGATACCCAGGAGGGATTGACAACCCCTCTTACGCGTTGAGTTGCAAGTATTTGTTTTTTTGTGCAGGTACCATTTACATAGTGTTGCTTGGTTCTCCTACTGGATTGATACCTTGGTTTCATAACTGAGGGAAACACCTACCGTAGCTGTACTGCATCATCCCTTCCTCTTTGGGGAAATACCGACGCAGTTTCAAGCGACATCACGGGGGAGACTGCGACACTATACGTGGTGAACCTTCGTGCGTCACCGTCCGGTTTGTGAGGTAGGTGCCACATGAATGTTGTGCACTGAGTATTTAAACGTCTGGCCGCCCTTACGTTGATATATCGGGTCCTCACGCAGCCCGGTGCAGTCTCCGGGCCCTCTCCGGGGCGGTTTCGACGCCGCGATCATCCGTGGGCCCACGCGGTCTATGGCTTTGACCAGGAGCCAGAGGGCTTTGACGGGGGGATTTTCCTCTTGTTCTGTGTCACGGCAGGTCATGCCGACGTGCCAGACTAGGTTGGAGCGCATGCGGTCACAGGACTCCCCCTGTTTGCTCGATGCGGGGGAGACTGCCATACTATACGTCTTGAACCTTCGTTCGTCATTGTCCGGTTTGTGAGGGAGGTGCCACATCAATGTTCTGCACTGGGTATTTAAATGTCTGGCCGCCCTTACATTGATATATCCGGTCCCCACGCAGGCCGGTGCGGTCTTTGGGCCCTCCCCGGGTGGTTTCTGACGCCGCGGCCATCTGTGGGCCCACACGCGCTACGGCTTTGACCGGGTGCCAGAGGGGTTTGACCAGGGCATTTTCCTCTTGTTCTGTGTCATGACAGGTGATGCTGATGTGCCAGACCAGGTTGGAGCGCATGCGGTCACAGGACCCCCCCTGTCTGCTCGATGCGGGGGAGACTGCCACATTATACGTCCTGAACCTTCATGCGCCACTGACCGTTTTGTGAGGGAGGTCCCACATCAATGTTGTGCACTTGGTATTTAAAAGTTTGGCTGGCCTTACACTGATATATCCGGTCCCCACGCAGGTCGGTGCATTCTCCGGGCCCTCCCGGGGCCGTTTTCGACTCCGCGGCCATCTGTTGGCCCGCGCGGTCTACGACTTTGACTGGGTGTCAGAGGGGTTTGACCGGGGGATTTTCCTCTTGTTCTGTGTCACGGCAGGTCATGCCGACGTGCCAGACTAGGTTGGAGCGCATGCGGTCACAGGACTCCCTCCTGTCTGCTCGATGCGGGGGAGATTGCCACACTATACGTCCTCAACCTTCCTGCGTCACTATCCGGTTAGGCCCCGAGATATATCCAGATCGATGAAACTCGTTAACAAATCTCTGTGTCGTTTTCGTGTGATTACTTTTAGTCCTCGGTAAATCGAGTACGCGTCTCTGATTTTTCTAACAGTGATGAACTGAGATCAAAAGTGCGATGAAAACTAGCCTAGATAGAATGTGTGAGAAATAGGGGGAAGGAAAAGAAATGCAACAAGTGATAGTTATAAGTCCAACTCACCAACTTCATTTCTTGCGTACTTGTATTTTGTGCACCATAAGCCGAGTGTATTATATCGGGTAGTCGGCTTACCTATATTATATCGGGTACTCGGCTTACCTACAGCGCTGTCACTGAGCCGTCAGCGGCCGGCGTGCGGGCCACGTGGCAGGTACGGTTTGTCCTGAGTTGAGATATATGCCGAGTGTTTCTGCGGGGAAAGTTCGGCTTACTTGAGTGTAAGTCGTGTATTTGTATTAAGCTGAGTGCCACGTCGCTGGGTTGACGGCATACACGTATGTAAGCCGAGTTCTGCATGTTCGTCGTGTGCCCTCAGGTGCATACCGGGCTTAGGTTCGCATAATCCGAAAACCCGTGTTTCAGCACTCGGCTTACACATTGTTACTAGGCAACGTGTGGTTTTCCTGTAGTGATAGATCTTCGGTTTTCACCCTGGAGAATATCCGCGCTGTCAAAACAATGTCTTTATCAAGGCCAATGCCAGGCACAACCAATTAGAGCCAGACCTTGGGTTTTCACCCTGAAAGCTAGCTAAGACTCCGTACTGCACCTGTGCTACCGCCCCCACTTCCTGATGCCGCTGCTACGAGTCACAGATCATATCAGCAAGCAAAGTCCTCATCGTGTTGAAGACTCGATCCACCATTACTAGGCCTCACACCTCAGTCACCATGACGTTCTCCGCCCCTGTATTCACAATGGAAATCAAAATACCAACATATCACATAATGTCAACAGACGATGAAGATTCACGTTATGCCCTCCTGAAGCCACACGGGCTGAATTAGTGGCACACACGAACGAATCCCATCCGATCCAGCAATCTACACGCGTCAAGAACCCACTGGAGATCTCTGGTGGAGCCTTCCGAAACTCGTCAAATGACCAGATCAGTGAGGGCCGACATCAAGCATAACACCGTCTTGGCGTCAGAAGAACCCTAGGACCGCCTCCATTAATCAAGAAAAACCAACAAGCCCCACACGATGGTCGGAATCGCATAGGAGAAGGCAGCCGCGGCGCCGCCTGCGCGAACGCGTCACTCGCTGCTCCGGCTCGCGTCAGGACACGACCAGAAGGGCCACGGCAACCCGCGCCACAATCTTCGGCGGCAACCGAAGGGCAGCGGTGAGGCCGCGATCTAGGGTTCTCCCCCAAATCCACACGCCACTGCCAGTAGATCGACGTCGTGGGAGATCACCACTGCCATCCCGACATAGGGGCGCTGCCCTGGTCGCCTCGTCTCACCAACAGCCGCCGCCGCCCAGCAGGTCCTACGGCCAAGCTCGACGCACCACTAGCCCCAGCGACCTTCGGCAGCTGGGCCTACCGTCACCGCGGCGAGGGCCGGCGGTAGCGGCGTCGAGTGGAGCCGGAGAAGGGAAGGCTTTTGGCGTCGCTAGGTTTGTCCGTATACTAGAACTTTGATAAAGAATCTAAAGAACTAATTTGGTTGTTCGAGATATTAATATATTTTTCTACAAACTTGAACAAACTAAAAGAGGTTTGGTGTAGATAAACCTAGAACTTGGATTAATTTGGAACAAAGTGGGTAGCTAGCAGGCGCGTTCAAGTGGTTAATAAATGATTCTTTGGATGAAAAACTTATTAGGGAATAGTCTTATGTCGTCTTGATCAATACAACCGTGTGGAGTACAGATTGCTGCAAAGTCATCACATAAGTTAGACATAAGAAGTTACAAGCAATACTATGGTGGAAATAAATGCTAAGCGTAGGGCCACATTTATGGGTCAAACCTACAGAACTTAATCCTTAGGTAACCTGTCACTAATCCACTCTCTCGGGGCTTGGAGCAATCTAACCAAATGATTCGGTGATAAACTCGTCATAAGCAATTGATGTACTCTAGAATACTGTATTCATGTATACTTGACGATAGACTAGAAGCCATCATCCTGATATTTTTCGGACCATATACCTTAAAGATATCAAACATTTATGTATACAGGCATTGATATATGGACTATGTTGTTGCGACTACCATAAGTTAATCCGCGAAAGCTAACACTTTTGTGTGTGTTTTATTATGTGGTTTAGCGATGGACATCACGATTATAGCATAAAAAAGACCATGATTATATTTGGGATCATTATCACCAAGTACATTATATTGAGTAAGTTATCAACAAAAATGATAACCATGATTATGCCAATATAAAAGTTCAGTTACAAGTAAATATAAAATTTTAATGTGAATCTATTTGGATTTGACGTTATTAAGGCTTCATTTGGTTGCATGGGCAGCAATCGCAAGGGCAAAGCTTAAATTTCCTTGTGTTAACATCTTTTTGTTCAGATCTTTTTGGTCATTCCTGCCCCACTGCTCAGTCATATGGGGCCATGTCATACCACTCACGTGGTATATTGGCCCCACTAGTCAGCAAAATGGCTCGCGCGTACTCACTAAACATGCAGCACACCCGGGCCTTATGTGGTCCTCGAGTCCCACTAGTTAGCCAAGCTGGCTCGCAATATGACGTCACTATGCCATGTACCACTGCAGCCTTTTTTGTGTGTGCAAAATGTACCAGTGTCGCTGCCTCTCATTGATTGGCTCATTGGCGCAACTCTCAGCCCAACCTACTCTAAAGCCGATCACTCTGCTTCTCGACACATGCTACCATACTCCATTGCGCAACCCTTCTTAGCCCAATATATATTAGCCGAGTGAAGGGAGAAATCTAACCCTAGCAGCCTCCCACCCATACCCTTCTCCTCCACTCCTCGAAGGCGGTGACGGCGGCGTCCTCTCCCGTTCTCTGGCTGCACTAATGGCGTCGGTGCGGTTTGCTTGCCTCCAGATGTAGATGTCGGGAAAGAAGTTTTCCATAATGATATGAACTCGATTGTTTCTAACAGGACTTGGGAACTAACTAAGCGACACTATGGTTCTAAACTTGTGGTCTGTAAGTGGGTGTTCGAAAATAAGCTAAGGCTTGATGGTACTATTGGGAAGTACACGATACAAATTGTGGCCAAGTGCTACACTCAGAAAGAAGTCAAAGATTACTTTGACACCTATTCAACCGTCACTAGACTAATCGTTCATCAAATGGACGTAAAGACAACTTGAGGACAACTTCTCCTGGCTATCTTTTATGGCCTTATTGTTCATCAAATGGACGTAAACACAACTTTCCAAAAGGAAGAGTTGGAAGGGAAAAATCTGTCTGGATCAACCTGATGGGTTTGTGGTAAAGGGTGAAGAGAGAAAGATGTGCAAGTTGTTAAATATTTGTATGGCCTGAAACAAGCACCAAAGTAATGGCATACGAAGTTTGAGAGAACATTAACTTATCCAAGCTTTGTCATTTATGAGGCTGATAGGTGTGTTTACTATCGTCTTTGTGGGGGCAAAAATATCATATTATATTTGTATGTGGATGGTATTCTATTCTTTTGTGCAAACATTAATGTGATCAATGATGTCAAGTCTTTTCTATAAGAAAGTTTTGATATGAAAGATCTGGGAGAAGCATGTGATTCTAAACATCAAACTAATTAAGGATGAGAGTGGGATCACTTTTACAGAATCTCACTATGCCGCGAAGCTCTTGAACCGGTATGCCTTTATAGATAGCAAGCCTTCTCCGACACCTTATGATCCCAGTGTGACACTTCACAAACACGGAAAAGGGATAAATTGAGATACTCTCAAGTTACCGGTTCACTCATGTACTTAGCTAGCGCACCAAAGCCATATATCTCTTTTGCTATGAGCAAACTGAGTGGGTTCATGTCAAACCCGGGTGATGATCATTGGCATGAACTTGATAGGGTGTTGTTCTATCTGAGAGGTACAATGAGTGATGGAATTCACTATTCACGGCACCTTGTTGTGCTTGAAGGATATGGTGATTCTAATTGGACATCTGATGTTGATATGCTCTATGCCACAAGTGGGTATGTACGTACTCATGGAGGTGGCGTAGTTTCATGTAGGTCTTGTAAGCAGACCATTTTGATGAGGTCAACCACGGAAGTATAATTTACTAATTTAAACTCAAGTACTGCTGAACAGAGTGGCTGCATGAGCTCTAGTTGGACTTGCATGTGGTTGAAAACCCCCTGCTAGTTATTCTTATGATTTTTGACAATCAAACAGTTATTGTCAAAATAAACAATTCTATGGATAATTTTAAGTCATCAAGACACGTGAAGAGACGTTTGAAGTCTATCAGGAAATTGAGAAAGTCCGGAGAAGCTCTGGTTCATCCCATCCCAGCATGCTGGTCCATGACCGAAGATGGAGATTTCCCGTCCACCATGGATCCGTGCGCTTATCCAGTGGTTTTGCCGACTCGGTGCACTTAGAGTATCTATAACCAGGATTGGCTAATTTTGATCTCCAAACATCCGCGGACGTGGCCGGTCAGTGACTAGGCGTGCCCGTTTTGAGCCTCTATTTGTGCATGCGTGCAACCATGTCCGAGGTGGGCCGCATCCTACGTGGAGGGCTGCCCCGAACATCCCCATACCCTCTCCATATTTAATGTGGATATGGAGATTTACGGACAGCCCGGTCATATGAGGACAAAGTGGGAGCTCCGGTTGAGTGGCTTTTTTTCTTCTCTCTTCTGTCTAGACAGTGACCGAATAGTTATCGGGCTCTTCGATGGGACGTTTGAGGGGTCCGGTTGTGGATGCTCTTATCCAGTGGATGTGGTCGAGCGGCTCCCAAGGACCCATTTGTAATTCTATTGATTAATGCGGTGTGTTGCACAACTGGTAATTTGCAATATAGTCCTGCGGCCTTCGTGGCAAAAAAGGAAATGGAGGAGGACGTGGGTGGTGGTGTATCTAGCGAGCGATGGAAAGCAAAGCAGGGTTTTGGACTTCCGGGGCGTGACAAATGGTGTCGGGGAGGGGGTGTCCTTTGTCCCCATGCATGGCGCTCTCTTGTCCTGTACCCCGGGCAAGCCCACGCCGCGCCTTGGCACGGAGCTAGGCAGCCGGGCAATTTCTCTGAAAGAGTGCACCTTCCCGCTTCTATTCCTCTCCCTTGAACACTGGCTAAGAGTTCTGTGGTAACAGAAAATCTAGTTGGCCAGCTAGGTAGACCGGAGACCACGCGGTGCGGACTTTTGGCGGGTGACCTCCATGGAGGTGGTTATTTTAAAAAATTCGATAATCACATTTTGGAGTTTCAAAAAAATCTGAAAAAAATTCTACACATTCATATGGATGTATTCTACATGTGTATAAAACCTGACGATGAAATAGGTTATGATGAGAGCTACACAAAAAAGAGAAAATCCTGAATTTCTAATAGTGAACAGTGTTTGTACTGTTCATCAGTTTCAAAACGCGATTTTGTCTTTTTGTGTAGCTCTCACCATAATATATATCATCTTAAAAAGTTGCACGCATGTAGAATGCATCCATATGAACATGTATGATTTTTTTCAGATATTTTTGAAACTTCAAAATGTGATTTTTGATTTTTTTTTTAAATAACCACCTCCATGGAGGTCACCCACCGTTGGCATTTTTTGGGAGACCACGTAGCTAGTAGAAAGCTTTCTGTATAGTGCTACTAGTTACCTGTAGCAACAGCCAGCCGATGCTTTCGTGCTGGCAATTTCTGAACATGCACGGCTCAGCTATACTTCTACTCCTACAAGCTGAAGATGATCGAAGTGTGTTATTAACAAAAATGCTTGCTCTTTTTGTTAAGCACGATAATATGTCGACACTTCGTATACGCACGGTACGGTGCTAACCACCAGGCAATGTGGTTTCGTTCGTAGAACCGTTGCCATGGCTCCCCGCAAAAAAAAAAAAAAGAACCGTTAGCATGGCTTTTGCCCTTCCTGGTGCGTACAGGATTCACTGCCTCGTACTACTGCCGCCGCTAGCTATAGCATTTGCCTTCGCTATTCTTTTTGATCTGCTAGCGGTAGCTTTTGGCGCACCCAACAAATGTACTACTCCCTCCGTTTTAAAATATAGTGCGTCCACGCTTTCCGAAGTTTAACTTTGACCATAAATTTAATCAACGAGACCGACTGCGACGGGAGCAAAAATTATATAATTGAAAACTTCTTTCGAATACGAATTTACTGGTATAATTTTTGCTCCTGCCGCAGTCGGTCTCGTTGGTCAAATTTACGGTCAAAGTTATCGCACAGAAAACAAGAGCGCACTATAAATCGGAACGGAGGAAGTAGCAAGAATAACAAAGCGCGCGTGTCCTCCCTCGTTATTCCTCCGCACACCGCAACGCGACGACGACGACGCAACAAAACAAAACACCACGCTACACTAGACACCACGTCGCGTCGTCCTCTCCACCCTGCTGGCTCCTTGTGGCGCATGGAAAAGAGGAAATTAGGCTAAAACCCACTCGCTACGGGCTAAATAACGAAGCAAACAAGAGGGTGAACCTCACCTCCTGTGTCTACTGTGTATGCGTGTGTACGTGACGCACGTCATTGTGAAAGCGCTTTTAGTAGTGTACGCAGAAAATGTGGGGCAAGCTGGGCAGGCAAACAGTCGCCCACCCGGCCCCTTGTGCGTCAATGCTCACTGGTGCTACGCAGAAAATGCGTGTGAAAGCAAACAAGCAAGCAAAGCTCCATCCCCATGTTTTGTTCAGCAGCGAGTAAAATCAACGCCCGATTATAAGGGCCCACAAATTGTAAACGAAAGGGGTCATCAGACGCGACACACCTACAACTACAGTTTAGTAGCAGAAAATGTAAAGTAACAGGGTGTGGCTAGGTCTCAGTCAAGTGACATAGTGTATAAAAGGTGATGAGGACATGACTACCTTAGATAAGACCAAAAATATTGCATACATGTATATTTGTGAGGTGATTTTTAATGCAAACTATGCAATAATTTATTTATGTCATCCAAGACAAAAATACTTCACAAACTTTTGTGTCATGTCTAATTGCAGGTGTATGGAACATTTGTACAATCCACATGTGAAGATAAGGGGAAAAGAGATGTTTAGGTGCTGTTCAAAAAGTCCTCTCACGTCACTTTTGGGCCAAGAGAAGATAGAGTCCAAGTCTCTCACGTTCTGGATTCAAATTCGGACTGCACAGACATACCTGACTCAAAACGCCAAGAACTCTTTCAT
This sequence comes from Thinopyrum elongatum, assembly GCA_011799875.1. Taxonomy (NCBI): domain Eukaryota; kingdom Viridiplantae; phylum Streptophyta; class Magnoliopsida; order Poales; family Poaceae; genus Thinopyrum; species Thinopyrum elongatum. Next base: position 606,112,038 of record CM022299.1, read on the forward strand.
ACGGACTCCGAATTGGGTGATTCTTTTTTTGTTGGAAAGTAGATTTCTTGCTCTTTCCAACCCAGTTGTATTCACCTTCAAATTCGTCCGGAGCATTGAGTTCTCGACATAACAATCTGACACTGCAGCAGAATCCGAGTCAAACTACAAGTCCAAAGGTGTTGCATCACCTCCAATTGGGCCCATGAGCCTTGTACGACCTAGGGTTAGTTTTAGGCTGCCTTGGGATGTCCTCCCACCTCCTTGGCCGCCACCCTTTGCTCCTATATAAGTAGATCCATCTAGTAGTTTTTTCCTTGGGATTTGTTTAGTTAAAAGTTAGCCATTGCAACTTCGTGTATTTCGTTTGTGTCCAACGACCAGACCAAGACCGCTTTTGGATCCCCACATTTATCAATACTTCATCTATATTCGCAATATTCAGATTGCATTATCATATTCTTGCTTGTTTTTCGATTGCGTGCAGGAATAGACCTTCGTGGTCAGGCTGATCGTGCTTCCAGCATCGTCAGTAACCTCGGAAGATTGGTTTAGCGATTGCTAAGGTGCAACGTAATGCACGTTTGTAGTCGGATCGTCAAAGTCGAATCCACCAAATCGATAGTTATCATTTCATCGAAAGATCGGGACACCCCCGTCTCTATCAAAAAGGAAAATAAAAAAATTTACACGAATCACCATGTAAGATCAAAGGTTAATGCCGGGTGGTCGTCGCGTAGCGCGTTGGCATGGTGCGCTTTGTCCGGTGGCGGTGGCGCCACCCACCCTCGACCGCCTCCTATTAAAAGACGAGACGACAACAAGCTCTCGTTTCGTGTGTTGAATTCGCTCTCCGTCTTTTGGCGGGGCGAGGAGGAAGCCGGTCCAGCGTGAGGAGTACTCGTACATATCTACGACCAGTTCGCGTAGGCGTGCTTATCCGTGATGATCTGTCTGCATTGTCACGTGCTGAGTTGTTTATTGTTTTCTGCTGTGTATACGTATAGATAAACGTTGTTCTCATCCGGCTTGCTTAATTAGTGGGGCGGTTTCTGCCTCTCCCACTTGTTGTAGACTTAAGAGAAGAGAAAGGCCAGCTGTCCACATGCATTACACGTACTCTGCACAGTGTAGACACGTATCTAAGTGTGAGTCATGAGTCATGCATTCATGCAAGGTTCCTAAAAAAGGTGATATACATGCAGTCTACCACGCTTCCAGAAACTTTGCTTCAGCCCCGTGGAAACACACACCGGATAAAACATGAGCCGTCAAAGCCGGAAGCTACGTACGTTCGCGACTCGTCACGCTTCCGCTCTCCTTTCGTTTCCTCCGCCCGGACGAGGCAAAATTTCGTGTTTTGACCCTTTTTGCTAACAAATTCAGGATTTGACCCCTATTTGAAAATATTTCGGGATCTGATCCTTTTCCTATCGCCAAGCCCCTTGGCGGTAGGCTGTTATACCCTACCGCCAAGGGGTCTGGCGGTAGGCCCTGGGCATGCTCTGTGTTGAAAACTTAGAACTTTTTGGCGGTAGGGTGTCCAACCCTACCGCCAAGGGGCATGGCGGTAGGCTATTATACCCTACCGTCAAGGTGCCTGACGGTAAGAAAAGGGTCAGATCCCGAATTTTTTTTCAATGAAGATCAGATTCCGAAATAGTATACGAAAAGGGTCAAAACACGTAATTTAGCCACCAGACGACAGCGCGGAGAACACTGGGTTGGATTGTTGCATATGTATGCCATCGATTATTCTACGGTTTGACCGGCCACGCCCAATTGTTCAACGGTGCTGGCTGCGGTGATCGATAGTACTGTAGTACGATCACTTGCATTGATCAGGCCATCAAGGCGTGAAAGTTGGCGCGGTTTTAATAAGATGGGCGAGTTGCACGCGACAGGACGTCCATGTGATCGACCATGTGGTGTTGTTTTCTCGTCACTAGTCAGAAAGCAATTCTTGTTCTGACAAGTACTCCGAACGTGTCACCAACTCTCAGTATGACACTCTTTCTTTAACTTGACAATATGCTACCCGCATGAACTTGTCATGATCGTTCTGACCGGTCAAAGCACGTATTATATGACACTCTAGCAGGGATACTCAAACATGCCCATGCATCAAGTCACAGGGCAGGGGGCTTGTAAACCGTAAAGAATCAAATCATTTTCGTCGTCATGCCCATAAAATCCAACGTACTTCGTTACTCTCAAGAAGGTGCATTTTCAACGCAATAAAAGAGTCAACTGGTTAAATAAATGGTTCTTCGAACCGACGCAAACTGATATGGGCAACTCCCACGTAGATCCTTTGTCAAATGACAACACCAAATGTTAGTGGACATGTTTGAACGTGTCTATTCACAACGGACAGGGCACCGGCCATCCAACTCTAGAGACCTCAAGTCTGTTCGCTTAATTTTTTTCCCATGTATAGAGTACATAACACAAATATTTAATAATTCGAAGCGAACTAAAACTAAAACTAAAACTTGCGTCTAATGGAATAGTGTCACAATTCTCCTAACTAGTCGAGGTATCAGACAGTTACCTCGTAGGAGTGGCCTTTGAGGCCGTCAACACCTCCCTCGCTATCCGCGCCAACATCCAAGCCTTCCTCGTCCGATCTTGAGGAAGTGTTCGCTGATATGAGCTACGAGAGAGTGGGGTCTCTCCTCCTTCTCATAGAGTATCAATATGCAGCCGTGTTGGATATCCCACACAATGAATTGTTTTTTGGGATTCCAATCCGAGAATCATCGAGGCAGGATCCTCCTGCGCTGCCTCTAGCTCATAATGGTGATCCTCCTCCTTGGAGATGAGAGTGGCCTCCTCCTCCACTTCCTCCTCGTCAAACGTCTGCACTGTCTCCTCTGAGAGCAGCTCCTAGTCCGCCGCAGGGGAGCCAGCACACGGTTTGAGCTGGCCCCCTGCCAGGGAATGTCGCGCCAGCAACCACTTCTTGGCATCGGACTCCTTGGCCATCGCGATAACGGGAGGTGTGATCAGTGGCGGAGCCAGGAATGAAGCAAATCCCGGGCCTAATTTCTTTCGGCAACAAGGAAAACTTTGGCACTTAAAACTACCTCATACCATTTCTAAAAAATATATCTGATGCCTAAGCATACAAAATAAAGTAAGGTTTTTCACTAAATCTATAATTTAAACTTGATGCTCAAATATAAAAACTGACCACTTTGACGAGGTAAAAGTCCTTTGCGAGACCTACATGTGTGTGTATCCAGTCCCTTCAGCTGCTTGATTCCCTCCAAATTAAATGATAGGTGTAGCCACCCCCCTTGCGGACACCGGTGAAAAAAAAATCTTGTCATCTTATGTTTCTACAATACGAAATGAAATTGTTAATTACATCAATTTTAGTTCAACAATACCCTAGATATATGACTGGACACACAGAGACTATTTCAATTCCATTTTTGTTCAGAGCAGCTTACACACTCATACATAGAGGAAACAACCATAGAGCTTGTCACGGGAAACCGGGAAAGCATCAAGAAAATTACCAAGGTGTGGCAGTCAAGCAGGAGCAGCCAGCAGGAGCAGGGGATGGTGCGCCATGCGGGCGATTGGCGCACAGGACAGGTGGGCGGTGGATGGGAGCACGGGAGAAGTGGGCGGGAGGGTAGGGGGCGGAGGTGGTCGGTGGACCGGACGACGGCCGGCGGCGCGAGCGCTGGAGCCTGGAGGTTGATTTTACATACGGCGGCGCGGCGTTTCAGGTTAGTGCTGCGTGCGTTTCAGGTTTTCTTTTTTAGCGGAGGCAGGGCGTCCGTTTTAGTGGATGGTGGGGAGGTCTTTCCTCGTGCGTGCATGCGTTTCAGGAGAACCAGCCATCAGGCTTTGGGCCTCCTTCTTTTGACTGGGCTGCACCCCGGGCCTATTGAAAAAATCAGTATATATAATAGCCTGTTGAATTTTCCACGCCCCGGACCTGGGCCCTGAGTGCCCGGGGCCCAGCTCCGCCCCTGGGTGAGATTGCTTGCGGTGGCTGGTGAATGTGTGGGAGAGGAAGTTGATTGTGCGGGTAGAGTGGCAGCCTTTCGTGTCCAGCTCTGCGGCCGAATTGTGTGTTTGATTTGGAGTACGCGTTTGGAGATGCCATTGTAAAACAAAAAATCCATCAAAGCCGGAAACTACATAGATTCAGATAGTACGAGCGAAAGTGCCTTTCTGCTCCCGAGCTCAAATGAGCTCGATGATTTGAGCTCGATGAACAGTAAAATTGAAAAAAATTCAAAAAATTCTAAATTTTTTTTTGAAGAAACTTTGACAAAAGTTCTAAGTGCTTGCAAAAATTCGTCATGGAATCACATTCCTGTAAGGCGTGAAAAAAAAAACAAATTCGATGCTCCAAAATGCTTTTGAAAAAGCATTTTCAGAGTACCGATATTGTTTTTTTTTGCCACGCCTTCTAGGAATGTAATTTCGTGACGAATTTTTGCAAGCACTTAAAACTTTTGTCAATGTTTCTCCCAAAAAAAATTTGGTTTTTTTGAATTTTTTTCGATTTTGTTTTGATTTTACTGTTCACCCGAGCTTATTTGAGCTCGGGTGCAGAAACTCCACGTCTAGTACGAGCTTCATGCATGGCGTAGTAGCTACGTTAGCGACACAAGTAGAAAAACGACCTTACGTTCACCTCATTTGTCCCGGTTCCAATGACTAGGGGTACGGGCATCATTAGTTCCGGTTCGTTTTGTACCTATAGTCCCGGTTTGTGTCATAAACCGGGACTAAAGGGGTGGCGGCAGGCTGGTGTCAGGCTAGGGCCCCACGAGCCCCTTTAGTCCCGGTTCATGACACAAACTGGGACTAGAGGCACACCTTTAGTCCCGATTTGGGTCACGAACCGGGACTAAAGATGCTCCTATATAAACCCTTCGTCCAACCCGAGCCCATTTTCCCCTTTCCTATCCTCTCTATTCTTCCCCTCTTGCTCAAGCTCATCCTTCATTTTTGTCAAAATTTGTCAAGATTTGAAGGCACCCCATCCATCCAAGTGTTCTCAAAGGTTAGCAACTTTGTCCTTTCATCTCTCATTGCTAGATTAGCTCTTGCAATGCTCTATATATAAGTATAGTGATTTGTGGGTTTTAGTTTGGGAGTAATTATATGTGGGAGTTTATTTGATTTATATGCAATTTGAGCTCAAACTTACTTCTTAGTTTGCATGTATAGGTGTGGTTTACTTAGTGCCTTCCGTCCTCGTCCTAACAACCGTCGATCGCCCGCACCGTCCCGTCGCCGGCACCACCTTGGTGAGCCTCTTGTTCTTATTCTTTTTATTAAAAAAATCATGTTTGTGTGATTTAGATAGTTACTTGTATAATTTTCTTACCTGTATGGTTGTTTGTTATACATAGTGGCATGGTTTTGATATCCGTCCCCGTCGGCCCTCGTTCGGTTTATGATTCGGATGTGATATATACTCTCTTTTATAACTATTTGTTGCATTTCGTGTTTATGACAATTATGCCCATCAAATTGACATAGATATTTTTATCTAGGAGGTATGTGAACCGGAAATTGCAACAGACCCTCTTGTCGAGAAGTTAAATTTAGTTAAAAAAGAAAACGAGTATTTGAAATAAAAATTGAAAAGAATTGAAGAAGAGAAGATGAAACTGGAGTTGTTTGTTGCCGATGTCGTTGATGATCACAAGATCAAGATGGATGCAATGCACATGAAGATTAGAAAATATGCCGTTAATAAAGAGGCTTGGTATCACTATGCTGTTGGATCAATTGTTACCTTAGTTGCGATCTTGATTGCATTTGTTGTTGTATTTAAATGCTTTAGCTAGAGAGTTTGTATGTTGTTTTATGAGAATAAGTGTGTATGAACTTGTATTAATTTGGTCTTTTCGTTGTTGTGTAATGAAGATGAGCCGGTAATGAATGTACGATGATCGATGTTCTCCCCAGTTCATTAATGGCGTGCATACTTTTCTGGCTGCGGCTGAGGCAAACAAGCGGGCAGATGGTTTTATGTGTTGTCCATGTGCTGTCTGTAAGAATGATCACAATTACTCTAACTCAAAAACCATTCACGTCCACCTGTTTACGTCTGGTTTCATGTCCGTCTATAATTGTTGGACCAAGCACGGAGAAAGAGGGGTCCTAATGGAAGAGAATGAAGAAGAAGAGGATGATGACATCTATCCTGGCCATTTGTTCGCTAAATACGATAGTACAATAATGGGGGAAGAAGCTGAAGAAGAGGCTTCAGATGAGCCCGCTGATGATCTTGGTCGGGTCATTGCCGATGCAAAGAGAAACTGCGCAAGTGAAAAGGAGAAGAAGAAGTTGCAGCGCATCTTAGAGGATCACAAGAAATTGCTGTACCCAAATTGCGAAGATGACAAGAAAAAGCTGGGTACCACACTGGAATTGCTGCAATGGAAGGCAGAGAATGGTGTATCTGACAAGGGATTTGAAAAGTTGTTGATTATGTTAAAGAAGATGCTTCTAAAGGACAACGAATTGCCCGACAGTACTTATGAAGCAAAGAAGATTGTCTGCCCTCTAGGATTAGAGGTGCAGAAGATACATGCATGCCCTAATGACTGCATCCTCTACCGCGGTGAGTACGAGGATTTGAATGCATGCCCGGTATGCGGTGCATTGCGCTATAAGATCATCCGCGATGACCCTGGTGATGTTGAGGGCGAGCGCCGCAGGAAGAAGATTCCTGCCAAGGTGATGTGGTATGCTCCTATAATACCACGGTTGAAACGTTTGTTCCAAAACAAAGAGCATGTCAAGTTGATGCGATGGCACAAAGAAGACCGTAACCAAGACAGGAAGTTGAGAGTACCCGCTGACGAGTCGCAGTGGAGAAAAATCGAGATAAAGTGGGGGGACTTTGCAGATGACGCAAGGAACGTATGGTTTGGTTTAAGTGTAAATGGCATTAATCCTTTTGGGGAGCAGAGCAGCAATCATAGCACCTGGCATGTGACTCTATGTATCTATAACCTTCCTCCTTGGTTGTGCATGAAGCGGAAGTTCATTATGATGCCAGTGCTCATCCAAGGCCCTAAGCAACCCGGCAACGACATTGATGTGTACCTAACGCCATTAGTTGAAGAACTTTTACAGCTGTGGAATGGAAAATGTGTACGTGTGTGGGATGAGCACAAACAGGAGGAATTTGACCTACATGCGCTGCTGTTTGTAACCATCAATGATTGGCCTGCTCTCAGTAACCTTTCAGGACAGACAAACAAGGGATACCACGCATGCACGCACTGTTTAGGTGATACCGATAGTATATATTTGGATAACTGTAAGAAGAATGTGTACCTGGGACATCGTCGATTTCTTTCGATCAAGCATCTCTTAAGAAAGAAAGGTAAGCATTTCAAAGGTGAAGCAGATCACCGAAAGAAGCCTCACCACCGTACTGGTGATGATATACTTGATATGGTCAAGGATTTAAAAGTAATCTTTGGAAAGGGTCCTGGCAGACAATCTATTCCGAATGACGCTGACCAATGTGGAAGAAGAAATCTATATTTTGGGATCTACCCTATTGGAAAGACCTACAGGTCCGCTCTGCAATCGACGTGATGCATGTGACGAAGAATCTTTGCGTGAACCTGCTAGGCTTTTTGGGCGTGTATGGGAAGACAAAAGATACACCGGAGGCACGGGAGGACCAGCAACATATGCACGAAAAAGACGACATGCATCCAAAGTAGTATCAGGGTCATGCCAGCTACGCTCTTACCAAAGAAGAGAAGGAAATCTTCTTTGAATGCCTGCTCAGTATGAAGGTCCCGTCTGGCTTCTCGTCGAATATAAAGGGAATAATAAATATGGCAGAGAAAAATCTCCAGAACCTAAAGTCTCATGACTGCCACGTGATTATGACGCAACTGCTTCCGGTTGCATTGAGGGGGCTTCTACCGGAAAACGTTTGATTAGCCATTGTGAAGCTATGTGCATTCCTCAATGCAATCTCTCATAAGGTAATCGATCCAGAAATCATACCAAGGTTACAGAATTATTTGGTGCAATGTTTTGTCAGTTTCGAGTTGGTGTTCCCACCATCCTTCTTCAATATCATGACGCATGTCCTAGTTCTCCTAGTCAAAGAGATTGCCATTCTGGGTCCTGTATTTATACACAATATGTTCCCCTTTGAGAGGTTCATGAGAGTCTTAAAGAAATATGTTCATAACAGTGCTAGGCCAGAAGGAAGCATCTCCAAGGGCCATGAAACAGAGGAGGTCATTGAGTTTTGTGTTGACTTTATTCCTGACCTTAAGCTGATTGGTGTTCTTGAATCGCGGCATGAGGGCAGACTGGGTGGAAAAGGCACGCTAGGAAGGGACCAAGTAATATGTATGGACGGGCATTCTTGGGCGCAAGAACACTACACAGTTCTACTAAATTCTGCCTTAGTGGCTCCGTATATCGAGGAACACAGGAATATTCTACGCTCCAAACACCCGGAGCAGTATGACGCCTGGATTACACGTGAACAAACGGGGACTTTCACCGGTTGGTTGCTGACGACACTGTTGCAGATGAGCTGTACTTGCTCTCCCCGTTACCATCTTCGACTATATTGACTTTCAAAGGGTACGAGATAAATGGGAATACATTTTACACGATCGCCCAAGATAAAAAGAGCACCAACCAAAACAGTGGTGTCCGCTTTGATGCAGCAAACACCAATAGGCCAAAGGACACATATTATGATTACATAGAGGAGATATGGGAACTTGACTATGGATGTGGTTTGAATGTCCCTTTGTTTCGGTGCAAATGGGTTAATCTGACAGTAGGCGGGGTAAAGGAAGACCCGTAGTACGGAATGACAACAGTAGGCGGGGTAAAGGAAGACCCGTAGTACGGAATAACAACAGTGGATCTCAACAATCTTGGGTACGCAGACGAACCATTCGTCCTAACCAATGATGTGGCGCAGATTTTCTATGTGAATGACATGTCTATCAAGCCGAGAAAAAGAAAAGATAAGGAAGCGAATATATCATACGATGAGCCAAAGCGCCACATAGTTCTTTCAGGGAAAAGAAACATCGTGGGAGTGGAGGACAAGATAGACATGTCAGAAGATTATGAAAAGTTTCATGAATATTGATCCGAGCATCCTTTTAAATGATGAAGATTGTCCATGGTTACGGCGCAAAGGGACACACGCGAAGAAAAAGTTTTATACCGCAAGATCCCACTCTGGGATGTGACCGGCTTCAACGTCATCACTTTCTTCTCTAGTGAGTTTCCGGATTTATATATCTGGAAAGTCCCACTTCGGACAAACCGGAGGAAATCTTTGTAATAGTTAGGGTACTTATGTGTTTTGGCATTTGAAACGCGAAGAAATATTATGTCTAAACAAATTATTTCATGCCTTATGTAGGACTTCATTTGCTATTTCTCATGCATTTACTGATTTTTTTGAGCTAAATGACCCTGAAATTGAAAAGCACTACAAATGAACTCTGAAAAGGTTGAAAGTTGGCATGGTATCATCATTTCACCCACATAGCATGTGCTAAAAAGTTGAGAGGGTTACGGCAAAAACTGGATGCACTTCGTGTACAAACTGGACAATCTCTTTCGAAGTATCAGGCTTCCGAACGAAAACTCATCTGTTACAAAGGCATTTCATTTTTTTAAACTTATCTCAACTCCAGACTTTTTGTGAGTTCAACATGCATCATTCAAAGCCACGTCATCAATTTTCAACCCTTTCTTACTTTATTCGCTATGTTTCATGCATTTAATGAATTTTTTGATCTAAATGACCCTGAAATTGAAAATCACTACAAATGAACTCTGAAAAGGTTGAAAGTTGGCATGGCATCATCATTTCACCCACATAGCATGTGCTAAAAAGTTGAGAGGGTTACGGCAAAAACAGGATGCACTTCGTGTACAAAATGGACAATCTCTTTCGAAGTATCAGGGTTTCGGACGAAAACTCATCTGTTACAAAAGGCATTTCATTTTTTTAAACTTATTTCAACTCCAGACTTTTTGTGTGTTCAACATGCACCATGCAAAGCCACGTCATCAATTTTCAACCCTTTCTGACTTCATTCGCTATTTTTCATGCATTTAATGATTTTTTAGCTTTAAAATGACAAGAGCTAAACAAAATCTGTTTTTGATTAAAACACCCATTTAAAATAACCTAAGAATTACCAAATTGAATATAATGATAAAACACACTAATATTAAACAACAGGAAAAAAAATCACTCAAAAATCTATTTTTAAAGTAAAGTTATTCACAAACTAGTGATTCACACAAATTTCAAATAATTCAAATTTAAACTATTCAAATTTGAAAACTACTGGCACTAACAGAAAGTTTATAATTTTTGTGACCTAAAGAAAAAAGATTCACTCAGAGACTCTGAATAAAGAAAAAAACAACTCAGAAACAAAAGAAAATAAATAAAACAGAAAAAAAACTGGAAAATAAATAAATTAAAAAAAGCCCGCCTACTGGACTCCCACGGCCTGCATACGACTAGAAACCAACTACTAGTTGGGACAGGATGCAGGCCCGCACGGCCCAGTAGGGACCACAGGGCAGGACAGGTTCGGTAGGCCCACAAGGACTGCTTTAGAGAGGAGCTCGAAGAAGATGCCGCGGCGGGGCTTATAAACTGGGGCGGGCGCCTCTCGCCAAGCGAGGTGGGACTAAACTTGCCCTGCACCGCGCCTACGCCATCACCAGACCTTTAGTCCCGGTTGGTAGCTCCAACCAGGACCAAAGGTCCCCCTTTAGTCGCGGTTGGAGCCACCAACCGGGACTAAAGGCCTGACTTCCCGCCGCTTGGCCCGGTGAAAATTCACCTTTAGTCCCGGTTGGTGGCTCCAACCAGGACTAAAGGTCTCCGCATATATATACAACACTTGAAAATTTTCAGATTTTTCTGCTTCTCTCGACACCGACTACTACAGAGGACGCCGCGAGGCTGCCGCCGTCGCCTGCCCTGACGCCGTCTCGCTTCCCCCGACGCCGGAGCTCGTCACCGCCCTCGACGCCGCTCGCCCGCGCCTCCTCCCCGATCCCCGATGCCGCCCGCGCCCTCCTCCCCGAGCCCCGACGCCGCTCGCACCTCCCCAAGCATCGCGCGCCGCGCCGCCGATCCTCGTCGATGGCCGGACCTCCTCGCCGGCCCTCCTCTTCGAGCCCTCGCCGCCCCCGCTCCTCGCCGACGCCCTGCCTGCCCTGATCCCCTCCTCCTCTTCGCTGTGAGCCCTCTTTTTTTTTCCTTTTTTTCATTTTTTGGAACTGTTAGATATGTTCATAGAAATGGTGATAGAATAGATATCTAATTTTTGTTTGATGAATGTTAGATATGGATATGTAATTCTTTTCTGTTTTTCTATTTTTTAGTTATAGAAATGTTAGAGATGAATGTTTTTTAGTTTTTTATACTTTTAGTTATAGAAATGTTAGATGAATGTTTTTTAATTTTTATACTTTTAATGTTGTATCATAGTATATATAGAAGGAATTTTGACCAAGCACAGAAAAAATTTGCATAGAAAGTTGACCATGTATTAAAAATATTTTAATGTTGTATTTGCAAAAAATTGTCATGTATTTGCAAAATCAAGTGAACAAGAATTACAAAAATCATAATCAAGCATTTAAAAAATGTTAAATTTGCATAGAAACATTTTTGGCGTCGATGATGCCCGGCCCGCATCCTCGTCGTCGTCTCGGTGGAGATGACCTACTTGAGAGGCGCCATCTCCGGGACTGGGCTCCGCCGGGCTGGCACTGGGAGGTGCTATCTTCGGGGGCGCGCAGCTTGGTGAGGAACCGGGCTCCCGTCGTCGACCCGGAGCTTCTTTGGTGGTGTTCGTGTGGGCCACTTTTGGTGCGGAGGCAGCCGGCCCTGCCGGAGGTGGTACGTCGCCGTGTTAGGGAGGAGGATGAGCATGTCCGTCGCTACATGGTTGCATTGGACGCCAGGTTCTCCAATACCTGGCAGGTTCTTCAGGGATGTCACCCGAGCTATGATCCTGTGATGGTTCCTTCTCTTTGGTTGTCCACCGCCCGCACCTCACGAACCGCGAGTGAACTAGATTCTTCGATAATATTCGATCTATATTAGATATTGATGTTATATATATATGATAATATTTGAGATGTATTAGTGATAATACTCGAGATGTATTAGAGACGATGTAATCGGGATTATATTCAATGGTGCATATTATCTGGATTATTCGAGATGTATTAATGATATTATTCGAGATGCATATTATCTACTATGATTCAGTTTTTTCTTATTGATTGCATTCTAATTTGAATACTAAATTGTTTTATCTTTCTTCTGGATTAGTTAAGCTATGGACGATATCGGCAGAGACGGAGAAGAGACCATGTTCGACATCATACGCTCCCCGAGCCCAGACAATGAACCTGAAGATGACGGCTCGCAATATCCGAACAATTCCAGTGAGGGTATGATATTTGATGAAGACAAACGAATAGATGAAGGCCACAACAATGATGACGAAGGAAATGTTCTTCAAATAACAAAGACCGGCGAGGTATATTTATATAAGGCATCTGGTGATCATTACATGTATTAATGATTTGTATATATATATATATATATATATATATATATATATATATTAACGAATCGATCTTTCTTCTTTTAGCCCTTCTGATAGAGCAAATCTTCTACAAGCAGGGCAGTACGAGGCCCGGCCAAAAGGTTGCAGGCTGGCATAAAGTACAACATCGATGCCATCAAACCAAATGGCAAACCGCTTGAACCTAAGAAGAATGCGGACAAGTTTACTCGTCAATGCGGAGTTATTGTCAGGGACCAAATCCCGATCTCCGTTCAAGAATGGAATAAGCCAGCAAAGGGAGATTAAGGAGTTAGTTTTGTCTCCGAAAGAGTGATACGTCTCCAACGTATCTACTTTTCCTAATGCTTTTTCTCTTGTTTTGGACTCTAATTTGCATGATTTGAATGAAACTAACCCCGGACTGACGTTGTTTTCAGCAGAACTACCATGGTGTTGTTTTTGTGCAGAAATAAAAGTTCTCGGAATGGAACAAAACTTTGCGAGGAATTTTTATACAAAATAAGAGAATTTCTGGAGCCAAGAACCACCTGAGGGGGGCACCAGGGCGTGCCTGCCCCCCCCCCCCCCCCCAGGCGCGCTTAGGTGGGTTGTCCCCACCTGGTGGCCCCGCAGACCCTGAAACCGACGCTATAAAATCCTATTTTTCCAGAAAAAAATCAGGGAGAAAGAATTATCACGTTTCGCGAGACGGAGCCACCGCCGTCTCCTGTTCTTCATCGGGAGGCAGATCTGGAGCCCGTTTTGGGCTCCGGAGAGGGGGATCTTCGATCTTCGTCATCACCAACACTTCTCCATCGCCAATTCCATGATGCTCCCCACCGGGAGTGAGTAATTCCTTCGTAGGCTCGCTTGTCGGTGAGGAGTTGGATGAGATTCATCATGTAATCGAGTTAGTTTTGTTAGGGCTTGATCCCTAGTATCCATTATGTTCTGAGATTGATATTGCTATGACTTTGCCATGCTTAATGCTTGTCACTTTGGGCCCGGGTGCCATGATTTCAGATCTGAACCGTTTATGTTATCACCATTATATCTATGTTCTAGATCCGATCTTGCAAGTTATAGTCACCTACTACGTGTTATGATCCGGCAAACCCGGAGTGACAATAGTCGGGACCACTCCCGGTGATGACCGTAGTTTGAGGAGTTCATGTATTCACCGTGTGTTAATGCTTTGTTCCGGTTCTGTATTAAAAGGAGGCCTTAATATCCCTTAGTTTCCGATATGGACCCCGCTACCACGGGAGGGTAGGACAAAAGATGTCATGCAAGTTCTATCCATAAGCACGTACGACTATTTACGGAATACATGCCTACATTATATTTATGAACTGGAGCTAGTGCCGTATCGCCCTAGGTTATAACTGTCTCATGATGAATATCATCCAACAAATTACCAATCCAATGCCTACGAATTTATGTTATATTGTTTCTGCTAAGTTACTACTGCTGTCACTGTTGCACTTGCTATAATATCACTGTTACCGTTACTATTGCTGCTGTTACTATTATCAAAACTATCATACTACTTTGCTAGTGATCACTTTGCTGCAGATAATTAATCTCAAGGTGTGGTTGAATTGACAACTCAGCTGCTAATACTTACAAATATTCTTTGGCTCCCCTTGTGTCGAATCTATAAATTTGGGTTGAATACTCTACCCTCGAAAACTGTTGCGATCCCCTATACTTGTGGGTTATCAAAGAGCAAAAGATCTGCTTTGGGAATCGCTCATGTCATATTTCACCCTACCAGATCATTTGACAGATGCAGAACGGGAGAAAGTCAGGAAGAGTGCTCTTAAGAATATGGTGATTGCATTCTGCAACCACAAGAAAAGAATATGGACCAAGTACGAAGCAGACGGAAAGAAGACTCCAGCATTCAAGGGAGCACTGGAGAAGGCAAGAGATCACTGAGACTCATTCGTGAAGTTCCAAGAATCGGAAGCAGCTCAGGAACGGTCCAGAATAAACAAGATTAATGCTGCAAAAAAGAAGTGGCACCATACTCTGGGGCCAGGTGGCTACTAGGTCGCCCGGCCTAAGTGGGATCAAGCTGAGGAACATATGATTGCTGCAGGGGTCACTACAGTTACATTGAGTTGGCCCGACAGGTGCATGACTTGGTTTTATGCGCATGGGGGGAAGTTGGACCCAAACACAGGGCTGGTTATGGAGTGGGCAAGTCTTAAAGAAGCCTCCGACGCTTTACTTGTTGCAATACAAGAGGCTCGAACGGGGGCGTTCAAGCCCGAGAAAGAGAACGATGAGCTTACACGCGCCCTGAAGAATCCTGAACACCCGGGATAAACACGAGACAAAGGCGTTGTTCCGTGGTTGAGGGGTTTGCGGATTGGAATGCCAATTACAGAAGCCGTGCGAGAAAGAAGCAGCAGGAGGAGGAGAAGAGGAAGCTAGAGGGGGAGCAGAGGAAGGAGGAAGTAGTCCGCCTTCAACTGTTAGAGTCAAAACACGCGGAGTTGGAACGCGCTTTCATGCGGCAGCAGGAGCAGATCGACTCACTTAGCCAGGAAAGGGCGTCTCAGCAGCGGCAGCAGCAAGCAGATCCAGCATTGGATAGCACCGTCCCATCTATGCCGAGAAGCAGCGTGGGTTCCACCCCGGCCGATGATGCACTGCTGGCTAGATACCCCGTGGATGATATCAAACGTGCGACACCTTGTGAGCTACACATTAAAGTGAAGAACATATCCATGAAGGTGGCGGACGGCTATGCTTTAACAAATCCCCCTGAAGCAACCTTCCATGGCAATCCGATTTCAGCTGGCTATGCTCGTGTCAGGGTGGATGAAGTGATGTCGGGATATGACAGGCTAGGGCTTGACATTCATGGAGGTGATGAGGAGCGCACACTGGGAGAGGCCATACGTCGTATCATTCTATGGAGAAAGGATTGCATCGTCTTTCCAAGGCCACCGACTCCTCCTCCAAGTCCGCCGCGTCAGCCGGCTCCTCCTCCAAGTCCACCGCGTCAGCCGACTCCACTGCCCCACCCCGGGACGAAGCACGACGCTAGTACGCCACCGCGCCAGCCGACTCCACCGCCCAACCCCGAGAAGGAGCGTGGCGCTAGTCCGCCACCGCGTCAGCCAACTCCATCGCTCCACCCCGAGACGGAGCCCATCAGCGTAAGTCCGCCATACCGATCTCGGGCGCGTCAACCTTCTCCAAAGTGGAAGAGAGCGCCAAGCAAGAAAGCCTCTCCTCATGCCAAAAAGAAGTTGGCTTACGAGAAGACTAACGAGGAAACCGATGAGACAGTGGCTGCCGAAGTGAAGGCCCATTTTGCACCAAAGCCGCCGCCGCCGCCAAAGGAGAAAATACCTGAGGAAGTCGTACAACACTTTATTGATGATGCTCAACCGGCTGTGAAGAGAACGGACTCAGACTATAAGCGCTCTATTAAGAAGTTATATCGTGCACAAAAAGAGAAGGAGTCGAGCTCGAGCTCGAGCCAAGCAGGTAAAAAATGCAGGAAAACTGTTCCCCAACTGGGAGAACAGGCAGTGCAATTAATCCCCCCGCTCATTGTACAACCACATGTGAGTACCGCCGATCAGCTGGTAATAACCGACGATCATAGAAGGATGGCTAAAGAGGCCGGTGTCACTGTTTATCAACTCCTAGAGATCGAGCCTATCCCCGGAATTCAAGATGACGAAGTAGCATGGAAATATGTCTCCGGCAAACCTCTGGTCAAGCCTGGGGAGATCCCGCTTCTATCAATGAGAATGTACAGATTGCATGAGTGGTACCTGAGAGAAGTAAAGAACGGGCGAGAGGCCCTCATGGTGAAAGTCAAGGCAAATCATTACTTCCATGAAAAAGATTTGTGGGTTGAGTTTCAAGAAATGTTTCAGTTATTCAATCAAGACGCACTCGACAAATCTCTCGTCAGTTGCTATTGTCTGTAAGTGATTTCTTTCCATAATTTAAGTCTCTAGCTAGCTGTGCTCATTCATTACCTGTAATTATCCTCACTATATTCTTTTCTATGGTATTATGCAGAATGAATATTTATGAAATGAAAAGAGATGGACGCTATGGCATTTGGTTCATTGACCCAAATACTGTCAATGAAGAGACATGGTCACGTCACAAAAAAGACACAGAGAAAAGCTTGCTACAGTTTTTGACGCGACTAAATACCCAACCAGAAATACTATTTTCTTACAACTTCGGGTGAGTGTTACTGTCTTGTACTACAAATTCTGTTTTGCTTACTAGATGTTAATAAGTGTAGTTGATGAGTTATGCACATGCCTGCTTAATTATACAATCATGTGCGCATGCAGTTTCCACTGGATCCTGTTAATCATTGAAGTTGACGAGGGAAAAGCTCACGTACTGGACTCACTACTTAAAGAACCTAAAGAATACTCAATCGTGAAGGACATGCTCGGCAGGTAATTTCAATCACTATCGCACTATGTCGGCCTCTTTAGTTCATTTCCTTATATCAACTAATTAATAACTCCTTTATTCATTTTCTTTGCCGGCGGGCAGGGTTTGGCAAAAGTTCATCAAACAGGTTCAAGGACCATGAAAACAAGAGCTGAAATGGGTGCGACCCAAGGTAATTAAGTAGTACTAACTACGTCCGTGCATCTCTTTAATTCTAGTTTCAATACCATTATCATGCTTGATTAATTATTATCTGATTGAATTCTATTCTCGTAAAGTGCATGAGGCAGGCATCGGGGAATAATTTATGTGCATACTATGTTTGCGAGAACATTCGCTTTATGACAGAAATGAGCAAAACTGGAAGAAATATTTTGGTACGTAAACACAATTCACAATTCTTTTTATCATGATCTAATATATATACACACAACTAATATATTCATATTGATCTTATTTTTTAATAAAGATGCAAGAGATGCGGGATAAGCTCCTACCAACGGACCGCATACGAGCACTTTAAGAGGAAATTGCGGGATTTTTGCTTGACTAGGTCATAGATCCCAAAGGAGAATACCATTACACCTAATGCCTGCATGTAATGATCTGCAAATTGTAGGAGAAATTGTATGTACCAAATTGTATATATATATATATATATATATATATATATATATATATATATATGTGTGTGTGTGTGTGTGTGTGTGTGTGTGTGTGTGCATGGTCGTA
Source organism: Thinopyrum elongatum (assembly GCA_011799875.1). Taxonomy (NCBI): domain Eukaryota; kingdom Viridiplantae; phylum Streptophyta; class Magnoliopsida; order Poales; family Poaceae; genus Thinopyrum; species Thinopyrum elongatum. The sequence continues at coordinate 606,129,806 of CM022299.1, forward strand.
CGAGAAATTCTATTATATATGACGTGTACAGTATGTAGTAGCAGTGACACTTGACGACTGCAGTAGCGTAAAATATGTTTGAAATTAAAAACAATTAAATGGAAAACACAAAACGAAAAGGAAAAATAAACCATAAATCCTAAATCCCTAAACCTCTAAACCTCTAGTCCCAGTTGGTGTCACCAACCGGGACTAAAGGTCCCCCAGCCCCCGGCGCGGGCTCGTGCCACGTGGTGGGCCTTTGGTCCTGGACCGTGACGAACTGGGACTGATGCGTGGGGGGGGGGGGGGGGCTTTAGTCCCCCACCCTTTAGTCCCGGTTGGTGAACTGGGACTAAAGGCCCTTACGAACGGGGACTAAAGGCTGATTCTGCACTAGTGCGACTTGTAAGAGTAGTGTTGGATTGCTTGCGATTATGGTAGCCTACAGAGAGAGGATCGATAGGTTCCTCTCAGTACAGATGAACTAGGGTTACAAGAATGGGGAATTGGGGTTGGTAGCCATCGGTTGCCATTTCTGCCTGATCCTCTGGATGAGCTGCACTCTGTTGGAGATGCCTTAGGTAGTGCAGTGCAGTGATGGGCTTCACCGCGTCCACACCGGCCCGGTCACCCGTGGGTTGGGCTTCCTGTCTCTGGCGGGTCGTTGGCCTGGTGGTGAGCCTGGCGATCCACTTGTAGCTGAGCCCGCCCTGTCAGTGAGGCCGTCCGCTCCTGGTGGTGTAGGGGCGCTGACATCCCCTCCCCCTTTCGAGGAGGCTTGCCCCCAAGCCTCTGCAGCCAGAAATCTGCCCTGGAGTCCAACTTCTCTTCCTAGGTATCGTTGAGGGCGGCTGGGTTGGACCAATGAATGAGCACCTGTTCAGTCATCGCGCCATTCCTCCGTCGCTAGCGCCGTTGCAGGATTGGGACTGGCACCACAGGTATGTCAGAATGGTCAGGAAGAGTAGAGGCGGAGACCGTACCCGAGGATAGGCAGTGGCGTAGTTGCGAGACGTGGAAGTCTGGATGCACTTTGGAGTGTGCCGGCAAATCTAACTTGTAAGCAACATCGTTGATCTTGGCGGTAATCTTGAAAGGCCCGAAGAATTTGAATGACAACTTCTGGTTAGCTCGCCTTGCCACCGAAGTTTGGATGTAAGGTTGCAGCTTGAGGTACACCGTGTCCCCCGCTGAGAAGGTGCGAGGAGAGCGGCGCTTGTCCGCTTGGGCCTTCATGTGCTGTCGGGCACGGTCCGGATGCTGCTGAAGAAGGTCCTGGAGCACCGCTCGCTCATCGAGCCACGTTTGCAGAGTAGGGACTATGCACTCACTGGTTGTTGTAATCCCCCAGTGGCGCGGTTCGTGGCCGAACATAGCTTTGAAAGGCGACATGCCGATGCTAGAATGGTACGAACTATTGTACCAGAATTGTGCGAGAGGTATCCAGTGGCTCCAACAGCGAGGACATGCATGGACGAAGCATCGCAGGTATGTTTCCACGCACTGGTTGACGTGCTCCATCTACCCATCTGTTTGGGGGTGGTTCGCCGTGCTCATCCATAGGTCAATCCCTGCATACTTGAACAACTCCCGCCAAAACAGACTGGTGAACATGGGGTCGCGGTCAGAGACAATAGAGCTGGGGAAACCATGGATTCTGTAGATATTGTTCATATAGAGCAGAGCCACCTTGGATGCCGTGTACAGATGAGCAAGAGGCGAAAAATGAGCAAACTTCGTGCGTTTGTTGACGACCACCTAGAGGCAATTGAACTTACCAGACTAGGGAAGTCCGTCCACGAAATCCATGGTTATCATCTCCCATGGCTGTTGCGGTATAGGCAATGGTTCCAAGAGGCCTGGAGAAGCGGAACGATCTAGCTTGGCTTGCTGACAGGTGGTGCAACAGCGCACGTAATGGTGCACATGAATCTTCATTTTTGGCCAAGCAAAGAGGCGGCGGATGCACCGGAATGTAGCTGGGAATTCGGAGTGACCCCCCATTGGGCTGTCGTGAAATGCTGCCATGATCTTTTGTTGCAGCGATGTGGAGCCGCCCAGCCAGATTCGCCCTCGGAATTGCAAGATGCCATTTTGGAGAGTGAAACGACCCTCTGGGTCTTCTCGGATGGCCAGTTGCGCGAGCAACTTCTGCGCTTGTGGGTTGCAGTTGTAGATGCAAACAACGTCCTGGAGCCAACTGGGGCGGCACGAAGTGAAAGTGAACAGAGTTGCTGTAGATTGGGCACGCGACAGAGCATCCGCGGCCGTGTTTTCAGAACCCTTTTTGTATCTGATGATGTAGCGTAGCCCGAGCAGCTTGGTGAACTCCTGTTGTTGCCATGGTGTCGTCAAGCGTTGTTCCTCAAGGTGTATCAAGCTTTTTTGGTCAGTGCGTATGATGAACTCACTATGCTGAAGGTATGGTCGCCATTGGTCGACTGCAACCACAATAGCCAGATATTCTTTCTCATAGGTTGAGAGCCCTTGGTAGCGAGGGCTCAAACTCTTGCTCATGTAAGCTATAGGATGCCCATCTTGCTGGAGAACCGCGCCTATTCCTCTGTCACAGGTAGCGGTCTATATGGTGAAAGGACGACTGAAGTCTGGTAGTGCAAGGAGTGGGACTGAAGTGAGTTATTGCTTCAGCAAGGAAAATGCCTATGCCGTGTTGTCAGTCCAGACAAAGGAAGCCCCCTTTTTCAGCACGTTAAACAGAAGACGTGCGATGATTCCAAACCCACGGACGAATCTGCGATAGTACCCTGCTAAGCCCAGGAAACGGTGGACATCCTTAGCATCTTGGGGTACGGGCCAGGCTTGCACTGCTTGCACTTTGCTTGGTTAGGTTGCTACGCCCTGGCTGCTGATAACGTGGCCGAGGTACGAAAACTGCTGCTGTCCAAATTCACACTTAGCAAGTTTCACCTTCCATTAGTCGCGACGGAGAAGGGTCGGGACCTGCCGGAGATGATCCAAGTGCTCGTCCCAAGTCTTGCTGAAGATGAGAATGTCATCGAAAAAGACGAGGACACAGTATCGCAGCAAGTGGTGTAGTGTGTGTGTCATGGCTCCTAGGAAGGTGGCTTGTCCTCCGGCGAGCCTGAAGGATAAAACCTTGAACTCGTAGTGCCTTGTGTGTGTTTGAAAGGCTGTTTTGAACTCTTCCCCTCAGCCAGTCGCATCTGATGGTAACCTACTCGTATATCGAGCTTGGAAAACCAGGCTGCACCCTGCAATTCATCCAGCAATTCTTCGATGATAGGAACATGGAACTTGCTGACGCAGGTCATGGCATTGAGGTGCCTGTAGTCGATGCAGAGGCGCCAGGTTCTGTCCTTCTTCTTGACCAAGATGAAGGGGGAGGAGAAGCTGCTGTGGCTATGCTGGATCACCCCTGATTGCAACAACTCCTCAACTTGCCGTTCGATTTCTGACTTGATTTCGGGTTTGTGCCTATATGGGCGAATGTTGATAGGTTGGGCGCCTGGCATGAGCGGGATCTTGTGGTTGCATGCACGGCGCGGTGACAGCCCGACTGGCTCCCCAAATACATCCTGGAACTCATCCAACAAGGGTTGTAAGTCTGGTGGTGCGGTGGGGCTGGTGTTGCGTTCTTCAGTTATCGGGTACAGCAACACCAGATGCAGCAGAGACCCCTGGTGACACATGTTCTGAAGTTGAATGCTGCTGATCAGATGACAGTCTGTGGAGTTGGCTTCGTGTCCAAATAGCCAAGCCGGTCCCAGGGCTGTGTGTATTTGGATGACCTTGTTTTTTCCAGTCAACGGTCATCGAGCAGTGTTGCTCGAGCCTATCCATACCCAGAATGGCGTCGTAGGTTCCCAGAGATAGGATCTTCATATCTATGTCAAACTCTTGCCCTTGAGAGGACCAGTGGTAGTTAGGCAGCATCGCAGAACAGATGAGCTCACCGCCGTTGGCGGCGCGGACGCGGCATGGCTGCTACAGAGGTGTCACGCCTGACAACTGTTGGGCGAGTTTGCTATTGATGAAGGAGGTGGAGCTCCCACTGTCCACCAACAGCAAGACCTCACGCCCTTGAATGGAAGCCAACAGTTGGAAGGCCTTGGGGGAAACTCCGCCGTCGAGTGTTGACCGAGAGATGGCCATCACAGTTTCACTGGGTGCCGCGCTGTCACTCGATTCGGCAGCCGGGTCAATGCCGAAGAGCTCCAGCATCTCCTCGACCACATGCAGTTGGACTGAGGTGGGGCAGATTTGGTCGTGGCCCTAGCGCTCGCCGCACTTGAAGCACTGTCCCTGGGCGCGTCGGTAGTCGCGAAGCGCCTTGACCTTGGTGTTGTCGATGCGCACGGCGTCAGTCCCGTGGCGGTCCGTCGCCGTCATTGGGGTGGTTGTCGCACCCGGCCGTGCCGGGGGCGAGGGTAGGGGAAGCGCGATCCCCGCCCGCGCGGGCGCGTCCTGCGATCGTTGGGTGGTGGGTGACGCACCCTCGGCCACTTCCTCTTGCTGGAGCGCCAAGGCGCAAGCCGTGTCCAAGTCCGGTGGCCTCTGAACCAAGACCACCGCGCGGATGTCCTTCCGGAGTCCCTCCATAAAGCGAGTGAGAAAATAAAATGGATGAATAGTGTCAGAGTAAGAGCTAAGATGATTAATAATAGACTCAAATTGCTTAATGCAGTCCGCGACCGTAGTTGTTTGCCGCACAGTGTAAAACTGGCGGATCAGTGTTTGGTGGCGATCGCAGCCAAAGCGCGTACACACAAGGGCAGTAAAGGATTCCCATTCAAAGTCTACAAGCTGTGTTTGAATGAACTGCAGCCAGATGGACGCGGAACCGGCGAAGTTCAGCGCGGCCATCGAAACCCAAAACGACGGTAGAATAGCGAACATGGAAAAGTACTGTTCACAGAGAGTTTTCCACTTGTTGGGGTTGTCTCTTAACTGTGGAAATTGGATGGATGGGTGCGCCTGACCCAGGCCGCTGAGTAGCCGGCTGGCGTGCGCGAACGGAGAGAGGGCAGGGGGTGAGGAAGGGCCGTCGTACTGACCGTTGGCCGGGAGCGATGGCGGCGTCTGGAAGGACGCCGCCGGTGGCCCCCGAGAGATGTTGTAGACGCCGCAGCCATCGGGCCCTTGAGATGTTGGCGCCGCGCCAGACGCGATCCAGATGTGGGCGCCTGTCGTCGCAGGCGGAGGAGGCGTAGGCGCTTGGACCAGCACGGCCTCCGTGCGTGGTGGCGGAGGCGCGAGCTGCAGAGCCGCCATTGTGTCGCTCAGATCGGCGACACGCCACTCGAGGTCGGGGCGCGAGCTGCAGGGCCGCCACCTTGTCGTTGGAGGCCTGAATCGCGGCGGTATGCTCCTTCAGGGTGGTGTCCAGACGCTCCAGAAAAGCTTGGACTGCGGGATCCACGGCGACGAGGTGGGCGCGCGCTTGGCTCAGGGATCTTGTTTCGATGAACTGAGCCAGATTGATGAGGCGGAAGTGGGATGGGATGGTCTTTGATACCATATGTAAGAGTAGTGTTGGATTGCTTGTGATTATGGTAGCTTACAGAGAGAGGATCGATAGGTTCTTCTTAGTACAGATGAACTAAGGTTACAAGAACGGGGAATTGTGGTTGGTAGCCGCCGGGTGCCGTTTCTGCCTGATCCTGTGGATGAGCTGCACTCTGCTGGAGATGTCTCAAGTAGTGCAGTGCAGTGGTGGGCTTCACCGCGTCCACACCAGCCCGGTCACCCGTGGGTTAGGCTTCCTGTCTCTGGAGCCTGGCGATCCACCTGTAGCTGGGGCCGCCCTGTCAGCGAGGCCGTCCGGTCCTGGTGGTGTAGAGGCGCTGACACGACTCATCACGCCTCCACTCTTGTTTCGTTTCCTCCACTCGGATGACAACGCGGAGAACATTGAGTTATTGTTTTTAGGCAAACATTGAGTTGTTTGGCGGTGTTTTGGAGGATTCGGACTGGACTGTTCTACGGTTTGACCACCTGGTCGTGGGCGGCTGTGCCTATGCTCAACAGTGCTAGTAGCTGCAGTGATCGATAATAGTCGTACTGTCACTTGCATTGATCAGGCGTGAAAGGTGGCGCAGTTTAATAACATCGGCGCATTGCATGCACGCGATAGAACGTCCTTGTGATCCATCATGTGGTGTATTTTACCGTCAGCAACCAGTTCTTGTTCTTTTTTGCCAAGTACTCCAAACGTGGAGTGCCACGAACTTCCCTAACTTCACAATATTCCACTCGCATGGCCTTGTCATGACGCATGTGATCGGTCAAAGCACGTAGTACAGGAAATATATGTATGTATATACTCCATGTACCAAGTCATTTCCCACTTGACCCTTGTACGTATTAAACAATAGACAATCAGAAGTAATAATTATGTCGTCTTGCCCGTAAAGGTCAACGTCGATCATTATTCTCGATGAGGTGAGTTTTCAACGCAAGAAAACGGTATATGCGTGTTCAACTGGTTAACAAATGGTTCCGCAGACGGAAGCTGATTAGAACATCTATAGCCGGGTCTCTCATACCCGTCTCAAACGTCCGAGCAGGCCATCCAGTCAGTGACCGGTTACAAAAATTTGATCCAACCGGACCTCACAAATGGGCCTCAAACGCACGGGCTAACCGACACACCTCATATCCAGCCCAAATAAAGGGCGGATATGGGGCGGTCCGGGCATGCCCGAGCGCGTCCGCCTGATGCTAGTTCTTGAGCTTGCGTTGATTTTTTTCTTAAAAAGGAAAGGGTGATGCAGCAAAATAAAGATAAGTATTTCCCTCAGTTAAGAACCAAGATATCAATCCAGTAGTAGGCACAAGCAAGTTTCCAATACATACACATGCACAAACTAACTAAAACTTGGACACAACGCGAAAAAGGGGTTGTCAATCCCTTCACGGTCACTTGAAATAGTGAGATCTAATAGAGATAGATATAAAAAATAAGTAAAAGGCAAAATAAAGTAAATATAAATAAATTGCAGCAAAGTATTTTTGGGTTTTTGGTTTTATATATCTGAAAATATATGATGAAAAATAGACCCGGGGGCCATAGGTTTCACTAGAAGCTTCTCTCTCGAATAAAGCATACGATGGGTAAACAAATTATTATTGAGCAATTGATAGAAAAGCGCATAATTATGAAGACATCCAAGCCAATGATCATGAATATAGACATCACGTCCGTGACAAGTAGACCGAAACGATTCTGCATCTACTACTATTACTTCACACATCGATCGACTCATGCCTGCATCTAGAGTATTGAATTCATAAGAACAGAGCAACGCCTTAAGCAAGATGACATGATGTAGAGGGATAAACTCAAGCAATATGATATAAACCCCATCTTTTTATCCTTAATGGCAACAATACAATACGTGCATCGCTACCCCTACTGTCACTGGGTGAAGACACCGCAAGATTGAACCCATCACAAAGCACCTCTCCCATTGCAAGAAAAATCAATCTAGTTGGCCAAACCAAATTGATAGATCGGAGAAAAATACAAAGCTATCTCAATCATGCATAAAAGAGTTCAGAAAAGACTCAAATAATATTCATAGATAATCTGATCATAAATCCATAATTCATCGGATCTCAACAAACACACCGCAAAAGAAGCTTACATCGAATGGAACTCAAAGAACATCGAGGAGAACATTGTATTGAAGATCAAAGAGAGAGAAGAAGCCATCTAGCTACTAGCTATGGACCCGTAGGTCTGTGGTAAACTAGTCACACATCATCGGAAGGGGAGCAAGGTTGGTGTAGAGGCCCTCCGTGATCGAATCCCGCTCTGACGGAGTGACGAAAAAGGCCCCAAGATAGGATCTTACGGGAACAGAAGCTTGCGGCGGCGAAAAAGTATTTTTGGTATGCCCTCTAGTATAGGAGAAATATTTGAGAATATATAGTGGTGGAATTAGGGTTAGACGGTCTAGGGGGCCCACAAGCTCTGGGGGCGCGCCCCTACGGCTTGTGGCCGCCTCGTAGGTCTTCTAGCCTCCTCTTCAAGTCTTGTGGGTTTCTTCTGGTTCAAGAAAAATCATCGTAAAGTTTTATTCCGTTTGGACTGCGTTTGGTATTGATTTTCTGTAAAAGTCAAAAATAAGAAGAAAAAAAACAGCAACTGGCACTAGGTTAATAGGTTAGTCCCAAAAAAGATATAAAATAGCATATAAAACATCCAAAATAGATAATATAATAGCATGCAACAATAAAAAATTATAGATACGTTGAAGACATATCACCTGACAGGTCCGGTCCACCACGGACCCCACAAAAAACCCCAAACCAGGCGGCGAGCTCAAACCCTAGCTCACTCTCTCCCTCTCTCGCTCCGTCCGTCCACTCCTCTTCCTCTCCGGTTCCGATCCCATCCACCACCATGAGCAGCTCCGGCAGCGACTCTGGCTCGGAGCTTGACTACGAGGAGGAGATGGACCTCCGCATTGCCCTGGAGCGGTCCAAGGTGGAGACCGGCGGCAGCTCCGGATCTGGAGCGTCGCCGCACCTCCCGCACCGACGCAGCGCAGATGCCGGAGCTGGACCTTCCCGGCCCACTCGCAGCGAGGCCCGATCAGCACAGTTCGCGCCAGCCCCGCGTCGTCTCCTTCCCCCGCCGGCCACTCCTACACACGGCCAGTGCTGGGTGCTTGTTCTCGCGCCTCTGGCCCGCACGCGCACTCCAGAGTCGTAGGCGCCCGCCGCCCGCCGCGAGAGGCAGCGTGCACCGGAGAGGGAGGCGGCTGAGCAGTCCGCGCACCGCCGCCGCGGGACCGAACCGGACGCCGACGAGGACGCGCGTCTCCTCGCCTGGGTGTACCGCCGCTCTCTCACGACGGCGGAGACGGACGCTCACCGCCTCCGACGAAAGAACACCAAGGCGCTCCGGCTAGCCATTGAGAAGTCGGAGCGCGAGGCGAAGGAGGCAGCGGCGGAGAAGGCTCGGGTGGCAAGGCTGAAGCGGGAGCAGGACAGGGCGGTCCGTCGGATGAAGGGGCTCATCGTCCTCTCCGACTCCGACTCCGACGGCGGTGACAGCTGCACCTCGTCTTCCGATGACCAAAACCCCCCACCAGCCGCGGACGCCTACAGCTGCGCCGGCGATCGGAAGGGCAAAGGCCTGGCGAGGAAGTGGTCATTCCGGCCCCCCTCCTCGTCAATGTTTATATCGTTTTAGTTGTAGAAGTTTATGAACTTGTCCGTAGACGAACTATGATCTTTATGATGTTTTGCATGTGGTGAAGTATGTTTATCCGTTTGCAGCCGATCTTGTGTTCCTTTGCAGCTCAATTTTGTTGTCCGTCGTCTGATCGCGTAGGATAGATTAACATGTGCATGGATAGTATGGATATAAGACGCCGGATATGAGATACGTGGATGCAGAATGGCAAATATGAGGGGTGTCCGGTCAGTGCCCGCGGACGCGTCTGCGGGCGTTTGAGGGACCGAATTTGCCAGTCCGGCTGTAGATGCTTTTACCGAGCGCCATGTCTGGCTCGCCGGAAACAAAAAGGAGATCAACACATGGTGTGGTACATTTTATAGAGCCTGCCGCGAAGGCGACAGCCATGCCATCGTGAAGTCATCGCATGCATAAACTACACGGAATGGGTCACAGGACGGGGTACTGAGGAACACAAATCCAACAATTCTGATTTTTTATATATGAACAGAACAAATCGGAATCTGACACAAGAATAGATAACATCCTCCAAGCGTCCTAAAGACCAATGGTTTCTTTAAATGAAATCGGAGAGCGCAGTGCTAAAAAGAAACAATGGCCACTATCGCACAAGCCAAATTTCGCTACCACGAGTCGACATCGTGTAGGTCATCAGGCTAACGACCCGATTTCAATTCCTAACGACCCAAGTTCAATTTCTAGAATTGATAGATGATGCATAGGTGCTTTTTCTCGTTTATTGAGTATCAAAATTGGTGTATGGTGAAACCTCTTATCAAGAATATCTTGATACTCAGTTAAAAAATTATGAGGACCATATTTATCTTGGTACTCATACTAAAATGGTTGTATGCATCTTTGGTTGGTGTAGAGACCGGGAAGTAAAAATCTCTCCCATTTAAGAACACTTAATCTATGCGTCAGAAGGATCCTCTCCGCACCCACCTCTCCTCTCCTCGCGCCGCCCCCATGGGCGGCCGGGGGGAGCCCAGATCTGTCGTCCCTCGCCCCTCCTCCCGCTGCCCATCCTCGCCGCCGCCGGCGCAGGTCGACGGGCAAAGCCCGCTCGGCCTAGGCGGCGGTGGGGCCTTCTTCTCCTCCTGCCCGAGGATGGCGGCGCAGGACGCTTCCTTCTAGTGGCGGTGCAACGGCACGGACTGGCGGCGGTGGCTGCTGGGCGTACATGGCATCGTCCTCTCCTGGGCTGGCGCCGGGGTCTGGTGTAGGGCTCTTCGGTAGCGCGGCTGGGGCTTACGGGCGGCCCTGCTACTCGCGCGGCGCGGCTGCTGGCTGGTAAGGCGGCGGCGGCCTGGATCCTACTTCCAGTCCCCGGTAGAGGTGGCGGCGATCCGTACACAAGACTTGATGGAGGTTCTTCGAACAGATCTGGGTGAAAACCTTGCGCTCGGCTAGGTGCCATGGCCGGCGATGGCGGCGCTCTTTTGTGTCGTTCTCTTCTTGAAGACATCACCGTGGAGAAGTTTCAGACCTCTATCTGTTACCTCCGGGGGAAACTCTAGATCGGTAGATCGGATGACGGCGGCGCTGTTGCGTCGTTTCCTCCTTGGGGGCGTCAGTCTTGGAGGTGTGCACAGGCTCGAGGGACCACCGGACAGCATCTTTGGTGGAGTGGTGTTTCATCTTACGCATCGACAACTGTGGATCTCGACGGCGTGGCGTAGTGGAGTCTCAGAGTTTAATGTGTGTAGACGGACTCATGCAGGAGGATGGCACTGTATCGCGTCGTGCTGGCGTTGATGGCAGACTTGGCAAGGTCGTGGCGTCAGTACCTGCTCTGAAGATGGATCAGTGAAAGACGGCGGCGGCGGCCTCTGAGAGTGCGCCGGACTGGTGTGTGCCCCAGACCAGTTATATGGCTTGGCTGGGGCGTCCGGATTTAGATGTTAGGCTTAGGTGCGAGGTCTGTTTTGTATTAGTCTCGGACTATCGACACCCTTTCATCAAGTGGATAGAAGTAGCGAAAGATGTTGCTAAGATGGTGGTTTCAGACTTACTGATATACTACTTTGTAAGGTGTCTATGAATAATTAACGCCGCCCAGATACAGAGGCCGGGGTCTTCCTCTTTTTTTTGCGGAGGAAGACTCCGGCCTCTGCATCTGAGCGTTAACTATTCATAAACTTGACACCGACACGGGAGATTGGTGGTGATCAGGGAGCAAATGAGATGGCTGATCGATATCTGGCGGGTGGTTAAAAAGGCTGTCCAAAACACAATGATTTTAGCAACTTGCAGATGTTGAGCACGGGATTGCGGAAAAAAACATGTCCGGACTGATAAGCGGACCGATACAGGATCATGTTGGATGTCAGAACACGCCCGTATCGTGCGGTCCGAACGTATACGGATGGTTTAAGGGTCATTGTTGGAGATGCGCTAACCTTCAAATGACATTTTTCGCATAGAAATGGGTGGCTAGCCCGTCCTTTCCACGACCCAGAGGGTAGTCAAGTTTATGTATGGATGCTTTGTTGTAGTTCTCCTAGGAATCTTCTCTCCTGAACTTCTCCATGCCCCAAACCGTACGAGATACGTTGAATCTTCTCTTGGTCCTACATCTGTGAGCACGGGATTCAATCAATTCACCAAGAAAGTCTTGCTCGAGTGATGTGTCTGATTACAACGACCTTAGTTTTGGAAGCACAACTTGTCCCTTGTGCAGACGGCAGGCAGGCACGCTCTACCAAAGTTACGTTGAAACCAAAGCCGGCCCTGGATTTTCCACTTGAGATCATGTGTTCCTACAAAACATGGTTCAGTTTGCAGCTACCCATGAGTCATTATCAGTCATTTATCTGCTGTGGAAAAATGCATGAGGAGCAGTACAAAAGTCTGCAGTAAACTCTGAAACGATAGTCATGCTAATTTGGAGCACAAGTGCACAACGATACTGGCGGCGACCCATCACGGGAAACCAACAGATATGGGCGCCGTACCACCTGCATGAACGGTTGAACTAGTCGCTTAAAGTAGGAGTATATATAGGCATGTATGTGATTCACCAGAGCGACGTAGACCTTTCTGTTGTTTCATTTGCGTATTGCTAGCTGACGAAAAGTGGAGGGGACAGGGCGTAGTATTGCTATCTGATGAAGAAATGCGAGAAAAGCACAGTAGTAGTCGGGTCGTAGCAAATTCCTTTTTTCGCAGCGCGCACCACATTTTCAGCAACTCCTCACAAGCTAGCTAGAAATGCGTGCGGCCAATAACGAATTGATTTTCCTTTTGGCAGTTTGCAGCAAGTGCACTGCACACATGTGATGGATAGCAGACGTGACAGGGTCTTAATTTGTACTCGTCGCTGGCCTCCCCACCCCAACTTGTCCGGCTATGGAAGAGGACGAAAGAAGCCACGCCGTGCCTGGCCTTGTCGCGGAGCAAGCTTTTGGGCGTCGGCTCCTTGGGCGCATCCCATGCGGCTTTGAATTCCGTCACGAGGCCGACGCTTTTGGTCTGGTTCGATCGTTGCCACCTGCGAGCAGGTCGGTTTCTTTTCGAACCCAACAAAACGCCATCTAAGATTCTAGAAGCTAGCGACCTCCGAGCCTATCCGATTTGGACGCATTCTATCCATCCACGGTTGCCAACGCCAGCTCCCAACCAAAAACCACGGGCAAAACAAGGGATTTGAGGTGATTTGCTTCCTGTCTTTGCCTCCGCTCCGGCCTCCGGGGATGGGATGGGAGGGGAAGAAAAGCAGGCAGGCAGGGGAGAGCGTGGCACGGGCTGGACTTTTGAGGCCTTGTTCGTCTGTTTGTCTGCCCGCTCTCTCCTGGCTGCCAGCGCCAAATGTGACGGACAACCATGGTGCTTGTCCTCGTCCCAGTTGGAGCTATCTATGGCGTGGCGTAAAAGGGCTAAATCCAAACTGTAGCACGTAATAGATCAGTTCCTCTTGAGTTACGTACAGCAGGCCGCAACTGGGAGATTTTCTGTGAATGGATTCAGCCACGCAACTTGACTCACGCACACGTTTGCGACTTGTCACGGTGACACCATATATGCGTGCCGTACAGCGCCTGCTCACGCTTGATGCATGCCCCGGAGATTTTGGACATTGCATTTTCTCTGCTCGGAGTATGACAGCCCGAAGAACAGTGTCTTGGCTTGCCTGTTTGTCTGGGAGTCGGATATTTGGATATGGTACACTGTATATTACTGATTCTTTTTTTTCAAAAACTGCAGATTTCTGTTCATCCTTAGGTGGACATAGTCTAGTGGGGGTCGGTGGCTAGGGGTCGATTCCCTCTTGAGAACCTAGATAGCCCTTCAACCCTTGTGGTTATTCCTCCTTGGGATCTTTCCGATGATGTTCATTAGATGAACAACGAGGCATTTACGATGACTCTATCAATCTCATAGAAGAGTAATAGGATACGATAGGATGCGTGTGTGCACCACCATAGGGGTGAGTATTCGTATGTTCATATGATTATCTATGCTTATAGTGTCTTTGCTCTATCGCCCCCCGACCCCACTTCGAATCGACCATCGTTCGTTGCCCAAATCAACGAACCCTAGTCGCCGCCACCGAATCGACAAGGAGGGCCACCACCAGGTCCACGTTTTGTCCGAAATGGGACCGCGCAGCCACCCCAAGCATCCATCACCACCGGCGCCAGATCCAAGTATCGCCTTGCACCGTCCACTGCCACGAGTGCCAGCGCAAGCAATGCGTCGTCAAGGCGGTCTGAGTTATGAATCGGTCAAATTGGTCCCTGCCAGAAAAATCAGAAGAAAATGACAAAAAGGAAAATATTCTAATTTTTTGACAAATTTTTTGTATGCTTGAAAATTTTCATGATGAAATGACATTTGTGTAAGTCATAAAAAAACAAAAGCAGTACTCCAAAATGACAATTTTGTTGGGCTGACTAAAAAGTCATTTCTGGAGCATCGATTTTGTTTTTTTGTCACGACTTACACGAATGACCTTTTATGATAAAATTTGCATACACACAAACACTTTCTTAAGTTTATCATGCAACGATTTTATTTTTCATTTTTTTACTATTCTACTACTATTTATCAAGGAGCATTTGAGCTCGGGAGCAGCGTCTGCGTGGGTTGATGATTTGTTGTGCATAGAACGCTGCCCAATTTTTACAGCAACTCGTAGCTGGCTAGGCTCCCTATCCGTGTACGTGCTCGTATGGTAATATCTGCGGCGAAGAACGACTTTATTCCCATTTGGCAGGTTGCAACACGTACGTGCACGCACGCAGGACCATTGTAAAGGCCTGCAAAAGTGTCCAAACCCCAATAAATACGAGCTTATCGCTGGCCTCCCCACTCAGGTTTGTTCCGGTGCGGAAGCGACGAGAGAAGAAGTGCAAACAAAGGCTTCCTCCTCTTCACAAACAAACAAACAAACAAACAATCAGACTAAAGCCGAGAGCACGGATACGGATTAGCAGTAGGAACTTGAAAAAGGAGGAAGAAGACAGCGGGACAGCGACGTGGGTGCGACCGACTCCTTTGTCACGTTGCCCGTGGTTCCTGGGACGCATCGCACACGGCCCTGATTGTTACTGCCTCCATCACGAGCTCCTTTGGACTTTGTGGAGCGTTGCCCACCATTTTCGAACCCAACAAAGCACCATTTAAAGCGCACGCTAGTGACCTTGATCGCGACGCCGATGTTTGGGCAGATGGCAACGAAGCGCACAACCAAAACCCACGGGGAAGACGACGTGGTGGGGTGCACCGATTCTTGTCCTTGCGCTCGAGGCTTGGCGTGGGCATCGGACACTTGCCAGCGCCAAGTGCAAAAACCAACACAACACCCATGTTTGTTTGTCTTTGGTTTGGACTTTGTAGTGCCGCATAGGGTGGCGTGACGGGACGGCAGGGAAGGGGCGGCGGTCTATTCCCGCTTGGCGCCATGCGCCAAAGCGGCATGGCATGTGGTTCTTTGCTTTCTTTTCCATCATCCTGCACGTGAAAGGGTCCTTCCTCTTTGTAAGATTCACCATCTGAATGAGAACAGATGGTTGCTCGGACTGCGACGAACATGGCAACGAGAAAAAGCCCGCGGAAGATGACCAATCAGCATTTGCGCTTTGCGGGATGTCTGCTTGCATCCCTATTTATAATATATTGCATCAAATCGGCCTACACAAGTCCAGAATAAAAGAGTATCAACTCGGCCTAGTACACAAATCCATAAGCATGCAAATCAACATATAAAATCCATGAGCTAGAAGCATGAGAGCTCAATTTGAGCACATGTATAGCCGGAGTTGGCAAATCCGGCCCCTCAAACGGCCGAGGACGCGCCCGCGGGCACGGGCCGAGCACCCCTCATATTTGCCACTCTGCATCCGCGTATTTCATATCCGGCGCCTCATATCCATACTACACATGAAAACGTTGATCTACTCTACGTGATCAAAACGACGGACAACAAAAATCAGCTGCAAAGGAACACAAGATCGGCTGCAAACAAACATTAACATACTTCACCACATCCAAAAGATCATAGTTCGTCCCCGGACAAGTTCATAAACTTCTACAACTAAAAACAATATGAACATTGAGGAGGAGGGGGCCCGAAATCACCACTTCCTCGCCGGGCCTTTGCCCTTCCGGTCGCCGGTGCAGCTATAGGCGTCCGCGGCTGGTGGAGCGTCTTGGTCATCGGACGAGGATGTGCAGTTGTCGCCGTCGTCGAAGTTGGAGTCGGAGAGGACGATGAGCCCCTTCATCCGACGGACGGCCCTGTCCTGCTCCCGCTTCAACCTTGCCACCCGAGCCTTCTCCGCCGTTGCCTCCTTCACCTCGCGCACGGACTGCTCAATAGCAAGCCGGAGCGCCTTGGCGTTCTTCCGTCGGAGGCGGCGAGCGTCCGTCTCCGCCGTCATGAGGGAGCGGCGGTACACCCATGCGAGGAGAAGCATGTGCTCGTCGGCGTCCGGCTCCGTCCAGCGGCGGCGGCGCGCGGACTGCTCCGCCATGTCCCTCTCCTGTGCACGCTGCCTCTCGCAGTGCGCGGCGCGCGCCTCCGACTTTGAAGTGCGTGTGCGGGCCGGAGATGCGGGCACAAGCACCCAGCGCTGGCCGCGTGGAGGAGCGGCCGGCGGGGGAAGGAGACAACACGGGGTCGACGCGGACTGGGCTGTCCTTGCGTCGCTGCGCGCGGGCTGGGAGGGTCCAGCTCCGACGTCCGCGCTGCGCCGGCGCGGGAGCTGCGGCGACGGTCCAGATCCGGAGCTACCGCCGGTCTCCACCTTGGACCGCTCCAGCGCAATATGGAGGGCCATCACCTCCTCGTAGTCGAGCTCTGAGACAGAGTCGTTGCCGGAGCTGGTCATCGTGGTGGATGGGATCGGAACCGGAGAGGGAGAGGGATAGAGTGAGCTAGGGTTTGAGCTCGCCCCACGGATTGGGGTTTTTTGTGGGGTCGGTGGTGGGCCGCGCCTGTCGGGGGGACGCGCCCGAGCGTGCCCGGGCCGCTCTATATTTGGGCTGGATATGAGGGGTGACGGTCAGCCCGGCATTTGTCCGCGGTTTGAGAAGTCCGGTTGGATCGGTTTTTTTTTTGACCGGTCAGTGACCGGACAGCCTGTCCGGACATTTGAGACGGTTATGAGAGACCCAGCAGCTGTAGATGCTCTTAGGCGGATATCCATGACGACGTCGTCGAAAGGGCCAGGGTTGATATGGAGTAGCGCCACTAGGAATGCATATATGTGCCCCTGCGCCGCCCGGATTCGGGCGGATCTGCTACCAAGCCGCGGCGAATGATCTGATGTGGATTCACAGCGCCGAGGAATGGGTCGATGTGCCCCTGCGCCGCCTGGGTTCATGCAGATCTGCCACCAAGCGCCGCGTCGGTTCTAGGGTTTGGTAGTGGATAGTAGAACTGTAGAAGGGTAGAAAAATGGACGAAAACTGAATGTGAGATGCTTGATAACCCGTCCAAAGAGAAGGCAGAGGCGTGATCCGTCTGGTCTAGCTTGAATTCACTACACCTAGTACTATCCATAGACATTAGCTAGCTAGGCGTTTTAGAACTAAAGCTTCATTTCCTGTTTCTTATTGTTTCATTTAGAAGGATCGTTGTTTGTTTTAGACTGAACTTGCTGCATGCATATGCATGCGCTGCGTGTGTGTGCCTTCCTGTTTTCGTGCACGTTAGTGCATAAATTTTAGCAGGAATGATGAAGTGATCGATCTATGCGGATTGATCGATTGGATTGCTTGGTGGTTTATCTATCTAACTGTCAGTCTATTTTTCTATTCAATCAAATCATACCAAAGAGGGCAGGTTACATTTGGTGAAAAGGAGATAAACCCAGATGCGATCAGTTCCTTATGAGTTATGTCTAAACTTACAAGTTGGCTGACTGGCTGACAAGTCCATTCGAGAGTCTGTGATAAGTGAGTCATTGAAAGAAGTCGATCACGGGACGCTACTTGATGCCTCGGATCGAATTCAACACTTCCGTCTTGCTCCCCCTATAAAGTAACTAGCAAGGTGGCCCTCGCAAACAGCACTATTACAATAAATATTTGCCATTGTTCGAACTTTTAGATATATTTTGTATTTATTTTCTTATTATGAGTAATTCCTTTCAGATTGGATATTTCCAGTTGATTTGCTTTAACCGGTAGGTTTGACTTATGCGGTTGCACGATAGTGTTACTGTTGTTGTGCCGCATTGATATGAAATGGCAGTTCTATAAGTGTCTAATGTTTCTGTCTCTTTTTTTTTTGCATACAGTGTTTGTTAGCATGTTGCATGTGCATTTTTAACTCAAACTAAACCATGATGTGACTAAATTAAGGAAAAGTGTTAAAAACATCCGACTGATTTCTGAAAAAAATCAACCGCGTCGCTCATGCGCCACGCGTATATCAGGCCACGCACCATCTATCACATTCTCCCTTATCTTCTTTCTTAGGATCACGTTCTCCCTTATCTCCAACCGGTCACGGAGAGCCACTCATTCTTTTCCCTTCTTCGTCTTCTACCTCTGCTTCTCTCCTATCCCGTCCCTTTTCTCTCGCCTCTCTCTTGCAGGCTGGCCGGCAACCACCGGAGTCGCCACTCGTCGCACCCTATTGCTGCAAGAAAGCCACCATCGCACTGCTACTGCTGCGAGTTTCTTCTCTCACTTCCTCTCGCTTCTCTCCTCTGCAGCCTCAAACACACCGGCGCATCATCTGAACGCACGCTCATGCTGCTGCGGCGGCCGGCACTGCAACCGCAGGGTTCTTCGTCGGCGGTGGATGCTACAATGCAACGACAGTGGAGTTGCAATGGAGCTTCGCCGGGGGGCGTCGTCGCTGCGATGAAGCTTTGCCTCGCTGCGCGGTGCCGCCATGGAGTTGCAATGTAGCATCGTCAGGGGCCTTCGATGCTGCAATGGAGCTTTGCCACGCCACGTAGTGCCGCCATGGAGCTACAATGAAGCATTGCCGGGGGCTCGTCGGTGCTGCGATGAAGCTTTGCCGCGCCGTGCCGTGCTGCCATGGAGCTACAATGAAGCAGCGCCTGGGAGTTCGTCGGTGTTGCGATGAACCTGGCGTGCCGCCCCGCGCTGCCATGGAGTGCTGCGTTGTACCTTGCCGGAGTAATCGCTCATGCTGCAAGTAGCCGGCTGCGAACAAGTCGTTGGCGGAGCATATCGGTGGCAGCACCAGCGAAGTGCTGCATTGCAGCTCGCCGGGAGAGTCGCCGGAGAGTGCTGATGCTGCAGTCAACGCCGGCCCACGCAGATGCCGGTGCGGGAAGGAAGAGGTCAGGGGCGCTGCTGTTTTGTGGCTGCAACTCGTCGTCAGGGTGCTGATGTGCTATGATGGACAGCGCGGACGTGAGAAAGGACGAGATGATGCAGGGGAGATCAGACGTTTGCGAGTTTGGAATCCAACGGCAGGCTAGGTGGATGAAATCATCCCGTAGATTTGTAGCGGCCGCCCTAAATTAATTGCAAGAAGTACTATCGAAATATCCACTCTTTCTTAATCCAGAACATGTTCTGTGCATGCAAATGGTATTCATGATATTCTACCGAGGTGATGCTTTGTTATTTCTCCACTGTGAAGCAGTTAACACCTACATGTCCGTCAAGTAATTTTTTCATTATTCTCAACAAAAAGCAGCGAAAAAAAAAATGATTGTACTTCTGCGTATGAAGAAGGTTGGTAACATTTAAACTTTAAAGAATACTTGATAGTACCAATATTAGATTTGAAAATTCCCATGAAGGTTGAGGAGGTTCATGTACATGAACAATAGCATCCACATATAAAAATCAATTACATTCCCTCGATTATGTGGACTTTAGATAAGAGCGTGCGATTATGCTAGGACTCTGATCAACATTGACATATATGTAGCAAGTATTATAAAATAAGTTTGATATTTAGATAACCTAGACTTTATGGTGTTCAATTAAAAGTTGACCTTGTAGCTGCGAGCGTAGTTGCTATATATCACTTATCTGCTTCTTCTGAATAACTAAAGTTTCACAACAGAAAAGATAAAAGTTTCACAAAAGAAAAAGATATGTCGATCTTATGCACCATGTACATAACTGCAATTTCACATGTTATAAATGCCAGATCAGACCCACATTAGCATCACTACTACGGCAATTATATCTAACAAAACTCATTTAAAATATTTATTTTATAGTAAATGGGAGTGCGTAAACTATGGACTTAATTTTCTTGGGTTTTTAAACTTGAAATAAAAATAGGGAGGACTGGCCTCCATGCTTAAAATTACGGCAAAGTGCTCTCTTTGATTACATGTATATAATATGTAATACTTATAGCATTTATATACATAAAACCTATAAAATTGGTGTATCAGCATGAATTAAAGGATGCTCACTGGTACGTAAAACTGAAAGACATTCAAATAAAGAAAAACTGAGAAACAGAGAAATATCGTCATTGAATTCGTACGTCATTCTTCGAAGCAGAAACTGGAACTGAAAACTTAAATCTAAGCATTTCCATTAAGTTTCTGCAGTTCTTCAAGGTAGCAAACAACTGAGTGCGAAAGCTAAACCCTACGTTGGTAACATTTTCTTAATTCCAATCATCCCATTTCACCCTTTTGTGCCCATACAGCAAGCAAAGTAGACCCCATGTAACATCAAATTCTTAATGTGTTATTTCCGTGTCTTAGACGCAGGCGTGGTAGCGGTCCGGAAGCCTCACTTCGTTTCCGGTTTGCGGAAAAAAACACGTCCGGACTGACAAGCGGATCGATACAGGGTCGTATTGGATGTCAGAACACGTCCGTATCGCACGATCCAAACGTATACGGGCGCTTTAAGGGTAGTCGTTGGAGATGCGCTAACCTCCAAATGACATTTTTCGCATAGAAATGGGTGGCTAGCCCGTCCTTTCCACGACCCAGAGGGTAGTCAAGTTTATGTATGGATGCTTTGTTGTAGTTCTCCTAGGAATCTTCTCTCCTGAACTTCTCCATGCCCCAAACTGTACGAGATACGTTGAATCTTCTCTTGGTCCTACATCTGTGAGCACGGGATCGTCCCATTCAATGAATGCACAAAAAAGTCTTGCTCGAGTGAGGTGTCTGATTACAACGACCTGAATTTTGGAGGCATAACTTGTCCCTTTTGCAGGTGGCAGGCTGGCACGATCTACCAAAGTTTCGTTGAAACCAAAGCTAGGCCTGAATTTCTTTCTCCTTGAGAAACATGTGTTCCTACAACACATTGTTCAGTTTGCAGCTACCGTTTTCCAGCTCAAACAACTCCGCGTTTTCAGTTTTGTTTGCTTGGAAAAATGCATCAGCAGCACACATGATCTTGCAGCTGGGAACATGGGATCCCGAATGGT
The DNA here is from genome assembly GCA_011799875.1 of Thinopyrum elongatum. Classification (NCBI taxonomy): domain Eukaryota; kingdom Viridiplantae; phylum Streptophyta; class Magnoliopsida; order Poales; family Poaceae; genus Thinopyrum; species Thinopyrum elongatum. Next base: position 606,150,823 of record CM022299.1, read on the forward strand.
ATGCTGTATGCACTAGACTATGAAATGATAGTCATGTTAATTTGGAGCGCAAGTGCATTATGATACTGGCGGCGACCCGTGACATGAAACCAACAGATACGGGCGCCGTACCGCCTGCATGAACGGTTGGACTAGTCGCTTAAAGTGGTACTCTTAGAGCATCTACAGGCCCTCAAAAGCCCGCGGACTCGCCTGGATGCGTCCGCGGACAGTGACCAGGCACCCCTCTCGCGTCGTCCACATCCGTCTCTCTTATATCCGAACCGCTATATCCATACTATAGCATACAACGTCGATCAAACTACACAGATCAGCTCCGCACATAGAAATTGCACAATGGTTCTCCAAAAGATCCACCAAAGTTCACACAGACAACAAACAACTATATACTACATCTAAAACTTGAAATTAAAATTAACTTCACCACTTCCGGGCCGACCCTTTCCCCTTCTGGTCGCCGGCGTAGCTGTACCCGTCGTCGGCTGGTGGAGGAGCGTCATATTCGTAGGAGGAGGAACCGTCGCCGTCGTCGGAGGAGGAGTCGACGATGACGAGGCCCTTGAGGCGCTGGATGGCCCGGTCCTGCTGCCGCCTGAGCTTGGCCAGCCGAGCCGCCTCCTTCGCCTTCTCCAACGCCTCCCGCTCGGACTGCTCGATGGCAAGCCGAAGAGCCTTCGCGTTCTTCCGGTGGAGCCGCCGAGCGTCCATCCCCGCCGTCATAAGAGACCGGCGGTAGACCCACGCGAGGAGCCGCTGGTCCTCGTCGGGCTCCGCGAGTAACTCGCGCCGACGGTCCTCCCTCTCCCTCTCCCTTGCCCGCTGCCACTCGCGGCGGGCGGCGCGCGCTCCGACTCCGGCGTGTGCGTCCAGGCCGGCGGGACTGGCACAAGCACCCACCGCTGCCCATGAGGGGAGCAGCAGCCGGGGGGCGAGGGGGCGGCGTGGGGAAGCAGCAGCCGGCGGGGCGATGGGACGGCGTGGGGGAGGCTCCGATTGCGCTGGCCGCCTGTCGGAGCTGCCCATGGGCCGGGAGGGGCCAGCGCCGGCGTCCGAGATGCGCCGACGGGGAAGCGGCGGCTGCGGCAAGGCTGCAGATCCGGAGCTGCCCCCGGTGTCCACCTTGGAACACTCCAAGGCGATGTGGAGGGCAAGCTCATACTCTGGATCCACCTCGTCGTCGGAGCGGCTGCCGGAGCTCGACATTGCGTCGGATTCGATCGGAAATCGATGAGAGGAGACGAGAGGACGGAGCGAGAGAGGAGAGTGAGTGAGCTAGGGTTTTGGACCGACGAGGCCGATGGGATTTTTTGTGGGACATCCACGGGGTCGGTGGTGGGCCGGGCTTGTCAGGCGGACGTGCCCGGGCCATCCATATCCGCCCCATATTTGGGCTGGATATGGGGGGTGCCGGTCAGTCCGGGCGTTTGAGGCCCGTTTGAGGCGTCCGTCTGGGTCGAAAAAACGTGACCGGGCAGCCCGCCTGGGCGTATGAGGTGGCTTTGAGAGGTCCGGCAGTAGATGCTCTTAGGTACGTGTGTGATTCACAATAGCGATTTTTTATTTGCGAGGAAAACTTTCAATCTATTCATTAACTGTTAAGGTAGTATTCCCTTCTGACCTTTTTAGTTCGCATATAAGAATTGTCTAAAGTTAAACCCGGTAAACTTTGATCGAGTTTATAGAAAAAAAATACCAACATTCAGAATGAGAAATCAATACCATTAGATTCGTCATGACTTTAGTTTTCATATTGTATAAATTTAGCATTGTAGATGTTAATATTTTTTCATATAAATATGGTCAAACTTTATGAAGTTTGACTTCAGATAATTCTTATACGCAGAAAAAATGGACTGAAGGGAGTACAAACAATAACGATTTAGTGACATGGATCTTTTTATTGTTTCATTTACATATTGCTAGCTGAGGAAAAGAGAAGGGGGCCGGGCGCGCAAGTTGATCAGGAAATCCGAGAAAAACGCACTAGTAGTCGGATCGTAGCCGGATACGCAAACTCGTTTTTGCAGTGCATGGCACATTTTCGGCAACTCTTCCTAAGCTATCCAGGGTCTGTAAAGTTAGTATAAAATTTGAGTCACTTATTTTAGGACGGAGAGAGTACTACGGTGCTGCCGTGCTGGTGTGTGCGGCCAAAAACGAATTGATTTTCCTTTTGTCAGTTTGCAACAAGGGCACTGCACAGAGACAGAGGTGATGGATAGCGGCAGATGTGACCGGCTCTTAACTCGTAACCAAACAGCCACAGTGAAAAATGACAAAACTGGCCTTTTGGCCAAAGTTCAGCAAAAATGACCATGTTTTGAAAATATTTAACAAAATGGCCCTACCCGCATGACGCCCGCATCCGGGGCGCCATGCTGAACAGAACGACGCCCTGGTCAAGGGCGCCATAGGACCGCACTGATCTGCCACGTCGAGTTCAGGGGGGCCCAGTTGTTGCCGCATAAGGCCGCGGGGAGGGGCGCCATGGTGACTAGTATGGCGCCTTGGCCCAGGGCGCCATGCCCCTTCGTTGTGAATAAGCCCCTCGCCCTTCCTTCCTTCTCTATTCTTCTGTGGTCTGCTCGTTCTGTTCTCGCGCCCCCCTCCCCCCGTCGCCCCTCTCTCCCTCCTCTCAAATCCGCGGCCTGAAGTGGTGGATCGAAGGGACAAAACGGTGGATCTTATGCCCCTTCCCATCCTCAAGGCATTCCTCTCCCTCTCCTCTAGTTTTATTGGTCAAAATCCTCACATTGGAGAAACCCTAGTTCATGCTATTTTTAGGGTTAGGTTAATATGATGTATGGATGGGGATATGTGAGGTATTTGATGGTGTTTGAATAGGGGTTTGTTAGTATTTGTATGGTGAGGAAATTTTTAGGTATGACTAGGGATTTTGTTTATGGCATGGTTGGGATATGATAGGATTAGTATGTTTAGTGAATTTTTAGGTATGAACTAGGACTTGTATTTCTTAGATAGACACTTTATTCATGAATGCTTACACATGTATGTGCCAATTTGGTGTAAAAGAAATTATTCTATGGATATGGACATTTGCACTTGTATGTATGTATGTATGTATGTTCTTGCATATGTTTGCAAATGGCAATAGGACTTACGATATACATTTCTAATTTTGCAGGATGTCTTCTCTTATCCATCCATCGTACGACCAAATGCACCGTGGGCGGTTCATGGCAGATGAAGGAAGGCTTTTTGATCAGCTTCACCTGAGGTCCGGTTCGGTTCATGACAAGATGCAGTATGACGAGCGATACACGGAGTATATCCGGAAGACCGGGCTTCTTCCTTTCATCTCACTCGTGTCTCATTCGATGCCAAAGATGAACCCTTGTGCGATCACGGCACTTGTTGACCGATGGCGCCCTGAGACACATACTTTCCACTTCTATGCTGGGGAGATGACGGTCACTTTGCAGGATGTTTCTCTGATCACTAGACTTCCCATCAAAGGAGAGCCTATTTGTTTTAGCACAGATTCTGATGGATGGTGTGAGATTATGGTTGGACTCATAGGGAGGGAGCCGGGGGTGCAAGGGAAGTCTGTCGGTGCAAGTTATCATTGGATTGCTGACAACTTTGGGGTTTGCCCCGTTAATGCGGACGATGAAACAATGCAGCAGTATACAATGGCATACTTGTGGTATGTAGTCACCCGGACTCTTTTCTCTGACGGCACTGGCGTGAGCGCTTCCTTTATGTGGCTTAAATTGTTTTCTGGGTGGGAGCATGGACTCAGTTGGGATACGGCGGCGCTGGCTTATTTGTATCGCCAGGTAAGTAGTTTTGCTTGTAATAGTGTGTTCACCATGTAGAAATTTTCTCTAGTTTGTATTGACATATTTCTTGTTTGTGTGTAGCTGGACGAGGCCTGCCGTAGGGGCGCGAATCCAAGAAATGTCGCAGAGTCAAAGGAAGCAAACATCGGTGGTCCGATGCTTCTCTTATCGATTTGGAGTTGGGAGCACTTGCTAGTGGGGCGGCCGACACCAAAGGGCTATGAGCCGTGGGATGATCATGATGACCCGGACCGTATGCCTACATGGGCGTATAAGTGGGACAAGGTTGAAGGTTTTGTTGGCAATTCAAAGACCATGTATTTGCACTACTGCAACGAGCTCGACATCATGACCCCGGAGCAGGTTATCTTAGTAGCTTGTTGCTTTGTCTCTTCGGTTTTCCAAAAATCATACTAACAACATAGTTTTTTCTTAATCTTTGTTTATAGGTGACCTGGGAACCGTATGGAACGGCGGGCAATATTGGTAGGGGAGCAGGTTTTATTACTTTCAGACTTGACCCAAAGTGTCTACAGGAAGCACACCTATGGCGGATGCCTTGCCCGTTGATTTGTTATTATGCTGTTGAAAGTGCATTGTTGCACTAAATTGTTTTTGACATCTATGACAACTTCATTTGTGTTTCTAACCACATGCTCTAGTGTAAACAACACTGATTAAATTAAAGTGAAGCATGGATGGTTATTCCCTCTCTTATTGGAAAAAGGAAAAGCGGAGTTCCCAAGAAAAGCGGAGTACCATAGTGTTTTCTTGTTTCTTGAGTCCTTAGGGCAGCCGCACTATTAAGAGGGGGTGCATCATAAAAACATCTGGGAATCAACTTGTCTTCTCACATTGATCTGAAAAATCTCACAGAGAAAAGCTTCTGTTCAGGACGGAACTTCCGGGTCGGCCGGAACTTCCGGGGACGGGAAGGTCTGGTAGGGGTCCGGGAAGCTTCCGGGGTACCCAGAGAAACTGCTCTTTTGTGCAATCTCTCTGTGTAGCCCGGAACCTTGCCGGACCCTGGCCAGACTTTCCTTCCCACGGAACTTCCGGGCACTGGAACTTCCGTCCCCTGTTTTAACAGCTTCTGGGGTACTACAGAGTGGATGCAAACTCTCTGTGTAGCCCGGAACCTGGCCGGAACTTCCGTGCGTGGCTGGAACTTCCGGGATACGCAGAAATCTGCCTCCAACGGGCAGATTCCATCCCCTCCTATAAATTGTCTTCTTCTTCCTCACGAAAAACTTGACGACTCCATTTCTCTCACCTCCATTTTCAGACCTCGATTTCTTGGAGATCTCCCTCCTTAGCCACCCAAAGCTCTTGATCTTTTGGGAAGCAAAGGAGAAGTGCTTGATCTACACATTCACCAAAGCGAAAGTTGATTCCCCCCTTGTTTTTGTGGTGCATCTTGTTACTCTTGGAGGTTGGAGACTCCTAGGCGGTAGGAGTGCTCCGGCAAGGAATCGACCATTGTGATTTCCCCCAGAAAGTTTGTGAGGGTTTGGAGACCACCCCAAGGTCTACCACTAGTGGTTGAGAAACGCCTTCATGGTGTTGTCTCAAAGGGAGAATAGGGTGAGCCTTCGTGGCGTTGGTGTGCCTTCGTGGTAACATCCACCTCTCTAACGGTGACGTAGCTTCCCTCCAAGGAAGTGAACATCGGCATACATCCTCGTCTCTCGGAGTTGCGGTTATTCCTAACCCTAACTTTCTACTTGTGGTTACTTGTCTCTTAGTCTTTACTTATATCATATTGTGCTTGCTTACTCACTTACTTGTGTTACTTGTTTACCTTGCTTAGCTCTTAGCATCTTACTTGCAATTTCTAGGCTCACTTTCATATTCCGCATTATTGCCTAAAATTGCTAAGTAACCATTAAAATTTGTAATTGTACCTATTCACCCCCTCTAGGTCCATCTCGATCCTTTCAATTGGTATCAGAGCCTCGTGCTCTATTCTTGTGGCTTAACCGCCCTAGAGCGAGATGAACCCCGATGGGACTCCCCTTGTTGCGGATCCGAAGGATAAGGGCGCGGCTTCCACGGAAGCCAAGTCATTTACTTCTGAGGATCTGGAACGGGCCCTTGCTAAGCAAAAGGAGGAGCATGATGCTTCTCTTGAGGCCTTGGTTCAAATGAGATTAGCCACATTAACCACGATGCTTGCACCACTTTCGGGTGGTACGGCCTCGAGGCCAACTGTGCCTACTCCTAGTAATGATCACTCCAGTGTTCCTTGGCTTTATGCAAGACCTCAAATAGAGAAACCAAAGTATAACCCTCAAGGCAAACCTCCTTTACTTGATGACACTACCGATTTTGCCTTGTGGAGAGTTGCTATGCAGGATCATCTTCGATATGGAAATGATGAGATGTTGGATATCTTGGAGTATGGCTACAAAGTTGTTGACCCGAAGAATCTTACACCAAGAGAAATATATGACAAGAATCTCAATGACACAGCAACCATGTGCATAAGGAGAGGTATGACTGACAAGCAAATGAGACCGTACATACACATCACAAGTGCCAAGAAATTATGGGATAGCATTGTGAGGACCAAGACCGGTACCTCCACTCTCCGGCTTGCTCAATATGAAATTGCCAAGGGTCAATTGCAAAACTTTTGTATGGAGAAAGGTGAATCTCCCAAGCAGCTCCTTGAGCGTCTCATGACTCTCACCGCCGACATCGAGTCTTGTGATTGTGACAAGACACAAGATGGATTCAACTTGACTAAACGATTTCTCGTGGACAAGTTGCTTCATGCTCTTGCTCCATATCATCACCAAATGGTGTGGGACATAAGACAACACCATGGATTCAAGGAAATGACTCCGGATGACATCATATCCACTTTCCAACTATTTGAAGAGTCAAAGGCAAATGATACAAAACATCTTGCCATGCATGGTACCTCAACATCAAAAATCAATCTTGCACTGAAGGCCAAGCATGTATATGAAGAAGAGCAAAGTGAAGAAGAAGAAGATGATGAGGATGAAGATGGTGATGAGATTGACTCCGATGAGAGCCCTTCATATGAAGACATTTCCCTCTTCGTCAAGAAGTTTAGCGCGGGTAAATTCAAGGGAAGATTCCAGAAGAAGAAAGTAAGAAAATGCTACAACTGTGAAGAAACCAACCACTTCTCCAACGATTGCCCTTATGAGAAGAGAGAAGATAAACCAAGGTTTCCCAAGACCTTTCCCAAGAAGAAGTTACCAAATCCTTTGAACTCCAAGCTCAAGAAGAGAGATGGGAAAGCAATGATTGCTCATGAAGAATCCGATCCGGATGATGTTAGTGGTGTTGCCGGAGTAGCTCAAGATTCTCAAAACACCTTGAGGCTAGTCAACAAAAGTGGTGATGTTGTCACCTACAACTATATGAAAGACTACAAGGGCAACGCTCACAAGTGACTAATGGCGAAGGCCGTGGTAGAAGATGGAGAGGACCAAAACTCTCCTGACAAGGTCAAGGTAACTCCACGGTCAAACCCTCCTCTTTTCACTTCTTCTACTCCTTGTGATGAGTATCTTGATGCGGAGGATAATTATGATGATGATAATATAGATGATCCTATGCTTGCTAAACTTAATAAGTTCATGTGCTCCCTCAAAGGAAAGAAGCTCACTATGTTTCGTATGCTTATGGAGATGGTGAGTAAGCACACCATCACCATTAAGGAGCTCGAAACTCTCGTCACCGAGGAAAAGGAAAAATATGAAATCCTTGAGCGGAAAGTTCAATATGAGGAAGCACAAAATGATGAACTATGCTTAAAAATTGGTGCAAACATTGATGTTCATGCTAAAGAACTTGCCTCCTTGAAAAAGGCTAAGGACTCTTGCGAGGAGTTGATGAATGATAAAAGTAAGCTTGTGAAGTCTAATGCTTCTCTCTCTAAGGATTGTGAGCTTCTATCCGTGTCCCTCAAGACTAAGGAAGAAGAGCTCACTCTCCTTACAAAGAGTTTTGAGACGCTCAAGCTTACTTATCTTGAAACTCTAGCCAAGGCTTACTCTTCTCCTATTATCAATGTTGATGCTTGTACTACTAACTCTAGTGGTGACCTAGCATCCATTCTTGAGGAGAATTGCTTTCTCAAGGCACAACTCGAGAAAGGACTCATGACATGTGCTCAAGGACAAAAGAACCTTAATGAGGTATTGAGCCAACATAATGAGGTGTTTGCCAAGGAAGGGCTCGGGTTTGACCCAAGCACAAGCAAGAAGAAAACGTCTTCTCAAAAGTGCACTACCCCTCTTAAAGAAACATTTGTACAAGAAGGACACAAGGAGAAAGGTAAGGTTGTGAGTGGGAAGGCCACAAGGGGCATGCCCACCATCAACAAGCCAAAAGAGTTCATGCCTCCATCCTATGTACTTCATAAAACTAAGGATGGAGAAGTTTATGCAAAATTTGTTGGTCCTCGAAATGCATTCCGGTTTTATGCTATTTGGGTCCCTAAGACCCTTGTGACTAACTTGAGAGGTCCCATTGCAAAATGGGTGCCTCTAACCAAGTCATAATTGTGTGTAGGTTGCTTTCTCTGGTGGAGTCAAATGGGTGATCGATAGTGGATGTACCAATCATATGACCGGAGATAGCAAATTGCTCTACGATTTCATGGAAGGTATTCAACCATTTATGAGCATTATGTTTGGTGGAGGATCAAAAGGACAGGTACTCGGGTTGGGCAAGGTGGCTATCACAAATGACATGTCTCTTGCAAATGTCATGCTTGTCCAATCCCTTAAATACCATTTGCTTTCTGTTCGTCAATTGGCTTCCGTTGGTTATGATACACTATTTGGCCTAACTAATGTGAAAGTCTTCAAGAGAGATACTCTCGAAGTGGCCTTTGTTGGAGAGTTGGATGGCAACCTTTACACGGTTGATTTCTCGAAAGAGAGCACATTCCATGCAACTTGTCTAATGGCCAAGGCCGACAAGGGGTGGCTATGGCATCGCCGGCTAGCTCATGTCGGCATGAGAAATCTTCAAGATCTCTTAAAGGTTAATCACATCCTTGGACTAACCAATGTCTCTTTTGAGAAAGATCGTGTGTGTAGTGCATGCATAGCTGGGAAGCAACATCAATCAAAGCACCCACCCAAGAATATTGTATCTACTTCAAGGCCTTTGGAGCTTCTTCATGTGTATCCTTTTGGGCCTCCTTCATGGGATAGTCTTGGTGGGAAAAAGTATGGACTTGTCATTGTTGATGATTACTCAAGATATACATGGGTGTTTTTCCTCAAGTCCAAGGACGAGACGAAGATCACCTTCATTGATTTCGCCAAGCAAGCACAACGCAAGTTTGTCAAAGAAATCTTGGCAATAAGAAGTGATAATGGCTCCGAGTTCAAGAACTATACCTTGGAAGTATTTCTTAGTGATGAAGGGATTGAGCATCAATATTCCGCACCATACACTCCTCAACAAAATGGTGTAGCCAAAAGGAGGAACCGTACACTTGTGGAGATGGCAAGGTCCATGTTGGATGAATACAAGTCGCCACATAGTTTTTGGGCCGGGCTGTCAACGCCGCATGCCATGCATCAAACCGGCTCTTCCTCTGCACGATATTGGAGAAGACTTCATATGAGCTCCTAACCGGGAACAAGCCAAATGTCAAGTACTTTCGTGTATTTGGGTGCAAATGTTTCATCCTCAACAAAAGAGAATGGTTAGGAAAATTTCAATCCAAAAAAATTGAGGGCATATTTGTTGGCTATGGATCAAACTCTCATGCCTATAGAGTCTACAACAAATCCAATGGATGTGTTGTAGAAACTTGTGACTTGGTGTTTGATGAATTTAATGGTTCCCATGGGGAGCAAGTTGATGTAAGTGATGTAGGTGAAGAAGATTCTTCTCAAGATATTTTGACCATGGGTGTTGGTGCTCTTCTTCCAATGGAACAAGAACCTCATGATGATGAAGAAGAAGATGGAAGTTTCACACATCGTCAAACCACTTCAACACCCATACCACCACAAGCTCCTATTGCTCAACCGATGTCCGTAGTTCAAGTACAAGAAGAAGATCAAGTCCCTCACCATGATCATCTTCAAGAGCAAGATCACCACCAAGAGCAAGAACAAGAAAGTGCAATCATTGATGATGAACCTCAACAAATGCAATATGAAGAAGAAGATCTTCCACCACACATTAATGATCCATATGTTGAGGATGTGGATGATGGACATGAAGTTGAACCTCGTGAAACCCTAACCTCCATCATGCCCCGAGTGTCCGGTCGTGTTGATGTTGATCAAATTCTTACCGGCATATCGGATGGTAGAGTCACTTGTAAACATTTAACAAACTTTTGTGCTCACTTCTCATTTGTCTCTAGTGTTGAACCACTCAAGGTACAAGATGCATTGATGGACAATGATTGGCTTGTTGCTATGCAAGAAGAGTTGAATAGTTTTGAACACAACCAAGTGTGGTCATTAGTCAAGAGACCAACTACGAAACACAATGTCATTGGAACAAAATGGATTTTCAAGAACAAGCAAGATGAGAATGGTGTAATCATCCGAAACAAGGCAAGGTTAGTGGCACAAGGGTACTCACAAGTTGAAGGTTTGGACTTTGGTGAGACCTTTGCTCCCGTTGCCCGTCTTGAATCTATTCGCATCTTACTTGCCTATGCTGCTTTCAATGGTTTTACATTACATCAAATGGATGTGAAGAGTGCTTTCCTTAACGGTCCTCTACAAGAAGAAGTATATGTTTCACAACCACCTGGGTTCGTTGATCCCGATCACAAAGACTATGTGTATAAACTTCACAAGGCTTAGTATGGCCTCAAACAAGCACCTCTTGCTTGGTATGATCATCTTAAAAAGTTTTTACTCGATGATGGTTTTGTGAGAGGGGTGATCGATCCCACTCTTTTTACTAAGAGGGAAGAGGGTGATTTGATCTTATGCCAAATCTATATAGACGACATCATTTTTGGTTCTCCTAACATTCATTTGTGTAAGAAGTTTGCAGCTTCCATGACCAAGAACTTTGAAATGTCACTCAATGCGGACTTGAAGTTCTTTCTCGGATTTCAAAAACAATAATTTCAAGAAGGAATTTTCTTGTCTCAAACAAAATACCTCAAGGATATTCTAGAGAAGTTTGACATGACAAATGCTAGCCCATGTAAGACACCCATGCCTTCAAAAATTGTACTCACTGAAGACAGAAACGGTATCCCTTTCGACACATCTATTTACCGCTCTATGATTGGTTCATTGCTTTATCTTTGTGCATCTAGACCAGACATCATGTTCAGTGTATGCATGTGTGCTAGATTTCAAGCTTCCCCTAGGGAAAGTCATCATAAGGCGGTTAAGCATATTCTTAGATATCTTGTTCACACCCCAAAGTTGGGTCTATGGTACCCCAAGGATGCTAAGTTTGATCTCATTGGGTACACGGATGCGGATTGGGCTGGTGACAAAGTGGGACGTAAGTCCACCTCCGGTGCATGTCAATTTCTTGGATGCTCCTTGGTAAGTTGGTCCTCAAAAAAGCAAAATTGTGTTACCCTCTCCACCGTTGAAGCCGAATACATTGCAACAGCCAGTTGGGCAACTCAATTACTATGGATGAGGCAAACTTTGAAGGATTACGGTATCACCTATAGACATGTGCCTCTTCTATGTGATAATGAAAGTGCCATCAGTATTGCTGAGAATCCCAAAGATCATCTTCGCACCAAGCACATTGATATTAGGTATCATTTCTTGAGAGATCATGTGGAAAAAGGTGACATTGATATTGCTCATGTTGCTACAGATATGCAACTTGCAGACATTTTCACCAAACCATTGGATGAAGCAAGGTTTTGTCAACTTAGGCATGAACTTGGTACCTTGGAGCTTGACAACATTATGTGAAATCTAGTACCCATGCATGCATTTACTTTATGTCTTGTCTAGATGTAGGCATGTGTTTAGGGGGAGACATTCAACTCATGAGTTTTCTCTCCCTATATGATGCATAAACAAACCAAACACTCTCAAAGTTACTATCTTTTCACTTTTGTGACTTAGTACTTTAAATGATGGAGTTGTGATGTTGGGCTCAAGGTTAAAATCTTCGTAGTGCCAAGTCACATATACTCAAACATGGTGGACTCGTCCACCGCCTTCTCTTCGAGAAGTTGTACTTATTCTTCATCTCCTTTGGTGTTTTTGCCCGGTGTTTTCTCTCTGATTGAGTTTTCTCGTTGTTGCTCTTGAGTGTTGTCGATTGTGCTGCCCATAGCTCAGGTTCTGCCCAAGCCTCTCTCATCTCGCAACCCTCTGATATTTGTCTGGTTCACAAGCTTCAATCCAACCACATAAATGTTGATTGGGTGTGTGGTTGTCTTGGGAGCTTTCGGACTCCCTCCCTCTAGTTCTCAGGAGTTCAGAGAGACCGTATTCTCTCTGGATATCCCGGAACTTCCAGGGTGGTGTCCGGAACTTCCGGCCGCCGGAACTTCCTGGCGTCGCGTGTTTGGGGCACATAACGTGGGCAGGGGATGACAAAGGGGTATTCTCCCCCCTTTCCTCTGTTCCTCCCTCTGCTCCCTCCCTGCGGCGCCCCTCACCCATCGACGACTTCCGGGCGAGCTGCAGGCCCCCGGAACCTCCGGCCCCTTCTTCCCTTCATCGTGTTTGGAGGACATCTGTGCTCTCCACCATCTCCATGGAGGAAGGTAACCTAAGCATTCCTCTGCTCTCTCTATGGATTCTCCTAGGGATTGTAGATCACGCTTATGGTTGTAGGATAAACACAAGCATCAAACCCCGAGTCCTGCATCCATGTTAGATCTGCCGTGCTCCCTCTCATTTATCATCCATTATACGATATGTCCCTGTCCGCTCCTCAGATTCAGAAGGAGCCCTGCGACCATGCCGGTGCCCGGAACTTCCGGGCAGGCCGGAACTTCCGACCTCGCTAGGGTTTCCATGTTCGGGCCAAGGACGGTACTTCCATCGGCCAGAACTTCTGGGTTCCCCGGAACTTCCGGCCTAAGCAGAGTTCTGTCATGTTTTTTCGTATAATGAGATTCTTTAATTTTCTGTTTTGAGGCTTGTGTACTTATTCTATTCCCATGCTATTTCTCTCATCTCTGTCAGCAGGAGGGTCTGGCTCGCGTGCTCGCCCATCCAAGGTGTATGAACGGAAATCCAAAGAACGGGTCAAGAAGACAAAGGCTGTTGTTTTGGGCCGTGAGAACATGTTTGACTACCATCCTGAGGAAGATGCTGAGGCTGAAGACAGTGCATCTCCTCCTGCTGCTCCCGTTCACTCCAAGAAGCGGAAGACTACTTCCAAGAAGGCCAAGGCAACAAATGTTCAACCTCCTCCTCCTGAGCCGGTCAGAATTAGGGAAATGCCCACACCTGAGTGGATTGCTCTTCGCCGGGTCAATCCTTATCGCCATGACCGTGACCATGTGGCTGATTCCAAGTTTTGGACACTAATCCAGCAACACAACTATGAGGAGATCTTTACTCAGTTTGTCAGCAAGTGTGTCATTCAGAAGTGTATCAACATTGCTCACTTTGACAAGACTCCCACAAATTCTACTTACTTTGATGGGATCCAGAGCATGTGTGTCAAGCTCAACCTCCTTCCGCTTATGCGCTTTCAACATGATGTGTCTCCACCTCTTGTGGCTCAGTTCTATGCCACTGTGCATTTTGGGACTGATATGCAGCGCACTCTTACTTGGATGAGTGGTGAGGAGAAGTGTTCTGCTCCGTTCTCAGTGCTGGCCGGCCTTTTGGGATATGAGTATACTGACACTACTGTTGACCGTGGCTACAAGATCCATGACAAAGGGGTCTATCAGGCTATTCACTTGGCTGATTTATATCCTCCATCCGGAAAGGTTGGATCTGTTGGTGATCTTCTGCTTTTCTATGACATCATGCACCGGATCTTTCGGGAAACTCTTGCTGTCAAAGTGGGTGACAAGAACAAGATTCGTGGCCACCTCATCAACCTTCTTCACTACACTTGTCACAACTCTGAGCAGGGCCCCATTGATGTGATGGATTTTATGTGGCATGAAATGTACAGTGTGGTGATGAACCGCAAGGTTCCTATCTATGCTCCCTATATTACTGCCTTGATTGCTGAGATTGCTCCTGATGCATTTGCGGGCCGGCGTCTGACTGTTCACTCCAGTGTTAGCTTGTTGGTTAAGAAGGGCAAGGCGACTGCTAATGAGGGAGATGATGATGAGGAAGAGGAGCTACATGCTGGAGATCCACACCACTTTGAGCTTCGCCCCCGCTCTCATGCTTTTCATCGTGGGGAGCCTAGTGACTCCGGGTCAAGGAGGAGCAACAAACTTTGGCGTCTTCTCAAGAACATGTTCTGTCTGCAGGAAGATATGCACAAGAAGCAGTGGGAGGAGCACAAGTCTAGGAAGAAGGGCATGAAGGCTCTTAAGGATGGTATGCGTGCATCTGGTATGGACATTGCTGACGGTTCCGAGTCTAATGTGACTCCTTTTGAGAAATACCAGTCCAAGTTTGCTCGGTTTGATGTTGAAGCCGGAGATGAAGCCTCTTCTCACCGCCCTCACAGCCCAGGGTCTTCTGGAGAGTCGTCTGACGACCCCTCTGCGTCCCTTTCCTAGGGGCTGTTTGTGGTTGCCTCCACCTTTCCTTTTTGCCATCTTGGTGACAACAGGGGGTGATGTTGTGGTGCTTGATAGGGCTTATCATTTTTTATCTCTTGCCTATTTTATGTTGCTTGGTGAACCGTTGAACCTTTGCTCTTATTTGGATCTTATCTTGTTATTCGAACCTATTATGCTCCGTTAACTATCTATCTTTGTGTGAGCATTTTATGGCAAGTGGGTTACATGGCATATTCTATACTCTCATATTGTGAGAGACATCTATCAGGCAATGATATATCTATATTTGTCTCGTCACTATGAAAAACAAGGTTAGTAAAACGTTCCATGTCGATATATCTTTCTTATGTGGGTATCCACAGTGATAGGGGGAGTTTCCTCTAACCATGTCATTTAATTCAAATGCAATCTTAAAATAAGGCATGGGTTGTGGGGGAGTACCTACCTTTCATTAAATCTACTTTATATCTTATATACTTTATGTGATTACCCTCTCAAGCATTGTTGTCATCTATGTCAAAAAGGGGGAGATTAAAAGTGCATTGTTGCACTAAATTGTTTTTGACATCTATGACAACTTCATTTGTGTTTCTAACCACATGCTCTAGTGTAAACAACACTGATTAAATTAAAGTGAAGCATGGATGGTTATTCCCTCTCTTATTGGAAAAAGGAAAAGCGGAGTGCCCAAGAAAAGCAGAGTACCATAGTGTTTTCTTGTTTCTTGAGTCCTTAGGGCAGCCACACTATTAAGAGGGGGTGCATCATAAAAACATCTGGGAATCAACTTGTCTTCTCACATTGATCTGAAAAATCCTACAGAGAAAAGCTTCTGTTCAGGCCGGAACTTCCGGGGACCGGAAGGTCTGGTAGGGGTCCGGGAAGCTTCCGGGGTACCCAGAGAAACTGCTCTTTTGTGCAATCTCTCTGTGTAGCCCGGAACCTTGCCAAACCCTGGCCGGAACTTCCATCCCCCGGAACTTCCGAGGCGGCCGAAACTTCCGGGCATTGGAACTTCCGTCCCCAGTTTTAATAGCTTTCGGGGTACTACAGAGTGGATGCAAACTCTCTGTGTAGCCCGGAACCTGGCCGGAACTTGGCCGGAACTTCCGGGGTCCGAAACTTCCGTGCGTGGCCGGAACTTCCGGGATACGCAGAAATCTGCCTCCAACGGGTAGATTCCATCCCCACCTATAAATAGTCTTCTTCTTCCTCACGAAGAACTTGACGACTCCATTTCTCTCACCTCCATTTTCAGACCTCGATTTCTTGGAGATCTCCCTCCTTAGCCACCCAAAGCTCTTGATCTTTTGGGAAGCAAAAGAGAAGTGCTCGATCTACACATTCACCAAAGCGAAAGTTGATTCCCCCCTTGTTTTTGTGGTGCATCTTGTTACTCTTGGAGGTTGGAGACTCCTAGGCGGTAGGAGTGCTCCGGCAAGGAATCGACCATTGTGATTTCCCCCGAAAAGTTTGTGAGGGTTTGGAGACCACCCCAAGTTCTACCACTAGTGGTTGAGAAACGCCTTCGTGGTGTTGTCTCAAAGGGAGAATAGGGTGAGCCTTCGTGGCGTTGGTGTGCCTTCGTGGTAACATCCACCTCTCTAACGGTGACGTAGCTTCCCTCCAAGGAAGTGAACATCGGCATACATCCTCGTCTCTCGGAGTTGCGGTTATTCCTAACCCTAACTTTCTACTTGTGGTTACTTGTCTCTTAGTCTTTACTTATATCATATTGTGCTTGCTTACTCACTTACTTGTGTTACTTGTTTACCTTGCTTAGCTCTTAGCATCTTACTTGCAATTGTTAGGCTCACTTTCATATTCCGCATTATTGCCTAAAATTGCTAAGTAACAATTAAAATTTGTAATTGTACCTATTCACCCCCCCTCTAGGTCCATCTCGATCCTTTCAGCTGTTGAGTTTTGTCAACAACAACGAGTTATGGCACAGTTTGGCTTATTTCAAGAGACCCCACCGAAGTACAAGGACACTTCGATACATTTGCATAGGTGAGTGTTTAGCACTTCAAATGCTTTTCCATTGTTTTCAAGATAGTAACGAAAATGCATTTTTCAAATGATTTTCAGTCTCGACAAGATGAAGCAGAAGAGTATAAAAAATGGAATCTAGAGCACGACATGTATATCCAGGAGTTCAAGCACAAGCTCAATAAGATTGAGCTTTCATTTCGTCAACCCACTTCTAAGCCTCCCCCACGGCTTTTTGATACGGAAGCATTCAACAATTATCTCGTGTGGTTTTGTTCCGTTACACGTACTCAACTTAACGCACCCGCATTTCAACCAGGGGACATATTACATGAACCCAATCCAGGTTTTGATCGGATGGCTAATATGGAGTACAACAGGCTTATTAGAGATGGTAGACGGTATGAATCGGCGCCACCTATCCGCTTTGTGGTAAGTTACCGTTATCTGTACGTGCTTGTCTACATTGTGCCAAAATGATTTGTCCTATTGTGTGCAATAGCAAAACGAGCTCTCGAAGCATGTCAACGATGCCGGCGAGGCACTCAAGTACCCTCCAGGTGAAGAGTCATACAACAATCTTAAAGCTTTTGTTGAGGTATGACATTTGATAATTTGCTTTCCATACACATTTTTGAGGTATATCTCCTAACTTCATGATACATCAATTTCATAGCGGAGCATGTCTTGGGCACGTGGCCTTGGTGCTCTACTACGCTGCCGCTCCACCGATGTTGCCGTCCCTACTGCGTCGAGGTCAAGATCATCATCAAGCGTAAGGATGGCAATTTTACCCATGGGTACGGGTACCTGCGGATACCGTACCCGCATGGGCAGGGTATGGGCACAAGTTTATACCCATGGGTAGTACCCATACCCTACCCGTTAAGTCATGGGTATAGCCTTTTACCCATGGATATACCCATACCCTACCTGTTTATACTGACATGTGAACCTTACCCGTGATTCATAAGTGTACCTATGTTAAAGGTGTGTCATGAGCTTGTGAACCTATGTTAAAGTTGTCACCAATTGTCAATTTGAATTGACATAATTGTCATGTATTCATCTACCCGTTATTGAGTTGAGATCAATGTTTTTTTTTCAAATGTGCTATAGATGAATGTAAAATTGTGTATAACTTGTGTACTGTTTGCTCTACCCATTGGGTACCCAATGGGTATGGGTGCCCGTCGGGTATGGGTACGGGTAAAGTTTCCTACCCATGGGTACGGGTATGGGTAGAATTTTGTACCCACTGACTACACGGGTATGGGTATGGTATTGCTCTACCCGCCCCATACCCTACCCGTTGCCATCCTTAATCAAGCGGCACCCATCATGCAGCCGACGAATTAGTTGATGGCGAGGGGGAGGAGGGGGATGAACAGACGCATGATAAGATTAACACCTCGCAGATGCCTGATGCGCCTCAGCCTAGTCAACGGCGTGGAAAGTATACTCCGGGCAAGTACGCAAGGAAGGCACGTAAGGACCTGGTGATCAAGGACGCCTCAGAGGAGGAGGAAGAAGAGGAGGTGCCACAGTTGCAGAGGAGGTGTCACACGTATTTTTTCTGGGCGCCATGTATGACGCCCGGGCCCAGGGCGCCATACTTACTAACATGGCGCCTTAAGCTAGGGTGCCATGCAATTCACTTTTCTGTTTTTTTGTAACTTATGTGGTTTCTATTTTTTTGTAACCTACATTGTTTCTGTTTTTATCATAACTTCCTGACATACATAAGTTCAACCACCACATACATTAGTTCCACACATACATAAGCTCATGACTTACATTAGTTCCACACATACATAAGTTCATGACTTACATTAGTTCCAGACAGACATAAGTTCAACCACCCAAAAGGTTCACGACTTACATTAGTTCCACACATACATAAGTTCAACCACCCAAAAGATTCACGACATGCATAAGTTCCACACATACATTAGTTTCACACCCCAAGCCAATAAGCGAAGCCTTGACCACCACCATCACCACGGCCACGTCCTCGAGCTCCACCGTCACCACGGCCATGTCCTCGACCTCCACCGTCACCACGGCCACGTCCTCGAGCTCCACCGTCACCACGGCCACGTCCTCGGGATCCACCACCATCACCGCGGCCAACACCACCATCACCATCTCGTTTTGATCTCTTTCTTTTGGTACAACCTCTATTATTGTGCCCCTCGTTGTTACATTCACCACAACGGCTGATATCACGAGGCTTCGCGAAATGTTGGCTCCCCCATTCCTTACGGAATCCACCATCCCAATCATCCATGTCACCCAAGAAACGCTTTGTCTTCCGTCTTCCACGTGTCACCACCTTCATTTCCAAATCGGGGTATAGTGGGGGTCCATGGTATTCCGGCCATTTAGATTGGTCTAGGTAGGGATGAAACTTCGCAGCCCATGTATTTTTGACCGCATCGATCGAATACTCTTCCAATCTTACATTGTTGGTCATGTTGGCACTCAAATTTCTAGTGCGGGATGCAGCCATCAAGTGAGAGCACGGGAGATGATACAATGTAGGCCTCTCGCATGAGCACGCCCTCCTCTTAAGATAAACTTTAACGAGCCACCTCCATATGGCACACCATCACGCGACATTCCACTGTGCTCATCAACTTGGTAAATCAATTCTATGTTATCAAAGGACTGGATTTTGTGTGAAACCGCCTTCCTTGCTTCGTATTCCATCCAATCGTCGACCTTTGGTGGATACTTGTACATCTTTTTGGCCTTATTTTTCCTGGACATCAACTTGGCTGTTTCCTCACTATACTTTTGAAAATAGGCATTCAACTTCTGAAATGTATACTCTACTATTGCTGTCACCGGCAATGCACGGACACCCTTTAGCACCATGTTGAAACATTCAGCCATGTTGTTTGTCATGTCACCATACCTCACTCCATCGTTGTCAAAAGCTCGTGCCCACTTTCCTTTATCAGCAAGATTCCTATTTAGGAATTCTTTGCCACCATTGTTTGCTTTGGCATACACTTTGTCCCACAATTCCTCGAAATGTCTAGTGGTGAATGCGAGACAACAATCATGAAGAAGGTCAGACAATTCCTTGTCTCCACATGCCCGGTAAAAGGTTGACACAAAATACCTCATGCACCACCTATGGTGCACGCGAGGATGTCCTGGAATGTCAGTCTTCACTGCATTGAGTATCCCTGGGTGGCGGTCCGAGATGATGCAAACCTCTCTTTGAGGTCCAATTACCTTGGTCCTCACTAGATTAAGAAACCACTCCCAGTTGTCATTGTTCTCCGCCGACACCAAAGCCAAAGCCAATGGAACCAATTTGTCACCACCATCATTAGCAACAGCGATCAACAATGTTCCCTTGAACCGGCAGGTCAGAAATGTGCCATCCACGGACATAACCGGCCTACAATGCTTGAAGGCCCTAATGCATGGCTCAAAAGTCCAGAATGCACGTCCAAATATTCGAACGGTTGCATCGTTGTATATCCTTGTTCTCACGCCATCTGGCTCCACCACATAATACATGCCAAGATTTTCTGCCGCCATCGCTTTCAACACCATCGCGAGGCGGATGTATGATTCTTCCCAATCACCGTACAATATCTCAAAGGCAGCTTGCTTGGCCTTCCATGCCTTCCCATATGTCACCATGTACCCAAAAACCTCCTTCACCATCTCCATCAACGCCCTAATGGGATATGTCGGGAGTATCTTTATGGAGGGTGAAAATCGATATGCAATGAATTTGGAGGTCAATTGACGGTGATCATCCTTTACATTAGCATCATCAATATCCTTGCCACTACATCGGTGGTGAAACACGGAACTTGTAATCTTCCATTGTGGCCTACCTTTGACACATCTTGCACGGATAATGATACGTCTCCAACGTATCTATAATTTTTGATTGTTCCATGCTGTTATATTATCATTCTTGGATGTTTTACAATCATTTTATATCAACTTTATATCATTTTTTGGGACTAACCTATTGACATAGTGCCCAGTGCCAGTTGCTGCTTTTTGCTTGTTTTTTACTTCGCAGGAAATCAATACCAAACGGAGTCCACACGCAGCGAAACTTTTTGGTGATTTTTTCTGGACCAGAAGACACAAGTTGGGCCAAGAAAGTACCTGAGGGGTGCTCCGAGGGGAGCACAACCCACCAGGGCGCGCTTGGGGGCCCAGGCGTGCCCAGGTGGGTTGTGCCCACCTCGGCCGCCTCCCGCACCGCTTCTTTACTCCATAAATACCCCAATATTCCAGAAACCCTAGGGAAGTCGACGAAAATCAATTCCAGCCGCCGCAAGTTCCAGAAACCACAGATCCAATCTAGACACCATCACGGAGGGGTTCATCATCGTCATTGGTGCCTCTCCGATGATGCGTGAGTAGTTCATTGTAGACCTACGGGTGCGTAGTTAGTAGCTAGATGGCTTTCTCTCTCTCTTTTGATTCTCAATACAATGGTCTCTTGGAGATCTATTTGACGTAACTCTTTTTGCGGTGTGTTTGTTGGGATCCGATGAACTTTGAGTTTATGATCAGATTTATGTTTTTATCCATGAAAGTTATTTGAGTCTTTTGATCTCTTATATGAATGATTACTTATAGCCTCATATTTCTTCTTTGAATCTTTGGTTTAGTTAGGTGAAGTAGATCGATTTTTCTTGCCATGGGAAGAGGTGCTTTGTGATGGGTTCGATCTTACGGTGCTTGATCCCAGTGACAGAAGGGGAACCGACACGTATGTATCGTTGCTATTAAGGATAACAAGATGGGGTCTATTTCTACATAAATAGATCTTGTCTATATCATGTCATCGTTCTTATTGCATTACTCCATTTCTCCATGAACTTAATACACTAGATGCATGCTGGATAGCGGTCGATGTGTGGAGTAATAGTAGTAGATGCAGGCAGGTGTCGGTCTACTAATCTTGGACGTGATGCCTATATAATGATCATTGCCTGGATATCGTCATAATTATTTGAAGTTCTATCAATTGCCCAACAGTAATTTGTTTACCCACCGTATGCTCTTTTTCTCGAGAGAAGCCACTAGTGAAATCTATGGCCCCCGGGTCTATTTTCTCATCATATATTTTCAGATCTATTTTGCTATTTGCCTTTTTATTTATTTGCCACTTTTATTTTTAGATATATATTTCTAAAAACCCAAAAATATTTTGCTTCACTTTATTTTATTTGCGATATATTTATCCAATCTACTACAATTTATCTCCCGTCAACTTGCCAATTTCTGGCGCCGTTACCCGAAAGGGATTGACAACCCCTTTAACACGTCGAGTTGCAAGTATTTGTTCTTTGTGTGCAGGTGCTGTTTACGGAGTGTTGCTTGGTTCTCCTATTGGTTCGATAACCTTGGTCTCATCACTGAGGGAAATACCTACCGTTGCTGTGCTGCATCATCCCTTCCTCTTTGGGGAAATACCGACGTAGTTCAAGCCAACATCAAAAGGAATTTCTAGCGCCGTTGCCAGGGAGACATCATCAACATCTACCAGGTTCCTATTCATAAATATAATCTCCTTGCAATTTACATTATTTGCCATTTGCCTCTCATTTTTCTCTCCCCCACTTCACAAAAATTTGCCGTTTTATTCGCCCTCTTTTTCGTTCGTCGTTTTCTCGTCAGATGTCCTATTTGCTTGAACTTGTCACCATGAGTGACTTTGGCATGGCAGAAACAGATGATGGCCTAACTCCTAAAATTGGATGATCCGGCAATCTGGATGCTAAAACTTTTGTTTTGGGGCAAGGGAATATTATGGGGAAAGAACATATCCAAGAATTTTTCAATTGTGTCGGAAATTTAACTCTTGATGATGCTCCTATACTTAAAAGAACAAAATCGTATGCAGAAGCTATTTCAGCACTAGTTCTGAAACTTGAGAATAAGTTCATCCGTACTCATCCTACCTTGCAAAGATTGTTTTATGAGTTACCTGTTATAAAGAATCCCAAAGCTAAAAAGTTGGCTACCCTTGTTCTTATGAATGAATTTGACTATATAATACGGGAAGCTAGGGAGATCTTTGATTTTTATGGTATGAACCATGAAAAACCGGTGATAGATGAGATCCTTTATAATAGTGATTATATGTTAAGACACTTGCTTGGAAATAATCAAATTTTTGATGAGAATCTTAAAAAGGAAGTCCCTGTTTTAGACATAATCCAACAAGTTTTCAATGATGTTAATCAACACTATTCTTGGATTGTTGCCGGAAATCAAAAGGGTACGATGATAGCAACTTGATAGTGCTAAAGTCTCTGTGGATGAGGTGTTTTATGTTGTCTTTGCAAAACCACCTAACAAAAACACTTCCAAGGGAAGTGGAAACAAAGATGACAATACTTAGATCTTTGCATTATGCCTAGCTAAGGGCGTAAAACGATAGCGCTTGTTGGGAGGCAACCCAATGAATAAAATTTATTTTCATCTTTTTCTTTCTGTTCTTGAGTGTTTGCACAATTATGCTACTGTTATGATTGTGTTTTTTGTGTTTTAATTAGTCTTTGTGCCAAGTAAAGCCTTTAGGATAGCTTTGGTGATAATTGATTTGATCTTGTTGGAAAACAGAAACTTTTGAATCCAGTAAAACAATTTTTAAAATTCACAAAGGCAACGAAAAATTCTTATTTGTTTACACAAGATTTATATACAAATTTCCTATGTTTTCCTAGTTTTTCAGAAATTTTGGAGTTATATAAGTATGAGAACAATTCGTATCTTTACAGACTGTTCTGTTTTTGACAGATTCTGTTTTTTTGCATTGTGTGCTTATTTTGATGAATCTATGGTTTGTATTGGAGGTTATAAGCCATGGTAAAGTTAGAATACAGTATATATAATGCAATCATAAAATTTGAATGGGTTTTATACAGTACTTAAAGTAAAGATTGGTTTTCATATACTAACGGATCTCACGAAGGTTTTGTTGAGTTTTGTGTGATTGAAGTTTTCAAGTTTTGGGTGAGATTACGATGGATGAAGGAATAAGGAGTAAGAAGAGCCTAAGCTTGGGGATGCCCCATGGTACCCCAAGCCATTATCCAAAGATAAGCAAGCAACTAAGCTTGGGGATGCCCGAGTTGCATCCCCTCTTTCTTCTAACGACCATCGGTATTTTACTTGGAGCTATATTTTTATTCGTCACATATCATGAGTTTTGCTTAGAGCGTCTTGTATGATATGAGTCTTTGCTAGTTTTGCTTTTTATTTTTAGTCATGAATCCTTGCTGGACACCTATTTGAGAGAGCCAAAATTATGCTATGACTTGTTAGAATTGCTCTCTATGCTTCACTTAAATCTTTATGAGCTATGGAATTGCTCTAGTGCTTCACTTATATCTTTTTGAGCACGGTGTGCTTTAGTATTTTTGAATAAATGCTCTCATGCTTCACTTAGATTTATTTGAGAGTTAGTATTTTTTTTAGAAATTCTCTCTTGCTTCACTTAAATTATTTTGAGAGAAGAAAATTTTATGCTCATGTTCTTCACTTAGATTTGTTTGAGCTATCAAAAGCAACTTATGAAATTAGTCCCAAAGTGATAGATATTCAAGAGGGATATAATAAAAACTTTCATGAAGATCATTGGACAAAATAAACTTGATTCCTTGTAATAGTTTTGCGATATGTTGATATAATATGTGAGTCATGTTGATGAGTAATTATGCTGTAGTAAGAATATTGGTGTTAAGGTTTGTGATTCCGTATGCAAGCACGAAAGTCAATAATTATGCAATGAAATTACATCCTACTTGTGGT
Organism: Thinopyrum elongatum; assembly: GCA_011799875.1. NCBI lineage: Eukaryota > Viridiplantae > Streptophyta > Magnoliopsida > Poales > Poaceae > Thinopyrum > Thinopyrum elongatum. The sequence continues at coordinate 606,175,093 of CM022299.1, forward strand.
GCATTATTCGTTGTTAGTTATGCTTAATGCTCGCTTATGAGATTTTTCGTTTCTTGGTCGGATGCTTCTCAATCTTTTGCTAGCCTTCATTTGCACTAAGTTTGATCACTACTTGTGCATCCAAAATCCTTAAACCAGTTTTGCCATATGAGTCCACTATACCTACCTATATGCGGTATTTCTGTGCCGTTCTAAGCAAATTTGTATGTGCCATCTCTAATTTCAAAATAAATTTCTCTTTTGTGTGCTCGTACCGCTCATGAAACGGTAGGGGGTGGCTGATATTTTTCCATGCTAGATGTGTTATTCTCAAGATGAGTGTTTATTCACTTGTCATTGCACGAGAGTACGGCAAAGATATTAGGGATGCCCAATCCCGAAATGAAAATGAATTTACTTTATGTTGTCAAATAATAAATTCCTTGGAAAGTGTTGGTATGGACGGCACCCGTGGGTTCGGTTAGCCGTGGAATGTGAAAGTATGGTGGGAACCGCCTATGATATATCTAGCATGGAAAGTATTGGGAACTACTCGATCGTTTTCATTGATAGGAAAATCATGCCACCCAAAATGTTTTATCTCTACTTTCTTCGCTTTGAGCTCTGGCACCTCTACAAATCCCTACTTCCCTCTGCGAAGGGCCTTTCTTTTACTTTATGCAATTTTTATTTTATTTTGAGTCTCCATCTTCTCTTATAAAGCACCAGCTAAGGGGCACTATGATCGTACTTGAGCATTGGGTGTAGCTATTATGCGAGTGTGTTTCATAAATGGATCAATGATTGAGCATAATGGGCTAGGGATAACTTGCTTTAGTGTTGATATTTTGAAAGACATGGTTGCTTGTTGATATGCTTGAGTATTGAAATCTTCATGTCAAAACTAGACTATTGCTTTGAATCATATAAAAGTCCAAATGTCCATGCTACAAAGAAAAGAATATGTGATGAACATGTTAGGCAGCATTCCACATCAAAAATTCTGTTTTTATCATTTACCTACTCGAGGACGAGCAGGAATTAAGCTTGGGGATGCTGATACATCTCCAACGTATCTATAATTTTTGATTGTTCCATGCTGTTATATTATCATTCTTGGATGTTTTACAATCATTTTATAGCAACTTTATATCATTTTTTGGGACTAACCTATTGACATAGTGCCCAGTGCCAGTAGCTGTTTTTTTGCTTGTTTTTTACTTCGCAGGAAACAAATACTAAATGGAGTCCAAACGCAGCGAAACTTTTTGGTGATTTTTTCTGGACCAGAAGACACAAGTTGGGCCAAGAAAGTACTTGAGGGGTGCTCCGAGGGGAGCACAACCCACCAGGGCGCGCTTGGGGGCCCAGGCGCGCCCAGGTGGGTTGTGCCCACCTCGGCCGCCTCCCGCACCGCCTCTTTGCTCTATAAATACCCCAATATTCCAGAAACCCTAGGGGAGTCGACGAAAATCAATTCCAGCCGCCGCAAGTTCCAGAAACCACAGATCCAATCTAGACACCATCACGGAGGGGTTCATCATCCTCATTGGTGCCTCTCCAATGATGCATGGGTAGTTCATTGTAGACCTACGGGTCCATAGTTAGTAGCTAGATGGCTTTCTCTCTCTCTCTCTTGATTCTCAATACAATGGTCTCTTGGAGATCTATTTGATGTAACTCTTTTTGCGGTGTGTTTGTTGGGATCCGATGAACTTTGAGTTTATGGTCAGATCTATGTCTTTATCCATGAAAGTTATTTGAGGCTTTTGATCTCTTATATGCATGTTTACTTATAGCCTCGTATTTCTTCTTCGAATCTTTGGTTTAGTTAGGTGAACTAGATCGATTTTTCTTGCCATGGGAAGAGGTGCTTTGTGATGGGTTCGATCTTACGGTGCTTGATCCCAGTGACAGAAGGGGAACCGACATGTATGTATCGTTGCTATTAAGGATAACAAGATGGGATCTATTTCTACATAAATAGATCTTGTCTACATCATGTCATCGTTCTTATTGCATTACTCCGTTCCTCCATGAACTTAATACACTAGATGCATGCTGGATAGCGGTCGATGTGTGGAGTAATAGTAGTAGATGCAGGCAGGAGTCGGTCTACTAATCTTGGATGTGATGCCTATATAATGATCATTGCCTGGATATCATCATAATTATTTGAAGTTCTATCAATTGCCCAACAGTAATTTGTTTACCCACCGTATGCTATTTTTCTCGAGAGAAGCCACTAGTGAAATCTACGGCCCCCGGGTCTATTTTCTCATCATATATTTTCAGATCTATTTTGCTATTTGCCTTTTTATTTATTTGCCACTTTTATTTTCAGATCTATATTTCTAAAACCCAAAAATATTTTGCTTCACTTTATTTTATTCGCGATCTATTTATCCAATCTACTACAATTTATCTCCCGTCAACTTGCCAATTTCTGGCACCGTTACCCGAAAGGGATTGACAACCCCTTTAACACGTCGGGTTGCAAGTATTTGTTCTTTGTGTGCAGGTGCTATTTACGTAGTGTTGCTTGGTTCTCCTACTGGTTCGATAACCTTGGTCTGATCACTGAGAGAAATACCTACCATTGCTGTGCTGCATCATCCCTTCCTCTTTGGGGAAATACCGACGTAGTTCAAGCCACCATCAGATAACCCAAGGGCAATGATTCTTGTGTTCCTCACATTTGACCACATAACGCAATTTGGAGTTTGACTTCTCCACAAAGAATGGTTGATGAAACTTAACCGCGTAGTCCTTGACCCATATTTGAAGTTCTACCAAGCTTTCGAAGATTGTTCCTTCACTAACACCATACACACTTGCTTTCATATCTCGCTTTGAAGTTAACCTTGGTGCAAGAATTTTACTTGTGCCACCATCAACAATCACCTTATTGGCTAGGCTTAGATCACGGAACAATGATGTCTTGTTACTATGGCCTATTACCTTCTTGAAAGCATTGGCTTCTTCAGCTGTCAAACCATCCTCATCTATTTCTTCTTCCGGGCCTTCATCCTCTGAGTCCCACGCATAGTACCTATTGTATGGAGTGTCATGGTCCATGTCCTCTTCCATGCAATTTGCCTCAACATCGCCAACATAATGGTCATGAAGATAAGCTTCCGAGTCATCACCCTCAAACTCATCACCATCCATCACTAGTGCAGAATCAGGCTTTCGTGCCAGTTCGTAAGGGCCTTTAGTGCCGGTTCAGCAACCGGCAATAAAGGGTGGGGACTAAAGGCCCCCCCTTTAGTCCCGGTTCAACACGACCCAGGACCAAAGGCCCACCACGTGGCACGAGCCGGCGCCGGGGGCTGGGGGACCATTAGTCCCGGTTGGTAACACCAACCGGGACTGAAAGGATTAGGGGTTTATGAATTATGGTTTATTTTTCCTTTTAATTTTGTGTTTTTCATTTAATTCTTTTTCATTTCGAATATATTTTACGCTACTACATACTGTACACGTTATGCATATATATATAAATAGAATTTCTCGTAGAACCGATCATATATATATATCATCGAATTTCTCGTACGACCATTCACATACACACATATATATACAATTTGGTATATACAATTTCTCTTACAATTTGCAGATCATTACATGCAGGCATTAGGTGTAATGGTATTCTCCTTTGGGATCTATGACCTGGTCGAGCAAAAATCCCGCTATTTTCTCTTGAATTGCTCGTACGCGATCCGTTGGTAGGAGCTTATCCCGCATCTCCATCATCCTTAAAGAAGGAGATCAATATGAATGTATTAGTTGTGTGTATATATATTAGATCATGATAAAAAAGAACTGTGAATAGTGTTCTGGCAAACGTACCCAAAGTTGTCTTGCAGATGTGCTCCTTTCGGACGCCATCATGCGAATGTTCTCTCAAACGTAGTACGCACATAAATTATTCCCCGGCGCCTGCCTCATGCACTTTACGAGAATAGAATTCAATTAGATAATAATTAATCAAGCATGATAATGGTATTGATTGATACGTCCATTTTGCATCATGCCTTTATATCAATATTTATTGCATTATGGGCTGTTGTTACACATTATATCACTATATTTATGCCTTTTCTCTCTTATTTTACAAGGTTTATATGAAGAGGGAGAATGCCGGCAGCTGGAATTCTGGGCTGGAAAAGGAGCAAATATTAGAGACCTATTCTGCACAACTCCAAAAGTCCTGAAACTTCACGGATAGTCATTTTGGAATTAATAAAAAATATTGAGCTGTTTTGCCAGAGAAACTTCCCTCCGGGAGGGGGAAATCGAAGCCATCGACATCACCAACGATCCTCTCATTGAGAGGGGGTCAATCTCCATCAACAATTTCACCAGCACCATCTCCTCTCGAACCCTAGTTCATCTCTTGTATCCGATCTTTGTCTCAAAACCTCAGATTGGTACCTGTGGGTTGCTAGTATTGTTGATTACTCCTTGTAGTTGAAGCTAGTTGGTTTATTCGGTGGAAGATCATATGTTCAGATCCTTAATGATAATTAATACTCCTCTGATTATGAACATGAATATGCTTTGTGAGTAGTTACGTTTGTTCCTGAGGACATGGGAGAAGTCTTATTGTAAGTAATCATATGAATTTGGTATTCGTTCGATATTTTGATGAGATGTATGTTGTCTTTCCTCTAGTGGTGTTATGTGAACGTCGAGTACATGACACTTCACCATGATTTGGGCATAGGGGAAGGCATTGGGAAGTAATAAGTGGATGATGGGTTGCTAGAGTGACAGAAGCTTAAACCCTAGTTTATACGTTGCTTCGTAAGGGGCTGATTTGGATCCTTATGTTTCATGCTATGGTTAGATTTATCTTAATTCTTCTTTCGTAGTTGCGGATGCTTGCGAGAGGGGTTAATCATAAGTGGGAGGCTTATCCAAGGAAGGGCAGCACCCAAGCACCGGTCCACCCACATATCAAATTATCAAAGTAACGAAAGCGAATCATATGAGCATGATGAAAACTAGCTTGACAACAATTCTCATGTGTCCTCGGGAGCACTTTGATTTATATAAGAGTTCGTCCGGGCTTGTCCTTTGCTACAAAAAGGATTGGGCCACCTTGATGCACCTTAGTTACTTTTGTTACTTGTTACCCATTACGAATTATCTTATCACACAACTATCTGTTACCGATAATTTCAGTGCTTGCAGAGAATACCTTGCTGAAAACCGCTTGTCATTTCCTTCTGCTCCTCGTTGGGTTTGACACTCTTACTTATCGAAAGGACTACGATAGATCCCCTATACTTGTGGGTCATCATTGATCAAAATAGAATTAAAGAGATGCGCAGACGTAGCTAGGAGTACTTAATTACCTTGGGTCGCACCCATTTCAGCTGTTGTTTCCATTCGCCTTTAACCTCTTTGATGAACTTTTGCCAAGCCCTGCCCGCCGGCAAAGAAAATGAATAAAGGAGTTATTAGTTAGTTGATATCAGGAAATGAACTAAAGAGGCCGACATAGTGCGATAATGATTGAAATTACCTGTCGACCATCCCCCTCACGATTGAGTATTCATTAGTATCTTTATATAGTGAGTCCAGTACTTGAACTTTTCCCTCGTCAACTTCAATGATTAACAAGATCCAGTGGAAACTGCATGCACACAGGTTTGTATAATTAAGCGGGCATGTGCATAACTCATCAACTACACTTATTAAGATCTAGTAAGCAAAAATAGAATTTGTAGTACAAGATATAGTAACACTCACCCGAAGTTGTAAGGAAGTAGTATTTCTGGTTGGGTATATAGTCGCTTCAAAAACTGTAGCAAGCTTCTCCCTATGTCTTTTCTCGACCATTCTTGTGACCATGTCTCTTGATTAATGGTATTTGAGTCAATGAACCCAATGCCATAGCGTCCATCTCTTTTCATTTCATACATCTTCATTCTGCATAATACCACAGAAAAGAATATAGTGAGGATAATTACAGGTAATGAACGAGCATAGCTAGCTAGAGATTTAAATTACAAAAAGAAATCACTTACACACAATAGCAACTGACGATAGATTTGTCGAGTGTGTCTTGATTGAATAACTGAAACATTTCTTGAAACTCAACCCACAAATCTATTGCATGGAAGTAATGCTCTTCCTTGACTTTCACCATGAGGGACTCTCGCCCGTTGTTTACTTCTCTCAGGTACCACTAATGCAGTGTGTGCATTCTGGTTGATAGAAGCGGGATCTCCTCTGGCTTGACCAGAGGTTGGCCGGGGACAAATTTCCATGTTATTTCCTCCTCTTTAAACCCAGGGAGTTCCTCGATGCCTAGGAGTTGTTCAACAGTGACACCGGCCTCTTTAGCCTGCCTTATATGATCGTCGGTTATTACTAGCTGATCGGCGGTACTCACATGTGGTTGTACAATGAGCGGGGCGATCGATTGCACTACCTGTTCTCCCAGCTGGGGAACAGTTTTCCCACTTTTTTTACCAGCTGCTCGGCTCGAGCTCGAGCTCGACTCCTTCTCTTTTTGTTCACGATATAACTTCTTGATAGAGCGCTCATAGTCTGAGTCCTTTTGCTTCACAGCCGGTTGAGCATTATCAATAAAGTGTTGTACCACTTTCTCAGGTACTTTATCCTTTGGCGGCGGGGGTGGGGGGGGGGGTTAGGTGCAAAATGGGCCTTCACTTGGGCATCCACTATGGCCGTGTTTTCCTCCTCAGTATAGTCGTAAGGCAACTTCGGAAGAGGCTTGAGGCTTGGACCATATCTGAATTTCTTGCCTCCTGTTGTACCGCTAGCCGCCGTAGCTGCGGCGCCTCTCTTCCCCTGTTGCTGAGGCGGCAGAGCCCGCTGAGGTGGCGGAGATGGCTGACGCGGTGCTGAACTTGGAGGAGGAGTCGGCTGACGCTGTGCCGGACTTGGAGGAGGAGTCGGCTGACGCTGTGCCGGACTTGGAGGAGGAGGAGGAGGCTGACGCGGTGGCGGACTTGGAGGAGCAGGAGTCGACTGACGCGGCGCCGGACTTGGAGGAGCAGGAGTCGGTGGCCTTGGAAAGATGATGCAACCCTTTTTCCATAGAATGATATGATGTATGGCCTCTCCCAGTGTGCGCTCGTCATTGCCTCCAGGAATGTTAAGCTCTAGCTCGTAATATGCTGTCATCACTTCATCAACCCCGACACGAGGATAGCCAGCTGGAATCGGATTGTAATGGAAGGTTGCTTCAGGGGGATTTGTTAAAGCATAGCCGTCCGCCACCTTCATGGATATGTTCTTCACTTTCATGTGTAGCTCACAAGTAGTCCTATCTTTGATATCATCCACAGGGTATCTAGCCAGCAGTGCATCATCGCCCTGGGTGGAACCCACGCTGCTTCTCAGCATAGATGGGACGGTGCTATCCAATGCTGGATCTGCTTGCTGCTGCCGCTGAGACGCCCTTTCCTGGCTAAGTGAGTCGATCTGCTCCTGCTACCACCTGAAAGCGCGTTCCAACTCCGCGTGCTTTGATTCTACCAGTTGAAGGCAGTTTGCTTCCTCCTTCCTCTTCTCCTCCTCCAGCTTCCTCTTCTCCTCCTCCGGCTGCCTCTTTCTCGCACGGCTTCTGTAAGTGTCGTTTCAATCCGCAAACCCCTCAAACCACGGAACAACGCGTTTGCCTCGAGTTCTTCCCGGATGTTCAGGATTCTTCAGGGCACGCGTAAGCTCGTCATTCTCTCTGTTGGGCATGAACACCCCCATTCGAGCCTCTTCTATTGCAACAAGTAAACTGTCGGAGGCTTCTTTAAGACTTGCCCGCTCCAAAACCAGCCCTGTCTTTGGGTCCAACTTCCCCCCATGCGCATAAAACCAAGTCCTGTACCTGGGGGGCCAGCACAATGTAACTGGAGTGACCCCTGCAGCAATCATCTCTTGCTCAGCGAGATCCCACTTAGGCCAGGCCACCTGGTAGCCACCTGGCCCCAGATTATGGTGCCACTTCTTTTTCGCAGCATTAATCTTGTTTATTCTGGACCGTTCCTGACCTATTTCCAATTCCTTGAACTTCACGAAAGCGTCCCAGTGATTTCTTGCCTTCTCCAGTGTTCCCTTGAATTCTGGAGTCTGCTTTCCTGCTTTGACGTACCCGGCCCATATATTTTTCTTGTGGTTGTTGAATGCTATCGCCATCTTTTTAAGAGCATTCTTCTTGACTTTCTCCAGATCTACATCTGTCAAATGATTTGGTAGGATGAAATGTGACATGAGCAATTCCCAAAGTAGATCTTTTGCTCTTTGGTCGACAAAAGTAACTTCTAGATCTTCCTTTGCAGGTTTGCCCGGGGATGAAGTCAAGAAGAAGGTCTTCCCTTTATCTTTGAAGGAGAAGGCATTGACATGGTATAGGCTATGTGATGATATTGGATCATGGAACTACAACCGATTGAAATTGGAATTTCATTAGAAATTTTATCCTATGCATCTGGTTCATCGTGATCGGAATTATATTTATAATTTTTGGCCTCGCGAAGGAGAAAGTATCGCTCAAGCTTGGGGGAGGCTTAAGTTAATGTTATATTCATGCCCCAATCATGAGCTCTCAAGAGAAATTATTATTCAAAAAATTTATGCTCGGCTTTCTCATAATGATCGATCCATGCTCGATACTTCTTGTACTGGTTCTTTTATGAAGAAGGATATTGAATTCAAATGGGATTTATTGGAAAGAATTAAACGCAACTCTGAAGATTGGGAACTCGACAAAGGTAATGAGTCAGGTATAAACCTTAAGTTTGATTGTGTTAAATCTTTTATGGATACCAATGCTTTTCATGATTTTAGCACTAAATATGGACTTGACTCTGCGATAGTAGCTTCTTTCTGTGAATCATTTGCTACTCATGTTGATCTCCCTAAGGAGAAGTGGTTTAAATATCATCCTCCCATTGAAGCTAAAGTAGTTGAACCTATTAAAGTTGAAGAAGAAACTATTACTTATAATATTGATCCTATTGTTCCTACTGCTTATATTGAGAAACCACCTTTTCCTGTTAGAATAAAGGATCATGCAAAAGCTTCAACTGTGGTTCGTAAGAGTTATACTAGAACACCTACACCCCCTGAACAAATTAAAGTTGAACCAAGCATTGCTATGGTTAAAGATCTCTTGGTTGATAATATTGATGGGCATGTTATTTATTTCTGTGATGAAGCTGCTAGAATTGCTAAACCCGATATTAAAGATAAACATAGACTTGTTGTTGGCATGCCTGTTGTTTCTGTTAAAATAGGAGATCATTTTTATCATGGCTGATGTGATGTGGGTGCTAGTGTGCGTGCAATTCCTTTTACTTTATATAAAGAAATTATGAATGATATTGCACCTGCTGAGATAGAGGATATTGATGTTACTATTAAGCTTACCAACAAAGATACTATATCACCAATTGGGATTGTTAGAGATGTTGAAGTCTTGTGTGGGAAAATGAAATACCCTACTGATTTTCTTGTTCTTGCTTCCCCACAAGATGACTTTTGTCCCATTATATTTGGTAGACCTTTCTTGAATGCCATTAATGCTAAGATAGACTGCGAGAAAGATATTGTTACTATTGGTTTAGGGGATATGTCTCATGATTTTAATTTCTCTAAATTTCGTAGACAACCCCATGATAAAGAATTGCCTAGTAAGGATGAAATTATTGGTCTTGATTCTATTGCCGTGCCTCCTATTGATCCCTTAGAACAATATTTGCTTGACCATGAAAATGATATATTTATGAATGAAAGAAGGGAAATAGATGAAATATTCTTTAATCAAGGGCCTATCTTGAAACAGAACTTGCCTATTGTAATCCTTGGGGATCCTCCTCCACCCAAGGGTGATCCCGTGTTTGAACTTAAACAATTGCCTGATACTTTGAAATAAGCTTATGTTGATGAAAAGAAGATATATCCTGTTATTATTAGTGCTAACCTTTCAGAGCATGAAGAAAATAAATTATTGAAAACTCGAAGAAGCACCGTGCCGCTATTGGATATACTCTTGATGATCTTAAGGGCATTAGTCCCACTCTATGTCAGCACAAAATTAATTTGGAGCATGATGCTAAACCAGCTGTTGATCACCAACGACGGTTAAATCCTAAGATGAAAGAAGTGGTAAGAAATGAAATACTAAAGCTTCTGGAGGCAGGTTTAATTTATCCTATTTTTGATAGTAGATGGGTAAGTTCCATTCATTGTGTCCCTAAGAAGGGAGGTATTACTGTTGTTCCAAATGATAAGAATGAATTGATTCCACAAAGAATTGTTACAGGTTATAGAATGGTAATTGATTTTCGCAAATTAAATAAAGCTACTAGAAAAGATCATTACCCTCTACCTTTTATTGATCAAATGCTAGAAAGACTATCCAAACATACACATTTTTGCTTTCTAGATGGTTATTCTGGTTTTTCTCAAATACCTGTGTCAAAAGATGATCAGGAAAAGACCACTTTTACTTGCCCTTTTGGTACTTTTGCTTATAGACGTATGCCTTTTGGTTTATGCAATGCACCTGCTACCTTTCAAAGATGTATGACTGCTATATTCTCTGATTTTTGTGAAAAGATTGTTGAGATTTTCATGGATGATTTCTCCATTTACAGAACTTCTTTTGATGATTGCTTAAGCAACCTTGATCGAGTTTTGCAGAGATGTGAAGAAACTAATCTTGTTTTGAATTGGGAGAAGTGCCACTTTATGGTTAATGAAGGTATTGTCTTGGGGCATAAAATTTCTAAAAGAGGTATTGAAGTTGATAAAGCTAAAGTAGATGCTATTGAAAAGATGCCGTGTCCTAAAGATATCAAAGGTATAAGAAGTTTCCTTGGTCATGTTGGTTTCTATAGGAGGTTTATTAAAGACTTCTCTAAAATTTCTAGGCCTCTCACCGATCTCTTGCAAAAAGATGTTCCTTTTGTTTTTGATGATGATTGTGTAGAAGCATTTGAAATACTTAAGAAAGCCTTGATTTCAGCACCTATTGTTCAACCGCCTGATTGGAATTTACCCTTTGAAATTATGTGTGATGCTAGTGATTATGCTGTTGGTGCTGTTCTAGGGCAAAGAGTTGATAAGAAATTGAATGTTATTCATTATGCTAGTAAAACTCTAGACAGTGCCTAGAGAAATTATGCTACTACTGAAAAAGAATTTTTAGCAGTTGTCTTTGCTTGTGATAAGTTCAGATCTTATATTGTTGATTCTAAAGTAACGGTTCACACTGATCATGCTGCTATTAAATATCTTATGGAAAAGAAAGATGCTAAACTTAGACTTATTAGATGGGTTCTCTTGCTACAAGAATTTGATTTGCATATTATTGATAGAAAGGGAGCCGAGAACCCCGTTGCAGACAACTTGTCTAGGTTAGAAAATGTTCTTGATGACCCACTACCTATTGATGATAGCTTTCCTAATGAACAATTAGCTGTCATAAATGCTTCTCGTAATACTCCTTGGTATGCTGATTATGCTAATTACATTGTTGCTAAATTTATACCACCTAGGTTCACATACCAGCAAAAGAAAAAGTTTTTCTACGATTTAAGACTTTACTTTTGGGATGACCCACATCTTTATAAAGAAGGAGTAGATGGTGTTATTAGACGTTGTGTACCTGAGCATGAACAGGAACATATCCTATGCAAGTGCTCCTCCGAGTCTTACGGAGGACACCACGCTGGAGATAGAACTGCACACAAGGTATTACAATCCGGTTTTTATTGATCTACTCTCTTCAAGGATGCTCGTAAGTTTGTCTTGTCTTGTGATGAATGTCAAAGAATTAGTAATATTAGTAGACGTCAGGAAATGCCTATGAATTATTCACTTGTTATTGAACCATTTGATGTTTGGGGCTTTGATTATATGGGACCTTTTCCTTCCTCTAATGGGTATACACATATTTTAGTTGCTGTTGATTACGTTACTAAGTGGGTAGAAGCTATTCCAACTAGTAGTGCTGATCATAACACTTCCATTAAGATGCTTAAAGAAGTTATTTTTCCGAGGTTTGGAGTCCCTAGATATTTAATGACTAATGGTGGTTCACATTTTATTCATGGCGCTTTCCGTAAAATGCTTGCTAAGTATGATGTTAACCATAGAATTGCATCTCCATATCATCCTCAGTCTAGCGGTCAAGTAGAATTGAGTAATAGGGAGATTAAATTGATTTTGCAAAAGACTGTTAATAGATCTAGAAAGAATTGGTCTAAGAAACTTGATGATGCATTATGGGCTTATAGAACTGCTTCTAAAAACCCAATGGGTATGTCTCCATATAAAATGGTTTATGGAAAGATTTGTCACTTACCTCTTGGGCTATCAAAGAGCTCAACTATGATTTCAAACTTGCCGGTGAGAAGAGGTTATTTGACATAAGCTCGCTTGATGAATGGAGAACCCAAGCCTATGAGAATGACAAGTTGTTTAAATAAAAAGTTAAAAGATGGCATAACAAAAGGATACAAAAGCGTGATTTTAATGTAGGTGATCATGTTTTGCTATACAACTCTCGTTTAAGATTTTTTGCAGGAAAGCTTCTCTCTAAATGGGAAGGTCCTTACATTATCGAGGAGGTCTATCATTCCGGTGCCATAAAAATCAACAACGCCGAAGGCACAAATCTGAAGGTGGTAAACGGTCAAAGAATCAAACATTATATCTCAGGTAATCCCATAAATGTTGAGACCAATATAATTGACACCGTAACACCGGAGGAGTACATAAGGGACACTTTCCAAAATGTTTTAGACTCTGAAAAGGATTAGGTATGTGGTGCGGTAAGTAAACCGACTCCAAAACTGTTATAATAGCAATTTTTCTCCGTTTTGGAATATTTAGAAAAATAGAAAAATTAAAAGTAGTCCGAAAGAGACACGAGGAGACCAAAAGGGTGGAGGGCGCGTCCTACCCCCCTGGGCGCCCCCCTGCCTTGTGGCCACCTCGTGTGCCCTCCGGACTCCGTTTTCTTGCACAATACTTCTTTTAGTCGGTAAAAATTCATTATATAATCTCCCGAAGATTTTGACCACCGTACCATGATAAAATCCTCTGTTCTTGTTTCGAGCTATTTTCTGTCAGAGTTTTCAAGGCCAGGCATCATGTCGTCTCCCTCCTCCAACAATGGTGGTGACGATGCTTGGCTAGTGAAGAGAGAAGAACTAGGGGAAACCAACGAGGGTGACAAGATCAAGAAGGTCGCGGGAGATCAAGTTCCGGCAGCAGAAGAAGAAGACATCCTTCAACCATACTAGAATCATCTTACCCCTACTGAAATTGAAGCTTTTAAGATCATTGAAATAGTTTGTGTGCAAAATAAATATCTCACTCATGAAAATATTCTGTTGCAAGAGCATATCATCACCCTCTAGAGCATCATTCGTAGATTGGAGTATCTCCTGCGCTCGAAGTGTGGCACTACTTCATCAACAACTCCATCATCACCACCTCCGAAGAAAGAGACATAAATACATGGGTATGGGCACTCCCCTTGGCAACTGCCAAGCTTGGGGGAGTTGCCCCGGTATCGTATCACACCTTTACTTTTATCGTTTTTCTTAGTTCGATCCTTTTGGTTATATCTTGATCTAGTAGAATAAAGTTTTAGTATGATCTAGCTTTGAGTTTTGTTTTGAGATCTATCTATGTAATCGAGTCCGTGAGTTATTTATAATAAAGAGTAGTTTTGAGTCGAGGGCTTTGCTTTTTTGCTATGATCTTGAGGGAATAAAAATAAGAGAAAGAAATAAAAGGAAATAAAGAGATCATATATTGATCTTATGGAGAGTAATGACTTCACATATAAAGAGTATGATGAATAAATTTGTTGGGAGTTGACAAATATAGTTTTGGTCATTGTTGCAATTAATAGGAAGTAATAAAGAAAGAGAGGTTTCACATATAAATATACTATCTTGGACATCTTTTGTGATTGTGAGCACTCATTAAAATATGACATGCTAAAAAGTTGATGTTGGACAAGGAAGACAACATAATGAGTTATGTTTTCTTATATCCGAATAGAAGTTATATTGTCATGGATCCTCCAACATGTTGAGCTTGCTTTTCTCTCTTATGCTAGCCAAATCCTTTGCACCAAGTAGAGATACTACTTGTGCATCCAAACATCCCTAAACCCAGTTTTGCCATGAGAGTCCACCATACCTACCTATGGATTGAGTAAGATCCTTCAAGTAAGTTGTCATCGGTGCAAGCAATAAAAATTGCTCTCTAAATATGTATGATCTATTAGTGTGAAGAAAATAAGCTTTATACGAACTTGTGATATGGAAGAAATAAAAGTGACAGACTGCATAATAAAGTTCTTTATCACAAGCGGCAATATAAAGTGACATTCTTTTGCATTAAGACTTTGTACATCCAACCATAAAAGCGCATGACAACCTCTGCTTCCCTCTGCGAAGGGCCTATCTTTTACTTTTATCTTCTACCCTTATACAAGAGTCATGGTGATCTTCACCTTTCCTTTTTAAACTTTTTTCCTTTTGGCAGGCACTATGTGTTGGATAAAGATCCAGATATATATATCCACTCGGATGTAGGTCATCATAAAGTATTATTGTTGACATTACCCTTGAGGTAAAAGGTTGGGAGGCGAAACTATAAGCCCCTATCTTTCTCTGTGTCCGACTGAAGCTTTGAACCCATAAGTATCGCGTGAGTGTTAGCAATTGTGAAAGACTAAATGATAGTTGAGTATGTGGACTTGCTGAAAAGCTCTTAAATTGACTCTTTCCGATGTTATGATAAATTGCAATTGCTTCAATGACTGAGATCATAGTTTGCTAGTTTTCAATGAAGTTCTTGATTCATACTTTACTTTGTGAATGAATTGTTGCTTTGGCATAAGAAATTATATGACAATATATGTTGCTGTTCTAAAGATGGTCATGATGCCCTCATGTCCGTATTTTATTTTATCAACACCTCTATCTCTAAACATGTGGACATATTTTTCGATTTCGGCTTTCGCTTGAGGACAAGCGAGGTCTAAGCTTGGGGGAGTTGATGCGTCCATTTTGCATCATACGAGACCTCCACAAGGGTGGAGGGCGCCCCCCCTAGGGCGCGCCCTCTGGTCTTGTGGTCTCCTCGTGGACCCCCCTGACTTGATTTCGATGCCAAAAATTCCTATAAATATAGAAACCCCAGAAATAAACCTAGATCGAGAGTTCCACCGCCGCAAGCCTCTGTAGCCACCAAAAACCAATCGGGACCCTGTTCCGGCACCCTGCCGGAGGGGGAAACCATCACCGATGGCCTTCTTCATCATCCCGGCGCTCTCCATGACGAGGAGGGAGTAGTTCACCCTCGGGGCTGAGGTTATGTACCAGTAGCTATCTGTTTGATCTCTCTCTCTCTCTCTCTCGTGTTCTTGATTTGGCACGATCTTGATGTATCGCGAGCTTTGTTATTATAGTTGGATTTGAGAACACTTGATGTATGTCTTGTGATTGGATATCTGTGGTGACAATGGGATGTTCTATTGATTCACTTGATGTATGTTTTGGTACTCAACTCGCGGATTCCCGAGGTGACATTGGGGTAATCTATGCATAGGGGTTGATGCATGTTTTCGTCCTACATTCTCCGATCGAAACTTTGGAGTGATTCTTTGTTGCACGTTGAGGGATTGTTATGTCACTACTGGAATCAGCTTCTTTGCCGTCCGCCATGGCGGACGGCAAAGGCATGGATCACGGACGGCAAACATCTTTGCCGTCCGCCAGCAGACGACAAACTTTCCGGCTGAACACGTGCCAGCAAAGGCCTTCTTTGCCGTCTGCTTCCTGGAAACGGACGGCAAAGGATTGTACCATCCGCCATCCGAGGCCAGCAGACGGCAAAGACAACGGACGGCAGTGCGGTGGCGTGAGAGCCGTTAGGGGGTTAACGGCGCACTTTGCCGTCTGCCAGCGGACGGCAAAGAGTCAAAGCTCTTTGCCGTCTGCTGACAAACGGCAAACAGCTCAGCTAGGTAGTACGGGGAAGCTGCCACGTGGCCAGCTATGCCATCCGCTGGCAGACGGCAAAGTGATTTGAATCTTTGCCGTCCGCTGGCAGACGGCAAAGAGACCAAATAGGCAGCCAGTGTTCCCAGGTTTCACAGGTAGCTGCCACGTGTCCTCTTTGTCGTCTGCTAGCGGACGGCAAAGCTCTTTAATTTGACAGGGTTTCAAACACAGATATACATATATATTTTTTTTTCACAGGCACACACAGATATACATATATGATGTATCCAACACACAGATATACATATACATATCTATCTCCATCCATGACAACATACATATATACATAAGAAACATAGTTCCATCCATATATACATATTACATATCACAATGTTCATCCAACACATTGTTCCATGCATCCATATAACAAGTTCCACATTTTTCATCGATACAAACGAAAAAAAGATAAGGGGAACAAGCACTCCATGCATCCATGTAAGCTTCCATATAGTGAAGTAAATCTGCAAAATGGAAACAAGAAAGTTAGAAGAAGAAGACTAGAATCAGAAGAAGAAGAAGAAAATGAAGAAGAAGAAGAAGTAAGCATACTTAGGTAAAATGGAGCTAACCTAGCTAATTGTGCCATTTTTGAGTGAACTAAGCATATTATGCCATTTTTGATATAACTTAGAGCTAACTTCATTTTGGAGAAGAAGAAGAAGAAGAAGAAAACTAGAAGAAGAAGAAGAAGAAGAAGAAGAAGAAGGAGAAGAAGAAGACTAGAAGAAGAAGAAGATCTTCTTCTTCTGCTTCTTCTAGTCTTCTTCTTCTTCTCCTTCTTCTTCTTCTTTTCTTCCTATTCCTTCTTTCCTTCCTCTTCCTTGATTTTCTTCATCTTATTATGTCATTTGTGGACTAAATAGGCTAAATTATGTCATAAATGGACTAAACACGCTAATTAAGAAGAAAAATACCGTTATCACGGAGATGTAGGAATGGTCGGGGCTGCGCCAGTGCCAGACGGAGGTGAAGGACCGGTCGGGGTTCCGGCATTGGCAGAAGGAGTAGTCGATGCTTGTCGGGAGCCATGCTGCACCAAAGATCATTTCCCATAATGTCTCGTTAGCAAGTTTGCAAACTGAAATGTGAATAGTAGTAAGCAACGACCATTCAAATCAAACTCACCGTGGTCGCCGGAGCAATCTGGGGCATCGGCGGAGGGGCCTGACCGTTTTTCTCGCACAAGCTCTGCACATTTGGTTGTCACAAGTCAGTCATATTAGATAGTAATGCGAACATTACGTGCATGATTGGGCTAATATGCACGAGAAACGTACCACGATGAGCTCGTATAGGGCCCGGTTAGCGCTGTCGTTCCGGTTCCTCTCCTCCTCCAACAGATTAGCCGTCTTCTCCTCCATCTCCCTCTCCCTCTCCGCCGCCTCCCTTTGTGCCTCCCTTTTTGCCTCCTCCAGAAGCTCCTTCGTCTTCAATCTCTCTTTCTCAACAATAGCCTGCAACACACCACTCCTCGTTAGCATTGTAATCATCAACGGATGCACACACAATGTAATGGAGGAAAGGTGAGAGAGTCCGTATAAGTAACCGCCATGGCGATCTCCGCGGGCCGTGCACGAGGCGTTATCTCAGGATCAGAGCTACTCAGGCACTTCTTGATCTGCGGGAGAGTCTTAGGACAACGTATCAGTCCATCACCAATGGCTAGAGAGCCATGGGACCTCCCGCCACCAGATATCATCACCAGCTCTGTATCAAAAGGATCTTGGCTTGGGTTAAAGTCCTCCCCTTTCCTCGCCTTCCCCTCGTGTCTGCACTTCACAAGCTTGTGGTGGGAGGTCTTGTTGGTGAAGTTCTCTGGATCATCTAGGTCAGACTCCGTGAATGGCTTGGCCTTCTTGTACGGGGCCATATGGGCTATGCCATAGAGGTCGAACAGACCTGGCATAGGCTTCTTGTGGTGGTGCGCCTGAGAGAGAGGAACAAAATATTAGTTAAGGGCTCAAGCTAGCATGAAGAATGATATTGCTATGTAAATAGGTCATTTTGGAGCTAAGAAAGGTTATTATGTCATTTTCGAGGAAAATAAGCTAAGTTTAGGTCATTTTCGAGGTAACCAAGATTATTATGCCATTTTTGACCAAAGTATGCTAATTATGTCATTATTGAGCTATCCAAGGTTATTATGTCATTTTAGAGCAAAGTATAGCATATTTAGGCATTCTATAGAGCTATCTAAGGTTATTATGTCATTTTAGAGCTAATTATGTCATGAATGAACTAGCTAAGATTAGTTTAGGTCGTTATTGAGCTATCGAAGGTAGTTATGCCATTTTTTAACTGACTAAAGCATATTAAGTCATTTTATAGAGCTATCTAAGGTTATTATGTCATTTTAGAGCTAAATATGTCATAAATGAACTATCTAGCATGAAGAATTAATTGCATGAATCATGTAGCAAACCACATACCCAGTTATCCCCGTACTCAAACAGGTTGGAGCTCCCTTGATGGTGTGGCACACCTTCCATTTGGTCGCGCTTATCCTTGGCCCTTTGGTGTTCGACTTTCCATTGGGCAGAGCACCACGCATCCACCAACGCCTCCCAACAGTCCATCTTATCCACACACCATCTCGGGGGAACCTAAGTGAGTCAAGAGAAATTTCAGCGCTACGCCTACGAATCAAATCAAGAAAACTAAGTTCAAGGCCTTAAGAATAGGTAATTACCTGCATGTACTTCTCCTTACTCAGAAACTTGCCGCGACACTTCTGCTTGCCCCTCCTAATACCCTTCGAGGCGTAGTAGTCTCGAACGGCCTGCACCCGAGCCTCGTGCCTTAAGTTCTGAAGTAGGCACTTGCACTCGTTTTCGACAACCATACACGCGGCCTCCTGCCCTCCCTCTGAAACCCTGTAGAAGGTCTGCAATCAAACAAGACAACACTGATTAGTACAATCACTAGGTACTGTTGATTTTTAATTCCGTAAAGGAGAAATTACCCAAAACCGACGGAACACAATGTCGGCCACCGTCTCGCACAAGACACCATCGACCCTCTCCTCCGGCGGGGCTGGGGCAACCGAGTACAACTCCCAGGTCAGTGCTAGCTGTGGAACCTGACCCTCACCGGGCAACGTGACCGATCCAGGGAAGTGCTGCCGGCAAAGCACACCAAGGACTTGGTTGGGCCTACGGGAACCACGGGGGTGTACCCAGCCCCTGCAGTATGACAAGGCCAACGCATTAGATATTAATTTGAAGGAAAATGATGGCAAAAGGTTAAAAAATAGTAAATGCACTTACTTCAACCCTTTAGGCGCAATCAACCACCTCTGGTCGGGGGTCGTCGGCACGGGCGGGAGCTTTGTACAGCCACGCTTGTAGAACTTCTTGCCCTTCTCAACCAGCTCGTCGTCGCTGTAGCTATCTTCTGAAAAGGTGTCCTCGCTACCATCCTCCGAGCCACTAGCCTCCGGAGTCTCGTGGGAAGAAGACTCCGGGATCGGAGTCTTCTGGGACGAAGACTCCGGGACCTGGGACGAAGACCCCGTGACCGGAGTCTTCTGGGACGAAGACCCCGTGACCGGAGTCTTCTGGGACAAAGACTCTAGGACCGGACTCACGTGGGGCGAAGGGTCGGCGACCTGAGTCTGGTGGGGCGAAGGATCAGCGACCGGAGGCTCATGGACCGGAGTCCGAGGGTCCACGTAAGACGGAGCACTCCTGTGGTCGGGTGAATCAGCTGAGGGTGGCGGCGAGGAAGGCGTAGCAGCCTTCCTACCTCTCCCACTGCCACGTCCACCTCTACCAGCCTTCTTCGTCCTCCCCCGACCTCTCCCAGCCGTAGAAGAAGCGCCCGCCGCAGCTGTCTGCATACCATCCTGCACCGCTCTCCGGAGGGGCCGCGCTGCAATAATGCAACCACCCCTCCTAGTAGCGCTCGCAGGAGGCTCGGGGCGCTCTGGACCCTTGCCCACCATCCTGTCAACACCTGCAATGACAAAAAGTAAACGAAATTAGTACAACATAAAAAATTTGGATACCTGACATGAACATAATAATATGTATATAATTTAAGTGTATCATAATCATGAACATAATAAAAATACACCCGATCAACACAAATATATACGGGGTCGAGGTGTGGGGTCAGGGTGTCGGGGTCGGGGGGGTGTCAGGTCGGGTCGGGGTGGGGTCGGGTTTGCGGGGTTTTGTGGTGTCAGGTGCGGGGTCGGGGGTAAGGGTGGGTGTGGTGTCAGGGTGTCGGTGGTCGGGTGTAGGTGTCGGGGTGTGTGGTGTCGGGGTCGGGGGTGTGGTGTTAGGGTGTCGGGGTCGGGGTGTCGTGCCGGGGTCGGGGTGTCAGGGTGTCGGGGGTCGGGGTCAGGGTCGGGGTGTGGGTCGGGGGTGTGGTGTCAGGGTGTCGGTTGGTCAGGGGGCGGGGTCGGGGTGGTGGGTGTCAGGGGGTCGGGGGTAGGGGTCGGGGTGTCGTGCCGAGTGTCGGGGTGCGGGTGTCGGGGTTAGGGACGGGGGTAGGGGGGAGGGGGAGGGGGGAGAGGTTGAAGGGGAGAGGGGGATGGAGGAGGAGGAGAAAGAAAGAGAAGAGGGGAGGAGGAGGAGGAGGAGAGAAAGGAGAGGGGTGGGGGAGGAGGAGGAGGGGGAGGAGGAAGGGGGAGAGGAGGAGGGAGGGGAAGAAGAGAAGAGAGAGGAGAGGAGAGGAGAGGAGGAGGCGGAGGCGAAGAAGGGGAGGAGAAGGATTAATGGATGAAGAAGCAAAGACTCATCCAGCCTTCTACTTCTTATTCTAAACTAAAACTTAATCTAAAATAAACTAAACTAAAATAAACTAGAAACTAAACTAATGCAAAATAAACTAAACTAAAATAAACTAAAAAACTATTCTAAAATAAACTAAAACTAAACTAAAACTATAATTAAAACAGAAACTAAACTAAAAGAAACAAAAAGAAACTAATTAAACAAAAAAAGGGGAGGAGCTCACCTGGTGGAGGGGGCGGCCAGACGGCTGCGGCGGCCGCTGGAGGAGGCGGCGACCCGGTGGAGGGGGAGGCCGGACGACCGCGGCGGGACGGGGCGGGGACGGCGACGGGGTGGGGACAGCTGCGGCGGGACGGGGCGGGCCGGCGGGGGTGCGGTGGAGGTCGGGGGGCGCAGGGGAGGGGTGCGGCGCGGCCAGCTACGGCAGACGGGGTCGGCGGCGGCGGCGCGGGTGTGGGTGGGGAGGAATGAGAGAGTGGAAAGAAGAGAGGGAGGCGGGACGGCCGTTAACGTACCCGCCTCTTTGCCGTCAGCCAACGGTCGGCAAAGTTTCTTTGCCGTCCGCTTCCGGACGGCAAAGAGGTGGGGCTGGTGGGCTTGAGTTGGTTAAACAATAACTGGACCCACCCACCTCTTTGCCGTCTGCTAGCGGACGGCAAAGATTCTTTGCCGTCAGCCAGCGAACGGCAAAGAACAGGCTGATGGCAAAGACTTTGTTTGCCATCAGCCATATCTTTGCCGTCCGTTTTCTTGTGGCTGACGGCAAAGACCTTATTTGCCGTCAGCAAGCGGACGGCAAAGAATTAGCAGACGGCAAAGAAGTGGATTCCAGTAGTGTGTGATCCAATTATGTTATCATTGTTGAGAGAACTTGCACTAGCGAAAGTATGAACCCTAGGCCTTGTTTTCAAGCATTGCAATACCGTTTTTGCTCACTTTTGTCACTAGTTACCTTGCTGTTTTTATATTTTCAGATTACAAAAACCTATATCTACCATCCATATTACACTTGTATCACCATCTCTTCGCCAAACTAGTGCACCTATACAATTTACCATTGTATTGGGTGTGTTGGGGACACAAGAGACTCTTTGTTATTTGGTTGCAGGGTTGTTTGAGAGAGACCATCTTCATCCTACGCCTCCCATGGATTGATAAACCTTAGGTCATCCACTTGAGGGAAATTTGCTACTATCCTAGAAAACTCTACGCTTGGAGGCCCAACACGAGTCTACAAGAAGAACGTTGCGTAGTAGACATCAAGCTCTTTTCTGGCGCCGTTGCGGAGGTGGCTAAAAGAAGAAAGATCGATTCATTAATATATATACAAATCAATTAAAACATGTGATGATCACCATGCAGATGCCTTATATAAATATACCTCGCCGGTCTTTGTTATTTGAATAACATTTTCTTCGTCATAATTGTTGTGGACTTCATCTATTCGTTCGTCTTCATCAAATATCATACCCTCACCGGTATTGTTCAGATATTGCGAGCCGTCATCTTCCTCATTCTCATCTTGGCTCGGGGAGCGTATGGTGTCGAACATAGTCTCTTCTCCTTCTCTGCCGGTATTGTCCATAGCTTTTACTTAACTAATCCAGAAGAAAGATAAAAAAATTTAGTATTCAAATTAGAATGCATGCAATCAATAAGGAAAAATTGAATCATAGTAGATAATATGCATCTCGAATAATATCACTAATATATACATCTCGAATAATCCAGATAATATGCATCATCGAATGTAATCTCGAATACATCGTCTCGAATATTATCAAATAATATAATCTCGAATACATCATCTCAAATATTATCGAATAATATAATCTCGAATACATAGTCTCGAATACATCACTAGCTAATACAGATCGAATATTATCGAATAATCTAGTTCACTCGCGGTTCCTGAGGCGCGGGCGGTGGACACCCAAAGAGAAGGAACCATCACAGGATCATAGCTCGGGTGAGATCCTTGAAGAACCTGCCAGGTATTGGAGAACCTGACGTCTAACGCAACCATGTAACGACGGACGTGCTCGTCCTGCTCCCTGACACGGTGATGTACCACCTCCGCGGGGGCCGGCTGCCTCCGCACCGAAAGTGGCCCACGCGACCGCCACCAAAGAAGCTCCGGGTCGACGATGGGAGCCCGGTTCCTCACCAAGCTGCGCGCCCCGGAAGGTAGCACCTCCCAGTGCCAGCCCGACGGAGCCTAGTCCCGGACATGGCGCCTCTGAAGCAGGACGTCGTCGCGAATGAGTCGACGACGAGGATGCGGGCCGGGCATCGTAGACGTCGAGAACAAATTCTATGCAAATTTAACATTTTTTAAATGCTTGATTGTGATTTTTGTAATTCTTTTTCACTTGATTTCGCAAATACATGACAAACTTTTGCAAATATAACAAGAAGATATATATTAACATTAAAATATTATTAATACATGGTCAACTTTTTTCTATGCAACTTTTTCCTATGCAACTTTTTTCTATAAGTATAAAAAACTAAAAAACAGAAAATCTATGCAAATTCCACTGTTCATCTACAATCGTTAGTGCTTGAAGGTATATCTTTAGATCTTGTAATCGAATCTTTTAGTTTCTTGTTTTATCACTAGTTTAGTTTATAAAAGAAAACTACAAAAAAAATGGAATTGAGGTTGCCTCATATGCTTCATCTTTTTAATGTCTTTCGTGAAAATAAGGATTCCTATAATTGTGCTCAATTGCTAGAGGAAGAAGTCAATAAAATATTTGGCACTAAATTTTTGAATGATGAGCATGATTGCAATGTTGTTAGTATGAATTCTCTGAATATCCATGATGCTAATGATATGCAAAGCCATAAGCTTGGGGATGCTATGTTTGATGAAGATGATATTTTTAGTTCCCCAAGTTTTGATGAGAATATTTATTATGATGATAACATGCCTCCTATTTATGATGATTGCAATATTTATGAAAGTGGGTTTGTAAGAGTGTCAACTTTAGATAATAATTATCCCACTATTTTGGAGGGTGTTGAATCTTACTATAATTATAAAAGTGGATTTGGAGAGGTCATGACTTTATTTAGTAATGATTCCACTATTTCGGAAGAGGTTTCAATTGACTATGATGAGAACAAAGTTGCTACTTATGATGATTATGTGATGATACTTATGTTATAAAAAGTAGTGATAATTATTGTTATAATTTTGAATATCTTTTTACTGAACATTACTCTTTTAATGTGGAAACAATTTATAATATTCAAGTTTCATATGATACTCCCACTATTCCGAATGAGAAAATTTTTGCTTATGTGGAGAGTAGTAAAATTTCTATGCTTCTGAATCATGAAAAGAATGCTTTATGTGATGGTTATATTGTTGAATTCATTCATGATGCTACTGAAAATTATTATGAGGGAGGAATATATGCTTGTAGGAATTGCAATAATATCAAGTTTCCTCTCTATGTGCTTAAAATCTTGAAGTTTTGGTTGTTTTACCTTCCTATACTAGTTGATTGTTGTTCCCATAAGTTGTTTGCTCACAAAATACCTATGCATAGGAAGTGGTTTAGACTTAAATGTGCTAGTCATACGCTTCATGGTGCTCTCTTTGTGTTTCAATTATTTACTTTTATGTGAGCATCATTGAAATCATCATGGCTAGCTAAAAAGGCATTAAAGAAAACCGCGTGTTGGGAGACAACCCAATATTTATACCTACTGTTTTAGTGTGTTCAAATGATTATGCTACTGTATTAATCATGTTTTATAGCTTTTGTTTGAATAAAGTGCCAAGTAAAGCCTTTGGGATAGTGTGGTTGATAGTTGATTTGATTCTGTGCAAAAACAGAAACTTTTGCGTCCAGTACATGAATTCCTATATTTAACTGGAACGTGTAAAACTTCTGAAATGATAGGGTACAGAAGTATGAGCTTAATTCAGATCTTCACAGACTGTTATGTTTTTGACAGATTCTGTTTTCGATGCATAGTTTGTTTGTTTTCTAGTTTCTATGGCTTATATTGCTTAATATAAATTTTAGAAATGATAGGTTACAGTAGGTATCATGTGAGAACATTTTTGAATCTTGTCTTGACAGTACCAAAGTGAATGATTTGTTTTATCATACTAACCCATCTCACGAAGTTCCGTTAAGTTTTGTGTGATTGAAGTTTTCAAGTTTTGGGTGAGATATCGATATGAGGAGAACAAGGAGTGACAAGACCCTAAGCTTGGGGATGCATAAGGCACCCCAAGGTAATATTCGAGGAAGATCCAAGCAACTAAGCTTGGGGATGCCCCGGAAGGCATCCCCTCTTTCGTCTTCAACATTATCGGTAACCTCACTTGGAGCTATATTTTTATTCGTCACATGATATGTGTTTTGCTTGGCGCGTTATTTTATTTTATTAGTATTTGCTTGCTGTTATTCAGAGTAATGTTATGTATCTTTTATTTCAATAAAAAGGTCAAGTATAGCCTTTACCATGCTGATTTTGCATGTCTATATGTTGCTGTTTTGAAAACAGAAAGTTTTCTATTGTTGTCTGAATTCTTATGGATAGTCAGGACATGATAAAATCTAGAAATTTTTACACGTTGAGAAATAACAAATTTTATACCGTGTGGTAATTTTTCAGAATTATTGGAGTCAGGTAAGTATGAGTACAATTGCACTCTTTACAGACTGTCCTGTTTTGACAGATTGCTGTTATGTTTGCATTGTTTGCATATGTTTGCTTGTTTAATGATTCTATTCGAAGATAGGAGTATTAAATATGTAGAGGCATTTAGTATGCAATGTTAAATAATAATTTTAGTGATTTTCTACAGTAGAGAATGATAAGGTTTTGCATTTGATTTATACTAACTTTTCTCACGAGTTCTCGTTGAGTTTTGTGTGGATGAAGTTTTTAAGATTTAGGGAAGCCGTGATATAAAAGGAGTTAAGGAGACACAAAAGCTCAAACTTGGGGATGCCCAAGGAATCCCTAGTTAATATTTCAAGAAGTCTCAAGCATCCAAGCTTGGGGATGCCCCGGTTGGCATCCCTCCTTTCTTCTTCAACAACTATCGGTCAGTTTTGGTTGAGCCTAAGTTTTTGCTTATTCACATGCTATGTGCTATCCTTTGAATGCCATTTTATTTTATTTTGCTTGCTGTTTGAATAAAATACTTAAGATCAAAATTTTCTTGAATGAGAGAGAGTCTTCACATAGCTACTTAATTATTTGACTACTCATTTATCTTCACTTATATCTTTTTGGAGTAGTTTGTCATTTACTCGTGTGCTTCACTTATATCCTATGAGTAAATGGTTGAATGAATTGAATATCATAAATCTGAAATTATATATGTTT
Source organism: Thinopyrum elongatum (assembly GCA_011799875.1). NCBI lineage: Eukaryota > Viridiplantae > Streptophyta > Magnoliopsida > Poales > Poaceae > Thinopyrum > Thinopyrum elongatum. The sequence goes on from CM022299.1 coordinate 606,201,242, forward strand.
CATATGCTTATCCCATGGGGAGTAATGACTTCACATATAAGAAGTATAGGTGGTAAATTTATTGAAAGTTAGCAAACATAGTATTGGTCACTTGAACAATTCATGAAAGAATATTAAAGGAAGAGAGATTTCATATATAAATATACTATCTTGGACATCTTCTATGATTGTGAGCCCCATTAATTATTTTCAAACTTGAGCAAATTAGTTGAAGTTGGACAAGGAAGACAACGTAATGAGTTATGCCTGGGTATATTTGTATAGAAGTTATATTGTTATGGATCCTCCAACATGTGGTGCTTGCTATTTAGAATCTTTTGCTAGCCAAAATTTCTGTACTAAGCGTGAATACTGCTTGTGCATCCAAAATCCTTGACCAAGTTTCCTCCATGAGTGTCCACCATATCTACCTATATGCGGTATTTACCTGCCGTTCCAAGTAAATTTGCATGTGCCAAACTCTAAACCTTCAAATAATAATCTGTTTTGTATGCCCGAATCGCTCATGTAGCGACCAGGGGCTGTCAGTATCTTCCATGCTAGGTGGGTTATTCGCACGATGAGTGTTTATTCACTTATCATTCACGAGAGAGTGGCTGGTAATTGGGATGCCCAGTCCTATGATCAAAAGATCGAAAACAAAATGACAAATAATTAAACAAAACTCCCCCAGGAAAGTTTTTGGTATGGACGGCACCCGTGAATTCGGCTAGCCGTGGAGTGTGATTGTTGGTGGAGGGGGAGTAAAGACTTTACCATTCTGTTTGGGAACCGCCTATAATGTATCTAGCATGGAAGATAGTGAGAACTCTTGGTTGTTATGTTGACAATGAAATCATACTTCTCAAAGTTATGTTCATCTCTGTTTTAAAAGCTTTAAGCTCTGGCACCTCTGCAAATCCCAGCTTCCCTCTGCGAAGGGCCTATCTTTTACTTTTATTTTTGTTGAGTCAATTTCTTATTCCAACCTACTCTTTAGTTGGCAAGCATCATGTGATGGGGAAAGATCCAAGCATATATGGCCATTCAAATATATTTGATCATGAATTATTATTGTTGACAATTATCTATATGATAAATAAGTTGGGAGGCGAAACATTAAGCCCCTATCTTTCTCTGTGTTCGATGGATGCAATTTTGTTCTAAAAATATGCTTTGAGTGGTAGCAATCATGGAAGACTATATGATAGTTGAGTATGTGGGATTTGCTAAATCAAAGCTCTTACATAGACCCTTCCTGAAAATAAGATGAATTTCAATTGTTTGATGACTGAGAACCTAGTTTGTTAGTTTTCAAGAAAGTTTATGATCTATGCTTTAACATTTGAATAGCTTGCTACTTGATCATGAGAAGTTTTATGAGACGAGCTACTGTTTATGATATATAATGATGCTAGAAAAAGTGATTGAAATTATCATTGATCAAACTTGTGCACTTGCTAGCATTCCACATCAAAAATTCTGTTTTTATCATTTACCTACTCGAGCACGAGCAGGAATTAAGCTTGGGGATGCTTGATACATCTCCAACGTATCTATAACTTTTGATTGTTCCATGCTATTATATTATCCATCTTGGATGTTTTATATGCATTTATATGATATTTTATATTATTTTTGGGACTAACCTATTAACCTAGAGCCCAGTGCCAGTTTTTGTTGTTTCCTTGTTTTTGAGTTTCGCAGAGAAGGAATATCAAACGGAGTCCAAATGAGGTGAAAATTTACGGAGATTTTTTATGGACCAGAAGAAGCCCCCGAAGCAAAAGAGTTGGGCCAGAAGAGCCACGAGGCCTCCACAAGGGTGGAGGGCGCCCCCCCTTGGGCCCGCCCTCCGTCTTGTGGTCTCCTCGTGGACCCCCCTGACTTATTATCGATGCCAAAAATTCCTATAAATATAGAAACCCCCAGAAATAAACCTAGACAGGGAGTTCCGCCGCTGCAAGCCTCTGTAGCCACCAAAAACCAATCGGGACCCTGTTCCGGCACCCTACCGGAGGGGGAAACCATCACCGATGGCCATCTTCATCATCCCGGCGCTCTCCATGATGAGGAGGGAGTAGTTCACCCTCGGGGCTAAGGGTATGTACCAGTAGCTATCTGTTTGATCTCTCTCTCTCTCTCTCGTGTTCTTGATTTGGCACGATCTTGATGTATCGCGAGCTTTGTTATTATAGTTGGATCATATGGTGTTTCTCCCCCTCTACCTTCTTGTGATGAATTGAGTCTTGCTCTTTGAGGTTTAGTTATGTTGGATTGAGTACTGGATTTGAGAACACTTGATGTATGTCTTGCGATGGGATATCTGTGGTGACAATGGGATGTTCTATTGATTCACTTGATGTATGTTTTGGTACTCAACTCGCGGATTCCCGAGGTGACATTGGGGTAATCTATGCATAGGGGTTGATGCATGTTTTCGTCCTACGTTCTCCGATAGAAACTTTGGAGTGATTCTTTGTTGCACGTTGAGGGATTGTTATGTGATCCAATTATGTTATCATTGTTGAGAGAACTTGCACTAGCGAAAGTATGAACCCTAGGCCTTGTTTTCAAGCATTGCAATAACGTTTTTGCTCACTTTTGTCACTAGTTACCTTGCTGTTTTTATATTTTCAGATTACAAAAACCTATATCTACCATCCATATTACACTTGTATCACCATCTCTTCGCCGAACTAGTGCACCTATAAAATTTACCATTGTATTGGGTGTGTTGTGGACACAAGAGACTCTTTGTTATTTGGTTGCAGGGTTGTTTGAGAGAGACCATCTTCATCCTACGCCTTCCATGGATTGATAAACCTTAGGTCATCTACTTGAGGGAAATTTGCTACTGTCCTACAAAACTCTGCGCTTGGAGGCCCAACACGAGTCTACAAGAAGAAGGTTGCGTAGTAGACATCAAGCTCTTTTCTGGCGCCGTTGCCGGGGAGGCTAAAAGAACAAAGATCGATTCGTTAATATATATACAAATCAATTAAAACATGTGATGATCACCATGCAGATGCCTTATATAAATATACCTCGCCGGTCTTTATTATTTGAAGAACATTTTCTTCGTCATCATTGTTGTGGACTTCATCTATTCGTTCGTCTTCATCAAATATCATACCCTCACCGGTATTGTTCAGATATTGCGAGCCGTCATCTTCTTCATTCTCATCTGGGCTCGGGGAGCGTATGATGTCGAACATAGTCTCTTCTCCTTCTCTGCCGGTATTGTCCATAGCTTTTACTTAACTAATCCAGAAGAAAGATAAAACAATTTAGTATTCAAATTAGAATGCATGCAATCAATAAGGAAAAACTGAATCATAGTAGATAATATGCATCTCGAATAATATCACTAATATATACATCTCGAATAATCCAGATAATATGCATCATCGAATGTAATCTCGAATACATCGTCTCGAATATTATCAAATAATATAATCTCGAATACATCGTCTCGAATATTATCGAATAATATAATCTCGAATACATCATCTCGAATATTATCTCGAATACATCACTAGCTAATACAGATCGAATATTATCGAATAATCTAGTTCACTCGCGGTTCCTGAGGTGCGGGCGGTGGACACCCAAAGAGAAGGAACCATCACAGGAGCATAGCTCGGGTGAGATCCTTGTAGAACCTGCCAGGTATTGGAGAACCTGACGTCTAACGCAACCATGTAGCGACGGACGTGCTCGTCCTCCTCCCTGACAGGACGATGTACCACCTTGGCGGGGGCCGGCTGCCTCCGCACCGAAAGTGGCCCACGCGACCGCCACCAAAGAAGTTCCGGGTCGACGATGGGAGCCCGGTTCCTCACCAAACTGCGCGCCCCGGAAGGTAGCACCTCCCAGTGCCAGCCCAGCGGAGCCCAGTCCCGGACATGGCGCCTCTGAAGCAGGACGTCGTCGCGAACGAGTCGACGACGAGGATGCGGGCCGGGCAACGTAGACGTAGAGAACAAATTCTATGCAAATTTAACATTTTTTAAATGCTTGATTGTGATTTTTGTAATTCTTTTTCACTTGATTTTGCAAATACATGACAAACTTTTGCAAATACAAAAATAAGATATATATTAACATTAAAATATTATTAATACATGGTCAACTTTTTTCTATGCAACTTTTTCCTATGCAACTTTTTTCTATAAGTATAAAAAACTAAAAAACAGAAAATCTATGCAAATTCCACCGTTCATCTACAATACGTATATATATATACATACATTGTATAAAAAAATTAGTGAAAAAAAACTAAAACATACATACATATAGGGAAAAAATATTCATCTAAAACATCTTAATTTAGATACATACATTGTATACTAATTAATAATAATCTAAAACATCTAAATAGAACATCAAAACATTCATGCATACATTGTATACAAAAAACTAGTGAAAAAAATCACCGGAGGGGGGCGCAAGCTCACAGCAGGCGAGGTCGAGGCCGGCGGGCGCGGGCGGCGTTGGCGGCGCGTTGGGGGCGGCGACAGCGTCGGGGTAGGCGGCGCGGCGAGGAGCTCGGGGAGGAGGGCGCGGGCGGCGTCGGGGCTTGGGGAGGAGGGCGCGTCCGGCGTCGGGGATCGGGGAGGAGGCGCCGGCATCGAGGGCGACGACGAGCTCCGACGTCAGGGGAGAGGCAAGACGGCGTCGGGGGAGAGGCGAGACGGCGGCGACAGCCTGGTGGCGTCCTGGTTCGGCATCGATGGAAATGGAGAGGGCAGAGGGGAAAATTCGTAAGTGTTTCTTATATACGAGGCACCTTTAGTCCCGGTTGGAGCCACCAACCGGGACTAAAGGTGAATTTTGGCCAGGCCAAACGGCGGGAAGCCAGGCCTTTAGTCCCGGTTGGTGGCTCCAACCGCGACTAAAGGGGGCCTTTAGTCGCGGTTGGAGCCACCAACCGGGACTAAAGGCCTGTGCTTCCCATGTCAAATGTTTAGTCCCACCTCGCTAGTTGAGAGAAGCTCGCACCGGTTTATAAGCCCCGCCGCGGCTACCATGTTGAGCTCCTCTCTAAGCAGGCCTTTGTGGGCCTATTGAACCCTGTGCTGCCCTGTGGGGCCTACTGGGCCGTACGGGCTTGCATCCCGGCCCAACTAGAGGTTGGGTTTCTAGTCGTATGAAGCCCGTGGCGGCCTAGTAGGCGGGCTTTTTTTAATTTATTTAGTTTTTAGTTTTTTTGTTTTCTGCTTTATTTATTTTCTTTTGTTTCTGAGTTGTTTTTTTTGCTTTATTTAGCTTTTCTTTGTGAATCTTTTTGCTTTAGGTCACATAAATTATAAACTTTCGGTTAGTGCCAGTAGTTTTCAAATTTGGATAGTTCAAATTTGAATTATTTGAAATTTGTGTTAATCACTAGTTTGTGAATACCTTTACTTTAAAAATAGATTTTTCAGTGATTCTTTTTTTCGCTGTTTAATATTAGTGTGTTTTATCATTATATTCCATTTGGTAATTCTTAGGTAATTTTAGAAAATTAAATGCCTGTGTAACAGATGAGTTTTTGTCTGAAAGCCTGATACTTCGAAAGAGATTGTCCATTTTGTACATGAAGTGGATCCAGTTTTTGCCGTAACCCTCTCAACTTTTTAGCACGTGCTATGTGGGTGAAATGATGATACCATGCCAACTTTCAACCTTTTCAGAGTTCATTTGTAGTGCTTTTCAATTTCAATGTCATTTAGCTCAAAAAAATCAGTAAATGGATGAAAAATAGCAAATGAAGACAGAAAGGGGTGAAAATTGATGATCTGGCTTTGAATGGTGCATAATAAATGCACAAAAAGTCTGGAGTTGAAATAAGTTTAAAAAAATGAAATGCCATTATAACAGATGAGTTTTCGTCCGAAAGCCTAATACTTCGAAAGAGATTGTCCATTTTGTACACGAAGTGCATCCAGTTTTTGCCATAACCCTCTCGACTTTTTAGCACATGCTATGTGGGTGAAATGATGATACCATACCAACTTTCAACCTTTTCAGAGATCATTTGTAGTGCTTTTCAATTTCAGGGTCATTTAGCTAAAAAAAATCAGTAAATGCATGAAAAATAGCAAATGAAGTCAGAAAGGGTTGAAAGTTGATGGCGTGGCTTTGAATGGTGCATACTGAATGCACAAAAAGTCTGGAGTTGAAATAAGTTTTAAAAAATGAAATGCCTTTGTAACAGATGAGTTTTCGTCCGAAACCCTGATACTACGAAAGAGATTGTCCATTTTGTACACGAAGTGCATCCAGTTTTTGCCGTAACCCACTCAACTTTTTAGCACCTGCTATGTGGGTGAAATGATGAGACCATGCCAACTTTCAACCTTTTCAGAGTTCATTTGTAATGCTTTTCAATTTCAGGGTCATTTAGCTAAAAAAATCAGTAAATCCATGAAAAATAGCAAATGAAGTCAGAAAGGGTTGAAAATTGATGATGTGGATTTGAATGGTGCATGCTGAACGCACAAAAAGTCTATAGTTGAAATAAGTTAAAAAAAATGAAATGCCTTTGTAACAGATGAGTTTTCGTCCCAAACCATGATACTTCGAAACAGATTGTCCATTTTGTACATGAAGAGCATCCAATTTTTGCCGTAACCCTCTCAACTTTTTAGCACATGCTATGTGAGTGAATTGCTGATACCATGCCAACTTTCAACCTTTTCGGAGTTCATTTGTAGTGCTTTTCAATTTCAGGGTCATTTAGCTAAAAAATATCAATAAATGCATGAAAAATAGCAAATGAAGTCTGAAAGGGTTGAAAACTGATGACGTGGCTTTGAATGGTGCATAATAAACACACAAAAAGTCTGGAGTTGAATTAACTTTAAAAAAATTAAATGCCATTATAACAGATGAGTTTTCGTGCGAAAGCATGATACTTCGAAAGAGATTGTCCATTTTGTACACGAAGTGCATCCAGTTTTTGCCATAACCCTATCAACTTTTTAACACATGCTATGTGGGTGAAATGATGATACCATGCCAACTTTCAACCTTTTCAGAGTTCATTTGTAGTGCTTTTCAATTTCAGGGTCATTTAGCTAAAAAAATCAGTAAATGCATGAAAAATAGCAAATGAAGTCAGAAAGGGTTGAAAATTGATGGCGTGGCTTTGAATGGTGCATACTGAACGCACACAAATTCTGGAGTTGAAATAAGTTTAAAAAAATGAAATGCCTTTTTAACAGATGAGTTTTCGTCCGAAACCCTGATACTTCGAAAGAGATTGTCCATTTTGTACACGAAGTGCATCCAGTTTTTGCCGTAACCCATTCAACTTTTTAGCGCATGCTATGTGGGTGAAATGATGATACCATGCCAACTTTCAACCTTTTCAGAGTTCATTTGTAATGCTTTTCAATTTCAGGGTCATTTAGCTCAAAAAATCAGTAAATGCATGAAAAATAGCAAATGAAGTCACAAAGGGTTGAAAATTGATGATGTGGCTTTGAATGGTGCATGCTGAATGCACAAACAGTCTGGAGTTGAAATAAGTTTAAAAAAATGAAATGCCTATATAACAGATGAGTTTTCGTCCGAAAGCCTAATACTTCGAAAGAGATTGTCCATTTTGTACACGAAGTGCATCCAGTTTTTGCCATAACCCTCTCGACTTTTTAGCACATGCTATGTGGGTGAAATGATGATACCATGCCAGCTTTCAACCTTTTCAGAGTTCATTTGTAGTGCTTTTCAATTTCAGGGTCATTTTGCTCAAAAATATCACTAAATGCATGAAAAATAGCAAATGAAGTTAGAAAGGGTTGAAAATTGATGGCGTGGCTTTGAATGGTGCATACTGAATGCACAAAAAGTCTGGAGTTGAAATAAGTTTAAAAAAAATGAAATGTCTTTGTAGCAGATCAGTTTTCGTCCGAAACCCTGATTCTACGAAAGATATTGTCCATTTTGTACACGAAGTGCATCCAATTTTTGCCGTAACCCACTCAACTTTTTAGCACATGCTATGTGGGTGAAATGATGATACCATGCCAACTTTCAACCTGTTCAGAGTTCATTTGTAATGCTTTTGAATTTCAGGGTCATTTAGCTAAAAAATATCAGTAAATGCATGAAAAATAGAAAATGAAGTCAGAAAGGGTTGAAAATTGATGATGTGGATTTGAATGGTGCATGCTGAACGCACAAAAAGTCTGGAGTTGAAATAAGTTAAAAAAAATGAAATGCCTTTGTATCAGATGAGTTTTCGTCCCAAACCCTGATACTTCGAAAGAGATTGTCCATTTTGTACATGAAGTGCATCCAGCTTTTGCCGTAACCCTCTTAACTTTTTAGCACATGCTATGTGGGTGAAATGATGATACCATGCCAACTTTCAACCTCTTCAGAGTTCATTTGTAGTGCTTTTCAATTTCAGGGTCATTTAACTCAAAAATATCAGTAAATGCATGAAAAATAGCAAATGTAGTCAGAAAGGGTTGAAAATTGATGACGTGGCTTTGAATGGTGCATAATAAACGCACAAAAAGTCTGGAGTTGAAATAACTTTAAAAAAATTAAATGCCATTATAACAGATGAGTTTTCGTCCGAAAGCCTAATACTTCGAAAGAGATTGTCCATTTTGTACACGAAGTGCATCCAGTTTTTGTCATAACCCTATCAACTTTTTGACACATGCTATGTGGGTGAAATGATGATACCATGCCAACTTTCAACCTTTTCAGAGTTTATTTGTAGTGCTTTTCAATTTCAGGGTCATTTAGCTAAAAAAATCAGTAAAGGCATGAAAAATAGATATTGAAGTCAGAAAGGGTTGAAAATTGATGGCGTTGCTTTGAATGGTGCATACTGAACGCACAAAAAGTCTAGAGTTGAAATAAGTTTTAAAAATTGAAATGCCTTTTTAACAGATGAGTTTTCGTCCGAAACCCTGATACTTCGAAAGAGATTGTCAATTTTGTACATGAAGTGCATCCAGTTTTTGCCGTAACCCACTCAACTTTTTAGCGCATGCTATGTGGGTGAAATGATGATACCATGCCAACCTTCAACCTTTTCAGAGTTCATTTGTAATGCTTTTCAATTTCAGGGTCATTTATCTCAAAAAATCAGTAAATGCATGAAAAATAATAAATGAAGTCAAAAAGGGTTGAAAATTGATGTTGTGTCTTTGAATGATGCATGCTGAATGCACAAAAAGTCTGGAGTTGAAATAAGTTTAAAAAAATGAAATGCCTTTGTAACAGATGAGTTTTCGTCCGAAACCCTGATACTTCGAAAGAGATTGTCCATTTTGTACATGAAGTGCATCCAGTTTTTGCCGTAACCCTCTCAACTTTTTAGCACATGCTATGTGGGTGAAATGATGATACCATGCCAACTTTCAACATTTTCAGAGTTCATTTGTAGTGCTTTTCATTTTCAGGGTCATTTAGATCAAAAAATCAGTAAATGCATGAAAAATAGCACAAAATGAAGTCAAAAAAGGGTTGAAAACTAATGACGTGGCTTTGAATGGTGCATACTAAATGCACAAAATGTCTGGAGTTGAAATAAGTTAAAAAAAAATGAAATGCCTTTGTAAGAGATGAGTTTTCATCCGAAACCATGATACTTCGAAAGAGATTGTCCATTTTGTACACGAAGTGCATCTAGTTTTTTGCCTTAACCCTATCAACTTTTGAGCACATGCTATGTGGGTGAAATGATGATACCATGCCAACTTTCAACCTTTTCAGAGTTCGTTTGTAGTGCTTTTCATTTTCAGGGTCATTTAGCTCAAAAAAACTTAGTAAATGCATGAAAAATAGCAAATGAAGTCAGAAAGGGTTGAAAATTAACGACGTTGCTTCGAATGGTGCATACTGAACGCACAAAAAGTCTGGAGTTGAAATATGTTTAAAAAAATGAAATGCCTTTGTAGCAGATGAGTTTTTCTCCGAAAGCCTGATACTTCGAAAGAGATTGTCCATTTTATACACGAAGTGCATCCAGTTTTTGCCATAACCCTATCAACTTTCTAACACATGCTATGTGGGTGAAATGATGATACCATGCCAACTTTCAACCTTTTCAGAGTTCATTTGTAGTGCCTTTCAATTTCAGGGTCATTTAGCTAAAAAAATCAGTAAATGCATGAAAAATAGCAAATGAAGTCAGAAAGGGTTGAAAATTGATGGCGTGGCTTTGAATGGTGCATACTGAATGCACAAAAATTCTGGAGTTGAAAGAAGTTTTAAAAAATGAAATGCCTATTTAACAGATGAGTTTTCGTCCGAAACCCTGATACTTCGAAAGAGATTGTCCATTTTGTATGCAAAGTGCATCCAGTTTTTGCCGTAACCCACTTAAGTTTCTAGCGCATGCTATGTGGGTGAAATGATGATACCATGCCAACTTTTAACGTTTTCAGAGTTCATTTGTAATGCTTTTCAATTTCAGGGTCATTTAGCTCAAAAAATCAGTAAATGCATGAAAAATAGCAAATGAAGTCAGAAAGGGTTGAAAATTGATGACGTGGCATTGAATGGTGCATGCTGAATGCACAAAAAGTTTGGACTTGAAATAAGCTTAAAAAAATGAAATGCCATTATAACAGATGAGTTTTCGTCCGAAAGCATAATACTTCGAAAGAGATTGTCCATTTTGTACGAAGTGCATCCAGTTTTTGCCATAACCCTCTCGACTTTTTAGCACATGCTATGTGGGTGAAATGATGATACCATGCCAACTTTCAACCCTTTCAGAGTTCATTTGTAGTGCTTTTCAATTTCAGGGTCATTTACTCAAAAAAATCAGTAAATGCATGAAAAATAGCAAATGAAGTCAGAAAGGGTTGAAAATTGCTGGCGTGGCTTTGCATGGTTCATACTAAATGCACAAAAAGTCTGGAGTTGAAATAAGTTTTAAAAAATGAAATGCCTTTGTAACAGATGAGTTTTCGTCCGAAACCCGGATACTACGAAAGAGATTGTTCATTTTGTACACGAAGTGCATCCAGTTTTTGTCGTAACCCACTCAACTTTTTAGCACATGCTATGTGGGTGAAATGATGATACCATGCCAACTTTCAACCTTTTCAGAGTTCATTTGTAATGCTTTTCAATTTCATGGTCATTTAGCTAAAAAATATCAGTAAATGCATGAAAAATAGAAAATGAAGTCAGAAAGGGTTGAAAATTGATGACGTGGATTTGAATGGTGCATGCTGAACGCACAAAAAGTCTGGAGTTGAAATAAGTTTTAAAAAATGAAATGCCTTTGTAACAGATGAGTTTTCGTCCGAAACCGTGATGCTTCGAAAGAGATTGTCTATTTTGTACAAGAAGTGCATCTAGTTTTTGCCGTAACCTACTCAACTTTTTAGCGCATGCTATGTGGGTGAAATGATGATACCATGCCAACTTTCAACCTTTTCAGAGTTCATTTGTAATGCTTTTCAATTTCAGGGTCATTTAGCTCAAAAAATCAGTAAATGCATGAAAAATAGCAAATGAAGTCAGAAAGGGTTGAAAATTGATGACGTGGCTTTGAATGGTGCATGCTGAATGCACAAAAAGTCTGGAGTCGAAATAAGTTTAAAAAAATGAAATGCCTTTGTAACAGATGAGTTTTCGTCCGAAACCCAGATACTTCGAAAGAGATTGTCCATTTTGTACATGAAGTGCATCCAGTTTTTGCCGTAACCCTCTCAACTTTTTAGCACATACTATGTGGGTGAAATGATGATACCATGCCAACTTTCAACATTTTCAGAGTTCATTTGTAGTGCTTTTCAATTTCAGGGTCATTTAGCTCAAAAAATCAGTAAATGCATGAAAAATAGCAAATGAAGTCAAAAAAGGGTTGAAAACTGATGATGTGGCTTTGAATGGTGCATACTAAACGCACAAAAAGTCTGGAGTTGAAATAAGTTTAAAAAAATGAAATGTCTTTGTAACAGATGAGTTTTCGTCCGAAACCCATATACTTCGAAAGGGATTGTCCATTTTGTACACGAAGTGCATCTAGTTTTTTGCCGTAACCCTATCAACTTTTGAGCACATGCTATGTGGGTGAAATGATGATACCATGCCAACTTTCAACCTTTTCAGAGTTCATTTGTAGTGCTTTTCATTTTCAAGGTCATTTAGCTCAAAAAAAGTTAGTAAATGCATGAAAAATAGCAAATGAAGTCAGAAAGGGTTAAAAATTGATGATGTTGCTTTGAATGGTGCATACTGAATGCACAAAAAGTCTGGAGTTGAAATATGTTTAGAAAAATGAAATGCCTTTGTAGCAGATGAGTTTTCGTCCGGAACCCTGATACTTCGGAAGAGATTGTCCATTTTGTACATTAAGTGCATCCAGTTTTTGCCGTAACCCTCTCAACTTTTTAACACATGCTATGTGTGTGAAATGATGATACCATGCCAACTTTCAACCTTTTCAGAGTTCATTTGTAGTGCTTTTCAATTTCAGGGTCATTTAGCTCAAAAAAATCAGTTAATGCATGAAAAATAGCAAATGAAGTCAGAAAGGGTTGAAAATTGATGAAGTGGCTTTGAATGGTGCATACTAAATGCACAAAAAGTCTGGAGTTGAAATAAGTTTTAAAAAATGAAATGCCTTTCTAACAGATGAGTTTTCGTCCGAAACCCTGATACTTCGAAAGAGATTGTCCATTTTGTACACGAAGTGCATCCAGTTTTTTGCCGTAACACTCTCAACTTTTTAGCACATGCTATGTGGGTGAAATGATGATACCATGCCAACTTTCAACCTTTTCAGAGTTCATTTGTAGTGCTTTTCAATTTTAGGGTCATTTAGCTAAAAAAATCAATAAATGGATGAAAAATAGCAAATGAAGTCAGAAAGGGTTGAAAATTGATGACGTGGCTTTGAATGATGCATACTGAATGCACAAAAAGTCTGGAGTTGAACTAAGTTTAAAAAAATGAAATGTCTTTGTAACAGATGAGTTTTCGTCCGAAACCCTGATACTTCGAAAGAGATTGTCCATTTTGTACACGAAGTGCATCCAGTTTTTGCCGTAACCCTCTCAACTTTTTAGCACATGCTATGTGGGTGAAATGATGATACCATGCCAACGTTCAAAATTTTCAGAGTTCATTTGTAGTGCTTTTCAATTTCAGGGTCATTTAGCTAAAAAAAATCAATAAATGCATGAAAAATAGCAAATGAAGTCAGAAAGGGTTGAAAAATGATGACGTGGCTTTGAATCGTGCATACTAAATGCACAAAAATTCAGGAGTTGAAATAAGTTTTAAAAAATGAAATGCCTTTTTAATAGATGAGTTTTCGTCCGAAACCCTAATACTTCGAAAGAGATTGTCCATTTTGTACACGAAGTGCATCCAGTTTTTTGCCGTAACCCTCTCAACTTTTTAGCACATGCTATGTTGGTGAAATGATGATACCATGCCAACTTTCAACCTTTTCAGAGTTCATTTGTAGTGCTTTTCAATTTCAGGGTCATTTAGCTAAAAATATGAGTAAATGCATGAAAAATAGCAAATGAAGTCAGAAAGGGTTGAAAATTGATGACATGGCTTTGAATGGTGCATTATAAACTCACAAAAAGTCTGGAGTTGAAATAACTTTTAAAAAATTAAATGCCATTATAACAGATGAGTTTTGTCCGAAAGCCTGATACTTCGAAAGAGATTGTCCATTTTATACACGAAGTGCATCCAGTTTTTGCCATAACCCTATCAACTTTCTAACACATGCTATGTGGGTGAAATGATGATACCATGCCAACTTTCAACCTTTTCAGAGTTCATTTGTAGTGCTTTTCAATTTCAGGGTCATTTAGCTAAAAAAAATCAGTAAATGCATGAAAAATAGCAAATGAAGTCAGAAAGGGTTGAAAATTGATGGCGTGGCTTTGAATGGTGCATACTGAATGCACAAAAATTCTGGAGTTGAAATAAGTTTTAAAAATGAAATGCCTTTTTAACAGATGAGTTTTCGTCCGAAACCCTGATACTTCGAAAGAGATTGTCCATTTTGTACGCAAAGTGCATCCAGTTTTTGCCGTAACCCATTCATGTTTCTAGCGCATGCTATGTGGGTGAAATGATGATACCATGCCAACTTTTAACGTTTTCAGAGTTCATTTGTAATGCTTTTCAATTTCAGGGTCATTTAGCTCAAAAAATCAGTAAATGCATGAAAAATAGCAAATGAAGTCAGAAATGGTTGAAAATTGACGACGTGGCATTGAATGGTGCATGCTGAATGCACAAAAAGTTTGGAGTTGAAATAAGTTTAAAAAATGAAATGCCATTATAACAGATGAGTTTTCGTCCGAAAGCATAATACTTCGAAAGAGATTGTCCATTTTGTACGAAGTGCATCCAGTTTTTGCCGTAACCCATTCAACTTTTTAGCGCATGCTATGTGGGTGAAATGATGATACCATGCCAACTTTCAACCTTTTCAGAGTTCATTTGTAATGCTTTTCAATTTCATGGTCATTTAGCTCAAAAAATCAGTAAATGCATGAAAAATAGCAAATGAAGTCACAAAGGGTTGAAAACTGATGATGTGGCTTTGAATGGTGCATACTAAACGCACAAAAAGTCTGGAGTTGAAATAAGTTTAAAAAAATGAAATGTCTTTGTAACAGATGAGTTTTCGTCTGAAACCCATATACTTCGAAAGGGATTGTCCATTTTGTACACGAAGTGCATCTAGTTTTTTGCCGTAACCCTATGAACTTTTGAGCACATGCTATGTGGGCGAAATGATGATACCATGCCAACTTTCAACCTTTTCAGAGTTCATTTGTAGTGCTTTTCATTTTCAAGGTCATTTAGCTCAAAAAAAGTTAGTAAATGCATGAAAAATAGGAAATGATGTCAGAAAGGGTTAAAAATTGATGATGTTGCTTTGAATGGTGCATACTGAATGCACAAAAAGTCTGGAGTTGAAATATGTTTAGAAAAATGAAATGCCTTTGTAGCAGATGAGTTTTCGTCCGGAACCCTGATACTTCGGAAGAGATTGTCCATTTTGTACATTAAGTGCATCCAGTTTTTGCCGTAACCCTCTCAACTTTTTAGCACATGCTATGTGTGTGAAATGATGATACCATGCCAACTTTCAACCTTTTCAGAGTTCATTTGTAGTGCTTTTCAATTTCAGGGTCATTTAGCTCAAAAAATCAGTTAATGCATGAAAAATAGCAAATGAAGTCAGAAAGGGTTGAAAATTGATGAAGTGGCTTTGAATGGTGCATACTAAATGCACAAATAGTCTGGAGTTGAAATAAGTTTAAAAAAATGAAATGTCTTTGTAACAGATGAGTTTTCGTCCGAAACCCTGATACTTCGAAAGAGATTGTCCATTTTGTACACGAAGTGCATCCAGTTTTTGCCGTAACCCTCTCAACTTTTTAGCACATGCTATGTGGGTGAAATGATGATACCATGCCAATGTTCAAAATTTCCAGAGTTCATTTGTAGTGCTTTTCATTTTCAGGGTCATTTAGCTAAAAAAAATCAATAAATGCATGAAAAATAGCAAATGAAGTCAGAAAGGGTTGAAAAATGATGATGTGGCTTTGAATGGTGCATACTAAATGCACAAAAAGTCTGGAGTTAAATAGTTTAAAAAAATGAAATGCCTTTGTAACAATGAGTTTTTGTCCGAAACTGATACTTCGAAAGAGATTGTCCATTTTGTACACGAAGTGCATCCAGTTTTTGCCGTAACCTCTCAACTTTTAACACATGCTATGTGGGTGAAATGATGATACCTGCCAACTTTCAACCTTTTCAGAGTTCATTTGTAGTGTTTTCATTTCAGGGGTCATTTAGCTAAAAATATGAGTAAATGCATGAAAAATAGCAAATGAAGTCAGAAAGGGTTGAAAATTGATGACATGTCTTTGAATGGTGCATAATAAACTCACAAAAAGTGTGGAGTTGAAATAACTTTTAAAAAATTAAATGCCATTATAACAGATGAGTTTTTGTCCGAAAGCCTGATACTTCGAAAGAGATTGTCCATTTTATACACGAAGTGCATCCAGTTTTTGCCATAACCCTATCAACTTTCTAACACATGCTATGTGGGTGAAATGATGATACCATGCCAACTTTCAACCTTTTCAGAGTTCATTTGTAGTGCTTTTCAATTTCAGGGTCATTTAGCTAAAAAAATCAGTAAATGCATGAAAAATAGCAAATGAAGTCAGAAAGGGTTGAAAATTGATGGCGTGGCTTTGAATGGTGCATACTGAAAGCACACAAATTCTGGAGTTGAAATAAGTTTTAAAAAATGAAATGCCTTTTTAACAGATGAGTTTTCGTCCGAAACCATGATACTTCGAAAGAGATTGTCCATTTTGTACGCAAAGTGCATCCAGTTTTTGCCGTAACCCATTCAAGTTTCTAGCGCATGCTATGTGGGTGAAATGATGATACCATGCTAACTTTTAACGTTTTCAGAGTTCATTTGTAATTCTTTTCAATTTCAGGGTCATTTAGCTCAAAAAATCAGTAAATGCATGAAAAATAGCAAATGAAGTCAGAAATGGTTGAAAATTGATGACGTGGCATTGAAAGGTGCATGCTGAATGCACAAAAAGTTTGGAGTTGAAATAAGTTTAAAAAAATGAAATGCCATTATAACAGATGAGTTTTCGTCCGAATGCATAATACTTCGAAAGAGATTGTCCATTTTGTACATGAAGTGCATCCAGTTTTTGCCATAACCCTCTCGACTTTTTAGCACATGCTATGTGGGTGAAATGATGATACCATGCCAACTTTCAACCCTTTCAGAGTTCATTTGAAGTGCTTTTCAATTTCAGGGTCATTTACTCAAAAAAATCAGTAAATGCATGAAAAATAGCAAATGAAGTCAGAAAGGGTTGAAAATTGCTGGCGTGGCTTTGAATGGTTCATACTAAATGCACAAAAAGTCTGGAGTTGAAATAAGTTTAAAAAATGAAATGCCTTTGTAACAGATGAGTTTTCGTCCGAAACCCGGATACTACGAAAGAGATTGTTCATTTTGTACATGAAGTGCATCCAGTTTTTGCCGTAACCCACTCAACTTTTTAGCACATGCTATGTGGGTGAAATGATGATACCATGCCAACTTTCAACCTTTTCAGAGTTCATTTGTAATGCTGTTCAATTTCATGGTCATTTAGCTAAAAAATATCAGTAAATGCATGAAAAATAGAAAATGAAGTCAGAAAGGGTTGAAAATTGATGACGTGGATTTGAATGGTGCATGCTGAACGCACAAAAAGTCTGGAGTTGAAATAAGTTTTAAAAAATGAAATGCCTTTGTAACAGATGAGTTTTCGTCCGAAACCCTGATACTTCGAAAGAGATTGTCCATTTTGTACACGAAGTGCATCCAGTTTTTGCCGTAACCCACTCAACTTTTTAGCGCATGCTATGTGGGTGACATGATGATACCATGCCAACTTTCAACCTTTTCAGAGTTCATTTGTAATGCTTTTCAATTTCAGGGTCATTTAGCTCAAAAAATCAGTAAATGCTTGAAAAATAGCAAATGAAGTCAGAAAGGGTTGAAAATTGATGGCGTGGCTTTGAATGGTGCATGCTGAATGCAGAAAAAGTATGCAGTTGAAATAAGTTTTAAAAAATGAAATGCCTTTGTAACAGATGAGTTTTCGTCCGAAACCCAGATACTTCGAAAGAGATTGTCCATTTTGTACATGAAGTGCATCCAGTTTTTGCCGTAACCCTCTCAACTTTTTAGCACATGCTATGTGGGTGAAATGATGATACCATGCCAACTTTCAACATTTTCAGAGTTCATTTGTAGTGCTTTTCAATTTCAGGGTCATTTAGCTCAAAAAATCAGTAAATGCTTGAAAAATAGCAAATGAAGTCAAAAAAGGGTTGAAAACTGATGATGTGGCTTTGCATGGTGCATACTAAACGCACAAAAAGTCTGGAGTTGAAATAAGTTTAAAAAAATGAAATGTCTTTGTAACAGATGAGTTTTCGTCCGAAACCCTTATACTTCGAAAGGGATTGTCCATTTTGTACACGAAGTGCATCTAGTTTTTTGCCGTAACCCTATCAACTTTTGAGCACAAGCTATGTGGGTGAAATGATGATACCATGCCAACTTTCAACCTTTTCAGAGTTCATTTGTAGTGCTTTTCATTTTCAAGGTCATTTAGCTCAAAAAAAGTCAGTAAATGCGTGAAAAATAGCAAATGAAGTCAGAAAGGGTTAAAAATTGATGATGTTGCTTTGAATGGTGCATACTGAATGCACAAAATGTCTGGGTTTGAAATATGTTTAAAAAAATGAAATGCCTTTGTAGCAGATGAGTTTTCGTCCGGAACCCTGATACTTCGGAAGAGATTGTCCGTTTTGTACATTAAGTGCATCCAGTTTTTGCCGTAACCCTCTCAACTTTTTAGCACATGCTATGTGTGTGAAATGATGATACCATGCCAACTTTCAACCTTTTCAGAGTATATTTGTAGTGCTTTTCAATTTCAGGGTTATTAGCTCAAAAAAATCAGTTAATGCATGAAAAATAGCAAATGAAGTCAGAAAGGGTTGAAAATTGATGAAGTGGCTTTGAATGGTGCATACTACATGCACAAAAAGTCTGGAGTTGAAATAAGTTTTAAAAAATGAAATGCCTTTCTAACAGATGAGTTTTCGTCCGAAACCTTGATACTTCGAAAGAGATTGTCCATTTTGTACACGAAGTGCATCCAGTTTTTTGCCGTAACCCTCTCAACTTTTTAGCACATGCTATGTGGGTGAAATGATGATACCATGCCAACTTTCAACCTTTTCAGAGTTCATTTGTAGTGCTTTTCAATTTTAGGGTCATTTAGCTAAAAAAATCAATAAATGCATGAAAAATAGCAAATGAAGTCAGAAAGGGTTGAAAATTGATGACGTGGCATTGAATGGTGCATGCTGAATGCACAAAAAGTTTGGATTGAAATAAGTTAAAAAAAATGAAATGCCTGATAACAGATGAGTTTTCGTCCGAAACTATACATTCGAAAGAGATTGTCCATTTTGTACGAAGTGCATCCAGTTTTTGCCTAACCCTCTCGACTTTTAGCACATGCTATGTGGGTGAAATGATGATACCATGCCAACTTTCAACCCTTCAGAGTTCATTTGTAGTGCTTTTCAATTTCAGGGTCATTTACTCAAAAAATCAGTAAATGCATGAAAATAGCAAATGAAGTCAGAAAGGGTTGAAAATTGATGAGTGGCTTTGCATGGTTCATACTAAATGCACAAAAAGTCTGGAGTTGAAATAAGTTTTAAAAAATGAAATGCCTTTGTAACAGATGAGTTTTCGTCCGAAACCCGATACTCGAAAGAGATTGTTCATTTTGTACACGAAGTGCATCCAGTTTTTGTCGTAACCCACTCAACTTTTTAGCACATGCTATGTGGGTGAAATGATGATACCATGCCAACTTTCAACCTTTTCAGAGTTCATTTGTAATGCTTTTCAATTTCATGGTCATTTAGCTAAAAAAATCAGTAAATGCATGAAAAATAGAAATGAAGTCAGAAAGGGTTGAAAATTGATGACGTGGTTTGAATGGTGCATCTGAACGCACAAAAAGTCTGGAGTTGAAATAAGTTTTAAAAATGAAATGCCTTTGTAACAGATGAGTTTTCGTCCGAAACCGTGATTCGAAAGAGATTGTCTATTTGTACAGAAGTGCATCTAGTTTTGCCGTAACCTACTCAACTTTTTAGCGCATGTATGTGGGTGAAATGATGATAACATGCCAACTTTCAACCTTTTCAGAGTTCATTTGTAATGCTTTTCAATTTCAGGGTCATTTAGCTCAAAAATCAGTAAATGCATGAAAATAGCAAATGAAGTCAGAAAGGGTTGAAAATTGATGACGTGGTTTGAATGGTGCATACTGAATGCACAAAAAGTTGGAGTGAAATAAGTTTAAAAAAATGAAATGCCTTTGTAACAGATGAGTTTTCGTCCGCACCAGATACTTCGAAAGAGATTGTCATTTTGTACATGAGTGCATCCAGTTTTTGCCGTAACCCTCTCAACTTTTTAGCACATCTATGTGGGTGAAATGATGATACCATGCCAACTTTCAACATTTTCAGAGTTCATTTGTAGTGCTTTTCAATTTCAGGGGCATTTAGCTCAAAAAATCAGTAAATGCATGAAAAATAGCAAATGAAGTCAAAAAGGGTTGAAAACTGATGATGTGGCTTTGAATGGTGCAACTAAACGCACAAAAAGTCTGGAGTTGAAATAAGTTTAAAAAAAATGAATGTCTGTTAACAGATGAGTTTTCGTCCGAAACCCTATACTTCGAAAGGATTGTCCATTTTGTACACGAAGTGCATCTAGTTTTTTGCCGTAACCCTATCAACTTTTGAGCACATGCTATGTGGGTGAAATGATGATACCATGCCAACTTTCAACCTTTTCAGAGTTCATTTGTAGTCTTTTCATTTTCAAGGTCATTTAGCTCAAAAAAAGTAGTAAATGCATGAAAAATAGCAAATGAAGTCAGAAAGGGTTAAAAATTGATGATGTTGCTTTGAATGGTGCATATGAATGCACAAAAAGCTGGAGTTGAAATATGTTTAAAAATGAAATGCCTTTGTACAGATGAGTTTTCGTCCGGAACCCTGATACTTCGGAAGAGATTGTCCATTTTGTACATTAAGTGCATCCAGTTTTGCCGTAACCCTCTCAACTTTTTAACACTGCTATGTGTGTGAAATGATGATACCATGCCAACTTTCAACCTTTTCAGAGTTCATTTGTAGTGCTTTTCAATTTCAGGGTCATTTAGCTCAAAAAAATCAGTTAATGCATGAAAAATAGAAATGACAGTAAAGGGTTGAAAATTGATGAAGTGGCTTTGAATGGTGCATACTAAATGCACAAAAGTCTGGAGTTGAAATAAGTTTTAAAAAATGAAATGCCTTTCTAACAGATGAGTTTTCGTCCGAAACCCTGATAATTCGAAAGAGATTGTCCATTTTGTACACGAAGTGCATCCAGTTTTTTGCCGTAACCTCTCAACTTTTTAGCACATGCTATGTGGGTGAAATGATGATACCATGCCAACTTTCACCTTTTCAGAGTTATTTGTAGTGTCTTCAATTTTTAGGGTCATTTAGCTAAAAAATAATAAATGGATGAAAAATAGCAAATGAAGTCAGAAAGGGTTGAAAATTGATGACGTGGCTTTGAATGATGCCTACTGAATGCACAAAAAGTCTGGAGTTGAATAAGTTTAAAAAAATGAAATGTCTTGTAACAGATGAGTTTTCGTCCGAAACCCTGATACTTCGAAAGAGATGTCCATTTTGTACACGAAGTGCATCAGTTTTTGCCGTAACCCTCTCAACTTTTTAGCACATGCTATGTGGGTGAAATGATGATACCATGCCAACGTTCAAAATTTTCAGAGTTCATTTGTAGTGCTTTTCAATTTCAGGGTCATTTAGCTAAAAAAAATCAATAAATGCATGAAAAATAGCAAATGAAGTCAGAAAGGGTTGAAAAATGATGACGTGGCTTTGAATGTGCATACTAAATGCCCAAAAATTAGGAGTTGAAATAAGTTTTAAAAAATGAAATGCCTTTTTAATAGATGAGTTTTCGTCCGAAACCCTAATACTTCGAAAGAGATTGTCCATTTTGTACACGAAGTGCATCCAGTTTTTTGCCGTAACCCTCTCAACTTTTTAGCACATGCTATGTTGGTGAAATGATGATACCATGCCAACTTTCAACCTTTTCAGAGTTCATTGTAGTGCTTTTCAATTTCAGGGTCATTTAGCTAAAAATATAGTAAATGCATGAAAAATAGCAAATGAAGTCAGAAAGGGTTGAAAATTGATGCAAGGCTTTGAATGGTGCATATTAAACTCACAAAAAGTTGGAGTTGAAATAACTTTAAAAAATTAATGCCTTTAACAGATGAGTTTTGTCCGAAAGCCTGATAATTCGAAAGAGATTGTCCATTTTTACACGAAGTGCATCCAGTTTTTGCCATAACCCTATCAACTTTCAACACATGCTATGTGGGTGAAATGATGAACCATGCCAACTTTCAACCTTTTCAGAGTTCATTTGTAGTGTTTTCAATTTCAGGGTCATTTAGCTAAAAAAATCAGTAAATGCATGAAAAATAGCAAATGAAGTCAGAAAGGGTTGAAAATTGATGGAGTGGCTTTGAATGGTGCATACGAATGCACAAAAATTCTGGAGTTGAAATAAGTTTTAAAAATGAAATGCCTTTTAACAGATGAGTTTTCGTCCGAAACCCTGATACTTCGAAAGAGTTGTCCATTTTGTACGCAAAGTGCATCAGTTTTTGCCGTAACCCATTCATTTTCAGCGCATGCTTGTGGGTGAAATGATGATACCATGCCAACTTTAACTTTTCGAGTCATTTGTAATGCTTTTCAATTTCAGGGTCATTTAGCTCAAAAAACAGTAAATGCATGAAAAATAGCAAATGAAGTCAGAAATGGTTGAAATTGACGACGTGGCATTGAATGGTGCATGCTGAAATGCACAAAAAGTTTGGAGTTGAAATAAGTTTAAAAAATGAAATGCCTTATAACAGATGAGTTTTCGTCCGAAAGCATAATACTTCGAAAGAGATGTCCATTTTGTACGAAGTGCATCCAGTTTTTGCCTAACCCATTCAACTTTTTAGAGCATGCTATGTGGGTGAAATGATGATACCATGCCAACTTTCAACCTTTTCAGAGTTCATTTGTAATGCTTTTCAATTTCATGGTCTTAGCTCCAAAAAATCAGTAAATGCATGAAAAATAGCAAATGAAGTCACAAAGGGTTGAAAACTGATGATGTGGCTTTGATGGTGCATACTAAACGCACAAAAAGTCTGGAGTTTAAATAAGTTTAAAAAAATGAAATGTCTTTGTAACAGATGAGTTTTCGTCTGAAACCCATATACTTCGAAAAGGATTGTCCATTTTGTACACGAAGTGCATCTAGTTTTTGCCGTAACCCATAACTTTTGAGACATGCTATGTGGGCGAAATGATGATACCATGCCAACTTTCAACCTTTTCAGAGTTCATTTGTAGTGCTTTTCATTTCAAGGTCATTTAGCTCAAAAAAAGTTAGTAAATGCATGAAAAATAGGAAATGATGTCAGAAAGGGTTAAAAATGATGATGTTGCTTTGAATGGTGCCTACTGAATGACAAAAAGTCTGGAGTTGAAATATGTTAAAAAATGAAATGCCTTTGTACAGATGAGTTTTCGTCCGGAACCCTGATACTTCGGAAGAGATTGTCCATTTTGTACATTAAGTGCATCCAGTTTTTGCCGTAACCCTCTCAACTTTTTAGCACATGCATGTGTGTGAAATGATGATACCATGCCAACTTTCAACCTTTTCAGAGTTCATTGTAGTGCTTTTCAATTTAGGGTCATTTAGCTCAAAAAATCAGTTAATGCATGAAAAATAGCAAATGAAGTCAGAAAGGGTTGAAAATTGATGAAGTGGCTTTGAATGGTGCATACTAATGCAAAAAGTCTGGAGTTGAAATAAGTTTAAAAAATGAAATGTCTTTGTAACAGATGAGTTTTCGTCCGAAACCCTGATACTTCGAAAGGATTGTCCATTTTGTACACGAAGTGCATCCAGTTTTTGCCGTAACCCTCTAACTTTTTAGCACATGCTATGTGGGTGAAATGATGATACCATGCCAATGTTCAAAATTCCGGTTCATTTGTAGTGCTTTTCATTTTCAGGGTCATTTAGCTAAAAAAAATCATAAATGCATGAAAAATAGCAAATGAAGTCAGAAAGGGTTGAAAATGATGATGTGGCTTTGAATGGTGCATACTAAATGCACAAAAATTCGAGTTGAAAAAAGTTTTAAAAATGAAATGCCTTTTAACAGATGAGTTTCGTCCGAAACCCTAATACTTCGAAAGAGATGTCATTTTGACACGAAGTGCATCCAGTTTTTGCCGTAACCCTCTCAAATTTTTAGCACATGCTATGTTGTGAAATGATGATACATGCCAACTTTCAACCTTTTCAGAGTTCATTTGGAGTGCTTTTCAATTTCAGGGTCATTTAGCTAAAAATAGAGTAAATGCATGAAAAATAGCAAATGAAGTCAGAAAGGGTTGAAAATTGATGACATGTCTTGAATGGTGCATAATAAAATCACAAAAAGTGTGGAGTTGAAATAACTTTTAAAAAATTAAATGCCTTATAACAGATGAGTTTTTGTCCGAAAGCTGATAATTCGAAAGAGATTGTCCATTTTAACACGAAGTGCATCCAGTTTTTGCCGTAACCCTATCAACTTTCTACACATGCTATGTGGGTGAAATGATGATACCATGCCAACTTTCAACCTTTTCAGAGTTCATTTGTAGTGCTTTTCAATTCAGGGTCATTAGCTAAAAAAATCAGTAAATGCATGAAAAATAGCAAATGAAGTCAGAAAGGGTTGAAAATTGATGGCGTGGCTTTGAATGGTGCATACTGAAAGCACACAAATTCTGGAGTGAAATAAGTTTTAAAAATGAAATGCCTTTTTTAACAGATGAGTTTTCGTCAAACCATGATACTTCGAAAGAGATTGTCCATTTTGTACGCAAGTGGCATCCAGTTTTTGCCGTAACCCATTCAATTTCTAGCGCATGCTATGTGGGTGAAATGATGATACCATGCTAACTTTTAACGTTTCAGAGTTCATTTGGATTCTTTTCAATTTCAGGGTCATTTAGCTCAAAAAATCAGTAAATGCATGAAAAATAGCAAATGAAGTCAGAAAGGTTGAAAATTGATGACGTGGCTTGAAGGTGCATGCTGAATGCACAAAAAGTTTGGAGTTGAAATAGTTTAAAAAAATGAAATGCCATTATAACAGATGAGTTTTCGTCCGAACATAATACTTCGAAAGAGATTGTCCATTTGTACATGAAGTGCATCCAGTTTTTGCCATAACCCTCTCGACTTTTTAGCACGCTATGTGGGTGAAATGATGATACCATGCCAACTTTCAACCCTTTCAGAGTTCATTGAAGTGCTTTTCAATTTCAGGGTCATTTACTCAAAAAAATCAGTAAATGCATGAAAAATAGCAAATGAAGTCAGAAAGGGTTGAAAAATGGCGGCGTGGCTTTGATGGTTCATACTAAATGCACAAAAAGTCTGGAGTTGAAATAAGTTTAAAAAATGAATGCTTTGTAACAGATGAGTTTTCGTCCGAAACCCGATATACGAAAGAGATTGTTCATTTTGTACAGAAGTGCATCCAGTTTTTGCCGTAACCCACTCAACTTTTTAGCACATGCTATTGTGGGTGAAATGATGATACCATGCCAACTTTCAACCTTTTCAGAGTTCATTGTAATGCTGTTCAATTTCATGGTCATTTAGCTAAAAAATATCAGTAAATGCATGAAAAATAGAAATGAAGTCAGAAAGGGTTGAAAATTGATGACGTGGATTATGGTGCATATGAACGACAAAAGTCTGGAGTTGAAATAAGTTTTAAAAATGAAATGCCTTTGTAACAGATGAGTTTTCGTCCGAAACCTGATACTTCGAAAGAGATGTCCATTTTGTACACGAAGTGCATCCAGTTTTTGCCGTAACCCCTCAACTTTTTAGCGCATGTATGTGGGTGACATGATGATACCATGCCAACTTTCAACCTTTTCAGAGTTCATTTGTAATGCTTTTCAATTTCAGGGTCATTTAGCTCAAAAAATCAGTAAATGCTTGAAAAATAGCAAATGAAGTCAGAAAGGGTTGAAAATTGATGGCGTGGCTTTGAATGGTGCATCTGAATGCAGAAAAAGTAGCAGTTGAAATAAGTTTAAAAAATGAAATGCCTTTGTAACAGATGAGTTTTCGTCCGAAACCCAGTACTTCGAAAGAGATTGTCCATTTTGTACATGAAGTGCATCCAGTTTTTGCCGTAACCCTCTCAACTTTTTAGCACATGCTATGTGGGTGAAATGATGATACCATGCCAACTTTCAAAATTTCAGAGTTCATTTGTAGTGCTTTCAATTTCAGGGTCATTTAGCTCAAAAAAATCAAAATGCTTGAAAAATAGCAAATGAAGTGCAAAAAAGGGTTGAAAAACTGATGATGTGGCTTTGCATGGTGCATATAAACGCACAAAAAGTCTGGAGTTGAAATAGTTTAAAAAAATGAAATGTCTTTGTAACAGATGAGTTTTCGTCCGAAACCCTTATACTTCGAAAGGGATGTCCATTTTGTACACGAAGTGCATTAGTTTTTTGCGTAACCCTATCAACTTTTGAGCACAAGCTATGTGGGTGAAATGATGACCATGCCAACTTTCAACCTTTTCAGAGTTCATTTGTAGACACTAGGAATTAGCAAACAGTCAGAAAAATAAACAAAAAACGCAGAATAGTTCACGAAAAAGGACTTATCATTTTCTGTCCAACTGGGGAAAAATATGGCTGTTAAAAGGCGAAATTCCAAACTATGAATAACAACAAAGGCAACCCTTCACTGGCTTAAACTATTTAAGAAAAACCCCCTTCACCTTCGAAGGTCAATGGGCTGGGCTCTTGGGTCAAATGGGCCTGTGAACTCAAATGAAACGGGATTACAGGACTTTAACCAAAAAACGTGAACGTAGACTGCCCACATACTGAAGTGACACCAAGTTTTGCGAAGGCTCCTGGTGGGCCATCGCAACAGACTAGTCGGTGTCGAACACCCATCCAATCTATTAAAGAGCCAGACACACACTGAGTTATCAGTGTTGCGTTCAGAACCTGGGGACGCAGACCCACAAGATGGTGGAGGTATGAGCCCAATAATAAGAAAATGGAGACTTCCAGCGAGACGCAGGCAGTCTCTCGTGTGTCACTCCTGTAATGGCGTTATAAAACATACATGCGGATTAAGGTGAAACGGAATAGGGGGGGATGGTAACTTAAAGAGTAATAAGGCGTCGACCAAGACAACCAGGAGACGGGTTTGCGTTCTGACAACTGAAAAGGATTGTATGTAGCGTCCACGATGCATTCCCGACAAACGAGGAAAGGCCATACTCAGCGAGAATAGTCAGAAGGACCTTCATGGTGCCAACGCCGCGAAGGGTCGGAAAAAAAATGCTGGAAAGGAGGCGTACGCCCTGCCCAAGAGACCAATCAACAAGAAGGGACCCTGGCGTAGACCCTCAACAGGAAATGCTGAAAGAGATACATGCCAGAACTGTCACGATCATGAGGTTTCAATGGCATGAGGATCTTTGCGAAAAACCCAGTGAGTGGAAAGGCCTGAGAGAACAGGCAAAGGCTGCAGAAATCCCAGTTCGACAAATTGATGGATCACTCAAAAAACCCCGATGTATGCTACCGTTAATGCGGGCAACAGACCATGCAGTTGTAATATGAAGGTAAAAAAAGGAAACGAATTGCTAACAGATGGAGGTTTTCGTCGAAACCTGATACTTCGAAAGAGATTGTCTCATTTTGTACACGAAAGTGCAATCAAGTTTTTGCCGTAACCTCTCAACTTTTGCACATGCTATGTGGGTGAAATGATGATCATGCCAACTTTCAACCTTTTCAGAGTTCATTTGTAGTGCTTTTCAATTTAGGGTCATTTAGCTAAAAAAATCAGTAAATGCATGAAAAAATAGCAAATGAAGTCAGAATGGGTTGAAATTGATGACGTGGCTTTGAATGTGCATATTGAATGCACAAAAAGTCTGGAGTTGAATAAGTTTAAAAAATGAAATGCCTTTGTAACAGATGAGTTTTCGTCCGAAACCTTGATACTTCGAAAGAGATTGTCCATTTGTACACGAAGGGCATCCAGTTTTTGCCGTAACCCTCTCAACTTTTTAGACATGCTATGTGGGTGAAATGATGATACCATGCCAACGTTTAAATTTCAGAGGTCATTGTTTGTGCTTTTCAATTCAGGGTCATTTAGCTCAAAAAAAATCAATAAATGCATGAAAAATAGCAAATGAAAGTTAAAGAGGGTGCTGCAAAATGATGACGACTTGAATGTGCATAATAATGCTACAAAAATTAGGAGTTGAAATCAAGTTAAAAAAAGAAATGCTTTGTAAAGAGAGTTTTCGACGAACTAATACTTCGAAAGAGGGATGTCCATTTGTACACGAAGTGCAGAGTTTTTGCCGTAACCCTCTCAACTTTTAGCACGTCTATGTTGGTGAAATGATGATACCATGCCAAACTTTCAACCTTTTCAGAGTTCATTTGTAGTGCTTTTCAATTTCAGGGTCATTAGCTAAAAAAATCAGTAAATGCAGAAAAATAGCAAATGAAGTCAGAAAGTGTTGAAAAAATGTGACTGGCTTTGAATGGTGCATACTGAACGCACAAAAAGTCTGGAGTTGAAATAAGTTTTAAAAAATGAATGCATTGTAAAATGAGTTTATCGTCCGAAACCATGATACTTCGAAAGAGATTGTCCATTTTGTACACGAAGTGCATCCAGTTTTTGCCGTAACCCTCTCAACTTTTTAGCACATGCTATGTGGGTGAAATGATGATACCATGCCAACTTTCAACCTTTTCAGAGTTCATTTGTAGTGCTTTTCAATTTCATGGTCATTTAGCTCAAAAAAATCAATAAATGCATGAAAAATAGCAAATGAAGTCAGAAAGGGTTGAAAATTGATGACGTGACTTTGAATGATGCATACTAAATGCACAAAAAGTCTGGAGTTGAAATAAGTTTAAAAAAATGAAATGTGTTTGTAACAGATGAGTTTTCGTCCGAAACCCTGATACTTCGAAAGAGATTGTCCATTTTGTACACGAAGTGCATCCAGTTTTTGCCGTAACCCTCTCAACTTTTTAGCACACGCTATGTGGGTGAAATGATGATACCATGCCAACTTTTAACCTTTTCAGAGTTCATTTGTAGTGGTTTTCAATTTCAGGGTCATTTAGCTCAAAAAAAGTAAGCAACGGCAAATTTTCTTTAGTGTGGTTTTTTTTCGGAATTTTTGGAGTTAGAGAAGTATGGATCTTCTTGCATTCTTTACAGACTATCCTGTCTTGCATTCATTTGTAGTGCTTTTCAATTTCAGGGTCATTTAGCTCAAAAAAAAAATCAAATAAAGTCCTATATAATGCATGAAATAATTTGTTTATACATAATATTTATTCGCGTTTCAAATGCCAAAACACATAAGTACCCTAGCTATTACAGAGATTCCCTCTGGTTTGTCCGAAATGGGACTTTCCAGATATATAAGTCTGGAAACTTACTAGAGAAGAAAGTGATGACAGTGAAGCCGGTCACAGTCCAGAGTGGGATCTTTGGGTATAAAACTTTTTCTTCGTGTGTGTCCCTTTGCGCCATAACCATGGACAATCTTCATCATTTAACTGGATGCTCGGGTCAATATGCACTGTGAATGGAGCAATTTCATGAAACTTTTCATAATCTTCTGACATGTCTGTCTTGCGCTCCACTCCCACGATGTTTCTTTTCCTTAAAAGAACTATGTGGCGCTTTGGCTCATCGTATGATGTATTCGCTTCCTTATCTTTTCTTTTTCTCAGCTTGGTAGACATGTCCTTCACATAGAAAACCTGCGCGACATCATTGGCAAGGACGAATGGTTCGTCTGCGTACGCAAGATTGTTGAGATCCACTGTTGTCATTCCGTACTGCGGGTCTTCCTTTACCCCGCCTCCTGTCAGATTGACCCATTTGCACCGAAACAAAGGGACCTTAAAACCACGTCCATAGTCAAGTTCCCATATCTCCTCTATGTAACCATAATATGTGTCCTTTGGCCTATTGATGTTTACTGCATCAAAGCGGACACCACTATTTTGGTTGGTGCTTTTTTTATCTTGGGCGATCGTGTAAAATGTATTCCCATTTATCTCGTACCCTTTGAAAGTCAATATATTCGAAGATGGTAACTGGGACAGCAAGTACAACTCATCTTCAACAGCGTCGTCATGCATGAGACGTGTCTGCAACCAACCGGCGAAAGTCCCCGTTTGTTCACGTGTAATCCAGTCGTCAGACTGCTGCGGGTGTTTGGAGCGTAGAATATTCTTGTGTTCCTCGATATACGGAGCCACCAAGGAGGAATTTTATAGAACTGTGCAGTGTGCTTGCGCCCAAGAATGCCCGTCCATACACATTATTGCTTTCGGTCCTAGCGTGCCTTTTCCACCCAGTTTGCCCTCATGACGCGATTGGAACACCAATCGGCTTAAGGTCAGGAATAAAGTCAACACAAAACTCAATGACCTCCTCATTTTCATGGCTCTTGAAGATGCTTACTTCTGGACTAGCACGGTTATGAACATATTTCTTTAAGACTCCCATGAACCACTCAAAGGGGAACATATTGTGTAGAAATACAGGACCCAGAATGGCAATCTCTTCGACTAGGTGAACTAGGACGTGCGTCATGATATTGAAGAAGGATGGTGGGAACACCAACTCGAAACTGACAAGACATTGCACCAAATCATTCTCTAACCTTGGTATGATTTCTGGATCGATTACCTTCTGAGAGATTGCATTGAGGAATGCACATAGCTTCACAATGGCTAATCGAACGTTTTCCGGTAGAAGCCCCCTCAATGCAACTGGAAGCAGTTGCGTCATAATCACGTGGCAGTCATGAGACTTTAGGTTCTGGAACTTTTTCTCTGCCATATTTATTATTCCCTTTATATTCGACGAGAAGCCAGACAGGACTGTGATGACCCCGGCTTAATCGTGCACTAATCATTCACGCAAATGCACAAGATCAAGCCTAAGGACTCACTTGAAGATATCACAAGACAACTCTAAAACATAAATAAAGTCATACAAGCTTTATATTACAAGCCAGGGGCCTCGAGGGCTCGAATACATAAGCTCGCATACAAGCATCAGCGGAAGCATCAGATATCTGAGTACAGATATAAAAGATAAAACAAATAAGCCTTTAGAAAGGCAGGGCAAAAGAAAAACACTACGATCGAAAGGCGCAGGCCTCCTGCCTGGGACCCTCCGAACCTACTCCTGGTCGTCGGTCGGTTCCTCGTAGTAGTACTCGCCGGGAGGTTAGTAGTAGTAGCCGTCAGCGGGAGCAGCTGGCTCAGTGACTCCGTCATCTGGTTGCACCGAAAGGATATGGGGAGAAAAAGAAAGCAAAGCAAACGTGAGTACTCATCCGAAGTACTCAGCAAGCAAGGATCTACACTACATATGCAACATTTTCAACGCAAGGCTGTATATGTGGACTGGGCTGCAGAAATGCCAGAATAGAGAGAGAAGGCCTAGTCCTATCGAAGATTAGCATCTTCAACACCTTCAGCGGTCTTGCAGCATTAGTCAGGGGCTTGGCAATCTTGGAAAAGTTATCGACGAATCGACGACAATAACATGCGAGGCCGAGAAAACTTCTCACTTGCTTGACATTCTTCAGAGGAGTCCAGTCAAGGATAGCCTGAACACGCTCCGGGTTAATGGCGATACCGTCCTTTGAAATCACATGTCCAAGGTAGGTTACTTCAGAAAGCCAGAATTCACATTTGGAGTACATGGTATACAACTTGTGCTCTCGAAGCCTCTCCAGAACAAGACTAAGATGTTCAACGTGTTCTTCCTTATTCTTTGAATATATCAGAATATCATCCAGATAAACCACGACGAACTTGTCGAGGTAATCCATGAAGATATAGTTCATTAGGCGGGAGAACGTAGCTGGAGCATTTGTTAATCCAAACAACATAACAGTGTACTCGTAGGAACCATAACGAGTAACAAAGGCGGTCTTCGGAATATCCTCTTCACGGACACGGATCTGGTGATAACCCAACCTCAAGTCGAGTTTAGGGAACACCGAAGATCCAGCAAGTTGATCATATAAATCATTGATCCGAGGAAGCGGATATTTATTCTGAATGGTTGCCTGGTTGATAGGATGGTAATCTTGGACCAACCTATTCGTACCATCTTTCTTCTTGACAAAGAGAGATGGTGCTCCCCAGGCAGAGGAACTAGGGCGGATGAAACACTTCTTAAGTGACTTGTCGATTTCTTCCTTAAGCTCGAGAAGATGGTGCGGAGGCATCTTATAAGGACGCTTCGCACTAGGGGTAGTGCCGGGTTTCAAGTCGACGACAAACTCGACAGCTCTAGCAGGGGGTATTCCTGGAAGTTCTTCTGGAAAAACATCCTGAAAGTCATAGACGACTGGAATGTTTTCGATCCCCTCAAGCAGAGAAGCGTTTAACACATTCAAGGCATAAATTTGAGCCTCGGCATTCTGAGTGATATGAGCATGGTAATTCACTAGATCGTTTGACGGGTGTAGGAGATGAATAACTTTAGTGGCACAATTGATTGAGGTCAATCTTGGAATATTTCAGAATAATGGGAAATGCCTGAAAATCCAACCCTTCAATCTCAACAATGATTCGGGGGCTGAATACAGAAGTTCGGCATCGACCCGCGGGGTGTTTACCACTAAAGGATGTTGTAGCGTTTCGCATTTAACGTCATGCATGAGTGCAAAATGTTCTGACATGAATGAATGCGATGCTCCTGAATCAAATAAAATAGAAGCTGGTACTGAGTTAACAGGAAGTGTACCCATCACAGTAGCTGGTTGGTCTGGGTCTTCACTCATGTTGACATGATAGGCCGGCCCACGACCATAAGAAGGCCTGGCATTGTTGTTACGCTATTGAGGAATTCCACGGCCATTACCACGGCCAGCTAGAGGAAGTGCTAGCTGAATCTGACCCTGAGAACAGTCTCTGGCACGGTGGCCTGGCTGACCACACGTGAAGCAGAGTCCACTGTCGGAACGGGGTGCAGGAGCTCGAGGTGGTGTAGCTTGAAGAGGCTGCTTCGGTGGAGGAGGAGGTAGATGAGGTGCAGCATAGGCAGGCCAGTACACTGGAGCGGTTGGACGGTACATGTTGTGAGGAATCCATATACGACACTTCTGAGAAGACGAGCCCGAAGACGAGCCCGAAGATGAGCCCGCTTCATGGGTGCGTCTGGTCGCTTCCTTGTGCTTCTTCAGACCTATCTTGACCATGATAGCCTTGTTCACCAAGGTGGCGAAGTCGGGTAAGTCTTGGACGAGCAGGGCTAGCTGAATGCCATGGTGTAGCCCATCACGGAACTTCTCTTGCCTACGAGCATCAGTGGGGATGTCTTCTTCAGTGTAGCGAGACAAGTCAAGGAACTCTCGCTGATAGACTTCTACAGTCTTGTTGCCTTGAACAAGGTTACGGAATTCCGTCTTCTTCTGGTCGATAACTCCTTGAGGAATGTACCGGACACGGAAGGCAGTCTTGAATTCCACCCAGGTGACGACAGTTCCAGGCGGTAGGGTCTGTCTGTGAGCGGCCCACCATTGTGCTGCGTGTCCCTTCAAGAAGTACATCGCGAAAGTGACATAGCTGATAGGAGGAACATCAACTGACTCCATCTCATAGAAGATATCACGGAGCCAATCATCGGCTTCCAGCGGGTTAACTGCGTTGCGGAACGTCACTGGGTTGAGACGCACAAACTCGGGCAGCGTAATTGAAGCTAGCTGCTAGTTGGCATTGGGACGAGGGAACTGATCCATAATCCCAGTCATGAACTGACGGTTGAGTTCGAATTGTTGCATCATAGCTGCCATATAATCTGGCGGTGGTGGATTGTTGTCGCCCATCCTTCTAAATTCAACAGGGGTAGTTTAGTAGAAGCAATTGCGTGTGTTTAGCAACAAGCATGATGTATCACGACGATAATTAAGTAGTGTAATAGACGCTTAACAGTAGTCAATTAAGACATACAGGTCCATACACAGTCGGCTACAAACGGACAGCATAACGGCGCAATTCCGAAGCTAGATATGGTAGGCGGCGCGCAGGCACGCGGTAAGGAAGTACACAACGAGACATAGCAAAGGCTACATCAACGTCGGAGAAAACTGATGGAGCGAGGATTCTGCAAGTGACAACAAAGGGTGCCCTCGATAAAAGGGATCCTGTAAGCAGATCCTGGTCCATAATCTCGAAGAAAGGGGGGAAATTTTCAGAACTCCGGGTGCATGTGAGCACGAGAACCTAAAGTTGGGGTTAGTAAAATTTTAACCTGAATAGAAGAGAGATCAGAGTCCCAGAGTATAGACGACGAATAAAAGATCCTAATACCACCCAATTGGCAACGTGGGCCCGTAAGCCACACATCCATGTTAGTAAAACGGTTTTTGGACGTCTAGACTCAACTTCGGCGAAGGAGTTGGAAAGGGGGATTCCTACAGGCAGTCGGCTCTGATACCAATCTTTGACGACCCCGGCTTAATCGTGCACTAATCATTCACGCGAATGCACATGATCAAGCCTAAGGACTCACTTGAAGATATCACAACACAACTCTAAAACATAAATAAAGTCATACAAGCTTTATATTACAAGCAAGGGGCCTCGAGGGCTCGAATACATAAGCTCGCATACAAGCGTCAGCGGAAGCATCAGATATCTGAGTACAGATATAAAAGATAAA
This sequence comes from Thinopyrum elongatum, assembly GCA_011799875.1. NCBI lineage: Eukaryota > Viridiplantae > Streptophyta > Magnoliopsida > Poales > Poaceae > Thinopyrum > Thinopyrum elongatum. The sequence goes on from CM022299.1 coordinate 606,235,752, forward strand.
ATAGATAAGCCTTTAGAAAGGCGGGGCAAAAGAAAAATACTACGATCGAAAGGCGCAGGCCTCCTGCCTGGGACCCTCCAAACCTACTCCTGGTCGTCGGTCGGCTCCTCGTAGTAGTACTCGCCGGGAGGGTAGTAGTAGTAGCCGTTAGCGGGGGCAGCTGGCTCAGTGACTCCATCATCTGGTTGCACCGAAAGGATATGGGGAGAAAAAGAAAGCAAAGCAAACGTGAGTACTCATCCGAAGTACTCAGCAAGCAAGGATCTACACTACATATGCAACATTTTCAACGGAAGGCTGTATATGTGGACTGGGCTGCAGAAATGCCAGAATAGAGAGAGAAGGCCTAGTCCTATCGAAGATTAGCATCTTCAGCACCTTCAGCGGTCTTGCAGCATTAGAAGAGTGCAGATTAGCATAATGTAAAGTAGTAGTAGTGTCACCAACCTCGCCCAGAGATTCTTCCTCGACTCCCTGCGAGAAAGCAATCTCAGAGCCATACTATCCAGTTATCATCTCAAGTGTCCAGTTCTAGTTGTACCGATCGGGATACAACTCCGAGTGTCCGTTACCGTAGGACAGGTGATTGATAGATTGTTTCTTCCCTGTAGGGGTGCACCAACTTACCCACCACGCTCGCTTAACTCCGGCCGGACACACTTTACTGGGTCATGCCCGGCCTCGGCCAAACGATACGCCGCAACCCGACCGAATACTTAGTAGAGAGGCCAGCACGCTGGACTAAACCTATGCCCCCAGGGGTCTTGGGCCATCGCCCCGGGAACTCCTGCACGTTGCGTGGGCGGCCGTGAGCAGACCTGGCAACCTTAATACAAGCGCGGTTGCGTATCCAGTCCAACACGGCGCGCGCCGCTCAGTCGCATGACGTCTATTAAGCTTCGGCTGAAGTATACGACGCAGAACGCCCATACTATGCCCACGTGATGGTTAGTGCTATCAGGCCAGAGGCCCCTCGGATCAAATATCCAAACCGTTAGTGGATTAGGAGCGCGCGGTAACGAGCAGAGACTCACGAAAGATGTGACCCCATCACCCCGTCTTGAGGACTTGCGGCAAGGGCTAAGAATGCCCGGCCACGCCTCGTATTCATCTCTCGGACACCTTCTAGGTCAACCCGACTCCACATCACTCGCAAATATGCTCGCGTGGGTACCCCTCAGGGCCGACCCGTCTTTAGTAACATGGTTCAGTGTAAAGTCATAGTAACCATAGTATTCGTGTGTCTAACACCAAGGGGAACCCTGAGGAATCACCCTCGATGGAATTCCACCTGCTGTTATCGTCAAGGTGAACGAAGGAGGAATCACCCTCGAGGTCCACTCTTGAGGAGTTGCACGACAGTGTCGTTATCGGGAGTGGAGAAGGAGGAATCACCCTTGGTGACCATAACCGATGAACTAACCTACAAGGTTAACATCAGAAGTGCTGACGAGGTATCACCCTCGGCACTCGATAGTAACCCAGTAGTGTCGGGCAACTAAGGGGGAAGTGATGTGCGGTGCCGGGGCCTGGTCTTCGATCCCGTTGATCGCTTCTTCTGATAATCCAGCGGGGCAGTCTGGACAAAGTGGGGTCTCTGATGGGTCTCTACCTAGCCTATACTAAACAGTTTAGGATAAGCAGGTAGGTAACAACAGCAGGTTACAATAAACAGGGTATGCAGTAGAAATAGGATAACAGTAACAGCAGCAACTTCTAATGCAAGCATAAGAGAGAGAAGAATAGGCGATATCGGTACGCTCAAAAGGAGGGGGTGCTTGCCTGGAAGCTCTGCGGCAAGTGTCTAGTCGTCAGGGGCGTAGTCGACCTCCGGAGCTGCATCGGCCTCCGGGGCTACGTCGGTGTCGGGGTCTACCGAGAGAGAAGAGGGGGAGGAAACAGATAAATACACAGCAACAATGCAACTCAGAGCATGCTATGCTAACGTGCAGTGCAGGGTTGCCTAAAGATTTGTCTAAGTCATTTTAGTTATTTTAGGAGTAAGGTGGGATTTATTAACCGATGTATATGCACTATTCATCTACCGAAAACGGAAGGAAAGTTGTGGGTTCACCTACGTAGAGGGTTCCGACATGGAAACAGACGACACGATCAGATTCGTCTCGTCGTTTTGAGCAACTTTCATGTAGAAAGTTTTTCGATCCGAGCTACGGTTTAATTATTATGAATTTTTGAAGATTAAACCATTTTTCTGGAATTATTTAAATTAGCAAAAATTCATTATGACATCGGCATGACGTGTGGATGACGTCAGCAGTCAACAAACTCGCTGACCAGGGTCAAACCTGACCTGTGGGTGCAGTGGGACCCACATGTCAGCCTCTGTTAACTTAACAGGGGGTTAAACTAATCTAACAGGGTTAATTAGAGGTGTGGGCCCCTGATGTCAGTGAGATGTTAGACTAATCTAATCACTTTTATTTATAAAATGTTTATTAGACTAAATTAACAGAGGGGGTCCCACATGTCAGTGACAGAAACCGGCCCAGTCAGCGTTGACCGAGGTCGACTGGTCAAAGTGGGGCCCATGGGCCCACCAGTCAGTGGCACAAGGCGGGCCCCACCGGCGCCAGGTCAACACGCGGCCGGAGACGCGCCGGCGACCTCTCCCGCGACGGATCCGCGCCGGAGTTGTCCGGAAATCGCGCACAGGGCGCGGGAGGGGGTGCGGCCTAGTGCGTTCGATCGGGCGTTCGACGCCGCATCGATCTACGGTGGTCCCGCGGCCTAATTCGGCTGGAGTTGAGCGCTAGAATGACGGCGGCGGGCGGCGCGTTCGGCCGGAGTTGGGAATCGGTGCTACGTCATGCAAAACGAGCAGTGTGAGGTGGCTACGGCGTCTACTCGATGCAGGGAGTGCAATGGTGGCACGCACGGGACCATAAGGTCACCGTGGCCACACCGACGACGAGGCCAGGCGGCGAAGCGTACGGGTCCTCGACGAAAATGGCACTAGGGGGCACGGAGAGGCTCGTGCGAGTGCTTGTCAGGTTCCTGAGAGCACCAGGAGCTCGACCGTGGCCTCAGGCGGCGGTGTCATCGACCACAACGACGGCCACAAGCTCGTCGGCGACGAGTAGAGCACGGATGCGGTGGCAGCTAGCTACGGCACGTGATGGAGTTAACGAGGAAGGGCAGGAGGCGGAGGAGCTCACCGTGAGGCACGCAAGATGGCCCTTGGAAGATTAGTAGCAACAGAACATCGCCGGAGAAGAAGGGGATCGCCGGCGACCCGAGGAAGAAGACGACGCGTGCGGGCGATGCAGAGCTCCTTGGCTCCCTCCAGCAGCTCCAGAGGGCGTGGCAGCCCACGGCGATGCCGACGAGCATGGCCAGGCTGCCTGGAAGGCATGGTGGCCGCAGCGGCGACGAAGACGCGGCGTCGATGGCGCTCGGGCATCGGTGGAACTGAGGGAGAGAGCGACGGAGAAGGAGAGGGAATGGATGAGGGAGGCCAGGGGGTGAACGGCCTCGGCCTTATCTCTCCCGCGTCGGTGGCCGTCGCGCTGTCGACGCGCTGCCGGCGCGCGCGCGCTCGACCACGGCGGCGGCGACACGCAGGGGAGAGAAAGAGAGAGTTGGGCTGGTGGGTTGGGTCCGGGCACTGTGCAGTTAGGCCCAGTGCACAGTGCCTCTTTCTATTTTCTATTTTCTGTTTTTGCTTTTCCTTTTATCAGAGGGAGTTTTATATTTTTTTGAATCTCCAAATGAATTTGCAAAAATGTGAAACTAGCTCACACCAGTGTATTGCAATATCCAACACTGCCACAAAAAAGTTTGGGCATTTTTGGAATCCATTTGAATTTATTCAAAAATGAATAGGGCATTTTAGGTGCTGTTTTGGCTTTGTTAAAATGAACAGTCCCATTTAGAGTTGATGATGATGTTGTGTTCCTTAATAGCAAATAGTTTTGGATTATTTGCTATAATGTGAACATTTTTCCAACAAGTTTTGGGCAACTTCATTTTGCACTTTGAATTTGAGTTGAATTTCAGAGAAGGATTTGATTTGAATCATTGACCAATGTATCTAAGCACTGCAAATGAAGGTGACTTGGCATTATTAACAGAGTGTCATAGTGCTAGGTTACATAGGGGTGTTACAGGGACCTTCATACTGAGCAGGCATTCAAAGAAGATTTCCTTCTCTTCTTTGGTAAGAGCGTAGCTGGCATGACCCTGATGTATGCCGTCTTTTCCGTGCATACTTTGCTGGTCCTCCCGTGCCACCAGTGTATCTTTTGTCTTCCCATACACGCCCAAGAAGCCTAGCAGGTTCACGCAAAGATTCTTCGTCACGTGCATCACGTCGATTGCAGAGCGTACCTCTAGGTCTTTCCAATAGGGTAGTTCCCCAAATATAGATTTCTTCTTCCACATGGGTGCGCGTCCGTCAGCGTCATTCGGAACAGATTATCCGCCAGGACCCTTTCCAAAGATTACTTTTAAATCCTTGACCATATCAAGTATATCATCACCAGTACGGTGGCGAGGCTTCTTCTAGTGATCTGCCTCACCTTTGAAATGCTTGCCTTTCTTTCGACAGGGATGCCTGCTCGGAAGAAATCGACGATGTCCCAGGTACACATTCTTCTTGCATTTATTTAAATATATACTGTCGGTATCATCTAAACAGTGTGTGCATGCGTGGTATCCCTTGTTTGTCTGTCCTGAAAGGTTACTGAGAGCAGGCCAATCATTGATGGTTACAAACATCAACGCATGTAGGTCAAATTCCTCCTGGTTGTGCTCATCCCACGCACGTACACCTTTTTTTTTCACAGCTGTAAGAGTTCTTCAACTAATGACCTTAGGTACACATCAATGTCGTTGCCGGGTTGCTTAGGGCCTTGGATGAGCACTGGCATCATAATGAACTTCTGCTTCATGCCCAACCAAGGAGGAAGGTTATACATACATAGAGTCACAGGCTAGGTGCATTGATTGCTGCTCTGCTCCCCAAAAGGATTAATGCCATCTGCACTTAAACCAAACCATACATTCCTTGTGTCATCTGCAAAGTCCTCCCACTTTCTCTCGATTTTTCTCCACTGCGACCCGTCAGCGGGTACTCTCAATCTCCCATCTTTCTTACTGTCTTCTTTGTGCCATCACATCAACTTGGGATGCTCCTTGATTCTGAACATACGTTTCAACCGTAGTATTATAGGAGCATACCACATCACCTTGGCAGGAATCTTCTTCCTGGGGCGCTCGCCCTCAACATCACCAGGGTCATCGCGGCTGATCTTATAGCACAATGCACCGCATACCGGGCATGCATTCAAATCCTCGTACTCACCGCGGTAGAGGATGCAGTCATTAGGGCATGCATGTATCTTCTGCACCTCTAATCCTAGAGGGCAGACATCCTTCTTTGCTTCGTACGTACTGTCGGGCAATTCGTTGTCCTTTGGAAGCATCTTCTTTAACATTATCAGCAACTTTTCAAATCCCTTGTCAGATACACCATTCTCTGCCTTCCATTGCAACAATTCTAGTGTGGTGCCCAGCTTTCTCTTGCCATCTTCGCAATTTGGGTACAACAATTTCTTGTGATCCTCTAACATGCGCTGCAACTTCAGCTTGTCCTTTTTACTTGCGCAGTTTCTCTTTGCATTGGCAATGGCCCGACCAAGATCATCAGCGGGCTCATCTGATGCTTCTTCTTCAGCTTCTTCCCGCATTGCCGGCTCAGCTTCTTCCCCCATTGTTGTTGTACCATTGTATTCAGGGAACCCATGGCCTGGATAGCTGTCGTCATCCTATTCTTCTTCATTCTCTTCCATTAGGACCCCTCTTTCTCCGTGCTTGGTCCAACAGTTATAGCTGGACATGAAACCGGAGTCAAAAAGGTGGACCTGAATAGTTCTTGCGTTAGAGTAATTTTGATCATTCTTACAGTTAGCACATGGACAACACATAAAACCATTCGCCTGCATGTTTGCCTCAGCCGCAAGCAGAAAAGTATGCACGCCATTAATGAACTGGGGAGAGCATCGGTCATCGTACATCCATTGCCGGCTCGTCTTCATTACACAACACCGAAAAGACCAAATTAATACAAGTTCATACACACTTATTCTCATAAAACAACATACACACTCTCTAGCTAAAGCATCTAAATGCAACAACAACTGCGATCAAGATCGCAACTAAGGTAACAATTGATCCAATAGCATAATGATACCAAGCCTCACTATCAATGGCATATTTTCTAATCTTTCTAATCTTCAAGCGCATTGCATCCATCTTGATCTTGTGATCATCGACGACATCGGCAACATACAACTCCAGTTTCATCTTCTCTTCTTCAATTCTTTTCAATTTTTGTTTCAAATACTCGTTTTCTTTTTCAACTAAATTTAACTTCTCGACAAGAGGGTCGGTTGCAATTTCCGGTTCACATACCTCCTAGATAAAAATATCTATGTCAACTTGATGGGCATAATTTGTCATAAACACGAAATGCAATAAATAGTTATAAAAGAGAATATACCACATCCGAATCATAAACCGGACGAGGGCCGACGGGGACAGATATCAAAACCATGCCACTATGTATAACAAACAACGTACGGGTAAGAAAATTATACAAGTAACTATCTAAATCACACAAACATGATTTTTTATATATAAAAAGGATAAGAACAAGAGGCTCACCAAGGTGGTGCCGGCGACGCGACGGTGCGGGCGATCGATGGTTGTTAGGACAGGGACGGGAAGGCACTAAGTAAACCACACCTACATATGCAAACTAAGAAGTTAATTTGAGCTCAAATTGCAGATAAATCAAATAAACTACCACATATACTAAAACCCACAAATCACTATACTTATAGAGCATTGCAAGAGCTAATCTAGCAATGAGAGATGAAAGGATAAAGTTGCTAGCCTTTGTGAACACTTGGATGGATGGGGGGCTTTCAAATCTTGACAAAAATTGGCAAAAATGAAGGATGAGCTCGAGCAAAGGGGAAGAACAGAGGAGGGGAATGAAAGGGGAAAACAGAGAGAATGGGCTCGGGCTCAACGAAGGGTTTATATAGAGGCACATTTAGTCCCGATTGGTTATACAAACCGGGACTAAAGGTACACCTCTAGAACCGGTTCATAACACGAACCTGGACTAAATGTGCTTGTGGGGCCCCAGCCTGATAGCAGCCTGCCACCACTCCTTTAGTCCCGGTTCGTGGCACGAAACGGTACTAGAGGTTCAACAAGAACCGGGACTAATGATTCCCACCCCCCTAGCCGTTAGAACCGGCACTAATGGTCACATTAGTACCGGTCCGTTTCCAAACCGGGACTAATGGGGCTCACGTAAAGTCGCTTTTCTACTAGTGCATGTGCAAGTCTAGATTATCAAGTTGTTCATTCCCGATGCGGCTCAAAGGATGGGTGGTTGGCGGTTGGCTCATTGTTGTGTCATGCACATCCGGAGTGACAAGTGTTGAATCATGAACCGGGCTTCTAACATCATATGAAGATGCACACTGATTCAAATCAGTGTGCAACCAATCACGAACAACCTTTGTGACAAATAACTCAAATGATTTATCTTGTGAGGCAAACACACTCTCCTTATATGCTTCCCAATGAAACTCGAAGTCGAAAGGCATTATCTTCCAACGAATACGTTGCTCATGCCCAACATTATACCTTCCGATTAAGTCTACTCCATCACTTTCTTCCATCCAATTCAACCTTCTTCGAAGCTCAACCACAACCTCCTCAAGGCAAGGACTTGTGGGAAACACCATCAATAAGGGCTTCTTCTTCGGGTCACCATACTCCGCGTATCCCTTCTCAAAGGAGACAAAGTCCACATGATGCACATTCACGATCCTCGCCATCTACAATCATAAATACCAAAATGCATCAATGAAAATTGCAAAATTGGATGATCTAGGGTTTCCCCAAATCGCCACAATGCGGAGATTTCAACCAACAAAAAGAGGAGGAATGAGGGAGAATACCTTTAGGGGTACAAGGGGAGGATAAATCACCGATTTGGAGCTCCGATCCGACAAATTTTGTGGGCATTAGGGAGGGGCATGAGTGGGGCGGCCGGGGTGGAGAAGGGGAAAAGAGAGGGTTTGTGGTGGGAAACAGAGGAGCCACTCTGTTTTGTTGATGCAAGGTGCATGGCGCCCTGGGCCGGGGCGTCATGCTACCCACCATGGCGCCCTGGCCAGGGGCGCCATGAGTCCATGCCCAACCAATGTGGCAAGTGACCGGCGACCAGTATGGTGCCCTTGACCAGGGCGTCGCGCAATCTGACATGGCGCCCTGGGTGCGGGCGTCATGCAGGAAGGGCCATTTTGTGAAATATTTTGAAAAAGAGTTCATTTTGTGCTGAACTTTGGCCAAAGGGCCAGTTTTTCGTTTTTCACACAGCCCCAACATCGTCCAAACCATTTAAATTTGGACTCGTCGCTGGCCTCTCCACTGCAACTTGTCCGGCTACGGAAGAGAACGAAAGAAGCGTACAAACAAACAAGACAGCGGCCACGACGCCGTGCCTGGCCTTGTTGCGGAGCAGGCTTTTGGGGGCAAAATCGACAAAATTGACCTACGAACGAAAAAATTTCACAAAGTGAACTGGTTTGAAAAAAATTCACTCAACTGAATGTTTTGAGTGGCGCCCGACACGCAGGTGTCACACCCTACTGTGCAATGTCTTGCTCGCAGGTGTTGCAGGCCTGGCCAGCGTGGCACCCCGGGGTCCGCACCCAGCAGTGCAGCGCCTCCCGGCTAGGCGGCACACCTGTAAAGTGCAGCGCCTAGCACGTAGGCGCTGCACTATGACTTAGAGGCAGCCGCGCCTAGCCCTCTCCCCACCCACCCCAGTTACTGAAAGAACGTGCCGGCGGCTTCCTCCTCTCCCCCTCTCAATCCTCTCTCCCAAATTCTTCAGATCTGGCGATTTGGTCCGTGGATTTCTTCACCATTCCATCCTAGAAGTTACTCTCCTCCGATCCCCTTCTTTCTATCCAGAAAATGTATCTTATTTTGAAGATTACTGGAACCCTTGTTTGATTAGATTAGAATCTTGCATGTATATAGATTTGTGGGATTTAAGATTTGTAGATGATTTGTAATTATTTTGTAACCCTAGTTTAGTTTATTTCTATTGAAAAGATATGCTTCTATGTTGAAAACCTAGATTGTTAAGATTGTCTAGATGTTTGTGTTGATGTTTTTTTAGATGAGTTAGATGAAATCCTAGATTCGTATTGACAATAATGCTTTGGATACATATGTTGAGACGTTATTTACATGAAACCATTATAGAACCCTATATTGTTTTGGATACATATATTAAGAAGCATAGGGAGTTAGCTAACGTATGTTTATTGTTTGAAATTTGTAGGATGGTTTGGCTTCTCGATGATCACTATGACACTCGACACTGGGCCTACTTTATGTCGGAGGAGCAGAAGGTAATAATGAAAGTGGTTGGTATTTTGAATTTTGTGTTTATTTCAAACACACATGTCCCATACTTAATATTCTGATTTGCTTGTTTGTAGCTGCTTCAACTTCTGAAGATTCGGTCTCACTGGGTCACCCTTGGGGGATGCACTATGATGAGCGGTACACACCATACATAAGGGAGACGGGAGTCCTCCCTTTCATTCAGTTGGTCAGCCGGTCAACACCGAACCTCAATGCTGCAACAATCACCGTGCTTGTTGATCGTTGGAGGCCGGAGACACATAGTTTCCATCTTCAGACTGGGGAGATGACCGTGATGCTCCAGGATATTGCTATGATCAGCGGTCTTCCTATCGAGGGGAATGCTCTTTGTATGAGCACCGATTCTGATGGGTGGTGCGAGCAGATGGAGGCCCTTATCGGTATGGTTCCTCCAGAGCCTCCGGTACCATAAGGAGACAAGGAGAGGGAAAGATTCGCAGCCGGTGCTCCTTTCACCTGGATTGCATTCCACTTTGGGTATTGCCCTGACGATGCTAATGATGATGAGGTCAAGACATATGCTCATGTCTAAATGTGGTACGTTATATCCAGGACTATGTTTGCTGACGCCGTAGGCAAGAATGCTCCATGGATGTGGCTAAAGGAGTTGACCGTCTTCGATAGCAAATGGAGTTGGGGTTCGGCGACACTGGCTTACTTATATAGACAGGTAGGCAGTTGTTTCTTTTCACTTCATTGCTATATTATCAATGCGATCTTCCTGTTAATTCAATCATGTTTTCTTTTATGTGCAGTTGGATGAAGCCTGTTGTAGGACCTCAAAGGAAGGATGTATTGGTGGTTGTATGCTCATACTTTCTGTATGGAGCTGGGAGCGATTGCCGGTTGGACGATCGAAGACCGTGAAGTACGAGCTATGGGACAACAAAGACAACCCACTACGGTTCCCCACTTGGGCTTACAAGTGGGATGTGTTAAATGAGACGACGGATGATCTCTCGGTCATGTACAAGCAGTACACGAGCGAGTTGGACACGATTAAGGCTGAGCAGGTGACTTGACATTGCATCATTCATTCTCATGCTTTTATCGTAACTCAACATCAATGTTGCCTTGTTGTATGCTATGTTGCAGGCGGAATGGGAGCCGTATGGAAAAGGGGATAGATTTGGTAACCCTGGAGACTTCGTGCTGAATCCGATGTGCCTTAGGGATAGGGATCTTTGGCATATGTCGGTTGGGGACATTTTTTCTCTTCACATGTAACCGTGTAGCGCACATTGACATCCGAGTTCACCACTTGTGTGGACGATAATGCGTAACCGAGTAGTTGCCGAGCCACATCTTCAATTCCAAGAAGGTTTGGAACTTAGACCCGGGAGAAATCCCGTTCTTTCCGTCTTCCAAATCTCGGTGAGAACCTGGCCTAACTCCGAGAGATATACCTTAGCCGTCATCTATCACGGCTTCATCCGCGAGACTAACATCATTGAACAATGGAGTCCGATGATCCCGCCTGAATACCTTCTCGAAAGTTTTGGCCTCCTTCATCGTGAACCCTTCCTCATCAACTTCTTCTTCCGGACCTTCGTCATCCGACTCCGATGCATAGCCACGGGAATAAGGGATCGAATGGTCCATTGTCTCTTGCACATGATATTTGTCGAGATCAACCACATTGTTGTCATGGAGATCAACTTCATTGTCATCGTACTCATACCCATCATTCTCCTCTTGCAAAGCTTCATTGTGGTTGTTTGGAATCGGGCTCCATGTAGGCCTCACTTGTTGTGTCAAAGGAGGTTCACCAATTTCATCTTGGTTCATGGGTGGGGGACTACTAGCAACCAAGGGGGAGGGGTTCCAGTTCAAGTCCAAATGCACACTAGAATCAACCTTCTTCGTAGCAAATAACTCAAGAGCCTTGTCTAGTGATTTGGCCACTGTCTCCTTGTATGCAATCCAACGTTGCTCGGAGTTCACACGTATTATCTTCCAACAGATGTGCATTCCAAAACCAACATTATGCCTTCGCTCCAACTCAATGGTATCACTTGGGTCCATCCAATTCAAATCTTTCCTCACTTGTTCCAAGACCTCCGCATAGCTAGGACTACTATCAAACACCATGTCAAGCTCATCTGGGTCCGGTTCAATATTGCCTTTCAAAAAGGCGTCTTTGTCCACATGATGAACAAACACACATGTTCTTCCCATCCCTATAAGTATTCAAACAACAAAACGTAACATATCTTCCATAAGTACTCATCTGAAGATTAACACGGAATACAAACACTAACATAGATATGAAATAAAAACCCTAACCCCCACTTAACAAGGACCATAAGCACAACCCTAACAACCCTAACCCTAACCCTAGCCCCAACATAACAACACCCATAACCCTAGCACCAACATAACAACACCCATAACAATAACCCTAACATACTATGAACCCTAATCCTAGGAAATTGGCAAATAAACATCTCATTTCTCATTACAAATTTCAAGATCCATAAAAAACTAGGGTTTCCCCAAACTAGCAACCAATGAGCAAATGTTAGCATTTTTTGGATCAAAACAAGGGGATCGGAGGAGATTACCTTGAGGGAGGGATTGGGTTCGAAATCCACGGACAAAATCTTCTAATTTGAAAGATTTCGAGAAGGATTTGAGAGGGGGGGGGGGGGAGATGGGGCAAATCTCGGGTGGGGATGGGGTTGGGGGTTGGGGTGTGTGGGGGGAGTGGGGGAGGGGGGCCAGTCATCCAACTTGTAACAGCATGTGCAGCGCCTCAGAGCTATGCGCTGCACATAACAAGTGTGGCGCCTAGCACGCAGGTGCTGCACATTACATGTGTGGCGCCAAACTCTCAGGCGCTGTATTGCGGTGTGCGGGTCCCGGGGGTGGCACGCTGGACAGACGTGCAACGCCTGCCAGCTAGACGCTGCACCGTAGGATGTGTCGCCTGCGTGTCGGGCGTCACACAAAACGGTCAGCTGAGTGAAATTTTTCTAGAACCAGTTCACTTTATGAATTGTTTTCGTTCAGACGCTTTTGGGCGCCCGCTCTCAATTTGGACGCATCGCAGGCGGCTTTGAATTCCGTCACCGGCACTACCTGCTCTTGTCTCCGTCACGAGGTGGACGCTTTTGGTCTCGTTCGATGGTTGCCACCTACGACTGCGAGCAGGTCGGTTTCTTTCTGAACCCAACAAAACGCCATCCACATCCGATTTGGACGCACTCTATCCATCAATCCACGGTGCCAGCGCCCAACCAAAAACCACGGGCAAAACAACGGATTTGAGGCGATTTGCTTCTTGTCTTTGTCTTCGGCAGCTAAGCTTTGGGCGAGCGGCGACGAAGGGCGAGAAAAGCAGGCAGGGGAGAGCGTGGCACGGGCTGGACTTTTGAGGCCATGTACGTTTGTTTCTCTGCCCGCTCTCTCCTGGCTGCCAGCGCCAAATGCGAATGACAACCGTCCTGCTTGTCCTCGTCTCAGTTGGAGTTATCTATGGCGTGGCGTGGCGTGGAGGAATGGGAGGGATCGCCTCTTTTTCTTTTGTGTTTCTGTTTGATAGCATGCGTCAAAGCGGCATGGCGTGCGATTCTTCATTTTTCCACATCCCTCCCGTGCACGGTGCACCTACCTCCGTAGATCCTAGCAGGTGAATAAACGTGCAATCTACGACTCTATGTAATATCCACAGTTTTATTTAGATTGCACTTTTTCTTGACTGAAACTCACAAGAGCTTTGCTGTTTATGTTAAACCTGCTACGTGCATGCATCCATGTGTTCTATTCATAGCGTGCCTCCTGTTGTAGTTGAGATAAATGAATAGATTTTAGCAAGACGATGAGGCGAACTGCCGATCTCATCAATCATATTACTACCGGAGACTAACTGAAGAGGGCATGCTGCAATTGGCGAAAAACAGGCAAAATCATTGCTGATCAGTACATTTCGAGTTACGTAAATGCCAGCTAGCCGTGACTGACTAGTGGATGGCACGGCGTGATAAGAGGGATGACACACATCTTGTCGCCTTGGAAACTTTCACGCCATGAAAATCATATGACACTCTGAAAACCTCCCATGGATTATTCGTGCGTAAATTCAGCCACGCAAGTCAACTCGCTCCATGTATGAACACACATACGTAGTGCATACGTTTGAGAATCGTCACGCTAGCTAGCTGCGTGCCCGGACGGCTGCTTCCTCTCTCGTTGCATTTTCTCTCGTGGACGATGACAGCGCGAAGAACAGTGTCTTGCCTCTTTGTCCCGAAGATTTTTGGAGCATTCGATGATTGGATTGATATATACCTGTCACGTCCGTGCATCAACTTGCTCCGGGGCTTGTAAACCTTGGAGAAACCTTATCAATTTCGACATTTCGTTGTCTTGCCCGTAAATTTCAACGTTGATTGACATTACCGATGAGGTGAATTTTCGACGCAAGGAAAACGGAGTAGTATATGCGTGTTCAACTGGTTGACAATTGGCTCTTCGGACGGAAGCTGATGATTACCAAGGTATCAATGGCCATGTCCGGTTCAGCGGAAACAAAAAAGGAGCTCGACAATTTTTTCCAGACGTATCATATTGATACTGTGATTCGCGTTAATGACATGGGACGGTCAGACAATGGTATTGGTGGAGAGATCGACCTCTCGAGAAGATCTGCTTGTGAGAGCACCAGAATTTGAACCCTGATGGATTGGAGAAACCACTGTCCAATCCAAACACATGTTCGTTCACTGGTTAAAACGTTAGCTTATTACAATTTACAATATTTACCTAGGTCGTCATTTTGTCAACCTGCCCGTATCGATGGGGAGGTCCTAATGACGCGACACCCAATTTGAATTTATATATAGCTGCAACTGTTTGAATTTATCTAACGGACACGTGTGAGATCTTGGATAGACCAACTCAAAAAAAGTCGTGTTTGGCGCAGGATCTCCTAGAAATTTCCGCAGTAGGTGGAGCTGATTAACCGGCGTGTCGCTGCACCAGCACACCGACACCGACATGCGACAGCACAGCTATCATATGCGACACCGTCAGAGAACGGTACTGGTGGAGAGATCGACCTCTCGAGAAGATCTGCTTGTGAGAGCACTAGGATTTGAATCTTGATGGGTTGGGATATATCTGTCCACTTAACCATCCAAACACATGTTCATTCACTGGTTAAAACGTTAGCTTATTACTATTTACATATTGGGAAACCCTTCTAATATGTAGTCTGATTAGAAGCATTCGTCACACCGATCAACTACCGTCGATTCTAGCTGAATCTCACGGCCCTCGTCGCTACATTTTCCAAGAAAGAAAAAAGATCCCATCATCAACCCACAAAGGACCCGCATTCTCCGCAGGAAACCACTCACCCCAGAAATCCCACCTGAATCTCCTCCTTCTCTCGCCTCGCCCGCACCTCCCCTGACCTTGCCGTCAACCGCAACCACCCCGTCCTCTCCGATTGCAGAAGAACAAATCGCCGGATTCCTTCGCACCTCGTCGTTGACCACAACTGCCACCTCACTCCCAAATTTGTTCCCCTTCTCCTCCCTACTCCTCCACCGATGCGACTTCTAGGGAGACATCACTGGTCCATCTCGGCGTTAGGGGGCCGAGCCCCTAATCTCCTCGGCCTCCCATCTCGACAGATTACATGTGCGTTCCTCACAGATTTTGTTGGTCAGGTAACAATGGTTGAATTCTCTTATGCTTGATTTCTATGTGCTTGATCAGTACGTGGCCGTGATGCACATGCCAGTAGGGAGGCTGAATAGGCATCGGGGAATTCCCAAGCAACGGAAGATTGTTGCCTTCGCCTCGAGCGTCAGCCATTCTCGACGTCGATGGGAGCAGGCCTGCCCGTCTGCACAAAACGGTGCCTCACGTCCTCCTGACCTAGGTCTAATTTGATATACTCATCTGACCTACTTTGTTGTGAAGGAGGCCCTTGGCTAATGGTGCATCTTTGTTGCAGGCTTGCAGCATCGCTCCATCCATGCCAATCCTTCTTAATGCCTCTAACCATGGAGATAGAAGGAAGCACGTCCACTATAGGAAGGAAGCAAGTCTACCATACGAAGGAAGCACGGCCGATTTTGGAAGGAAGCACGACTACCGTGCAAAGCACAACCAGCATAGGAAGGAAAGCAGGACTTTCATGCACGGCCAGCATTTGAATGGCGCACACCCACCAACAAATAGAAGCATGACTACCATCACAGTGAAGCTTGACCAACATTAGAAGGAAGCATGGTGACCATGGCCTGGTGGTGTTTGAACTGTGAAGCAAATTCTAAATTATTTTGCATGCATATTCTAGTTTCTTTGGAAGCACTAGTTCAGTTTGTTCAAAACCAACGCAGTGTTTTCAGTGGCAAATAATTATTCTTGGAATATCCTTGGCAAATCTGTGAAATTAGTATGCATATCACTCAAGTATGCCTCCATAGTTGCCCACAATTTTACTCTTTTTCTATTTTTATTTTTTCAAGGTTCCAAGTAACAATACTTATGACTCAAGTGTACCTTTACTGTGCTTCTTGCCATGATGCATCTACATATTAATATTTTTTTCTTCGTTTAAGAAAGAATATTGGTTCCACTGGGCAAGAGAAAAGCTGTATATATGCCAAACAAAAGATGTGTCCTCTTTTTCGCCATAATATTAGTATGTTTGCCATTTCCAACCCAGAACAGTAATCTTGAGCTGCCATATTTTCATGCTTCGTACAAATTGCCATACTCTGTTTAACAAATATATGCCTCTTACCGCCGATGGCTTTATTCCATAAAACTGAAATTCAATTTATTCATGAAGCACAACTTTATACGTCCAGTGTGTCTTTCATATATGTTGCGAGAAAATGAAGCTATTGCTTCCTATCAACCATGCTTCATCTAGTATCTTGCATATGATTCTACAGTAATGAATTTTTGCTTCAACCATTGTAAATGTGTGCTAATTTTATTGTACTGACATTTTGCTTCAACCATTATCAGATACTAGTGTATGCTTCAACCACTACTAGTGTCTGCAACCCTTGCCAGTGTTGCTTCTATTCATACGTTTTTATTATACAACCATTTTTTTCTTTTAGTGAATTATTATATCAGGCACTAAATTGTGTGCTTCCTTCTTTCTCACTAAATGCTTCAAATGTACAAATTCCGAATGATGATATAATATGTTGTGGGGCAGATCAACCGGGCTGTAAGTTGTCGATTCAACGGCGACGTAGAGCTTGTGGCATACGCGGATCTTGTCATGATCAGATTGTCCAATGTTCACCACTATGTCGACGACGACGACAAAATGAAAATAGTGTTTTAATTGTCTTTTACTCTTGTTGTAAAATAAATCTGTAAATTTGTGTTCACATGTATTAGTTTGTTTCAATGTGTTATCATTCATATTGTGCTTCCATGTGATTTGTTTGCAAAGCAAAAAATTTGTTTATACAACATGATTCTTTCAATTGCAATATTATAACTATTTGGTTGGAAGAAATTTTATAGGTGACGGAAGCATGAGATTGATGCTTTAGAAACAAGCAGAAATATTCTTTTTTCTAAAAATGCTACATCATTCTGTTGTGCTTCCGCATGATGGCTTTGCGAAGCAAAATTTTCCTTTATACAAAAAGATCGTTTCACATGCCATTTCATACAAAAAGATCAATGCTTTTGATACAACTTGAATTTATTTTTTGTAACAATGCGTCATCATTCATGTTGTGCTTCAACGTGATTTCTTTGTGAAGCAATTTTTTTTTCTTCATGCTAAAAGATTGTTTTGTTTTGCAATTTTATAGTTGATGGAAGCACCAGATGTATACTTTTGAAACAAGTGGGAAAATGTTTTTTTTCTATTTGAAGGAAACAAATCACTGTTTAGTTGGATGAATTATCTAGTCGATGGAACAATGCTTCCAACACACAATATTTGTTACTAGGATATAGTTTCTATGGAAGCAAATATTACTCAATGTCATGCATGCATCATGCTTCTTCCTTGACCGGGGAAGGATCCATTACCGTACTCAGCGCGTAATTAGTGGAGCATAGAGAGGTTAGCGGCCGGAGAGAACACGCTACAGGATTAGTTACCGGAAGCACGTAATTAGTAGAGGAAAGAAACTACTCGACGCCTGACCCTTTCCTACTAAATCGGACGAATATCTCTGTTTCAATCCTACGGTCACCTACTAGTGTGATAGGAAGCACTTATCAGTAGTCTGATCTCTAGTGCTTCCCTTACATATTTACCTAGGTCGTCATTTTGTCAACCTGCCCGTATCGATGGGGATTTGGGGAGGTCCTAATGACGCCACACCCAATTGAACTGCGTGTCATGCCCCAAACCTCATGTGTAGACAGTAGGTACATGCTTTTGTTTGACACGTGCAACCAGCCACACCAAAGCCTTGCATCATGGAGTAAAAAAAAAACCATGCATCATTACGTACGCCTTGATACATAGTGCACCTGTTTGAATTTATCTGAAGGACACGTGGGAGATCTTGGATAGACCAACTCGAAAAAAAAAGTCATGTTTGGTGCAGGATCTCCTAGGGATCAGTAAGAAATTTCCGCAATAGGTGGAGCTGATTAACCGGCGTGTCGCTGCACCAG
Organism: Thinopyrum elongatum; assembly: GCA_011799875.1. Classification (NCBI taxonomy): domain Eukaryota; kingdom Viridiplantae; phylum Streptophyta; class Magnoliopsida; order Poales; family Poaceae; genus Thinopyrum; species Thinopyrum elongatum. The sequence goes on from CM022299.1 coordinate 606,253,878, forward strand.
CACACCGACACCGACATGCGACGAGGTACTCCCCGTAAACTAATATAAGAGCGTTTAGAATACTAAAGTAATGATCTAAACGCTTTTATATTAATTTACAGAGGAAGTATCATATATGTGTGCGTGTACGTCAAGTTTGTGGCGTGCGGTGCGGCCGGCCGGACACCGACACTGACACTGGAAATTGGCCGTGAGCAGCTGAACTAGGGCTGAATCAAAAGGCAGTCCGAAACACAAATTAATTTTGGCTGACGGGCCTTCCACGACCAAATAAGTAGTCAAGTTCATGCCATATGCTTGTCCTCGCTCTCACAGGAATCTTCTCTGGATTTCTACATGCCCCGAACTGCACGATACATTGAATCTTCCCATGGTCTTGCATCGATCAACACAGGACCCTGGTCCGCTTTCAGACAATTCACCGGTGAAGTCTAGTTCGAGTGAGGTGTCTGATTACAACGTCCTGAATTTTGGAACGGTAACTTGTCCTTTGTGCATGGTGGACTGAACGATTGGTCGGGACAAACACATGGTTTAGTTTGCAGCTACCGTGTCCCATCTTTCACGGTTTTGACATTTGTATAGAGTTCTCTTGAAGAAAACATCACGCTATGTACACATGTGATGTGATCCTGTGGCTGTGAGATTGGGATCTGGAGTACTTATAAAGGTTTGCACTAAACTCTGAGACGATAGTCATGATAATTTGGATGGCGGCGGCGACCGGTGACTGGAAGCCAACATATATGTCGGCCGTGCTGATAATTTGGATGGCGGCGGCGACCCGTGACTGGAAGCCAACATATATGTCTGCCGTGCTGGCCATATTAACGGCTGGACTATGACGTCTAAGAGCATCTACAGCCGGACTCGGCAAATCCGGCCTCTCAAACACCCACGGACACGCCCGACATCTACAGCCGGACTTGACAATTTCGGCCCCTCAAATGCCCGCGGACGCGTCGGGCGCGTCCGCGGGCACTGACTGGGCATCCCTTAAATGTTGCGTCGCACATCTACATATCACAAAATCTAATCCTCAAATCCATGCAATCCATGCACGTCAATCATACGGTATAAACTGTCTGAATATCAAAGTTCGAAACAAAGCAAAGCAAATCAAAGTTCAACAAACCGGACATGCCAAAATGAAATCAATGTCCGAGCGTGACGAATGGCCTCGGATCACTGGCTCGGCGCCTGCTCCGAGCGGAATGCGTCCTGCTCCAGGCGCAATGCGTCCTGCTCGTCCTGCTCCGCCTGCATCCGGGCTGCCTGCTCCAACTGCATCCGGGCCGCCTCCTCCGACTGCATCCGAGCCGTAGCTGCCCTCGCCGCCTCGTTCTTCCTACGGTCGTTGATCTCCATCTTCTTGTCCGCAAGCCACTTCTTCGAATGCTCATCATAGAGGGTCTCGTCCGCCAACATGATCCTCGCATCTTCCGCATCCCGTGCGAGTTGCAACCTCTCCGTCTCAAGCTCTATGTCGCCAAATGTCTGGGCCTTCTCAAGCTCCCATTTGATCGCCGCTTGTTGCTTCTCCAACTCGATCTTCTCCCTCTCAATTTCGAGCTTCTTCTCCACCCTCTTTCGGTCCGACTCCATCTTTTCCTTTTGCGCATCCAACATGAGCTTGTACCTCTCCTCCTTCTTGCTCTCCCTCACCGGAAAAATGCCCATCCATGTTGACGACATTTTGGTAGTCGCGGCATCACGGGCGGCACGTGCCTTCTCCGACTTGTTTCCCAAGACTTGGCGGTTGTCCTTTGGCACGGTGGCTTTTCCATTCTCCACGACAATGTCGTCCTCTTCATCGTCCAACCCAATTGATTGGTTGGAGCTTGAGCCATCATTCCTCTTCTTGCCGGACTTGAGGTCGGCCACAACTTGGTTCCACTTCGGCTTGCCATTCAATATGACCCAACAATGGCTAAAAGCAAATGGCTTCTTCTTCACCTCGTGATACAAAGTGGCGGCCACCGCCGTCTAGCAAACAACGTATGTATGAGCATGAGAATACAAACACAAGAAACATATGCAATGGATGACAAGATGAGGCAATCGAGCTTACGAGAGTTGCGACTCCCATCCCACTTTGAGGGCGTTTGGTCACTTGTGAGTAGTAGCCGACGTACTTGTTCACTTCCCCTTGAATGATCCCCCAACGATGTTGGAGAGATGCCACATTGCGAGTGGTCACGATAGGATGCGGCACCACATACTCCTTTTGCTCGTGGTACTCCTTAAAAATCTTCGTCCAATAGGTGTTCCCTTTTTGCTCGGTGCCGCATATTGGATCCATCGTTGTCGCCAACCAAGATTTGACCAACAAGATGTCCTCAAATCTTGAGAATGCCGGACCTCTTGCCTTCGGCGTCTTGGTCTTCTTCTTCTTCTTGCTCGGATTGGGATCGAATGTTGTCCCAACTTCAAATGCGGTGGTGGCCTCCAATTCATACTCCATTTCGGTCGGTTGTTCTTCATTGTCATTGATCATGTTCGACAAGAACGCCTCCTACATGATTATTGTTCGCTAGCATTCATCATATGCGAAATGAACTAGTGGTCTATACTAAAATCTGATCGGACAGGAGCAAAGAAAAGGCACCGACTCTTGCACGATCATTTCGTCGAACGTGTTGAGGGCAGCCCGGGCACTGCTGGAGCCCGTGCTCATCCGCGCCTGAACGAGCTGCGGCGAGTCAGACACATCGACCGCCGGCATCTGCGTGGGCGGAAAGCTCTCCGGAATGGCCCAGCCGGCGGTCGGATCATCCTGTGTCCCAAAGGGGGCAGACAGCGTAACCCGCGTAGGCGCTCGGAGGGAAGGGGTCCTGGGATCCGGGCGCGGCGGAGGAGACAGCTGCTCCACCACGTCCGAACCTGCCTGCGACGCTGCCGCCGCCTCCCACTCTCGCTGTCGGCATTGCCGCAACTTGCGTGTGACGTTCTCCACCTTGCAAGTGGCCGCCGACGACACCGCGCCTCCCACAGACGAGGCGGACTGCGTCTCCATCGCGGCGGTGTGGGTCGGGCTGGACGACATCTCCGGCGGTGGATCGGGACCGGAGGTGAGGATTGGGAGCAAGGGTGGAGGCCGGAGAGGGTCCGGGCGTGGGAATGGTTGGAGGGCGGCGGGAGGACGAGGAAGGGTTTGGTGGATTTGGTGCAATTTGGAGTGGGGCGGGCTGTCGGGTCTGACGTGGCGGGCGTGCCCGGACACCCCCATATTTGGGCTGGATATGGGGGGTGCCGGTCAGCCTGGGTGTTTGAGGGCCGTTTAAGAGGCCCGTCTGAATCAAAAAATCATGAACGGGCAGCGATTGGGCGTCCTGCCCGGGCGTTTGAGACGGGTTCGAGAGGTCCGGTTGTAGATGCTCTGAGAACACGATGCTTGTGTGTGCTGCCAATAGAAAGAACTAGATCGGGATCGCGCCTTGGCGCGAGGGTGCCAGTCCCAACAATGTGATCAAGCAAGTAATGTTCATGTTAGCAGGAATCCTCCTTTAGCATATGTATTCATCATCAACAAAATAAAAGAAAGAAGAAACAAGACATGATCTGAGTTCAACGTCATCAACAGATTATAAGGCAGCAGAGTTCAAGTCATGTGCGTTCATGAGACCATAAAAGGTACCACTTGACACTAAGTTCAATACTAAGAGCGCAAACATGAGAGGAAGTACTAATCTAAAACAAAGTTTGCAGCTTATCCATATATAGGATAGGCAGCTACCCAATATAGGCCAAAGTAATACCAAAAGTAACTTCTCTAAAAAGGAAACATCTCAAAATGCACGAGGTAGTAAACACTTACTAATGTTCAGTACAAAGCATCAAGGTTCATCACACGCCATTGGCAAACAATTACTAATGGTCCCAACGATGTGGTCAAGTAGGTAATAATCAAGTTTGTAGGAAGCATGGTTCAGCGCATATATTCAACAACGAATTTTCTGGTTCAAAAGAAAGAATAAGCATTCACTTGTCCAGAAGCAAGATATCACCAAGTTCAACAGTCATGAGATTATAAGCATTCATAAGACCACAAAAGCAATTCACTTGGCATTAAGTTCAAGACTAAGAACACGAAACATGAGAGGGCGAGTACTCAGAGCAGGAACATAATAAGAAAGCAAAAGCCAAACACAGTGGCAATTGAGATGGTAAAACTACGAAGTCATAGCTATTAGACAAACTAATAAGTAACTCCATTCTACTGTCTTGTCGATCAACTTCGTAGGTGGCAATACATATGAACCTGGCATAAATAGTATGTGAGATACACAACATAGAAGTGACTTTGTGAGTTGGCAGGTAATATGAACATGGCATAAATGATCACTACTTATTTAGTCTTTCATATCATACCGAGGTAAAGTAATAATATGATTTCCACTAATTATTTATTCCTGAATATCAGACTATAATATTTGGTATGGAATCGTTACCCATTCATGCAACGAATACATTAGTTGCAAAAATCAAACATCTAAGATCGGTAGCAGAAATTAGCAACTACTACACTCCCACAGATTGTAAACCTTCGTTGCTTACGTAAATCGGGACTCTGATCCTTGCTCCTTTCATAGTGCAATTGTTACTGAAGCCTTAGCAAGAGCAGGCTGTGACAAGAAAAAAAAAGCAAAAATCATATTCTGTTATGAGCCTACACACACTTGTCACCGCCAGCAAACAATTTAATGGACGTGATATAGAATCTATTCATCTTATAATTTGAAACTAAAAGTACGAATATTTGTAAGAGCACAGTGTGTACTGCTTATATGGCTAAACCATGGTATGTACCATCAGTAATCGTACCATTTAGACCAAGCCATAAGTTGGGCCAGAAGTAATCAAACTGTGAGTCACGTATGTGTTTAGCATTGTAAATTAACAGATTTATACATACTAAAGTGTAGTCGCCAATGTTTTTAATCCTTTTCTAAGGAACGCCGAAGAAAATATAGAAAACACGAGATGGAGAGGGAAGGAGATTGTAAGTAGAGGCCATGAGAATAGGAACTGGTATTCTACTTGAAAGAATCACAGTTGAACCTGAGGGCGACCACACATCACTATTTTCTCTCTGCCATCACCTTTACAATGCTCATGAACAACAAAGTATCATTCCATCCAAATGTTGTAATATTTTTCCTTGAATGTGTGGGATTCAGTTTCTTGAGCTATTGCATCCATCCTAAATGCATGTGCATTATTTATTAGACAACAGAAACATGGAAAAAGCAAGAGGACCAAATATACATGAGATTCGCTTATTTTTCTTCTGAAAACAGGAACATACCTCTTTGTTGCGGGAAAGGAACATGCCTTATTAGCCTATAGAATTGCAGTGAGTGTTCTTCAGTAGATGGGAGAGAGCCACCTTCTGAATATCCAGTATGATAGTTGATTGAAATTTGGAATACTAAATAGGCAATTTGCAGAGAGAGACGCGTATGGGTCTTGTAAATTACAGAACCCTTTCAAGCATATGGAAAGCTCTGTTTTGTCTGTAAGCTTCAGATAAGGAGAATCCACATGATCAAGCTCTACTGAAGTGCCGCCTATTAACCTTTGTGTCGCCTCAAGCATCAAGCTTCTGCATAAGGATCCTAGCACTAAAGCCTAACCACAACCTGCACAGCACAAGAGAATCAACATACACGGCACACGGCGAGCAGAAAAGGGGAAAAGTGGAGAGAGCGCTCACCGTTGCCTTGCCGGTGTTGCCGTCGATGCCCCACTGCTCCTGGAGGCGTCAGCGGTGGTGTCGAGGCTGAGGGCGAGGATGAAGGGTTGGTCGCCGGTTCCAGTTGCATCTGCAAAAACCCAAGAACTAAACATCAACCACATGATGTGCAGTGAAGACTATACGTGGTTGAATGAGTTTGTATCAGGAAACATATTAGCCAAGACCAACACTTGCACAAGAAAAATGCTCTCAGTGATAGTGTTTGTTTATCACTACGGATGAGACTGATTATGTAGTGTGGTCCTTTGATTTTGTAGATGCCATGCATAACTCCTATGCATGAAATTTATACTGAGACAGGGCTGCTAATCTTTCTAGTCTAGCCAAGACCAAATCAGCAACCTCCATGAGGTTTTCTTCAATCAGAAATGCAACCATTATTAAGGAAAGAGATAGACGCTGGATAAAACATCATGGAGGGATGGTTCCTGACATTGGAATTCTAAAGCAAAACAGAACTATATATGTATGTTCATATGTGCATTCAACGGCATTCCATCGATGGAGAGCGACATAAAAGAAATCTCCCACGACTGATGGTTAATGGAAACAAAACCTTGATGAGCAAGAGGACAAGAGTGGTATGACTAGCCTGCCATTCGATCAGATCACGGGAAAAAGAAAGCAATGCGGGAGGGGGACAATTACCTAACCAGCTTCCATGCAAGGTAAAGGAAGGGCTTCTCAAAGTTGTAATTGCTCTTGGCGGAAACTTCATAGTACTACAGATTCTTCTTCCTGTGGAATGTGACCACTTTGTTAAAGAATTATCATAACAGAGGCGGTCAACGACATGGATAAATAACTCTAGAGGGGCACGGAAACATATAGGCAAAATATCCCCAAGCACAGTGCAAGCAACACAATTACTCATACTTGAAACTGATTGAATAACCCAAACATTCGAGAGTTATGTGAACAAATAAGTACAAAATATTGAAAGCGAAGCGTTTATACAGAAGGCTAGTTGCCGAGGCCCAGCGTGTCCAGGGTGCTCACCGTCGACAGTAGTAGCCCGACCTGGCGGCGCAGTAGATCTCCACCCAGGTGTTCTCCTCCATGCGCTCCACCTCGACCTGCAAGCACACTCAGTCAGTCTCCGGTCACCATTGTAAGCTACAACAGCAACTGCTCCCCTGGCGACAGTGAACGGCCTAACTAACTTGCATAAATAAAAACAACTCTTGCATAATAAATGCAAAGCACAATCTTACTCTTAACTCACAAAGCCAATCAAGCCCCTAACATTAGTAGACCCTCATTCCCGGTGAATGTACTCATTCAATATTCAGTTATCAATCTGTACGCACTTCAGTACCCTACCTAGTGAATGTATGTAGCCTCGTAGTTGCCCAACATTCTTCTTGGCTCGAACTCAGGTGGCAGACCATTATGCAGCAGCAGCTGCTACTGCTAGAACTACATACAGTATCTAACAACATACAGAGCCAATCAATGACAAGGGCTCCAGTTTTTACTTGGTAAAGGCCGATTACGAGACATTCGTACAGCTAGCTAAAGATGTGCCGACCACCTCTTCTACCGAAAGATGTTCAGCTATGACCTGTAATAAATACAAATATGTAAGGAAATTCCTAGAAAGCAAATCTAGGCCTAGTTCTTTTGGCCGATTCTCCCAGAATCTTGAGAATCGACCCTTCACCCAGCTTCTCTCAGAATCTTGTACCCATATTTTTGTACAATCGTAGTTGTTCACACCCTAAGTAGCCCGTATTGTAAAAAAAATATGGGTTCAAGATTCTGGGAGAAGCTGGGTGAAGGGTCGATTCTCAAGATTATGGGAGAATCGGCCAAAAGAACTGGGCCCTAACGTCAAAGAGGATTGGTTCAAGTCAGACTGAGGTATATCCTAAGTGCATGCTTCTTGAAATTGTTCATCACAGAGAACTGTTGAAGCCTGGACTTAACTGTTTCACCCAAATTGACATTTGGAGCCTTCTTAATATTCTGCAACCAGGGATGATCTGGAAGAAAATACAAATTATGGACAACAATGCAACTAAATGATCTTGGGGCGGAAATCTTTTGAAGTTTACACAAGGTATGTAATTTTGTATCCGTTTAAGAAGAACAGAGGAATGCAATACAGTACAGTTAACTTGTGGAAATTTTATTATTACCAAGCACTTGCTGAGCTGTCAAACGCCTCCTTGGATCTGGGTTAAGCATTCCCCTGACAAGGTCTTTTGCATTATCTGAGACCCTAGGCCATGGATCTCTTTTAAAGTCAATGACGAACCGGATAATTGCTTGAGCCACACCTTGTTCAGTTTCTGCATTATAAAATGGAAGCAACAAACATATTACTTAGAAAGAGCATTCAATAGGACAAGATAAATATATGTTTCTCAACCACAGTCCACAGGCCAGTCACCCCAAAGGCAAAATAAGGAAAACAAAACTTCAGTGTAGAAGGTGACACATGGCCCCTTTGTGCATATAGGACATAAGAACACAGTCCACTTTTAGTATCCATAAATGTTTAATGTAGTTGACTGATGCCACCAAAACAATTGACCATTTTCAGGTAGAAAACTGACCTGCCCAGAATGGAGGGACACCACAAAGAAGGATGTAAAGAATCACTCCTGCACTCCAAACATCAACCTCTTGGCCATAGTTTCTCTTTTAACACCTATGGAGCCATGTAATAAGGACTTCCAACAATCTCAGTGAACCGTTCACCTACAAATCACCGAACAATTAGCACATTAGGCAAACAATGCAAAGTAAAAATAGACAGGATAAGACAGGCTACTATATTAGCTTTGTCCTCTGACAATATCATCGACAAGTGACGGATGGGCTAAAATGAAAAACTTCAGTGATAGCTAATATAGGATATCATGACTGTACGTGGAGTGAAAAAACAGACAGGCCAAAATCAATTGCTTTCAGTGCGGCGGTTTCTTTCTTGTTTGCAAACAAGAAATTCTCTGGTTTGAGGTCCTGGTGCATCACTCCATGCTTATGGCACATCTGATATTGTGAACAAATGTACACACGTTATTCACTAAACAGGCAAAGAAGGGAAGTTGCAGCAATCTAACTACTACTACCAAGCTAAAGATGTGGTCCTTGATAGGCTAATAGCCCGAATGACAACAACAAATGCAGAAATTAATTGCTTCACAGGATAGATCATAACCTATTCAATGGAACATATAGACACCAGAATCATGTGACAGGTAGCCAACAAATATTTCCATGACGGATCACATCATAGAATGAACGCATCCTCTGTGTAGTGACCTCTGGCGACAACCCGGTCGAAGAGCTCCCCGCTCTCGCAGAGCTCCATGACGAGGTGCACAGCATTTTCGTCCTCGTATTTGTACCTGAGGGTGACAATGTTGGGGTGCTTGGGGAGGTGGCACATGATCTCGACCTCGCGGCGCACGTCCTCGATGTCCACCGCGGTGTGGAGCTTCTTCTTGGAGATGGACTTGCAGGCGAGGGCCTCCTTGGTGGCGTGGTCCGTGCAGAGGTAGGTGACCCCAAATCCGGCCCTTGAACATAATATGGAAGATAAAACATTTAGCTGTAGGAAAATGGATTATTACATGGGTGAAATTAATTACTAACAGCTAAAAACAAGTTATCTTTATTATTATGTTCAAGGGAAGTAATTTAGCGAGCCCATGCCAAACCTTTCCCTTCCCTTCTCACCACTGATAAGGACAAATCAGGCACCAGACGGTATAAAAAAGGCAACAAAAACCTAGGAATCTAGGCAGACCGCAACAATCTCCTACACAGCAACAAGAAACTCCTAGGAATCTAATCATATCCGATCACCTAATGCATCCAAGCACCAGACAAATTAAGAAAGGCAACAAAAATCTGCCACGAATATAGGCATGAGGCCGAGTCTCCCGCAAAGCAACAACAAATACCAGGTATCCAAGAAGACCCGAGCACCTAATCGATCCAAAGGAACCCGACCAGATCCGAGATCGAGTAGTCAATGCATCCAAAAAAATGAGCCAGATTCGAGCAGCCAACACATCCAGAATGCTACTGGAGCCGCACATAACTAATCTACATATATTCACTCTGCTCGACAGGAAGGAAAGGAAGAGCTCACCAACCAGGAACTTTGCAACCTCTCGACACGGCAGCAGACAGCAGGCCGACCGAAGCCTCGACAAACGGAACAAACAACAGCTACAACGGACCTGCAATTATAAATTTGACATAAAATCAATGGAAACACAAAAACCTAGAACTGAAAGAGAAGACCGGCATCTCTAGGCACGAGAATGGATCACCTGGGCGTCGTCGGAGTGGCTGTGCTGGGAGAACCAACGCCGGCGGCGGCCGTGTCGTGCTGGGGAGCACCGACGCCGGCGGCGGCCGTGTCGCACTGGGCCTCCTCGGTGCTAAAGGGCGCCCCAGCAGCATGCACGAAGCATGGGCTGGAGGACCAAACATATAGTCAGTGTAAGCCCAAAAGAAGCAGACCAACAATCTTGAGACATCTTATATTGAAATGCATATGTAGAAAGATTTATCCTACTACCCTGCCACCGACTCGTCTCCTATAGCACTTGGACGAGAACAAAACTTCATTTCCAGAGAGCAAGGACACGGCCTTGGGCCAAATTTGTCTTCTCGACAGGGAAAAAAATAGGTAGACCACAAGCTAAGGAAGGCAACAAAAATTACTTTACAGATACAAGGATACGTCAAGATCTGCCCATCTCCTCGACAGGAATAAAACAAGAGCAACTATGCTATGAACCAAGACAGAGCACATGACGTACATGGGACATGCGTAGATCATATGGAACAAATAGATTAACAGGAAAGGGAGAAGGGAAAACCTAGAGAATCGAAGCACATATCTGGCCAAAAGTTACAGTACGCACCTGAATTATGTGCATCTAACCACAAGGGTATGACGGACGGGCAAATCAAATCAATCATCAATCAAGAAGTAAAAATAAAAAGAAGGACGGACAGGGAGGTGGTGGTCACCTGGGTTGTTGAACTCGTCCATGTCCATGACCCCCACCGACGCCTCTCTGCGGATCAGCGACGCGAGCGGCGAGCTTCACTCTCGTGCCCCCGAGCTCGATGGGGAGAGCAGCGGCGGCGGTGTCTTCCTCGTCCTCACGCGGGAGCGTCGGCTATGGATGAAGAGAGGCGCAGTGGCTTCGCGCCCTCCTCGACGGAGAGGAGAAGAGGCCAAGCAGGCGGGCGACGGGAGGGGAGGAGAGGAGACGCAGCACCGAAGGAGAAGGAATCGCGGCGGCGGCGGCAGCGGCGTCTAGGGTTTTCGTGGGAGGGAGCGTGGAAGAGAGGAGGCTGGGCACGAGGGGGATGGGGAACGGGAAGAGAGGAGACTGCCTCGCTCTCACGGTCTCCCCTGTCGCTATAGGGGATTTTTCTAAACAGATGAAATCTCAGAAATGCCCTCGGCGGGCTTTGAGAATTATAGGCGGTGGCATGCCAGCTTGATACTATTCATTGCTACAGGGTCCGGTTTTGATCCGACGGCCCGGATCTTTCACGCGCGAGATCGAACGGTTGGTGTGCGCCTGGAAATCAAGATGAACGGCCAGATTTCCCTAATCTCTGAGGAGCCGTGGTTCCTGCTGTGTTTCTTGTGACTGCATTGATTTCATTTTGGCAGTTTGCAACAAGTGCATTGCGCACAGGCGAGGGAACCCCAACTTGCAACGAAAAACGTCCAAACCCAATTAAATATGGACTTGTCAGTAGATAGAGACCGGAGGCAAGAAAAACAAGTGCGTGCTTGGTCGCGGCCGCTGTCCCGGACGTCGGGTTCCGGGTGTCTCACTTGGGCGCATCGCATGCGGCTGCGCCCGACTTTAATCCCCACCTGCTCGTGTCTCCGTCACGAGGCGGACGCTTTTGGTCTCGTTCGAGCGTTTCCGAACCTAACAAAACGCCATCCAGAAGATAGCGACTCCCGAGCCTATCCGGTTTGGACGCACTGTATCCAACATCCAGGGTAGCAACAAACAAATGCCAGCGCCAGCTCCCAACCAAAAACCATTGGGAAAACAACGGATTTGAGGTGATTTGCTTCTTGTCTTTTGCCTCGGCTCCGGGGAGCTAAGCTTTGTGTTTGTGTTTGGCAGCATGCGTCAAAGCGGCATGGCGTGCGATTCTTCAGTATGAGTACTTTTTTCTTTCCTCCTCCCGTGCACTCTACGTAAGATTCACAGTTTTGTTTAGATTAAACTTGCTGCGTGCATGCATGTGTTATACTTGCACTATCTGTTCATTGTGTGCCTTCCCGTTTTAGTTGAGATAAATGCAGAGATTTTAGCAAGGCTGATGGTGTGATCTTCCGATCGATGGTATCGTTTGGTGGCATTATCCATCTTCCTGTCGATCTCTCCCGTCAGTCATATTATTACTACTGGAGACTGATTGAAGAGGGCAGGCTGCATTTGGCTATAAAGGGCTAAATGCCTAAATCCAAACAGTAGCACGTAATAGATCAGTTCCTCTTGAGTTACGTACAGCAAAAAAAAAAAAAGCAAGCCGCGACTGGTGGATGAGAGAGCCTGGAAAGAGAGGTGACTTGCATCTTGTCTTCTTTGCCCTCTGGAGTTTTCTTGCCATGAACAGCATGGGACGCTTTGGGCGCGTTTGGTTACCTGCACCATTTTTTGCCACTTTGCGTACTTGTTTCAGTTGAGCAAGGCTGAGCATATACAAGCTAAAAATCAACATCTGCATGTTGATTGGTTGCCTGCATCCCCTCTAACCTGAATGTGCTAAAACAAAAGGCCTGCTGTTTGGTTGCGGACTTGTTTGAGGGGAAACACAAGTTCGGTTGTTTGGTTGCATCCAGGACAGTTGTGTGGTAACCTCCTACTCGATGTGGTGAGGTTATCAAAGACACACATGAACTAGTAAGAACTAAACTAGTAGCAACAGAACAATTTTAGGTACAAATATAAGTCTTAACCACGCATAACAAGTTTTAAACCAACACAGTACGATAAGTTCTGAACGAAACCGAAGTCTTAAAGCAAGAACAACCAAGGATTGGACCACACGAGCTCAGGCGGTCGCGGCGAAGGCATTGCCGTGCTCCTTGCACTTGGTGACCACCTCCACACCCTCGTCGTTGAAGATGATCACCTTATGGTGTCGGGGGACAACAGCTTGAACGTCAGCATGTACCCGATCATGATCTGGTGAACGGCGGCGAAGGTGGCCCAACCCTGATCAAGGATGACCCTGCCGTCGATCACCCTCACCGTCACCCTCCATGCGCAGCCGGTGTTAGTCTTCAGCTTGAACTCTGTAGGGATGGCGGGGAAGTGCTTTGTGAAGTCCAGAGGCAATGGCAGACTCTCCAGCTTAGGAGCAAGGATAACCTTGCAGAAGTGGTTTGGTCCTGACTCCTGATGGAAATAACCATAGTTCCTCTGCTTGGGGCTTGGGTGATCCAGCACTTGCACTTCGTCCAATGGAGGCACAACCTCCTTGCCCTTCTCCAATGGTGGCACCACCTCCTTGCCCTTGTCCATCTGCATTAGGAACATCACGCATATCAATGGTCAGCATTCATTCATATCGGGCTAACGCTCCTATATTAACCCACCCCACTAACCCAGCACCGCACTCAAACCCCCTCTGTTTCAACACCTCTCCTCTTCCACCTCTCTGTTTCACCACCTCTCCCACGCCATGAACTCCAACTCCAACTCCAACTCCAACCCCAACCGTTTCCCCTTGGGCATTGGATGGAGGGCCTTCTTCCTTGGGTGCTCGCTCTGTGACCGCAAGAAGTTCGAGCACACCATGGAAGTGTGCTCGAACTTCAGCAGCATCGATGACATGCACAAGGAGGCCGATGCTGTGATGAAGAAGGCTACGCCGGACGAGCTGAAGACACTGGTGCTGGACGCAGCCAAGGGCGCAATGTCTGTGGACATCCTGCGCTGGGCCATGAATCAGGCAGACTCCGGTGACGCTCGACAGCGGGCAAGATGGGCCAAGTACAGTCAGTACAAGGCGCCTCAAGACCGGCGTGCCGCGACGTACTGGAGTCGTACGTTGAGGTCGTCGGAGTCCGACAACGACGAGGTGCAGATGGTGGCCAGGGCGCCGGCGGCAGGCGACCGTGCAAGACCCATCGTTCTTGACGAAGACGACGAGGACGAAGCCGATGAGGAAGAAAAGAAGATGACTACGCCCCCCCTCCCCCCCCCCACCCGCTGCTCGACGCAACTCCATGGTCGCCGCGGCTAGACAATCCAATTCCCACCCCCGATGTACTCGAAAAATAACCTATGAGCCGTTGATGCAGAATCGATTGATGTCAATCCTTTCCCCCCGATGTGTTCAATCCCCTCCTAACTCTTCAGTGACGTGCTCTAATCGAATCTAGCCCGAGTCGAAAGCAGTGAATGTACAGAGAGGACGAGGTCTTACCGCCATGGCCGATGCGCTCCAGTGGAGGTCTGCAGTCGCTCCGATGGTTGCCGCCGCCGTCTTCGATCGATTCGCAGTAGAGCTCAGGTGATCGCCACCGTCGCCGCCGTCGATGTGAGCGGGGAAGAGGGGAGAGAGCGGTGAGGAGGGGGAAGTGAGGGTTTATGACGACGCTTCTGGAAACAACGCGACGGCTCGGGACCGCACCCACGCGTGCAACCGCCCACGCCCACATGCCTAGAGTTGCATCGCTCGGGCCTGGCTGAGGAAAAACGGCCGATTTGAGCGTTCCCAGGGATGCAGGCCAAGAGGTGCTTTAATCTTCGTGCTATGCAGGCTCAATAGTGAATGCGGGTAACCAAACATGCTTTTTTCTTTCCGTGCGCGCCTGGGTGACGTATATGCAACTACCAAACGCGTCCTCTGAGAATCTCCCGTTGATTTTTCGTGCACGAATTCAGCCACGCAAGCATTCGGTTTGATGACACCATGCGTGCCGTACAGCGCCTGCGGCTTATGCTCGATGCATGCCAGCGGAGATTTTCACATTGCATTGTCTCCGCTCGGACGATGACAGCCCGAAGATGAGTGTCTTGGCTTGCCTGTTTGTCTGGGAGATTTTCGAAGCATTCGGGTTGGATATTTGGATTGTTCCATATATATGCAAGCGGTCGCATTTTTCTTGGTTTGACCTGACATGACCAGCGTGCTTAGTAAATTGTTCAACGGTTCTAGCTGTAGTTGCTGTACTTGCATCGATCAGGCCGTGAAGACCGATGCAGTTTAAAAAAAGATCAGTGTCCTGCACGAGCAGCAGTAACAAATTCAGCAAGCAAAATGTCGTCTCCAAACATGTCACGACTTCACTGTATGTTACTCTTCTGTAAAGAAATATAGAAGCATTAAATCACTAGGAGTGATCTAAACGCTCTTTATATTTTTTTTACAAAGGGAGTACATTTTTTCCCTTAACTTGGTAACGTTTACACCATATTACTGATTCTTTTTTCAAAAACTACAGATTTCTGTTCATCCTTAGGTGGACATAGTAGTGTGGGTCGGTGGCTAGGGGTCGAGTGGACATCTTAGCGCCAAGGGTGTTATTCCCTCTAAGAACCTAGATAGCCCTTCAACCCTTGTGGTTATTCCCCTTTGGGATCTTTCCGATGTTGTCAATGAACAACGAGGTGTTTGCGATGACTTCATCAATCTCACAGAAGAGTAATAGGATAGGATGTGTGTACACAGTGACGGACCCAGGAATGGGCTAGGCGCTAGGCAAACTTGGCAGGCCCCAGGCATCCTTCATTGACTGTAGCACTGTAGCCACAATATTTGCTACAATCATCAATGGAGAGGGGCCTCACGCCCCAGGCCGCCGCCTGCGTTGCCTGGGGCCTGAATCCGCACTGCGTGAACACATCCTTCGGGGTGAGTTTTACGTATGTTTATACTGTTTTCGCTCTCCTGGTCCCCCAAACCCCACTTCGAATCGACTATCGTTCATTGTGCAAATTGAGTCTAGTTACTACCACCGAATCGACGAGGAGGGCACCATGGGGTCCACCTTTCGTCCGAATCAACACCGCGCAACCAGTCCAAGCACCCGTCGCCAATGCACGCGCCAGATCCATGTCTCGGCTGACACTATCCACTGCCATGAGCAACGGCGCAAGCAATGCGTCGTCGAGGTGACCTGAGTTACGAATCACTGAAATTAGTCCCCACCAAAAAAACCAAAGGAAAATGAAAGAAAATGAAAAAAACAATATGAATTTTTTGTGACAAATTTTTTGTATGCTTGACAAATTTCAAGATGAAATGACACTCGTGGAAGTCATGGAAAAAATAAAAAAAATCAGTACTCCAAAATGCTTTCAAAAATAGCATTTTTTTTGGCAGACTGAAAAAAGCATTTTTGGAGCATCGATTTTTTTTTGTCACGACTTCCGCGACTGTCCTTGTATGATAAAATTTTGCAAACACACAAAACATTTGTCGAAGTTTATGACAAAACAATTTCAAATTTTTTGAATTTATTTTCAATTTCTCAATTTTACTATTTACCAGACAACATTTGAGCTCAAGAGCAGATACTCCGCATCCGCATGGGTTGATGATTTGTTGTGCAGAGAACACTGCATACTTTTACAGCAACTCCTAGTTGGCTAGGCTCCCTATCCGTGTACGTGCTCGTATGGTAATATGTAGGGCCAAGAACGAACTTATTCCCATTTGGAAGTTTGCAACACGTACACGCACGCAGGACCATTGTAAAGTCCTGCAAAAGTGTCCAAACCCCAATAAATTCGAGCTTATCGCTGGCCTCCCCACTCAGGTTTGTTCCGGTGCGGAAGCGACGAGAGAAGAAGGCAAACAAAGCAAAGGCTCCTCCTCCTCGCCAGAAACAAACAAACTACCAGATTACAAAGTCGAGATCACAGATAGGGGTTAGTATATAGGAACTTGAAAAAGGAGGAAGAAGACATCGGAATAGCCACGTGGGTGCGACCGACCCGGCTGTCACGTTGCCCGTGGTTCCTTGGACGCATCGCACACGGCACAGATTGTTGCTGCCTCCATCACGAGCTCCTTTGGACTTTCTCGAGCGTTGCCCACCTGGACGGGGGACTGTTTTCGAACCCAACAAAGCACCATTTAAGCGCACGCTAGTGACCCTGACCACGACGCCGATGTTTGGATTGATACGGATGGCAACGAAGCGCACAGCCAAAACCCACGGGGAAGACGACGTGGTGAGGCGCACCGGTTCTTGTCCTTGCTCTCAAGGCTTGGCATGGGCATCGGACGCTTGTGCGCGTCCGCCAGCGCCAAGTGCGTGGAGCTGCGGTCTTCTCATGTGTTATGTTTGACTTGCAAGATCTTGATAGTGGTGGGGTTGGTCAGCGTGGTGGTGACCACCCATCTGTTGCCTTGTTTTCCTCCGGGTCCACCTCCATCTCAAAGTTGTGGTTGCATCCTCATTTGATTGTTGTGCGGCGACGTTCGAGGTATGGTTGCTTCGACCACTTTCTCCTACGACGACATAACCGGATGGATTACTAATTGCGGCGCATAAATTATGTTTCATTAACATAATCAACGCATAACCAGGCATGAATGTTCCTTCATTGTCAGGGTTTATTCTCTCAACTATTTTTGCGCTCACGTGTCCATAAATTTTATTAATTAGAGCAAAACCAGCATATTCTCTTTTATTAGTACGTGCCCATTATAGCCAACCAGCATATTGTCTTTTATTGGCATGTGCAAGTTACCTCCGGCAATAATTTGTGCAGTCCCTCGTTCTGCTCATGATTCTCGAGACAACTTTCTTATTCTCACACAATCCCCTTATTTCCAGACAACTTAGGGACATATAAAAACTGGTGTAATTTAGTATAAAATTCCAATATGGGACTGTTCCTATCATAACTGCAAGCTAGTCGAGTTGGTTTTATCCGTCGGCACAATAGGGAAGGTCCATAGTTCAATCCCCTCGCGTCCTTTATTTTTTGATGCTCGGCCATCTGATAGAAAAAGAAATATATGGTAGGTCTAGTTTGGCCCACCCAGGGGATAACCGAAAAATTTGGGGAACTACGTGTGGAATGGACGGAACAAAATCTATACGTATTTTCTTTTCTTTTCTTAGGGCAGCTGTGTGGGAGCTACTATATGACGCTAGTTGCGTCAAATAGGTCGTGGGATGCACAACAGTTCGCGTCTAAGCCATCCCATTGCTGGCACCGAAATAACCTGTGCTTGCAAGGCACGAGTAATAATCCAAAAAACGACGCGTTGAACGATTGACCTTACTCGACCATGTTTCGCTAGCCACGGCAACAAACGCCTACTGCTACCCAATGGCCAGCGAGAATATTTAAGAACATGGTGCAACGTTGTATTTGAAACATTTTTTGAACTTTTTTAAAATATCAATTGCCGAATATTCTTGGAAACATGAACATTTTCTAAATTACGAACAATGTCTTTAATATTCCGCCCATTTTGGAAAAACATGAACAAAATTTGAAACGACATCATTTTTTGAAGACATGAACTTTTTATCGAAACTCAAACATTTTTTTAATATGTGATCTACTTTTGAAAACGGAACATGTTTTGAACATTCAGAATAATTTTATAAAATATGTTTTGAAACACAAACATTATTTTGGATCTGTAAACATTTTACTTAAACAATATTATATTTCAAATATCGAATATTTTTAAAATACATGTTTTTTAAATCCCAAACAATTTTGGAATACTTCTGAATTTGGAAAAAATCGGAACAAGAAAATAAATTAATAGTCCAATCAGTTTTAAAAAGGGTAAGACAATATTGTCATTTGAACATTTTTTGGAAATCAAACAAAAATTCAAATTCTTAACTTTTTTTGAAAATTTTGAATTACAAAATAAGGTAAAAATAAAAGAAAATTTGGACGGAAAAACAAAATAGGGCGGCCCAGTCTTGGGCGCCCTGTGCGAACTCAGACTATCTACCGCGCTGGGCGTGAAATAGACTTTTTGCGGCTACATGGGTAGGCAAATAAGTGGGCTGGTTTCGCTGGGCCACAACGTGTGCGGGCCAAGTACCAAATTCTGGATCGCTAAAAAAACAGATGTACGCGCAAAAAATTAGTACCACCTTGAATAGAAAAATAAATTTTTGCGGTGAACGGATGAAAAAATCGAAGAAACGCACCTTACTTTATTAGTTGGTATAGGTATAGATATAGATATAAATATAGATATCGACTTTCTTTACCATCCTGTACCGTGAAGTGTTCCTCTCTATAAGATTCACAGCCTGAACGAGAACGGATTGTTGCTCGGACTGCGGCGAATATGTCCACGAAAGAAAGTCGGCGGAAGACGACCAGTCAGCATTTGCGAGTTGCGCTTGCATCCCTATTCAATATATAGTTTCGTTCTCTAAATGCTACACAAATCCAAATCATACTGCATCAAATCGGTCTACACAAGTCCATAATAAGAGAGCATCAACTCGGCCTACACAAATCCATAAGCATGTAAGTAACACCAAATCAACATATAAATTCCATCAACGCGAAGCATGAGAGCCCACTTAGGCGGATATCCGGGACGACGTCGTCGAAAGGGACTGGGTTGATATGGAGTCGTGCCACTAGGGAATGCTTAGATGTGCCCCTGCGCCGCCCGGGTTTGGGCGGATCTACTACCAAGCCCCGGCAGATGATCTGATATGGATTCGCGGCGCCGAGGAATGGGTCGATGTGCCCCTGCACAGCCTGGGTTCGTGCGGATCTGCCACCAAGTGCCACGGATGTGCCGATATACAGTCACCGAAGAAGGTGGAAGTGCCGACGTGGTCGGCGTCAGTGACGGTTTGCTAGTGGATAGTAGAAGGGTAGAAAAATGGACGAAAACTAAATGTGAGATGCCTGATAATCCGTACAAAGAGAAGGCAGAGGCGTGATCCCTCTGGTCTAGCTTGAATTCACTACTACTACCTAGTACTATCCATGGACATTAGCTAGCTAGCCGCTTCACAACTAAAGCTTCATTTCTTGTTTCTTATTGTTTCATTTAGTAGGATCGTTGTTTGTTTTAGACTGAACTTGCTGCATGCATATACATATGCTGCGTGTGTGTGCCTTCCTGTTTTGGTTCACATCAGTGCATAAATTTTAGCAGAAATGATGAAGTGATCGATCTATGCGGATTAATCGATTGGATTGCTTGGTGGTTTATCTATCTAACTATCAATCTATCTTTCCATTCAATCGAATCGTGCCCAAGAGGGCAGGTTACATTCGGTGAAAAGGGGATAAACCCAGATGCGCGCGATCAGTTTCTTATGAGTTACGTCTAATTAAGCTTATGAGTTTGACTGACTGACAAGCCCGATGGAGAGTCTGTGATAAGTGGCTGATTGAAAATTTTCTTGTCATAGAAAGAAGTCGATTACGGGACGCTACTTGATGCCTGGGATCGAATTCAACACTTCCGTCCTAACTTTCTTGTACAATCCGGTTGTCGGGTTAGCGGGAGAAATTGTTCTGAACTGAACTTCTCGGGAGGTTCTGCTATGTTTCCCGTCCCCAAGAGGCATTTCAAATTTCCCTCGGTGGGAAATTCACGCTTGATTTTTGAGAGAAACATGAACTGGAGCAGTGGAGGTAAAACGTGCTGTACCACTGTACTTTTCCATGGGCCATCCAAAACTTGTCCTCCCCGGCTAATATTTTGACAAGTGTGCGTTCATAATCTGCTCACGAGTCATGAAAGCTTCACCTTTGAGCTGGACGTATGGCACTGTTCCAATTAGTGCAGAGTGGAGCACTGCTACTCTGCTAGCATCAATGCCAGGTTCCCCATCTTGTCGTTCAGGCAACAGGTGGCGACGGCGTCGTCCGTTCGTTCGTAGGCAGCCAAAAAAGCTGCTGCCTTCCACTTTGGACATATGGCGACGTTTGAATCCATCCATCCACGGAACCCTCCTCTGGACCCTCCTTTTGCTTGGAGTTCATCTTGTCCCGTGAACTGCTGAACTGCACTACCCACTGTACGTACATTCATGGCTCAGCTCTACCCGCTGAAAATTTGCTGATTCTAACACCAAGAAATTTATACTCTTTTCGTTGAGTATGATAAAGTTAAAGCTACCGCGCTGCTTCCGGTAGGCGGTAGCTTTTGGCGCACCCAATAAGTTGAGCGAACCTTGTCGAGACGTGCAGGGCGGGAAGATGGAATAATTAAGGCGCGCATGTCCAGCCTCGCGCAACGCGACGACGATGCCGTAACAAAACAAAACGTAGCGTCGTCATCTCCTGCTGCTTCCATGTTGGCTCTTTTAAAATCTAGGCTAGAACCCGCTCGCTAGGGTCGATTTTGGTGTCTTGACCCTTTGTTAAAGTTTAGCCGGATCTGACCCCATCTGAAAGTATTTCGGGGCCTGACACTTTTTCTACCGCCAGGGTCCATGGCGGTGGGTATAACAGGCTACCGCCAAGGCCCTTGACGGTAGGAACTCATGCCCTACCGCAAAAAATTTCTGTATCAGATACAGTGTGTACTTACCTACCGCTAGGGTCCTTGGCGGTAGGAGTACACAGGCTACCGCCAGCCTGTTTGGCGGTAGGCCAGCACTGCGCTGACGTGGATAATTCGCCTACCTCCAAGGTCCTTGCCGGTAGGCTATTATACCCTATTTCCAGGGTCCTTGGCGGTAGCAAAAAGGTCAGATCACGAAATACTTTTGAATGGGGGTCAGATCCGGCTTAACTTTAGCAAAAGAGTCAAAACATGAAAATCGGCCCTCGCTAGCGCCCAAAATTTACTCGGTAGGTGTACTGCGCTATGAATGTGCATGCTGCACGTCACCGGCAAGGTGAGGTGAATCTTTCTTGACGTCTCCAATGCGGATCCTCAAACCACTGACATAAGTTCGGATCGTGCGGTCCGGTCATGTTGTACCATCCAACGCAGTCCTGCATTGGTCCGCAAGGCAGTCCCGACGTACTTCCTCCCGTAAACCAAAGACAAACATGGCAGGCATTGCGGGAGTTCGGAAAGCACACACGCCCCTTTTGACCACCCTGGCCCATCTGAAACCCTCCCCTCCGCACGCGTGTTCTCACCCGGCGCCAGCTGCCCGCATTCATGCTGCTGTAGAGCGGACCCTGCACATTGAAGCCGGCCAGAGCGAACGCAACCTCTCACTGCCTCCGCTATTGTAGAAGCGCCGACCGAGGGCACCGTCCGCTGCAGGGCCGGCTGAACACGCCTCATCGCCACATTCAAACAACTGCAGACTGCCCTTCTTCCTCCATTAAACCCGCGCATGTGCCGAGAAACCTACTCTAGCCACACGTCCACTCTCGAGCTGACCGACATTAAACACAACGCCAGTTGGCTCCTCGCGTCAGCCCGCTATTTAAACGATGTCAGACGCTGGGCAAGAACCTGCCATTCTAGTTATAGAGGATTGAAAAGTCAGAATAATCCATTTTGGTACAAACTATCAACAATGCAATTTTTTTTCTTAAAGTTTATACCGAACCAACCAATTTATACATATGAGGTACATTTGCAATGAAAGATCAGATATATATTTTTGTGCCAGCATATAGTGTTTCTAATATTCCATTTCAATTAACCACACTAATTTGTGAATGTTCCTAACGAAAACCAATTTAGGTTGTTAACTGAATGGATCAACTAATCAATAACATAAAAAAAAATTCAAACTGTTATACATGTAACCACCATCTTCAAAAGATCATACATGCCACAAAATCTAAGTAGACGACAACATCACAAATATGAAATTGTTCAGCATGTCACCCAAGGTTGATCAAAATTCAACACACATAGCATGAGAAAAAAGACAGGGTCATGGCCTTCGAGTGCACAGAAGAAACCATGTGCGGGGAACGTGGCAGCAGCCTACTCCAGAGCAGGAGGAGGCACCCCTCGGTAGTGCGTTGTAACACCCCATGTACTTAACAACAGTGATCACCTTAGTTAATGCCATGTCAGTAGGGTTAACAGTGCATAATCATCATTTCCATCATATTGCATTTCAACTCCTAGTTCAAACTTCAATTAAATTCAAAGTGGAAAATAAAAGTTGTTCAAAAACAGAAACTAAAATGTTCATTAAGTAACAAATATTCCAGAGGCAATGCTAAAATTGTAACCAACATTTAATAGATTAATTAAGTGACTCTAACAGTACCTAAACAGCAAGGTTTAATACATTTTATTTAATACAAAATTTGTGTGAGCTCCATTTTCCTCCAAACCAATTTTTAGCAGTACTAACTAATGCACTGTATACATTGGAACAAGTAACCTATATTACAAAACTGTGTATGAGGCCACACATTATTGCAAAAGTTGAAACAAATGAAAAACAGGTAATTAGAAAAGAAAAAGGCAAAACAAAAATAAAAAAAAGCAAACCCCCCCCTCCCCCACTGGGCCAACCGGCCCAGCTGGACACGCCCGGGCCGGCCCACCCATGGCCTATAGGACACCCTAAGAGACCCGAAACCCTAGCGCCACCCCCATTCCCCCCCTACTCCTCGCTTCCCCCTCCCCCGATCTAGATCGGGCCGACGCCGCCCCGCGCCCAATGCCGGCGCCGTCGTCGTTCGCCGGACTGCCTCGTCCCCGTCGACCCGTGCTCATCTCCTCCCCGATCGGCCTCCTCGTCGCCTCGCCGTCCGGCACCGCCCCGACCCCGTCGACGCCTCGTCCCCGTCCTCCTCCTCGAACCCCGCTACCCTGTCCCTACGCCCCGCGGTGAGGCCCTCGGCCCCCGGCCTCTCCTCCTCTTCCCTTCTCCACTGCCTCGTCCCGCGATGACCGCGCCGTGCGCCCGCCTTCTCTGGCCTCGGCCATTGCCCACGCAGCCCCGCTCGGCCCTGCTCGCCACCGCACCGTCCGCTCAGCGCGCCCCAGCACGGGCCCTCGCGCACGCGTGCCTGCGTGCGGCCGCGCCCTCATCCCGGCTACGCCTGCCCCCAGCCACGCGCTCCCCTGGCCCCGTGCTTGCTCGCCGTGGCCGCCTTTTGCCCGCAGCGTCGCTGCTTCTGTCGCTGATGCTGCCGCCGCCCTGGCCAAGCGCCCGCGCCCGCGCATGCCCCTGCCACTTCCGCCGTCGCCTGCTGCTTGCTCTGCTTCTGCTACTGCCGCAGCCTGCAGCTCGCCTCGTCGCGCCCAGCCTCGCCCTCAGCCGCCGCACCCCGGCCCCACGCATCGCTCGCGCTGCTCCCGCCCACTCCGACCACCGCACGCCAGCCCCGCCGTGTGCTCCGGCTCACCCCACCTCCTCCTCCCAGCACCGCACCGCCCCCTGCTGGCCTGCTGCCGCCGCAGCTCGCCGGCCCCACCGCCTCCCTTGGCCTTGGCCGCCGGCGCCGGCGTGCGCCGGGCGTGCCCAGCGCCCCCGGGCACACGCCCGCTCGGGCTGCACCCGACGCCAGCGCCCGCTAACGGCCACACGGGCCAATGACGAATGGGCCCCGCCACGCTGGGCCAATGACAAGTGGGGCCCAGCCCCCAGAACGTTTTAAAAAAATGAAATGAAAATGAATTAAATAAAATCAATAATTAATAATTAATTAATTAATTATTCAATTAATTCTATTTAATTAAACTAATTAATTAGTTAGTCTAATTAAACTATAATTAGTTTAGTTAAACCCTAATTAACCTAAACAGTCAATGACAACCGGGACCCACATGTCAGGTTGACCCAGTCAACGTACAGTTGACTGCTGACATCATGCTGATGTCATGATGACATCATAATTGTATTTTTGAATTAAATTAATTAATAATAATTTCAGAAAATGATTAAAACTTTAGAAAATCATATAAAATAATCCGCAACTCCAATGAAAATAATTTATATATGAAAGTTGCTCAGAATTTCGATACGAATCTGAATACGCCCTCCGTATTCCTGTCAGATGCCCCTAGCTAGATGAACATGAAACTTTTAGACCGATTTCAATAAATGAATAGTGCTCAACTTTAATTAAATAAATCCAAATTAATTCCTAAATTAACTAACTCATTTACTTAGGCAGTAGAACACCTCGGCATAGCATTTAGGCATGTCATACATATTGTTTGCATTTTTGCCGTGAATTTATTGTGTCTGTCCCCCTCCTTCTCTCTCGATGGACGCCGAGACCGACGCCGTTGCAGCTGGGTACGACTACGCTCCAGACGAGCAGCCCGTTGACGAGACCTCCCCCCTTGAGCATCCAGATATCGCCCATTCCATTTCTCTAGCTTGTATTAGATTTTTCTACTGTTAATGTTTGCTCCTATTCTGATGCATAGCCTGCTTTTGTTACCTGTTTATTGTTACCTTCCCTGCCTATGATAAACTGTT
Source organism: Thinopyrum elongatum (assembly GCA_011799875.1). NCBI lineage: Eukaryota > Viridiplantae > Streptophyta > Magnoliopsida > Poales > Poaceae > Thinopyrum > Thinopyrum elongatum. Next base: position 606,278,987 of record CM022299.1, read on the forward strand.
TAGTATAGGTTGGTAGTGAACCATCAGTGACCCCCACCACCTTACCCTTGTTGCCCCTGCTTGATCATCGACGACTCGACCAATGTGATCGTCGACCAGAGACCGACACATCACCTCATCCCCCCTTAGTTGTGCGACTCTGCATAGTTACTCTCGAGTGCCGAGGGTGATACCTCGTAACGCACTCCTGATGAATACTCTGCAGTGTAGCTGTTTGGTCGTGGTCATCGAGGGTGATTCCTCCTTCTCCACTTCCGATACGACTCTGTCATGCAACCCCTCAGTGTGAACCTCGAGGGTGATGCCTCATACGTTCACCTTGATGTTTACATCGAGTGGAATTCACCGAGGGTGATTCCTCGGAGTTTTCCCCCTTGATGTTATGACCACACGGTTACTTTGACCCTTGTTATAGGCGGGTCGACCCTGATGGGTACCCGCTAGGGATCTATGATGTCGGGTGTGCCGGAAGGGCACTCGAGTGTGATATTGTGGCGGAGCCTCAAAAACTCTGATTGTCTCCGCGTGTTACTAAATCAGCCTATCGGATTTGGGTATTTGATCTGAGTGGGTCGACGTGCCCTATACGCACTACCACCACGCGGGATAATGGTTTATGGGGCCCTCTGCGATGTACGTTTCTCCCGAAAGCTCTTCAGACGTCACGGTTCACCGTGCGGGCTGATTGTCGGGATTGGGCTGGATACTTCACTGACGAGTTCAGTGTCGCGCCTGCACCCCGGCCAGTCTCGCAACGCGCAGGGTGTCCAGGGCGATGGCCCAAGACCTCTGGGTGCATAGGTTAGTCCGGCGTGTTGACCTCTCTGCTGAGCCTAGGTAGGGCGCTGGTTCATGTCGATCTCCCGAGGACGGGCATTACCCAGCAAGTGTGTCCGGTCAGAGGTGATCGAGTGTGTTGGGTAACAGTAGTGCACCCCTGCAGGGATGAATAATCTATCGATAGCCGGTCCTACGGTAAAGGCCACTCAGTTTGGTATCCCGATCTACTACTTGAACTGGATACTTGTTACTTAATTGAAGCTTCGGGATCGCTTTCTCGCAGGGAGTCGAGGAAGGATCTCTAGGCTTACTTCAACATGTTTGCTTAATAAAATGCTATTCTACTCTCTTCTATTGCTGCAAGATGGTGGCTCGTGAAGATGTTTGAAGATGCTAGTCTTCGATAGGACTAGGCCTTCTCTCTATTCTGGCATTTCTGCAGCCCCGTCCATATATACAGCCTTTCTTCTTTGATAATGTTGCATATGTAGTGTAGATCCTTGCTTGCTGAGTACTTCGGATGAGTACTCACGGTTGCTTTGTTACTTCTTTTCCCCATACCCCACTTTGATGATACATCAGACGATGGAGCCCCGGAGCCAGATGCCACCTCAGGAGCTTACTACCAGGAGGGTCCAGACGGCACGTACTACTGGATCGAGCCAGCCGACCAGGAGTAGGATCGGAGGCTCCCAGGCAGGAGGCCTACGCCTTTCGATCTAGAGTCGTTGTTTGTGCTAGCCTTCTTAAGGCAAAAATTGTCTAACTATGTCTGTACCCAGATAATATTTGTATGACTAACTTATGTATTCGGATCCTCGTGATCCCTGGTCTGTAATATTGTGGATCTCCGTTTATTTGTGTTAGAGTTGTGTTGTGATATCTTCCCGTGAGTCCCTGTGCCTGATCGTGCATGTTTGCGTGTATGATTAGTGCACGATTGAGTCGGGAGCGTCACACGCGTGGACCAGAGCATGCACAACGTGTGAAGGCATGGGCGCGTCGTTGCACGCTGTGGTACACCGGGTGGAAGGGGTGAACTAGAGGCAGCCGCCGCTCGTCTAGGAAGGTCACGAATGACACAGACACCGAACTACCCTAGCATTGAACATATAAACCACCCTAGACTACCCGCCCATATGGAGCATTTGCGTCCCGCGGTGATTCTCCTTCGCACGATTGACCGCGGTTGGTACTTTTTACGCTGCTGGCTTGTGGTCAACCGTTGGTTGTTTTACACATTCGCGTATGGTTCTGCTGCTGGATGACGAGTGGGCTCATTACCGTGTGGGGGACATGGAACGTCGTGCATTTTCTCCGGTTCTTCGTATGGAAAGTATGCGGACGTGCGGAGTTCGATGGTGAAAACCTAAATATAGCGTCTCTCGTCCTATCTCTCTCTTCACTTTTCCTCCTTCCCACAGCCGCCGCCGTCGCCTCGTGCCCCATCCCCAGCGCCGCCGTTGCCATCACCCCTTCTCCCAGCACCGCCTCCTCCACCATAGCCCCTCACCCTAGCGCCCTGAACCTCCGCGAGCTGGCCACGCCGCCGGGGAGCCGCGCAAGGGGCCGGGCGCCACCGGGGATGTTGCCGTTTGCCACCGGTCGCCGCCGCCTCGTCTCGGCTTCTCTCCTCTCTCCTGATTCTCCTGCCTCCGCTACCCCCTCCCTTCCTCTCCTCCGCCGTTCCTCATCCCACCGGATGCCTCCTCCTACGCCATCTCGGGGACACGGGGGAGAGGTGTTGGCAGGGGATGCCGAGGGCGGTGGAGGACGAGGTGATGTCGAGGGCAGCGGTGCAGGACGCGGAGGAGGTGGAGGCGTTAGAGGCTGGTGTGATTTGAGGGTGGTTGCGAGGCAGAGGGCAGCGGACACGGGCGCGGTCTGCATTTGTCGACGGATGGGCCAGCTCATGCCAACTCTCTCCGGGCTCAGCAGCGACCTAAGCTCCGTCAGCTCCATCTCCGGCCTCTCCTCGTCATGTGCGACGTCCGGCCTAGCTCCGCCACCTCACCCCCCACCCGCCTTCTCTACATCTCTCCGTCCACCTCGATGCCACAGAGACAGACGACGGCGTCGATCCAAGGTGAGCCATTGCCGATTTGCTGATGAAGATATTTTCATTTGCTTTTGCCTTGTGTGCTATGTTCGTTTGTTTGAACATGGTTTTCTTCCATACTCTGAAATAGTATCCCTAAATAGATTTGTACCTGGGTTCAGTTCTCCTAGCCATTCATGATGCCAGTGATTTGTTCCTGGTTCTAGAAAAGATTACAAGGAGTTTTCAGCTAGGCATGATGCACAGGAAAAAAATACCAGGAATTTCAGCTACCCATGAAGCACAAGAAAGGCGGCATTTAGATATGTTCTATGCGTACCGAACTATCAAAGCAATTATCCTTTTTCTTTAATACCAAGTACTTTCTATAATGTGCAGTTGGCCTATGAATTTGTGGATACCAGGGAATTTCAGAGGTGGCTTTGTTTTTTTCAAGATTTTTGGTGCGCATTTGCCTATTTAATTTCCTAGATGGCCTCATTATGATTTCATTTCTTTGCCTTCTGTCATTCAGGTTGCAGGATCTGAAACATTATGTCTTCAGTTTGCAGGATATGAAATAGCCCAGTGAGCTTTCTTCCCACATTATGTCAGAATTCTAGACGGAGTCATCTTGGCACAATTATCTTCTTCATAGTAGAGAAGACTAGAGAGAAATCTCCATGCCTTGGTACATTTCAATTTTAGGTACCACTACAATGTTGCAAATGATAGATTAGATTCTTATAACTTTAGTCTCCTCAAATCTTTGGGCTTTAATAATGGATGCTGCCACCAATTTGACTTCTCAATTATACAAAAGGTTTGGAATACTAGGAATTTCAGCTACCCATGAAGCACAAGAAAGGCGGCATTTAGATATGTTCTGTGCGTACCGAACTATCGAAGCAATTATCCTTTTTCTTTAATACCAAGTACTTTCTATAATGTGCAGTTGGCCTATGAATTTGTGGATACCAGGGAATTTCAGAGGTGGCTTTGTTTTTTTCAAGATTTTTGGTGCGCATTTGCCTATTTAAATTCCTAGATGGCCTCATTATGATTTCATTTCTTTTCCTTCTATCATTCAGGTTGCAGGATCTGAAACATTATGTCTTCAGTTTGCATGATCTAAAATAGCCCAGTGAGCTTTCTTCCCACATTATGTCAGAATTCTAGATGGAGTCATCTTGGCACAATTACCTTCTTCATAGTAGAAAAGACTAGAGAGAAATCTCCATGTCTTGGTACATGTCAATTTCAGGTACCACTACAATGTTGCAAATGATAGATTAGATTCTTATAAGTTTAGTCTCCTCAAATCTTTGGGCTTTAATAATGGATGCTGCCACCAATTTGACTTCTCAATTATACAAAAGGTTTGGAATTATTATTTGCAATTCTTCCACAAGGACATTATCAAAGGAAGGTTTCCTTATTTAAAAAATTCTTCGCTTCCAAATGTTATTGTACTACCTATGTCTTTTTGAACTATTTTTCTAATTTTGCTATAAACATATTAAACTATTTCTTTCAATGAATTAACTTGTGCAGAAATTATATCATAACCATCCTTTACATTGAGCAGTTTGCATTTGTTTTGCTGATCAGTACTTTACTCATTCAAGTTCAAGGCCTATAAATTCATCTAAAACTGCTGTAAAATTGCATTATGCTCTGCCAAAATGTTTTCATCCTCCTTTAGTAAAAAATCGAGGAGGCTCCTGTGCCTCTTGGTTGTTCAGTTGTGCTGGTTGTTGATCACTTTGGTGTTCCTTTTTTTATCTGCAACCTTTTATGGTACAGCCATTGTTTCTGGGCCAGTTCGTTTTGGTCCCGTGACTCACTCTCTACCCATTCTATTTCTAGGTCACTGACTGCTCATGTGCGATTGAAAACCTTAGATGCCACCACTCGTGTATTCGTTACAATTTGCGTGGTTTTTCTAAGTTTTCCTTCCCATGGGTCTTCTGCAGGACAATACCGAGAAGGCGAACCAGGAGTTTGTGGTGGAGACATGGATCCAGTCCAATTATTTATGGAGACACGGATCCAGTCCAGTACACTAAGGTTTATCTTATTTTGGTAGAACTATCTATGCTCAACATGGTGTCTATTGCTGTTGTGATGCCTGCGGGTATTCTCGCCCACCTCTTTCCCCTCTCTATATGAACCCTTTAATCGTTTGCTTTTTGTTCGCGATCTGCTCTGCATGTTTTGGCTCCTTCTAATTGATGCGTTATTTTGTCTACTTTCATGTGCCCAGGTCCCTGACAGAATCCATGTATTTAATTGTGGCATGTTTGGCAGCTGCAGCCTCCTGACAATTAATTAGTTCTCATCCAAGGTAATTTATCCCCCCCCCCCCTTATGTATCATGGATGGATATATGTGGTGGTTGGTTGTTATTACCTATTGATCCATGTTGCATGTGTGCTTCTTAATCGACACCTGAATAGTCCGTTGATGCATGGTAATACATGCTGGTCTCCTATTTTCTTGCTGCCTGCAAGATAGTATATGCATGAATCATGTTCAATTACAGCAACCTGAAAGCCCTGTTTTCTCAAAAAAAAACATCTACTGGTGTATGCATATGCCTCTTGATATTTACGAGCTCTCCTTTAAGATTGCCTAAATAGCATACATATCCTAGCTAAAACATAAGAGTTTGAATTTGTACATGCGAGCTGCACATTAAGTTACTATCAGCATTGTTTAACAGCACTGCTGTTTATGACACAGGTTTGTAAATAGTGATCCATACCATAGGTATGTACGTTAATGCGGAAGCACTACTATTGATTTAGATGTAGTAACTGCGTCAATCTGAACCTTTTGGCAAGTTCATGCATTAACCTTAGGGTCCATCGATGAAACAAATCCCAAACATATGAATCAATGGAGCTCCTGAAAGAAAATGGAAAGATTAAAGAAAAAATTGAATGTTATCTATATGAAAATCCAGAGAATGAGGTAGGAGAGGTGGTTCTTTCCAACAGGAAAAAGAGTGGAGTATAGTACAGTTGTCCTGACTTTTCTACTATAATCCCAGTTAGCATAATAAGGAGACATCAAAAAGCATATTATTGATTCAATTATGATTCAAGCAACATAAACAACTTTTCGTGAAATCCACTTCTAAACCCTGCGTTTATTTAGATAGGTGTTTTACCGGTAATAGATTACGGTACAGTAGTTCTAACTTCAGGATATGCATTTGCTGTATTATAATTGCCAGACTTTCAAAATTCTACTATCACCATTGTTTACCAACACTGTTTTTGTCACGGAAAAATAATAGATGGATAAACGAACGGTGTTAAAAAGTCTTCTTGATGAGGATGTTATGTATAAGTGAACCTAGCATTGTAATGCTTAATGTTTCCTTTCGGTAACTTAGCTTTTGAAGTGCTCGATGCTTGGTTCCCATTCATGTTCCAGATTTAAATTGTAATTCGCGGCAATATGGAGTGGAATTAGTCATGCATTCGAAAGTTAGGGATTTCATGCTTAGGTGTGAAATGTTATCATTGGATATCAACACAAAACATGTGGTGCTTTAGGGATGCTTCCTACTGGTTATCGACATAAAATCTATAATTTTGTGATGCCTAGCCTTTTACTGTTGGAAGGAGGATACTCCATGTGGTTCTTTGATTTTTTTGATCTATACTATATGCATTGGATAAAAGTTCTTTATTTTTTTATTAATGGTTGATTGATACTCAGCCGTTTGCCAATTTATTGCTCATCATAAAAGGGAGAAGAATCAACTTGAGCACGTTGGATATACGTAACTTGCAGAAATTTAATAGCCTTTTCTCCTGTGTAGGTCCCGAGTTGTTAATGTTGATTTTGCTCATGCACGACCCATTATAGGAGTCAGTAGGATCATCTTCGATGGATGTAGGGACTAGAACAGGTAAATGTCTTTTGTTTTCACCTCTGAAATTATGGCTTGAACCCTTCATTGAGAGATCACACATCAAGAACCGTAGGATGGATACAGACATGACTAAGAGTTACTGTTTATTGTGATACTCCTGCTCCTCCATGTGTGAGATGGCCCATGATTTCTTTTTGCATATTCTTTTAGGTCTGTAGTGGCAGAGGGTTCATGTTTTTTGTTTTTAATCTGTTTACAGAGTGTGGTTGACGTTTTAATAATCCTAAGCCCGTTTAGTTGCGAATGAACCTTCAGAGTGTGTCAATAGCTATTTCTTTCCTCCGCAAATCAACTCACACATTTTATAGCTTTGTTTGTCCTTGTCAGTTAACAGCCAAAAGCACAACATATATATCCAACAACAACCCAACAATTGCGGTTACCTTGTCTTCAGCCTTTTATAATGAACTACGAGCAGAAGACTATTCCTTTTACAATGCACTATGCCTAGATAGAATAATCTATTAGTGTCACACCAGCCTGGCTTGCTATTGGCTGTAGAACTTTTTTAATATCTAAAAATGAAGACCAATTCTTTACTGAATTCCAAGTTTCATTTCGTCATAAGATTTAGTTGAATGATGGGCAGCTAACCAGTCAGTAAGTTATTCATTGTCTAAAAAGCAGCCCGTACAGAACATTACAAGGATTAATAGGGACAATTTGTACTTTTTGAAGTGCACAGTTATTCTGTTTGCTTAGCTAGGGTTCACCATTTTTGTCTTCTGGTTTGGCATCCTTGCATCATTTTTGGTGGACAAATAAATATAAGGCAGTTCTGTTGAGCGTGCAGGATAGTTGTTCTGAATTTTTGAAGTGTTAATTTTGAACTGCCTGAGATGATAGAGTTCTTGGTTATTGATTGTCTAGCTTGAGAGGATCAATCTATTTTTTTTAAAAGGAGGAGCGATAGTGAACTTGTTTCACGCCAAATATCATGGAAGTGGTATTATGCTGCATCGCTCTTCTTAATTTCACCTAGAACATCATTTCTCTCTGGCCGTTATACACTATGGGGCAAAATTTCTATAGAAATCAGGTTTGATCTGCTCAAACCTGAGCTTCCTGCTTCACCGTACCATCTCTGCCTGGATCATTGTGGAAAGAGAAAGGAAAGCGAAAGGAAATAAGCTTACCTATTCTTGTCGAGGTCAGAGGATGTGCAGGTCTCTACGCACTGCAGTCCGTCAAGCTCTCTTCTTCCTACTTTAGCTGATGGTCACCAGAAGTGAGGGGGAGGCGCTCGGGTTGAGAAAGCAAGACGGCATCATGGGGGAGGCGCTCGGGTTGAGAAGGACAGTGTCGAGCTGCCGTCGTAGTCCTCTCTATTTTCTGGGTTTGGGATGTTGATTGCGTGATCTGGCGTGGGCGCGGCTTCGAATTTGGGGCTTGTGGCGAGATCTGTGAGTAGTGGTTTGATAGTTTGGCCTGCAATTGCGCAATTTTGATTCCTCTTTTCGTTAAATTAGCACATAGTAGCACGAACGAGCTGAAGTAGATGTGAAGAATTTGTTGCAGGAAGTAGTAAGGAGTGGGATCTTTAGAAATGTGCATCAGAGTTTACCGAAAAAGGCTTTCGCCCCGCTTTATATATAAAGCAACGACCAACAACATCTCGATACAAACTCACGTCCCACCAACATACACACACCCAACGCGGATACAATGGCGCTGTGCGCAGCAACACCACCCCTACCACAACTCAGAATGGGTTCCCTGATCTCAAAATTGTCAGTTTTCTTGCCTTTAGTTTATAGGTACCTTAACAAATACTCCCTCCGTCCGAAAAAACTTGTCCAAGTTTGTTCCTCAAATGGATGTATCTAGCACTAACTTGGTACTAGATACATCCATTTAAAGGACAAGCTTTTTCGGACGGAGGGAGTACATGTATTTACCATATTGGCAGTGAGCACCATACGGCATTCATTCTTCAGGATCTCATATTTGAGGTTAGCAGTTCGAAGTAATGTGAGAGCTTGCATGTTTATAATTCTAACTAGCTTTTAGTTTAGCGTAGGATAAGTCTTTCATGAATTCTTAGTTAGCTGTTTATTTTTGCTGGCTGTGCATGACACTGCAATTTTTTCATAATTTTCTTCAAAAGTCAACTATTTTCTTATCTACAATTAACTGGTTGTTGCTCCTAGCCGTTAGCAAGTCTGTCGTCCCTGACCACCCTGTCAGTCATCTATACAACTGTGGTTCATGCCTGCGTGCTATCCGCTCCTAAATTCTCACACCATGTCAGGTGTTTAGAAGTGATGATCATTGTGGTCTTTAGTTGTCATGGCTGTAATCCTAGCGCATGGGCTTTTGCTGGCTGGTCCAACCGGAGTTGGTTGATGGCAGGGGCTGCGCTCCGGCGACCGTATGGCTGAAGAAGGGATGCAAATGGAAAGAATTTTGAGATGCATAAACTCCCGTCTTTGAATCAGAAACAGAAAATTGTTAGTTTTCTCGTTTCTTAGTTATGCTACCCTGCTCCACGTAGGTTTTACAGTGAAAAGCTGAAGAAGTTCTGACGGCGATGAAAGGACTGAAAGATTTGCTCGAAGCAAAGACATCTAGCCGAGATACATATGGTAAGAATCTTCAGAGATTGACTTCTTTTCACCTGCTATTGAGATATATACTTGCTCATAGGTCACAACTCAAGTTACTTCCTTACCTGCACATACAGTAGTGATAAAGTCGACATAATTTTTCTGAGAACCTATTTTTTTAATATGACAGCATTCTACCTACCCTCTGCTCTCTTTTATGATATTTTTTGCTTTTCATACATTTTGTAGCAATGAAGAGGAGGGATCTTATGTAGAATATGCGACATCCATGGTGCTGAAGGTGTGCTATTAAGTCTCAGTTGCTCTTGCAAAATAGCATCTTAATAAACAAAGGACATGCACCGCCAAACAGTTTGTTGTGTATTTTTTTCCCTTCCAACCTTATTGATATGCCTGTTGCTCAAGGTGTTTTTACTTGTTTACCTGATTAACAAATGAATATAAATTTAAAACACAGGTTAATAAATTTAGCGCAGTCCTTGCTGAAATCTGTATTATTATATGTTGACTTTCCTTTGAATAATATAAGTTGGTCTTGTTGCCGCAAATGATTGGATACGCTAAATTCTTTTTCATGCATACAAGTTGATTTGGTTATCCTGTAATACATTATTACGTTTAGTTAAAAAATTATGTTTTGTAATTCAGATAGGAAACAATGGTATGTGGTAATGCCCTTGCTTCTGACAGAGCCTCTTTTTTTAGTCATTCATATATGTGTGGGAGGGCTGGCCGTCCACCATTTGATGATAGTAGAACAGTTGTAATTATGACAAGACGAGAGGCAGTAATTTTTCTGTGTTTTCCTCCCGTTAATTCTGAAATACCTTTGACAGGAAAATGTTCCCTGTTTTTGGTCTAACCCGTCGTAAGTTTGTCTCGTGGGTCCATCTATATGAGAACCTTCTCAGTGGGTGTCAAATGGTGGAGTCTCAGTATGTTCTTTTAAGTTCAGTTGAAAAGTTCTTACATGATATTTTAACTGAAACTTAACTATGTCATGGCTGGTACTTCATTTGAGACTTCTGGCTGAGTATAGATACTATGACCGGACCTTCGTCTTGATTCTTAATGCCTTCTTCGTTTTAGTCTCCATCTACATGTGCAATTCATTATTTTCCTAGAGATGTCTATATAACCGTATCATGCATTGTTTTTCTGCTATGTAAATAACACTTCCCTTGGCTTTGGCGGTGGTGGTGCAGGATTCGTCGCACGCCAAACAGAGCACCCAAGGAGAAGAGGAGAATGCTCTGAAGAGAGGAAATGATATGTTTTTTTTGTTTTGTTTTAAGAGCAAGATAGGAGTTGATATGTAGTCCTCTGACTTCTATACTGATCCACAACACTTCACAAAAGAGTATATATCAACATCATATGCTACAAAAAAAGCAAAATAATCTCTTTTAGTTCTTGGTCCAAATTCGTCTTCGCGCCAAATGGCGCGACAGGTCATCTAGTTGAGATAACAAACGGAGGAGCCGTGGGCGTGGAGAGTCGCCGCCAACCAGCCAGCGACGGACGGCGGCAGCTGGTGGCATGGAACGGTGGTGTCAGGCGCCGCGATGGATGAATGTGGCAAGCGCTCTGGTCTCTGCCCTATTTGCAATGGAGGAGGTTTTTTTCATGCCGGTGGTAGAGAGTGAGAGGAAATTGATGTAGGAGGAGGAGGGGGAGAACCTGGAAGGAAAGACTGAGATGACATATTTTCAACGAAGAGTCGGGGTCCTTCCAGAGAACACCGAACACGTGGGAAATGAAGACCTTCAGCAGCAAATTCCAAAAACACTAAAAATAATAATTGAAAAAGAAAAAAATCAAACATGTACACGTGTCAACACTGGGAGAACCAACGCCCAACACTATAGATGCTCAGGAGGAGCTCTAGCTTAGCCACTTTAAGTATTGTATATATATACTCCTGAGCATCTATACATAGCAGAAAATAGAATGTTTGCCGAGCATGTCGGTAATCAATACCACGCCAATCATACCTACAACTTGTCACGACCAATTTTTTGTTAACCAATTTATAATGACTGAATAATTTAAGCTCAGCCAGTATCTTGGATGTGAACTATGTTTACAAGTTCCATAAAGGGCCCCTCCGGGCGCAAATTCCAGTTAAAAAAAATGAAGCTCGGTCGCGGTTTCTAAAGCATGTTCATCAAGCACTACGACCTCAACATGTGTCTCAGTGAGCTTATGACAATGATGCTTTCTGATGCACGTCGCAGAGGCAACTCGACGAAGAGATCATCCTTGTGCTTCTTCCTTGGCTGTTTTGCATACTGCACTTACAACATTCGCTTCATCTACAGCAACTTTGCGACCAGATGCCTCCCATTTCCATGCTGCATCCAACACCACCCAATTAATTATACCTTTGATCGTTTGTTATAGTTGTATCTTTCTGAAATCATTAGTTCATGACTCTGTTGTCCGTGTTTTTTTCGTTGCCAATACTATATGGGTGAAGAGAGCAAAGCTGGATGGTCAGAGAGGTAGAGCAATGCTAGCTATGTACATGCAACAACACGGGGCAACATGCATATGCTTTATAACAACGGATCATGATCATGCAGTTTATATGATTCCAGAAGGATACATCTTTCTTCTAGCATTAATCCCACGGTTCATTTAAGTCTGATCAGAACTGAGGTGGGATGTTTCCTTCCACGTGTACCCACCAGCCCCGTGGTTATACCATACGTTGTGACTAGGTAAGCGTCTTCTTCCTCTTTCTCCATATTGACTAATTTAACCACCGCCTTCAATTCGGCCTTGCACATCCCCGACTATATAGATACGTCTCCTCTAGCAGATTGCTACATCAGGAACAAAAATTTACAAAACTTTAGAGATGGACAAAGTAGAACTCAAGGCCTATAGTTGCAGCTTATTAAAGCTATGTATCTGCAAGGCCACCCCTTCCTTGCTCATGATCTGCGGGAGGGACCCTAGTTTACCTAATTGGATTTCCAAGGAATTTCCAGATTTCAGACCATCCTTCCATGGGCATACAATAATGTTCTGGCACTAGTAGAAAACAGGGCTTTTGTCCCGGTTCCAGAGGGCCTTTAGTCCCGGTTCTGGGACCGGGACTAAAGCCCAAAACCTTTAGTCCCGGTTCGCTTACGAACCGGGACAGAAGGGGCTCCACGTGGCCGCTGCGGGGAGTCCAGGCAGGAGGACCTTTAGTCTCAGTTGGTAACACCAACCGGGACCAAAAGGCACCCACGCGTCAGCATTTGGCAGGAGCTGGGGTTTTTGTTTTTTTTTTTAAATGGGGGGGGGGGGGGTTTGGGGGTTTTGGAGGGTTAATTTAGGGGTTTCATATTGTGTGCTAGCTAATATAGAGAAGTGTCCTCTCTTTCTCCGTGCTTGGTCGACGCTAGCTTATACGTATAGAGAGACTCGACACGCTGCTAGTAAGCAAATGAAGGAACCATTAAGTACACAAGATCGTCATGAACATATACAGAGATAAGTGATCGACCTCTCTTTCTCCGAGAGATTGGTCGAACAACAAGTTTTCGTATATCTATCCGACGCTACTAGCTACATATATACAATATAAGATCTCTTACGTACAATCCCTAACATCTAATGTCAAATTCCACATGGTATTCTCCGGCTTTATTTATGATGTGGTCAAAAAAGAATCCCGCCAATTCCTCTTGAATTGCTCGTATGCGATCATGTGGTAGGAGTTCATCCCGCATCTGCCACAACTAATTTAAAGAAGGGGGTCAATACATATATATGAATGAAACTCAACACAAATGATGGTAAAAAAATAAAATTGTGAATATTATTGCTTACGCACTTCATATTGTTTTTCAGAGTAGCCCCGCTTAGAGGTCCTCGCGTTGTAGATGAACTCGCAAACGTAGTATCCCCAAAAATCATTCCCGGCTTCCTGCCACAAGCACTTTACAAGAAATAGAGTTCAATCAAACTGATAATTAAACATTATAAATGGTATTGATGAAACTAGAATCAATGGGAGATGCGCGGAACTAGCTAGTACTACTTACTTTTGGGTGTGTAAATCGCAGCTCCCTCGGCAGTGCCGGAACAATTCCGGTGAACTCTTTCCAAACCCTGCCAGACAAAGAAAATAATTACTTGATATCAGGAAATGAACAAAGTTGCCGATATGGTGCGATAATGATCGATTGAACTTACTTCTCGAGCATTTCAGTCATGTCCGCATACTCCTGGGGATCTTTTCGTCTCGAGTCTAAGACGGATACTACTCCCCGCTCAAGCTTAATCTCTAGCAGAATAAAGTGGAAGCTGCGCACGCATGCATAACTCATCAATTACATTACTATAACCTCGAGTAATAAGGGAAACCGAATATGCACAAGACAGTAACACTCACTTGAAGTTGTAAGGAAAGAGTATTTTCTCTTTGTTTTGATTTGTAAGCAACGATTGTAGCAAGTTGTCCTTGGTTTCTGTGACATTTTTTTGAACCGTCCATTCATGTATGATATTTGGGTTAATAAACCCAATGTCGTAGATTTGTGTTTTTCTGCATTCGACGATCTTCAATCTACATAATATAGTGAGGATAATTATATATACATGCAATGAAAGAGCTGAGCTATATATAGAGACTTAATTACAGAAGTAGTACTTACAGACAGTAGCAAGTCACAAGTGTTTTGTCGAGGGCCTTTTGATTATATAATTGGAATAACTCGTCAAATTCAACAGACAACTGATCCATTCCAACGAGGTCGTGCTCCTCTTTAATTCTCAGCGTCAAAGTATCCTTCCCAGACTCGCTGCAGGTTTTCATGTACCATTCATGGAATCTTCGGATCATCGTTGTTAGAGGAGGATGATCAGGTTTGATGAGAGGCTGCCCGTACTGGTATCTGAATTCGTCCACTTCCATTATTTCAAACTCTACATCATCACTCAGGTAATCAGCAGGATTGGTACCGGGCACCATCCCCGACTGATTAGCAATGATATCGCTAGACACCTTGAGCGGGGGGCATGATTGGTTCGCCTGTTCGCTGAGCTGGGGAATTTTTTTCCCACTTCTTCGTTCTGCTAACCTTGCATGCATGCAAGTACTTCCCGACCGCTCCGCTTCCTTATATGTCCTTTCAATAATGCGCTCATAGTTGGATTGCGGCGGAGACGGTGGTGGTCGCTTCAGGGCATCGATAGTGCGTTTCCGTTTCACCGGATCTATCGTCTCCTTCGGAGGTGGAGGTTTCCGTGCAAAATGTTCATGCACTTCGGCAGCACTGATTTTCACGGTTTCCTCGTCGGTCCTCTCATATGGTAACTTTTCCAGAGGCTTGAGAGATGGACCGTATCTGAATTGCTTCCCGCCTCTGCTTGTACTACTAGCCGCCGGAGCGGCGGCGGCTCTCTTCTGCCGTTGCTGACGAGGTGGAGGAGGAGGCGGAGTGCTCCGACGCGCCAGAGGAGGCGGAGGAGGAGGCGGAGTGCCCTCACGCGCCGGAGGAGGCGGAGAAGGAGTGCCCTCACGCGCCGAAGGAGAAGGAGGAGTGCTCTGACTCGCCGGAGGAGGAGGAGGAGGCGGAGGCGTCCAGCTCGGAAGCTTGATGTACTCCTTCCGCCATAGACATGTATTCCTCAGAGCATAAACCAGCTGAGTCTCCCCTTCACCTGTAGGGTGGTCAAGCTCGAGCTCGTCAAATCCCTCCATTACTTCATCCACCGTCACAACAGCATAACCATGTGGAATCGGATAGCAGTGAAAAGTTCCGTCAGGTTGAGGATGTGCAACAGAGCCGACAGCCACCTTCAAGGTGAGGTTCCGACATTTCGTCATAAGCTGGCAATGTTGAGGCTCCGTCATAGCATCCACGGGGTAGCTAGGAGCCGTGAAGTCAGGCTGCTGAACGAGCTCCGTGGAAGCCACGCTGCTTCTCCGCTGAGATGGCGGGGTAGCTTCTGGGGTAGATTCGTGCCGCTGAGATGGTTGGTCGGCAGCTCGCTGGCTCTCAACTTGTTCCTCTAGTTTTAGTACTCTTGCATTGAACTTCTGCATTTCGCTCAGCTCCTGTTTCCTCTTCCTCTCCCGGGTTTTGTAACCGCCTGCGTCGGGAAACCCAACCTTCCACGCAACGGAGCCTGGCGTGCCTCATGTTCGTCCAGGGTGCTCAGAATTCCCGAGGGCCTCAGTCAGCTCGTCCTTCTCTCTGTCGGGAATGAACGTCCCTGCCTGCGCTGCGGTGATATACTTCTGAAGCTTCTTGACGGGTATTGCAAGTTGCTCGTCCGTCCAACGGCACTTTCCTGTTTCAGGGTCCAAAGTTCCCCCAACCCCGAAGAACCAAGTCCTTGAACGGTCTGGCCAGTTCAATGTCTCTGGTTCGCCCCCTTTAGCAATCAGGTCATTCTCAGCTTTGTCCCACAACGGCCGGGCTTTGAGGTAGCCGCCTGACCCCGTGCGATGGTGATACAGCTTCTTTGCAGCATTTATCTTGTTTATCTCTGACATTTTCTTACTCTTGTCCGATGTCTTGTAGGCTACAAATGCGGGCCAGTGATCTCTTATCTTCTCAAATCGGCCGGTGAATTCTGGAGTCTTCCCTTTGTCGACAAACGTTGATTTCAACTCATTCTTCCACCTCCTGAATAGATCTGCTATCTTCTTAAGAGCACACGCCTTGACCAGTGGCTCTATAACTGGCTTATTCGGATCCTCCTCTGGCGGTAGGGTGAAATTTGCCTTCAGCGAGGTCCAAAGATCATCTTTCTGTCTATCGGTGACATAAGAAACTTGAGGGTCTTCGTTCTTAGGCTTATTCCATAGCTGGATGCTGATCGGGATGCTGTCCCTAACAATAGCTCCGCACTGAGCAGAAAATGCTTCCTTGGTCCGCCTGGGTTCAATCGGTTGGCCATCGTCCGCGATTGCTGTGATCGTGAACCTTTCATCCTGGCGCAACCTTTTCTTCGGGCCTCGTCTCATTACCGAAGTTTAGCTCGATCCGGAGGGCTATAAAAGAAGAAAGAAGAGTTAATATATGTACATACCAAAACAATTAATGCATCAATTAGCTAGTCAGCACAGGCTTAATTAATATATATACCTCGCCGGACTTTGCAACAGCTCCCTCCTCCGTTCGGTCACCGGAGCCGTCATCACGGTCTCCTTCTTCCACCGGCATTCGGTCACCGGAGACATCATGATCATGTCTTTCCTCCTCCATTGTTCGATCACCGGAGCCTTCATCCTCTCCTTCCATACCATCGGTGTCGTTGAGAAACGACAAGACATCACGTCCGTCGCGGATTATGTCCCCCAACAACTCTTCTTGTTCTAAGTCTCATTGATCCATAGTTTCTGCAAATATTACAACATGGCAATTAATATACAAACATGAGAGATGGATATATTAGTGGCAAACATAGACCTAGCTAGCTAATCACAACAAGGCATATTAATTAGTGGCCTCGACGCTTCTACGGTTTGGGGTGGCCTCGACAACGCTCTTTTAACTTGGTAAATTTGGGTGGCCTCGACGCTTCTAGGGTTTGGGGTGGCCTCGGCAACGCTTCTAGGGTTTGGGGTGGCCTCGACGCTTTTAGGGTTTGGTCGGGCGAGAGGGGGTTGATCGACGTCCCCCCTCATGTTGAAGAGTTACCGGAGTTCTCTCATGAATGTCCGACATCCGGACCGCCTCTCTCATGAATGTCAAACAAGGGATTTAACAAAATGGCGCCATTCTGGATGTGCAGAAAATGGTCCATATTTTTCCTGATCTCATCTACCCTTCTATATGTCACGTTGTCAGTGTCAAAGGATTCAGGAAAACCATGGCTTCATCATTAGCCGGAAGTAACAGGCGCATAATGGTACGAAGCTCTCCAAAATTGTTTTGGAACGGAGTCCCGGATAGGATAATTAGTTTTTTGGTACGAAGTTCAGCAAGAGCCTTCCGAATATCGCTATTTGGAAGGCCTTTGCTGAAATTCGTACCAAAAAGCGAATTATTCTATCCGGAACTCCGTTCCAAAACAACTTTGAAGAGCTTCGTAGCATCATACGCCTGTTACTTCCGGCTAATGATGAAGCCATGGATTTCTTCAATACTTTGACAGACAAAGTGACATATAGAAGAATATATATATATATATATATATATATATATATATGAGATCAGAAAAAAATTGGATCAACTTGTGCACATCCATAATGGGGGCATTCTTGATAAATCTATGGCAAAAGTCAAACTTTGACATATGATCAAATATTGTTGCATATGTCAAAATTCAAACTTTGACATATGATCAAATGTTGCATATGTCAAAATTCAAACTTTGACATATGATCAAACTTTGATATATGATTAAATGTTGCATATGTCAAAATTCAAACTTTGACATATGATCAAACTTTGATATATGTCCACCGCGATATAAAATGATACATAGACTTGTTCGGGCGAGAGGGGGTTGATCGACGTCACCCCTCATGTCGAAATTACCGGAGAGGGGGTGAACATTTTACCTTAGTAACTTAGAAAAAAAAAATGTTATCGAGGAGGGGGTATATCGACCCCCCCTCATGTCGAAGTTATCGGGGAGGGGTATATCGACAACGACATACATACATGGAAAAAAATGATATCCATCTATACATACATAGCCACATACATATATACATGGAAAAAAATGCTATAAAAAATACATATATGAACAAAAAAATGCTATAAACAAAAAAAAATACACATATGAACAAAAAAAATACATATATGAACAAAAAAATTAATACATATATATATATATATATATGCACATCCATACATACATATAGCCACACACATACATATATACATTATATATATATACGAACAAAAAAAATCATCAGATAAAAAATGAAAAAAAAAATGGGCGGCGGGGGCGACTGCGGGGGCGGCGAGGGCGTCGGCGACGGGGACGGTGGGGGCGGGCCGGGGCAGGGGCGTGGCCGGGCGCGCTCGGGGGCGGCGACGACGGCGACGGTGGGGGCGGGCCGGGGCGCAGGGGCGCGGCCAGGCGCACCTGGGGGCCGCGGACGGCGACGGCGTGGGCGGCGGATGGCGTCGGCGTGGGTTCGGGGGCGGGGCAGGGGCACGGGTGATGGCGACGGCGTCGGGGCAGCCTGGTGGCGTCGGGGGCGGCAACTGCGAGATGAAAATGAAAATTTTCACAAGTGTTGGTTATATACCCAACCCTTTGGTCCCGGTTCGTGGCACCAACCGGGACCAAAGGTCTCTTTTCAGCAGCCCAAAGGGCGGGAAGCAGAGACCTTTGGTCCGAGTTGGTGGCACGAACCGGGACCAAAGGTGGGCATTGGTGGCACCAACCGGGACCAAAGGTGGGCATTGGTCCCGATTGGTGCCACGAACCGGGACCAAAGGTGGGCATTGGTCCCGTTGGTGGCACGAACCGGGACCAATGGCCTTGTGCTGCTGCCCGGGGCCAAAATTTTAGTCCCACCTCGCTAGCTGAGAGGGCTCGATAGTTGTTTATAAGCGCTGCTGCGCTGACCCTCTCGAGCTCCTCTCAACTGCAGGCTTACGGGCCTAATCGCACACTCCTCTGCTTATGGGCCTACTGGGCCTGCTGCGAGCCTGAATCCTGGCCCAATGGGTTTCTAGTCGTATTCAGGCCGTGGTGGCCTAGTAGGCGGCATTTTTTTTAAATTTTTTTTCTATTTTTTTGTTTTCTTTGATGCTTTTTTTTGTACTAACTAAATACTTTCAGTTTTTCAGTGATTCTTTTTGCTTTTAGGTCACAAAAATTATAAACTTTCTGTTAGTGCCATTAGTTTTCAAATTTGAATAGTTTAAATTTAATTTTTTTTAAATTTGTGTGAATCACTAGTTTGTGAATAACTTTACTATAAAAATAGATTTTTGAGTGATTCTTTTCCTGCTATTTAATATTATTGTGTTTTATCATTATATTCAATTTGGTAATTTTTAGGTTATTTTAAATGTCTGTTTAATCAAAAACAGATTTTGTTATTTTAGTGTGCTATTAAAGTTTCTAACAAAAATTTCTTTATGAAAAATTCTTTTTGCTATTAATGTTTTGAACAGAAAATACTTTGATAATTTTAGTTGCATAAATTTTATATGATTTTAGTTTCAAAAATACTATAGGTTTATAAAAGCTTTTTAATTGATTCCTTTTGCTATTAGAGTTTTATAAATGCTTTTTAGTTGATTCTTTTTGCTATTGAAGAATATTATAGTTTTGTTTTAGTTGATCATAACAGAATATTTTAATTGATTAGTTTTAGTTCATTCTTTTTGCTATTAGTTCATTCTTTTTGCTATTAGTTCATTCTTTGAGCTAAATGACCCTGAAATTGAAAAGCACTACAAATGAACTCTGAAAAGGTTGAAAGTTGGCATGGTATCATCATTTCACCCACATAGCATGTGCTAAAAAGTCGAGAGGGTTACGGCAAAAACTGGATGCACTTCGTGTACAAAATGGACAATCTCTTCCGAAGTATCAGGGTTTCGGACGAAAACTCATCTGTTACAAAGGCATTTTATTTTTTTAAATTTATTTCAACTCCAGACTTTTTGTCCGTTCAGTATGCACCATTCAAAACAACGTCATCAATTTTTAACCCTTTCTGACTTCATTTGGTGTTTTTCATACATTTACTAATTTTTTTGAGCTAAATGACCGTGAAATTGAAAAACACTTCAAATGAACTCTGAAAAGGTTAAAAGTTGGCATGGTATCATCATTTCACCCACATAGCATGTGCTAAAAAGTTGAGAGGGTTACGGCAAAAGCTGGATGCCTTCGTGTACAAAATGGACAATCTCTTTCGAAGTATCAGGGTTTCGGACGAAAACTCATCCGTTATAAAGGGATTTCATTTTTTTTGAACTTATTTGAACTCCAGACTTTTTGTGTGTTCAAAATGCACCATTCAAAGCCACATCATCAATTTTCAACCCTTTCTGACTTCATTTGGTATTTTTCATGCATTTACTGATTTTTTTGAGCTAAATAACCCTGAAATTAAAAAACACTACAAATGAACTCTGAAAAGGTTGAAAGTTGGCATGGTATCATCATTTCACCCACATAGCATGCGCTAAAAAGTTGAGAGGGTTACGGCAAAAGCTGGTTCCTCTTGATCTTCAGCTTCCCCCGTTGCAGCATCACCGTATTCAGGGGGCACATAGTTGTCATCATCCTCTTCTTCTTCGCTGTCTTCCATCATAACCCCTCTTTCTCCGTGCTTGGTCCAAACATTATAGTGTGGCATGAAACCTTTATAAAGCAGGTGGGTGTGAAGGGTTTTTGAGTCAGAGTAAGACTTCATATTCCCACATATAGGGCATGAACAACACATAAAACCATTCTGTTTGTTTGCCTTAGCCACTTCGAGAAAATTATGCACGCCCTTAATGTACTCGGAGGTGCGTCTGTCACCGTACATCCATTGGCGGTTCATCTGCATGCATTATATATAATTAAGTGTGTCAAAAACCATTATAGAACATCATGAATACAGAAGTGACCAAATTAATTAATAGAAGTTCATCATCAATTAAAACCAAAGTACATACATAGTTCTCATTGAAAAACATATAGCTCTCCAGAGCATCTAATTAAACCATACATTGAAACTATCTAAAACATTTCAATGCAACAACAAATGCAATCATAATCGCAACTAAGGTAACAATTGATCCAACGACATAATGATACCAAGCCTTAGTATGAATGGCATATTTTCTATACTTTCTAATCTTGAAGCGCATTGCATCCATCTTGATCTTGTGATCATCGACGACATCCGCAACATGCAACTCCAATATCATCTTCTCCTCAATTTTTTTTAATTTTTCCTTCAAGTAATTGTTTTCTTCTTCAACTAAATTTAACCTCTCGACAATATGGTCGGTTGGAATTTCCGGTTCACATACCTCCTAGATAAAAAAATCTATGTCACGTTGGTCGGCATAATTGTCATAAACACTAAATGAAACTAATAGTTATAAAAGATAATATATATACCACATCCGAATCATAGACAGGACGAGGGCCGACGGAGACGGATACCAAAACCATCGTACTATATAATAATAAACAATAATAAAAGTAAGAAAATTACACAAGTATCTATCTAAATCATACAAGTAAGAACTTTTTTCTTTTAGAAAGAAGATAAGAACAAGAGGCTCACCATGGTGGTGCCGGCGACGAGATCGGCGCGGGCGATCGATGGCGGTGAGGACGGGGACGGGACAGGACGGACCGCCAAACCTAGACAAATCTTGAGGAAAATGGAGCTTGGACAAGGAGCTTCGAGAGGAGAAAGCTTAAGTGTGGCTCGGGCATTTCATCGAACACCTCATGTGCATAGGAGGTGAGCTAGAGCACCACAAAGCTCTCCCACGGCAGGCCAAAAAACAGAGCAGTGGCTCTGCTCGCGGGCAGGGGAGGGGGTATATATAGGGCACTCTTTAGTCCCGGTTGATGGCTAGAACCGGGACTAAAGGACCACATTTGGTCCCGGTTCCAGCCATCAACCGGTACCAATGGTTGTGGGCCAGGAGCGAGGCTCATTGGTCCCGGTTCGTGTCTGGAACCGGGACCAAAGGGGTCTCACGAACCGGGACCAATGGCCCCCGAGGCCCGGCCGGCGCCCTGGCCTCACGTACCGGGACCGATGCACCCATTGGTCCCGGTTCGTGAGTGAACCGGAATTAATGTGCTTTTCAGGCCTGGACCAAAGCCCTGTTTTCTACTAGTATGGCTAGGTGTTGCAAGCAGCCCGTACTTTCCAAATATACTCCATGGCATGATTCTGTATTGAATCATGACTGATTAGAGTAATTGATCGTCAAAGCTTAAACAGCTAGCACAGGAGGACAACATATGCAGGCCTTGGCTAACGTCCAAACAATACATTTCGCATAGAGAAATGGCGGCTAACGGGCCTTTCCACGACCAGATGAGTAGTCAAGTTCATACTATCTGCTTGTTATACGTAGCTCCGGAATCTTCTCTCTTGGACGGGATTCTAATTTCTACATGGCCCGAACTGTACGATACGTTGAACTTTAACGTTGGTCTTGCATCTGTTTGTTAGCGCCTCACCTTCAACCAATTCGCCAAGAAAGTCTAGCTGAGGGAGGTGTCTGGTTAGAACGACCTGAATTTTAGAAGTGAAACCTGTCCCTGGGGACAGGACGAAGACAAACACATGGCTTAGTTTGCAGCTACCATGTTTCAGCTTTGATGTCTTGACATTTTCAGTTATTTGTCCACAGGAAACAACGAAGTAGGATTACATATGATCTTGTGGTTGGGAGCTTGGGATGTACCAGAAAAGTTTGAACTAAATTCTGAAACGATGGTCTTGCTAATTTGGAGTAGTACGATACTGGCGACGACCCGTGACATGAAACCAACACATGGACATCACATGTGTACGATACCGGCGACGATAGTGACATGAAACCAAATGATGTTCCTCAACTTAAAATTGAATTGAGTAGGAGAAAAGAGATAGGCTGATAGGTAGGAGTAGGTAGACTATTCACCAGACTTGGTCAGGCACACTTTCACGGGTACATCACATGGTGGGTTGGTGATGCATTCACAGTATATACCGTGCACGGTAGATAATCCGCTCTCGGCGAGTTGATTTCCCTCCTGTCTTCCTCTCCGGGGAACCAGGCTCCGGGACAATGGGTCCTGTTAGGCCGTCTACTGTTTGTGTGGCTGGCGGTACGCGCAAGGGCCAGCGCCAGGGTGCGGTGCCAACTACGAAAGGCAACACCATCTGTCATCGGAGTTGGACTTATGGTGCCGCATGGCGTGGCGGGTCTGTTTTGCGTCGTTGGCAACACGCGCCAAAGCTCCATGGCGTGCGATTATTCAGGATTTCTGTTGTCCATGTCCCTCAGGTGCCGTGCACCTAGCTGTAAACTCTAAAGTATTGCCACCTACCTTCCCATGCACGGACCATAGTTGCGCGCACTTGTGCTTGTTGGACTCAGCAGGGTCGTGTTTGTTTAGATTAAACTTGCTGCATGCACTCACGTGTTGTGTCTATCTATAATGTGCCTTCCAGTTCTGGTTCCTATTAACTCACGGATTTTAGTAGGAAGTGTAAAGTGCTCTGCCGATTGGATCGTTCGGTGGTATTGTCCATCTCGCTGTTCATCTTTCCACTCAATCACATTTCTACCGGAGACTCAAGAGGGCAGGCTGCATGAGGCGAAAAAGGGCTAAATCCACACGTAATAGATCAGTTCCCTATCCTTATTTGTTACATAAAGTCTGGCTGTGACTCGCGGATGAGAGAGGCTGAAAAGAGGGGTGCCATCCTGTCTCTGGCCCTTATTTAGGCCTTGGAATTTCCGTGTCATGGAAAGGACGGGGCGCTTTGAAAATCCCTCATGGAATTAAACATCTCAACCAACTCCCATGCATACTGCGTAATATGTTCAAATTCTCGGGTATACTGGACACGGAGGCTGGTCGGATCTTTCAGAGAAAATCAAGTTTGTTTCATGTAGCCACCATCCGTCGCTGCTTTCAGATTGTGCCATGTTTTCAAAATTTATGTAAAGTTTGTCTTGTTTCAATTGTATACAGGGACGAAGCTGGATAAACTGCTATGGTATCATCCTTTGTTGCAATTGGCCCAACCTCTGTACATGAGGGGTAATTAGCACTTACTCCCTCCATTCCATAATTCTTGTCGCGGTTTTGGAACGGAGGGAGTATTAGTGAAAGATTTGCAAAACGTGACCGGTGTCAGCTGACACCAGTCCCCATATGCTAGTTACGTCCCTGAATGTATAATGCATGATTTTTTACACAATATAAATTGTATTAATATATATATTGACACGTGCAACCAGGAGAATAGAATGGTGGAAATATCAAGATGTAATGGAATATTATTGGGGAACATTAAGAGAGAAATTTTATAAATAAGTGGATAATTTTATGTGTGACTGATGATCGGACTCAAGGTTCCGACTTATTTTCTCGTCAGTACGATTATTTTTTTGGATGGTATCGATTGATTGGATCAAACCTAACTTGTATTTTCTGCATTATTACATTTTTCTTTCTGAAAATGATAAAAGATGTTCCCACGTAATTGTTCGATCTATCAATTCTAACAAAGTTTCTTATAAAAATGTTTTTTACGACACGGATAAAAATGATTGTGGGGAAGAAAAAAATATTATAGCTGAAATGGTATGCTAGAATGTGGCTAGAATTTCTTTTGAAGAAAAGCACATGGACCAAAAGAAATAGCAACTTAAAAATTAACTACACAATGTGAAGGACAAATACACATGGACCAAAAGAAATAGCAAATTAAGAATTGACTACACAATGTGAAGGACAAATACACATGGACTCTACATCAGAATGGACAATCGTTATAATTATCATGTCAAATCATTGAAGAATAATGCAGTAGATGACAAAACGATATTTCTTGATGATGTTCAGCAATAACCCTTACATCTCTTGGGCATGACTATATGTGCCTCCTCTCGTTTAATGAACTGGTATATATTGACAATAAAACCTGCCGAGACTAGTTAACACAACATCTCAACCACCATGTAACTCAATCCTGCCACCCTTCCACCTAACGCGAAGGTAAACCAAATGATATAGCATATTTCAAGATCGAAAAGATGGTAATTTAAGAGAAAGAATAACCATCCTCTATCAGTGCGGCGTAAATAATTCAATTTAAGGGACTACACACAAAAGAACCTTAATCCATTGGCTTACACATGCACCACACTTGCATTGTGGATGTTCTACTCTCTCTCTCTCTCTCTCTCTCTCTCTCTCTCTCTCATATGCGTTCGACGAGATACTTAATTTAAATGAATATTTCATGGTTTCACTTCTCAATAAAGAGAAAAAGAGAACAATCCAATTAAGTACCTGATGACCAACAATCACATTGTTTCAGTAATTAATGTTCGTTTTTGTACTCCTCTGTTGATGCTCATGTTGGTGCCTAATAACTTATCGGCAGCAGTGCCAAGCTTGGCGTTTGAAATCCAGGCACTAGTTGTTAATTTTAGAGTTACATCATAACCTTGAGAACCACATGAAATATCGTTGCAGTTGCCACCAAAGAGAAGCTATAAATTGAATATAGATGCTGCTTATTTCACTAATGGTACGGGGTGGACTGGAGCGGTCCATTGAAATGATCATGGAAAATCTGTGGCCCGGGCAAACTGGTTGCCTGGCCATCATCTAGACACAACGACGACGGAGGCCATTGCTCTTAAAAAATAATTGGGATTGGTGCAAACTATTGGTTGCTTACCTATAATTGTTGAACCTAACTCTCTCCAATTAATCCAAGCAAGCAATATTTTTATTGAGGTGTTAAGTCCATACATGTCAATTCTTACTGACTGCTTTAGAGAGTACATCTGATTGGAGCTATATCATTTCAGCACTTTCAACGGGAAGCTAACAAGGTGGCACATAATCTAGCCAGTCACACTTTTGATGCAAACTCTACTTCGATTGGGATTCCAATCCCCATAGAATTATTTGTCCAGATATTGTCAACGATGTTACTATTATCAAGTTGAAATAAAATGAGCTAGTAGGATTTGCCTAAAAAAACAAGAACACCATGTTTATCTGATCTTTTTTTGGTGAGAATTTCTAACAGATCTCTCTATTTTCAGTGTATTGTGCTTTTAACAATGATAGATTTGCTACATATAGATTCTAAGTATAGTGTTTGCAAGAATCGCCCAACAATAAAAAAAGCTTGAATAACTTAAAATGGTCATTACCGTATGTACACATGTAAGTACATGTAAACCTCATATCCATGGATCTCAAATCTACAAAGTTCAATTAAAACTCACTTTCTTTTTTCCCCCAAAGAACAAGACATCTGAGCTGCTTGAAACGTTGAAGTTCAAATAGTCTTGTAGGTTAAAATGTCTTATTAGATTGGAGAATTCATTATGATTTGTTGAGATCTCTACTTTCCCTATATATATATTTTTTAATAATGAATTTACTCCAAATTATCAACAATCAATTCGGTGACAAGTGTCTATTGATGGCGGTGCGCAAGGCCAAATTGATGGGCCAGTGGCTGAAGAATCAACACGTGAGAAGAAGCCCACCTAATCGCCACACACACAATATCACCACTGGTTTGTGGGGAATACACGTGGAAGAAAATATCTCACATTCATTGGTACCATACTGAGCACTGCAACCCCAGAATTTATGTGAGAATATCATTTTTTAAGACATATGCTCGTTGTTTTTAGGCCTAGAAGATATGATATGGATTGTCTCAGCATGATCCATTTTAATAAAGCATGTGTATGAGGCCTTCTATTGTTGTATGTACATAGTTAGTCTTGGTCTCTATCAGTTTTTTTTTTGCGAAGTTTGGTCTCTATCAGTTGCGGCAACCATCTTTGCTATCTTCTCCAAAATTCTACTAGTACCCCAATAAACACATATAGAGTCATGAATTATAATTCAAGAGAGATACTTATGTGGAAACATGGTTAATTAGGTGGAGTTGGATCCATGCATGGAAATGGGAGGAGTCTCAAAGTGTATCCCTTGCCGAAGATTATGTGAACGCTCCACTTGTTACTACTGTACTCAAAGTAACAGAGGAAGAAGCATCCGAGTCATATCTCTAGTGAGGTGCCTCCGGGACGTTCATGGGAAAACATCTCTCATATGTTGGAGGGGTCTTTAGTGATGATATCACTGGGCACTTAACGGCCACAAAGGATGACTTTGTTGTGCTTGATGAACGGGCTGCAGAAAATGCATGAGCTTCAATTGTTCAATCATCGTAAGTTGGTTAAATAAAAGTCAGCCTGTATCGGTCATGTATACGTTGCAGGCATGATTAATGTGGGATTAATTGACCAGGTGCTTGGCATATATTCCATTTTCTGTTGTGCATTTAGTCAAATTTGTCTATGAGATGGCTTTCTTTTCTACATTATGGTGATGCACTGAGCGAGTATTGTAAGTTTTATCACCAGTCTATGTCAAAGCATTCGGTCAAAAGAATTCATGATTAATGATGACCAACAACAAAGATGAGGTCACATTACATAAGTTAATATTATCCTTTTGTTTTAGCCAAGATCAGATTTTCCAACTCACCTTAGTGACCCTCC
This sequence comes from Thinopyrum elongatum, assembly GCA_011799875.1. Classification (NCBI taxonomy): domain Eukaryota; kingdom Viridiplantae; phylum Streptophyta; class Magnoliopsida; order Poales; family Poaceae; genus Thinopyrum; species Thinopyrum elongatum. Next base: position 606,306,530 of record CM022299.1, read on the forward strand.
ATCATTTTTAGCGAGGCGACAAGCAGACAATGCTGCAGGCCCATCAGAAGACAAGTGAGCTATATCATTGCGCCAGTGGAGATACATGTTGAGGTATCAAAACTTTACATGGTTGACAAGTGAGATTTCATAAATATGAGTTGTCGCACCCCATGCTCGATGTGCTCAAATCCCATGTACGCGAAATAGTGATCATGGCGATGAGTTAACTCCGGGAGCTCCTTCAACTATATGAGCTAGAAACTAGTGCAACCTATTAACATATATAATTTATTATTCTAAAAGAAATATTATGTGTTTTACTTATGTCAACTTATTTATGAAAATTCATTTCAATAAATATTTTTTTAAATCACTTTTATTGATTAAGAAAATACTCGTATGGTTGATGATTTCACTTTTATGAGGTCAACACTTTGCCCAGCGGTGCCATTGAAGGAGGAAGCGCCGACAATCGCAACAAATGCAACATGGGGAGAGGCAGCCCCGACACCTGCACCACTGCATTCTCCTCGTGAATCAGTTAAGCCAGTCCTCGCGGTGTAGTGCACCAACATTGTTAGACGACGGGACTAGAGGAGGCAGCGGTGGATCGTAATGGGGAGGTGACAGTCGATCTAGGGTTAGGGGAGGGTGGATGGGTGTGCACGCATCGCCGCCGGCCTTTTATAACTGGGGACGATGGGTGGTGCGGCGGGAATCTGAGGGGTGTGGTGGGAATTGGTGGCGTGCGACTGGGCATGCACCAAAAACCATTAATGGGTTGGTTTCCATCACATCTCCTGTCGTTTTCTATGCAGGTGAGAACGGTATGGGAAACAACGCCATTAACAAAGGGGAAAGAGAGGATGAATGGGAGGAAGAAGTTGAAGCTTCAGTGGCACCCCAGTGGTTTGGTTTGGAGTGCATTCCAAAATAGCCCCCTATACCTTCCAAATATGGAGGCTAAATCCCTCTTTTTGGACCACCCTCCAAAAGTTATGGAGTGCGAGGAGGCTAAATCCCTCTGCTAGAGTGCAATTTTTCTATGAAATAAGTGGGCATAGGTCGACTCAGCTAGAGCAGGTCTAAACTGAAAAGAATGTACACAATCCCGCAAAAATATTTTCAAGGAGCCGATGTTGCTTCTACTGTGTTACTCATTCGAGTACTACAGAAACATGCGAACACTATACACTCAGGATTACTAGTCTTGATTTTGCTAAATTAATTTAAATATAATCTCTACGGCCATACAAAACTGAGTTTGAGCTTCTAAATTTTCTCAAAGGTTTGACTAACTAATGTATTCACTTCAATAAACATAGCATTGTAGTCATGTATTAGGACATACGTACAACACCCGTTTTGATAGTCATTCATAAAATTCATCAGAATCTTGCTCGTGACACGAGCATAATTCTGAATTCAATAAAAGATACTCCCTCCATTTTTATATAGAAGGTCACTTAATATTTTTATGTCTAAGTTTGACCATTAATTTTACCAACAAAATGTGAGTTTTATGGCACAAAAAGTGTGCCATTGGACGCACATTTGAAAGAAACTTCCAATGATATATTTTTGATGACATATAACCGATATTGTTTCTGACTAAAATTATAAGTGAAAGTTTGGCACAAAAAATGAAGTGTCCTTGTTTACAAAAACAGAGGGAGTACTAGTAATTTCACATGTCCTCTCGATGCCCTAGGGACACAATAAATCTAATTACTGCTCTATTTAGTAAATCAATGAGTCTCTTGGTTTACCAGTACATTTTGTGGTTACTAGTAAGCTGTAAAAAAAAGGAGTCTCTTAGTTATCACTTTCACTTTCACCATGGCTAATTGCACATTTGGTCACATATGGATGGAAAGGTTGGGCATCTTTTTATGGGTTGAGTGCATCTTTTTATGCAAAGGTCGGGCAAAGATACTCTTTTTGGTTGTATCACCTTGATGTGATATTTTGAGTCAACAAAAACCCTCTTTATAAGAGAAAACAACTTCAACTAGCCAGACACTTCTACACGTTCGACCACCGTGTGTTTAGACTCTAGAGAACTGATATGTGCAACAATTTAATTGACACCCACTTGTGCCTTGTACTGTATTGTAAATTGGGTGTGGGTGTCTCGTTTTTAATCAAGCAAAAAGTACTTGTGGCGAAGATAATGCTCAGATCTTGCACGACAAAAAATATGAGCATGCATATCATGGCTTGAAGCTAGCTACCTAATGGCGGGTTTTGATAAGTGTCTGCAATCCCAGCCCAGCTGTGCAAAATCGGATGCCTGCGAGAGAGCTGCCTAGGCCAAGCAGCATTCTCATGTAAGTAATGAAACTAGCCCTAAAGGCAAGTTTGCACAAAAATCCCAGCCCTGGTGAATGCACCGAAACCAAGTGAACATCATGTGTCTACTGAACATCTGTGTATAACAATGATGAGCATCAACCACCAGCCAAATGCATTCAAAGAAATAACTGCACATATCCACCTTGGTAACCAGAGTAGATATGTAGGTCACCGTGGACATTGTAAACCATAGTCTCTACTCAGCTATACTTCTCTAGCAAACAAAAAGATTGACCGACAATCAATAATATTCACATAGAGTTCACACGCCACTCCGCCGATGAGTCACTAGCGATTAGAATCAAGGGATTAGAAGGCATCGGGAATTAAAACCAAAATTTGTTCAATGTTCCTGCAGAAAAGACTTTACGCTGATTAGAAAGTATCAATGGGACCACACGAGAACCCATTCAGACCACCTTCTCGCCTAGCCATGCATCAATTGGGTCACAAGGCTATTTCATTTCCTTTTGCCTTGTTATCATGTTCGGTGATTTTTGCATCTGCATGAGGAAGTATTTTCCGGACATATAAGACAACAGCAGCAACATTCATGATCTTACCCCAAATTCACTGGAACGGAGGAGTGTGGAGGTTCCATCGCTGCCAACGAGAGATAGAGCCATCCGGACATCCATGTTGACACGTGGCGTCAACACATTCAGTAGCACGTTTGCGACGGCTTCAAGGTCCCATGAGAGCATGTGCAACAGTTTGTATGTTCAATCGTTGGTATAAGTGTCCACGTCAGCAACCAACAGCACATCATACAGGCTCTTTAATGAGACATATGTTAAGCGTATGTAAACAACCAGGCGGGTTCACTAAATGTTGAAGAAATGAACAGGCTTGCCTCAGAGCTTGTGCGTGGAGCATTGCTTCAGGTTCATACGATTTCATTCTCTTTCTTCTTTTACTACGTGCCATGTCATTAAAACAGTCTAGGTGGCAATTTTACCAATGATGACCATACGACTGTTGGAGATGCCCTGAGGAGAAGGGCGCCTTCCTTTGCTGGCAAGACCGCGCCGTCTCTTTGGGCTCTGCATGCCGTGGCCGCCGGCTGCCGTGTCTAGATTTGATATTATCAAAACCTACCAGCCTCTGGATTGACAGATTAGAGCGCTTGTGGATTTATCCATCTTCAAATCAAATCATACCGAAGAGGCCATGTTGCATTTGGTGAAAACGGAATTAACCCAGATGCAATCAGTTCCATATGAGTTACGTAGGGCTTCCGAGCTGGCTGACAGACAAGTTGATCGAGGGCCGGTGATCAGTGGCGTTGAGAACTTTCTTGTCAGGGAAAGAATGCAATTACGGGTTCAACACTTTCGTCCGTCTTTTTTTTTGCGGGTTCAACACTTCCGACCGTGTTAATAGCTATTTCGTACAATCCAACTGCCGGGTTAGCGGAAGAAATTATTTGACTCGTCTGAACTTGCATGGAACTGCCGCCATGGCACCCTGGGGAGCTTCCGCTCTGTTTCTAGTATTTCTAGTTTTCTTCGCCGAGGAAAGTCACACCTGGTTTTTCAGTGGAAAAAAAAAACTGTAAACTGTATTTCTCTATTGCTCATGCAGAACTGATCCTGACTCAGCGATATTTTGACAAGTGTGCGTCCATAATCTCCTCACGAGTCATCTTTGAGCTGGGCACTATTCACACTGTCAATTACTGCTCCACTTAGTGCAGAGTGGAGTAGCAGCATCTATGCTTGGACAGCTTGGTTCCCCGTCTTGTCGTTCCAGACGAGGCAACATGTGCAGGGACGGAGCCAGGATTCAAACATAGGGGGGGCGGACAAATTTTTGCCTTTGATCGATGTAGAGACTCGTAAAAAACATACCGAGACAGTCTAGGGTTTTTTTTTTTGCGAGGGAGACAGCCTAAATTTTCATCAAAACATGTGTCTTCTCTGAGCAATTTCAATTTTTTTCTCAAAAGTTATCATAAAGCAAACGGCGAAGGCAATTCACGTGTTAATTAACTTAATCTTTCTTCTACTACATGATGTGATAAACAATGCAAAACCTTGTCCCATGGGTAAAGGGATATATTCCCTAATTAATCTGTTATTCTTATATAGTTACCACAGTTAGAATTGTGTAGTTCTAAAGCCATAGATTAATCTGATTTAGGAAGGCAAGCAAGGAATAACTAACGAGAATGAGAAACGAGAGTAACCTGAACCCCCTTTTCCTTGCTCGCCACTTCTTAATCCGGTTGCGGCCGGCCGGCCGCGCGTCCGCGCAAGGATGGCCCTCGCCCCTCATGAGCACACACGACCTCGTGCGCCCAAGGATCTGCCGCTCAGACCAAGCTATCTTAAAAAAGGATCGCCGCTCAGGCTCAGATTGAAACGCCGCTGGTCAAGAACTTTTTTCTAGGGTTGGCGCTGGTCAAGAACTACCCTAGACGACTAGACCTCAGCGACACGCATCGCACGCATAAACGATCCTGATCTGATGCTGTCCCTATTGCTGGGCCTGCTGTGGGCATGCTAAAAGATGGGCTTGGTGATTTTGTTGGGCTTCACGTCGTCGGGGGGGGGGGGGGGGGGTGTGGGGGGGGGGGGGGGGGGGGGGGGGGGGGGGGTGGGGGTGGGGGTGTGGTGATGGGGTTGTGGTTTTCTTTTGTTTGGGTAGTTGGGGTTTTTTTTTTTATTTTTTTTTGTAATTGTTTTTTGTTTTAGTTTTTTTTTTGTTGGTTTATTTTGTTTTTTTTTTTTTTTATTATTTTTTTTTTTTTTTTTTTTTTTTTTCTTTTTTTTTTTTTTTTTTTTCTCTCTTCGTCTCACGCCGTCCGACTCCTTGCCTTTTCGTGCAAGGATGTGGGTTTGGGGGTATGACACTTTCTCTCCGCTCCGTCAACTTCCTTTTGTATTGCTGGACTGGGAGAGCCTGGTCTTGTGTTAAGGAGGTTTTCCACTGGCCTGTTAATCGCTAACGAGTAAAATGATATCGTTTGGGGGGGGGGGGGGGGGGGGGGGGGGGGTGGAATGCTTTGTGCAGGCGAATCAGGAAGTGTTAGGTAAGGAGTAGGTATGGTGGGGAGTTGGTTCACGGGGAGGGAAGGTGATGGGTGGCTTTAAGGTGGGACGAGGAGGCAGGAAAATCTACTTTGGCATGGCATTGAAGTAGTAGGAGTGGGGTGAGGTGTAGAGAATATCGGGTAGTAGTGCACGGATTTAGTAGGGAGTGGGGGTGGACTTGACTGACTGACCGGGGCGGAGAGGGGGGATGTTTGTTCTTGTGGGAGGTGCGGAGTGAATGGTAGATGGAGTGTAATGGCGTAAGGGGAGGTTTTGTTGAGGGAGGAAGCTATACTGGTTTCGGATGGTTTGAAGTGGTTTGGTAGGTTACGGAGCAGGGGTTCAGGTGGGGTGGGATATGATTGGTTGTGTGCAAAGCTGAGTAAGGAGTGAGATTCGGTGATGTGCCGAAGTGAGTAAGATTTAGGGGGGGAGGAGGGGTGGGATTTCTTGAATCGAGTGTGAGGTTGGGTGGGGGGGGGGGGAAGGTCAATTGGGAGGTTGGTAAGTATCGGGGGGGGTGAGAAGGGTGTGGTGCGGGTGGGCGGGCGTTGGGATTTGGAGTGGCGGTGAGTAGGATTTTGCGAAATATATGTTGAGTGAGGCACCTCGGAGGGTGTAGTTTGGGGGTAATGTTGTTTCTTTTTGTTTTGTATTTTTTTTTTTTCTTTGTGTTTTTTTTTTTTTTTTTTTTTTTTTTGTGTTTTTTTTTTGTTTTGTTTTTTTTTTTGGGGTTTTTTTTTTTTTTAGGAGCGTTTTTTCTTTTGATGTGTTCTTGTTTGTGGTTTGTTTTTTTTTTTGTTTTTTTGTGGGGGGGGGGGGGGGGGGGGGGGTGGCGGGGGTTCTAGCCCCCCCTCGTCCCCCCTTGGATTCGTCCCTACATGTGGCAATGGAATCATCCGTTTGTTCGTAGGCCTGGCAGCCTAAGCTCTTCCTCACTCTTTTGGCATATGGTGATGACAGAATCCATCGGAATTCTTCCGGCTCTCTACGAATTGCACTACGCACTGTACGTACGTAGGGACGTGCTAGCCTGCTAGGTCGCTGAAAACCTAGGCGCCTAGCTGCTCGTAGAGGAGGTCCTCCATTGCTCATTCTTGTGTTGCCCTCCCAAACACCAAATTAATATGTAAAACTCCAATAAATAAAACAAAATGAACGTCGAGTTACAGAATTTGTGTTATCAAAGGCTAACACTGATGTCCAGCATTTCACTTCGCAACATGCCAAGACAACTCAGCATGCGTTTTGAGCAAACACCTCAAATTACAGCTTACCAAAATAGTAGAATTTTTTTTATCGTGTCTGCTTGCTCTGGACCGTCTTTATTGTTGGTCTTATCATCGTCTTTATTGTCGGATGTCGGTCCTTGTGCAACTTAAACCTTTCTTAATTAATGGGATGAACCACAACTTCGGCCTCCTTTTGAAAAAAAAAGTATATCGTATCTTCTTGTGACCTTTGGCCAACGGGCCATCTGCTAGACCAAATTTTTCATTGGTGGCATTTATCAACTTGCGGCGAGTTTAACATGTCATAAATCGCTAATGAGCGCCCCATTATTCTCTGCTCTATGTGGGGAGTCATAGGGAGAATAAAGAAGCTAAGCACACAACCCAAAGATGCCCGCGGTAATGGACTAGCCTTTATGTCATGTTTTCTGTTATGTTTTTTATTTCAAGGAAAGAGTTTCATGCCGGATTTTATGTTGGCTTTTCATATCCTAAAAGGTAATTTATTTGATGTTCAAGAATTTTGAAAACATTTTAAAATTATTTTAAAAAAATTTACTAAATGATTTGAACTTAAAAATTTCTCAAGATTTTAAAAATGTTCAAAATTTTAAAGAATGACCACCTTTTCTTAGATGGTTCCATGATATATAAAAAATTCACATGGATTTTTCAAAATATTAAATAATTTTCAAAAAAAAGATTTTTTAAATATCCATAAATTTGTAAAAATGTCCACAAAAATTTAAAAGTGTTTATAAGAACTTTTTGCGGAGGTAAAGTCGCTTGGCACCTGTCTGTTGTAGCCTATCCTGAAATGCCTGCTCGGCCCGAAGGAGCACGGTCCACCTGTCATTTAGGTAGTCCTCGTCATCTTTAAGACGTTGAGATTTGTATTTCATGCTCTTAGCCATACTAGCCAACCATTTACACAGGTTCTCAAGCTGAGGACCCTCAATGGGCTCGTTGAAAGCATCGTAGTCGCCGGGGTCGAGGCTTTGTTGCTCGCACTACTCGGATAAGGCTTATAGGTGGCCATAAATCAGTGTGGGGCATTGCCACGTACACGTCACTGCTATTTTGGAAAGGTAGTAGTAGCGGGTAAAAATACCGTCCATCACTGCAACTTGCAAAGCAGTGGCGGGCGCAATATATTGGCAAGTAAAATGTTCACAAAATTTTAAAAATGTCTGTTAATTTGACAAAAAATATTCACTATCTTTTCAATAATTATGATTTTTAATAAGTTCGTGTTTTCTAAAAAAAAGAAATAGAAACATGAAAAACGAACAAGAAAACAAAAAAATCAGTAGAAAAAATACCTAAAACCCCACTAAAGAAGGACGAAGTAAAAAATGCCTTGTAGCATTACCCTATGTGAATTCGATTCAGGAGACAAGGCATTGAATAGATAATGCCCTATTGGACTGCCTCAAACATCCAAATTATGGGTCGGCCTGTTTGTTGGACGTTTAACTAGACTTTTCTTTATTTATTAAATTTGAAAATAATAGATAAAAAGTGCCCTCTAAAATTGCAATAACTTAAATAAATCATGGCAAGCACCCAAAAGAATATGGTTGGAACAGTGAAATTGCTTTTGGAGGCCGAGCGCCATGGAGGCCTCCAAATGCAAAATTCAATATTCGTGAAAATTCATACTTTTACATTTAAAAAATTACAAAAACAAATACAGATATACATGAAGCCATTATGCACAAGTGTGTAAATTTTCAGGACGAAATGCGTTGAAATGAGGGTTGTGCAAAAAAAAAAAGCTGGGGCCTTTTAACAGATGATACTATTCATCCTTCTGGATCATGAATTTGTCCTTTTTGTACAGGTTGTATATCAACGTATTTCATCCTAAAGTTTTGCACACAAACACCTCATATCCTTGTTTACTTGTAAAAATTGTTTCAGATTTTTTCGAAACCAAAAAATTTGAAATCTGAATTTTTCAAAAATTCAGTCTCCATGTAGGTCGTGATCCAAAACACCATACTCGTTGCAACCATCAGTCTAGTATCATCCCCAATAGTTGCCCTAGTTATTATATGTTAAACATACCCTCCCAGTAGAAATGAGTTCATGACTTCATGTGCGCAAATTGAATAACCTCACAGACACACAAACATATAAAAAGGCAAGGGACGGGGCCTTTATATTCACGTTACCAAACTATACATATTAGTCCACAATTTAAAATCCTCTAGATATGATGAATACGCATCATTTCTGCAATCATGACGTGGTGATTTCACCACATCTATATTAATTGCTTAGGCTTAGAAGGCATCGGGACTTACTGTTTTACATTGAGATGCAATTTTACTTATTGGTGTCCTTCTGGTCCGGTAGATGAGCCGGTGCTGGCGGCGGACATAGGGTCCGCTCTAGGTTGATGTCTTGGTTGGAGAGGACACCTAGGATCAGCTAGTGGGAGGGGTTGAGCAAGCCTTGCGGTGGGCGCCGCCACTGAAAGTCGAGATCTAGAGAAGGATACTGGAGATCGAGGTTTGCGTCTGCAGGTTGTGAGAGAGAGGAAAGGTCGGGAAGGAAGGAAGACCACCGAGAGGCGAGGCTGCGAGCGAAAGAGAGAGCAGGGTTCGTGAGCGACTCGCGAGCATCGAGTGTTTTTAGGTTTTACCTTTTTTTAGGGATAAATGCGTTCCACTTTATTAAACCTGAATATTCATGGGTATCATTACATGATCATGAGGAACGCCAAGCCACAAATGCCGGCCTATTGTAAGCGATAAAGTTGTTCTAGCTAAAAAATGAGCTTCAAAATTGCTCTTCCTACTCTCAAAACAAAAATTGCAAGAAATAAACTCACTCCTCCGTGCAATAATCTCTCTAATTATAGCACCATTGCTTCCTCCTTGCACTTCTGCAATATCTTTGATAACTGAGTGGCAATCAGAGGCAACCAAGAGATGTTGCTCATTCAGATCGGCAGCCAATGCCAATACTTCTCTACATGCCAAAGTTTCAATGGTGCTAGGATCAGTGATCTCAAAGACCATGGCCGACGAGCCCAAATAATTGCCAGTATGATCACAACAGACTACCGCAGCTGAGCCTCGACCTCTGTGTGCAGAAACAACAAAATCAACGTTCAGTTTCACACGGGAGCCTGGTACAGGCCCAGTAGGCCCAATTGAATATCAGATGCCCAAAAAACCACCAGAGCAGTTGCCCGGCCAGGCTAGCGCTTGTTCGGATCGTAATGAAGCATCGATGTGGGATTAAGAGGTAATCGGACGGCCAAAAGTGACTAAAAGTGACAATCCAACAGACATAAACGCTAATAGGCTGAGAGGGTAGGAAAAGTGCTCAGTTATAATGTATCTAAATTGAGATGCAATTTCATGAGTAACATGGTTCCTTGAACCTTGTTGTTCCAGTTCAGAGCAGCTTGAAATTTGAGGCAACATGGATGAGGGCTCCAAATTAGTTGGAGATGGTGTTGGACAAGTGGGTGACCCTTAAAGAAGTCCCACCATCTCTTAGAAATACAAGAAATACAATGAACATAATGTATAACTTTTTGCAAACCTGGAGTAGGAATTCTTCCAGGTATATAAAAAAGGATATTAGGAAGCTGGAGAAAAGATTGACTCCAATCCGGAGGCAATAATGGGTCAGACATTTCTCAAGAGGAAAATAATATTGAAAATAAGCTATGTGAAATGCTTGAAAGAGCAGAAATAATGACCCAAACACGGTCAAGAATAGACTAGCTCAAGGAAGAGGACATAAATAATTAGTTTTGCATGCAAGAGCCTAAAAAAGGAGAAGAGTAAATATAATCATTTTTTTACGAAAGACTGATGGCATAATTTGTGAAGATCATAAACACATCCAAAGCTTGGTTCATGACTACTATTTGAACCCTTTCTCCTATCAACCATCCACATCTATGGACGTTTTTTTAAATGCCATCCCTATCAAAGTGAACTGGAAGATAATGGGATTCTTGGCCGAGAGTATACCAATGAGGTTGTCAAGTCAACAGTTTCTCAAACGGGCCCAACCAAAGCTTTGGGCCGGACGGTTCCAGCCATCTTTTACCAACGAGACTGGGATCTATTCGACCATAACATATGTTCGGCAATAAGGGCCTTCTTGTAGGTGATGATATACCTGAGGGCATAGTACGACTTGGCACCCCGGCTCAGAGAACCAGATGCCCTGTGTTCTAGCCCAGAGATCAATGTCTTATGGAAACACATAACAGGTTGGCACAAAAAGAACAACTCTTTATTGCAAATACTAAGGGTACATGGGTTCAGGTATTACAACTCCTAGTGAGGCAAGATGGTGAACATGCTCGAGCCTCTATTACTAGCAGCGGAATAACATGACGATGCTGGTCTGCACTCCAAAGGGACACTTTTGGGAAACTTCCTAGTCCATGGACTCGGGATCCTCGAGATACACATTCACGGCATCACCTACATCTGGCATGACACGGAAGGTGAGTACTTTGAATGTACTCGCAAGGTCACAGCAATCAAAAGCATCAAGACAAAACAATTACATGGCAACAATAGGTTAAATTATGAGCAATTATTAAATGGGTGAAAGTAAATAACAAACATTATATTGTTAAACTTTTTGTAGTAATAACCCATCATTTTAAGTTCACATGGACCATCTTACTGTTGACCATCCGATCAATCAATTTACTCTCGTGATCACCGCATGATCATGCCACAATCATCATCGACTTTCTGCCAAACTGTTACTTACTCAATTATAAAGATGAGTCCTTCCATCAGTATCAGTAGCGATCAGATAGTGTGACCCAGTACAAATTGTGTCCAATACCGCGGACATAGCTATTTGAATAGTTTCAAACGCCATGCAGTGGTTGCGCACTTTACCCACACGACGGACATATGTCCAAGAAAACTTGCCTACATTATGACACTCTTACCGTATCACCTACATACCGTTGTGTCATATTCTGGGTGGCTCCTATGTCACCTCGTGGCTCAATGATCCCAAATGAGGATCTGGATCCATATAAACTAAACTGGGCTCACAAGATTATCGTAGCCTACCTGATCAGCGTAGCACGCACACATGACCTTCCCTCTTTGGTGATACCGATAACATGCATAACAATAGACCAAGCTAGGGCCTCCCCAGAAAGGAAAATGTGGTTGCACTGGTAAGTTCGGTTCAGCAGCATTATGACTTGATCAACAAATGAAGGAATTATGTCATCAAGTTTATTTTCCTTGAAACAATCCCCCCTATTAATTTTATAAACATGATAATAGGCATAGTACTATCCAACTTACCATTCCGAAGAATACGATAACCATGTTATTTGTACTTTCAACCTATGTGAATTAACAAGTATTCTATATTGTCTCATGATTATTTTAAATATGCACCTACTGGTCATATTAGATACTAAATTAACCTTGGCCGTAGGAAACTCAAATGTTACCACATGATAGGCATGAATAAACCATTTTTGAATTATTCAAATTTAAGCCAAAATATTATTTTAAAACCACGGCATTGCATTGCCATCATGCAAATGGATGATGTGGCTTGCCTTACTCCAAGTAGGTATAGGAATACTTCTCATCTTCACCACCTAGCTATATGTCTCTGGAAATATTTTTAATAAATAAATGTAAATAGCATATAAGAAAATTTATTTGTCCATAAATTCTAAACTGATCACAAGAATCCAAGCATTTTCAAGCAGAAAAAGGAGCTCAAAATAAAAATAGTGCAAAAAGTTTCAGCTCAATTGGACATGTGGTTTAAAAGGTACATGCTGGCAAAGTTGGGTCAACCTGGTAATTAAAAATGAATTAAAATGATTTTCTGGAAATTCCATAGGAGCCACGTCGAAGGCGTACTTTAGAAGTACATCTTCAGTTAAATACTGATTCGGGAGAGCCCTGACTGGCTGATTAGTGAGGCCCTTCGGCAGATTTAAATAGAGGAAGGGGGACAGAGGCGGGCGACGTTCACCGGAATGGAGACCGTGGTGGAGTGGGGTGATGGCTGGGATGGATTGAGCGGTCGGTGGCAGGGGTCCCTGTACCCGCAGCTCGTCCGGAGGTGGCCGAAAGATGATGCGCTCTTCCTCTCCGGCGAGTTTAACATGTCAAAAAATCGCTAATGAGGGCCCCACCTATTCCCCACTCTCTGCGGGGAGCCATGATTGCACAACCCAAAGACGCCCAGGAGTAATGGGCCGGCTCTTATCTCTTGTTTTCGTGTTAGTATTTGCATTTCTAGAAATCGTTTCCCTTCGGTTTTGTTGGTTTTTCATTTCCTAATAGGTACCTTATTTGACATTCAAGAAATAATAATAAAGTTTCTAATATAATAAATGAATTCAACTTAAATTTTCCAAGAATTAAAAAAAATTCAGTTTTTTCAGCATTTCTTATATGGTTCTATAAAATATAAAAAATTATCATGGATTTCAAAAATGGTCACTGACTTTCTTGTGAATTTTTTGAGATAATTACTTATATGGTTCTATGAAACATAAAAAGTTATCATGGATTTTAAAAAATGTTCACTGACTCATACATTTTTATTTTAAGAACGTTAATAAATTCTCAGATAACTCCAAAATTAACAACCATTAATCAATTTATAAATTGATTAATGCTTTTTAGTTTTTGGAACTATTTGAAAATTTACCAACAGAGAATTTTATAGTTTAATGAATTAAACAATGTTCATGAAATATAAAAGTTTTTCATGGATACAAAACATTCATGAATGTAAAATATACATACATAATATAAAAGGTGTTATTTTGAAAATATACGTGAATTTCAGAACGAACATTCATTTAAAAAACATGAGTTTTAATAAGTTGATATTTTTAAAAAGTGAAAAAAGAAAAAAAAGAAAATAAACAAGAATAAAAGAAACGAAAAACCCTATAGCAAAAACACCTAAAAGCTACTCCCTCCGTCCCATAATATGCGAGCATTTTTTACATTAGTGTAGTGTAAAAAACACTCTTATATTATGGGATGGAGGGAGTACTAAAAAGAGACGAAGGAAAGAAAACAAGAGCCCATGTAACATTTTAAATGCTATTTCTCAGCCTTTTACGAGTCCTAATAGGTTTTGTTTTAGACAAGCGAGTCCTAATAGGTGTTGTCTACATTGTGATTATGCAGGAGTTTATTTTTCTGTGGCCTTTCTATTTCGGTTTGTCACTGTTTTGCATCAGTTTTGGGTTTTCCATTTTCCAATTCATTTATTTTTATTTTTTTCCTTGTTTTTTTCCGGTCCTCAGTTTCCTGGTTTACTTTCTTTTTCTTTTTTTCAACACATGTCCCGGATGAGATCACGGACATGACGAGGAGTCTCGAAATGGTCCAGAGGTAAAGATTAATATATGGGACGATGGTATTCGGACATCAGAAGTGTTTCGGGGGTCACCGGGTACTTATCGGGTCACCGGAAGGGGTTCCGGGCACCCCCGGCAAAATATATGGGCCTTATGGGCCAAGAGGGAAAACGAACCAGCCACAAGGGGCTGGTGCGCCCCTCATATGGGCCGGCCTAGGAGGAGAAGGAAAGCGGGGAAGGGAAAGCAAAGAGTGGAAAGCAAAGAGGGGGGCGCCACTTGGGAGGACCCCAAGTAGGATTCGGCCTACTTGGGGCGCCCTCCTGGCTGCTCCCCTCTCCCTCCCACCTATATATATGAGGAGGGGGGCGCCTAGCACACACCAGACAATTGCCTAGCCGTGTGAGGCGCCCCCCTCCATCGTTTACACCCCCCGGTCATATTTTTGCAGTGCTTAGGCGAAGCCCTGCGGAGATCACTTCACCATCACCGTCACCACGCCGTCGTGCTGACGGAACTCATCTACTACCTCGACGTCTTGCTGGATCAAGAAGGCGAGGGACATCACCGAGCTGAACGTGTGCAGAACACGGAGGTGTCGTCCATTCGGTACTTGATCGGTTGAAGCGCGAAGAAGTTCGACTACATCAACCGCGTTGTAAAACGCTTTCGCTTACGGTCTACGAGGGTACATAGACACACTCTCCCCATCGTTGCTATGTATCTCTATGGATAGATCATTGTTCATTGACATACAGGGTCACCAAGGTAGAATTCTGTAGAACGTGTAGTGTGCTTGAGCCCAAGAATGCCCGTCCCTACATATTATTGAATCCGCTCCTAGTGTGCCTTTTCCAGTCAGTCTCCCCTCATACCGCGATTGAGGGAGACCAATCGGCTTAAGGTCAGGAATAAAGTCAACACAAAACCGAATGACCTCCTCTGTTTGATGGCCCATGGAGATGCTTCCTTCTGGCCTAGCACGGTTACGAACATATTTCTTTAAGACTCTCATGAACCTCTCAAAGGGGAACATATTGTGTAGAAATACATGACCCAAAATGGCAATCTCGTTGACTAGATGAATTAGGACGTGCATCATGATATTGAAGAAGGATGGTGGGAACACCAACTCGAAACTGACAAGACATTGCACCAAATCATTCTTTAACCTTGGTAGGATTTCTGGATCGATTACCTTCTGAGAGATTGCATTGAGGAATGCATATAGCTTCATAATGGCTAATTGAACATTTTCCGGTAGAAGCCCCATCAATGCAACCGGAAGCAGTTGCGTCATAATCACGTGGCAGTCATGCGACTTTAGGTTCTGGAATTTTTTCTCTGCCATATTTATTATTCCCTTTATATTCAACGAGAAGCCAGACGGGACCTTCATACTGAGCAGGCATTCAAAGAAGATTTCTTTCTCTTCTTTGTTAAGAGCGTAGCCGGCAGGACCTTGATACTGCTTTGGATGCATGCCGTCTTTTTCGTGCACACGTTGCTGGTCCTCCCGTGTCTCCGTTGTATCTTTTGTCTTCCCATACATGCCCAAGAAGCCTAGCAGGTTCACGCAAAGATTCTTCATCACGTGCATCACGTCGATTGCAGAGTGGATCTCTAGGTCTTTCCAATAGGGTAGGTCCCAAAATATAGATTTCTTATTCCACATGGGTGCGCGTCCCTTAGCGTCATTCGGAACAGATTGTCCGCCAGGACCCTTTCCAAAGATTACTTGTAAATCCTTGACCATATCAAGTATGTCATCACCAGTATGGAGGATGGCCTTCTTCCGGTGATCCGCCTCACCTTTAAAATGCTTGCCTTTTTTTCTTAAGAGATGGTTGGTCACAAGAAATCGACGATGTTCTAGGTACACATTCTTCCTGCATTTGTCCAAATATATACTTTCGGTATCATCTATACAGTGCGTGCATGCGTGGTATCCCTTGTTTGTCTGTCCTGAAAGGTTACTAAGAGCAGGCCAATCATTGATGGTTATAAACAGCAACGCATGTAGGTCAAATTCCTGCTGTTTGTGCTCATCCCACACACGTACACCTTTTCCATTCCATAACTGTAAAAGTTCTTCAACTAATGGCCTTAGGTACACATCAATGTCATTGCCGGGTTGCTTAGGGCCTTGGATGAGCACTGGCATCATAATGAACTTCCGCTTCATGCACAACCAAGGAGCAAGGTTATAGATACATAGAGTCACGGGCTAGGTGCTATGATTGCTTCTCTGCTCCCCAAAAGGATTAATGCCATCTGCACTTAAACCAAACCATACGTTCCTTGCGTCACCTGCAAAGTCCCCCAACTTTCTCTCGATTTTTCTCCACTGTGACCCGTCAACGGGTGCTCTCAAATTCCCGTCTTTCTTACAGTCTTCTTTGTGCCATCGCAATAACTTGGCATGCTCTTTGTTTCTGAACAGACGTTTCAACCGTGGTATTATAGGAGCATACCACATCACCTTGGCAGGAACCCTCTTCTTAGGGAGCTCGCCCTCAACATCACCAGGGTCATCTCGTCTGATCTTATACCGCAATGCACCGCATATCGGGCATGCGTTAAATTCCTTGTATTCACCGCGGTAGAGGATGCAGTCATTAGGGCATGCATGTATCTTCTGCACCTCCAATCCTAGAGGGCAGAGAACCTTCTTTGATTCGTACGTACTGTCGGGCAATTCGTTATCCTTTGGAAGCTTCTTCTTCATTATTTTCAGTAGCGAACCAAATCCCTTGTCAGATACACCATTGTCTGCCTTCCATTGCAGCAATTCCAGTGTGGTACCGAGCTTTGTGTTGTCATCTTCGCAATTTGGGTACAACCCTTTTTTGTGATCCTCTAACATGCGATCGAATTTTAACTTCTCCCTTTCACTTTCTCATTCTCTCTGTGCATCAACAATGACCCGACAAAGATCATCATCGGGCATATCATCTGGTGCCTCTTGATCTTCAGCTTCCCCGTTGCAGTATCACCGTATTCAGAGAACATAGGATAGCTGTCATCATCCTCTTCTTCTTTGTTGTCTTCCATCATAACCCCTCTTTCTCCGTGCTTGGTCCAAACATTATAGTGTGGCATGAAACCCTTCTCAAGCAGGTGCAAGTGAAGGGTTTTCGAGTTAGAGTAATCCTTCGTATTCACACAGACAGGGCATGGACAATACATAAAATCATTCTGCTTGTTTGCCTCAGCCACTTCGAGAAATTTATGCAGGCCCTCAATGTACTCGGAGGTGCGTCGGTCACCGTACATCCAATGCCGGTTCATCTGCGTGCATTATATAATTAAGTGTATCAAAAACCATTACAAAACATCATGAATAGAGAAGTGACCAAATTAATACAAGTTCATCAGCACATTAAAACCAAAGTACAGTAGTGATCAAATGTTATTACTGAAAAAATAAATACATAAAGTTCATACATAGTTCTCATAGAACAACATACAGCTCTCTAGAGCATCTAATTAAAACATAAATTGAAACTAACATACAACTATGTAAAACATTTAAATGCAACAACAAATGCGATCATAATCACAACTAAGGTAACAATTGATCCAACAACATAATGATACCAAGCCTCATTATAAATGACATATTTTTTTATCTTTCTAATCTTCAAGCGCATTGCATCCATCTTGATCTTGTGATCATCGACGACATCGGCAACATGCAACTCCAATTTCATCTTCTCCTCCTCAATTCTTTTCAATTTTTCTTTCAAATACTCATTTTCTTTTTCAACTAAATTTAACCTCTCGACAAGAGGGTCGGTTGAAATTTCCGGTTCACATACCTCCTAGATAAAAACATCTATGTCATGTTGGTCGGCATAATTGTCATAAACACTAAATGAAACAAATAGTTATAAAAGATAATATACCACATCCGAATCATAGACTAGACGAGGGCCGACGGGGGCGGATACCAAAACCATGGCACTATATAATAACAAACAATAATAAAAGTATGAAATTTATACAAGTATCTATGTAAATCATACAAGTAAGAATTTTTTTTCTTTTAAAAAGAAGATAAGAACAAGAGGCTCACCACGGTGGTGCCGGCGACAAGATCGGCGCGGGCGATCGACGACGGTGAGGACGGGGACGGGACGGGACGGACTGCCAAACCTAGACCAATCTTGGGAAAAATGGAGCTTGGAGGTCGAGCTGGGAGAGGAGAAAGCTTAAGCGTGGCTAGGGCATTTCATCGAACACCTCATGTGCATAGGAGGTGAGAGCAGAGCAACACACACCTCCCACACGCGGGCCATCCAAAAAACAGAGGAGTGAGCGGGCAGGGGCGAGCATATATATATATAGGCATCTTTTTAGTCCCGGTTGGTGGCTAGAACCGGGACAGAAGAGTGACCTTTAGTACCGGTTCCAGCCACCAACCGGGACTAAAGGGGCTGCGCCAGGAGCGAGGACCTTTAGTCCCGGTTCGTGTCTGGAAACGAGACTAAAGGGGTCAGAGGAACCGGGACTGGTGCCTGCTGAGGCCCGGCTGGCGTCCTGGCCTCATGAACCGGGACTGATGCACCCATCAATCCGGGTTTGTAACACGACCGGGACTAATGCACTTATCTGGCCTGGACCAAAGCCCTGTTTTCTACTAGTGGAAGATCGTTGTTGATTGTGTGCATGGGTCTCCCCACGGGGATAAAAAACCCGATGGGGACTGGGATGGGAATATTCTTATCCCCGCAGACAGGTATAGGGATGGGGACGGGCATGGGAAGGTTGTCACGGGGACTGGGATGGGAGTCAAATACCCGCTTGGATAATCCCCATTGCCAGCCTGAACCCTACATAAACCCTTGAGATTGCCACAAATATATGAAAATCAACCATTGAACTACCTACCCAAATGCATCATCTGGGATAAACATTGCTAGTGTTAGCTACTATCTAGCAATGCTGAAAGAAGAATGCAAACGATCCTCTAAGACTACAAACATGCAAAAACTCTTTACACTGTGATGGTCTGGACTTTTTTTACTAAAGTAATTTAATTGTAATCGCTATGGTCATACAACATAGATGAGCTTCTTGATTTTCTTAGTGGTTTTACTAACTAGTGTATTCACTCACAATAAACTTAGCATAATAGTTATCTATTCGTACATGCACTGCAAACCCATTTTGATAGCCACTCACAAAAATTCATCAGATTCTCTTGCGCGACGCGCACATAACTGTGAATTCAATAAAATATAGGAACTTCACGTGCCTTCTCGGTTGACTAGGGACATTGTAAAACAAATTACTCCTCCGCTTCATAAAGCCAATGAGCCTCATTAGACATTGCTTTCACCTTCACCGCTGGTAATAGGCTAATATCACATTTTGACATCTATTATATTTTAATGTTGCCTTTTGTGGGTTTTGTGCATCTTATTATGCAAATGTGAACATGAAAAACTATTTTTAATTAGTTGTGTCATCATGATATGATATTTTGAGACAACAAAAGCTCTCTTTACAAAAAGAAGTTAACTAGCCCGATACTATTCACCACCATGTGTCAAGAGTACTAATCGTTCAACATTTTTCATTCACACCCACATATCCATATGTATCGTCTTATGAATGGGGTGTGTGTGTAGCGCTAAGTCCTCTTTTTTACTCAAGAGAAAAGTACACGTGACCAAGAGCATGGAAATATTGGCTTGAAACTAGCTACCTAAATGCAAGGCACTGAATGAACCACACTCATGTGAACATCACGTGTCCACCATATATGCATGTAGAACAATGATGTGAACCAACCATCAGCCAAATGCATTGGAGGAAATAACTTCGCATGTTCACCTATATAGGTCACCGTGGACATTGTAAACCATGATCTCCTCTAGCAAACAAAAAGATGGACTGCTCAATTACAATATTCACATAGCACAGACATTCGTCCGATGAGTTGCTAGGGATTAGGAGGTATCTGAAATTAAAGTCGAACTTGTGGTCTTTTTGTCAAACTGCATAGTTGACATTATGACCTTGCGTCGATTAGAAAGGATCACTAGGATCACAGAAATGTCTACGTTCTCGTCTACTCGTGCAACTATTGGGTCACAAGACTCAACTGTGGTGACTTGAAGGTCCACGAGGAGAAGGGCACCTCTTCCTCTACCGGCAGAACCGTGCTCTCTTATCTGTCCTCGCATGGTGGGGCCACTGGTTCAATTGACCGCCGTTTCCAGTGCCGCTGCGCACATAGAACATGCCCGGAGTAGATGTGATTTTACTAGAAGTCCAGAACCACTTACCCATGGATATTAGCTAGTCGTTTCACTGCTCGCATTGTGTCGAGTAAATATCATTTTCCTCTACTGTTTTAGTAGCTTTGTTGTTTGTTTAGGTATAACTTGCTGCATGCATATGTATGTGTGTATGTTCATAGTGCGTCTACCTGTTTTGGATAAGATTAGTGTATCGATTTTGGTGGGAACAATGAAGTAGTTAATCGGCCGATTGATTGATTGGATCACTTGTGTTTCTCTCTATACCTATTTTTCAGTCTTTGCATCCAATCCGTGCAGAAGAGGGCTGCTGGTTGCGCTTTCTGAGAAGGGCGATAAACTTTATGAGCCGACTGATTGACAAGTTGATCCAGAGGTGGTGATAAGTGAGAGCTGAAATTTTCTTGTCATCGAAAGAATGCGAGTACCGCACGCTACTTATTTTCACGAGTATGGTACACTACTTGATGTAGAATTTTGTTTTGATCGACAGATTCAACTCTTTGGTCTTAACTCTCTTGTACAATCAAACTGTCGTGTTAACGGAACAAACTGTTGGCTTTTTCAGAACTTCCACAGAATTCCCACCGAGGCTTTAGAGAAAAAATTGTTGGGAAACCGGCCCACCTACGATGCGGCGCGAAAGGCCCGCGCGAGGCGTACCTCTTAGCACGTACTGTTCCACACTTTACGATAAGTGGGTACTTATCCCGTACTTATCCCTTCACCCCCGCCTCTATATAAATAGATGAGGAGCAATCATTGTAAGAGAGATCATTGATTAATAAAGATAGTCTCCTCGCTACTTCTGTGTGTCCATCTACTTTGCGTGTTCGACTATTTCGTCTACGACGCTCGCTCTCGCTCCGCAACCTTGGATCAGACTCGCCGGCGAAGTTGCCGAACACGTTATCATCAGGCTTCGCTCCACCAACTCTCCGTCAAGCCTGCATCAAGCAGGCTTTCATCCTTCATGCGGAGGTATAAGATCCGATCTCTCTTTTTGCAAAAATGGATTCCTCATGTTAGCACGATTCCATTTTTGCGATTAGTTTATTTTTCGGATTTAAAGTACCTATGGTATGGATTTCCCTGCCAAAAACTGGCTGAGGAATATGTAGCCGACCAATGTCGATGTTCATTAAGAGTGTTGACTACACCTTAGGGACAGTGGCGAGTCCAACCTTTTTTTTTACTACTAGTATGATTCATTTCGGCCCAGCCCAACTAGTCCCAGAGGCCAGCGAACAGACGTGCTTCTGCAGTACTGCTAGTCCTCTGTTCTCGTTCGAGCCAGCAAGAAGCGCCGCCGCAATCCAACCCTAGGCAGCAGCGAGCAGCTGGCTCCTCCGGTCCTCCTCGAGTCGAGCTCGTATAGGCACTCCACGGGCCACGGCGGCACGGCGACCTGGTGCAGGCGGTCCACAACGCGCGCGCGCGGCCGGCAGCCGGCATGAATCGCGCATCATCCAGGGCCCCTGACTGCAGCCGCCAATTCGTCCTTCGCACGAGAAGTGGAAGCGCCGGATGGCCGGAGCTAAGAATCGGCTCGCACAGCCACACGCCACCACACCCCGCTCTGCAGTGACCCGTCAGTGCATGTAGCGCATCGGCTGTTAGAGCCTTCGAGGGCCAAGGTTTAATTCCCACAATTTGCTTCTACTGCTTTCTTTAATCAGTTTACTAGTATCAATCGATTACAGTTTGTTTGCTAGTTCATGAACTATTAATTGATTTAGTGTCAATTACAATTTATTTGCAGATTTAAAAATGAGGTGAAAATTATGAATATGCATAGTTTTTATGCAAGCAGTTCAATTACCCCTCCCTAGAGGCCTGCTCCTCCCCCTACCGATGTCGAACCTGAACTTGTCCCAACGAATGTGACTGCAAATTCCTTTCACTTAATTGTTGTGAGCACAATCCCTCCTCCTGAACCTCCAAATGAATCTCCAGTAGTATACTGGGAAAGTTTGAGCATGTTTGAAGAAATGTACTAGGAGACATTGGCTATTTAGTTAGGAAGATTCAAAATTAGTTCAAAATTTAATATTTTTCAAAAATTCCAGTAAATACTACTCCCAGAATACTACTGGACATGTTTCCAATAGTATTCTGATAAAATTTGAGCACATTTGGACAAATGGATTAGGAGATGATGTTGTTTTTCTTCGAACGAATGTTTAATTTTTTTGCCGTCAACTTTGAGCCCACCCTTAATTTTCTTCCTAGATTCGCCACTGCTTAGGGAGACGGTGATTATCCGTGCTCGGGATGAGCATGGCACCGCCGCGATGTACCTGCTGTATACGCGTCGTGACGTCCCGATGACGCACGACTTTGACATCCCTAGGCCGACGTCCAGATGACGCCGTACCAAGCCAGGCCACGGCCAAACTGATGCACGGTCGTCGCCATGGCCCTGCTGGCTGTCCCCGTGCCCCGGCTGCATCATGGCCAAGTCCCGCTGACCGCCACCTGCACCGCCGGCGTCGCACGTCGCGAGCCCGCCATGGCCACCGCGTGCCCGCTGCACACTCGCGCCGCCAGCAGTGCCTGTGCCCACACCGCCTGCTGCAGGTCGCCGCCTCGGCCGCTCTCGTGCACCCGCCTGCCGCGATTCACGCCGTGCACGGCCAGCTGCCGTCGCCGGGGCTCGAGCCACCGCGAGTGCGCGTGCTGGCCGCGCCCGGAGTGCGCACTGGCCACGCCCAGGCGCACCCGGTGTGCGCAGTGCGGGCGCACGCTCGTTGCCGCGCTCCAATGCCGTGACGCCGCCGGTCACCCCTGCCACCACCGCGTCCCGCTGACGTCGTCGGGTGGCCGCCACACGCCATGCACGGGCCGCCGCCGCACCCACGCTGAGGGCGCTAGGGGAAACACTAGCGTCGCCCGCAGCGCAGCGCCTGGGCCGGCTTGCTGGATGCTGGGCCGGGTCCCGGCTATTGGCTTCCTTGCTAAAAAAAAGAGAGGTGTGGCTGGTGCTGGCTAAACGGGTCGACGGCCCATTCTCGGCCCGCTGTCAAACCGGAACGAGCCGGACAGCACGCGCGCGCGCGGTTCTTTGCATTTTAGCACCTGCAGTTTTCTGTTTTTACGCGTATGTTGTTCCTGCTGTAATATTTCGCGTCGAAGCCCTGAAGTTGTCTGTTTTCGCTGAAAAATGCAAATTTAGGCTTTAAAACATCTCGGGGATTCTATTTTTGGGCTAGTTCTCACGTACTAGACGCGCTTAACATGCTATCTGTTGTAACATGATTTTACTACTGTAGATTAATTGTTTAGCACCCTTAATCATTAAGTAAGTCATAAACATGTTTTAAATAATGCAACGTCATTTTTATTGAATACGTTTATCAACATCGCATTTATGCAAAAGTTTACCTGCTGTAACCTCATGATTTTTGCATAAATAGCAGATGACCGGAATCGTCAACAAGGAGTTTTCTGAGTTGGCCCAGACAGGGCTAAACTACCTGACATGGGTTCGGACTGCGAGATCTTTCTCGAGGGCAAGAGCCTTCTGAGGGCGATTGGTAAGGGGACCCTGCTGGCCCCCACTAACCCCAAGTTCGCACCCGAAAATGCCCAAGCTCTGCATTTCCTCCATCATCATCTGTCGCCTACTCTGAAAGATGAGTATATGGCTGAGCGGAGTGCTTATGGCCTTTGGACCGCTCTTAAGCAGCGGTTTGAGCGGCTGAAGTACACTGTGAAGCCGCGCGCAGAGGCAGAGTGGATCCGTCTGAGTTTCGCGGACTTCAAGACGGTTGGGGAGTACAATTCGGCGTTGCACCGGATTTGTACGACTCTTCAGATGTATGGTACTGAGGTTACCGACACCCAGAAGATTGAGAAAACCCTCTCCACTTTCCACCCTGACGCTGTCCAGTCCTCACGGAACTACAGCCTGGGAAATTACACGAGGTATTCAGAGTTGATTGACGTCCTCCAGGTGGCGGAGGCGCAGGACGAGGTTCTGAAAAAGAAATTTGTCGCGCAACCACTTGGGGGGAGTTCTCGTCAGGAGGTGAACGCTCTCAAAGTCCGCAAGCCTCAACAGAAGAAGATGGGCCGCAAGGTCAAGAAGAAGGGCCCTTGTAACACCCATGTGTAATAATCACTATGATCAGCTGCTAATATTGCCAAGTCATATCAGTTGCAGTGCTTAAACAAAGTGGTTAATCAAAGCAACTTAACTCCATTTTGAAAAGTAACTCAAAATCAAAAGTGAAATATGAAGTTGAACAAACTCTGTTGGGAAAATGTTCATTAAATGGCAAATAATCCAGGAACATTTCTAAAATCATCATCAATAAAGTTGGAGTTAGACAAGTGACTCAAACAAGATGAAACAGCACCAAAACAGAATATTTAAATCCATTTAAATTCATTTCTAATCCAAATGGAGTCCAATTCTGCCCAAACCAGTTTTTGGTGGAAGGAAATGTTGCATTGCAATATTTGGGTCAACTCTCACATTTTACAAAAGTGTAAAAGTGCCCTAACTATTTCAGGACAGAAATGAAATAGAGAAAAGGAAAACAGAAAAGGAAAAAGGGGAAGATGGGCCACTGTGCACTAGCCTAAGTGCACAGTACCTAGAGTACAGCCCACCAGGCCCATGTCGTCGTCTCTCTCCTATGCGTGTCGCCGTCGCAGTGGGCGCGAGCGCGCGCGCCGGTCGCACGCCGACACGCCGACGCCACCGACGCCCGGAGCCGACGAGGGGATAAGGCCGACGCCCCTCCACTCCTCCCTGGCCTCTCCGTCATTCTCCCCCTTCTCCTCTCGCTCGCTCCGCCTCCCTTCCCTTCTCAGATCCGGTGGCCGAGCGCCCCTGTCGCCGCGATCCGCCACTGCCGTGGCCAACGGCCTTCCCGCCTCGTCTGAGTGTGCCTGGGACGAGCGCCGTGGTCGACTACGCCTACCGGAGCAGCTGGAGGGAGCGAAGGAGCGCTGCTTCGTCCACGAGCGTCGTCTTCAACCTCGGGTCGCCGCTGTTCGTCCTCTTCCCCGGCGACGTCTCTGCGGCTCCTAAACTGTCACCGGGCCACCGTGCGCGTTCACTATGAGCCACTCCTCCCTCCTCATCTCTCTCTGGCTCCGCACGCACGTGCTGGCAGCTTCTCCACGCGAACCCGAGCCCGTCGCCGCGAAGCCCGTCGCCGGCAAGCCTCCGGTGACCCAACGAGCTCGGGGTCGAGTCGAACGCACTCACCGCATAGCGTAGAACACGCCTGGGCCTCGCGCTCGAGCTGCTGCGCGCCGTAGCTTCGTTTTCGTCGTAGGCCCGTATACGCCGCCGCTTTTGCTCGTCGCGGGCGCCGTTTCCGGCCGAGTCCGGCTGCGCCACCGCCACCGTTCGACGCGGCATCTTCTGCCCGTTCGAACGAGACCAACCGCGGCCGATTTGATGGCCTGTAGGTGAAACCCGACGCCGGGCCGTGTCCTCCGCCGCGTCTGGAGGTCACCGGCGTCGAGTCGCCGGTCGCCGCCGACGTGGCGAGGCCGGGTCCCACCTCAGTGTGGCTGCCTGCGGGCCCGTGGGGCCCCAGTTGACTGGGTTGACCCAGTCAACTGCTGACTGGGCAACCCAGTGAGACTGACACGCGGGCCCCACCACTTTTTAGATTAAGAAAAACATTTAAATAAATATAAAACTGATTAATTAGGCTAATGTCTCACTGACATGTGGGGCCCACCCCTCTAATCACTCTGTTAACTGAAATAATCCACTGTTAGTCTTAACAGAGACTGACATGTGGGTCCCACAGGACCCACATGTCATGTTTGACTGGTCAGCGACGCTGTTGACCGCTGACATCACAGTGACATCATGCTGACGTCATAATTCATTTTTTGTAAATAAAGTAATTCCAGAAATCCAAATAATCTTTGAAAATTAATAACTTTTAAACCGTAGCTCAGATCCAAAAAGTTAAAACATGAAAGTTGCTCAGAATGACGAGACGAGTCTGATCCTGCTGTCTGTTTCTTCATCGGAACCCCCTAAGTAGAAGAACTCGTAACTCCGGACTCGTATCCGGCAGATGAATAGTGCACACACACTGGTTATTAAATCCCAGATTAATTCTAAAAATAACTAAAATGACTTAGATGCATATTTAGGCAACCCTGCACTGCATCATAGCATCACACGCACCGTATTGCATTTGTTTGCATTATGTTTACCTGTTTCTTCCCCCTCTTCTCTCTCGCTAGACCCCGATGTTGACGTAGCTCCCGAGGCAGACGCAGCTCAGGAGTACGACTACGTCCCCGACGACACCACAGGCAACCTTGCCCTTGCCCCCGAGCAGACAGGCAAGCACCCCCATTTTGAACATGCCTATATCGCCTACTCTCATCTCTCTTATGCTTGCATTAGAACTGCTACTGCTACTGTTTTCCTATATCTGCTGTATAGCCTGATTATTGTAACCTGCCTTGCTACCTTTCTGGTTATCCTAGACTGATTAGTATAGGCTGGGTAGAGTCCCGACAGAGACCCCCACTTGATCCCGACTGCCCCGCTGGATGTCAGAAGACCTGATCATCGGGATTGAAGACCAGACCCTGGCACCGCACATCACTTTCCCCCTTAGTTGCCGACACTACTGGGTTACCGTCGAGTGCCGAGGGTGATACCTCGTCAGCACTTCTGATGTTAACCTTGTAGGTTAGTTACTCGGTCGTGGTAAGCGAGGGTGATTCCTCCTACACCACCCCCGATAACGACATCGTCGTGCAATCTCTCAAGTGTGGACCTCGAGGGTGATTCCTCCTTCGTTCACCTTGATGATAACATCGAGCGGGAATTCCATCGAGGGTGATTCCTCAGGGTTCCCTTCGGTGTCAGACACACAGTTACCTTGGATATTATGACTTGACTATGAACCATGATACTAAAGACGGGTCGGCCCTGAGGGGTATCCGCGCGAGCTTATTGCGAAGTGATGTGGAGTCGGGTTGACCTGGATGGTGCCCGCGAGATAACTACGAGGCGTGGCCGGGCATTCTTAGCCCTTGCCGCAAGTCCTCGAGACGGGGCGACGGGGTCACATCGATCGTGAGTCTCTGCTCATTTCCGGGCGCTCCTAATCCACTACGGTTTGGATATTTGATCCGAGGGGCCTCTGGCCTGATAGCACTAACCATCACGTGGGCATAGTATGGGCGTTCTGCGTCGTACACTTCAGCCAAAGCTTAATGCACGTCAGCGACTGATGCGGCACACGCTGGGTTGGACTGGGAACGCAACCGCGCTTGTATAAGGGGTTGCTAGGTCTGCTCACCGGCGGTGCACGTAACGTGCAGGAGTTTCCGGGGCGATGGCCCAAGACCCCTGGGGGCATAGGTTAGTCCGGCGTGCTGACCTCTCTGTTAAGTATTTGGTCGGGTTGCGGCGTGTTGCTTAGCCGAGGCCGGGCATGACCCAGAAAAGTGTGTCCGGCCAGAGTTAAGCGAGCGTGGTGGGTAGGTTGGTGCACCCCTGCAGGGAAGAAACTTCTATCGATAGCCTGTCCTACGGTAACGGACACTCGGAGTTGTATCCCGATCGGTACAACTAGAACATGTGATGAGAAATGGATAGTACGGCTCTGGGATTGCTTTCTCGCAGGGAGTCGAGAAAGGATCTCAGGTCGAGGTTGATGATACTACTACTACTTTACATTATGTTGATCTGCTCTCTTCTATTGCTGCAAGACTGTCGAAGATTGTTGAAGATGCTAGTCTTCGATAGGACTAGGCTTTCCCCCTCTATTCTGGCATTTCTGTAGCCCAGTCCACATATACAGCCATTCCTTTGCAATGTTGCATATGTAGTGTAGATCCTTGCTTGCTGAGTACTTCGGATGAGTACTCACGTTTGCTTTACTTTCTTTTCCCCCCATATTCCATTTGATGCCACCAGACGACGGAGCCCCTGAGTCAGACGCCCCAGCCGACGACCAGTACTACTACCCGCCTGGCGAGTACTACTACTACAAGGAGCCGTTTGACGACCAGGAGTAGGATCGGAGGGTCCAGGGCAGGAGGCCTACGCCTTTCGATCGTAGTATTTTATTTTACCCCGCCTCTGTGAAGGCTTATCTCTCTCTCTCTCTCTCTCTCTCTCTTTGTAATATATCTGTACTCAGATATCTGATGCTTCCGCTGACGCTTGTATGCCATCGAGCTATGTATTCGAGCCCTCGAGGCCCTGGCTTGTAATATAAAGCTTGTATGACTTTATTTATGTTTTAGAGTTGTGTTGTGATATCTTCAAGTGAGTCCTTAGGCTTGATCATGCGCATTTGCGTGTATGGTTAGTGCACGATTAAGCCGGGGTCGTCATAGGTTGGTATCAGAGCCGACTGCCTCTAGGAATCCCCCTTCCCAATTCCTTGGCCGAAGTTGAGTCTAGTGGTCAAAAATTGTTTTACTAACTTGGCTGTGTGGCTTACGGGCCCACGTCGCCTACTGGGTGGTATTAGGATCTTTTATTCCTCCTCTTTACTCTGGGATTCTAATCTCTCATCTATTCGGGTTTAATAAAATTTACTAACACCGACATTTAGGATCTCGTTAATTCTATCCACCCGGAGAGCTAGAGTCAGTGCGATTTCCCTGACGTTGATCTGATTAGTCTGATAATCATTTTCCTTTCCATTGTTTTGTTTAACCTTTCCTTCTAAGATCGGTTATATTTCTCATTGTCTTATGACAACCATGAACTTCTCTGTTTTAGATGGATTGACTGTTTCCACCGTGGCCTACGACCCAGTTAGTGCTTCGCACTTGGGCTCGTGATGCCCCTGGGTTTCCAGCTGTTCTGATCGCCCTCCTGACTAGACTGGGTTACTGCTGGTATCCCGAGTACATGGTCTATGAGGTTTACCGCGAGTTCAACCAGGAGCAGTACTATGCTGAAGTTCGGATCTATGATCAGCAGAACGACTCAGACACCGAGCTACACTTTTTCCACGGTATAGGCGTGACGATTGAGATGACAGTCCATGATGCCGCCTACTCAGCTGTCGCACGTCTCCGAGGAGAGCACAATGCTAGCTTGGATGACTCTGTGTTTCGGTACATTCCGTATGCACCTGTTGGAGATGCTACTGGATTCTACACAGCTATCTGTGCCCCGTACGAGTCTTGACGCCACGACCTGCAGTTTCTGATTCAGTGCACTCAAGCTCTGGATCGCACTGTTAGGGCTCTTGCCGTCGAGTTGTTCGCCACTCGAGCACGCTACTACGAGGCTATGACACAGTTGCTACCAGCTGTTCGTGCAGGGATACATCCGGAGTATATTCTTTACCCACGCAGGACCGAGATGCCGCCAGGTATTGATTGGCCTGCAGTGGGAGGTCACACGCCTGCACGTGGACCTCTTCTTACAGTTCGAGACCGGGTTCTGCATCAGAGTGCACATGGAGCACAGGATCCTGCCGCGACGAACATTCGTCGTCCGCACTTGCAGTTACCCCATTTCAGTGGTTTTCTCCGACGCTGATGTAGCCTTTGCTATGTCACGTTGTGTACTTCCTTACCGCGTGCCTGCGTGCCGCCTAGTGTGTCTCTGGCTTTTCAATTTGCGCCGTTATGCTGCCCGATTGTAACCGACTGTGTATGGATCTGTATGTCTTAATGACTACTTTTAGCATCTATTCCACTCTTTCAATAATGTCGAGTTACATCATGTTTATTGTTAAACACTTGCATAAGCTATTGCTGAAATACCCCTGTTGAAATAGCAGGATGGCTGACAACAACCCGCCACCGCCGCCACCACCTAATTACATGGCAGCGATGATGCAACAGTTTGAACTCAACCGCCAGTTTATGACGGGAATTATGCAGCAATTCCCTCGTCCTGATGCTAATCAGCAGCCACCTTCCATCACCCTGCCAGAATTTATGAGGCCCAGTCCATCGTTTTTCCGCAACACAGTCAACCCACTGGATGCATATGACTGGCTGCGTGACATCTCTCATGAGATGGAGTTTGCTAGTGTCGCCCAAGTCAACTATGTCACTTTTGCGACTTATCTTCTGAAGGGTCCCGCAGCTCAATGGTGGGCCACTCACCGACAGACTCTGCCGCCTGGTACTGTCGTCACTTGGGCAGAGTTCAAGATTGCTTTCCGAGCCCACTACATTCCTCTAGCTGTCATAGCTAGGAAGAAGGCCGAGTTCCGTAGCCTTGTTCAAGGAAAACAAGACTGTGGAAGTCTATCAGCGCGAGTTTCTAGACTTATCTCGCTACGCTGAAGAGGACATTCCTACTGACGAACACAGACAGGAAAAGTATCATGAAGGACTGCATCATGATATTCAGTTGGCTCTGCTTGTCCAAGACTTTCCTGATTTCGCCACCTTGGTGAATAAGGCTATTATGGTTGAAACTGGAGTTAAGAAGCATAAAGAAGCGTCCAGACGCACCTGAGAAGCGGGCTCATCTTCGGGCTCGTCTTCCCAGAAGCAACGCATCTGGTTTCCCCAAGGCATGTTCCGTTCAGCAGCTCCTACGAATAGGCCCTCTTATGCTGCACCACGCCTGCCACCTCCACCATCGAGGCAGCCTCTGCCAGCTCCAGCACCTCGTCCTGACAGCAGACTATGCTTCAAGTGTGGCAAGCCAGGTCACCATGCTAGAGATTGTTCTCAGAATCAGAATCAACTGGCTCTTCCTTCTGCTGGCCGTGGTATTGGCCGTGGTATTCCTCAACAGCGCAACAATAATGCCATACCTTCTTATGGTCGTGGGCAGTACTACCATGTCAACATGTCTGAAGCTCCAGATCAACCAGATACTGTGATGGGTACACTTCTCGTTAATTCAGTACCTGCATCTGTTTTATTTGATTCAGGAGCATCGCATTCATTTATGTCAGATAAATTCACACTCATGCATGAAGTTAAATGTGATATGCTACCCCAAAAGATACGAGTAAATACTCCCGCGGGATACTGTCAAACCTCCTTGGTTAGCCCTGATGTTGTGATTAATATCGAAGGGTTGGAGTTCCGAGCATCCCCCATTATTCTCAACTCCTCTGATATTGATCTTATTTTGGGAATGGATTGGTTGAAGGCCCACTACGCCTCAATCAACTGTGCCACTAAAGTGGTACACCTTCTACATCCATCGAATGAGATAGTGAATTATCAAGCTCACCTCACCCAGAATGCCGAGGCTCAGATCTATGCCTTGAACGCGTTGAACGCTTCTCCACTTGATGGGATTGAGAACATCCCAGTGGTCTGTGACTTCCCGGATGTTTTTCCAGAAGAACTTCCAGGAATACCCCCTGCTAGAGATGTCGAGTTCGTCATCGACTTGAAGCCTGGCACCACTCCTATTGCGAAGCGTCCCTACAAGATGCCTCCGCACCATCTTATTGAGCTTAAGGAGGAAATTGATAAATCCTTGAGGAAGGGTTTCATTCGCCCTAGTTC
Organism: Thinopyrum elongatum; assembly: GCA_011799875.1. Taxonomy (NCBI): domain Eukaryota; kingdom Viridiplantae; phylum Streptophyta; class Magnoliopsida; order Poales; family Poaceae; genus Thinopyrum; species Thinopyrum elongatum. The sequence continues at coordinate 606,338,208 of CM022299.1, forward strand.
CTCTGCTTGGGGAGCACCTTCTCTCTTTGTTAAGAAGAAGGATGGAACTAACCGTTTGGTTCAAGACTATCGTCCAATCAACCAGGCAACTATTCAGAATAAATATCCGCTTCCCCGGATCAACGATTTATATGATCAACTCGCAGGATCTTCGGTGTTCTCTAAACTCGACTTGAGGTTGGGTTATCACCAGATCCGTGTCCGTGAAGAGGATATTCTGAAGACTGCATTCGTTACTTGCTATGGTTCATACGAGTACACCGTCATGTCGTTTGGCTTAACAAACGCTCCAGCTACCTTCTCCCGCTTAATGAATTACATATTCATGGATTACCTCGACAAATTCGTCGTGGTATATCTGGATGATATTCTGGTTTATTCAAAGAACAAAGAAGAACATGTTGAGCACCTTCGCCTTGTTCTGGAGAGACTTCGAGAGCACAAGTTATATGCCAAGTACTCTAAGTGTGAATTCTGGCTTTCTGAGGTAACCTACCTTGGACATGTCATCTCCAAGGATGGTATCGCAGTTAACCCGGAGCGAGTTCAGGCTATTCTTGACTGGACCCCTCCGAAAAATGTCAAACAAGTCAGAAGTTTCATCGGGCTTGCAAGTTATTGTCGACGATTCATCGAAAATTTCTCCAAGATTGCCAAGCCCCTGACTAATCTGCTCCACAAAGGCGTTAAGTTTGAGTGGACAGACAAATGTCAGGAAAGCTTCCAGACCCTCAAGGACAAGCTGACTTCTGCTCCAGTCCTTGCTCCTCCAGACTCTCGCAAAGATTTTGTGATCTTTTGCGACGCCTCTCGCCAAGGACTAGGTTGTGTCCTAATGCAAGAGCGAAGAGTAATTGCTTATGCTTCGCGACAGTTGCGTCCACATGAAGAGAATTACCCAGTTCATGATCTTGAACTTGCGGCTGTGATATATGCTTTGAAGCAATGGCGTCACTACCTTCTCGGTAATCGGTGTGAGATTTACACCGATCATCGGAGCTTGAAGTACTTATTCACTCAACCGGAACTTAATCTTCGTCAGCAGCGTTGGTTGGAAACAATCACCGATTATGACTGTGGTATTTCCTACACTCCTGGCAAAGCCAATGTGATGGCTGATGCCTTGAGCCGCAAGTCATATTGTAGTAACCTCATGGTAAAGCAAGTTCAACCCCAGCTGTATGAAGAATTGCGCAAGCTGAATCTCTGCATCGTCCCGCAAGGTTCTCTTAATAACCTTGTGATACAGCCAGATCTTGAGAAAGCTGTCAAGATTGCGCAAACTAAAGATGCCGAAATTGGTCTAATGAAGAAAGAACTTCACCTTCAAAAGTACAGGGATTTCTCGATTGCTGAAGATGGAACCTTGTACTTCCAAGACCGCATTGTAGTACCTCGCTTCGAGCTGATGACTGACAAAGTCATGAAGGAGGCCCATGATACACCGCTATCTATTCATCCGGGTAGTACCAAGATGTATCGAGATCTTCGTCAAAGGTACTGGTGGTCTAGAATGAAGCAAGATATTGCTCGTTATGTTGCCGAGTGTGACGTTTGTCGTCGCGTGAAGGCAGAACATCAGAAACCTGCTGGAATTCTGCAACCACTTCCTATTCCTCTGTGGAAGTGGGATAAAGTGCAGATGGATTTCATTACTGTTCTTCCCAAGTCTCAGAAGGGTCACGATGCCATTCTTGTCGTCGTCGACCAACTCTCCAAGGTTGCACATTTCCTGCCAGTTAAGGAGACTATTACTGCTAGTCAGTTAGCAGAGCTATATATCTCCAGAATTGTTTCACTCCATGGTATTCCCAAAGAAGTCAGTTCAGACCGTGGCAGCATTTTCACTGGCCATTTCTGGGAAAGTTTCCAAAAAGCAATGGGAAATCATATTACCTAGAGTTCAGCTTATCATCCCCAATCCCAAGGCCAAGTTGAGCGCGTTAATCAAGTGCTTGAAGATATGCTTCGAGCTTGTGTTATATCCTTCGGTAAGAAATGGGAGGAATCTCTCCCGTATGCCGAGTTCTCTTATAACAACAGCTATCAAGCCAGCTTGAAAATGGCCCCCTTCGAGGTTCTTTATGGTCGTAAATGTCGAACCCCTCTGAATTGGTCAGAAACTGGGGAACGACCTCTTGTTGGACCGGACATTATTCAGCATGCCGAAGAACAAGTCCGAATTGTCCGGGAGAATCTCAAAGCAGCTCAACACCGTCAGAAGAGTAATTATGATCGCAAGCGATGGGGTGTGATCTATCAACCTGGTGATCAAGCTTATCTATGTGTCACTCCAATGAAGGGCACCCGTCGGTTCGGAATCAAGGGCAAGCTAGCTCCTCGCTATATTGGTCCTTTCCGCATCATGGCTAGACGTGGACAGGTGGCATATAAATTGGAGTTGCCACCGCAATTCTCCCATATTCATGATGTCTTCCACATGTCGTAACTTCGCAAATGCTTCAAGGAATCTCCGCACCGTGCAGTGGATCATGAGATGCTCGAGCTACAAGATGATCTTTCCTATGAGGAGCATCCGATCCGCATCCTCGATGAAGCTGAACGTCGAACTCGATAGAAGACGACCAAGTTCCGGAAAGTGCAGTGGTCGAATCACACTGAAGATGAAGCCACTTGGGAAGCGAGGATCATCTTCGGGAAGAATATCCCGGACTCTTTCCTTCTACCTCCTAAATTCTCAGGACGAGAATTTCTTTTAGTGGAGGAGAACTTGTAACACCCCTGTGTAATAACCACTATGATCAGCTGCTAATATTGCCAAGTCATATCAGTTGCAGTGCTTAAACAAAGTGGTTAATCAAAGCAACTCAACTCCATTTTGAAAAGCAACTCAAAATCAAAAGTGAAATATGAAGTTGAACAAACTATGTTGGGAAAATGTTCATTAAATGGCAAATAATCTAGGAACATTTCTAAAATCATCATCAATAAAGTTGGAGTTAGACAAGTGACTCAAACAAGATGAAACAGCACCAAAACAGAATATTTAAATCCATTTAAATTCATTTCTAATCCAACTAGAGTCCAATTCTGCCCAAACCAGTTTTTGGTGGAAGGAAATGTTGCATTGCAATATTTGGGTCAACTCTCACATTTTACAAATGTGTAAAAGTGCCCTAACTATTTCAGGACAGAAATGAAATAGAGAAAAGGAAAACAGAAAAGGAAAAAGGGGAAGATGGGCCACTGTGCACTAGCCTAAGTGCACAGTACCTAGAGTACAGCCCACCAGGCCCATGTCGTCGTCTCTCTCCTGTGCGTGTCGCCGTCGCAGTGGGCGCGAGCGCGCGCGCCGGTCGCGCGCCGACACGCCGACGCCACCGACGCCCGGAGCCGACGAGCGGATAAGGCCGACGCCCCTCCACTCCTCCCTGGCCTCTCCATCATTCTCCCCCTTCTCCTCTCGCTCGCTCCGCCTCTCTTCCCTTCTCAGATCCGGTGGCCGAGCACCCCTGTCGCCGCGATCCGCCGCTGCCGTGGCCAACGGCCTTCCCACCTCGTCTGAGTGTGCCTGGGAGGAGCGCCGTGGTCGACTACGCCTACCGGAGCAGCTGGAGGGAGCGGAGGAGCGCTGCTTCGTCCACGAGCTTCGTCTTCAACCTCGGGTCGCCGCTGTTCGTCCTCGTCTCCGGCGACGTCTCTGCGGCTCCTAAACTGTCATCGGGCCACCGTGCGCCTTCACTGTGAGCCACTCCTCCCTCCTCATCTCTCTGTGGCTCCGCACGCACGCGCTGGCAGCTTCTCCACGTGAACCCGAGCCCGTCGCCGCGAAGCCCGTCGCCGGCAAGCCTCCAGTGACACAACGAGCTCGGGGTCGAGTCGAACGCACTCACCGCATCGCGTAGAACACGCCTAGGCCTCGCGCTCGAGCTGCTGCGCGCCGTAGCTTCGTTTTCGTCGTAGGCCCGTATACGCCGTCGATTTTGCTCGTCGCCGGCGCCGTTTCTGGCCGAGTCCGGCTGCGCCACCGCCACCGTTCGACGCGGCATCTTCTGCCCGTTCGAACGAGACCAACCGCGGCCGATTTGATGGCCTGTAGGTGAAACCCGACGCCGGGCCGTGTCCTCCGCCACGTCTGGAGGTCACCGGTGTCGAGTCGTCGGTCGCCGCCGATGTGGCGAGGCCGGGTCCCACCTCAGTGTGGCTGCCTGCGGGCCCGTGGGGCCCCAGTTGACTGGGTTGACCCAGTCAACTGCTGACTGGGCAACCTAGTGAGACTGACATGCGGGCCCCACCACTTTTTAGATTAAGAAAAACATTTAAATAAATATAAAACTAATTAATTAGGCTAATGTCTCACTGACATGTGGGGCCCACCCCTCTAATCACTCTGTTAACTGAAATAATCCATTGTTAGTTTTAACAGAGACTGACATGTGGGTCCCACTGGACCCACATGTCATGTTTGACTGGTCAGCGAAGCTGTTGACCGCTGACGTCACAGTGACGTCATGCTGACGTCATAATTCATTTTCTGTAAATAAAGTAATTCCAGAAATCCAAATAATCTTTGAAAATTAATAACTTTTAAACCGTAGCTCAGATCGAAAAAGTTAAAACATGAAAGTTGCTCAGAATGACGAGACGAGTCCGATCGTGCCGTCTGTTTCTTCATCGGAACCCCCTAAGTAGAAGAACTCGTAACTCCGGACCCGTATCCGGCAGATGAATAGTGCACACACACTGGTTATTAAATCCCAGATTAATTCTAAAAATAACTAAAATGACTTAGATGCATATTTAGGCAACCCTGCACTGCATCATAGCATCACACGCACCGTATTGCATTTGTTTGCATTATGTTTACCTGTTTCTTCCCCCTCTTCTCTCTCGCTAGACCCCGATGTTGACGTAGCTCCCGAGGCAGACGCAGCTCAGGAGTACGACTACGTCCCCGACGACACCACAGGCGACCTTGCTCTTGCCCCCGAGCAGACAGGCAAGCACCCCCCATTTTGAACATGCCTATATCGCCTACTCTCATCTCTCTTATGCTTGCATTAGAACTGCTACTGCTACTGTTTTCCTATATCTGCTGCATAGCCTGATTATTGTAACCTGCCTTGCTACCTTTCTGGTTATCCTAGACTGATTAGTATAGGCTGGGTAGAGTCCCGACAGAGACCCCCACTTGATCCCGACTGCCCCGCTGGATGTCAGAAGACCCGATCATCGGGATTGAAGACCAGACCCTGGCACCGCACATCACTTTCCCCCTTAGTTGCCGACACTACTGGGTTACCGTCGAGTGCCGAGGGTGATACCTCGTCAGTACTTCTGATGTTAACCTTGTAGGTTAGTTACTCGATCGTGGTAAGCGAGGGTGATTCCTCCTACACCACCCCCGATAACGATATCGTCGTGCAACCTCTCAAGTGTGGACCTCGAGGGTGATTCCTCCTTCGTTCACCTTGATGATAACATCGAGCGGGAATTCCATCGAGGGTGATTCCTCAGGGTTCCCTTCGGTGTCAGACACACAGTTACCTTGGATATTATGACTTGACTATGAACCATGATACTAAAGACGGGTCGGCCCTGAGGGGTACCCGCGCGAGCGTATTGCGAAGTGATGTGGAGTCGGGTTGACCTGGATGGTGCCCGCGAGATAACTACGAGGCGTGGCCGGGCATTCTTAGCCCTTGCCGCAAGTCCTCGAGACGGGGCGACGGGGCCACATCGATCGTGAGTCTCTGCTCGTTTCCGGGCGCTCCTAATCCACTACGGTTTGGATATTTGATCCGAGGGGCCTTTGGCCTGATAGCACTAACCACGTGGGCATAGTATGGGTGTTCTGCGTCGTACACTTCAGCCAAAGCTTAATGGACGTCAGCGACTGATGCGGCACACGCTGGGTTGGACTGGGAACGCAACCGCGCTTGTATAAGGGGTTGCTAGGTCTGCTCACCGGCGGTGCACGTAACGTGCAGGAGTTTCCGGGGCGATGGCCCAAGACCCCTGGGGGCATAGGTTAGTCCGGCGTGCTGACCTCTCTGTTAAGTATTTGGTCGGGTTGCGGCGTGTTGCTTAGCCGAGGCCGGGCATGACCCAGAAAAGTGTGTCCGGCCAGAGTTAAGCGAGCGTGGTGGGTAGGTTGGTGCACCCCTGCAGGGAAGAAACTTCTATCGATAGCCTGTCCTACGGTAACGGACACTCGGAGTTGTATCCCGATCGGTACAACTAGAACATGTGATGAGAAATGGATAGTACGGCTCTGGGATTGCTTTCTCGCAGGGAGTCGAGAAAGGATCTCAGGTCGAGGTTGATGATACTACTACTACTTTACATTATGTTGATCTGCTCTCTTCTATTGCTGCAAGACTGTCGAAGATTGTTGAAGATGCTAGTCTTCGATAGGACTAGGCTTTCCCCCTCTATTCTGGCATTTCTGTAGCCCAGTCCACATATACAGCCATTCCTTTGACAATGTTGCATATGTAGTGTAGATCCTTGCTTGCTGAGTACTTCGGATGAGTACTCACGTTTGCTTTACTTTCTTTTCCCCCCATATTCCATTTGATGCCACCAGACGACGGAGCCCCTGAGTCAGACGCCCCAGCCGACGACCAGTACTACTACCCGCCTGGCGAGTACTACTACTACGAGGAGCCGTTTGACGACCAGGAGTAGGATCGGAGGGTCCAGGGCAGGAGGCCTACGCCTTTCGATCGTAGTATTTTATTTTACCCCGCCTCTGTGAAGGCTTATCTCTCTCTCTCTCTCTCTTTGTAATATATCTGTACTCAGATATCTGATGCTTCCGCTGACGCTTGTATGCCATCGAGCTATGTATTCGAGCCCTCGAGGCCCTGGCTTGTAATATAAAGCTTGTATGACTTTATTTATGTTTTAGAGTTGTGTTGTGATATCTTCAAGTGAGTCCTTAGGCTTGATCATGCGCATTTGCGTGTATGGTTAGTGCACGATTAAGCCGGGGTCGTCACAGCCCTCAACCCTCCGCTCCGGCTAAGCAGCAAAAGCCGGGTAAGGAAGGGCAGAGGCCTCAGGACTGCTTCCGGTGTGGCTCGGTGGAGCATTTCTCCCGTCAGTGCCGCGCACCACAGGAGGTCGTTGATGCGTACAAGGCTCGGAAGGCGCGTGAGACGCACCTCGCCTTGGCTCAGGAGGGAGCACCATCGGCGCCCAAGGTGGCACCCGTGATGATCCCTACACCTTCTCCTGTGCCCATAGTGGCGACCCCAGATGTGCCCATTGCCGTGGCGGTCTCTAATGACGCCAACGTTGCCATGGAGGTTGAGCACATGGTCGGCCCTACGGTGCCACAACTGGATGTTGATGCTGCTTCCAAGATGATTTCTAACGAGGATGGGATCACTAGTATGGAGATTCAGGCTGAAGTCAATGGCTTCTTTACCGAGTCTACTTAGCTTACCTCATTAGTTATCATGATTCCGTGATTTGATACAATGAATTCAAATAAATTCGATTTGGTTGTAAGCTCTATGAGAGCATAAACTTATTCTTTACTTTGGCGATTGGATGACATTTATCTCATTCATTTATTCCATTATTTATCCATGATAGTATGTTATGTTCTGAAATGTGTGAATTTATTATTAATGTAGTTTCTTCCTCATTAAATTAATTAGATGTCATATTTTAGAACGCGTGTGGTGCCCGAATGGAGGAAACGTGCCTTGCCGATAGCGCGACCACACATACCATTTTACGAGAAACTAAGTACTTTGAGTCTATTAAAAAATCTCCGGGAAGTATTATGACAATCGCCGGCTGCGGTTCGAACATAGTTGGCTCCGGACGAGCTACTATTATACTTCCTATGGGAACAACTTTGATCATTAATGATGCGCTGTTGTACCCGGAGTCGACTCGTACTCTTTTGAGCTTTAAAGACATCCGCGCTAATGGTTTCCATATTGAGACCGATGATGACAACGGCAAGGAGTGCCTACTCATCACAAAGCGGGAATGCAAATGGTAGCCATGTTATCGAAAGGCTTCCCTGAACTTTTAGAAGCACCGCCCGTGTACACTACACTTAAGACTGTTTTTAGAAGCTCTGAACTTTTCTGCCTCTGGCATGATAGGTTAGGCCACCCCGGACTTAGGATGATGAGAAATATAATTAACAACTCGCATGGTCATAAAGTTAACGTGAAGAACTTCCCGAATCCCGATGATTTCGTATGCTCTGCATGCGCCACGGGGAAGTTAGTCATTAGGCCATCGCCCCTCAAGGTGAGGGATGAAATCCCTGCGTTCTTGGAACGTATCCAAGGGTTCATATGCGGTCCAATTCAGCCCCTCACGGGGCCATTTCGGTACTTCATGGTGCTCATTGATGCTTCCTCTAAATGGTCCAATGTTTGCCTGCTGTCAACACGGAACCATGCCTTTGCAAAGTTGATCTCTCAGATCATACAAATGAGGAATAATTTCCCTGATTATCGTATAAAGTCTATTCGAATGGACAACGCCGGAGAATTTACTTCAAAGGCGTTCGATGATTATTGCATGGCAGTGGGAATCAAAGTGGAGCACTCGGTACCGCATGTTCATACACAAAATGGACTTGCCGAGGCATTGATTAAAAGAATTAAATTCATTGCCTGACCGCTCCTTCAGGGTTGTAATTTACCAACTACATGTTGGGGCCATGCAGTGTTACATGCGGCCAATCTCATCAACTTTAGACCGTCGACCTATGACATCCACTCTCATGTTCAGCTTGCGCAAGGGTCGGCACCGAAAATTTCCCACCTTCGTAGGTTCGGTTGCCAGGTTTATGTACCAATACCACCACCCCAACGATCAGCGATGGGCCTGCTCCGTATGTCGGGGATATACGTTGGTTATGAGACTGTGTCCATAATCAGGTATCTGGACCCCATGACAGGTGACTGTCACACGGCTCGTTTTGCTGATTGCATTTTTGACGAGGATTTTTTCCCAACTTTAGGGGGAGAGAATCAACCCCTTGATGGTAAAAGTCAAGAAATCACGTGGCGGCCACGGAAATCCATGCTCATGACCCGCGCACTGCTGAGACTGAGAGAGAAGTCCAAAAGATAATAGATTTGCAGTCATTAGCAAATCAACTGCCTGACCACTTTAGTGACTTAAAGACTGTGACAAAATCGCATGTGCACACGCGCAATGCACCTGAAAGGGTTGAAATACCGAAGAAAAATGATGGTATACCCGCTCCCGTCCAAAGGCCTAAAAGGACGAGAGATCCGGCTTCTCAAATCCCAAGTACTCGGGGACGCCCGACGAAAAAGGATAAGAGAGATTTATTACAGACTGTCACCAAAGTACCCCAAAGTAAAACGGGGAGCCAGTCGAGACCTGGCACAAGTACGGAAAATTCAGTGCACGAAATACCGGACTTAAACTTTCACACAGGAGAAACACCAAGCGGAGATGTGTGCGCACACATCAGCGCGGGAAATCTAAAGGAACTTGCTCCTAGAATGGGAAATTTGGTAGAGCAAGTGTTTGTGCCGGATGCGCTCCATGACGAAATGGCCATAAATTATATTTATACGGGGGAGTCCCTGAACTGAGCAACGGGGATTGTCGACATTAACTTTGCGACGAAAATTGCCTCAATCATAGATCTCTACCATGAGCCTAACACGCTCGCTGATTGCAAGAAAAGGTCAGATTGGAAAGATTGGCAGGAGGCAATTACTGCCGAATTATTATCTCTCAACAAAAGGAAGGTGTTCGGACCAGTTTGCCGAACTCCTCCCCACATACGCCCTGTTGGCCATAGGTGGGTTTTTGTTTGAAAGAGAGATGAAAATAATAAGGTAGTACGGTACAAAGCAAGGCTCGTCGCTCAAGGATTCACTCAACGACCGGGTGTCGATTTTGAGGAGACTTATTCCCCGGTCATGGATGGAGTTACCTTTAGATACTTGATCTCAATGGTAGTAAACATGGGCTTGAAAATGAAGCTAATGGATGTTGTCACTACTTACTTGTATGGTAACTTGGAATCGAACATATAGATGAAGGTTCCAGAAGGTATCCCTATTCCGAACCATGATAGAGCAAATATGAGTCTATACACTGTTCAACTTCAAAAGGCACTGTACGGACTCAGATAGTCTGGTAGAATGTGGTATAATCGCCTAAGCGATTTCCTTCATTAGAAGGGCTACACAAGCAATAAAGATTGCCATGTGTTTTTATACGGCGATCCCAAGATGGATTCTATATAATCTCGGTGTACGTGAACGATTAGAACATAATCGGTACACCTGAGGATATTGAGGAAGCGAGTTCCTACCTGATGTCGGAATTCGAGACGAAGGATTTGTGTAAAACCAAATTATGTCTAGGTCTGCAACTTGAACATTCCCCTGATAGGATTCTAGTGCACCAGTCGGCTTACACCCAGAAGGTGTTGGAAAGATTTGGATTTAATAAGGCATATCCTTCTAAGACCCCGATGGTCGGGAGATCTTTACAGCCAGACAAAGACCCATTCAGGCCCAAGGAAGAGGGGGAGGAAACTCTGGGACCAGAGGTTCCTTACCTGAGTGCGGTTGGAGCACTCATGTACCTCGCAAATTGTACACGGCCAGACATTGCTTTCGCCGTCAGTTTGCTTGCTAGGTACAGTTCTGAACCTACCAAGAAACATTGGAAAGGTGTAAGGACGTCTTCCGTTACCTGCAAGGGACCAAAGATCTTGGCCTGTTTTATAAAAGGAATCAAGACATATCTATTATAGGCTATGCCGATTCTGGGTACCTATCGGACCTGCATGAATGCAAATCACAGATTGGATATGTTTTCCTTTGTGGTGGAACTGCGTTTTCCTGAAAATCGTCCAAGCAAACTCATGTGTCGACTTCCACGAACCACTCGGAAATCATGGCACTATTCGAAGCATCAAAAGAATGTGTATCGCTTCGACGGATGATCAGCCACATTCAGCAGACGTGTGGGCTGAACACCGTACAGACCCCTACCATTATCTCTGAAGATATTGCTGCCTGTGTTGCACAAGTCTAGATAGGTTATGTGAAGAGTAACCTCACAAAGCATATTAGTCCCAAGTTCTTCTATGCATATGAGCTGCAGCAGTTGAACGAGGTGAGAATTTTGCATACTAAGTCCTGTGACAATCTTGCTGATATGTTCACTAAATCATTACCAGCATCAACCTTCGAGAGGTGTGTGCGTGGAATCGGTATGATGAGACTTAGAGAGATGCAAAGTTCAGGGGGAGAAACTTCACAAACTCGTCGTTAAAATCTCGATCCTGATGATCGAGTACTCAATTTGATGGTTGAGTGGATTGTACTCTTTTTCCCTTGAGTGAGTTTTCCTGATGTTTCTCACACGTGGTTTTTGACGAGGCAATTCGTGCAATATAACAACGTATACTATGTGCTCTTTCTTCATATTTTTTCCCACTGGGTTTTTCGGAGTTTTGAGGCATGGATATACGGATAATTACCCAAGGGGGAGTGTTGGGAAACCGGCCCACCTACGATGCGGCGCGAGAGGCCCGCGCGAGGCGCACCTCTTAGCACGTACGGTTCCACACTTTACGATAAGTGGGTACTTATACCTTGACCCCCCACCCCTGTATAAATAGATAAGGAGCAATCATTGTAACAGAGATCATTGATTAATAAAGATAGTCTCCTCGCTGCTTCTCTGTGTCCATCTACTTTGCGTGTTCGACTACTTCGTCTACGACGCCCGCTCTCGCTCCGCAACCTCGGACCGGACTCGCCGGCGAAGTTGGGGAACAAAAATAACCCAGAGAAGTGGAGGAAACACGGTCATGCAGAAATGATCCAATTAGTGGAGTCATGGAGCTACTCGCTTGAGCTGGACACTCTGGCACTGTTAATTACTGCTCCAAAGTGAGACCCGTTTGCTGGAAAAACTTACTCCTCCAATTAGTGCACGGTGAAGTATATAGCATCTAGGCTTTATTCCCTATATATATGTCGTTCCAGACAAGGCAACGGGTGGCGATGATTCCGTCTAGGGAATTCTCCTCTGGATCATCCTTTTACTTGAATTTTATTTTTGTTCTGGAAACGGGTGCAACTGGACTTTGACAGTCAGTCGCCTTAGCTACTTGTTGAGGAACTCTTCCTTTGCTCATTCATGTGGTGTGGCCTACCACTGAGTACGTTGTTTAGCATATTTTTTTCTAATTTTTAATATATATTGGTAAAAGGTACACTTGATATGTTATAGCTCAAATTAATAATGGCAACCACCAGAAACACCCCAACAAATTCTGGTATTATCGTAATAATTGTTCCAAGTACTACACGTGAAAGATAGTTTAAGAATAATGCATAAAACGACATAGAATGAACAACGAAGAGCACTATTGGTGGACTATAAACGAGTGCATGTGCTGAAATTGAATAACCATGTCAAGAGATGAGGTGCCTTCACTCTTACAATGTCCAACTATACATCCAGTCCGTGATGTCAAACCCGCTTAGTTCTGATTCCTCTAGAGACGGTGGACATGCCTCATGCAACAATGACGGAGTGGGGACTGCACCAGATCTTTGTTAGGTACATAGGCTTGGAAGGCATAGGAAATTACTCTTCCGCGTCATCTTAATGTTACACGACCCACTTGGTGCCTACAACTTCCTTTAGGGGTACTCAAATGACGTGTAAAAGCCAGCTAGCCAGAGAACCCAAGAAAAATATTGGACTTGTCTAAACTGTACTTCCTTGGACATTCCAATACAGCAGACGCCAGGAGTTTTCAGCTCTGCTTCCCCTGCCCAAAAGGCATTTCTAGTTTTCTACTGTGTGAAAGAATGGCATCATGATTCACACACGATGTTTCAGCGAAAATTTATTGTATACTCTAGCACTATTAATTACTAGTAGAACGCCCGTGCGTTGCCACGGGCCTTTTGTTGTATACAAAACTTGGTGAATTTTTGGCTCTTTCAACTGTATCGCCTCAACACCTTTGTTGGTGTATTCTTTTTTAGCGTCGACATAATCCATTTCCATCTCTCTCATATTCTATAAAAAAAATACAGAAACACACATATTGTATTATCACGCGCAACAAATATATAAAGAACAATTATTTGTATGCATCTCCTCTGTTTGTTAAAACTCGATAATTTTTCGGTCCAGTCTATCATACAAATGACTTGTTAGGGACCTTAGGGTGTATATTTTTCAATATATAAAAGTATGAGGTATTTCTCTCATAGCAAACAACTGCTTTCTCTAAAAAGGGGGTCGATCCTTTTCTTTTTATAGTTAACTGCTCGTGCGTTGCAATGTGCTACACATATTCTGATGATTTATCATCGACAAACGGGGCATACTTCTTCTTCTCCTTCTTCTTCTTCGTTACCCACAATCTTCACCTCTCTAATTTAAGCTTGTCCCTTCCTCCCTCTATTGGATTTTTTTTTTGCATGTAGGGAAACTGACGTCTGTCTCTATCTCAATGCCTTTGAACCTCTACTTATGGCTACCATCACAGGAACAAAGACCAGATATTGTTCATTTTGTTAATTTGTCTAGACCTCAACAAATGTGATTTCATCATGAAAATTTGCATGAAGGAAGAAACTAAGCAATGTTTGTTGTCCAAAAAATTCAGAAACTTTTGAAAATAAATCTAAAATTTATTTTACTGTTTATAGAGATGGGGATTAGAAGGACACTATTCTCTTGAGCTCTGCACTTTAGCCCTGTTCTGATCACGTTGGCTTAGCACTCACCGATGCATACACAGATTAGACAAAAATGTCACTCTGCCACCTCTTGGCTTAATTTCCAATGTCACTGAAGATAAACCCCATTTAAGTTGGAAATTATATTTTCCTTTTGAACAGAAAAGGGCCCAGTACTTGCATACTGTTGTAACACATAGCGATTAAGGGACATTCAAATGTGTGCATACTGTACGCATGTACCGTGGCGTCCGCATCTTCTTTGTGATCGCATTATCAAACCCAACTTAGCTCAGTAATTTTACATATTGCATCTCTGCCAAAGCATCACGACTGGAGGTCCGACCGGTGAACCGGTGATCAAATCGCCTGGCAGATCCAGTTTCAAGAAAGGGATATGGCAACACAGCAGGCCCAAAACTACACACCAAACCAAAATACTTGCTAGACGAACTGTATTACTTACTGGATGGAATTAGCTACAGGACGGCCAAGAATCCAATGAATAAACAAAACATTATAGCCTTAATATATAGTGGACTCAAGGCAATGGGTGGTATGCAAGACATGCCTCATACAGCGCTCAAGCACCGATAACATGGCAGAAGCAGAACTTGCGATCAGGACTTCTGGATTGTATGGTTGCTATGCTCCTCCCCAGCACCACCACTGCCACCATTAGTTACACTATTTGTCGCCTATACCATGTTACGAGCATGGGGAATAAGAAGCTGCATGACCATTGTTGTTTCTGTTCCGTTCATTTGTGCTGCTCCTCATGGTCTTTGCATGAGCTTTGCGGCGCTGAAAGCGCTAGTGGATAAAGAAGTTAAAGATGAATCACACCCTCTTATAGTGTACTATTTATTTTATCTAAATCACAATCATAGAAATTCATTTTCATCATGCAATAAATATATGATCCAGCCATCAACTAAGTGGAAAAGGCACATAATGATAGACCGCAAATGTGACAGAAATACAGCTTATCCATGAACCTCACCAACTAATCAACAATACCTTCAACATAAAGGTGGGGAAGAAACTAAAAAGCAGACTAACACACATCACTTGCATCTAGTTATTGTAAAGAACATCACAAATACCACATAATCACCTCTATCATGCTCCTGGGATAGAAACAGATAAAGGGCCTCTCAATAACCAACCAGTTTACAGTACACTGTTTCATAAGCTTCTTCGGCCAAAAAATTTCCAAAATCACAAGTTCAATTAGCCTATTGTTGTAGTTTAGCATTTTATTTAGATTCACATGGAGCCCATTTTAGTGAAATCAAGATTTGTACACATGGTGCAAACAGAGTGCAGTCTTCAGAATATAAACCACTCGAACAAAGCTGGCATCATTTGGCAATTTATATGGCCAAGATTAAAAGGACGATTAATGATTCCAGATTTCAGAAACAACTCACCAAATATGAGAGGTGATTTGTCATGCAAGTGAATCATTTTGCACAATGTCATGATGTAAAAAGTCTAGAATTCTATATTGGAAACAACAAGAAACATGAAAGTTTGGAGAATAGTAAATTTTCGATCAGCAAAACATAATGATGCCAAAGAACTACCGTGAAGAATATCTGAGTGCAAAACCTGAAGTTCCAAAGCTAACATGAATAATAGCTGTGGCTTAGTTGACATCACATGTGCATTTGCGAATGACTGAAGACATACACATGGTTCAATAAACAAACATCAGTAATGAAAAATTCTAGATAATCATAAAAAATTTGCTCTTATTCCGAATACTTATAGGGATGTTATTATCGCAATATAAATAAGTAGAGAAGGCATACAATGCAGAAAAAAGGAGATTCCCTTTCTCTTTGCATGAGGGATGCTTGGGATTTTACCTCTGCAAGCCCCCATAGTTGTACCCAAAAATATAGAATCTACCGAAATAGAAAAATGCTAGATATGATAGAACATAGTGATTCTCCTCACATATTTCCTTGCGCGATGAGCAATTCCTAACATCCTGGAAAAACATTGATTTCTGAATTGTGTGCTTCTCGAGAACGAGTGAAATCCACCTCAAATTTACTAATTTTTGGGCCGCATTGATGTGCACTTGTTGTAGACACTATCCAGTCTTCTATGAAGGAAATAATGAAACAGTCTTAGTAATTCTGTTAATGTCCGTAAATACAAATAAGCATAATATCCAGCAGCACTTCAATGATGACATACCTGGATATTTACTTCTTGAATTTGCATCACTAAGTATATACACAATTGAAGTTTTAACCAAGAACATTACATCATTGCATTTATTTACATAATTAGGCCACTATATTGTGATAAAATGCTAACTGCAGTAATTTTTTACATTCAAATCTAGTAATGTAAGGTTATAACAACACTAAATTTCTACAAACATTGACATATGAAGAAAAAAAAATGAAAAAATGTGCCATAAGGTTTCTCCAAGAAATGCATAACAGGAGCAAAATTAAAATATTGATGTAGATGACTTCAATCTTCATATAAAGTTGATCAGCTACCATACAGGAGGGTCCAGATACATGCTCTCAAGGATAAACCTCGTTGTGGTTGCAGTGGCTAATCTAGCTGATTAATTTCCTTGTTTTTTTGCTACCAGCACTCTCAAGAATAAACCACCAAGCCGCAGCCAGAAAAGAATCATCAAACTCTATGTATGTAGTTGGTGGACTTTAAAGAAAAATCTATCTAGACCGATGCAAGAAAGCAATTCAATATTATCACCTATTTCTTTGCATTTCATGCCAGTAAAGGCGCAATTAAAAACCCCATTTTCTTTAATAGTTGAAACTGAAAACTGAATGTTGTTTCCCAAGAATGCTTTGTTCTAGAACAACTACGATTGATCCTTTAGAAATGTACTTTTACAAACATCATAACCTACAAACCAGGGGAAAATAGTCATATAAGCTAGAACAACATTCACTATTTCCTATTACCATGTCCTCCATTAAGGAAGAACTCAGTAAATAAAGTTGACCCCACCAAATGACTAACAAATATGTAGCCATGGCCAACATTGCACGGATTAATTAGGAACTTCTCACCACATGTGCGTATGCAAAGGCAGTGGAAGTAGAAAGAACTTGCATTGGACGAAGGCACATGCGAGAGGGCAGAATCAAGCCCGAAGCATGCTCCAGAAGTAACCGGAAAGCGACGCAGCGGACAGCGCCATCCTGGACTGATGGACGATGATGAAGGAAGCAGAGGCTGTAGGAGGCTAAATGCAGTTGTGAGCGATCAGCTAAATCAACTGAAGAAACAACTACCGTAGAGGAAAATAGCTACCTTATAGAAGCATTATTGGTTGATTTACAAGCTTCATTAGAAATCATAATAAAAAGTATGAAAAAAAAATTACTGACTTAGTTCACATATCAAGAGCAGAGGCAATAAAAAATCAGATAAAAAAGACTTCTGACTTTTTCTTTTGAAATAATGCGAACTCCACATCAATCTACAACACTGCTCAAGTTGTAGCCTCAGAAGCAAGCTTCATGCGCTGCCAATGCTCAAAATTTACGTATATATATTAACCCCACCGACCCAATAAGGTAAATAAATTTGTGACAAGAAATAAACTTTGCTTGGACCCAAAAGTAAGCTAGCTTAAAAGAAATCCCTAGTGATGGCACCAGTCATATAGGAGTTGCCCATAACTTTTGCACTTCCTTTCTGTATGAATCCTCTGCAATCAAAATCAAACACCATGACATATAAATCAACAATGTATAGGCTCCACTACAAACATACAGAATGGGGAGAATCAAGACACCATGAGAAAAAAATTAATATGATTAAAACGAATTGGGAGGATCATCCTGGTTGGGGAGGGTGTCGTCCAGAGCGGTCCAGAGTGGTCGCTGTAGGTCAGCCTCCCTCCTCATCTTCTTAGCAGACGAGGGCGGCTATGCAGCACTGAACAAGGACGGCAATGGAGATGATGAGCAGCCTCCGGCCTCCCCTCTCGAGACACGCGCTGCCCATTGACCGCCGCTGTCGCTTGCCAAGTTGAGAGTGAGAGAGAGAGAGAGAGCGGAAAAGAATAATGGAGGGAGTACCTGCATAGCTCGATGCGCTAGGGGCGGCTACATGGCCTCCCCACCTTGAACTCCAAATCCATCCCATCACCCGTGGCCCTCCCTCGTCTGGCCATGGAGCTCAGCTCATCATCTCCTTCCCGCTTTCCAGATCAAAGCATGAGAGGGCGCACAGTGGGGCGGGAGTGGGGGAAAGTGAGGAGAGATGGCGGCAGGGCAGCGAGGGTGAGAAACCCTAGCAGCGGTAGGGTGTGGGGGGTGGGCGTTTGGAGGGCTGTCGCATACTCGTGTGGGGGAGTCGAGGGGAGGAGCTGTTGCTGCCACCTCGCCTGAAGAACAGGTCAGGCCGGTAGAACAGTAGGGGCGGTGGCGGAGCAGTAGATGGGTGCGGTGCCGCATCATGAGAAGATGGAAAGAGATAGGTTGCATCGGGAGGGGTGGATTGGGAGGAGGAGCGGTGTACATGTGTTTTTAGCGAGAGGGGTGGTGGGAGGTCGGAAACAAACGAAACGAGCGAACGAAACCTCGTAGGAAATATTGGTTGTTATTAGGAAAGGTAAGAATCGATGCGTTAGGAAAGTTAGGATTTTGAATTGATTCTCATGAAAATGAGGTTTTATTGTTTGGTAACATGATATCAGTACTGAAAGGATCGATATGGTTGACTAGAGGGGGGGGGGGGTGAATAGGCAACTACCAATTTTTAACTTTTCTTCTCAAATTAGGTTTAGCAACAAATAGGTTGTCTAGATGTGCAACTAGGTGAGCAACCTATATGATGCTAACAACAACAACAACAAGTACAAGCAAGAGATACAATATAACAAAAGCTTGCACAAAGAAGGTAAGAGATAACCAAAAGTGGAGTCGGAGAAGACGAGGATGTGTTACCGAAGTTCCTTCCCTTTGAGGGGAAGTACGTCTCCGTTGGAGCAGTGTGGAGGCACAATGCTCCCCAAGAAGCCACTAGGGCCACCGTATTCTCCTCAAGCCCTCACACAACGCGAGATGCCGTGATTCCACTAGTGGTGCCCTTGAAGGCGGCAACCGGACCTTTACAAACGAGGTTGGGGCTCTCTCCACAACCAAATTGTAGGCTCCTAACGAAACCACGGAGCTTCACCACAATGGAATGTGGCTCCGAGGTGACCTCAACTGTCTAGAGTGCTCAAACACCCAAGATTAACAAAATCCACACAAGAAAGTATGGTGGAATCAAATTTCCTTTGGTGGAAGTGTAGATCTAGGTCTCCTCCTTCAATCCCTAGCAAATCAACAAGTTTGAGTGGCTAGAGAGAGAGATCGGCAAGAAAGCTTGAAGGGCATTAATGGAGGAGAGAGAGAGAGGCAAGAGGTGAGGAGGTAGGTGGAAGAAGCCCCCTTTATATAGGCATCCCCAAGTTCCAACCGTTACATCAGTTATTACACTGCAGCGGTACAACCGCTCCTCACCCTGGTACAACCGGGATTCACGGGTAGGCTGCAGAAACCCTAATAAGTGGTACAACCGGTTGCTCGAGCGGTACTACCGGTTAAAAGGAATAACTGGACCAACCGCTCGCCTACCGCTCAACAACCGCCTTGAATCAGAAGGGAGTCACCCCTATGGGCCGTGGTCGAGCGGTAGTTGCACCGGAACTACCGCCAGACCCTGGAATCGAAGGTGGCTAAGTCCCGAGCGGTAGAACCGCTCCAGACATCGGTAGTACCAGTTTGCAAAGCACAACTCGGACAATCGGGCCACCACCGCCCAAGCACCGCCCCACCACATAAACAAATCCGGTGGTTGGCCGGTACCCGGCCGGTACAACTGCCCATGAAGCCACCCCTGGGTTTTCCCAGCGTAGAGGTGGTACCACCGCCCGGGGGCAGCGATACAACCGCTGGGCATGTACTTGGGAGGTGCAACCCCAGGGAATCACCCCTGGGGTGGTGGTTGAGCCGGTATAACAGGGCTAGCAGTACAACCGCCCTCGAGGGCGGTACAACCGCTTATGAGGAGAAAGCACTATAACAGAATGGAACAAAGGGACCTCTCTCATTACATAGAACGGAAGGGAAACGTGGGTGGAGAGAAGTGTGTAAATGCATTGATTCACCCACTACCTTCCGATGTGGATTCCCTCTTAATAGTATGGGTTTCCTATGACCAAAGAGAAAAACACATAGAAAACGCCGTCTTCGATCTTTTCCGTCTAGAGAGAATGTCTAACCGACTTGTACCTAAGCATAGAGTACCTGAAGAAGTTGGCACACGATTAGATCACAAGGAGAGTTGTCATCATCACCCAAAACACAAATATGGGAAATGCCCTAACAATCTCCCCCTTTTTGGTGGATGATGACAACTACAAGATTTGCATAGAGGGTCTATACAATGTAGGCGGGCTCCCCCTAAATGTGTGCACTCTTCGGATTTGCTTTTGGAATGCACCGTCACACATTAGGGACAAAGCTCCCCCTAGATTTTATAGACCAACCATTATGAAAGAGCAAACGTGATAGACAATAAGCATAAATAGGACGCATGTCTCACACCATGCAAAAGTCACACACCACAAGGTCCACAAACTGAAAGAAAGCAAATGAAAGATAGACCAAGTTCAACTCTCAACATGAGGCAAGTAACCAACCCATGCAAATCCTGAGACCTAGTAGATCTCTCTCCCCCTTTGGCATCAAGACACCAAAAAGGAAAAGAGCGATGCTAACGCCCCAGAGCTCAGTAGATCTCATCTGACCCCTCGGTCTCATCTAAATCATGATCTTCAAACTCATCATCTTCCTCCATGGCATCATCAACAGCAGCCGAAGTGGAGGTAGCAGGATGGCCAGATGCCTCAGCCTCATCATCAGTCCAGGTGCTATACGTAGAGATCCACTTGTCCTCTGGAGTGATGCTCTTCTCAGATCCACTCTTCACAGGCATATTGAGGTGCTTCATCATGGCAATTTGACGGTGCTGAGCAAGCTTCTCATTAACATGAGCCTCATACATCTTCTTCTGAATGTGAGACTGAAGGCAAAAGGTCTTCTTTACTTTGGCTGTGAGCTTGGTCACCCAGGAAGTCTTGGCACCAGGCTCCATCTCGAAATCCTCATCATCTGAAGTGGCATAGACATCCTCGGGATCATCAGCAGGAAAGCGAGGCTCAGCATGCTTCTTCTTCTTAAGCTGCTTGACCTCATGCACGGTGAGGTTATCTGGTGAGGTGAGAAGCTCTCCAGGACGGCGAACAGCCCAAACCGAGTTCAGAAAGCACATGACAAACGGTGCATAGATGGGAACCTTTCTGTAGATGACCATGTTGTACATCTCCTCCCAAAGACACTTGGACACATCAAACATAGCACCAGACCCTACTTTAGTCTTCATAGCAACCATCAAGTCAACAAGATATCCATGGATCTCATCCTAATTTCCAACCTTAGGCAGGAGCACATTGCGAAACACACGATGCATGATATCATAAACCTTCTCAAGATCCTTGGACTCACCAATAATGCCCCGCCCACGAATGTAGAGAGGGGCAAGCTTCTCCTTAGGCATAGAGTGGGGATGGTCGTGAGGATGAATGCCACCATTCCCATCGAGATTGGTATCATCATAGCCAAGAGCATTGCAGAAAGCTCTCCAGGGCACTTGAAAGAACTCATCATGGCACATAAATGAGAGAGTGCGAGCATCATCCTCACCAAAGTGAACGGTTGCATAAAACTGATGGATGAGCTGAACATCGAAGTCACAGTTGATAGACATGAGCTTTACCAAATCAAACTCCTCACAGAGAGCCAAAGCCTCTCCAAAGTACTGCATGTTGCTCCTCCAATGATCATGGTCAATGGTCCACTGCTTGGTGTACCGATTCTTGTTATGCTCGAAAAGCTCATGAACAATCCTCACTTGCACCTTGTTCCGGAACTGAACAGTAGTCCATCGAGGCTCAATGGGAACTGTGTACGGATTCCTTTTCCGGAAGGCTTCCCACTCCTTGGCTTTCCACTTGTGCATAGGCATGACCACACGTTGCTTGGCAGCGGCAGACTTTTCATGGCGGGTTGGCTTGGTGGGAATGACAATCTCCTCCTCCCCATCAGACTCAACAGGGCGCTTGCATCTTCGAGCTCGCTTCTTGGTCTTGGTACGAGGAGTAGAGCGAGAACCAGAGCCACCTGCAAACACACACGGGAGGCACACAAGAGACCCAGCAAAGATGAGAGGATTGCACACAAGAGCAAAAGAATATATTGCTTGTGAATCAGAGAATGTAAAACAGTGCCACTTGGTTCAGGAACCCCGGTTGTACCGGTTCTACAACCGGTGGAACATCTCTTCCCATAGGGGCGGTAGAACCGCTGGAAGCGAGCAGTACCACCAAATTGAGAACAACTACCTACGGGATTTGAATCAACCTAGCAATATTCTAAGTTCTAAGAATACACAAACAATGGCAGGTACATATATAGATCTCTTCCACCCAATAGTTTGGACAATAAATGCGGGATATCAAGTAATGCCCTAAGAAGAAGGAATCAAGGAATGAAACCCTCGAAAGAGGAAATGGGGCATTACCGGTATCCATGGGAAGAGATCGGGAGGGAGGGGGACTCCACGGAGTAGATCCAAGGAGGGCCCATGGATCCGGAGCGCCGAAGAGCACTCTGGGGCACGGGCGATGGCAACTGGCGGCTAGGGCAGGCAAGGGGAACAGGCACGAAGGGAGGAAGAAGAAACCCCTTCGGCTTGACCGCTATATATACCCGCGAAGCGGTTGTACTGCTCCCTGGGACATACCAGCGGTTGCGGGCGGTACTTCTGACGCCTGGGAAGCAGCGGTAGTACCGCCTGAAACCGAGTGGTAGTACCGGCCAGGAGCACATCCTAGGAGCCAGCGGTGGAACCGCATAGACTACCCTGGTGGTACCCCTGGGACGATACAACCGAATGTCCTAGCGGTTGAACCGCCATGGGCACCGGTTGTACCACCCAGTCAACATCACCCACACCATGACTAACTTGTGTGCAATTGGAAGAGATGGTTAGAAGATAGAGAAAGGCTTGGGATGGAAACAAGTCAGTGGAATAGGGTGTGGTGACCTCCACGAGTGCAAGAAGCAACCAAGGAAAACCACTACATGGAGATCACAACACCTAGGACCTAAAAGATCTAGCAAGAGCGAATAAGATCCAAATAAACCAACCCTTTTAAGGAGACAAAGGGGCGGTGGCCGAGGCCACCTATGTTTGAGTTCAAAGGTATGGCACGGCGAAGATTTTAACCTTGGGCCCATGACCAAAACTCATCTTTGAAGCACAGGTACCATCAAAAATGGCTAATGTGAAAGACTTGATCAATTTATGCATAATGGGGGGAGGGAGAGTTCATTGAGAGAACAACACTCCCCCTATGTCCATGCCTACATCTAGAGCAAGATATAATGATGAGTTGGGTGGGGTGTGCCTAGATTCAAGCCACATTGCTCAAGTCAATGATATTTAGCTCATGCCTTAACTCGCGAAATCTTGCTTCATCTAGAGGCTTGCTGAAAATATCCGCTAGTTGCTCTTGAGTGTTGATGTAGATGATATCAATATCTCCCCGCTTGATGTGATCCCGAATAAAATGATGACGAATCTCAATATGCTTCGTCTTGCTATGTTGCACCGGATTGTGAGAGATCTTGATAGCACTTTCATTGTCACATAGAAGAGGCACTTTGTCACAAGTGACACCGTAATCCTTTAAACTTTGCCTCATCCATAGCAATTGTGCACAACAACTTGCAATGGCTACATATTCGGCCTCGGTGGGCGAGAGAGACACACAATTTTGCTTCTTCGAAGACCAACTTACCAAAGAGCGACCAAGTAATTGGCACCCTCCGGAAGTTGACTTCCTCTCCACACAATCTCCCGCCCAATCCGAGTCCGAGTAACCCATGAGATCGAAGCTTGCTCCTTTGGGGTACCATAAGCCAAAGTTTGGGGTATGAGCCAAATATCGAAAGATTCGCTTGACGACCACATAGTGACTTTCCTTAGGTGCGGCTTGAAACCATGCACAAATTCCCACACTCAACATGATATCTGGTCTAGATGCACAAAGGTAAAGCAAGGATCCAATCATGGAACGATATACCTTTTGATCCACCGCTTTACCATTGGGATGACTGTTAAGCTTGCATTTGGTGGGCATTGGAAACTTAACCGGCTTGACATCATCTAGCTTGAATCTCTTGAGCATGTATTGGGTATACTTGGCTTGGTTCATGAACGTTCCTTCTCTTCTTTGCTTGACTTCGAACCCAAGAAAGAACTTTAACTCTCCCATCATAGACATCTCAAACTTCTCGGTCATTAGTGCGGCAAACTCATCATTGAAAGATTTGTTAGGAGAACCAAAAATAATATAATCAACATATAGTTGGCATATGAACAAATCCTCTTTGACCCTCTTAGTAAAAAGAGTGGGATCGATTTTCCCAATTTCAAATCCACGATCTTGCAACAACTCGGTAAGGTGCTCATACCATGCAAGTGGGGCTTATTTAAGGCCATAGAGCACCTTTTTGAGTTTGTATACATGAGTGGGGAGCTTGGGATCCTCGAATCCTGGAGGTTGTTTGACATACACCAACTCATTCAAAGGACCATTAAGAAATGCACTTTTCACATCCGTTTGTTGCAATTTGAAATCATGATGAGATGCATATGCAAGCAACATGCGAATAGATTCAAGGCGAGCAATGGGGGCAAGGGTTTCACCGTAGTCGATACCCTCGACTTGGGAGTAGTGTTGTGCCACCAATCTTGCCTTGTTTCGAACAACCACACCGTTCGCATCTTGCTTGTTCTTGAAAATCCATTTGGTCCCGATGACATTATGTTCCTCCCTTGGCCTTGGCACTAATTTCCAAACTTGATTGCGCTTGAAGTTGTTGAGTTCATCATGCATGGCTTCAAGCCAATCCTCATCATCGAGTGCCTCATGTACCTTTTGGGGTTCAACACATGAAACAAACGCGTGATACTCACAAAAGTTTGACAATTGTTTACGAGTAGTTACCCCTTTTCTCAAACTTCCAAGCACATTCTCCATGACATGTTGTTGACGCTCTAGCTTGGAAGCCACCTTGGCGGCACGGCGCTCCAAAAGTTCCTCGATGGGTATTTGAGGATCATCTTGATTATCTTGAGCACCATCTTAAGTTTGCTCTTGTTCTTGAGCTTGCTCTTGATCTTGAGCACCGTCTTGAGCTTGCTCTTGACCTTGAGCTTGCTCTTGATCTTGAGCGAGCTCGGAGGCATGAACTTGATCTTGGGCATAATTTGGTCCATCACCATCTCCATGGGGTCGATCTTGCCCTTGATCTTGCTCATTGGGTTGAGGGCCTTCACTTTGTTCTTCGGAAGCGTGTGGGTCTAGCGTAGGTGATGGCTCCACTTGAGTAGATAATACGTCTCCAATGTATCTATAATTTATGAAGTATTCATGCCATGTTTACAACAATTCTATACGATTTTGGTATGATTTGATTAGAACTAACCCGGACTGACGTTGTTTTCAGCAGAACTACCGTGATGTCATTTTTTTGTACAAAAATAAAAGTTCTTGGAATGAGCTAAAAATTTACGGAGAATATTTTTGGAAAATATAAAAAATACTGGAGCGAAAAGATACCAGAGAGGAGTCCCGAGGCTACCACAAGGGTGGAGGGCGCCCCCCTGCCTTGTCGTCGCCTCGTGGGCCCCCTTGACTTGTCCCCGATGCCAACACCTCCTATAAATACCAAAACCTCCAGAAATAAACCTAGATCGGGAGTTCCGCCGCTGCAAGCCTCTGTAGCCACCAAAAACCAATCGGGACCCTGTTCCGGCACCCTACCGGAGGGGGAAACCATCACTGGTGGCCATCTTCATCATCCTAGAGGTCTCCATGATGAGGAGGGAGTAGCTCACCCTCGGGGCTGAGGGTATGTACCAGTAGCTATGTGTTTGATCTCTCTCTCTCTCTCGTGTTCTTGATTTGACACGATCTTGATGTACCGCGAGCTTTGTTACTATAGTTGGATCATATGGTGTTTCTCCACCTCTATCTTCTTGTGATGAATCGAGTTTTATCATTGAGGTTTCACTATTATCGGATTGAATATTATTATGGATTTGAGAACACTTGATGTATGTCTTGCGTGGGATACCCGTGGTGACAATGGGCTGTTCTATTGATTCACTTGATGTATGTTTTGGCACTCAACTCACGGATTCCCGAGGTGACATTGGGGTAATCTATGCATAGGGGTTGATGCACGTTTTCGTCCTTGTTTCTCTGGTAGGAATCTTGGGGCAATCTTTGAGGTTCTTTGTGTTGGATTGAATATTATGAATATGAAGTTGTTTGATGCATATCGTATAATTGACCCATGGATACTTGTGGTGACATTGGACTATCTAGGTGACATTAGTGTTAATTGATGTGTGTCATATGGTGTTATTTTACTACGAACTCTAGGGCTGTTTGTGACACCTATAGGAATAGCTCAATGGATTGATCGGAAAGAATAACTTTGAGGTGGTTTCGTACCCTACAAGCATTTTCATCTTATGTTCTCCGCGATAGGAACTTTGGAGTGACTTTTGTCGCACATTGAAGGATAGCCATATGGTCTAATTATGTTATCATTGTTGAGAGAACTTGCACTAGTGAAAGTATGAACCCTAGGCCTTGTTTCCAAGCATTGCAATACCGTTTTTACTCACTTTTGTTACTTGCTACCTTGCTGTTTTTATATCTTCAGATTACAAAAACCTATATCTACCATCCATATTACACTTGTATCACCATCTCTTTGCCGAACTAGTGCACCTATACAATTTACCATTGTATTGGGTGTGTTGGGCACACAAGAGACTCTTTGTTATTTGGTTGCAGGGTTGTTTGAGAGAGACCATCTTCATCCTACACCTCCCACGGATTGATAAACCTTAGGTCATCCACTTGAGGGAAATTTGCTACTGTCCTACAAAACTCTGCGCTTGGAGGCCCAACACGAGTCTACAAGAAGAAGGTTGCATAGTAGACATCAGTAGAGCATTGTCCTTCTCCTTCGGCCACAAGGGGTTCCTCAATGGGGAGTATTTGACCAATCCCCATTCTTCTTATGGCTTGGGGAGGAATTTCAACACCTACATCACAAAGACCACTTTGCTCCACTTGGGAGCCATTATTTTCATCAAACTCCATGTTACACGTCTCCTCAATGAGTCCGGTGAACTTGTTGAGGACACGGTAAGCATGAGAGTTTGTAGCATAACCAACAAATATGCCCTCTTGAGCTCTAGGTTCGAATTTAGACAAACGAACACCTTTCTTGAGAATGAAACACTTACAACCGAACACCCGGAAGTACTTGAGGTTGGGCTTGTTGCAGGTAAGTATCTCATATGGAGTCTTGTTCAAACCTTTGCGGAGGTAGAGCCTATTGGATGCATGACATGCGGTGTTGATGGCTTCGGCCCAAAAGTTGTACGGAGATTTGAACTCCGCCATCATGGTCCTTGCCGCGTCCATCAACGTCCGGTTCTTCCTCTCCGCCACACCATTTTGTTGAGGGGTAAAGGGTGCGGCACATTGGTGCTTTGATCCCCTCATCACTAAGAAACTCATCCAAGGTGTAGTTCTTGAACTCAGTGCCATTGTCACTTCTAATCATCAAAATCTTTGCTTCATGTTGACGTTGAGCTTCATTTGTAAAGTTGATGACGGTTTGTTGAGTCTCACTCTTCCTCTTGAAGAAGTATACCCATGTATATCTTGAGAAGTCATCCACAATCACCAAGTAATACTTTCTTCCACAAAGACTATCAAAGGATGGAGGAATAAAGAGATCCATGTGTAGGAGCTCCAAGGGCCTCTTCGAGTAGATGATAGTCGAGGGTCGGTGAGCCGTTTCATGAAGCTTTCCTTCGATACAAGCACTGCAAGCACGGTCTTTGGCAAAGCTCACATTTGTTAGTCCACGGACATGATCCCCTTTGAGGAGACTTTGCAAAAATCTCATATTGACATGGGCTAGTCGGCGATGCCAAAGCCAACCCACATCAACTTTAGCCATTAGGCAAGTCGCGGTCTTAGTGGGTCGCTTCGGAAAGTTCACCACATAGAGACCGTTCTCGACATGTCCAACAAAGGCTACTTTAAGAGTCTTGCTCCACAAAAGGGCCACGGTATCAAGATCAAAGAATGTAGCAAAGCCCATAAGTGCAAGTTGACGAATGGAAAGTAAATTGTATGCAAGGGACTCAACAAGCATGACCTTCTCAATAGATAAATCTTGAGAGATGACCACCTTGCCAAGTCCCAATACCTTAGAAGTTGAGGCATCACCAAATTGGACATGGGTGGGCATAGATGGAATTGGATGCACATCCACCACCAAGTCCTTGCTCCCGGTCATATGATTTGTTGCTCCACTATCGAGCAACCATGACACCCCACCGGAAGCAAACTCCTACAAGAGATCAATGCTTGGATATAGGTACCCATTCTTGAATGGGTCCTTTGAGGTTAGTAACAAGGGTCTTAGGAACCCAAATAGACCATTCAATGTACTCGTAGTAAGAACCAACAAATTTAGCATAAACATGCCCATCACTAGCACGGCACAAAACATAGGAAGGGTTAAAGTCGCCGGCTTTGTTGTTAGGGGCAGTTTTTCCCTTCTTGGCATTACCACCCACTTCCTTGTTCTTCTTCTTCTTCTCATGAGTACCCTCACTCGCCTTGACAAAGGTTTCCTTGAGTGGGAGAGGTTGCTTGGCCTTGATCTTCTTCTTCATCTTTGACTTGGGTGCAAACCCAAGTCCTTCCTTTCCTACAACTTCCTTTTGGTTCGTCAAAAGGTCATTGAGGTTCTTTTCACCTTGCATGCATGTCACAAGACCCTTCTCAAGTTGTTCTTTCAACTTGGCATTTTCTTCCACAAGATGCACATGCTCACAAGAAGGGTTAGTAGCATGGGCATTATCAATTAGAACGTAAGGAGGGCAAGTGGAAATCTCCTTGGTTAGCTTCACTTGGAGTTGATCATGAGACTCTTTGAGAGAAGCATGAGCACCCTTCAAGACATTGTGAGCCTTGTCAAGTGTATCAAATTCTTCCTTGAGTCTATCATGGCCAACCCCAAGTGCGGCTTTCTCAGATTTAAGCACACGAGTAAGAACAATAGCATGATCAAGATCTTTTTGCAATTTAGCATGATCAACATTATGTGACTCCTCAAGAGTCAAACGAAGATCTCGCTCTTCCTCTAGAGCAATGGAAAGATCCTCAATCTCATCGGCATAGTCACGACTATGCCCCTCCAACTTGGAGATAGTATCCTCATGCGACTCAATGATATCATTGGCCTCACCAAGATGTTCCAAGAGAGTAACAAAGTGCTTCTTGGACTCACCCTTGAGCTTGCTCACAAACTTGGTGAACTCATTCTCAACAACTTTCTCCACCTCACTATCATCAACACAATCTAACAATGAAGGAGTAGTAATGATGGTGGTTTTGATGTTAGGAGTTACCTTGTTGATACCTTTGTCCATGAGACACTTGGCCATGGTGTTTTCATTGGGGGCGCCGAAGAGAGACACTTTGGAGGGGGAAGATGTAGCAATGGCAATGGTTGCCGTTGCCATTCCTTCTCCACTTGTATCTTCCTCGTCATCATCAGAGGTGTACTCTTCACATGCCACCAACCCCTTTGGAGGAGACTTCTTGGTGAAGTTGTTCTTGCTAGGGAAAGACTTGGCTTTGTCTTTGCGAATGAGTTTGCCACCATTATCTTCCCCCTTCTCGTAGGGGCACTCCATCACAAAGTGAGTCACATTGCCGCAATTGTAGCTAGTCCTTACTCGTTGCTTGTTCTTTGACCCACTTGAGTTGTTCTTGGTGAAGTTGGGCCTTGAGTTCCTCTTGTTGCTCCAAAATTGCCTTGACGCAAGAGCCATGTGCTCATGGTAGGCATATTTGGTGTCCTCGGGGCAACACTCCTCTTCTTCTTCCTCTTCTTCTTCCGGAATGGCCTTAGCCTTCAAAGCAAGGGTGGGAGTTGAAGGAAATATGCCCTAGAGGCAATAATAAAGTTATTATTTATTTCCTTATATCATGATAAAATTTTATTATTCATGCTAGAATTGTATTAACCGGAAACATAATACTTGTGTGAATACATAGACAAACAGAGTGTCACTAGTATGCCTCTACTAAGACTAGCTCGTTGATCAAAGATGGTTATGTTTCCTAACCATAGACATGAGTTGTCATTTGATTGACGGGATCACATCATTAGGAGAATGATGTGTAGGAGATATGCCCTAGAGGCAATAAT
Organism: Thinopyrum elongatum; assembly: GCA_011799875.1. Lineage (NCBI taxonomy): Eukaryota > Viridiplantae > Streptophyta > Magnoliopsida > Poales > Poaceae > Thinopyrum > Thinopyrum elongatum. Next base: position 606,368,362 of record CM022299.1, read on the forward strand.
AAATGTTATTGATTATCTCCCTGTTCATAATTAGGTTTATGTTCCATGCTATAACTGCTATGGTTCTCGGGTCTGCAATAAAACGAGGCTTGGAGGAAAACTCATATGCACGTGTGGGATAATAAACGATAAAATGTATTCCTAGTCAAGCCTCTATGACTAGCTCAAGTGCTGCATGATGGTTCTGTTTTCCTGATCATGGGCATGTCTATGCCAGCAACTTTGAGGGCACAATGTTAGAAGAACATTTGTGTTGAATCGACCCGATTGATGTTATGCTATGAGATACATTCGTCACAAGTTAATGGTTAATAACACAGAGATGGTTAATGTTTGCATGATTCCTTAGACCATGAGAGTATCGAGTTTCTTCATGCTTGCTTCATGAACTTTGGGGTTTGTTAAACGTCATCCGTAAATGGGTGGCTATTACGGCGGCTTACGGGTTCATGGAAAAGTATGTCAAGTAACTTGATAGCTCAAGATTGGGATTTGCTCCTCCGACGATGGAGAGATATCTCTGGGCCCTCTCGGTGTTACGGTATCCATCATCGTCTGGCCAGACACTTTGTGATTTGATCACGGGGATGCCGCAACACGGTAACGAGAAAAGAGAACAATACCGGTAACGAGGTAACTAGCATAGTGGACAATTTGTTGATCCACGGGAATGCCAACATGTCTCACCTCGGGTATTTGTAACATATCGCGAAGCAACAGGAATAGCACACGGCAACTGGAGGTTCACTCGAATATTTATTCGTGTGGGTATAGGGGTCAATATGGGTGTCCACGGCTCCGATGTTGATCATTGATCGGAAAGAGTTCCGGTCATGTCTATACTTCACCAAACCTATAGGGTCACGCGCTTGAGGGTCATCTATCTGTTGAACGCTAGACAGGGAGTCTGAGAGAAAGTCACCGAAAATGTTTCGGAGACAACGGAAGAGTTCCGAGAGAGAGAACACCGAAAGAGTTTCGGTAAAACCGAAAAGTTGTTTCGGAATATATTATTTGGTCAAAAAGGGTTTCGGCACCGCCTGGAAATTTTCAGAGGATGCCAGAATTGGTCTGGGAACTTCTGGGTATTTTCAGAGGGAAAAACCGGACATGTTCCGAAACTGCCGTAACCGCTGTTGATGCTTTCCGCTGATAAAAACCACCGCACCGAAAATGTTTCGGATCGTGCCCAGAATAATTTTAGAGGGTGCTAGAAATGTTCTGGGACCTTCTGGAATTTTTCAGAAAAAGTTTCGCGGAAAACATCTTGTCTCAGCGCGAGGGGACAAGATCCCACGAATCGGGGGTTGCATGTTTGGTGGCTTTTTGTCTAGGGAGCATGCATGTTTCATGGAGACATGTTGGTGGCTTGTTGGGGGGGCCCCCCATGGGGGGGGACAAGATGTGGGCCGGCCCAAGGGCTGCCATGGTGGTGTCCCCTTGGTGCCCCCCTTGTGTTACCATTATGCCCTTTCATGTGTGACATGAAGCTTGGGTATTTTGGTATTTCAACATCCCACCCCACCCCTTGCCTTGGCCTATAAAAGGAGGAGTTGGGGCTGCCATCTCCTTCATCCCCTTGCTCTCATACTCATGCCATGCAATTATCTGGCTTCTCTCTCCCTCCCACGAAAAGAGTTTCGTAGAGCCGAAGGGCTGTCCGAGTGACCGTTCGAGTTTCGAAGGTCCTCCCGAAGGGCTGTCCGCGACACCGTCCGAGGGACTGTTCGACCGCCTCCCGGAGGGCTGTCCGAAGGGAAGACGAGGGTATACATCCTCGCGGTTGGGAGGTTGTAAATCCTAGCTGCGGGGATCTGCACCGCCGATCGTCATCGACTCTACTTCCGCTGCGCTACGAGTCGGTAACGAAACAGATCAAAACCTTGTATGCAGTCTCCATAGTGGTCCTGGGCTGGTGCGTAGGTCGGAAAATTTTTGTTTTCTGCTTCGTTACCCTACAGTGGCATCATGAGCCGTGTTATGCGTAGATGCAGGTTGCGATCTAGAATACATGGAGATGTATGGGTGTTGCACAATATAATTAGGTAGTAGATGAGTTCTATTACTGAAAATTATTTGTGCGGGTAGCAGATGAAATCTGTTACCCGATGTTCTTGTTGCTTCCCTCGAATTTGCGTAGTCCTGATCTTGACAGCATTGTGGAATCTGACAAAGTTCTGGCAATCCGCGATCCTTTCATGCTGCTCCTGAGTATGCTGATTGACAGATCAACGAAGTGCTAACAGTTCTTTGGGTTCCACTTTAGTTAAAGAAAGAGGGATGTTTCGCAAACGAAAGGGCAATGCAGATATGATCTGCACGGGGGTCATGCGTATGACGAAGTTTAGTATGGGGCTCGAGATTTTATTATCTCGGTTTTCATACACCCTGGAAAGTTAATCTAGCGACTTGAATAATCATACTTGATGATGAACGTTGGTAGCTTCGGTTTGTTTCGAAACCTTAGAAGCCACTTAAAACAGTTTTTGCATGAACCGATTAGAGGCGTCTAACTTGGTTTTGCAGGATGGTTTGCATGTGCATATGATGTGGTATAGCAGTGCTCATATTAATTTGATTATGTATGAGATGACTATATAATGTAAATTGATTAACATGACCTGCGTGTCATGATTCGGCATGATGGCTGGAGCCATATGATTGCACTTTAATGACCTGCGTGTCAACCTTTGGTAATGCACTTATTTTATTAGCTATAGAGATAGCAATATTATCCGGTGCATCGACAAGGTGGTGGCAATCTTCGCGAAGGTGAACACCAACGCGAATGCCGAAGACGAAGAAATGAAAGACTTCTCCGTCAGAAAGGGCTATACCATATCGTGCTAATTATGAATTTCCTGAGAGGTTTATCCCTTATGGTGCACCCTTCTTGATTGCGCGGTAGTCGCTTTTATTAGGGTGATCTCTCACAAAAATATCAAGTAGTTAGTGTTCTCCCAAGTGTACCACCATCTACAACACGTATCTTTTCGGGGTGCGCCATGTACACATGAGCACGAACGATTAGAGAGGTGTAAGGCGGGTGAAGGTCAGACCTCACTGCGTGATCACTTGGTTGTCTTGACGTTCAGGCAGGACAGTCCTGAGCTCGGAACACACGCATCGAAAGATGGACAAGAGTCACATAGAGATGTGATTGGCAAGTTGGCCTACCGATTGAAATTCACGTCATCAGTGATGAACCCGTCAATGGCGTTGAATTGATATGCGGATCTTGAATCACTCACAATCAATTATGAGAGATATTGATTTGAGTGGGAGCACACTGTTGAATTAACTTGTTTAATTCTCAGTGCAATTAATTATGAACATTGTCTAAGTGTGGTTTGCTTAATAGTTGTAGAATAATGGCTCGCGTTTCCACCTTCCCTATTAAAATTGAATAGCTGTTATATATCTGGTTAAAACTTTACGGTTGGTAACGTAATGTGAGGATTGTCCTCAAGAGTGCCGAGAAGGACTTTGTCCTATCGCATACTTTCGGTATTCTCCCGCTAATGCTATGGATCATGTGACTCTCGTCCTTCGATCCAAAAGCTAGAATTCCTTTTTCAGTCAATTGCAATACGTTTGCTTCCATGAGACCCGAACTTCGAAAGTTTGGATAGTTATGTGATAGTCATGGAATCTGAAAATCATTTTCAGAGATAGACAAAGGCTAAAAGATATGAGATATCCAAAGCAATGTTTGTTGGCAAACTATTAGTAAAGGAGTTTACTATGCATTAGACTGATATGAAAGGGATCCAGTAGAACGCCTGTCATGTAAATGAAGGTGAATAAAACAACAACTTAAAGAGGAAGGAAATGTCCGAAGGGTGTTAGTGAGACTTTCACGCCTAGGAAAGTCCGGGGCTAACGCCACTCTTAAGTTGAGTGCTTCTTCTGAGAGTAGGAGAAATACTAAAAGTTAAACTGTTAGAAGTATAAAGGCAAAAGGAAAAAAGACTGGAATATCCAGCTCATGTATGAATGTCATACAAGTTTTTGATGTATAGAAGGCTGGTCAAAGATATAGTTCTTGGGAATTATGATTAAATTGTTAATCACTGATTTTTGGGTATTGTGAGTTAATCACAAAGATACCCGCTCAATTGCATTCTGTTGCAACTCGATGTAAGAACTACTATGGCCTAAAAGACTAGCCAGGAATGAGGTTGAGATACACACATGGAACATAGTAAATGTTACTATACCTTCCATCGGTGTATTACCCATGTATTTACTTTCATAATTCATTTTAGAGTTTCACACTCTAGCCTTTTGCATAAGGTATGTTGCAAGAAGGTTGTTCATAAGAGAACTTTTGATGTTCGGTGTTATGAATAACATAAGGGCCATATTTTCATTATGAATGAGATGTATGTTATGAATATTGATAATAATATATTACCTCTGGATTTACATTCATAATTCAGTTTAGAGTTTTACACTCTAGCCCCTTGCACAATGTTGTTGCAAAAAGAGTTGTTCATAAAAACAACAATTGTTGTTTAGTATTATGAATAACATGAAGGGCCATACTTCCATCCAAGATGGGATGTATGTTATGAATATTGATGGTAAAATGATACATCCATAACACTGACGCTAAATGTCGTAAGACTAAGAGAATACCACACAAGTGTGGCACTACATTTGGTCACATTGGAGAAACCCGCATGGATAAATTCCATTATGATGGATTTTTTGAAGTCCTTTGATTTTGAATCATCTGACACTTGCAACTTTCCTCCGAAAAGTGAAGTGACTGAAATACCGTTCACAGGCCATAAGGAACGGACAACAAACTTATCGGTGATCATACATTTGATGTGTGTAGTCCGATAAATGTTGTTAGTAGTGGATTTATCTATCTTCAGAAATGACTCAAGTAGATATGTGGATATTTACTTGATGAGATGTAAGTCTGGATCTTTTGAATTCATTCGAAAGGTTTTGAAAAATGAAGTAGAAGTTATTGTAACAAGAAAATTCTGTTTCTACAATTCAATTGCAGAAAGGAATAATTGAGTTACAAGTTTAGCGAATGTCTGATGAGTTGTGAAAAGAGTTTCATAACTTACACCTCCCGGAACACCACTGTGAGTGAAAAGTCCGTGAAGGTGTAATCGAACCATTTATGACATGGTAAGATCAAAGATGACATAAATAAATTTGCCATTATCCCTTTTAAAAAGTGATGCTTTAGAGACTGCGGCTTTTACACTGAAAAGAGCTCCATCGGGTCTGTTGAAATGACACCATGGTATGGTACGCCCAACCATGTTATATCTTTTCTTAACATTTGGAATATGGGGCTTGTGTAAAAGGTTACAAACCTATTCCAAATCAGACAAGTGCTACTTTGTAGGTTATCCCAAGTCATTGGGTATTCCTCCCTCACTATACCGAGGCAAATAGGTTTGCCACAAAGAACGGTATGCTTTTTGAAGAAAATGGTTCTTTCAAAAAGGTGAGTGGGCGAATAGTGCAACTCGACAAGATAAACAGTATCTTCGTCATCAGATCAAAGGAAAGAGACCTTGGAAGTAATTCCAGGTTTCCTACTGCGACTGATACGGAAGTCTCTACAATAAAATGTATGGACTTCGGTCGAACTTGCAGCTGAACCACGTAGGCAAAGCTCATGCAAACCTATCAGGTGCGCAGACGAGATATTGTTGTTGGACAATAGTATACCTACGATACACAAGGAAGTGTTGATGGGCCCTGACTCCGGAATTGGCTAAATGCCAATACAATCCGAGATAGTTTCCATATAAATGTTTCAAGATTAAAATCTTGATACACCTTTCGGAAGACTTAGAGTCTAACGAATTTTATGGAACTTAAAACTGATACGGATAAAAATGTTTTATCCATAAAGCTCGACTTGTTGCAATAACAAGTTCAAGGAGTTGACTACGATGAGGTTGTTTCACCGTAGCGATGCTTAAAGTCGGTTTGGGTTGAACTAGCAATTAATACATATTTCAGTCATGAGATATGAAACATGGATGACAATAGGATTTCCATATGATGGAAATAAAACCAAGGACTTGCATGTGTTACAGTCCAAGGTATTTTGTCAGTCCAGAGGATGCTAGTAAGTATGCAAACTTCAGAGTTCCAGCAATGGACAGAAGAGAGCAAAGTGGAGTTGGAATCTTCGTGATTTGATGAAATGGTCAAAAGGGTTTTTTGACTTCATCAATGGGTAACGAAGATGCTTGTGATTCAAGAAAGTAAGTGGGAGCATAATAATATTTCTAAAAACGTTGTGTGCTTGACACATTGTTAATTGGAAATAAATTTCTTGACATGAATTAGGACTTCATTTGAAAATAATTTTTCGATGAAGTACTTAGGCTAAATAGCCTCGATATTAGGCATGATGATCTATGGAGATAGATTTACCTGATGGGGCTAAGCAAAGATACATATTGACAAGATGCTAAAACCTTTTAGCATTTAAAACGCCAAGGAGTGATTCTTGCCGAAGTCACGTGGAAAGAGTTTTTGCAAGACTCGGTGTCCCTAAACACTGATGAGCAAAATACATGATGGAGATTCCACACACTCTTGTGTTTGGATTAATCATGTATTCCATGGTATGTAAAACAACCAGATATGTCCAATACTCCAAAGTTGTTGCGAGTATAGATACCAAAGTGATCAAAAGTACTGATCATGGGACAACAGTGAAAAAGGGTCATTGAGTACTATAGTAGCACTGATGACATGTTTTCTCACAAGTGGAGATCATGAAGAGTTCGTTGTAAAAGGTTACATCGATACAGTCTTCATCATTTCTCCATGCGATTTTCGATTTAAATTGAGGGTTTTTTGTGTAACACACAATATGGTGGCACAGTTAGTTGGAATTTGTTCCAAACAAGTTACTGTGGCGAATTCTATAACATAGGTGAAGTATGTTGCCGCTTTTAAAAGCGACAAAGAAGATGTTGAATCATATAGTTCATTCATGAACTTAGTATGGTTCCAAGATGGCTTTTGTCAATGGGACACTACTGCAGGTAGTTGCTTCATAACTCAGTCTGAGGAATCCAGGTTCGACCTGTGATTCACATACATACAAAACCAAGTCCACACAAAATATGAATTTTGTGAAAGCGTGAAAACGCAAGGATATGCAAAGATACACACGGATCTGAAGTTGTCAGATTCGTTGGACATCAGGCTATACCACAAGCGAAGCATATTTACACCGGTGTGCCACAGGTGTAAAGTGCATTAGCATTAACTAGATTATTGACTCTAGTGCAAGTGGGAGTCTGTAGGAGATATGCCCTAGAGGCAATAATAAATGTTATTGATTATCTCCCTGTTCATAATTAGGTTTATGTTCCATGCTATAACTGCTATGGTTCTCGGGTCTGCAATAAAACGAGGCTTGGAGGAAAACTCATATGCACGTGTGGGATAATAAACGATAAAATGTATTCCTAGTCAAGCCTCTATGACTAGCTCAAGTGTTGCATGATGGTTCTGTTTTCCTGATCATGGGCATGTCTATGCCAGCAACTTTGAGGGCACAATGTTAGAAGAACATTTGTGTTGAATCGACCCGATTGATGTTATGCTATGAGATACATTCGTCACAAGTTAATGGTTAATAACACAGAGATGGTTAATGTTTGCATGATTCCTTAGACCATGAGAGTATCGAGTTTCTTCATGCTTGCTTCATGAACTTTGGGGTTTGTTAAACGTCATCCGTAAATGGGTGGCTATTACGGCGGCTTACGGGTTCATGGAAAAGTATGTCAAGTAACTTGATAGCTCAAGATTGGGATTTGCTCCTCCGACGATGGAGAGATATCTCTGGGCCCTCTCGGTGTTACGGTATCCATCATCGTTTGGCCAGACACTTTGTGATTTGATCACGGGGATGCCGCAATACGGTAACGAGAAAAGAGAACAATACCGGTAACGAGGTAACTAGCATAGTGGACAATTTGTTGATCCATAGGAATGCCAACATGTCTCACCTCGGGTATTTGTAACATATCGCGAAGCAACAGGAATAGCACACGGCAACTGGAGGTTCACTCGAATATTTATTCGTGTGGGTATAGGGGTCAATATGGGTGTCCACGGCTCCGATGTTGATCATTGATCGGAAAGAGTTCCGGTCATGTCTATACTTCACTGAACCTATAGGGTCACACGCTTAAGGGTCATCTATCTGTTGAACGCTAGACAGGGAGTTTGAGAGAAAGTCACCGAAAATGTTTCGGAGACAACGGAAGAGTTCCGAGAGAGAGAACACCGAAAGAGTTTCGGTAAAACCGAAAAGTTGTTTCGGAATATATTATTTGGTCAAAAAGGGTTTCGGCACCGCCTGGAAATTTTCAGAGGATGCCAGAATTGGTCTGGGAACTTCTGGGAATTTTCAGAGAGAAAAACCGGAAATGTTCCGAAACTGCCGTAACCGCTGTTGATGCTTTCCGCTGATAAAAACCACCGCACCGAAAATGTTTCGGATCGTGCCCAGAATAATTTTAGAGGGTGCTAGAAATGTTCTGGGACCTTCTGGAATTTTTCAGAAAAAGTTTCGCGGAAAACATCTTGTCTCAGCGCGAGGGGACAAGATCCCACGAATCGGGGGTTGCATGTTTGGTGGCTTTTTGTCTAGGGAGCATGCATGTTTCATGGAGACATGTTGGTGGCTTGTTGGGGGGGCCCCCCATGGGGGGGGGGCAAGATGTGGGCCGGCCCAAGGGCTGCCATGGTGGTGTCCCCTTGGTGCCCCCCTTGTGTTACCATTATGCCCTTTCATGTGTGACATGAAGCTTGGGTATTTTGGTATTTCAACATCCCACCCCACCCCTTGCCTTGGCCTATAAAAGGAGGAGTTGGGGCTGCCATCTCCTTCATCCCCTTGCTCTCATACTCATGCCATGCAATTATCTGGCTTCTCTCTCCCTCCCACGAAAAGAGTTTCGTAGAGCCGAAGGGCTGTCCGAGTGACCGTTCGAGTTTCGAAGGTCCTCCCGAAGGTCTGTCCGCGACACCGTCCGGGGGACTGTTCGACCGCCTCCCGGAGGGCTGTCCGAAGGGAAGATGAGGGTATACATCCTCGCGGTTGGGAGGTTGTAAATCCTAGCTGCGGGGATCTGCACCGCCGATCGTCATCGACTCTACTTCCGCTGCGCTACGAGTCGGTAACGAAACAGATCAAAACCTTGTATGCAGTCTCCATAGTGGTCCTGGGCTGGTGCGTAGGTCGGAAATTTTTTGTTTTCTGCTGCGTTATCTTACATGATGTGATTGACTTGACCCATTCCGTTAGCTTAGCACTCGATCGTTTAGTATTCTGCTATTGCTTTCTTCATGACTTATACATGTTCCTATGACTATGAGATTATGCAACTCCCGTTTACCGGAGGAACACTTTGTGTGCTACCAAACGTCACAACGTAACTGGGTGATTATAAAGGTGCTCTACAGGTGTCTCCGAAGGTACTTGTTGGGTTGGCGTATTTCGAGATTAGGATTTGTCACTCCGATTGTCGGAGAGGTATCTTAGGGCCCACTCAGTAATGCACATCACTATAAGCCTTGCAAGCATTGTAACTAATGAGTTAGTTGCGGGATGATGTATTACGGAACGAGTAAAGAGACTTGCCGGTAACGAGATTGAACTAGGTATTGAGATACCGACGATCGAATCTCGGGTAAGTAACATACCGATGACAAAGGGAACAGATGTATGTTGTTATGCGGTTTGACCGATAAAGATCTTCGTAGAATATGTAGGAGCCAATATGAGCATCCAGGTTCCGCTATTGGTTATTGACCGGAGACGTGTCTCGGTCATGTCTACATAGTTCTCGAACCCGTAGGGTCCGCACGCTTAAAGTTTGATGACAGTTATATTATGAGTTTATGTGTTTTGATGTACCGAAGGTAGTTCGGAGTCCCGGATGTGATCACGGACATGACGAGGAGTCTCGAAATGGTCGAGACATAAAGATCGATATATTGGACGACTATGTACGGACACCGGAAGGGTTCCGGAAGGTTTCGGACATTTACCGGAGAACCGGGGGGTTACCGGAACCTCCCGGGGGGTTTATTGGGCCATGATGGGCCTTAGTGGAGAAGAGGAAGGGAGGCAAGGCAGGCCGCGCCCCCCCCTCTGGTCCGAATTGGACTAGGAGGGGGGGCGGCGCCCCCTCTTTCCTTCTCTCCCTCTCTCCCTTCCTTCCCCTCTCCTTGTTGGAATAGGAAAAAGGGGAGTCCTACTCCCGGTGGGAGTAGGACTCCTCCGTGGCGCGCCTCCTCCTGGCCGGCCGGCCTCCTCCCCCTGGTCCTTTATATACGGGGGCAGGGGGGCACCTCTAGACACAACAATTGATCTGTTGATCTCTTAGCCATGTGCGGTGCCCCCTTCCACCATAATCCACCTCGATCATATCGTAGCGGTGCTTAGGCGAAGCCCTGCGTCGGTAGCAACATCATCACCGTCACCACGCCGTCGTGCTGACGGAACTCTCCCTCGAAGCTCGGCTGGATCGGAGCTCGTGGGACGTCATCGAGTTGAACGTGTGCTGAACTCGGAGGTGCCGTGCGTTCGGTACTTGGATCGGTCGGATCGTGAAGACGTACGACTACATCAACCGCGTTGTGCTAATGCTTCCGCTTTCGGTCTACGAGGGTACGTAGACACACTCTCCCCTCTCGTTGCTATGCATCACCATGATCTTGCGTGTGCGTAGGAAATTTTTGAAATTACTGCGTTCCCCAACAGTGGCATCCGAGCCAGGTTTTATGCGTTGATGTTATATGCACGAGTAGAACACAAGTGAGTTGTGGGCGATACAAGTCATACTGCTTACCAGCATGTCATACTTCGGTTCGGCGGTATTGTTGGATGAAGCGGCCCGGACCGACATTACGCGTACGCTTACGCGAGACTGGTTCTACCGACGTGCTTTGCACACAGGTGGCTGGCGGGTGTCAGTTTATCCAACTTTAGTTGAACCAAGTGTGGCTACGCCCGGTCCTTGAGAAGGTTAAAACAGCACTAACTTGATGAACTATCGTTGTGGTTTTGATGCGTAGGTAAGAACGGTTCTTGCTCAGCCCGTAGCAGCCACGTAAAAATTGCAACAACAAAGTAGAGGACGTCTAACTTGTTTTTGCAGGGCATGTTGTGATGTGATATGGTCAAGGCATGATGCTATATTTTATTGTATGAGATGATCATGTTTTGTAACTGAGTTATCGGCAACTGGCAGGAGCCATATGGTTGTCGCTTTATTGTATGCAATGTAATCGCCCTGTAATGCTTTACTTTATCACTAAGCGGTAGCGATAGTCGTAGAGGCATAAGTTGGCGAGACGACAACGATGCTACGATGGAGATCAAGGTGTCGCGCCGGTGACAATGGTGATCATGACGGTGCTTCGGAGATGAAGATCACAAGCACAAGATGATGATGGCCATATCATATCACTTATATTGATTGCATGTGATGTTTATCTTTTATGCATCTTATCTTGCTTTGATTGACGGTAGCATTATAAGATGATCTCTCACTAAATTATCAAGGTATAAGTGTTCTCCCTGAGTATGCACCGTTGCGAAAGTTCTTCGTGCTGAGACACCACGTGATGATCGGGTGTGATAGGCTCTATGTTCAAATACAACGGGTGCAAAACAGTTGCACACGCGGAATACTCAGGTTAAACTTGACGAGCCTAGCATATAACAGATATGGCCTCGGAACACTGAGACCGAAAGGTCGAGCGTGAATCATATAGTAGATATGATCAACATAGTGATGTTCACCATTGAAACTACTCCATCTCACGTGATGATCGGACATGGTTTAGTTGATTTGGATCACGTGATCACTTAGAGGATTAGAGGGATGTCTATCTAAGTGGGAGTTCTTAAGTAATATGATTAAATTGAACTTAAATTTATCATGAACTTAGTACCTGATAGTATCTTGCTTGTCTATGTTGTTGTAGATAGATGGCCCGTGCTGTTGTTCCGTTGAATTTTAATGCGTTCCTTGAGAAAGCAAAGTTGAAAGATGATGGTAGCAATTACACGGACTGGGTCCGTAACTTGAGGATTATCCTCATTGCTGCACAGAAGAATTACGTCCTGGAAGCACCGCTGGGTGCCAGGCCTGCTGCAGGAGCAACACCAGATGTTATGAATGTCTGGCAGAGCAAAGCTGATGACTACTCGATAGTTCAGTGTGCCATGCTTTACGGCTTAGAACCGGGTCTTCAATGACGTTTTAAACGTCATGGAGCATATGAGATGTTCCAGGAGTTGAAGTTAATATTTAAAGCAAATGCCCGGATTGAGAGATATGAAGTCTCCAATAAGTTCTATAGCTGCAAGATGGAGGAGAATAGTTCTGTCAGTGTGCATATACTCAAAATGTCTGGGTATAATAATCACTTGATTCAGCTGGGAGTTAATCTTCCAGATGATAGCGTCATTGACAGAATTCTCCAATCACTGCCACCAAGCTACAAGAGCTTCGTGATGAACTATAATATGCAAGGGATGGAAAAGGCTATTCCCGAGCTCTTCGCAATGCTAAAGGCTGCGGAGGTAGAAATCAAAAAGGAGCATCAAGTGTTGATGGTTAACAAAACCACCAGTTTCAAGAAAAAGGGCAAAGGGAAGAAGAAGGGGAACTTCAAGAAGAACGGCAAACAAGTTGCTGCTCAGGAGAAGAAACACAAGTCTGGACCTAAGCCTGAGACTGATTGCTTCTACTGCAAGCAGACTGGTCACTGGAAGCGGAACTGCCCCAAGTATTTGGCGGATAAGAAGGATGGCAAGGTGAACAAAGGTATATGTGATATACATGTTATTGATGTGTACCTTACTAATGCTCGCAGTAGCACCTGGGTATTTGATACTGGTTCTATTGCTAATATTTGCAACTCGAAACATGGACTACGGATTAAGCGAAGATTGGCTAAGAACGAGGTGACGATGCGCGTGGGAAATGGTTCCAAAGTCGATGTGATCGTAGTCGGCACACTACCTCTACATCTACCTTCGGGATTAGTTTTAGACCTAAATAATTGTTATTTGGTGCCAGCGTTGAGCATGAACATTATATCTGGATCTTGTTTGATGCGAGACGGTTATTCATTTAAATCAGAGAATAATGGTTGTTCTATTTATATGAGTAATATCTTTTATGTTCATGCACCCTTAAAGAGTGGTCTATTTTTGTTGAATCTCGATAGTAGTGATACACATATTCATAATATTGAAACCAAAAGATGCAGAGTTGATAATGATAGTGCAACTTATTTGTGGCACTGCCGTTTGGGTCATATCGGTGTAAAGCGCATGAAGAAACTCCATACTGATGGACTTTTGGAACCACTTGATTATGAATCACTTGGTACTTGTGAACCCTGCCTCATGGGCAAGATGACTAAAACGCCGTTCTCCGGAACTATGGAGCGAGCAACTGATTTGTTGGAGATCATACATACTGATGTATGTGGTCCAATGAATGTTGAGGCTCGCGGCGGGTATCGTTATTTTCTCACCTTCACAGATGATTTGAGCAGATATGGGTATATCTACTTGATGAAGTATAAGTCTGAAACATTTGAAAAGTTCAAAGAATTCCAGAGTGAAGTGGAAAATCATCGTAACAAGAAAATAAAGTTTCTACGATCTGATCGTGGAGGAGAATATTTGAGTTATGAGTTTGGTCTTCATTTGAAACAATGCGGAATAGTTTCGCAACTCACGCCACCCGGAACACCACAGCGTAATGGTGTGTCCGAACGTCGTAATCGTACTTTACTAGATATGGTGCGATCTATGATGTCTCTTACTGATTTACCGCTATTGTTTTGGGGTTATGCTCTAGAGACTACTACATTCACATTAAATAGGGCACCATCTAAATCCGTTGAGACGACGCCTTATGAACTGTGGTTTGGCAAGAAACCAAAGTTGTCGTTTCTTAAAGTTTGGGGCTGCGATGCTTATGTGAAAAAGCTTCAACCTGATAAGCTCGAACCCAAATCGGAGAAATGTGTCTTCATCGGATACCCAAAAGAGACTGTTGGGTACACCTTCTATCACAGGTCCGAAGGCAAGATTTTTGTTGCTAAGTTTGGATCCTTTCTAGAGAAGGAGTTTCTCTCGAAAGAAGTGAGTGGGAGGAAAGTAGAACTTGATGAGGTAACTGTACCTGCTTCCTTATTGGAAAGTAGTTCATCACAGAAATCTGTTCCTATGACTCCTACACCAATTAGTGAGGAAGTTAATGATGATGATCATGAAACTTCGGATCAAGTTGTTACTGAACCTCGTAGGTCAACCAGAGTAAAATCCGCACCAGAGTGGTACGGTAATCCTGTTCTGGAGGTTATGTTACTAGACCATGACGAACCTACGAACTATGAAGAAGCGATGGTGAGCCCAGATTCCGCAAAATGGCTTGAAGCCATGAAATCTGAGATGGGATCCATGTATGAGAACAAAGTGTGGACTTTGGTTGACTTGCCCGATGATCGGCAAGCAATTGAGAATAAATGGATCTTCAAGAAGAAGACTGACGCTGATGGTAATGTTACTGTCTATAAAGCTCGACTTGTTGCAAAAGATTTTCGACAAGTTCAAGGGATTGACTACGATGAGACTTTCTCACCCGTAGCGATGCTTAAGTCTGTCCGAATCATGTTAGCAATTGCCGCATTTTATGATTATGAAATTTGGCAAATGGATGTTAAAACTGCATTCCTGAATGGATTTCTGGAAGAAGAGTTTTATATGATGCAACCGAAAGGTTTTATCGATTCAAAGGGAGCTAACAAAGTGTGCAAGCTCCAGCGATCCATTTATGGACTGGTGCAAGCCTCTCGGAGTTGGAATAAACGTTTTGATAGTGTGATCAAAGCATATGGTTTTATACAGACTTTTGGAGAAGCCTGTATTTACAAGAAAGTGAGTGGGAGCTCTGTAGCATTTCTGATATTATATGTGGATGACATATTGTTGATCGGAAATGATATAAAATTTCTGGATAGCATAAAGGGATATTTGAACAAAAGTTTTTCTATGAAGGACCTCGGTGAAGCTGCTTATATATTGGGCATCAAGATCTATAGAGATAGATCAAGACGCTTAATTGGACTTTCACAAAGCACATACCTTGACAAAGTTTTGAAGAAGTTCAAAATGGATCAAGCAAAGAAAGGGTTCTTGCCTGTGTTACAAGGTGTGAAGTTGAGTAAGACTCAATGCCCGACCACTGCAGAAGATAGAGAGAAAATGAAAGATGTTCCCTATGCTTCAGCCATAGGCTCTATCATGTATGCGATGCTGTGTACCAGACCTGATGTGTGCCTTGCTATTAGTTTAGCAAGGAGGTACCAAAGTAATCCAGGAGTGGATCACTGGACAGCGGTCAAGAACATCCTGAAATACCTGAAAAGGACTAAGGATATGTTTCTCGTTTATGGAGGTGACAAAGAGCTCATCGTAAACGGTTACGTCAATGCAAGCTTTGACACTGATCCGGACGATTCTAAATCGCAAACCGGGTACGTGTTTATATTGAATGGTGGAGCTGTCAGTTGGACAAGTTCTAAACAAAGCGTCGTGGCGGGATCTACGTGTGAAGCGGAGTACATAGCTGCTTCAGAAGCAGCAAATGAAGGAGTCTGGATGAAGGAGTTCATATCCGATCTAGGTGTCATACCTAGTGCATCGGGTCCAATGAAAATCTTTTGTGACAATACTGGTGCAATTGCCTTGGCAAAGGAATCCAGATTCCACAAGAGAACCAAACACATCAAGAGACGTTTGAACTCCATCCGGGATCAAGTCTAGGTGGGAGACATAGAGATTTGCAAGATACATACGGATCTGAATGTTGCAGATCCGTTGACTAAGCCTCTTCCACGAGCAAAACATGATCAGCACCAAGACTCCATGGGTGTTAGAATCATTACTGTGTAATCTAGATTATTGACTCTAGTGCAAGTGGGAGACTGAAGGAAATATGCCCTAGAGGCAATAATAAAGTTATTATTTATTTCCTTATATCATGATAATAGTTTATTATTCATGCTAGAATTGTATTAACCGGAAACATAATACTTGTGTGAATACATAGACAAACAGAGTGTCACTAGTATGCCTCTACTAAGACTAGCTCGTTGATCAAAGATGGTTATGTTTCCTAACCATAGACATGAGTTGTCATTTGATTGACGGGATCACATCATTAGGAGAATGATGTGATTGACTTGACCAATTCCGTTAGCTTAGCACTCGATCGTTTAGTATTCTGCTATTGCTTTCTTCATGACTTATACATGTTCCTATGACTATGAGATTATGCAACTCCCATTTACCGGAGGAACACTTTGTGTGCTACCAAATGTCACAACGTAACTGGGTGATTATAAAGGTGCTCTACAGGTGTCTCCGAAGGTACTTGTTGGGTTGGCGTATTTCGAGATTAGGATATGTCACTCCGATTGTCGGAGAGGTATCTCAGGGCCCACTCAGTAATGCACATCACTATAAGCCTTGCAAGCATTGTAACTAATGAGCTAGTTGCGGGATGATGTATTACGGAACGAGTAAAGAGACTTGCCGGTAACGAGATGGAACGAGGTATTGAGATACCGATGATCGAATCTCGGGTAAGTAACATACCGATGACAAAGGGAACAGACGTATGTTGTTATGCGGTTTGACCGATAAAGATCTTCGTAGAATATGTAGGAGCCAATATGAGCATCCAGGTTCCGCTATTGGTTATTGACCGGAGACGTGTCTCGGTCATGTCTACATAGTTCTCGAACCCGTAGGGTCCGCACGCTTAAAGTTTGATGACGGTTATATTATGAGTTTATGTGTTTTGATGTACCGAAGGTAGTTTGGAGTCCCGGATGTGATCACGGACATGACAAGGAGTCTCGAAATGGTCGAGACATAAAGATCGATATATTGGATGACTATGTACGGACACCGGAAGGGTTCCGGAAGGTTTCGGACATTTACCGGAGAACCGGGGGGTTACCGGAACCTCCCGGGGGGTTTATTGGGCCATGATGGGCCTTAGTGGAGAAGAGGAAGGGAGGCAAGGCAGGCCGCGCGCCCCCCTCCCCTCTAGTCCGAATTGGACTAGGAGGGGGGGGGGCGGCGCCCCCTCTTTCCTTCTCTCCCTCTCTCCCTTCCTTCCCCTCTCCTTGTTGGAATAGGAAAAAGGGGAGTCCTACTCCCTGTGGGAGTAGGACTCCTCCGTGGCGCGCCTCCTCCTGGCCGGCCGGCCTCCTGCCCCTGGTCCTTTATATACGGGGGCAGGGGGGCACCTCTAGACACAACAATTGATCTGTTGATCTCTTAGCCGTGTGCGGTGCCCCCTTCCACCATAATCCACCTCGATCATATCGTAGCGGTGCTTAGGCGAAGCCCTGCATCGGTAGCAACATCATCACCGTCACCACGCCGTCGTGCTGACGGAACTCTCCCTCGAAGCTCGGCTGGATCGGAGCTCGTGGGACGTCATCGAGTTGAACGTGTGCTTAACTCGGAGGTGCCGTGCGTTCGGTACTTGGATCGGTCAGATCGTGAAGACGTACGACTACATCAACCGCGTTGTGCTAACGCTTCCGCTTTCGGTCTACGAGGGTACGTGGACACACTCTCCCCTCTCGTTGCTATGCATCACCATGATCTTGCGTGTGCGTAGGAAATTTTTGAAATTACTGCGTTCCCCAACAGGAGTGCTTTTCTTTGACCGAACATGAGCAAGAGCATTGTCGGTGGTCTTGTTCATGATGTTCATGGCAATAAACTCATCCAACACTTCACTTGATGTTAAGATGTGAAAATCCGGCCTTTGACGAACCACGAAGGACATGGCCTTGTTGAATGGCATGATGGCCTTGAGAAACTTGCGCTTGATCCAAGTGTCATCCGTATCCTTGCTCCCATGGTCTTGGAGAGCAACCGCAAGAGTAGTCACCCTCCGGTAGAGATCACGTGGATCCTCATCTTCTAGCATCACGAATTCATCGGCCTCATCAAGGATCACTTCAAAGTTGGACCGTTGGATGCTTGAGCTCCCCTTGTACATAGAAACAATGTGCTCCCAACAATCCTTTGCACGTGTGAAAGGACGTAAGTGAGATAGAACTTCGGGAGGGACCGCATCTTGAAGGATGAACAAAGCAGAGTGATTGTATTGACTTTCCACTTCTTCTCTTGGGGTGAAGTTGTTTGGATCATGCTGGTAGAAGCCTTGCTCAATGATTCTCCAAAGGTTAGTTGAGCAGTGATTCAAATGAGACTTAATGCGAAAGACCCAATTAGCAAAATCACCCTTAACAAGCTTGGGAGGAGGACCATGAATATTAATGGGAGGTGTAGGAACCGGTCCTCCATAGACCGGGGGAGGGGGAACCGAGGCAAAGGTTTCGTCCCATTCTTGTCATGAGGCGAAAGAACATGAGTACCTTTAGCTGCTTCCATGGCGGAATTGGCCTCCGACTCCGATGCCGTGGGATTAACCATAAGCAAGGGATCGGGAGTGGATTTCATCCCCTCAAGTAATTCTTTAAGCATAGACTTGACTTCGGTCGTCATAGATGTCTTAAGTGAAGCCATAGCCTCATTTAAGTTATCTCGAGTGATCGAAGTCAACTCCACGGCCTTGGGCAGTTCCTCCCCGGTGTCAACCATGCTCTTCGGGTGGTGAAACCCTTAATAAAGAGACGAGGCTCTGATACCAATTGAAAGGATCGATATGGTTGACTAGAGGTGGGGTGAATAGGCAACTACCAATTTTTAACTTTTCTTCTCAAATTAGGTTTAGCAACAAATAGGTTGTCTAGATGTACAACTAGGTGAGCAACCTATATGATGCTAACAACAACAACAACAACAAGTACAAGCAAGAGATACAATATAACAAAAGCTTGCACAAAGAAGGTAAGAGATAACCACAAGTGGAGTCGGAGAAGACGAGGATGTGTTACTGAAGTTCCTTCCCTTTCAGGGGAAGTACGTCTCCGTTGGAGCAGTGTGGAGGCACAATGCTCCCCAAGAAGCCACTAGGGCCACCGTATTCTCCTCACGCCCTCACACAATGCGAGATGCCGTGATTCCACTAGTGGTGCCCTTGAAGGCGGCAATCGGACCTTTACAAACGAGGTTGGGGCTCTCTCCACAACCAAATTGGAGGCTCCCAACGAAACCACGGACCTTCACCACAATGGAATGTGGCTCCGAGGTGACCTCAACCGTCTAGAGTGCTCAAACACCCAAGAGTAACAAAATCCACACAAGAAAGTATGGGGTAATCAAATTTCCTTTGGTGGAAGTGTAGATCTAGGTCCCCTCCTTCAATCCCTAGCAAATCAACGAGTTTGACTGGCTAGAGAGAGAGATCGGGCAAGAAAGCTTGAAGGGCATTAATGGAGGAGAGAGAGAGGCAAGAGGTGAGGAGGTAGGTGGAAGAAGCCCCCTTTATATAGGCATCCCCAAGTTCCAACCGTTACATCAGTTATTACACTGCAGCGGTACAACCGCTCCTCACCCCGGTACAACCGGGATTCACGGGTATGCTACAGAAACCCTAACAAGCGGTACAACCGGTCGCTCGAGCGGTACTACCGGTTAAAAGGAATAACCGGACCAACCGCTCGCCTACCGCTCAACAACCGCCTTGAATCAGAAGGAGTCACCCCTATGGGCGGTGGTCGAGCGGTAGTTGCACCGGAACTACCGCCAGACCCTGGAACCGGAGGTGGCTAAGTCCCGAGCGGTAGAACCGCTCCGGACACCGGTAGTACCTGTTTGCAAAGCACAACCGGGACAACTGGGCCACCACCGCCCAAGCACCACCCCACCACAGAAACAAATCCGGTGGTTGGCCGGTACCCGGCCGGTACAACCGCCCATGAAGCCCCCCCCTGGGTTTTCCCAGCGTAGAGGCGGTACCACCGCCCGGGGGCAGCGGTACAACCGCTGGGCATGTACTTGGGAGGTGCAACCCCAGGGAATCACCCCTGGGGTGGTGGTTGAGCCGGTATAACAGGGCTAGCAGTACAACCGCCCTCGAGAGCAGTACAAACGCTTATGAGGAGAAAGCACTGTAACAGAATGGAACAAAGGGACCTCTCTCATTACATAGAACGGAAGGGAAACGTGGGTGGAGAGAAGTGTGTACGTGCATTGATTCACCCACTATCTTCTGATGTGGATTCCCTCTTAATAGTACGGGTTTCCTACAACCAAAGAGATAAACATGTAGAAAACGCCATCTTTGATCTTTTCCGTCCAGAGAGAATGTCTAACCGACTTGTACCTAAGCATAGAGTACCTGAAGAACTTGGCACACGATTAGATCACAAGGAGAGTTGTCATCATCACCCAAAACACAAATATGGGAAATGCCCTAACAAGTACTTACCTGTTTGTGACGTGCCTAGTTAGGAAAGTTTGCAAATGTTAAGAAAGTTTTTATTGGGAGGTTGAAAAAATCAACGTGAGGATATGAAGATGGAAGGTGAGATGAAACAACACCGGACGAAAATAAACCATGGACGCAATCCTACCAAATGCTCCATTAGGAGTAGAGATTGCCCCAATTAGTGGCACACCTATGCTTGGTTCCCGGCATTGCCATGTGGTCGTTCCATACAAGGCAACATGTGGAGCTGGAATCACCCGTTTGTTCATTCGGATACAAAGGCGGCCAAAGCTACTGCCTTTCCTTTTTGACATACTTGTGATTTTATCTATGGAATTTTCCTCAGGACAGATGCCTTTTCTTTGAGTTTTTTTAGGAATGCACTACACATTCTATATCTATATCTATCTATACCTATACTAATTAGAGACTTCCCAAAAATTCCCACGTTAATTAGAAATTAGGAGCCGGTAGTCTGATGTGGGTCCAAGTTATTACGGTGCAGTATACCGATAACTTTCACGTTTAATCCTGAAAGCGCTTTCACATTTAATCCTGAAAACATAACTTCAAATATATTGTAGTTAATTACACTTTTGATACATAAACTTGCACTTGATGTATAAATTCTTACATAAACTTGAAAAATGACACCAACCGACCATACAACTTGTGCTTTGGATACGTTCAACTTCAATTCCGTCGTTGCCGTTGACTCTCTGTTAAAGATTGCAGGTCAGTTGGCCCACGCTGTGTAGGTCCCACCTATCAGCAGAAAGAAAGAAACAGACACATAAAATAATACGCCCAAAGTGGGATTCAAACCAAGGACGTCGCCTCTCACGTCTAAAGTGCTAACCAATGCACCACCTGATCATTACTGTTAAAGCTAACGACACATGTTCTTTATAATATTTTGCAGAATAGCTAATTTGGAGCCAAAACACGCCTGCAAGGGGTTCGAAGAAGGTGTTTTTTTGGGGAGAGACTGAACAAACTGGTTTTCGGGAACCTTGGAATTTTCAAGCAAATTTCGAATTCAAAAATGGGGGACTTGAACTTGGGACGCAGAGGTGATGGTTCGCGCCGTATCACTTGGACAAAAGATGTTATGTGAAAACATGTGTATATGAGCTCCATTTGATAATATCTTACATTTTTTATTTCATTTTTGAAATTATATCAAAAATTATTTGATGCTCATGGAATTTTTTTATAACCGATCGGCCGGGCAAAAGGGTGCTGAGGAACGCACACACACAGTAAACCCCGTGCAACACTCATTTTATATTCAAAACAATTTTCCTGACCAAATATATAAATAACAATATATCTCTAACATTAACAAGAAATAGCAGTGGCTAGTGCCTGACACGTGTGAGGCAACGTGCTGAGTTTGAATCCTTAAAAAATATCACTTTAAATTTTTGAATTCAAAATTATTTTGAAAATTTCAAACAAAAAAGGCATGAGAAGTTAGAGATTTTTGGAAACCAAATTTTCTGTTCATCATGGGAAAAAATGAAATAAGATAAAAGAAAAAAAGAACGTTGTTCAAATCTGCATGCACCGCGTGCTTTGACTCTAAATCAGTTATTCTGCAAAACAATATAAAGAACGTCTATCGCTACCATTAGCACAAATGGCGTTTTGATGTAGTGGCTATCACTTTAGCCTTGAGAGGGAACGTACTTAGTTCGAGTCCCGCTGGGCGCATATATTTTTACTACGTGTCTATTCCTTTTTTTCTACTGACAGGTGGGGCCCACACAAACGTGGCTCAGCTAGCATGCAATCTTTAACGGAGAGTTAACGACAATGATGGAATGTAGTTAAATGTACCTGAAACACAAGGTATAAGGTAGGTTTTTATTATTTTTCAAGTTTATGTATCAATTTGTACATCAAGTGCAAGTTTATGTACCAAAAATGTAATTAACTTAATATGTTGGATCTACTGTATTTTATCAATCTGACATTCCATTAATAGCTGCCCTACCTTTTTGCATAAGAAATCTTTAAAATACGGAGTCCAGTTAGCAAAAGAGAGTAATCCATCAGGACAATAGAAAGAAAAAATAACCTCCACGCTGTCTAACGCGGGAAATCTCCCTGCTGTCCACATCTCCAACGATTCCTCTTTTTCCTATAGCAGATGATGTCCGCCGCCGCCTCCTCAAGCAGCTCCAGCCACCGGATGATATATGAAGTTTTCCGGCTACAGTTCAAAATTTCCTCCGTTCCATGGTCTCACCATAACCAGGGCCTCCAAGATGTGTGTCGCCGCCGCCGTCTGGCCTGCCCCTCAGAAAATTGCCCTTGGATTGTCTTTTTCTTTCCCCTCTGGCAAGGCGACTATGAAAAGCCTTTCTTCCTTCGATCTCCGCCGGCGAGCCCGTTGATTCGCCTCCCCTCCACCTGCCGCTCAGGCGGCCGGTGGCGAGGAGTGTATTCCTAGTGCCTCGGCTTAGATAGGTAGGGTTTTAGTTCTCACAAGGGTGGCGCTCGGACGGATGGAGGCAATTCTTCGTCGAGTCAGTCTTCCGGACTCTGATCCTCCTCAAGTTCGTTCGTTGGGACGGATTAGACGGAGCTCCGGCGTAGATTCCTGCCAGCTCCTCGGAGCGGCGAGGTTAGGGTTTCTCGTCGTGGGTACGCAACGGCGAGATTTTGTGTCATGTTCTTCAGATCAATTCAAAGATTAAATGACATCGAGTGCGGCTCCGGAACGCTGGTCCTTAGTGGCACGTGCACGAAGACTTCCCAGCCGTTATCGACAAGGTCAAGCCGGCTCTGGTATGGGAGCGACGACAGCGGCGCGTCGGCAGCTCATTCTGGCGGTGGCAATGATCGTTCGGTTGTCGATGGACCTCAATGTAATTTTTATTATGTTTGTGGTGCTCTGTACTTCCGGTTAATCTTTATAATAATCTGGTATTTTCGCCATTTTTTTCCCCTTGGTTTCTTCTTAGTCTTCCTATGTACTTCATCTATTTCTAAATATAAGACCTTTTAGGGATTTTAACACGGACTACATACGAATGTATATAGACATATTTTAGAGTGTAGATTCACTCATTTTGCTCCGTGTATAGTCCGTATTGGAATTTCTAAAATGGCTAATCTACCATTCTTAAGAAGTTACTTCTCACTTCTTCCTATTCTCTCATCATGCACACTGTCCACATCAGCGGATTGCCGCGTCATTTTTCAGTTTTCAAAATCACCCAATCACTCTTATTACCACTCGGTCACGGCGATGGAAAAAAAACCTGCTTTTCCCATCACCTGCAGCCCGCTAGGCCGCCGGCCCTCCCGCAGGATCCACCCACCTCCAGCCCTCTCCCCTCGAGGAAAAATACCAAATCAACTACATGGCATTTATGATTCCCAACGCAGACCCTCGCATCGTTCCCACGAAACAGATTCAACTCTCTCTTCGTCTTCTCCAACCTTCATCAAATCCCACTGTATTATTTTTGCCCTCCATCAAATCCCACTACTCTGGCGATTCAGTTGCTCTTCCATCTGGTATTTATGTTCGCTCACATGCGGGCACTTTGGCAGGGTGTGGCAGTGAGCGATGGTGAGAGGCGTTCCTCCTCGGCGATGAGGTACCCCGGCGGCCGTCCCTGCCCTGCCTCCGGCTTCCCTATCGTAGGTGCCCCTGCCATGGAAGAACAGCGCCTTGCGGAGGATGCAGCCGCGCCGGGATCTTCCCCGGCCACCCTCGACGAGTACCTCACGGTCTCCCCATGCCTATGGTCAGATTCTCCTCGAAGCTCCCTCATGTCCTTGCTCTGCTCCGGACCGTCCTAGCGCTGGCCGCCTCGGATGCATCAGACACGGCCATCCCCGGCGCGGCCCAGTTCCAGCGTCATGGGGAAGGAGGAGCTCCCTCATGTCGTTGCTGTGCTCTGGGCCCTCATTGTGGCGGCGGCCTCGGACGCGCCTGATGCGGCAATCACCACCGCGCCTGATGTGACCCTTTTCAATCCCCTTCCCCCCCTCCCCTACTAAATTAGTCAAACCTTTTGTTGTTCATAGTAGCACTGATCCAGATCATCTCCTCACGGCGTGGCCATGAATGCCATTAATTAAATAATCGACGGCATGGCTTATTTTTCTTCTTTCATGTAACTGTGCAGGTTTATACTGAACTCGCCAAAACTCCCATTGTCTAAGTCTGCGTAATCCCATCAACAAGTTGATAGCTTTGGTAAAACTCCAAGTACGTGTATTGATTATTCAGAGGTTCGTTGCAGTACAATTTCCTTTTTGGACAAAATCCTTTGGTTAGTTTCAGAGTACTAGCAGTTTGTGAGTAAATTTGTTGTGTTTTGTCAACAAGTATGAGAATCATGCTTCTCACTACACTCAGTCATGAATTTGTATTACTAACCACGAGATTTACCAATCAGATGTCTCTTACAACATGGTAGTTAAGCCCACTTCCTTCTTACCAAATAGGACATTTGCACACAGCGTTTCTATGTTTTATCTCTTAATATTAAAAAAATTGTAACATAGTTCCGCTGCAACACGTACCATGTTCCTGATCTCTCCATTCTCACACTTCCTCTACTCCGTTGCTTCTTTACTATATCATGCACTTGGCCTGTTGAATATGCTTGTCTTGCCTTGAGCATGTTCAGAGATGGGTCGATGTTTTTGTCATGAGACACAGCAGGTGTGTGTTAGCATTTTTCCCCATACTTAATATATCTGCACATTATTAGCTAGATCGATTGTATAAGCCAGTTCGTTACAACAGTGTTAAGTTTGATTGGCACGCCTAACAAAACAAAGCGACCATTATTCCATTAGTTGATTACAGGTTTCTAATAAATATTTTTATTGAGGCCCTCTGTCCGTAAGACTGCACAAAATGGATATCCTAGAAAGCTCTTCATAGGGTCGTGCTATTCGACCAGTCCCCTTGACCAGCCCCAGTGCAACTACTAAGAACTACTGTAGGCATATGCAACTTAACAGGGTTAATTAGGTTCTTGAAGCCACCTAAAATCTTTAGTCCCGTGGTATGCATAATATCTATTGATTTATCTACGACTCATATGAGCATCGCGTTCTTGGTATCAATCAGACCTATACCTCTTAACATGATGTTCACTAACTCGACAGTCAAAGGAATAATTCAGATAATCTTTGCAAGCAGCAAATTTGACATTTATCCGTAATCGAAAGCTTTTGTTGTTCCCATCTATCAGGGACTATCTTTCATATCAATGACATTTTGGGATTTATTTTGGCATGAAGGGCATATGTTGACAGAGTCACAGAGACAGACACACTTATGATCCAATTTAGAATTTGTGTTGTCGAGGAGGAAGGATCTTTCTACTGGCATATCGATTTGAGAAGATGTTCTTGAGAAAAGTTGACAACCAATTTTCATTTTTACTACTATTTTCTTAGTTACATGTATAAAACTGAGTAATAGCTTTTGGAGTTTGAAAGAATAAATCATATATATGCCCTTTATCTTTCTTTTCTATGATATACTTTGTTCTACTTTATTATGCCTTCTGCTGGCTGCTGCAGATGCTTAACAAGCATATTGTCGTTGATTCTTGGTCGCAGTCATTGCCACACACATGGGATCTTTAGGAAATTTCCACTACATCCTAACCTCATTTTTGGTACAATTAATTCATACAAATTTCTACAGTAATGTAGAGGTATTGTAATATTATATCCAATTATTATCATATTATTGACTAGCATGTTACTCGAAAAATATGTAATAAATTTCCGCAGCAACGCACGGGGTATCATCTAGTATTTAGAAATAAAGGGAGTACTACGAATCTAGGCTGCGCCGGCCAGCGTTAGGCCTGCCCATCGGGGTATTGCCCTTAGCTTCTCCCCACTGTGTTGCGCTGATTTCTTTCTCTGTACGCATCTAGGCTGCCTCCAGGCTGGACGACCAAGGGACTCCAGGTCGCTCCTTTCTATGCAGACCAAGCTATGCACTGTATGGTTATAGAGTTTCTTCCTCTGATTAGGAGAAGAAATTTGTTCTTCTGCGAATTAGTTGATAAAGGCTGCCAAACCTTATTGAATTATTCTCTTAATGTTTGACCAATTTATTTGTATGCTAAGAAAACTCTATGTAGTTCTTATCCCCAGTTGGCAAAAGAACTAGGAAGTTTTTCCTCTTTTAATACGCATGCAATTCTGTAAAGTATAGGAAACTGGAATTGAAGTATATTTACTAATCTGACTACTATGCCATGAAATATGTTTATTCTTGCATATTAATGGAATTAAAGTTCACACATTTGAAGGATGTGAACTCCCATGAACAAGATCTCCTTTGTTTCTCTCATGGTTAGTAAACCTCGCACGCCGCAGCGTCCATAGATCATGGATTCGATGTTCATGGTTGAGAGTATTATAAATACGTCCATGGTCTAGAAAGAGTGCTAAAGCTTGCATCTAGAGAGGTTTATATCAACATGCACTCTTATATCATGGTCAAGTTACCGGAAAATGAGCATTCCTAATGATGGCTGGATAGGGCGGTAGCAACATTTGCAGATTAAACAACCAACCCTTCAATGTGTAAGCACCATGCAGTTGAGAAGATGCAACGTCGTTTAGAAAAATAAACACGTTAACACCATTGGCTTACAGTTATTTTGGGATCGGTCAATTATAATCCTACTACTGATCAAAGCACATGACGAAATTTAATCTGTTCTTTTCTTTAATGTTACATGTTTGTTGTATTAGTTTAAAAATCAGAAATATTCTGCATAGTGTAATTGATTGCTAAAATATAATTAAGTTGTTTGGCTTTCTTCTATATGTTTCTATAACTTTTTTTAGGGTAGTTATAGCAATCCAACTTGCAAGTGATAATTGAGATATGGTGAGACTATTTAACACAACCAAAAAGAAGGCTTTGGCACCATTACTTTTTATAATGAGCTATAAGCAGGGTATTTCTCAGTGAGGTGTCTTTCTATAATGTACATACAAAGTATCGTTTACATTATTTAGGTTGTGAGAATACACGCAAAATTGCTTGGAAACATAAACATGTACTTTTAGGTAATCTAATGTTTATGCTGAAAAATTTTCTTTGCAAACTTTGCTATTAAAATCTGTAGTCGTGATACCAAGCTAGGCTTGCTGAGTGTATAATTCGCACCATTGTTGTACATACATACTCTTCATTTCTCCAACCTTTCCTTATCATGTATTTGGCGAGATGTGGAAGAAGCTATTCTATAACTGACTGTATGCAACTTTTCCATGTGTGTTAGGGTAATTTTCTGTATAATTTACAATTGTAGCACATTAATCTATTCATTAAGATTATAAGGTGTTTTATTATGTAAAATGATGTATGCGATTCTTGAGTCATGATGTACTAATGATTTTATTTTCGGATGTTCTGCTCTCTTATTTAAGGCTTAGGTGAGCTACATGTATACATCCATATGTAGTACATATGAAATCTCCAGAAAGACTTATATTTAGAAACGGAGGGAGTACTGTATAGCTCAGAAGAGGTGGTGCCGGTGATTCACCATAAAGAATCAAGATTATTCTGCCCATCATGGAATATATTTTCATAGTGTATTAATTTTGGTGTTGTGCAAGTTGATTTTTAATTCACAAATTTGGTCAAACTTGTTGACAAAGTTTGACTTAAGGAAAGACTAATATGTGAAGCATTATGAAATAGAGGGAACACTAGTACTATGATTAGAGTTTATCTCCTCCATGAAAAATCAATCATAACTTAGAGAATCTAAGAAATTGTATTACAACTTGAATTAACCATATTATGTCCATTGATTCAAGAGTGTTAATACTATATTTTCTTGAAATGCATCTGTTGCTTATTTAAAATTACTAGCCTGTGCAAATGCACGGGTTACTGACTAGTACACATAAGTACGTGCATGTATATTACTGATACTGTATTTGACAGTTAGCTACATGTGAAGGAGCTCTTCCCTTGCTTTTTCTTGTGGTGCTTCCAGAACACCAGGTTTCTTTTGAACAATCCAGAACTCAAAGTTAATATATAAAACACAAATAAACAGAAGGAAGGATCAGTGCTCTCAGCAGGGAGCTATGGGGCCACTTGAAGCGCGAGCAGTATGGCCACTCTGTGCACCGTTTAACATATATTATTTTCCCTATTTATAGAAGTAAAAACATATTCAAAAGATATGCTTTGAATATGATATATATAGCTAAAATAACTTATGCCCACTAAGAAAGATGGGTCAAGAAGGAGTAGCTCGGGTATCATTCCAAATAGTTATAATAACTTGAGTGTTAAGAGACATCATTTATGTGTATATGATGTTGGACAGAGTACCATTTATTCCGGGTATGATATATGTGGGGGCACAAACAACGGCTACTGTGGCAACTGTTGCCCTGGAGACTACCAAACATTTTGTTGGCGTGGAATCACAGATTATGAGTACGGAATTTCTCTCATAACTTAAAGCTTGGGAGCCATGGGACCATGAGGTTGACAACCTATGGGGGATCAGCACATTGACGTACCAAAAGCATCACATATGTTTCTAAATAAATGAAAGATCATCGGTAGAACAATAATTCATTTGCGAACACATCCATAAATAGCACAATATTTAATATTTACAATTCCTTGAGTTGAAGGATTATCATAAGAATTTCATAGGATATTAATCTCAAGAAATGTTTTATATGAATGTTCTTTGGGTCAAAGTTCTGCCTCCTGGAGCGTGCTTCTCCTTCGATCCGCAAAGCATGAAGACAACAATGGTGCTCTCTTGGTTTGGGAGATGAAGCTTCACACACCTTCGTCCCGCGTTTTTCTCCGCAGCAGCAATATTTAACAGACACTTGGCTCAGCATTCTTAAAGGGCCTAGGGACCTATGATGAGAGAAGTCCATATACACCTATAGACTTGTCACATGGTTCACTTTACAACCCCGGTCTTCCGTTTTGTTCACTTTACCCCTTAACACCGAAAAACGTTCACTTTACAACCCTCCTGCTCATTTAACCTGTATATTTGACATGTTTGACTCTAGTTTTCTCATAGTCAGCTGTGTAACGTGGTTAGTGTACTATAGCTTATTAGTGGACAACTTTTTGCATAAGCTTCATCACTAATAATACACTGATGAGTCTCTCCGGTCTTTCTTCACTTAAAAAACTATTGTTCCAAAATAGCCATATTATTTTCCAACACCCGCACATACAAAATAAAATGGTGTCTAACAGTCTTGTTGGTGAATACATTGCCAATGGTTTAGTAAAAAACATATTCTGATCTTTGGTTCGGCCATTAATTAAAAACACATAAAACATGTTAGGACCAATAATTTTCATCCTACTAGTATGAATCCCACTACTTTATACCCCAAGAATCTTACAAGCATGAATTGTGCATCACCTTGAGCTTCGCACGCCGCCCATCGAACTGATCGACCTCCCTTCTCACCAACCTTCAAACTGAGTCTGGGAAGGCATGCGATGAAGAGGTTGGAAGACATCTTACATCGAGGAGATGCTCTTTAGTCTAATTGGCGGCTTGGCTCGTGTAGTTGTGTCTATCACTGGCGATCAGACATAGTAGAACTAGGATATGTGTTGTAGTAGGCGAATATAAAATGGATTTCTACATCATATTCCAAACAATTGATCAACTTGATATACACTTTCACTAGTAGAAAATGGGGCATCCATCTAAGCATTTGGTACCGGTTCCCTTACGAACCGGTACCAAAGGGGTCATTTGCACCGGTTTGGGGGCTCAGGCGGGCGAGGAGCTCTGGCACCGGTTTGGGAGGGGCTTTCGTACCGGTTCGTATTAGGAACCGGTACGAAAGGTCTTCGGCCAAAATTCAGGCGCGCGGTGGGGCCAGGGCTGGACCTTTGGTGCCGGTTCTAACACGAACCGGTACCAAAGGGTGCCACCTATATTATCACATCGCGCGCCCGTCCCTGTCTCTCATTTTTCTCTTCTTCCTCTCACACTCTAAATTTTTTTGCACCTCTGACACTCCAACAAATCTCTATTTTCTCTCCACCATTTTAACAAGATTAAGGGCATACATCTATCCAAGGGTTAGCAATATCATCCTTTCTTCTGGCGTTCCTAATTTAGCTTATTTCTTTGGTAGTTTTAACTCGTACTATTTTTCTAGTGCTAGCAAGGTGTTCGATGAAATGCCTAAGTTAGGGATTTTATTTTATTTATATGCAATTTGAGCTGAAATTATGGTATGTTTTGTAGGTTTTAATTAGTATCATCCCCGTCCTCACCGCCGTCGATCGCCAGCGTCGTCCCCTAGCTGGCACCGTACCACCTCGGTGAGCCTCTTCTTTTTTATAAAAAAAATTTAGTTTTATGTGATGAACTTGAATATTAATTAAGTTGGTCACTCATATATCCACGATGTTGTGTAATTAATGATTTTTGATATACATATATAATGCAGATGAGTCGACAATGGATGTACGGTGACCGGTGCCATCCCGAGTTCATTAATGGCATGCATTATTTTCTCAACGTGGCTGAGGCAAACAGGCGGTCGAATGGTTTCATCTACTGTCCATGTAGTTCCTGTAAGAATATGAAGGATTACTCTACCTCAAAGACCATTCACGTCCACCTGCTGGAGAACGGTTTCATGCCCAGCTATAATTGTTGGACCAAGCACGGAGAAAGAGGGGTTATATTGGAAGACAACGAAGAAGAAGAGGATAGTGACAACTATCCTATATTCACTGAAGACGGTGATAGTAGAATGGGGGAAGACAAAGCTGAAGAAGAGCCCATTTTTGATGAGCCGATTTTTGATGACCCGGATGACGATTTGGGTCGGGCCATTCTTGATGCGAAGATGAACTGCGGAAATAAAAAGGAGAGGTTGAAGTTGGAGAAAATGTTAGAGGATCACAACAAACTGTTGTACCCAAATTGCGAAAATGGCCAGAAAAAGCTGGGTACCACGCTGGAATTGCTGCAATGGAAGGCAGAGAATGGTACTTCTGACAAGGGATTTGAAAAGTTGCTGAAAATAATAAAGAAGATGCTTCCAGGGGAGAACGTATTGCCCTCTAGTACGTACGAAGCAAAGAAGGTTGTCTGCCCTCTAGGATTAGAGGTGCAGAAGATACATGCATGCATCAATGACTGCATCCTCTACCGCAAGGAGTACGAGAATTTGAATGCATGCCCGGTATGTAGTGCATTGAGGTATAAGATCAGGCGAGATGACCCTGGCGATGTTGAGGGCGAGTCCAACCCCAGGAAAAGGGTTCCTGCGAAGATGATGTGGTATGCTCCTATAATACCACGGTTGAAACGTTTGTTCCAGAACAAAGAGCATGCCAAGTTGTTGCGATGGCACAAAGAGGACCGTAAGAAAGATGTGATGCTGAGACACCCCGCTGACGGGTCGCAGTGGAGAAAAATTGACAGAGAGTTCAAGTCATTTTCAGATGATGCAAGGAACTTAAGATTTGGTCTAAGTACAGATGGCTTTAATCCTTTCGGGGAGCAGAGCTCCAGTCATAGCACCTGGCCAGTGACTCTATGTATCTATAACCTTCCTCCTTGGTTGTGCATGAAGCGGAAGTTCATTATGATGCCAGTGCTCATCCAAGGCCCGAAGCAACCCGGCAACGACATTGATGTGTACCTGAGGCCATTGGTTGAAGAACTTTTAGAGTTGTGGCGTGAAGAAGGTGTACCTGTGTGGGATGAGCACGAACAAAAGGAATTTAACCTACGAGCGTTGTTATTTGTAACCATCAATGATTGGCCTGCTCTTGGTAACATTTCAGGGCAGTCAAACAAGGGATACAATGCATGCACACACTGTTTAGGTGAGACTGACAGTAAATATTTGGGAAACAAGAATGTGTACCTGGGGCATCGTCGATTTCTTCCAAAACAACATCACGTAAGAAAGAGAGGAAAGCATTTCGGAGGTGAGGCAGATAACCGAACGAAGCCTACCCGCCCTACTGGGGAAGTTATATATGATATGGTCAAGGATTTAAAAGTGATCTTTGGAAAGGGTCCTGGCGGACAATCTGTTCCGCATGATGTTGACGGACATGTACCCATGTGGAAGAAGAAGTCGATATTTTGGGAGCTACCCTACTGGAAATTCTTAGAGGTTCACTCTGCAATCGACGTGATGCACGTGACGAAAAATCTTTGCGTGAACCTGCTAAACTTCTTGGGCGTGTATGGGAAGACAAAAGATACACCGGATGCACGGCAGGACCAGCAAAGTATCCACGAAGGAAACAACCTGAATCCAGAGAAGTATCAAGGTCCTGCCAGCTACGCTCTTACCAAAGAGGAGAAGGAGATTTTTTTTGAAGTCCTGAGTAGCATCAAGGTCCCGTCTGGCTTCTCGTCGAATATAAAGGGAATAATAAACATGTCAGAGAAAAAGTTTCAAAACCTAAAGTCTCATGACTGCCACGTGATTATGACACAATTACTTCCGGTTGCATTGAGGGGGCTTCTGCCGGAAAATGTTCGAGTACCCATCGTGAAGCTATGTGCGTTCCTCAATGCAATTTCTCAGAAGGTGATCAATCCACTTACTCTACAAAATTTACAGAAGGATGTGGTGCAATGTCTAGTCAGCTTCGAGTTGGTGTTCCCACCATCCTTCTTCAATATTATGACACATCTCCTAGTTCACCTGGTCGAAGAGATTGGCGTTCTCGGTCCTGTATTTTTACACAACATGTTCCCCTTGGAGAGATTCATGGGAGTCTTAAAGAAGTACGTTCATAACCGTGCTAGGCCAGAAGGAAGCATCTCCAAGGGCTATGGAACAGAGGAGGTCATTGAGTTTTGTGTTGACTTTATTCCTGACCTTAAGCTGATCGGTGTTCCTGAATCGCGCTATGAGGGGAGACTGCGTGGAAAAGGCACGCTAGGAAAGAAAGCAACAACGTGTATGGACGGACATTCTTTCACTCAAGCACACTACACAGTTCTACATAATTCCATCTTGGTGGCTCCGTACAAAGAGGAACACAAGGATATCTTACGCTCTAAATACCCGGAGCAACGTGAAGATTGGATTGATGGAGAACACATGAAGACTTTCGGCGGTTGGTTGCAAACATGTCTCATGAATGTCACTGATGACGAGCAGCTATACTTGTTGGCCAAGCAACCATCTTCGACTATATCGACTTTTCAAGGGTACGAGATTAATGGGAATACATTTTACACGTTCGCCCAAGATAAAAAGAGCACCAACCAAAACAGTGGTGTCCGCTTTGATGCAGAAGATGGCAATGGGAACAAGGTCACATATTATGGGTACATAGAGGAGATATGGGAACTTGACTATGGACCTAATTTCAAGATCCCTTTGTTCCGGTGCAAATGGTTCAACCTGAAAGACGGGGTACAGGTAGACCCACAGTACGGAATGACTACAGTGGATCTCAAGAATCTAGGGTACGACACCGAACCATTCGTCCTAGCCAGTGAAGTGGCTCAGGTTTTTTATGTGAAGGACATGTCTACCAAACCGAAGAAAAGAAAAGAAAGGCAAGAGGACACATCATACGATGAGCCAAAGCGGCACATAGTTCTTTCAGGAAAAAGAAACATCGTGGGAGTAGAGGACAAGACAGACATGTCAGAAGATTATAATAAGTTTGATGATATTCCACCCTTCAAGGTAAAAACTGACCCAAGCATCATCTTAAATAATGAAGATTGTCCATGGTTGCGTCGCAGTCATAAGAAAGGGAAACACACGAAGAAAACTCAGAAGACTAGCTAGATAGGGATCATAACTTGTGTATCTCAATATGGAAATCACTTTTGTGTAATGATGTTACTGTATGTAAGATATTAACAATGGAGATGGTTGGCTTGTTTTACTAGTTAAGTAGCTTTGACGGGCTTGCAGGGAAATTTTTCCGAGGCGGAACTTCCGAATATGCCATAGGGCATGTGCACCAAGGGCATATTCGAGAAGTTCCGCCACGGGAGATTTCCCAACCCTTTCCCCAACATTGTTAGAGGAGATGGAGTCTTTCACGGGCTTGCAGGGACGGCGTCGTGGCGGGAGTAAACAAAAGAAATAGAAAAGAAACACCAAAAGAAAAAGAATTAGAAAAGGAAAGAAAAAAGAAATAGAAAAGAAAAAGAATTAGAAAAAGAAATAGAAAAGGAAAGAAAAAAGAAATAGAAAAGAAACACCAAAAGAAAAGAAAACAGAAAAGAAAAAGAATTAGAAAAAGAAATAGAAAAGAATTAGAAAAAGAAATAGAAAAGAAATAGAAAAAAGAAACAGAAAAGAAAAGAAAAAAAGAAATAGAAAAGAAAAGAAAAAAAGAAATAGAAAAGAAACACCAAAAGAAAAGAAAACAGCAAAAGAAAAAAGAAAATTAAAAAAACCATTTGGCACCGGTGTTCGTACCGGTTGGTGGTACCAACCGGTGCCAAAGGACCTCCCCCTGTGTTAACTTAGGCGCGCGAGGCCAACTGTGGCAAAAAACCAGCAGCGCCGCACACAGAGCCGAGCTCGCCGTCGCCCGCAACTCCACGCGCCGCCGCCATCGCCCGCAGCTCCACGCGCCGCCGCCGTCGCCGTTGCCCGCAGCGCCACGCCACCGTCGCCCGCAGCAGCAGGGTCGCCGTCGTCGCCGCGTCGCCCGCCGCTCCACCTCTCCCCGCACCGGCAACCCGAGGTGAGGACCGCCCTCCTCTCCCTCCCTCGCATCGCCTCCCTCGCCTCGCCTCCCTCGCCTCCCAGGCCGCCGCGCGCCTCGCCGGGAGGAGCCCGCGCGCGCGTCGACTGCCGCGCCGCGCTCGCTGGAGGCCTCCCCTCACGCACGCCCGCAGCCTGTTCGACGAAATGCCGCGCCGCGCCGCGGCCATCTACCCCTGGTAGCCGCCGTGCGGAGGGTAGGCGCCGGCGGCATGGCCATAGCCGTGCTGCTGAACATGGCCGCCGCCGTACCCGTGCTGCTCGTGGCCGCCGTATCCGTGGCTGCCGTACCCGTGCCCGTGGCCGTGCTGTTGTACGTGCCCGCCGCCGTAGCCGTGCTCGTGGCCGTGCCCGTGGCTGTGCTGCTGTACGTGCCCGCCGCCGTAGCCGTGCTCGTAGGCGCCGTGCCCCTGCTGCACATACCCGCCGTGCTGCTGGCCATGGCCGCCGTACCCGTGCTCGTAGCCGCCGTGTCCGTAGCTGCTGCCGTAGCCGCCGTGACCCTGCTGGCCGAGTCCGTACCCGTGGCCTTTGCTGCCGCCGACGAGGTTGGACACGAACCCTTTCACGCCGCCGTTGTGGCCGCCGCCCATGTCGTGGCCGCCACCGGCCATGGTTGATCACTAACAAATTTTAAAAGTAAATCCATCAACCTTTGGTGCTCGAAAAAATAGAAACGAATCCATTGAGAAGCTCTAAGTTTGCAACTCGTAAGAAATTAAACGACTCATCCCGTTTCAAAAAGAAAAAGAAAAAATAGAAACGAATCCATTGAGAAGCTCTAACGGGTCGAGAAATAGAGAGAAGAGCGAGAGGAGGAGGGGGAACGCCGAGTCCGTGGCCGTGGCGGTCCGTTAGGGTTTTTTGCTTTCTTCATTTGAATTGTTATCCATCTAGCAATCTGTTATGATCATGACATGATGAATGAAATAATTGCTTTCTTAATTTTGTAGTGACATTGAGGTATGGCGGACGGCACCTTCGTCCGAGATGAGGATCAAGAAGAAGCGGTGCAGAAATTGATCTAAGAGAGTGCCCGTGGTACGAAACCCGATGGAGATGACAACGAGTTCGAAGACTTTCTGAACGATTTCGGCGAGGGACTTGAGTCTGAACAAATTAGAAGAGACAACGAAGTGTCCATAACAAACTCCGGCGAGGTGTATATTTATGTATCAAGTCTATGTTCATCCCTAGATGCATTCATTTATTTGTATTGCACTTATTAACGAATAATTTTTTCTTTTAGCCTTCTGGATCATCGAGCAAGTCTGTTAAAACAAAACGAGGCCCGAAGAGAGTGTTAAAGGGCGAGGGCAGGTTAGCCCTCACGGCATTTAAGGCTAATGGTGAACCGGAGCATCCCAAAGAGCACTGCCGCACATTTACAAATCAAGCCGGAGTTCTTGTTAGGGACCATGTACCGATCAGCATTCAAGAGTGGCATAAGCCGAAGAAAGCGGGGACTGAAGCTAGTTATGTCAACGACGCGATGAAATTTTTTCTTTGGGAGAGTCTACTGACACGATTCAGCCTACCGGAAGACATGATGGAAGGCCAGAAGAATAAAGTCAAGGAATGGACATGGAAGAAGATGGCCATACAATTCCAGACCTGGAAGAAAAATTTATGGGACAAATATAAGAATGAAGATCCAGTATTCGATGATAATCTAGTGAAGATAAAAGATCCCTGGACCGCATTTAAGAGGTATAAGCAATCGTCTACTTTTGTGTCCCGATCGGTCACAAATACGAAAAATGCTTCAAAGAAGAAACTTTGGCATCATTTGGGGTCAGGTGGCTACAAGACTGCCATTCCGAAGTGGACAGCGTTTGAAAATAAACTGATGGATGCAGGAATCACTCCACAGACATGGGACTGGCCCGAACGGTCCAAGTTCTGGTTGTTCGCGCATGGGGCAGGGTTGGACCCAAAGACAGGGCTGATCGTTGCGCAGGGAAAATGGAAGGAAAAAATTGAGGCAATCGTACCGAAGCTTGTAGATGCAATTGAAAAGGTCAGAAAGGGAGAGTACATTCCCGATAGAGAGAATGACGAGCTGACACTCGCTCTGGGGAATCCTGAACACGTTGGACGGGTACGAGCTCGCCCAGGTCTCACCATGAAGGAAGCGTGGCCGGACAGCGCTGACACTTATAGAAGCCGTTCGCGAAAGAAGAAGAAGGACGCCGACATGTTAACGGAATTGTTAAATAGGGTGGAGGCACTTGAGAAAAATCAGAGGGCACCTGATCAGCAGCTGTTTCTACAGGATCCTCAAGCCGATGCTGCCCCATCTCAGCGAAGAAGCAGTGTGGGTTCCTCGCATCTTGACGGATGTGGAGGAAGCTACCCCGTGGATTATGTCACGGAGAAGACAGATTGCGAGCTACATATGTTATTCAGGACCGCGTCCGTTAAGGTGGCGGTCGGCTATGTTTACCCATGTGAAGATGGAACAACGCACCATCATATGCCCATTCCACCTGGCTGTGTTCGTGTCGGGGTGGATGAAGTTGTTCCGGGTTTTGAAACAGTGGAGCTTGATATTCCTAGAGGTGACGATGAGAGGACACTGGCCGATGTCAAGCACGGTTTCGCCCTATGGCCGAAGAAATACATCATCCTTTTGCAAAGGCCACCGACTCCTCGTGGTAGCGGTCCACATGAGCAGCAAATGCCATCGACTCCTCCTGGTAGCAGTCCTCATGAGCAGCCAAGTCCACACCTACCTGAGAGGGACCCCAGCGTGAGTCCACCATCTCGAGATCCTCCGCGTAAGACAGCGCCCGTTAAGCGGAACGGTACACCGCCTAGGAAGAGATCTAGAAAGGAGAAACCACAGCCGCCCATTGAGAAGTTACCTTGGGAAAAAAGTGAAGAGGAAAACAGGGAAACCGTTGAGTCCGAGCTGAGAGCCTTTTTTGCACCGAAAGTGCCAGAGATACCTTTTGAGAAGACACTAGATCCGGTGATAGTTGCGCGTACCGTTGAGAATCTATATGACCCTGTACCATCGCCGCCATCTGACTATAGGCGTTCTATTGAAAGGTCGTATGACAAGATGATCGAGGCGACAAAACCCGTTCAATCGGGTATGAAGGAGATAAAAGGGATACACCAAGTCTACCAGCTCGGACAACAACCCGTTCAATCGGTCCCCCCTCTGAAGGTGTTTGACGGGAAGGCCGTTCAAAGTTCTCTACAAAACACAACCGATTACGCCTTCGCTGAACGAGCATATCAATTTGTTCAAGGGAAAGATTTGGTCGAGAATCTCAGGAAGCTACCAACATGTATGCGTAACTTGCATTCGTGGTACCTTAATGCCTCAAAGGGAGGGACCGAGACTATCATGGTGCGAGTTAGGGAAGAGCACTACTTCCAGGAATACTGTGTGAACGTTGACTTCAACGAGCTTTTCCAGTTATACAATCTCCGGGCCCTCGACAAATCTATCATCAGTTGCTATTGTCTGTAAGTGATTTATTTAATTTGACAAGTCTTTAGCTCAGCTCGTTCATTGTCTGCAAATTATAATCTTTTGTGCACTATATTATGCAGATCGAAGATACTCGAATGCAAAAGGGACGAAATCACGAACATTGGGTTCATTGACCCGGACACAATGCATGTTAGAACCATAGAAGAACCCCTCTATAACAAGGATACACCAGAGACTTTGCTAAGGTTTTTGAAGCGACAACGTGACAAAAGGCTAATAATTTGGCCTTACAACTTCCAGTGAGTCTTACTGTCTTATAACACATTATATTTTGCTCACCGTATGTCAAAATTTTAACTGATGACTTATATATATGACACTACATATTTAAACGTGCGTAGGTTTCACTTTATTCTTCTCGTCATCAAAATGTACGATGGAGAAGTTGAAGTCTTTGACTCACTAACCAAAAATTCAGAACTATACAAGTCTTGTTTTCTTATGCTCAGAAGGTAATTTCAATTCTTATCGGTTTGTTTCGTTAATTTCCTGCTATCAACTAATTGATAACTCTTTTATGCATTTTCTTTTGTCGGGCAGCGTATGGGAAACTTTCATCAAGGAAGATAAGTCCCATGAATGGCAACCGAAGCTGCGATGGCGTGCGAAAGTAAGTAGTACTACCTAGGTCCACACACATTTATCATACTTGACTATTGTTTGATTGAATTATATTCTTGTAAAGAAATGCCCGCAACAACCACAAGGGACTGATCTCTGTGGATACTACGTTTGCGAGTACATCCACAGAATTGTCAGCGAGAGAACGAATAATGAAAGAAATAAAGAGGTACGAAAACAATATTCACAAATTTATTTTCTTATCATAAGTTGTGCTGAGTTTCAGTAATAGTTGTTTGATTGTGATTTGATATATATATACACACACACATAGCTCATGTATTCATTTGTATCTTATTCTTTTATAGTTGGCAAGAAAGCGGAACAAGCTCTCAATCGAGGACCGCTTCATAGCAATAGGCGAGGAATTGGCGGGATTTTTCCTTCGGGACGTCTTACCACCATTCGCAGAGTACCACTATGAATGAAGATGTACATGTTACATATAGTTTGAGTCGGAGAGTACCACTATGCTACATGTAATAGACATATATAGAGTACGCCTCGGAGAGTACCACTATGCATGAAGATCGATCTTCATGCATGTACTACTTAATTTGCGATCTTAAGCAATTACATGTGTGTTATATTATATGCACCAACTTGATATGCATCACCTTGATCTTCATGTACTACCTAAACCCAAACGCGTTTCTGGTGCATCGACGCGATATGAAACGCTCCGATACCCCTAAACCCTCCAAAAACCCTAAACCCTGCCGCGGCAGAGATTCATGCATTTTCTCTGCCGCGGGTGGCAACCTTTGGTACCGGTTCGTATTACAAACCGGTACCAAAGCTCCCTGGCCCTGAGCTCTCCTGGTGGCCCGCGTGGAGGCCCCTTTAATACCGGTTCGTAAGGAACCGGTACGAAAGGGGGGGGGGGGCTTTTGTACCGGATTTTTTATACCGGTTGCGCAACCGGTACGAAAGGCCCTCTGGAACCGGTACGAATGCCCCTTTTTCTACTAGTGTTTGTTGTAAGCAAATAAGTTGAATAGCGAGTTTTTCACATGTGCCCGTAGCAAGCAAGGCTTGATTACTTGTACACATATGTGTATCATCCATATAGTCCTAATTACTCTAACTTTGCATAACTAAACGATTCAATACATGTGCATGTCCTCTAGTGTTGGATTGTACTATGTTCCATGGCAACCACATTTGCATTTGACCTTATCTCGTGGTCAGTTAATCGGCGAGTGTGTTTATTTCTCTTAGGCGGGTGGAAATGGGGAATTATATACTAGTAATGAAGTTTTGTTGTGGAGTTGTGTTGTGTACTTATGTGTCTCTGATCATCAACATTGCAAAGTACTCATGTCCGAGGTTCCTTTTCTCGTGTTGTGGACATGCAACGCCCATTCTTGCGTAATATATGATTTTTAACTTGTTTTCAAGAAATAAAATCGAGTCCCAAAGAACGTCTATCGCTACCATTAGCACAAATGGCGTTTTGATGTAGTGGCTATCACTTTAGCCTTGAGAGGGAACGTACTTAGTTCGAGTCCCGCTGGGCGCATATATTTTTACTACGTGTCTATTCCTTTTTCTCTACTGACAGGTGGGGCCCACACAACGTGGCTCAGCTAGCATGCAATCTTTAACGGAGAGTTAACGACAATGATGGAATGTAGTTAAATGTACCTGAAACACAAGGTATAAGGTAGGTTTTTATTATTTTTCAAGTTTATGTATCAATTTGTACATCAAGTGCAAGTTTATGTACCAAAAATGTAATTAACTTAATATGTTGGATCTACTGTATTTTATCAATCTGACATTCCATTAATAGCTGCCCTACCTTTTTGCATAAGAAATCTTTAAAATACGGAGTCCAGTTAGCAAAAGAGAGTAATCCATCAGGACAATAGAAAGAAAAAATAACCTCCACGCTGTCTAACGCGGGAAATCTCCCTGCTGTCCACATCTCCAACGATTCCTCTGTTTCCTATAGCAGATGATGTCCGCCGCCGCCTCCTCAAGCAGCTCCAGCCACCGGATGATATATGAAGTTTTCCGGCTACAGTTCAAAATTTCCTCCGTTCCATGGTCTCACCATAACCAGGGCCTCCAAGATGTGTGTCGCCGCCGCCGTCTGGCCTGCCCCTCAGAAAATTGCCCTTGGATTGTCTTTTTCTTTCCCCTCTGACAAGGCGACTATGAAAAGCCTTTCTTCCTTCGATCTCCGCCGGCGAGCCCGTTGATTCGCCTCCCCTCCACCTGCCGCTCAGGCGGCCGGTGGCGAGGAGTGTATTCCTAGTGCCTCGGCTTAGATAGGTAGGGTTTTAGTTCTCACAAGGGTGGCGCTCGGACGGATGGAGGCAATTCTTCGTCGAGTCAGTCTTCCGGACTCTAATCCTCCTCAAGTTCGTTCGTTGGGACGGATTAGACGGAGCTCCGGCGTAGATTCCTGCCAGCTCCTCAGAGCGGCGAGGTTAGTGTTTCTCGTCGTGGGTACGCAACGGCGAGATTTTGTGTCATGTTCTTCAGATCAATTCAAAGATTAAATGACATCGAGTGCGGCTCCGGAACACTGGTCCTTAGTGGCACGTGCACGAAGACTTCCCAGCCGTTATCGACAAGGTCAAGCCGGCTCTGGTATGGGAGCGACGACAGCGGCGCGTCGGCGGCTCATTCTGGCGGTGGCAATGGTCGTTCGGTTGTCGATGGACCTCAATGTAATTTTTATTATGTTTGCGGTGCTCTGTACTTCCGGTTAATCTTTATAATAATCTGGTATTTTCGCCATTTTTTTCCCCTTGGTTTCTTCTTAGTCTTCCTATGTACTTCCTCTATTTCTAAATATAAGACCTTTTAGAGATTTTAACACGGACTACATACGAATGTATATAGACATATTTTAGAGTGTAGATTCACTCATTTTGCTCCGTGTATAGTTCGTATTGGAATTTCTAAAATGGCTAATCTACCATTCTTAAGAAGTTACTCCCCACTTCTTCCTATTCTCTCATCATACACACTATCCACATCAGCGGATTGCCGCGTCATTTTTCAGTTTTCAAAATCACCCAGTCACTCTTATTACCACTCGGTCACGGCGATGGAAAAAGAACCTGCTTTTCCCATCACCTGCAGCCCGCTAGGCCGCCGGCCCTCCCGCAGGATCCACCCACCTCCAGCCCTCTCCCCTCGAGGAAAAATACCAAATCAACTACATGGCATTTATGATTCCCAACGCAGACCCTCGCATCGTTCCCACGAAACAGATTCAACTCTCTCTTTGTCTTCTCCAACCTTCATCAAATCCCACTGTATTATTTTTGCCCTCCATCAAATCCCACTACTCTGGCGATTCAGTTGCTCTTCCATCTGGTATTTATGTTCGCTCACATGCGGGCACTTTGGCAGGGTGTGGCAGTGAGCGATGGTGAGAGGCGTTCCTCCTCGGCGATGAGGTACCCCGGCGGCCGTCCCTGCCCTGCCTCCGGCTTCCCTATCGTAGGTGCCCCTGCCATGGAAGAACAACGCCTTGCGGAGGATGCAGCCGCGCCGGGATCTTCCCCGGCCACCCTCGACGAGTACCTCACGGTCTCCCCATGCCTATGGTCAGATTCTCCTCGAAGCTCCCTCATGTCCTTGCTCTGCTCCGGACCGTCCTAGCGCTGGCCGCCTCGGATGCATCAGACACGGCCATCCCCGGCGCGGCCCAGTTCCAGCGTCATGGGGAAGGAGGAGCTCCCTCATGTCGTTGCTGTGCTCTGGGCCCTCATTGTGGCGGCGGCCTCGGACGCGCCTGATGCGGCAATCACCACCGCGCCTGATGTGACCCTTTTCAATCCCCTTCCCCCCCTCCCCTACTAAATTAGTCAAACCTTTTGTTGTTCATAGTAGCACTGATCCAGATCATCTCCTCACGGCGTGGCCATGAATGCCATTAATTAAATAATCGACGGCATGGCTTATTTTTCTTCTTTCATGTAACTGTGCAGGTTTATACTGAACTCGCCAAAACTCCCATTGTCTAAGTCTGCGTAATCCCATCAACAAGTTGATAGCTTTGGTAAAACTCCAAGTACGTGTATTGATTATTCAGAGGTTCGTTGCAGTACAATTTCCTTTTTGGACAAAATCCTTTGGTTAGATTCAGAGTACTAGCAGTTTGTGAGTAAATTTGTTGTGTTTTGTCAACAAGTATGAGAATCATGCTTCTCACTACACTCAGTCATGAATTTGTATTACTAACCACGAGATTTACCAATCAGATGTCTCTTACAACATGGTAGTTAAGCCCACTTCCTTCTTACCAAATAGGACATTTGCACACAGCGTTTCTATGTTTTATCTCTTAATATTAAAAAAAATTGTAACATAGTTCCGCTGCAACACGTACCATGTTCCTGATCTCTCCATTCTCACACTTCCTCTACTCTGTTGCTTCTTTACTATATCATGCACTTGGCCTG
This sequence comes from Thinopyrum elongatum, assembly GCA_011799875.1. Taxonomy (NCBI): domain Eukaryota; kingdom Viridiplantae; phylum Streptophyta; class Magnoliopsida; order Poales; family Poaceae; genus Thinopyrum; species Thinopyrum elongatum. The sequence continues at coordinate 606,412,140 of CM022299.1, forward strand.
TTGAATATGCTTGTCTTGCCTTGAGCATGTTCAGAGATGGGTCGATGTTTTTGTCATGAGACACAGCAGGTGTGTGTTAGCATTTTTCCCCATACTTAATATATCTGCACATTATTAGCTAGATCGATTGTATAAGCCAGTTCGTTACAACAGTGTTAAGTTTGATTGGCACGCCTAACAAAACAAAGCGACCATTATTCCATTAGTTGATTACAGGTTTCTAATAAATATTTTTATTGAGGCCCTCTGTTCGTAAGACTGCACAAAATGGATATCCTAGAAAGCTCTTCATAGGGTCGTGCTATTCGACCAGTCCCCTTGACCAGCCCCAGTGCAACTACTAAGAACTACTGTAGGCATATGCAACTTAACAGGGTTAATTAGGTTCTTGAAGCCACCTAAAATCTTTAGTCCCGTGGTATGCATAATATCTATTGATTTATCTACGACTCATATGAGCATCGCGTTCTTGGTATCAATCAGACCTATACCTCTTAACATGATGTTCACTAACTCGACAGTCAAAGGAATAATTCAGATAATCTTTGCAAGCACCAAATTTGACATTTATCCGTAATCGAAAGCTTTTGTTGTTCCCATCTATCAGGGACTATCTTTCATATCAATGACATTTTAGGATTTATTTTGGCATGAAGGGCATATGTTGACAGAGTCACAGAGACAGACACACTTATGATCCAATTTAGAATTTGTGTTGTCGAGGAGGAAGGATCTTTCTACTGGCATATCGATTTGAGAAGATGTTCTTGAGAAAAGTTGACAACCAATTTTCATTTTTACTACTATTTTCTTAGTTACATGTATAAAACTGAGTAATAGCTTTTGGAGTTTGAAAGAATAAATCATATATATGCCCTTTATCTTTCTTTTCTATGATATACTTTGTTCTACTTTATTATGCCTTCTGCTGGCTGCTGCAGATGCTTAACAAGCATATTGTCGTTGATTCTTGGTCGCAGTCATTGCAACACACATGGGATCTTTAGGAAATTTCCACTACATCCTAACCTCATTTTTGGTACAATTAATTCATACAAATTTCTACAGTAATGTAGAGGTATTGTAATATTATATCCAATTATTATCATATTATTGACTAGCATGTTACTCGAAAAATATGTAATAAATTTCCGCAGCAACGCACGGGGTATCATCTAGTATTTAGAAATAAAGGGAGTACTACGAATCTAGGCTGCGCCGGCCAGCGTTAGGCCTGCCCATCGGGGTATTGCCCTTAGCTTCTCCCCACTGTGTTGCGCTGATTTCTTTCTCTGTACGCATCTAGGCTGCCTCCAGGCTGGACGACCAAGGGACTCCAGGTCGCTCCTTTCTATGCAGACCAAGCTATGCACTGTATGGTTATAGAGTTTCTTCCTCTGATTAGGAGAAGAAATTTGTTCTTCTGCGAATTAGTTGATAAAGGCTGCCAAACCTTATTGAATTATTCTCTTAATGTTTGACCAATTTATTTGTATGCTAAGAAAACTCTATGTAGTTCTTATCCCCAGTTGGCAAAAGAACTAGGAAGTTTTTCCTCTTTTAATACGCATGCAATTCTGTAAAGTATAGGAAACTGGAATTGAAGTATATTTACTAATCTGACTACTATGCCATGAAATATGTTTATTCTTGCATATTAATGGAATTATTATTTTTTTCTCGAATACGCTACGGTCAGCGTATCATTGCATTGATAGAGAGGGGAGAACATACAGGTTATGCATCAGGGGCATGTACACTACAAGGCGTGTCCGAGATGCAGAGTGAGCATGGAATGGGTTGCTCAGCCCAGATATCAGTCTAAGTTACAGGTATGATACTACTCAATCCTTTGGCTCCTGCACAGACCCAGAAGCGGGCGTCATCCTGGATCGCAGCCAGGAGGGAGGCGGAGGAGGGAGTGATCTTGTCGAAGATGATCGCATTGCGGTGGCGCCAAACGGACCAGACCGTCAAGGCGGCAATGGTGGAGAGCCCTCGTCTTTTATCTTGAGTCACCATAGTAAGGGCTGAGTTGTGCCAGTCTAGGAAGCCAAGGGAGCCATCTGGTATGGTGATCTCGGGGCAACACCAGGAGAGGGTGCCATGCCATATCGTGCGGGAGAAAACGCACTCAACCAGGATGTGATGAAGGGTCTCCGCATGTTGGGAACATAGCACGCAAACAGGCTCGTGCGGAAGGCCACGCCGCTCCAGCCGGTCTGTCGTCCAACATCGGTTGACGGAGGCAAGGTAGATGAAGAACTTGACAGAGAGGGGGGCACTCGACTTCCACACGAGGCGCCAATGCTCGGATGTAGTAGCGCCGGTGAATAGGGCATTATAGCAGGAGGAAGCGGAGTAAACCCCGTTTTCAGTCCACTTCCATAGAATGGTGTCGGGCTCCTGGGATAGATTGATAGTTTGCAGCCGACACCAGAGGTCGAAGTACTCCAGCGCAGCCACCGGGCCAAGGTGGCCGTGGATGTCACTGATCCACGCGCGATCCAGTAGGGCAGCAGCGACGGTACGCGATCGACGTCGCCGGCTTGGAACAAGAGCGGTAAGGCTCGGGGCGAGATCACTGATAGAGCAGCCCTGGAGCCATTTGTCGGTCCAGAAGCGACAGGATGTGCCATTCCCAATGGACCAAGTCGTCGAGGCGTGGAAGAACTGAAGAGCCTCGGGGTCGGAGGGAGGCTGGAGATGTGACCATGGGCGGGAGCCATCAGAAGCGCGGAGCCAAAGCCATCGGACCCGAAGAGAGATGCCAGTGCGGTGAAGATCACGAATTCCGAGCCCGCCAAGCTCGATAGGACGACAGACTCTTGCCCAGCTAACAAGACAAGATCCAGCGCGGGCGTCTTTGCGGCCATGCCAAAGGAAGCCACGGATGACCCGGTTCGCCTTCTTGAGAATAGGTGGGGACAGTGACATGGCCAGAAGTATGTGCACGGGCATGGCCACAAGAACTTGCCGGACCAAGGCGAGGCGTTCCCCTCGCGAGAGAAGCGCGGCCTTCCAGGTTGCCAACTTGCGAAGTAACTTGTCGATGACGGGAAGCAAGTGAGTGGCAGGCACCTTGCGGAGGGAGAGGGGGAGGCCTAGGTATTGGATGGGGAAGGCCACGACCGGGCAGGTCAGGGAGGAGCCAACTAAAGTTCACACATTTGAAGGATGTGAACTCCCATGAACAAGATCTCCTTTGTTTCTCTCATGGTTAGTAAACCTCGCACGCCGCAGCGTCCATAGATCATGGATTCGAGGTTCATGGTTGAGAGTATTATAAATACGTCCATGGTCTAGAAAGAGTGCTAAAGCTTGCATCTAGAGAGGTTTATATCAACATGCACTCTTATATCATGGTCAAGTTACCGGAAAATGAGCATTCCTAATGATGGCTGGATAGGGCGGTAGCAACATTTGCAGATTAAACAACCAACCCTTCAATGTGTAAGCACCATGCAGTTGAGAAGATGCAACGTCGTTTAGAAAAATAAACACGTTAACACCATTGGCTTACAGTTATTTTGGGATCGGTCAATTATAATCCTACTACTGATCAAAGCACATGACGAAATTTAATCTGTTCTTTTCTTTAATGTTACATGTTTGTTGTATTAGTTTAAAAATCAGAAATATTCTGCATAGTGTAATTGATTGCTAAAATATAATTAAGTTGTTTGGCTTTCTTCTATATGTTTCTATAACTTTTTTTAGGGTAGTTATAGCAATCCAACTTGCAAGTGATAATTGAGATATGGTGAGACTATTTAACACAACCAAAAAGAAGGCTTTGGCACCATTACTTTTTATAATGAGCTGTAAGCAGGGTATTTCTCAGTGAGGTGTCTTTCTATAATGTACATACAAAGTATCGTTTACATTATTTAGGTTGTGAGAATACACGCAAAATTGCTTGGAAACATAAACATGTACTTTTAGGTAATCTAATGTTTATGCTGAAAAAATTTCTTTGCAAACTTTGCTATTAAAATCTGTAGTCGTGATACCAAGCTAGGCTTGCTGAGTGTATAATTCGCACCATTGTTGTACATACATACTCTTCATTTCTCCAACCTTTCCTTATCATGTATTTGGCGAGATGTGGAAGAAGCTATTCTATAACTGACTGTATGCAACTTTTCCATGTGTGTTAGGGTAATTTTCTGTATAATTTACAATTGTAGCACATTAATCTATTCATTAAGATTATAAGGTGTTTTATTATGTAAAATGATGTATGCGATTCTTGAGTCATGATGTACTAATGATTTTATTTTCGGATGTTCTGCTCTCTTATTTAAGGCTTAGGTGAGCTACATGTATACATCCATATGTAGTACATATGAAATCTCCAGAAAGACTTATATTTAGAAACGGAGGGAGTACTGTATAGCTCAGAAGAGGTGGTGCCGGTGATTCACCATAAAGAATCAAGATTATTCTGCCCATCATGGAATATATTTTCATAGTGTATTAATTTTGGTGTTGTGCAAGTTGATTTTTAATTCACAAATTTGGTCAAACTTGTTGACAAAGTTTGACTTAAGGAAAGACTAATATGTGAAGCATTATGAAATAGAGGGAACACTAGTACTATGATTAGAGTTTATCTCCTCCATGAAAAATCAATCATAACTTAGAGAATCTAAGAAATTGTATTACAACTTGAATTAACCATATTATGTCCATTGATTCAAGAGTGTTAATACTATATTTTCTTGAAATGCATCTGTTGCTTATTTAAAATTACTAGCCTGTGCAAATGCACGGGTTGCTGACTAGTACACATAAGTACGTGCATGTATATTACTGATACTGTATTTGACAGTCGCCTAGCTACATGTGAAGGAGCTCTTACCTTGCTTTTTCTTGTGGTGCTTCCAGAACACCAGGTTTCTTTTGAACAATCCAGAACTCAAAGTTAATATATAAAACACAAATAAACAGAAGGAAGGATCAGTGCTCTCAGCAGGGAGCTATGGGGCCACTTGAAGCGCGAGCAGTATGGCCACTCTGTGCACCGTTTAACATATATTATTTTCCTTATTTATAGAAGTAAAAACATATTCAAAAGATATGCTTTGAATATGATATATATAGCTAAAATAACTTATGCCCACTAAGAAAGATGGGTCAAGAAGGAGTAGCTCGGGTATCATTCCAAATAGTTATAATAACTTGAGTGTTAAGAGACATCATTTATATGTATATGATGTTGGACAGAGTACCATTTATTCCGGGTATGATATATGTGGGGGCACAAACAACGGCTACTGTGGCAACTGTTGCCCTGGAGACTACCAAACATTTTGTTGGCGTGGAATCACAGATTATGAATAGGGAATTTCTCTCATAACTTAAAGCTTGGGAGCCATGGGACCATGAGGTTGACAACCTATGGGGGATCAGCACATTGACGTACCAAAAGCATCACATATGTTTCTAAATAAATGAAAGATCATCGGTAGAACAATAATTCATTTGCGAACACATCTATAAATAGCACAATATTTAATATTTACAATTCCTTGAGTTGAAGGATTATCATAAGAATTTCATAGGATATTAATCTCAAGAAATGTTTTATATGAATGTTCTTTGGGTCCAAGTTCTGCCTCCTGGAGCGTGCTTCTCCTTCGATCCGCAAAGCATGAAGACAACAATGGTGCTCTCTTGGTTTGGGAGATGAAGCTTCACACACCTTCGCCCCGTGTTTTTCTCCGCAGCAGCAATATTTAACAGACACTTGGCTCAGCATTCTTAAACGGCCTAGGGACCTATGATGAGAGAAGTCCATATACACCTATAGACTTGTCACATGGTTCACTTTACAACCCCGGTCTTCCGTTTTGTTCACTTTACCCCTTAACACCGAAAAACGTTCACTTTACAACCCTCCTGCTCATTTAACCTGTATATTTGACATGTTTGACTCTAGTTTTCTCATAGTCAGCTGTGTAACATGGTTAGTGTACTATAGCTTATTAGTGGACAACTTTTTGCATAAGCATCATCACTAATAATACACTGATGAGTCTCTCCGGTCTTTCTTCACTTAAAAAACTATTGTTCCTCAATAGCCATATTATTTTCCAACACCCGCACATACAAAATAAAATGGTGTCTAACAGTCTTGTTGGTGAATACATTGCCAATGGTTTAGTAAAAAACATATTCTGATCTTTGGTTCGGCCATTAATTAAAAACACATAAAACATGTTAGCACCAATAATTTTCATCCTACTAGTATGAATCCCACTACTTTATACCCCAAGAATCTTACAAGCATGAATTGTGCATCACCTTGAGCTTCGCACGCCGCCCATCGAACTGATCGACCTCCCTTCTCACCAACCTTCAAACTGAGTCTGGGAAGGCATGCGATGAAGAGGTTGGAAGACATCTTACATCGAGGAGATGCTCTTTAGTCTAATTGGCGGCTTGGCTCGTGTAGTTGTGTCTATCACTGGCGATCAGACATAGTAGAACTAGGATATGTGTTGTAGTAGGCGAATACAAAATGGATTTCTACATCATATTCCAAACAATTGATCAACTTGATATACACTTTGTTGTAAGCAAATAAGTTGAATAGCGAGTTTTTCACATGTGCCCGTAGCAAGCAAGGCTTGATTACTTGTACACATATGTGTATCATCCATATAGTCCTAATTACTCTAACTTTGCATAACTAAACGATTCAATACATGTGCATGTCCTCTAGTGTTGGATTGTACTATGTTCCATGGCAACCACATTTGCATTTGACCTTACCTCGTGGTCAGTTAATCGGCGAGTGTGTTTATTTCTCTTAGGCGGGTGGAAATGGGGAATTATATACTAGTAATGAAGTTTTGTTGTGGAGTTGTGTTGTGTACTTATGTGTCTCTGATCATCAACATTGCAAAGTACTCATGTCCGAGGTTCCTTTTCTCGTGTTGTGGACATGCAACGCCCATTCTTGCGTAATATATGATTTTTAACTTGTTTTTAAGAAATAAAATCGAGTCCCAAAGACCCAATGTTAAATTTTTTAGGTCTCTTCGAGTGCTACAAGTTAGCACCATCTCTTAGTTGTTCACGTAATTTTTTTGTCTACGTGCCATCGAGTTAATAGGGGGGAGAGAGAGAGAGAGAGAGAGAGATGAGGAAACTCTCTCTTTTCTACATACAGTGTCTTAACGCAATCGATGGAAAAGCCATTGAATCTCATCCTCATTATCTAACTAGACTCACATACTTATATGTGTAAGATATGATTCATTGGTATAATTGTATCAAAAATATATATCACCTTCTGAGAGAGTACGCTAAGGGATAATACATTGAAAGTGACATTATTAAAATTAGGATTTGCATAAATGTTTGAATCTATTGTATATTTACATTATTATAGTTAATGGATCATATTCGCCCACAAAGGTTAAAATTATCTACTCATTCGACAATGGTGAGACTTAGTTATGTCGAGGACCATGTGAATGAACTACACTCATGTGGGCATCACGTGTCCATCGAACATCCATGCATATCATGATGAAGACGAACCATATCCACCAAATATGTTGGAAGAATTAACTGCATATATTCACTTTGACAACCGAAGTAGATATATAGGTGACCACAGACAGTGTAAACCATCGTCTATGATTCTAGGCTCTAATTCCTCTAGCAAACAAATTTATGGGTCAGTCAATCACACATATCCAGACAGAGATCACACGATAATAAGATATTGTGTTGCTAAGTATTAGGGGGGGATTGGGAAACAAATTCAAGAGATTAGAAGGTATCGGGAAGTAAAGTCTAACAATAGATATATACCACACTACATGCTTTTCTTCAAGTGGATTAGCATATATCAATGGGATCACAAGAAAATCCAGCGGCATTAGGTTCTCGCCTAATCAAATGTTGTCTCACAAGGTTCTGTCATAAAGTGAAGGAGGTTGCAAAACGTTGTTGATTGGGCCTAGCTAAAGGATAGAACAAAAGTTTTGCTCTCGAAGCCTTGTTTTGCCTTCACTCTTTAATGCGTCGCTCCTCGGCTAGGCGGGCCATGGTCCAGTTTTACTTGAATTAGTTCCACCATTGCATTTGCAATCTTAGCATGTTTAGTGATCATTGCAACTACGTGAGAAAGCATTTTTGCAATTGAAAATAAAAAAAAGTCAATTAGTTGGACGTCCCATATCTATCCACACCATCAATTCCATCAAGATTTGTGCAATATTTTTCGAGCAAAACAACTCAATTATGCATGTTCAAGTTTGCAAAAGACACTTCAAATTTAGCATTTTCCTCAGATATAGACATTTTTATCAATCATTATACATTTCTCTTTAGGGACATAATTATGATATGATATCTTATCAGATTTGGGAATTTGATTTGATGTGCTGAGATCTCTACTTTCCCCATGTCTATATTTTGTGAATAATTAATTTACTCCAAATTAGCAACAATCTACTAGAGGACAAGTGCTTCTATTCATGGCGACATGTGAGGACAAATTGATGAGTTGGTGGTTGAAGTAATCAACATGGAGAGAACGAGAAGAAGCCCACCTAATCGCTGCACAAATATTATCACCACTGGCAGGTGAGGAATACATGTGGAAGAAAATATCTCACCTCTATTTGTACCAGACTGAGCACTTGAACTCCAGAATTGATGCTAGAAGATCATTTTTTAGACATGTGCTCTTTGCTTTAGGCCTAGAAGATATGATATTATATGATATGGACTATCTGAGCATGATCCATTGTTATAAAGAATGTGTGTGAGGCCTCCTATTGTTGCATGTACGTAGTTAGTCTCGGTCTCTACCACTTGCGCCAACCATCTTTGGTATCTTCACCCAAATCGTACTAGCACCCCCAATAAACATAAACAGAGTCATGACTACAATTCAACCGAGATACTTATGTGGAGATGGGATTAATTAGGTGTAGTTGGATCCATTCATGGAAATGGGAGACATCTGGAAGCGTATCGCTTGTGGAAGGTTTTTTGGATGTTGCACTTGTTACAGTAGTACTCAAAATACCAGAGGAAGAAGCACATTAGCCATAGCTCTAGCGAGCTGCCTTCGGGAAGTGTGTGAGAAAACATCTCTCACATGTTGGAGATGTCTTTGGTGATGAGCTCATTAGGTACTTCATGGCTGCAAAGGTCGAGTTTGTTGTGCTTGATGAACGGGCTGCAGAAAACACATTAGCTTCAATTGTTCAACCTTCGCAAGTGAGTTAACTAATTATCAGTCTCTCTTGGTCATGTATGTGATATAGGTATGATTGATGTGGGATTAATTAACCATGTGTTTGACACATATTCATTTTTTGCCATGCATTTACTCAAATTTTTCTTTGAGATAGAAGCCCACTGGTGGCTTTGTTTTCTATATTACAGTGATGCACCGTGCAAGAATTGTAAGTGTATCACCGACCTATGTGAAAGAATTTGGTCAAAAGCATCCCTGACTAAAGTGCTGGCGAGCAAAAAAGAAGAGGTCACATTACATAAGTTAAGATTCTCCGTTTTTTAGCCAAGATCATATTTTCTAGCTGACCCTTAGTGATCCTCCGTAACTTTTAGGCAGGCGCCAAGCCAACAATGTTGCATGCCCATCAGAAGAAAAGTGAGCTATATCATTGCACCAGTGGACATACACATTGAGCTATCAAAACAATACATGGTGGACAAGTGAGATTTCATAAATCAGAGTTATCACACCCCATGCTCTCCATCCTCAAATCCCATGTACGCAAAGCAATACTCGTGGTGATGAGCGAACTCTGGGAGCTCTTGCATCTCTATGAGCTGGACACTGGTGCAACCCATTAACATATATAATTTACTTTTCTAAAATAAATAATATATGTTTTACATATGAAAACATATTTTGTAAAAAATCACTTCAATAAAATTTAAAAAACTCTGTTGTTGATCAAGAAAATACTCATCTGGTTGAAACTTTCACTTTTACGGCGTCGATGCCTGTCATGTGGTGCCACGGGAGGAGAAACACCTGACATAGCCAGATCTTGAGCTGGCAGCACCACAAGAGGAAGTGTCGATGACCGCAACCAATGCAGTGTGGGCAGAGGCAGCCCTGGAATCAGTTAAGCCAGTTCTCACGGAGCGGTGCATCAACATTGTTAGAGGCAGGGAGAGGAGAGGAGGCAGTGGTGGATCCGGATTTGGAGGTGACAATCGATCTAGGGTTAGGGTAGGGGTGGATAGGTGTGCACACATTGCCATCGAACTTTTATAATCGGGGACCATGGGTGGTGTGGCGGGAATCTAAGGGGGTGTGGTGGGAATTGGTGGAGTGTGCGAGGGGCATGCATCAAACGCCATTAATGAGTTGCTTCCGTCACATCTCCGATAATTTTCAACGCCCGTTAGAATGGTACATACATCATCGCCATTAAATAGAGGAGAAACAGAGGATGAATGGGAGGAAAAGAAGCTGAAACTTTTGTGATGCCTTAGGGCCTGTTATGAATCTCTCCAACTCCTAACTCCACAAACTACGTAGTCGGACTTGGCCCAAATGTCTGAGCTCCACGAAGCCGAATTCGTGAAGCTAAGTTGGGTCATAGTGGAAAATAGTGAAGTGAGGGAAAATTAGCTCACAAAAACAAAAGGCGAGAGTTGCACGTATTTACGACCATTTTGCCACCTCCTGAGAAAATGATTGGTCTAACAACCTAGTCCTCCTGAGTCGGTATCCCACATTAGTGTAGAATCAACATCCCTCTCCCTTAACATCTCTCCCTCTCGAACCCTAATAAAGGCCCAGTGCCACCGATCCCGCCGCCATGCCTGGCTCCCACCATCGTCGGCCGGATCCACTCCTCTGCAAACATATCCGGCCATCCCAGCCTTTTGCTCTTTGAATCCCGTCCTGTTGATGTCCAAGATGTTACCCTCGGCCAGGAGCGATAACCCCATCGGAAGTAGAAGCTCTGCCCGACGCCATTGAAGCCCGAGAAAAGGTGCTCAAGCCAGGAGCAACATCTTCATGTCATGCAGCCCGGGCCCGTTTAACCACTCTGTTTCGGCCTCTCTACACCCATCTCCCCAACTGGGCTGCTTCTTGCCAGCCCAAACAGGCACCCAACATGCCAGTAATCTTCCAACTGGGTTGCAACATTGGGAGAAGCTGGGGTCACTACCGAACATTTTGTAATCGCCTGAAGCGAGAAGCTAGCTAGAGAAACTGAATTTGCAGAGTTGATGGAGTTGGGTGAGGTTCAGAATAGGCCCTTAGTGGTTGGGACTGGACTCCAAAATAGCCCCCCATAGCCTTCAAATATGGAGGCCGAATCTGTGTTTCTGGAGCACCCTCCAAAATGATGTAGTGTGAGGAGGCGATGATGATGACTCTGCTAGAGTGTGTTTTTGCCCTTCCAGCCTTCATATTGAGAATTGTTATGGAGGAACTGGGCATATGAAGAATCGGCTAGAGCTTCTCTAAGCTGAGATGAGAATCTATACGATCCTGCAAAACTGTTTTCAAGGAGCGACATTGCTTCTAGTGTGTTACAAATTGGAGTACTCCAGAAACATGTAAAAACACTATACACTTAGGATTAGTGGTCTTGATTTTCCTATGTAAGAGTAGAACACCTAGTTCTCGGGGATATGGATGAACCTTGGTATATATAGGTGCTGGAAAATTGATAAGGATATGTGATCCTCTATTGAATGCTTAGTTTAAGAATCTTCGTGAATGTTGTGATGGGTCCCCACTCAGCATTTGCTCCGTAAGGCAATGAAGAGAATTACTATCATTGTAAGATTAAGAAGTGGAGGTAATTCAAGGTGATAGTAAATTCCCTCAGTCCTAGTCTTTGCAATCGATAGGGCAACAAGGGAGAACACTTAGAAAGGCCGTGTCCATAAGGAAACCCTTAATTACCATAGTCATAACTTGCGCGCGGGGGGGGGGGGGGGGGGGGGGGGGGGGGTGGAGGGGCTATGTTAGTGGCGTGTGTGGTATGAAGTCTACGTAGAGTAGAACGTATTCTGTACCCAGATCCGCCCAACATAAACTTCAAGACTGGCTCAAGTATCTAGACACTAGTAGAAAACAGGGCTTTGGTTCGGGCCAGCCCAGCCCATTAGTCTCGGTTCAGTCACGAACCGGGACCCATGGGGGGCATACGTCCCGGTTCATGCGCCCAGGGGGCCGGCCGGGGCCTCGTGGGCACTGGTCCCGGTTCGTCTGGACCCATTTGTCCCGGTTCCTGGCACGAACCAGGACCAATGGGCCTCGCTCCTGGCCCACATCCATTGGTCCCGGTTCGTGGCTTGAACCGGGACAGAAGGGGGGCCTTTAGTCCCGGTTCCACGCACGAACCGGGACCAATGAGGTGGCTATATATACCCCATCGCCGGCGAGCAGAGCACTCCACATTGCTCTGTTTTTTTTGGCCGGCGAGGGGAGAGCTTTGTGGTGCTCTAGCTCACCTCCTATGCACATGAGGTGTTTGATGAAATGCCCGAGCCACACTAGTTAAGCTTTCTCCTCTCGAAGCTCGACCTTCAAGCTCCATTTTTCTCAAGATTTGTCTAGGTTTAGCGGTCCGTCACGTCCCGTCCCCGTCTTCACCGCCGTCGATCGCCCGCGCCGATCTCGTCGCCGGCATAACCGTGGTGAGCCTCTTGTTCTTATCTTCTTTCTAAAAGAAAAAAATTCTTACTTGTATGATTTAGATAGATACTTGTCTAATTTTCTTACTTTTATTATTGTTTGTTATTATATAGTGCGATGGTTTTGGTATCCGCCCCCGTCGGCCCTCGTCCTGTCTATGATTCGGATATGGTATATATTATATTTTATAACTATTTGATTCATTTATTGTTTATGACAATTATGCCGACCAACGTGACATAGATTTTTTTATCTAGGAGGTATGTGTACCGGAAATTCCAACCGACCCTATTGTCGAGAGGTTAAATTTAGTTGAAGAAGAAAACAATTACTTGAAGGAAAAATTGAAAAAAAATTGAGGAGGAGAAGATGATATTGGAGTTGCATGTTGCGGATGTCGTCGATGATCACAAGATCAAGATGGATGCAATGCGCTTCAAGATTAGAAAGTATAGAAAATATGTCATTCATACCGAGGCTTGGTATCATTATGCCGTTGGATCAATTGTTACCTTGGTTGCGATTATGATCGCATTTGTTGTTGCATTGAAATGTTTTACATAGTTTCAATATATGGTTTAATTAGATGCTCTGGAGAGCTATATGTTGTTCAATGAGAACTATGTATGTACTTTGGTTTTAATGTGATGATGAACTTCTATTAATTTGGTCACTTATCTATTCATGATGCTTTGTAATGGTTTTTTACACACTTAATTATATATAATGCACGCAGATGAACTGGCAATGGATGTACGGTGACAGACGCACCTCCGAGTACATTAAGGGCGTGCATAATTTTCTCGAAGTGGCTGAGGCAAACAAGCAGAATGGTTTTATGTGTTGTCCATGCCCTATATGTGGGAATACGAAGTCTTACTCTGACCGAAAAATCCTTCACACCCACCTGCTTGAGAAGGGTTTCATGCCACACTATAATGTTTGGACCAGGCACGAAGAAATAGGGGTTATGATGGAAGACAGCGAAGAAGAAGAGGACAATGACAACTATGTGCCCCCTGAATATGGTGATGCTGCAACGGGGGAAGCTGAAGATCAAAAGGAACCAGACGATGTGCCCGATGATGATCTCCACCGGGTCATTGTTGATGCAAGGAGACAGTGCGAAAGTGAAAAGGAGAAGCTGAAATTCGATCGCATGTTAGAGGATCACCAAAAAGGGTTATACCCCAATTGCGAAGATGGCAACACAAAGCTCGGTACCGTACTGGAATTGCTGCAGTGGAAGGCAGAGAATGCTGTGCCTGACAAAGGATTTGAGAAGCTACTGAAAATATTGAAGAAGAAGCTTCCAAAGGATAACGAATTGCCCGACAGTACGTACACAGCAAAGAAGGTCGTATGCCCTCTAGGATTGGAGGTGCAGAAGATACATGCATGCCCTAATGACTGCATCCTGTACCGCGGTGCGTACGAGGATTTGAACGCATGCCCGGTATGCGGTGCATTGCGGTATAAGATCAGACGAGATGACCCTGGTGATGTTGACGGCGAGCCCCCCAGGAAGAGGGTTCCTGCCAAGGTGATGTGGTATGCTCCTATAATACCACGGTTGAAACGTCTGTTCAGAAACAAAGAGCATGCCAAGTTGATGCGATGGCACAGAGAGGACCGTAAGAAAGACGGGAAGTTGAGAGCACCCGCTGACGGGTCGCAGTGGAGAAAAATCGAGAGAAAGTACCGGGCTGAGTTTGCAGGTGACCCAAGGAACGTATGGTTTGGTTTAAGCGCGGATGGCATTAATTATAGCATAAGTCGCGTTAGAAATATACCAATGAGATTCCATACACCCTAAGAACGCCTTACTCCTCTGCCGGTTCAAGCGTGACTTTTCTCGCACTTCATTCAAAACTACTCCCTCCATTCCAGAATATAAGGTGTACTGGTTTCCGTGCAAGTCAACCATATGTAAGTTTGACCAAGATTATAGAATAAAATAACAACATCTGCAATACCTAATAGATAGAATATGAGACTACTTTTTATGATGTATCAAATGATATAAATTTCATATTGTGGATATTGATATATATTATAAAAAATTCGGTCAAACATGGACTGCTTTGACTTTTGAAAAAACAAATGCACCTTATATAAAGGAACGGAGGGAGTACTATTTATTTTCCGCCCTCACTTTGCTTTGAGTTTACAATTACTTGCAGGCATAATTCCATAAGTCACTACAATAGGCAAAACCCAATTCATGTGCTCTCTATGGGACCGATAGTCTTACTTTTAAAAATACGATTAAGCCCTGTGCACTTGTAGGTCAGCAGGAATCGAGAGAGGATGCATACCCATGGCCGGAGGCAGCACGAACGTGGTGAACACGCCGTTGCTCAACCCTTGTGGCGATGTGGCGATGCAGTGGCCACTTGGTCTGTGATCGTAGTCATTAATGTTGTTGCGCTCGGCATCCTGTCGAGGCGAGATCAGAGGTGGCAGATTTAAGGAATTGATGGTTAGCACTGGATTCCGCGACACTAGATTCAACTCCTTGTGCACCGTCTACTCAAACCTCCATCACCGGCCTCCACGCGGCCAACTTTTCAATCGATGACCGGAGCACCTCGAACAGGTTGTTGGATGCCATCACCGTCTGCTAAATGGTGGAGTTCTACTCCTAGATGGCCTTGAGAGCGGCGGGGAGATCATTGAATTCCTGCTCCATCTTCCTCGATTGCATATGTTGGAGGGTGGTGTAGGTGGGCTTTTTGAGGTGTTCTAGCAAATCTGATACCATATGTTACGTACCCGATCTAATATAGATTGATTATCTCACTCTCGATACAAATTTGAAGAATTTTCGGGCGAGGAGAGGAGAATCGAGAGAGGGCATCCAGGAGGAAGGAGTGGGAAAGGGGGAAGAGCCTTTTAGTGTTTACACCAGTATAACCCTCTCACACACATGTGTGTGCATACTTATAGCCTCAGCTCCCAGGTCACCGGATCGAATTTGGTGTTGGGCAACTTTTCCTTCTGGGTGGCATCCCATCAGTAGACTCCTTTGGGCCCATAGATGTTGTAGTGGAGCGTGACCGCCCACGAATGCTATGTCTTGCTTATAGCGAGACTAGCATCTGTCTCACCTGAAGCTTTCCTGCAGCGCGCACGCATATGGGCCGACCGACCGTGTTACTCGTTCGTTCGGTCCTTGGATTGTTCGCTTATGTGTTTGTTCGGGTTTTTTTTCTTTTTTTTATCTAGTTTTCTTATTTCTTCTCCTTTTTTTTCTTTGTTTTCGTCGTTATAGTTTTTTTTCTTTGAGTTCTCTTTGTTTCTTTAATGGTTTTCTGCGGTTTTTCTTTTCTTTCTCATTTTCCTTCGTTTTTCTTCGGTTTTATGTCTCTATCTTGGTTTTCAATGGGGTTTTATTTTGTTTTTCTTTGTTTCTTTATCGGTATTCGGAGTATTACATTCCTTTGCACTTGTTTCTTCAATTTTCTTTTTTTGTTTTCTTATATCCTTTCGTTGTGTTTGTTTCTATTTCAGTTTTCATGGTTTTTTCATTTTTTTTCTTTGTTTCTTTAGGTTTTCGGTCTACATGTTTTGTATACGTCAAGAATATTTTTCTAATATATGTTTCACATTTTCAAATATAGGTTTAAAAGATTTTTTTAATACAGGGTCAATATTTTTTCTATACACATTTTGAACAATTTTCAAATGCTTGATTAACATTTTTTTGTACATCTTCAACATTTTTTAATACACAATTAAACATTTTTAAATGCTTGATTAACATTTTTCAAATGCAACATTAATATTTTTTAATACATGGTCAACATTTTTTCTTTCCACATTTAACATTTTTCAAATGGTTGATTAACATTTTTTTTGAAATCCAAGATTAATATTTTTTTAGTACATGGTCAAGATTTTCCTATAAACACTTAACATTTTTTAAATTCTTGGTTTACATTTTTCAATACTTGTTTAGTTTTTTCTAATTCTTGATAATATTTATAAGTACATGGTCAAATATATTCATACACATGTATACATTTTTTGTATACATGAGAACATTTCCTCTATACACATTTAACATTTTTCAAATGCTTGGTTAACATTTCTTCGAATTTTTTATGAAAAATATTTTCTGAAATATATTTATTTAGAATACTTGGAAGTAAAAAAAGAAAGAAAGCAAAGAATGAGAAGAAAACTCGTGAGAAAAAACAAAAAATGAGCCTGTGGCTTCCCGCGAGCTGGGCCGGCCCATCTGTCGGTCGCCTTGACACGAGGGTTCCTATAGCGCGCTATAAGCGAGACATATGGGCGCCCGATCAGTACTCTCCTTTGGGCGCACAGATGTAGTGGTGGTCATGACACCCAGGGGTTAGAATTCGGACGCATGAGAGAGCTGCCTGGCCCCTGGCCAGGCAACATTTTGTAGCTAATCAAACTAGCACTAAAGGCAAGGCGGGGAATGCATCGAATTCAAGTGAACATCACGTGTCCACTGAACATCCATGTATAGCGATGATGAGGACCAACCATTGGCCAAATGCATCGAAAGAAATAACTGCACATATCCACCTTGGCAACCGGAGATGGACATTATAACGCTTTGTCTCTAAGAAATCCCAGCTCTAATTTTCTAACAAACGAAAAGATAGACCGGGAATCACTAATATTCACATACAGGCCGATGAGTCACTAGATGTATCAAGAACTAAAATCAAGGGATTAGAAGGCATCGGGAATTAGAACCAAACTTTGGTCATTGTTGATACTGCAGAAAAGACTTCACGCTGTTTAGAAAGTATCAATGGGACCACACGAGAACCCATTCAGATCACGTTCTCGCTTAACCGTCCATCAATCGGGTCACAAGCTCTTTCATTCCGTTTTGCCCTGCTAGCATGTCCAGTGCTTTTTGCATCTGCCTGAGGAAGTATTTTCCGTAGATATAAAACAACAACGGCAACATTTATCCTCAGCCCAAATTCAGTGGAACGTAGGACTATGGAGGTACCGAGCCGCCAGGATATCCCCGTTGATTCACGACGTCAACGTGTTTAATGGCACGACTGCATAGGCTTCAAGGTGCACGAGGAGAAGGCCACCTTCCGCCGGCAGGACCGCGAAGTCTTCTCCGGTCTCTGCATGACATTGTTGACATATAAATGTATTGCCTAATTTTTTCATCAGATTGGTCTTTTGGCTGCATTATCTATAGCATGCACTTCTACATGGTATCAGAGCCAAAAGATTTTGAGCTCAAGACCCTGCCAAGACAGTATTAAAAGATGATTCTGCGGCGTACATCGATCCCACGTCTAATGACTAAAATAGCCTAGACATGAGGTAGAGTGTTGAAATATATTGTCCGTCTCTCTCCATCAGTTCGATCTTTTGGTTGCGTTGCTAGAGCATACACTTCTACATGGTATCAGAGTTAGGAGGTCTTGAGTTCAAGATCCAGCTGGAGCAATTAAATTGCAGCTCACTTTCGATCCATGTTTAGGTCTGAGAGAGCCACACGTGAGGGGTAGTGTTGACATATAAATGTATTGCCTAGTCTCTTTCATCAGATCGGTCTTTTGGCTGCATTTGCTAGAGCATGCACTTCTACCGGCATAGCTGCCGGCTGCCGGCCGCCGTAGTATTGGATGTTGAGTAATGTGATTGTTTAGAAAACATCGGATAGACTAAGACTTATTCTAGCTTGTCTTGTACTCTAAGATAATTATGTACTATTCCCTCCGTCCTTTGAAGAGTGCACTTCCAACTTTGTTGGAAAGTCAAAAGAATTTATGTTTGACCATATTTATACAATAATACACCAATATTTATGCCATCAAATTAGTAGCATTAGATTAATGATAAAATATATTTTCATCACATATCTATTTGGTTTCACAAACATTGATATATTTTTGTACAAACTCGGTCAAACTTTGAGATAGTATATATATATATATATATCAACAGTTCCACCAATCCGTCTCTATTCCTCTTGGTACATTGGGAACTTTCTTGTCAGGGAAAGAACTCACAACAACTCTTTTGTACAATCCAACTGTTGGGTTAGCGGGAGAAATTGCTGGCTTGCCTAAACTTGCACCGAATTGTCCGCTCCGTTACTAATATTCCTAGTTTTCTATCTTGCGAAAGTCACTCATAAATTTTCTGTTCTATCGTGGGAAAGTCACGCATGGATTTTCTGAGAGAATGAAACTGGTAGTGGAGGTAAACTGTATTTCTCAATGGCTCATGCAGAACAGATCTTGACACAAGGATATTTTGACAAGGGTGCGTCCATAATCTCCTCACAAGTCATCTTTGAGCTGGAAAGTATGGAGTTGTTGCAGAGGCTGGCAAGCTCAATTCAGAGAACGAACGAGAGAGAGAAAGTGTGTGGAGGGTAGGAGACGATAGTTTGCGCTGCTAACTGCCTGGAGCTTTTCTGCCTCTTGTGTTATTTCTAGCGAGCTCAAAACGGTTGCTGAATTACAAGGAAAACGCCCACGTCTCCAGCTGGCCTACTGGTCGTGCCATCCCATGATGCCAAACTGAGATCGAGCAACTACTTTGCCCGCACAGACCACTACGATCATGCCATCCCACGACCCGGTGAGGCGAGCAATTCTAGCTAACAGACTAATTGAAAACTACTGACAGAAACACCTAACTGAATCTACTGAACACTGCGATGTACAGGTGCATGCTCCTGGTCCCTTTTATTCAGCGAAAACAAGTTCAGTGTTGGGTCATGCAACAGATTAGCTGTCAAATTACCCCCTAAGTCTGTTGCACCTGGCTGATTCCAAGCTTGAGACGTAGTTCAGTGAACTGAGTTCTTCCCAAAGACTTTGTAAGTACGTCAGCTAGCTGATCGCCAGTCCTAACATGCTCAATGGCAACTCTTCCCAGCTCCATGCACTCGCGAATGTAATGGTACCTGAGGTTGATGTGCTTTCTTCTTTCATGGTGAATTGGATTTTTACTCATCTCGATCACAGATTTGCTATCCACCTTCAGCTTCACCTTCTGAACATCACCGCCGAGCATTTCAGCAAGCAGCCTACTGAGCCACACTGCCTAAGTTGCTGCTGCAATATATTTGGCCTCGCAAGACGACATGGCCATGATTTTCTGCTTCTGGGAGGACCAGGTGATCAAATCAAACTATCCCCAATGAAGAAGACCAATCCGGTCGTGATCTTGTGATCAACAGGATCCCCCGCATGATCACTATCACTAAAACCAACTAGTGTGTCATCCCTTCCTGCTCTGAATGTACAACCGTGGCTCAAGTTTCCCTTCAGATAGCGCAGAATTTGTTTCACTGCAATCCAGTGTTCCTTCCCTGGTGCCTACATGAACCTGCTCACAACACCCACGGCACACGCGATGTCTGGTCGCGTGTTAACCAGCTACCTGAGGCTGCCAATGACGTTGTGATACTTGGTTGCATCAACAATTTCAGCATTGTTCTTCGTCAGTTTCAGACGGTTCTTCATCGGTGTCCAGCAAGGGTTGCACTGTCCCATGCCTGCATCCTCAAGTATCTTGGTTGCATATCTTGTCTGACAGACTTTGATCTCTCCATCATCTTGCCTTACTTCGATTCCCTGGAACTAGCTGAGCAAACCGAGATCACTCATCTGGAAAAGATCCTGCATCTGCCTCTTGAACTGTCCGACAGCTGAGTCTAATCTTCCAGTGATAATTAGATCATCAACATAGACTCCAACCAGCAGAAACTCTTTGTTATCACCTCGTCAGTACAGTGCGTGATCCAGCTGACATCGCTCGAACCCAAGTGACACCAGTGTCAGTGTGGAGTCTAACTTGGCGTTCCAAGCACGCGGCGCCTGACGGAGCCGCGTATAGCGCTTTCTTTAGTTTCACAACTTTGTGCCACTGTTGTTGCTGACGAAGCTTGTTGGTTGGTGCACATAAACCTCCTCTGCCAAGTCGCCGTTGAGGAATGCTGATCAAACATCCATGTGATGCACCTTCCACCTCCGGTGCGCGGCCATGGTGAGCAGAACGCGCACTGTCTCTAGTTGCACCACGGGAGCAAAGACCTCATCGAAGTAAATCCCTTGCCTCTGTTCATAGACCTTCACCACTAGCCGTGCTTTGTGCTTCACAACATTTCTAGCAGGGTCTCTTTTCACCTTGAACACCCACTTCAAACCGATCGCACGATGACCAGCCAGGAGCATGGCGAGCTCCCAAGTGTTGTTGGCGCGGATGGACTCCATCTCGGCTTCCATGGCGCCACGCCATGCCGGCTCGCTCAGTGCAGCATCGACAGACGCAGGCTCTTCAGCTGCGGAGAGACACATCACACTGTACTCGAGGGAGCGTGCTGGAGTGTGATCAATGAGGTGCTCGACGGTCTTGTACCGGAGCGGCACCCCCTCCGAGTCGAAGGTTTCGCAGCTAGGCGTGGACACCCATCCATCGTCGTCAGTGTTGGGTGGCATGATCAGCGGCGAGGTACTGGGACCGGCCGCTGAAGGTGTGCCAGCACCCCCGACCGGCATGCGCGGTGACGGCGTCAATCACCAGGTGGACTCGTCTCCATGGATGTTGTTGGCGTGCTGGGTGAGTTCACCGTGTCCGGTGACACGGTGTAGGTAGTTGTCATGGGCATCCCCGCATCGGAGTACACGACCGTGAAGTCCCTGGTGTGAGCGAGCTCGGAGTCGCCGTCGCCCTTGCTCCAGTCCCAGCGCCGATCCTTCTCAAAGCGCACATCGAGCGTGATGTACATGCGCTTGCCGACCGGGTCATACACTCGATAGCCCTTGGTGCCCGGCTCGTAACTTAGGATGATGCCCGGGCGCGACCTGTCCGCCAGCTTGGTCACGCCGGGTCCGACGAGCTTGACATGCGCGACGCAGCCGAAGGTGCGGAAGTAATCCACCGCCGGCTTCTTCTTGCGCCACGCGTCGTACGGGGTGATGCCCTGCAAGCTCCTGGTTGGCTATCTAGGTCGGTATGTGAACAACGATGCACGGCACGTCCATGGCCTTCATGAGGCTGCGTGCCATCTCCACCACGGACTGGTTTCGTCGTTCGACCACCCCGTTCTGCTGGGGAGAGAATGGCGTCGTCGTATTCCGATCCTCTGGATCCCCAGCTCTTCGCAGTAGGTGGTAAATTTAGTTGAAGTGAACTCGCTGCCCGGAGCTTGACGCTGCCTTCCATCTCTGCGTGCGCTTTGATCTTCTTGAAGTACCGAAAGGCCTCATCCTTGCTCTTCAGTACCTCAAGCCATATATACCTACTGTAATCATCAACGCTCAACAGAAAGTACTTGTTACCACTGGTCGTCGCTGGAGTGATGGGGCCGCACAGATCGCCGTGGACGAGATCGAGCGCGCGCTCGGCGCGATATGCCGAAGCGCGCGGGAAGGGTGTACGATGCATCTTCCCAATGGTGCAGTCCTTGCAGAACTGATCGACGTGTGCGATCACCGGTATCCCGCGCACCATTTCCTTCGCTCCAAGGTCGTGCAGCGCGCGGAAGTGCAGGTGACCGAACCTGGCGTGCCCCTCTAGGCCTCGTCCTGGGCTCCGGCGAGCAGGCACATGGGGGCGGCCAAGTTCAGAGCCACGGCATAAAGCCGGTTGCTCGTCCGCCGTACTCGTGCGAGCAACAGCCTCTGCCTGTCGTACAGACAGAGCTCGCCGTCCTCGATCACGGACTTGCGCCCGTTCTCATCGAGCTGCCCGAGGCTGACAATGCTCGGGCGTAGCTGCGGGATGTAGTCCACGTTGACGAGTGCGCGATGCTCACCATTTCCGCACGAGAACAACATGACCCCGCCCCCACAGATCTGCCCGGCAAAGTAGTCACCAAAACACGCCGTACCTCGTACTGTCTCGTCGAGCTCCGAGAGCATGTCGCGGCGCCCCGATGTGGTTGCGGGCGCCAGTGTCCAGGTACCAGCGGTCGTCGTCCGTGGCCACTGGCACGACCCGTGTCTTGTTGAGGAAGATCTCCGGGGCCGGCCTGTGTGTGTCAGCGTCCGTGTCTGCCCCGCTCACCACCGCGCATGTGGCAAGGAGCAACCCCAGCGGCTCGACGTCGACCTAGGTGACGTTCTCCTGCTGGTCCTGCTGCTCCCGTTGCTGCTGTTCTTTTGCCCTCTTACTGCACTCTTTCGCCGAGTGCCCTGCGATGCTGCAGTGCCGGCAGTCGCCTTTGCGCATGGGCATCGCCGAGCCGCCGTTGCCGCGGCCACCACCTTGGCCACGGCCACCGCCGCCCTGGAAGTTCTTGGGCTTGCTGTTGCTGCGCCCATGTCGATCTCCGGATCAGGAGGACCCGCCGGCTTGATCCAGCAGCTTCTCGCGCGCGCGCCACTACTCATCAGTAGTGAAGAGCAGTTGCGCCCCGGGCGTGTTTCCTCACTTTCGTGCTCCTCGACGACAAGCAGGCGTCCGCAGAGCTCCTCGAGCGAGAGCTTCTTGGTGTCGACAAGCAACTCAATTGCCACGGCCATCTCCCGATACTGCCGCGGCACCGTCCGCAAGACCTTGAGGACCGCCTTGTGTTCGTCCACCGGATCGCCGAGGGCCTCGAGCTCGTCGATGATCGTCCTGAGCCGCATCACGTATGACTATACCCTCGCCGTCCTTGTACCGAAGGCTCTTGTACTCTGTACGGCGAGTCTGCGCCTTGGTCTTCAGGGTATCCCACGCCTGCTTCGCCGTGGGCTTGGCGCCCAGGATGCGCATGAGTTCTGGCGGCACCACCTTGAGCAGGGCGATCATGGCGCGCCGGTCATCACGGTCGGTGCCCTGCCATGTTTCCACCACACGCCACAGCTCGTCTACCTTTAACTGCAGCTTGGTGATCATGGCCTAGTCACAGTAATTCGTGCACGTGAGCATCATCGGGGGCATGCTGCTGCCGCCGCCGTGCACGACACGCTCGACCACGCGCACCCCTGACCCCTCCTCAGTGGAGGGACGCGCCAGGGATTTCTCCAGCGCCGCAGCCTCCGCCGCGGCCTATTCCTCCTCCTGCTGCTTCTTCGCCTTCTCGTCGCCGCTGCCTGCCATCTCTCCGACGGATCAGACACCGCTGACGCCCAGGATGGATCGTACACCACCAAGGTTCTGGTGCCACTTATTGTTGCAGAGGCTAGCAAGCTCAATTCAGAGAACGAACGAGAGAGAGAAAGTGTGTGGAGGGTAGGAGACGATAGTTTGCGCTCCGAATTACAAGGAAAACGCCCACGTCTGCCTGCAGCTTTTCTACCTCTTTTGTTATTTCTAGCGAGCTCAAAACAGCCGCCGAACTACAAGGAAAACGTTCGAAAATAAATAAATTGTATCTTCTCGTGAGCTTTGGATCATGGGCCAACTGCTGAACCGATTTTTTTTTCTGCGGGTGAAACCGAAAATTCTTATTGGTGCCATCTATCTTCTTGCGGTGAGTTTAACATGTCATAAATCGCTATTATGGTCCCCACTATTCCTCGCCCTTTGCGTGCGCCATAGGGAGAATAAAGAAGCAAAGTGCACAACCCAAAGGCACCCGCGGTAATGGGCTGACCCTTATGTCATGTTTTCATTTTAGTTTTTTTTTTTACTTCTGGATAGAGTTTCCCGTCGGTTTTCTATTGATTTTTCATTTCCTAAAACGTATTCCCTCTGATCCATATTAGTTATCGCTCAAACGGATGTATCTGGCACTGAAATACGTCTAAATACATCCATTTCAGTGACAATTAATATGAATCAGAGCGAGTAATTTATTTATATTCAGGATTTCAAAAAAAAATTACAAATTAATAAATGATTTGAACTTAAATTTCTGGAGAATTAAAAATGTTTAAAATTTTAAAATCTTCTCACCTTTTCTTAAAATGTTCTATAAAATATAAAAATTTCTTATGGATTTTAGAAAATACTCATGAATTTCAAAAATTGTTATGAAATTTATATAAAAATTGGAAATTGTTGAATTCTTTCCACAATTTAAAAGTGTTTGTATTTTTAAAAAGCATTCACAAATATTAAATAACTAAAAAATATTTAAACCTCCATAAATGTAGATAATGATTGGGAATTTGAGAGTTTCATGAGTTAATTATGTTTCATGGAATATAAAAGATAGTCATGGAGTTAAAAACAGCTACAAATTGAAAATATAATTAAATAGACTAAAAAGCGTTCATGTATTTTGAAAATGCTTATGAATTTTACAAAACATATTCACTATTTAAAAAAAGCAAGATTTTTAATAAGTTCATGTGTTTAGAAAAGAGAAACAAAAAAGAAAAAATAGAAATTGGACCAAAAAAAGGACAGACAAAGAAACCGTAAGGAAAAAAAATGAGAACCCATGTAGCATTCCCTTATGCGATTCAGGGGACAAGGCGTTGAATAAAAAGTGTCCTATTTGGCTGCCAAAAACATTGCAAATCTGCGTTTGCTACTCTGTTGGTCGTTTAGCCTTTTCTTTCTTTGTAAAAGTTCAAAAATATATTAAAAACTAAATTTTTTCAGTATGCAATAACTCAAATCTAATGTGGCAATCACCTGAAAAATAGGTTGCGATAGCCAGTAATATCATCCCCCATAGTTGCGCTAGTTATTATACATTAACCTAGATTTACAAGTAGTATATAAAATTGACATGTTTGCCAAATGCCCCCCCCCCCCCCCCCCCCCCGACTAGAAATTAGTTCATGCCTTCATGTGCACAAATTGAATAACCTTGAAAATACACAAACCTATAAAAAGGCAAGGGGCGTGGCTTTACATTCACATTGCCCAACTATACATGTCAGTCCTTAGTTTCAAATCCTCTAGGTCTTGATTCCTCTACATACGATGAATATGCATTATTTCTCCATTCAAGAAGTGCTGATTTCACCACTTCTATATTAGTTGCTTAGGATTAGAAGGCATCAGGACTTACTCTTTAACGTTGATGTGCAATTGCATGAGTAACGGGGTTCCTTGAACCTTGTTGTTCCAGTCCGGAGCACCTTCAAGTTTGAGGCGGCATGGACGAGGGCTCCAGGTTACTTGAAGTTGGTTCTGGAAAAGTGCGAGAACCTGAAGTAAGGCCCACCATCTCTTACTCTTAAAAGAACGTCCAACTCTTTGCAAGCCTGGAGTACTTCCTCCATCCAAGAGCATAGGGCACCTAGTGAAAATTAGATATTCCAAAAGTGTTAGTCGTCAAGTAATTTATTAGCAGGCTAATCTCTCTCATCCCCCATATTTATCTCTACTGGACATTAAATGTTGTTAGCATCTCGCCCAATGCATGCATCAGATTAATTCTCCTCATCATTTTATCTCCTCCTCGGTGATTGATGCAAATTGCATGCCGCCCAATGAATGTCTTAGTTGCATTTTTCCCATTAAACAATGGGTTAACTACATATAATTTGATTGCATTTTTTACGGAATTGCATCTATTTGCACACTTCCACATATCTTGTTGGCCTCTCACAAATCGCCTAGGGCACGATGCAGCAGTTATGAATCGATTGACTAATCCAATTCCAATATCTTGATTTCGCGCGGCAATGCATCGCTCCTAAGACTGGTTGTAATGAGGAGTATCGTATACTAGTATCATGTATATGATACTAGTGTATAATACTACCTCCCTAATGCATAGTATCATATAGTACTCTATTTATTGTCATGCATGACACATAGTAGCATAATATTTATTATGATACGGTATCATGATATGATACTCAACCATTTCTTTCTTCATTTAATTCTATGACACCTCATCAAAATTGTCTAGTTGGCATGCATGATACTAGCTATGATACTACCATTACGACCAGCCTAATATGCCCAATGCACCTGGTCGGAGGGAGTACTAACTCTTTCGGGTCTGTAATAAAGGAGATTAAGGATGTGTTTGGTTCACATCTCTGTTTTAGGGCTTTTTGCATATTTGTCCTGGTTCGACCTGTTTGACCTAATGCGGGATATAAACCAACATCTACATGTAGTTTGGTTGTGTGAATTAGGCTCCGTGCATGAGGGGAGCAATTAGTTAGCATGTTGTTTGGTTGCCTGCGTCGCTGTTGTTTTTTCATGTCGAATGTGAGCCATGCCTGCTTGCACGCAACCAAACGGTCCATTTTCATCCCGCACGGTCCTGGTTGGGCTGTATGCAGCCTACCAAACGCATCCTAAGATGCTGGAGAAAAAATGGTTGTCATCCATAGAGGTAATAATGGGTCAGACGTTTCTCCAGAGAAGAATAATAATGAAAAGAACCTACGTGAAATGTTTGAAAGAGAAGAAATAATGGCCGACCAATGATCAAGAATAGACTAAATGGCGCTTGCGCTCGTGTATTAATTTCCTTTTTTCTTTTCATTTTTCATTTTTATTTTTGGGAAATGCGTAAACTTCTTTCATCAAATTTGATGAACTTTTTTTCACATTCGATGAACTTTCTTCAAATTTGATGATCTTTTTCAAATTCGATGAGCTTTTTTTTCAGATTCAATGAACTTTTCTCAAATTCAATGAACTTTTTTTAGATTCGGTGAACCTTTTTTCAGGTTCGATGAACTTTTTTTTTTCTGATGAATTTTTGTGGACTTTTATGTAAAAGTCAACAGCCAACAATGACCAACCACTTTTTTAGACAACTCATCCAGTGATCCAAACTAAAAAAAAAATCCAGCGATGGATCGAGCGAAGGAGCGACCTACCTGCCGATCGAGCGAAGCGCTTGTGCATAATGAGCCAGCCCAAATTCCATCCCGCGTGGGTGCCAGCCACCTGTTCGGGGCTTAAGGCGCCCTATAGGGGCTCCCATCACGGCTGGCCGTGCAACAGGATGATGGGACGGGACCTTTGAGGCTGCCCATGTGCTCCTATTTATGTTTGAAATGTCAGCAATGTTGAACTAGTTTTGAATATATATATATATATATATATATATATATATATATATATATATATATATATATACATGCCGTCTATTCTACAATCGATGATAGAATAATATTCTGCAATAATCTCGTACTGCCCGGAATAAAGATCTGGTATTGCTTCTGCATAACACTACCGTACTTCTTTTTCGTAAAGTCGGTACTGCTCTTCTGTACTTGCGTAGTAATTCACTAATAGATTCTAAACCGTTAATCGGAATTGCGCAAATGATATACCGTTGGAAAGCTATAGAAAATTCTCAACTTTTTTATATTTGTAACTTGCTTCACTTTTTATTTTTTTTATTATGAATTTTCAAAAAACAGAAATCATCACAAGCTGAATGAAAAGTGTTTTGAACGAAATTCTTTAACCACTTATCGGAATATAGCAAATGATATACCGTTGAAAAGCTACTGAAATTTACAAACTCATGTTTTAAGTTTTTTCAAATTTTGCACAGTTTTGGAACAGTTTTGAAAATACTAAAAATCTGTTTTATTAAAAGATGATCATGGATCATTTTTGGATATCGAAATGATGCAAATGATATGGCGTTGGAAAGGTACTGAAATTCCCATCTTTTTCGTGTATTAATGTTTTTCAAATTTTACATAATTTTTGAGCAGTTTTGAAAATACCGAGATTCATTCAAAATAGATGAACAGCAATTATATATTAATTTTTTAACCACTTCTCGGAATAGCGCAAATGATATACCGTTGGAAAGCTACTGAAATTTACAAACATTTTTTTAAGTTTTTTCAAATTATGCATAGTTTTGAAACAGTTTTGAAAATACTAAATTTTAGATCTATTAAAATATGATCATTGATGTTCTTTGGACCTCGGAATGATGCAAATGATATGGTGTTGGAAAGGTATTGAAATTTAGCAAATTTTTGTGTTTTAACATTTTTCTAATTCTTCACGGTTTTTGAACAATATTCAAAATACCAAGATTTTTCCTGTTACAAGGAAACATAGTATTGTACTTCTGTGGAGTATGAGTTTCGTACTGCCCGACAATAAAGAAGTTTCTGTACTTCTCAAAGTGATTAAATTGTACTGCCCATAATTTTTTTCCAGAGAACTCAAATTCCCTCCACATGTACCTTGTACTTCTGTGGAATATGAGTTTCGTACTGCCCGATAATAATAATAATAAATGTACTGCTCGAAATGAATAAATTATACTGCTCGGATTTATTTTAAAAGAACACAAATTTGCCTTGTACTTCTGTGGAATACGAGTTTCGTACTGCTCTGCAATAATTTTTTTTGTATTACTCAAAATGATTAAATTGTATTGCTCGTAAATTATTTTACATAACTCAGCTTCCTTCGACATGTATCTTGTACTTCTTGGGAATATCAGTTTCGTACTTCTTGATCTTATAGGGTTTGTACTTCTCAATTACACAATTTTTATTAAGGCTAGTTTTGCATTTTTTGCACTGCTCGGCAAAATAAGGTATTGCACTGCTTGGATGTGAAAAGCACCAAGCACCAAACACCAAGCATACATCCATTCATTTATATAACAACATAAATTCACATAGATAGTTTGCTACTAACAATCAAATTGTTGTTCAGATGACTGCTTTTGCTTGTACAAAAATTCAGAAAAAAGCAATGATTAGGGGCAGGGGCGTCACGCGGTAAGTCCTGCAGGGCGCCGGAGACAGGGCATGGGGTGCACACGGCCAGGGCACGCCGCATGCAGCCGGGTTCTCCAACCCCTGGAGCCACCCGCGCCGGCCACCGTTGCCCACCTCTCCAGGAGTTGCATCCCCGTCGGCCGCCATTGCCGGCCTCTCCGGTATCTGCCATCCAGCCCACTCAAGTGGAGGAGGGAGCTCGGCCCGGCTGCGAGGAGGAGCATGGAGGAGTGGGGCAGCGCCCTGCTGCGATGAGGAGCGCGGAGGAGGGAGCGGCTCCCGGCGGCCAGGACGATCGCGCAAGGGAGGGCGGAGCCCGGCGGCGAGGAGGCGCACAGGAGGGGGCAGATCCGGGCGGCGAAGAGAGGGGCGCGCAGGAGGGCGAGGATCCCAGCGGCGGCAGCGAGGAGGCATACGCAGGAGGGGGCGGCACCCGGCGGCGGTGGCGAGGAGGCACACGCAGGAGGAGGCCGGCCGTGGCGTGGGGAGGGAGCCAGGGCGGCCGGCGGCGCGGGGAGGGAGCCAGTGCAAATGATATGGCTTTGAAAAGGTATTGAAATTTAGCAACTTTTTTGTGTTTTAACATTTTTCCAATTCTTCACGGTTTTTGAACAATATTCAAAATACCGAGATTTTTCCTGTTCCAAGGAAACATAATATTGTACTTCTGTGGAATATGAGTTTCGTACTGCCCGGCAATAAAGAAGTTTTTGTACTGCTCAAAATGATTAAATTGTACTGCCCATAATTTTTTCCAGAGAACTCAAATTCCCTTCACATGTACCTTGTACTTCCGTGGAATATGAGTTTCGTACTGCCCGATAATAATAATAATAATTGTACTGCTCAAAATGAATAAATTGTACTGCCCGTAAATTATTTCCATAGAACTAAACTCCCCTTGACATGTATTTTGTACTTTTGTGAAATATAAGTTTCGTATTGCCTGGTAATAAAAAGTTTTTGTACTGCTTAAAATACATAAATCGTAATAAAAATGTTTTGTATTGCTCAAGTTATATAAACGGTACTGCTCATAATGAATCAGTGGTACTTCTCATAGTGGTTTTATGGCACTGCCCGATAATAAAAATAAATATGTTATTTAATCGCTTCTTTTAACCCTAGGATAATTGTTGATAAATGTTGATACTTCAATGGGTTGCGCCCAAAATGAATAAATGGTAATACTGCATCTTTTTTTAAATATGTAGTTTGTACTTCTTTATATATATGTTATGCACTGTTGATGACAATATATTTTGTATTTCCTTCTATGAGGTTCTTGTACTGCTTATGATTTATTTATAACAAGTATAAAAGAATATAAGAGACATTAGATAACGAGCTCAGATACAGTATACAAGTCTATATCGCAATAAATGATTGCAATATATAATACAGTAAAGCAATATCTGTAGGTTGAAATGGTCACCGATATCAAGTATAACATCATTTTAATTTTCAACTGCAGGTTGCTCATCATAAATCAACTGAACAACGTCTAATATGAGCAGCCCTGTTCCACTTATCCTGTAGAGAGGTGCACGGCGTCGATTTGCAGGCAATCTCCACGTCGCGGGAAGGGAGGCCGGGCACCGGCTCGTGGGAGGGGGCCCATGGCGGGGTGGCCGGCTCGTGGTAGGGGAGCCGGGCTGGTGGCGCACCGGTGCGGGGGGAGGGAGGGCGGGCGAGCGGCGCCACGATGCGAGGAAGGGAAGACGGCCGCGCGGCGCTGGGGAGGTAGGCGGGTGGCGGTGCGGGGGAAGGGAGGACGGGCGGGCGGCGCCCTGGTGCGAGGAAGGGAAGACAGCCGCGCGGCGCCGGGGAGGTAGGCGGGCGGCGGCGCGCCGGTGCGGGGGGAGGGAGGGCGGGCTGGCGGCGCTGGGGAGGCAGGCGGGCGGGTTGCGCGCCGTTGCGGGGGAAGGAGGGCGGGCGAGCGGCCCGCCGATGCGGGGGAGGGAGGGCGGGCGGGCGCCGCCGGGGAGGGAGACCGTGGCGGCACGCCGGCGGGATGGAGGGTCGCCGTGGCGGCTGCACGGGAGGCGAGCGCAGAGGTGGGGTGGGAGATGGGGACCATGGGGGGTTTTTGTTTTCGGTTTAGGTTTTTTTCTGAAAATTGCCCTATATAGGGGGAGCCTATTGTAGAATATTATTCTACAATCAATTGTAGAATAGACCCACCCTATATATATATATATATATATATATATATAGTGTCCAAGTAATATGAGTGTTTTATGTTACAAATAGTTTGGAATGATTTTGCATCCTTTTGTGTAAATAAATTTAGTCCTTACGTTGTTGCCCATGAGCTAGCTAATTTTGGGAGGTCTAATCCACCCATGTAGTGGTCGGATACACCTCGAGTTTTATTTTATTTTTCTTTGTTAGCAGACGATGTAAGTATGATTTAAATTAAGAAAACTAGCCATGAAGGCCTTTTTACCTTAATTAATTAATTAATTAATTTAATGCTTATATTGTTTGCTTTTTAGAGCATCTAATTTGGTCTTCCGTACATTTTTCCTTTGAAAATTTACCATCAGATAGCAGACAGGGAATTTCAACGTATATTTTTTGAATTCCCTTGTCTTTTTGGAAAGATTTTACAAATGTATTGTGTATGCATTCAGGGGGAGCCATTTGTATGCTAGAACATACACAGGGTCCATTACTTGTTTTCAATAGAGAGATTTTGTGGACTCAAAGTGTCGTGTCGAGGTCATATAGAGTGAATATAGTTTATAGTTTAGCTCACTGACTAGGGAGAAACTCTCGCGTTCCACCCATGTCAAAGTGTATGGAGGGTAGGATTGGAGCACTGCAAATCTATAGGTACATCACTCTCAACTTAAAAAAAACTTATAGTTGAGGGAAGAGAACTACTTGTACCATATGATGCAAAAAATTACATGAGTGTCGCTGGTGTACTACAACATTTGACCTTGACTCGTCCAGACATTTATTACTCTGTCAATAAAATGTGTCAATATCTGCATGCGCCTTGTACAGTTCATTGGACAACAGTTATTTTTTTTGAGATATCTAAAATTTACAATGGGACTTAGAATTGAAATCACTAAGTCACCATCTATTCTTGTGAGTGCATATTCTGATGCAGAATGGGCAGGGTGTGCAGATGATAGAAGATCTACATGTGAATTTGATGTATTTTTGGGATCAAACCTTATGTCATGGATGTTGGGAAATGTAGTAGAAAACAAAATTTTCGTGGTCCAACCACCTAAAAATGCTTGGACTAAGAATACATGAACATGCTCGTGACGTCGGTAGGAATTGGATGAGTTTTGTGAGTGATTACCAAAATGAGGAGCAGATAGATATCCTAATATAGACAAGACCAAACGCCATGTTTTGTGGTGTAAAAGTACGAGGGTTGATCTGGAATGTTTAGTGGTTTCTCCCCGTAATTATTATCCAGATTTGTTCCACGTGAATACACCACTAAGTGAGACCATTGAGGAATCACTAACAACATCATGTTGTATTACTCTAGAGATGGCAAATGTATTAGTTAAGAAGAAAATTCAAAGAAAAGATAGTGTAGATATTGCTTGCTTCTGCTAAACGATGGGCTGTGCTACTGGAGTATGTTATACATGGATGTTGCCTTGTTCTTTCAGCACAGACACATTGATATTATTTCCCTTTACTTGCCAACGTCTGAGAGAAAAGATGTCCATGATACCGTGATCTGTCAAATGCACTTGCACGAGAAAACTCAATTGTGTCCTGCGACTGCTTCTGCAAAAGCAAGTGTGTATAATATTATTAGCCACGTAAAACTAGATCCTTAATTAGTTGATTAGTTCCAATGATGTCTTATTAAATAGTTGGAGTGCACTAACTTCTCTAGATTGCCCGTATTTTTCGGATATGCCTATGTTGATCATAACACTCATGATGAAAATGGTAGGAATAGTTCCACTTCCCATGCCTCCTAATCCTATGCACAAGCCATATGCATGCATCCTCACACTGTCCCACTATCTATGATTATCACCCAAAATTCACAAGACGGTTTGTGGAAAGCGTGTGGAAGCATGTGTGTTACTTGTGAGGATTACATTGATGAGTTGTCTAATTTATACTGGGGTTTTGTCCTATCTAGGTAATAAATTCTGGTGGGTAGTTTTTAATAATTACTTTCACTTCGATTCTATCCCCACATTATAAGAAAGCCTTTTGTCAAAAGCATCCCCCATTAGGTGATTATTACATTAAGATGGGGTCACATTGCATAAATTAAGACTTTTTCTTTTTTTAGCGCAGTGCTGATTTTGCACTTTACCTTTGACACCCCTGCATCATTCTTTGAGCATGACTAACAGTAGAGCCAACTGTTGGTTTGATCATATTGTGATATTATCAGGAGTCAAGTTAATAGCCCATCCGTATTTGGCTCTATCTTATTGCCATGTTATCAAGAGTCAACCTAATAGTCTGTGCTTATTATCTTTTTTTAGACTAAACACACTTTATTTAACGATCATAGTCCAAATACATTGGGATACAATTAAGGTCTGGAGATTCAAGGAGCCACAAGTGGCATCATAAAGAAAGGCCTAGAGTGTGCTTAGCGAGGCTATGTACCTCAATATTAGTCTCATGTCCCTCGAACGTGAAAGTATATGCCGTGAACTTAGCTGAAATTGCTTTGATCTCCTTGATGATGCTACCATTCAAGCCTCCTGCACTGATCTTGATATTTATAACAACGTCTTGGCACTCTGATGCTATTATCATCATGTGTTAGAGAGAGATCCTGGACCAAAGAAAGGGCTCCACGGCAGGCTAACGCCTCCAAAGCTACTAGGTCAGTTATGCCAGCACAATTGATAGCTGACGCGCCCATAGACTTTCCTGTTGTCCCGCTTCGGTACAACCCCCTCACAAAACGCATAAAGGGCAATATAGACCTTTCTCAAATTATACGCATTTTTATATTTACAGTGGGTCGTATACGTAATAGTCCAATTTTCGCGGTGGCGAGCAAATGGGCTGGCCCAATTCGCAAGGGTTGAGCGAATGCGGGGATTTTCCCCAAAATTAAAGCGCATATGACGGGACTCTCCCAACCAAGCCATGCCTGCTAGCGATGCTAGCCAACCAAACCAGTGGTTGCAGGTAAAATGCAGCGCTAAATATAAAGTACTAACTATGGAAGAAAATCTGGGATTTTTTTTACTTTTTCAATATTTCTTGGGCAAAAATATGCAATGTTTTAAATTTGAACAATATTTTTCAAATATTTGAACATTTTTTAAAATTGTGATTTAAAAAAAAAATCTGAACAGGTGAACTTATTTAAATGCGTGGTGAACAAAAAGTGTGTACGCGATGAACATTTTTTTATACAAAGTGAATATTTTTTTTAATGTACGTTAAACATTTTTCTTCAACACAGCGAACTTCTTTTAAACATGAATTTTGGGAAAATGAAAAAAATTGGACCTTCTAAATTTTATTGGAATATGGAATTCCGATTTTTTAAAAAGTGAATAAATTTGGAATTTCAAATATCTTTTGAAAATTCATTTTTTTTGAAAATTCTGATTTGTGTTTTGATTTTTTTTGAATTTATGGAAAACAAAAAGGAAAGAGAATAAGTTAAAAAGAAAAGAAAAGGAAGATAGAAGAAAAATAATGAAAAATAAAGACATGAAAACCAGAAAAACCTGTAAAAGAAAGCAAAATAGTAAAAAAAACTCAGGGAAATTTCTAAAAGGTTCCCAAAACCGGTTGTAGCTCGAAGTTGGCCGGTCTGTGTCGTGTCGGTCACTCGCTTCGCTTCGGTGAAGCCACGAGTCATGGTGTTAGAAATCATTCAAACCTGGCATGGATATTTACCATGGGCATGTCCACCTGGTGGCAAAAGTCATGGTCATTTCAAGAATGTGCCAAAAAAACACCATGTTCACCGAGAAGACTCTGTTTGAGAGCATGTTGTTTATGGACATATGTCATATGACCCCAATTTATTTTCATAGGCTTATATGACCAATTCAAGGCACCATACGAAGTTGTTCGAATTTTCCACAATTTTTTCAGTTTTTGAAGTTTTCTCGGTAAAAAATGGACAATAAATGGCCGAACGTGACACAACTTGCATACGATGTCGTAAATTGCACAAACCTAGCATGGATGCTTACCATGGGCATTCCCACTGTTGGCAAAAGTTGTGGTCATTTAATGCATATTCAAAAATAGATCATGTTCAACGGAAGGTGTTTGGGTAGGCTAGAAGGGTCCGTATTAGAGCTCGTTCTTTTGGCATCGTCAAACGACCCCAAATTGTTTCCATGAGCTTATATGGACAATTCAAGGAACCATTCCAAGTTATTTGAGTTTTCGGTAATTTTTGCATTTACGGGAGTTTTCTCGGTGAAAAATGACCAATAAATGGCCGGACGTGATGCAACTTGCATATGGTGTCAGAAGTCGCTCAAACCTTGTATGAATGTCTACCATGTGCATGCCCATTTCTCGCAAAAGTTGGGGTCATTTCATGCATGTTCAAAATTATACCATGTTCAAATGTTCCTCAATATTTTCCATGAGCTTATATGACCAATTAAAGGCACCATGCCAAGTTGTTTGAGTTTCCGACAATTCTTTCATTTTCTGGAGTTTTTTTGGTGAAAAATTACCGATAAATGGCCGAACGTGACATAACTTGCATATGGTGTCGGAATTTGTTCAAACCTGACATGGATGCCTACCATGAGCATGCCCACCTTCTCGAAAAAGTTGGGGTAAGTTAATACATGTCAAAAAATAGATCAGTTCAATGGAGGGTGTTCGGGTAGGCCATAACGGTCCGTATGAGAGCACTTTTTTCAGCACCGTCGAATGACTCTAATTTTTTTCCATGAGCTTATATGACCAAGTGATGGCACAATGCCAATTTGTTTGAGTTTTCTATAATTATTTTATTTTATGGAGTTTCCTCGGTGAAAAATGACCGATAAATGGTCGGACATGATGCAACTTGCATATCGTGTCGGAAATTATTCAAGACTAGCATGGATGACTACTATGGGCATGCCCACCTACTGGCAAAAGTTGGGACCATTTAATACTTGTCCAAAACTAGACCATGTTCGACGGAGGGTGTTCAGGTAGACCAGAAGGGTCCGTATGAGAGCATGTTTTTCTCGGCATCATCAAATGACCCGAATTTTCCTTTAAGCTTATATGAACAATTGAAGGCACCATGCCGAGTTGTTTGAGTTTTTGACAATTTTTGCATTCTGTGGAGTTTTGTTGGTGAAGAATGGCCTATAAATTGCAGGATGTGATGCAACTTGCATACGCTTTCGGAAGTCGTTCAAACCTGGAACGGATGCCTAGCATGGGCATGCCCACCTGTTGGCAAAAGTTCGGATCATTTCATGCATGTCCAAAAATAAACCATGTTCAACGGAGGGTGTTCGGGTAGGCGAGAAGAGTCCGTATGAGAGTACGTTTTTCGGCATCGTCAAATGAGCCCAATTTTTTTCCATGAGCTTATATAACCAATTCAAGGCTCCATACCAAGTAGTTTGAGTTTTTAACAATTCTTGCATTTTCTCGAGTTTTCTCAGTGAAAAATGATCGATAAATGGCCGGACGTGATGCAACTTGCATACGGTGTCGGTATTCGTTAAAACCTGACATGGATGCCTACCATGAGCATACCCACTTGCTGGCACAAGTTTGAGTCATTTCAAGAATGTTCAAAACTAGACCATGTTCAACGATGGGTGTTTGGGTAGGTCGGCTGAGAGAACTGTGCCACACTTGGCCAAACGGGTCCATCCCTGAGCATTTAGGTTTTCTAAATTTGAATGCTTATGTTATTTGTAGTTTCTGTTATTACCAAGCAACATAAATATTTTCTTATGTCCAAATCATTTCTTGAAATTTGTCAACAGTTTTGGAATTTCAAATTGTGTATGAAAATTATACAAACTTGAACACTTTTTTTCCAAAATTGTTCCCAAATTCCCGATAATTGCTGAAAATTTTCAACAAAAATTGCATACCCACGTACTTTTCTAAAAAAATTATCAACTTCTTTTGAAACGAAAACATTTCTTAAAGTTGTGTACAAAAATTCAAAACTAGAACATTTTTTGAAATTCCACAACATCCATTAAAGTTATAAAAAATATTTGTAAACAATAACATTTTATGGTATTATAAGCAAATTTGAAATGTTTCCAAGAAAATGTTCGCAAATTTGAAAAATTGTTTGTTTTTTCGTAAAAATGTTCACACTTTGAAAAAAATGTTCAAAATTCTTGGAAAATATTTGTATATTTGAAAAAATGTTCATAAAATCAAAAAATTTATTTCTCAAAAGGCATATTTAAAAAAAATGCATTTCCAGAAAAGTTCTGTTTAAACAACATTTCGTATTTTAATTTTTTTGTGTTTTCAAAAAATGTTTCAAATATTGAAAATACACATTAGCTACAATACACCCTCAGTCGGTTAGGTACAGTGTATGGCCCAGCCGTACAGTGCCAGTTTGATCTGCTATAGTACCTCCATTCTACTAACTCTGTCCGGATATAAATGGCCGGTCAGCCGGCCAAATCAGTAGGACCAAGGCATAATTGGTGCTAATAATCGAACATGGTAACAGCCAATGAGAGTTATTTGGTTATGGAAAAATCATCGCATGCAGCGCCATAATCCCTTAATTCTACTCCCTTCGTCTAGATGTATAAATCACCTTACCAAAACCAAATAAACCCAAAACACTTAGGCACGGTGCATTAACTTCCACCTCGTTTCTTGTTTCTTGACGTATCAACCAATAAGAGATGTTGGGCGTGCATGCTTTTAATGACTTGAGACTGCCAAACACGACATACAGTGATTAGTTCATTGCATGCAATGCTATTAATTAGCAAATAAACATTAAATTCTTTTGTTTTCCCCTCCTCCTTGATCACGGTGCACAACCTAAGATGACTTATTCACCTAGATGAAGGGAGTAGCAGAATTATTGCATGCGCGGCGGTTTCTCTTCTTTTCTCTCTCCCAATCATCTGCTTCCCTCCAGCACATCCATTGGCAATTATGTTGGGCCATGCATGGCTTCAATCAAGGCTAGATTCATTCCTTGCATGTAGCACTAACTGCCTAATCCTCCGGCCTTGTAAATACGTACGCGCCAGGGTGGCCAATCTGTCCTTCAAACCCGGGCGGAGGTAGTATTTAATTAGAAACCGGGCTACATATTTCTCAGCAAAGCTGGTAAGTTCTAGTGGCTATCTACGTGCTAACCCCAGCTACACCGGGGGTCTCCTGTTCGTTGCCTAGTAGGCGCATGGCTTTTTTGGATTTTTTAATCCCATGCTACAGTACCCATTCTATACTGGGCCACATTTTTAAGAAAGGCCATCATACCTTTTATTATGAAGGGGTATGAAGAGATCTCCTTTGTGATGTGTTTAGGAGGGTTGTACCGAAGAAGAATTGTTCTGAGAATTACACTAGTAATCCATCATGTATTAAAAAAAAAAATCTTGTATTGAAATTAATACATAACTCAACCTGCTCCTATTCTGTCACCAAGTTTGTTGGACAATATGTTGCACCCGGCTGTAGTTCTTTGGCAGCTTCTATGGATATACATGTTGCACTGCCAAAACATATCATGTTGGGCAAGTTCGAGGTACTTAAGTTATATGTAAAAATTCTTTATAGGTCAAGAAAAAAAGTTTCAACTAGTTGTAAAAATGTCTTCATGTTCGATAAATTTATTCATGTATATTAAATAAAATATCCATGATAGTCATGAAAAAAAAGTGTTGATGCTTCAAAAACTAAATATGTAGGCATGAAAAATAAAAATGTCCAAACAAATTATACCAAAAATATGTGAATAGATAAAATGATGCGCATGTAAAAGGTTTTCTCATATATGTTTCATGGTCTAAGTAAAATGTTTATATATAAAATAAAATATTCATGTATGTAAAAATGATATATCGCAGCAACTTATCAAATAAGAATTCTGAAATGAATTTCAACTTCTACGGAAAATGTTGATGACTGTCAATGAAAATGTTTATATATTGAAAGTGCGTTAGATCGACTAGAGGGCGGGGGGGGGGGGGGGGGGGAATAGGCGGATTCTTTACAAATTCGTCACTGAGGAATTTCAAGGTGAGGAAATTCCTAAGCGACGAACTACTTAGCAGCGGAATAAGTACTCAGATGCAAACATAACAGAGCAGTAGCACTGTCATCATGATGAAATGAAAACAAGCACATAGTACAAGTAGCGTAAACTCAGGATAAGCAGGCTGAAGACAAACTGACTGAAGAAATTGAACTGAGAAAATTGAGAAAGTCTTCAGTCAAAGTCTTCAAATAGTAATGATCAAATACATAGCAAGTATGCGAGGAATTGAAAGGGTTGAGGAAATAGAACCAGTAGCTCGGTGAAGACAATGATTTGGTAGACCAGTTCCAACTGCTGTCACAGTTGTACGTCTGGTTAGAGCGGCTAGGTATTTAAACCTGAGGACACACAGTCCTCATCGTATTCTCCTTGAGCTAAGGTCACACAGACCTCGCCCAATCACTCGTGGTAAGTCTTCAGGTGACTTCCAAACCTTTACATACTCGGTCACTCGGCAATCCACAATTTCCTCTTGGATGCTCTAGACCATGACGCCTAACCGTCTGGAGGATGCACAGTCCTCAAAGGTAACAAGCGTCGGTTCCACACAGGAACAATCTCTTCAGTGATGCTCAATCACTTTGGGTTTGTAGGTGTTTGGGTTTTTGGGTTTTTCCTCACTTGATGATTTTCGCTCAAAGTCCTCGGAGGATGGGATGCTCTAAATGACAAGTGTCAATCTATCTCTCGGAGCAGCCAACCAGCTAGTGGTTGTAGGGGGCGGCTATTTATAGTCTAGGGAGCAGCCCGACATGATAAGACATAAATGCCCTTCAATGATATGACCGTTAGGTGGGTAGGATGTTTGGACAGCTGGCGCGCAGCACAGCAACGGTCGGATATTTGAGTATCAAATTCCTCAGGGCTATCATGTTCCTCACTTGTAGGCAATCCGCACTGGCGAATTCCTAACTCCTCAGTCAGAACAAATTCCTCAGAGAACAGAAGAACTTCGTCTCTGTCACTGAAGAACTTGACTAAACTGCATGAGATTTCCAATGGCTTCACTCGAAGGGATTGGTAGGTGTAGGATTTTGAGTTGAGCATCACTTGGAAACTTTTCCTTAGTTTTACCTCGACCCCCTTTAACAGTACGGTGTTTCCTATGACTCAAGAAGAAGAAAATGAAACTACGAAAACAAAAGTCTTCACGCTTCATAATCCTCGCATGAATATCAAGTCTTCAGGGTCACACCAATTTCTTCACTTTCAAAGTCTTCAAGAAAACCAAAGTCTTCAGTTGAAGACATTCATTTTTAGGGGTCGACATTCATCGTAAATAACAAACTCCTCATAGACTTATAGACCTGTGTACACTCACAAACGCATTAGTCCCTTAACCTATAAGTCTTCAATACACCAAAATCACTGAGGGGCACTGGATCCACTTACAATCTCCCCCTTTTTGGTGATTGATGACAATATAGGTTAAGTTTTCAACGGGGATAAACATATGAAGTGTAAATACTGATATTGAGGAATTTGATTGCAAGATATAGAAGAACTCCCCCTGAAGATGTGCATATTTGAGGAATTTGCTTTGAAATAGCAAATGCACATTGTAGAGTAATATCATGGAGATCTCCTCCTATATCTTGAAATTCATACACGCATTTAACATATGATATGAAGAATTTGAAATGCATGATGAGATATGGTGTCTGACGAAATTCAGCATGCGTGCATTAAGGTACTTGAGGAAATAAGCATGCAGAAAGCAGTTCAAAAGTATCAGACCACCATAGGACTTAAGTTTACAACTCATCAGAGCAAACACCTCAGAAAAGCAAGAGTTGTAACTTAACAGAAATATAGCCCATATGTAAGACCCGCTTGAAGACTAAACTCAAATTTCTCCCCCTTTGTCATCGAATGACCAAAAGGGACGAAAAATGAGGACTAACGCCCCTGAAGAATATCATCATGATGTCGATGGAGGAGCGCCAGCATTGTTGGGGTCGTCCGTTGAGGTAGGGCCTGCCGTAGTGTCGTTCAAGTCTTCAGCTTCATCCGTCTCGCGTGATGAAGAATATGAACTGGTAACAAGCTGAGGAACTTTGACTTTCTTGAATTTCTTCGAAGGTGGCTGAGACCAGTCAAAGTCCTGTTGGAAGCCCATCTCCTTGAGTTCTTCAGCACTATGAAGATTAGACAGAATCGCCCAAGTGCGGTCAAAGACTTCATGCAAGTAGTAGTGATTCTTCTTCACAGTATTTTGAGTGACTGTCATGTTCTGAAGAATTGCACCAAACTGACGCTTGACCCACTTGTGATTTCGATCAACTTTTTGATGAAGACTAAGGAGAAGTTCACGATCAGCCATCACACGCGGAGGTGTGGCTTGAGGATGATGTTCTGAAGCTTTAGCGGCAGAATCTTGAGTTGCAGAGTCATCATTGGTGGAATAGGAAGTAGCTTTGCGAAACTGTCCATCCAATGGACGAGTACCTTCATCAATAACAACAGCCTTGCCCTTCTCGTCAGCTGAGGAAATAGTCCGTTTGAGGACTTCAATAGGGGGCAAATAGCTGAGATGATTTTGAAAATCAGCCTTATAATGAATTGAAGACCTTGATCTGATGAACTTCATGATCCAGGGAGCATAAGGCTTCAACTCAAAAGGTGATAGAGCAGCATTGGCCAAAGTCCTCATGAAGAAATCATGGTAGTTGATAGGAATACCGTGAATGATATTGAATAGCAGATTCTTCATAATGCCAAAAACTTCTTCATCATCAGAGTTGTGGCCCTTGATTGGACTGAGGGTTTTGGTCAATATGCGATAGACTGTCCTTGGCACATAGAGCAATTCCTTGACGAGGAATTTCGTCCTTGGAGCTTGGCCTGGCTTCAAAGGCTTCATCAGCACTTGCATCAGATGATCAGACAGTTCAGGTTCAACATAGAGAAGCCTTGCACCTTCAGTGGGAGGACTGACTGGGACAGCATGAAGCAATTCAGAGGCCGGTGCTTTGAAATGAGTATTATCGGTCATCCAGTCCAATACCCATGAATTGACATCATCAACATTTCTAGTAATGTGCAGCGTGGCGAAGAATTGAAGAATGAGTTCTTCATTCCAATCGCAGATGTCGGTGCAGAAATTGAGTAACCCAGCATCATGAAGAACACTAAGGACTAGGGTGAAGCAGGGCAGCGATTCCATATCTACATGAGGAATTTGCTCATGTTCAAAGATCTTATCCTTATCAAACAACAATGAGGAGTAGAAGTTCATCTGGCTTGCAGTCCAGAAGCGCTTGCGACGAAGTCGAGCAGAGTCATAGGGATTGTAGTCAGTGAAGAATATGTGCTCATTGAAGAAATCCTCAGCATTAAACTTCTGCTTCTTGGAGTGAGGGTTCTGTGGCTTGGGCTGAAGATTAACAGTTGAAGAATTTACAGCCTCTTGAGGTATAGCCACTGGAGCCACAGGCTGAGGAATTTCAGCAGCAGCCTTGGCCTCCATTTCTTCAGACATATGTACATTAGCGCTAGTGACTGGAACTTCTTCAGGAATAGAATGAAGAGAAGCTTGACGTTCATCAGAGCCCGTATGAATTTCTTCAGTTGGCACAGGGGACTGAGGAACATGATGTAGAGGGGTTGTCAGAGGTGAATTGGGGTGATGACTTTCCCAAAAGTCATCATTTAGAATAGGTGTTGTAGACCCAATATCCACATCCTCATCTTCATCAATTCCTTCGATGCCTGCCTCTACAGCTGTGAACTGAGGCATGGGCGATGATACCAGTGGGGTTAAAGGGAAAGTATCCACTTCAATTTCTTCATCCATCTGCTCTGTCGAAGCAGCAGAAGGATCTTCTTCATCAGATTTACTTGGAATTTCATATTCCTCACCAAAGGGAATGATCTCCTTTGATGGCATGCCTGATATTGGAATAGCATCAATTGGGTTTTCAGATGAACTCGTCAAAGTCTTCACTTTCTTGGGAGCTGAAGACTCTGAGGAGGCAGATGCTTTCCTTTTCTTCACAGCTGCTCGCTCCGCAGCCTTGGTTTTCTTCGCTTCTGTTGCAGAAGGAAGGTTGATGCTTGTCATCGGTGCAGGAGGAGCAGAGGAAATTGGTTGAATTTCTTCAGGCACAACTGATGCAGTTGCCCTGACTTGTTCAGATTCCTCAGGCACAGTAGCAGATGCTTTAACTGGCCTGGATTGCTCTTCAGGCGCAATATTGGAGGTTGCCCTGGCATTTTCTTCAGAGACTGGAATTTCTTCATCAGCTCTGGAACTTTCATTTTCTTCAGCAGACTGAAGAGATGTTCCAGTCTGAGGAAATTTGGGTTGCGATGAAGCTGCAACACTTGGAGTAAATCCTTTTGCCATTCTGACGAATCTGACTTTGGCACCTAGCCAATCTGCACGGAATGCATGAAATTCATCACTGAGAGCTTTGATCTCCTTTTGCAGATTCACAAGTTCATCAGGAGACATGTTTACAACATTATTCTTCAGAAAACGCTCCTTCTTGTACTGATCCTTCTTCACCTGCCTGGCCTTTTCAAATTTCCATTTCTCTTCATTTATGAAGGCCATCAACATGTGACTTTGACCAGGAGTTAGGTTTAATTCAGGCAAAGGTGTATTTGGATCCTTGTGCCATAGATCAATGAAATCAAGGATCTTCCGTGGGTCCAGCATGAGGGGCACAGTACTGCCTTTGGCACTAGAGGCCCTTTGTTGTCGATCTCTGATGATCTCAGCTAATTCTTCATCATCAGTTTCGTCTTCGCTTGAAGGAACCTGAAAGGCGACTTGCTTCTTGTGAGGACTTGGCCTTGTGCCTCGTCCAGCAGTGGCCTTTTTCTTCAGCAAGGTCGGAGTTGTTGAAGACTGAGGTGGAGCTGAAGAACTTGTAGAGACTCCTGAAGCAATTGAGATTCCAGTAGTCCTTTGGCATGTGGCAAGATGCACAG
Organism: Thinopyrum elongatum; assembly: GCA_011799875.1. Taxonomy (NCBI): domain Eukaryota; kingdom Viridiplantae; phylum Streptophyta; class Magnoliopsida; order Poales; family Poaceae; genus Thinopyrum; species Thinopyrum elongatum. The sequence goes on from CM022299.1 coordinate 606,456,538, forward strand.
GTGCTGAGGACTTTGTAGGAGCAACTGAGGATTTGGCAACTGAGGGAGTTGGAGCTGCTTTTGAGGAATTTGCTTGAGGAACAGGCCGTGAGGGCTTTGAAGAGCTTGGCCGTGAGGGCATTGCAGCTGAGGAACTTGTCTTGACAGCTGATTTCTTCAACATAGCCTTCTTAGGCTTGATAGCAGAGGCCTCAGCGGTGGCAGCAACAGAATCTTCATTGAATTTCTTCACTGCCTCTTTAGCCACTTTGGCCAGCTTGGCTTGACGCTTAGCCCACTCCTGAGGAAATTCCTCACCTCTTCTGATGCTAGTGGGATCAGCTACTTGGCCAGGAGCCAATGGAGGTCTTGGACATGGAGGGTTAACAGCGAATTTCTTCATGTACTTGGGAGTGACATAGCGATATTCCCTTCATTCTCTTGCCCATCTCCTCTCAATCTTCTGAATGCGCACTTTGCGCTGATTTTTGCTCTCCTTGCCATGAGTTGCTTCATCAGGAGTACAATATTCATCATAGATGTCATCAGCGATCTCAAAAGCAGTATTTGTTTCTGGCCTCTTTCCTCCCTTCTGAGGTCTTTTACCATCAGCCATTTTCTTCACTTGAGGATTTTGAACAATCGAATTTTCTGATGAGGTATGCAATTTTTCTTCAAGGAACGCTGCAAATGAGTTAAGTTGATGAGAACCTAGAGATTCAGCAGCGGACATGTGTACCTGTGAACAGAATATAGGTGCGAAGAGTTTTGGAGAGGTCATATGCGTTCTCAGAAGATTTTCAAAAGTATCAAGTTTGAGGAAGATGACCAGGGGTGTCTTGAGGAATTTCACTAAGCATTTTGACTTAGGTTCCAGAGTTGTGTCGATTGAAAATCCACACAATTGAGGAATCTTGAAGAAAAACGTTGCTTAGAGAAACTGATCAAGGACAGAAGCAAGTTGGTGCTTAAGAACATGGAAGTTGAAGAATAAACACCTTTTGAAGATTTTGTGGAAATCATCAGAATCAACAAGGGCAGTAAAAATAAATTTTATTTACCCTTGACGAAGAACACGACGAACTGAGAGTAGCAGTGGAGAAGTTCGTCCGTTCAGATCTTCCACGCCCTAACTTGGCGATGGAAAACAGCTACGGCGGCGGCGGAGTGAAGATTTCCGCGGCCGGCGTGAGTACGACGGCGACGAGGTCGAGGCAGTGAAGCTCTTCCTCACCGGCGACGATGGAATGTAGCGGCGGCGCTAGGTCTGAGAGCTCGAGCGAGGGAGTAAGATCGAGCGGGGTAAATGAGATCTGAGGAGGGCGAGGGGTATTTATAGCCGAGGTGAAAGAACCGCTCGTCCGAAGAAAATGGACGAACGTGCCCCTGACCCTTCTTATCCTAGCGACATGTGTCACCCACGTACTGTGAAGTGGATATCGTGTTGGATCGTGGGTGAATAGATAAATCTTATCGAGGGATATGGAACGGTTTGAGCGGCAAAAGCCGAAAATTCAGATCAGAATATTTTAATGTTTCGTTCGCAAATTCTTCAGCTGTCAAGGACACAGTGAAGACTTTGAACGGGTTTCAAATAGAACGCACATGAAGAATTTGTGAACTGACTGGATTGAGTTTAGCATAGAGGGGGAACGGGTCCGATCACATTCACTTAGAAGAAACACAACTTGAAGAATTAGCAATAAGTGAATGCTGTAGAGGACTGAAAACTCAAATATATATATAGTCAATGAAGAACACAGTCGGAAAGAGTGAAGATTTTGCAAAGTTGAAGAATTTGAAAATTTGAAGAATTTGCACAATGATGAAAAACTCAAATTTTGAAGATTTTCAACTTTTTGTGGTGGCGTGACCCACCGTGTAAGAATGATGATTTCAGACACTGCGTACAATTATCGTAGGGTTCTGAGAATCAAATTCTTCATTAATTTCTTCACACTTGGAGGGTTAGTCTTCATTGATTGAAGAAAAACGTTTCTTCGTGTGTTGCACATCTAAGTCATCAATTTGCATAAGTGTTAGGATGTGTGTCCTTTTCAAAGAACATTCGAAGATTCTAAGATATTTAGCTCACACCGCAATTTGCTAAATCTCTTCTCATCCAAGGGCTTTGTGAAGATATCCGCTAGCTGTTCTTCAGACTTCACGGGATCAATAGAGATGTCACCCTTCAACACATGAACTCGAAGAAAATGATGACGAATCTCGATGTGCTTTATCTTCGAGTGCTGAACTGGGTTATGAGCAATTTTGATGGCACTCTCGTTGTCGCAGTAGAGAGGCACATTCTTCACATTGATGCCGTAGTCCTTGAGGGTTTGCTTCATCCATAGCAATTGAGCACAGCAAGAACCAGCAGCAATATACTCAGCTTCAGCAGTAGAGAGTGATACGCAGTTCTGCTTCTTCGAGGACCAACATACTAAGGATCGTCCGAGGAAATGGCATGTGCCTGATGTTGACTTGTGGTCCACACGATCACCAGCATAGTCAGAGTCAGAATATCCAATGAGATCAAAAGCCGAGCCCTTGGGATACCATAATCCAAGTGTTGGAGTGTGAGCTAGATATAGAAGAATATGTTTCACAGCCTTATGGTGTGATTCCTTCGGTGTAGCTTGAAAACGGGCACACATGCAAACACTAAGCATAATATCCGGCCTAGATGCACATAGGTACAATAAAGAGCCAATCATGGAGCGGTATACCTTTTGATCGAAGTCTATTCCATTTTCATCAGTGCATAGATGGCCATTTGTGGGCATAGGGATTTTGACGCCTCTGCATTCTTGCATACCGAATTTCCTCAGAACATCCTTGAGGTATTTCTCTTGAGAAATGAAGATGCCATTGCGTTGTTGACAAATTTGAAGACCTAAGAAGAATTTCAATTCTCCCATCATGGACATTTGATATTCCTCACTCATCATGTAAGCAAATTCGTCACTGTAATGTTGGTTAGTACAACCAAAGATAATATCATCAACATATATTTGGCACACGAATAATTCATCATCATAGGTTTTGGTGAAAAGAGTTGGGTCGAGTGAACCGGGTTTGAAGCCTTTCTTCATGAGGAATTGTAGGAGATATGCCCTAGAGGAAATAATAAATGTTATTAATTATCTCCCTGTTCATAATTAAGTTTATATTCCATGCTATAACTGCTATGGTTCCCGAGCCCGTATATCCATAAAGGCTCTGGGGAAAACCCATGTGCACGTGTGGTATAATAAACGGTAAAATGTATTCCTAGTCGTGCCTCTAAGACTAGCTCAAGTGTTGCATGATGATTATGTTTTTCCAATCATGGGCATGTCTATGCCAGCAACTTTGAGGGCACAATGTCAGGAAGGACATTTGTGTTGAATCGACCCGAATTGATGTTATGCTATGAGATACATTCGTCATGAGTTAATGGTTAATAACACAGAGATGGTTAATGTTTGCATGATTCCTCAGACCATGAGAGTATCGAGTTTCTTCATGCTTGATTCATGAACTTTGGGGTTTGTTAAACGTCATTCGTAAATGGATGGCTATTACGGCGGCTTACGGGTTCATGGGAAAGTATGTCAAGTAACTTGATAGCTCAAGATTGGGATTTGCTCCTCTGACGATGGAGAGATATCTCTGGGCCCTCTCGGTGTTACGGTATCCATCATCGTCTGGCCAGACACTTTGTGATTTGATCACGGGGATGCCGGAACACGGTAACGAGAAAAGAGAACAATACCGATAACGGGGTAACTGGCATAGTGGACAAGTTGTTGATCCACGGGGATGCCAACATGTCTAACCTCGGGTATTTGTAACATATCGTGAAGCAACAGGAATAGCACACGGCAACTGGAGGTTCACTCGAATATTCATTCGTGTGGGTATAGGGGTCAATATGGGTGTCCACGGCTCCGATGTTGATCATTGATCGGAAGGGGTTCCAGGTCATGTCTATACTTCACCGAACCTATAGGGTCACACGCTTAAGGGTCATCTATCTGCTGAATACTAGACAGGGAGTCTGAGAGAAAATCACCAAAAAAGTTTCGGACACCGAAAAGTTTCGGACAGCGGAAAAGTTCCGCAGAGAGAGGTCACCGGATGAGTTCCGGTGAAACTAAAAAGTTGTTTCAGGGGATACCATTAAGTCAAAATGGTTTCGGCACATGCCTGATAATTCTTGGAGGATGCCAGAATCATTCTGGAAACTTCTGGGAATTTTCTGGAAGAAAAACCGGAAATGTTCCGGGGCTGCCGGAACCGCTTCAGATGCTTTTCGCAGATGAAATCACTAAACTGGAATTGTTCCAGAACGCGTTGAAAATTATTTTAGTGGGTACTGGAAATGTTCTAAGCCCACATAAATATTTTCAGTTTGAACGGACGCTGAAAAATGTCGTCGTGAATAGTGAAAGTGCTTTTTGGGTGGCTTCTTGGAGAAGCCACCTTGAGGGTCCTTTGGTATTTTTCCCCTTGGCTTCTTGGAGAAGCCACCCTTGGGCTTGGCCTATAAATTGGGGTGGAGGGGGCTGCCTAAAGACTCACTCCTTCTCACATACAAGTGCCATGCAATGATCTGGCTTCTCTCTCCCTCCCACGAAAAGAGTTTCGTAGAGCCGAAAGGCTGTCTGGGTTCCGGTGGGAACTAGTTCTGGACGGCGAAGCCCTGCCGGATAGTTGACACCGTATGTGTGCAACTCTGTAGAGAGGTCGTAGTTTCGATCTTAGTGCCCGAGGGGCTGTTCGTGAGTGCCTCCCGAAGGGCTGTCCAAGTGACGGTCCGAGTTCTGTGAGTCCTCCCGAAGGGCTGTCCGAGTGACCGTTCGAGTTTCGAAGGTCCTCCCGAAGGGCTGTCCGCGACACCGTCCAGGGGACTGTTCGACCGCCTCCCGGAGGGCTGTCCGAAGGGAAGACGAGGGTATACATCCTCGCGGTTGGGAGGTTGTAAATCCTAGCTGCGGGGATCTGCACCACCGATCGTCATCGACTCTACTTTCGCTGCGCTACGAGTCGGTAACGAAAATGATCAAACCTTGTATGCAGTCTCCATAGTGGTCCTAGGCTGGTGCGTAGGTCGGAAATTTTTTGTTTTCTGCTGCGTTACCCTACAGTGGTATCAGAGCCGTGCTATGCGTAGATGCAGGTTGCGATCTAGAATACATAGAGATGTATGGGTGTTGCACAATATAATTAGGTAGTAGATGAGTTCTATTACTGAAAATTATTTGTGCGGGTAGCAGATGAAATCTGTTACCCGATGTTCTTGTTACTTCCCTAGAATTTGCATATTTCTGATCTTGATAACAGTATGGTGGAGTTTCAAAGTTCTGGCAATCCGCGATCCTGATTGATCAACGAAGTGCTAACAGTTCATTGAATTCCACCGTAGTTAAAAGGAAAGATGAAATTTCGCAGACAAAAGGGCAATGCAGATATGATCTGCACGGGGGTCATGTGTATGACGAAGTTTAGTATGGGGCTCGAGATTTTATTATCTCGGTTTTCATACACCCTGGAAAGTTAATCTAGCGACTTGAATTATCATACTTGATGATGGACGTTGGTAGTTTCGGTTTGTTTCGAAACCTTAGAAGCCACGTAAAAACAAGTTTTTGCATGAACCGATTAGAGGCGTCTAACTTGGTTTTGCAGGAGGGTTTGCATGTGCATATGATGTGGTATAGGAGTGCTCATATTTAATTTGATTATGTATGAGATGACTATATGATGTAAATTGATTAACATGACCTGTGTGTCATGATTCGGCATGATGGCTGGAGCCATATGATTGCACTTTAAATGACCTGCGTGTCAAACTTGTTGTATTGCATTATTTTATTAGCTATAGAGATAGCAATATTATCTGGTGCATCGACAAGGTGGTGGCAATCTTCGTGAAGGTGAACACCGACGCGAATGCCGAAGACGAAGAAATACAAGACTTCTCCGTCAGAAAGGGCTATACCATATCATGCTATTATTAATTACCTGAGATGTTTATCCCTTATGATGCACCCTTTTTGATTGCGCGGTAGTCGCTTTTATTAGGGTGATCTCTCACAAAAATATCAAGTAGTTAGTGTTCTCCCAAGTGTAGCACCGTCACGGCACCTAACTTTTCGGGGCATCACATGGACACATGGGTGCGAATGATTAGGGAAGTGTGAGGCGGGTGAGTTGAGACCTCGCAGCAAGATCACTTGGTTGTCTTGACGTTCTGGAGGAGCGTCCTGAGCTCGGAACACGCCCATCGAAAGATGAACAAGAGTCACATAGAGATGTGATTGGCAAGTTGGCCTACCGATTGCAATTTTCGTCACTTGAGATGGACACATCCTTGGCGTTAAATTGTAATATGGATCTTGAATCGCTCACAATCAATTATGAGAGATATTGATTTGAGTGGGAGCGCACTGTTGAATTAACTTGTTTAATTCTCAGTGCAATTAATTATGAACACTGTCTAAGTGTGGTTTGCTAATAGTTGTAGAATAATGGCTCGCGTTTCGACCTTCCCTATTAAAATTGAATAGCTGTTAAATATCTGGTTAAAACTTTACGGTTGGTAACGTAATGTGAGGATTGTCCTCAAGAGTGCCAAGAAGGACTTTGTCCTATCGCATACTTTCGGTATTCTCTCGCTTATGCTATGGATCATGTGACTCTCGTCCTTCGATCCAAAAGCTAGAATTCCATTTTTAGTCAAGTGCAATATGTTTGCTTCCATGAGACCCGAACTTCGAAAGTTTGGATAGTTATGTGATATTCATGGAATCTGAAAATCATTTTCAGAGACAGACAAAGGCTAAAAGATATGAGATATCCAAAGCAATGTTTGTTTGCAAACTATTAGTAAAGGAGTTTACTATGCATTAGACTAATAAGAGAGGGATCCAGTAGAACGCCTGTCATATGATGAAAGGTGAATAAAACAAACAACTTAAAGAGAATGGAAGTGTCCGAAGGGTGTTAGTGAAACTTTCATGCCTAGGAAGTCCGGGGCTAACGCCACTCTTAAGTTGGATGCTTCTTCTGAGAGTAGGAGAAATACTGAAAGTTAAACTGTTAGAAGTATAAAGGCAAAAAGAAAGAAGACTGGAATATCCAGCTCATGTATGAATGTCATACAAGTTTTTGATGTAGAGAAGGCTGGTAAAAGATATAGTTCTTGGGAATTATGGTTAAACATGTTAATCACTAATTCTTGGGTATTGTGAGACAATCACAAAGATACCCGCTCGATTGCATTCTGTTGCAATTCGATGTAAGAACTACTATGGCCTAAAAGACTAGCCAGAAATGAGGTTTAGGTATACACAGGGAACATAGTAAATGTTACTATACCTTCCATCGGTGTATTACCGTCTGTATTTATTTTTATAATTCGTTTGGAGTTTCACAAACTCTAGCCCATTGCATAAGGTATCTTGCAAGAAGGTTGTTCATAAGAGAACTTTTGATGTTCGAAGTTATGAATAACATAAGGGCCATACTTTCATTGAGAATGAGATGTATGTTATGAATAATGATATTAATATATTACCTCTAGATTTACTTTCATAATTCATTTTAGAGTTTCATACACTCTAGCCCATTGCAAAATGTTTGTTGCAAAAGGGTTGTTCATAAAAGAACAATTGTTGTTCAGTATTATGAATAACATGAAGGGCCATGCTTCCATCCAGATGGGACGTATGTTATGAATATTGATGGTAATATGATACATCCATAACACTGACACTAAATGTCGCAAGACTAAAAGAATACCACACAAGTGTGGCACTGCATTTGGTCACATTGGAGAAACCCGCATGGAAAATTCCATTATGATGGATTTTGAAGTCATTTGATTTTGAATCATCTGACACTTGCAACTTTCCTCCGAAAAGTGAAGTGACTGAAATACCGTTCACAGGCCATAAGGAATGAGCAACAAACTTATTGGTGATCATACATTTTGATGTGTGTAGTTCAATAAATGTTGTTGCAAGTAGTGGATTTATCTATCTTCAGAAATGACTCAAGTAGATATATGGATATTTACTTGATGAGACGTAAGTCTGGATCTTTTGAAATCATTCGAAAGGTTTTCAAATATGAAGTAGAAGTTATTGTAACAAGAAAATTATGTTTCTACAATTCAATTGCAGAAAAAAAAAAATTTGAGTTACAAGTTTAGCGAATGTCTGATGAGTTGTGAAAAGAGTTTCATAACTTACACCTCCCGGAACACCACTGTGAGTGGAAAGTCCGTGAAGATGTAATCGAACCATTTATGACATGGTAAGATCAAAGATGACATAAATAAATTTGCCATTATCCCTTTTAAAAGGTGATGCTTTAGAGACTGCCGCTTTTACACTGAAAAGAGCTCCATCAGGGTCTGTTGAAATGACACCATGGTATGGTATGCCCAACCATGTCATATCTTTTCTTAACATTTGGAATATGGGGCTTGTATAAAAGGTTACAAACCTATTCCAAATCAGACAAGTGCTACTTTGTAGGTTATCCCAAGTCATTGGGTATTCCTCCCTCACTATACCGAGGCAAATAGGTTTGCCACAAAGAACGGTATGCTTTTTGAAGAAAATGGTTCTTTCAAAAAGGTGAGTGGGAGAACAATGCAACTCGATGGGATAAATAGTATCTTCGTCATCAGTTCAAAGGAAAGAGACCTTGGAAGTGATTCCAGAGTTTCCTACTGCGACTGATACGGAAGTCTCTACAATAAAATGTATGGACTTCGGTCGAACTTGCAGCTGAACCACGTAGGCAAGGCTCGTGCAAACCTCTCAGGTGCGCAAACGAGATATTGTTGTTAGACAACAGTATACCTACGATACACAAGGAAGCGTTGATGGGCCCTGACTCCGGAATTGGCTAAATGCCAATACAATCCGAGATAGTTTCCATATAAGTGATTCAAGATTAAAACCTTGATACACCTTTCGGAAGACTTAGAGTCTGACGAATATTTATGGAACTATAACTGATACGAATAAAAATGTTTTATCCATAAAGCTCGACTTGTTGCAATATACAAGTTCAAGGAGTTGACTACGATGAGGTTGCTTCACCGTAGCGATGCTTAAAGTCGGTTCGGGTTGAACTAGCAATTAATACATATTTCATATCATGAGATATAAAACAATGGATGGCAAAAGGATTTCCACCTGATGGACATGAAACCAAGGACTTGCATGTGTTACAGTCCAAGGTATTTTGTCAATCCAGAGGATGCTAGTAAGTATGCAAACTTCAGAGTTCCAGCAATGGACAGAAGAGAGCAAAATGGAGTTGGAATCTTTGTGTTTTGATGAAATGGTTAAAAGGGTTTTGACTTCATCAATGGGTAACGAAGATGCTTGTGATTCAAGAAAGTAAGTGGGAGCATAATAATATTTCTAAAAACGTTGTGTGCTTGACACATTGTTAATTGGAATTAAATTTCTTGACACGAATTAGGACTTCATTTAAAAAGGGTTTTTTGATGAAGTGCTTGGGCTAAATAGCCTTAATATTAGGCATGATGATCTATGGAGATAGATTTACCTGATGGGGCTGAGCAAAGATACATATTGACAAAATGCTAAAACCTTTTAGCATTAAAAACCGTCAAGGAGTGATTCTTGCCGAAGTCACATGGAAAGAGTTTTTGCAAGACTCGGTGTCCCAAAACACTGATGAGCAAATACATGATGGAGATTCCACACACTCTTGTGTTTGGATTAATCATGTATTCCATGGTATGTAAAAACAACCAGATATGTCCAATACTCCAAAGTTGTTGCGAGTATAGATACCAAGGTGATCAAAAGTTCTGATCATGGGACAACAGTGAAAAAGGGTCATTGAGTACTATAGTAGCACTGATGACATGTTTTCTCGCAAACGGAGATCATGAAGATTTCGTTGTAAAAGGTTACATCGATACAGTCTTCATCCATGCTCCAAGCGATTTTTGATTTAATTTGAGGGTTTTGTGTAAAACACAATATGGTGGCACGGTAGTTGGAAATTGTTCCAAACAAGTTACTGTGGCGAATTCTATAACAGAGGCGAAGTATGTTGCCGCTTTTAAAAGCGACAAAGAAGATGTTGAATCATGGGACACTACTGCAAGTAGTTGCTCCATAACTCAGTCTGAGGAATCCAGGTTCGACCTGTGATTCACATACATACCAAGCCAAGTCCACACAAAATATGAATTTTGTGAAGGTGTGAAAACGCGAGGATATGCAAAGATACACACGGAGCTGAAGTCGTCAGATCCGTTGGACATCAGGCTATACCACAAGCGAAGTATATTTACACCGGTGTGCCACAGGTGTAAAGTGCATTAGCATCAACTAGATTATTGACTCTAGTGCAAGTGGGAGTCTGTAGGAGATATGCCCTAGAGGAAATAATAAATGTTATTAATTATCTCCCTGTTCATAATTAAGTTTATATTCCATGCTATAACTGCTATGGTTCCCGAGCCCGTATATCCATAAAGGCTCTGGGGAAAACCCATGTGCACGTGTGGTATAATAAACGGTAAAATGTATTCCTAGTCGTGCCTCTAAGACTAGCTCAAGTGTTGCATGATGATTATGTTTTTCCAATCATGGGCATGTCTATGCCAGCAACTTTGAGGGCACAATGTCAGGAAGGACATTTGTGTTGAATCGACCCGAATTGATGTTATGCTATGAGATACATTCGTCATGAGTTAATGGTTAATAACACAGAGATGGTTAATGTTTGCATGATTCCTCAGACCATGAGAGTATCGAGTTTCTTCATGCTTGATTCATGAACTTTGGGGTTTGTTAAACGTCATTCGTAAATGGATGGCTATTACGGCGGCTTACGGGTTCATGGGAAAGTATGTCAAGTAACTTGATAGCTCAAGATTGGGATTTGCTCCTCTGACGATGGAGAGATATCTCTGGGCCCTCTCGGTGTTACGGTATCCATCATCGTCTGGCCAGACACTTTGTGATTTGATCACGGGGATGCCGGAACACGGTAACGAGAAAAGAGAACAATACCGATAACGGGGTAACTGGCATAGTGGACAAGTTGTTGATCCACGGGGATGCCAACATGTCTAACCTCGGGTATTTGTAACATATCGTGAAGCAACAGGAATAGCACACGGCAACTGGAGGTTCACTCGAATATTCATTCGTGTGGGTATAGGGGTCAATATGGGTGTCCACGGCTCCGATGTTGATCATTGATCGGAAGGGGTTCCAGGTCATGTCTATACTTCACCGAACCTATAGGGTCACACGCTTAAGGGTCATCTATCTGCTGAATACTAGACAGGGAGTCTGAGAGAAAATCACCAAAAAAGTTTCGGACACCGAAAAGTTTCGGACAGCGGAAAAGTTCCGCAGAGAGAGGTCACCGGATGAGTTCCGGTGAAACTAAAAAGTTGTTTCAGGGGATACCATTAAGTCAAAATGGTTTCGGCACATGCCTGATAATTCTTGGAGGATGCCAGAATCATTCTGGAAACTTCTGGGAATTTTCTGGAAGAAAAACCGGAAATGTTCCGGGGCTGCCGGAACCGCTTCAGATGCTTTTCGCAGATGAAATCACTAAACTGGAATTGTTCCAGAACGCGTTGAAAATTATTTTAGTGGGTACTGGAAATGTTCTAAGCCCACATAAATATTTTCAGTTTGAACGGACGCTGAAAAATGTCGTCGTGAATAGTGAAAGTGCTTTTTGGGTGGCTTCTTGGAGAAGCCACCTTGAGGGTCCTTTGGTATTTTTCCCCTTGGCTTCTTGGAGAAGCCACCCTTGGGCTTGGCCTATAAATTGGGGTGGAGGGGGCTGCCTAAAGACTCACTCCTTCTCACATACAAGTGCCATGCAATGATCTGGCTTCTCTCTCCCTCCCACGAAAAGAGTTTCGTAGAGCCGAAAGGCTGTCTGGGTTCCGGTGGGAACTAGTTCTGGACGGCGAAGCCCTGCCGGATAGTTGACACCGTATGTGTGCAACTCTGTAGAGAGGTCGTAGTTTCGATCTTAGTGCCCGAGGGGCTGTTCGTGAGTGCCTCCCGAAGGGCTGTCCAAGTGACGGTCCGAGTTCTGTGAGTCCTCCCGAAGGGCTGTCCGAGTGACCGTTCGAGTTTCGAAGGTCCTCCCGAAGGGCTGTCCGCGACACCGTCCAGGGGACTGTTCGACCGCCTCCCGGAGGGCTGTCCGAAGGGAAGACGAGGGTATACATCCTCGCGGTTGGGAGGTTGTAAATCCTAGCTGCGGGGATCTGCACCACCGATCGTCATCGACTCTACTTTCGCTGCGCTACGAGTCGGTAACGAAAATGATCAAACCTTGTATGCAGTCTCCATAGTGGTCCTAGGCTGGTGCGTAGGTCGGAAAATTTTTGTTTTCTGCTGCGTTACCCTACAGGAATTCCTTCAAAGTATCATACCACGCCCGAGGGGCCTGCTTGAGGCCATAGAGGGCCTTATTGAGTCTGAAGACTTTGTCAGGATGCTTAGGATCTTCAAAACCTGGGGGTTGAGCAACATATACTTCTTCCTCAAGCTTACCATTGAGGAATGCACTTTTCACATCCATTTGATATAAGATGATATTATGATGGTTAGCATAAGCAAGCAATATGCGAATAGCCTCAAGTCTAGCAACAGGTGCAAAAGTTTCATCGAAATCAATTCCTTCAACCTGTGTGTAGCCTTGAGCTACAAGAAGAGTCTTGTTTCTCACCACTAGGCCATTTTCATCTTGCTTGTTGCGGTAGATCCATTTGGTACCGATGATATTGTGCTTGCATGGGTCCGGTCGCTTGACAAGCTCCCATACATTGTTCAGCTTGAATTGATGTAATTCCTCTTGCATTGCTTGAATCCATTCAGGCTCCAGAAATGCCTCGTCAACTTTGGTGGGCTCTGTGATGGAGACGAAAGCAAAATGCCCACAAAAGTTAGATAAATGTGAAGCTTTTGAGTGAGTCAGAGGACCTGGTGCGTTGATGTCGTTGATGATTCTCTCAATCTGTACTTCATTTGCAACGCGAGGATGTGCAGGTTGACGACTTTGATTTGGCTCAGCATTTTCTTCAGAGCCATTTTCTTCAGATGCGCCAGCATGCTGTTCTTCATGTTCTGGAATGATTTCTTCAGCAGATTCTTCAGTAGGAATGACATCCTCAGTAGCTTTGAACTTGATGGTTTCCTCAGGCGTCTTTTCATCTAGCACAGGAGGTAGGTGCTCTCTTTACGAGCCGTTAGTCTCATCGAACCGCACATCTACAGTTTCAACAACCTTGTTGTGATAGGTGTTGAAGACCCTGTAGGTGTGCGAGTCCTTTCCGTAACCAGGCATAAAACCTTCATGTGCTTTCGGTGCAAATTTAGAATTGTGATGAGGATCTCTAATCCAGCATTTAGCACCGAAGACTTTGAAATAACTCACATTGGGTTTCTTGTCAGTGAGGAGTTCATATGAGGTCTTCTTGAAGAATTTGTGAAGATATACCCTGTTGATGATGTGGCATGCAGTATCGATTACCTCAGGCCAGAAGTGACGAGGTGTCTTGTATTCATCAAGCATGGTGCGAGCCATCTCAACAAGAGTCCTGTTCTTGCGCTCCACAATGCCATTCTGCTGAGGAGTGTATGGGGCAGATAGCTCATGAGTAATACCAAGTTCATCGAGATAGTCATCAAGACCAGTATTCTTGAACTCAGTCCCATTGTCACTACGTATATGCTTGATCTTCACACCGAAATTCGTTGAAGCCCTTGAGGAAAATCGTCTGAAGACTTCCTGCACTTCAGTTTTGTAAGTAATGACATGCACCCATGTGTAACGAGAATAGTCATCAACAATGACAAAGCCATATAGAGATGCTGCATTTGTTAGTGTGGCATAATGAGTAGGGCCAAAGAGATCCATATGAAGCAATTCAAAAGGACGAGAAGTAGTCATAATAGTTTTCGAGGGGTGCTTGGCTCTGGTCATTTTCCAGCCTCACAAGCCCCACAAAGATGATCTTTGAAGAATTTGACACCCTCGATGCCAATGACGTGCTTTTTCTTCACGAGCGTGTGTAAGTTCCTCATGCCAGCATGACCCAGTCGTCGATGCCATAGCCAGCCTTCTGAAGCTTTAGCAAGTAGACAAGTGGCAGGCTGTGGTCCTGCAGAGAAATCAACAATATACAAGTATCCTCTCCTAAAGCCTTCGAAGACTTTGGAATTGTCAGATTCCATGAGCACTAAGCAACGATTTGCCAAAGACAACAACCATATCAAGATCACAAAGCATTGAGACAGACATGCGGTTGAATACGAGGGACTCGACAAGCATGACTTTATCCATGTGTCGATCCTTTGAGATTGCAACCCTACCTAGACCCAATACCTTGCTTTTGCCTTTGTCAGCGTAGGTGATATGCTTCAAGTGTGATGGAGATAAAGGAGTGTTCATCAGTAAGCTCTTGTCACCGGTCATGTGATTTGTACATCCACTATCGAGGACCCACTCAGTAGCTTTGGGTAAATCATCCTGCAGATTAATTAGTGCATCTTACGAACTCATATACTTCAGAGTGAAGAATATGACATCAAATTCATCAGACATATTTCATCAATTAAAGCAACATATGTATATATAGCAATATGAGGACGTGAGAAATGAATAAATCATTTCTTCATGATTAGCTTGCGTCCTTTCAAACATTTCAGGTCTCCAGCAAATTTTTCAGACGATTTACTTCGTCTGGAGACCTGACCCTGCATAAGAGATTAGTTCTTTTTCTTCACTACCCACATCTGTAGGGGTGGCAAAGAGTTCATCATTCTGCGAGCTCCATAAGAGAAAGGTGGCATTGAAGCCAGAGTGCTTCGTTTCACAGGAGAGGGATTAGCATAGACATATGAGTAAGCAAAGAAATTCTTCGAGGACTTATGAATATAATGATTTGAAGAATAATGCACATAATCAGAACTCTTAGATTTTCCCTGCGAAACAGAAGCATTAGCATAATGATGATCATATGAGGACTTGGATCCACGTGAGGAATTTGATCCATGAGAGGACTTGGATCCATATGAAGACTTTGGTCCATATGAAGAATTTGATCTGGGGTTCTTATTCTTCACAGATGGTGTCATGAGGACATTCACCTGAAGACTTTCAAGGCACCTTTTGGGAACCCAGATTTTCTTCATAGGGGGACCATTCCTGCAGTTAGATCCAACATATCTAGCAAATACTTCACCATTCTGATTTTTGAACAGTTTATAGTTGGAGTCAAATGACTCATCAGATGAATATGAGGATTCACAAGTAAAGCCAGATAAGGTGGATGGATCTACGGGAGATCCCTTCGCAGCAACCCATGAGGTTTTGGGATACTGCTCAGGTTTCCAGTAGGTTCCATCAGCATTGAGTTTCCTCTCAAAGGCAATGCCCTCTTTCCTAGGGTTCCTGTTCAAGATCTGCTTTTTGAGCACATCACAGAGAGTCTGATACCCTTTGAGGCTTTTGTACATGCCTGTCACATACAATTCCTTCAACCCTGCATTTTCATTAGTGATACTAGTGGTATCCTCAGATGAGAAATTTGTGATCACAGAGATAGTTGAAGAATTTGCAGCAATAGAAGCATTTGAACATTCAGGTGAAGAATTAGCAGTTTCACGTTCAATGCATTTCAAGCATGGTGTAATAAATTCTTCTTGAGCGGAACTGATCTATTGAGCAAGCAAAGAATCATTTTCCTTCTGAAGATCTTCATGACTCACCCTTAGCTTCTCAAGATCTTGCTTTCTTTGAAGAAATTCATAAGAAAGCTTCTCATGATCGGCTAAGAGAGTTTCATGACGACCTTGAAGGTTGTCAAACTTAGACTGTAGTTGCTGAAGATTATCAGTCAGTGTTTGAGTTCGATCCATTTCCTCACCTAACAGATCATTGCTTTTGTCTAGCATATTTTGAACCTTTTCCAAAGCTTTTTGTTGTTTAACAGCAATATTAGCAAGTTTGGAATAGCTGGGTTTGAGGTTATCATCAGATTCATCCTCACTTGATTCAGAGGAGGGATATTTGAATACCTTGGCACCTTTTGCCATGAAGCAATAGGTGGGAGCATAGTCATCGTTGCCGTCATCAGCAGTGTTGGGGAAGCCATTTTCCTCAGTGTTGAAGATGGACTTGCTGACGTAAGCAGTAGCAAGGGCTAGGCTCGCCACACCAGAGTCTGACTCCTCAGATGCCTCCTCTTCCTCATGTTCCTCAGATTCAGCTTCAGAGTCCATTTCCTTGCCAATGAATGCCCGAGCTTTCTTGGAGCTGCTCTTCTTGTGAGATGAAGACTTTGAAGATTTTGACGATGAGGACTTTGAAGATTTCTTCTTCTTCTTAGAGTCATCTGAACTATCATCCTTGTATTTCTTCTTCTTTGATTCCTTCTCCCACTGAGGACAATCAGTAATGTAGTGACCAGGTTTCTTGCATTTATGGCAAGTTCTCTTCTTGTAGTCACGGGATGAGGAATCTGATTTCATGTCATCACCTCTTGAGGATTTTCCAAATCGGACACGTCTAGAGAACTTCTGGAATTTCCTCACGAGCATTGCTAGCTCCTGACTCAGTTCTTCAGGATCACCAAGGCTGCTACCAGAATCTTCATCTTCAGATTCAGAGACTGCCTTGGCTTTCAGTGCACGAGATCTACCATAGCTCGGTCCGTAGAGATCTCTCTTCTCAGCTAGTTGGAATTCATGAGTATTTAGCCTCTCGAGGATATCAGCAGGATCAAGTGACTTGTAGTCTCCACGTTCTTGAATCATCAGTGCCAGTGTATCGAATGAAGAATCGAGTGACCTCAGCAATTTCTTCACCACTTCATGGTCGGTGATGTCAGTGGCACCCAGTGCTTGAAGCTCGTTTGAAATGTCAGTGAGGCGATCAAAGGTTTGCTGAACATTTTCGTTGTCGAGTCTTTTGAAGCGGTTGAAGAGATTGCGAAGAACATCAACTCGAGAGTCACGTTGAGTTGAGACTCCTTCGTTGACCTTGGACAGCCTATCCCAGATAAGCTTAGCTGTCTCCAAAGCACTCACTCTGCCATACTGCCCTTTGCTCAGATGGCCACATATGATATTCTTCGCTTGAGAGTCGAGTTGCTTGAATCTCTTCACATCAGCAGCGTTTACGGAAGGAGTGATAGAGGGAACACCCTTTTCCACAACATACCAGAGATCGTTGTCAATTGCCTCAAGATGCATGCGCATCTTGTTCTTCCAGTAGGGGTAGTCCGTCCCATCGAAGGTAGGACACCCAGCTGAGACCTTGATCATGCCTGCAGTCGACATAACTAAAACTCCAGGTGGTTAAACCAAAATCACACAGAACAAGGGAGTACCTCGCTCTGATACCAATTGAAAGTGCGTTAGATCGACTAGAGGGGGGGTGAATAGGCGATTTTTACAAATTCGTCACTGAGGAATTTCAAGGTGAGGAAATTCCTAAGCGCCGAACTACTTAGCAGCAGAATAAGTACTCAGATGCAAACATAACAGAGCAGTAGCACTGTCATCATGATGAAATGAAAACAAGCACAGAGTACAAGTAGCCTAAACTCAGGATAAGCAGGCTGAAGACAAACTGACTGAAGAAATTGAACTGAGGAAATTGAGAAAGTCTTCAGTCAAAGTCTTCAAATAGTAATGATCAAATACATAGCAAGTATGCGAGGAATTGAAAGGGTTGGGGAAATAGAACCAGTAGCTCGGTGAAGACAATGATTTGGTAGACTAGTTCCAACTGCTGTGACAGTTGAACGTCTGGTTAGAGCGGCTAGGTGTTTAAACCTGAGGACACACAGTCCCGGAAACACAGTCCTCACCGTATTCTCCTTGAGCTAAGGTCACATAGACCTCGCCCAATCACTCGTGGTAAGTCTTTAGGTGACTTCCAAACCTTCACATACTCGGTCACTCGGCAATCCACAATTTCCTCTTGGATGCTCTAGACCATGACGCCTAACCGTTTGGTGGATGCACAGTCCTCAAAGGTAACAAGCGTCGGTTCCACACAGGAACAATCTCTTCAGTGATGCTCAATCACTTTGGGTTTGTAGGTGTTTGGGTTTTTGGGTTTTTCCTCACTTGATGATTTTCGCTCAAAGTCCTCGGAGGATGGGATGCTCTAAATGACAAGTGTCAATCTATCTCTCGGAGCAGCCAACCAGCTAGTGGTTGTAGGGGGCGGCTATTTATAGCCTAGGGAGCAGCCCGACATGATAAGACATAAATGCCCTTCAATGATATGACCGTTAGGTGGGTAGGATGTTTGGACAGCTGGCGCGCAGCACAGCAACAGTCGGATATTTGAGTATCAAATTCCTCAGGGCTATCATTTTCCTCACTTGTAGGCAATCCGCACTGGCGAATTCCTAACTCCTCAGTCAGAACAAATTCCTCAGAGAACAGAAGAACTTCGTCTCTGTCACTGAAGAACTTGACTAAACTGCATGAGATTTCCAATGGCTTCACTCGAAGGGATTGGTAGGTGTAGGATTTTGAGTTGAGCATCACTTGGAAACTTTTCCTTAGTTTTACCTCGACCCCCTTTAACAGTACGGTGTTTCCTATGACTCAAGAAGAAGAAAATGAAACTACGAAAACAAAAGTCTTCACGCTTCATAATCCTCGCATGAATATCAAGTCTTCAGGGTCACACCAATTTCTTCACTTTCAAAGTCTTCAAGAAAACCAAAGTCTTCAGTTGAAAACATTCTTTTTTAGGGGTCGACATTCATCGTAAATAACAAACTCCTCATAGACTTATAGACCTGTGTACACTCACAAATGCATTAGTCCCTTAACCTATAAGTCTTAAATACACCAAAATCACTAAGGGGCACTAGATGCACTTAAATATATGCCAAAACAAAATTTGCATGCCACTTCTAGAAATTGTATAACAAATAAATACTTCGACAAATCTCAGAAACTCTAAAAGACAAATTTGGTTTTGCCACTCAACTTATTTTTATGGAAAAAGTTTGCAGGTAACCAAAGGACAAGGAGCATGTAGATGTCTATCCCTTGCATCACTATATAATTCGATTTTATGGAAAAAAAAAAGCTAGATGAACAATTACAGCAAAAGCTTCCAGTTTCTCATTTTATTATGTTCAACTTTATGTATTCCTCTATCCATATAGTACATTGCATTGCCTATTGGCCACTGTTAAATGCCAATCGATGTTTAATGATGTTTGCCCCGAATGAGACTCATCACCTCCCCTTGCCATTCTTGTAGAAAAAAGTATGCATGTCAACTACCGCGACCATCTCCCTCAGCAATTCTCTTAGGCCTTGTGCAATGCAAGGTGCTTTGAGCATCTATAGTTGGGCTCCCAAAACCCCCCTATACGCCCGGGCGAACGGCCCAGTAAACGAAAATCCTGACCCAGACAAGCTCCTCATACCGGCGCTATACACCCAGACTGACTGGCAATCCTCAGATCCAGCCAAAATCTATGGCAAATATGGGGAGGCCCGTGCGCGTCCGTCCCGTTGGACCAAACATGAGAGTTAACCTCAAATTATAGCATGTCTACCAAATCCACCGACCTCCTCTGTCCACCATGTTGCGAGTCTGAGCCGTCTCCTTCGTCCACCCTTTCTCCCTCATTCGTGCCGTCGGCCGCCATCCACCACCCTAATTGTCTTCGCAAGGTACCCCGTTCCCCACCACCGCCATGGAGTTCCGGCAACCGATGCAATGGACCTCGAGGAGGATGCCCCCCCCCCCCCGGTGAATCTCGTGCATCCTGCCGTCGACAAGGAAGGCACCTTTTGCCCCGACCGCAGTCGTCGATGATCTGACGGCCGGATGGGCGATTTCGGACTGCTTTCCGCCAACACACACAACAGAGGAGAACGTCCGTGACTCGTTGCAGCTCCAAATGGAGCGGACAAGCACTAGCAGCGCCGGCGCCCGATCTTCCCACGTCTTATTTGATGGAATGTCACAGTAGGACACAATACGTTTTTTTTCCTCCGATCAATACCTTGCATATACCGCAGCATGATAATTTTAGTATAATATCATGTCATACATGATCAATGACAATCAACAAACTACCCAAATGGAGTAGGAATTGGGGGATCCAAATTGTCCTACGTTTTATGTTGGGGCAACATCAAATTCCAACAAGAAAAGAAAGGCAAAGATACCCAAGGCAAGTGGTCCGGGTTTCACAACAATTGAGATCATTTTTTTGGTTAAATCTTTGTTGGCCAGAAAAATATCCTATATGTTGCACAGAGCAAAAGGGAACCAAATATTGGGAGAAGATTTGGAAACATTATCATGAACAAAAGGAGTATGCGGAGCTACATCCTATCATTACCATCCGCAATGCGGCCTCTGTCCAACATTGATGGTCCATCATTCAAGGAGAAGTGAACAAGTATGTCAGGTACTACAGACAAGTGATTGACCGCCCTCAAAGTGGGATGGGAGTACCAAGCCATGTAAGTAGAATTACTTCATTTTCTCACCATTTCAATTGCTTGCTTGTTTGTTGCATTCTCATTGCTATACTTATTGTTTTCTAGTTGGTGGTGGTGGCCACTATGTTCAACAAATGGAGAAGTAGCCATTCGGTTTCGGCTATTGTTGGATTCTATTGGATGACAAAAAAAGTGGAAACAACTTGTGGATGATCTCAAGGCCGACAAGAGGAAGAAATGATGGCTCAAACTCCCACCTATCAATTGGGTTGGATGACGAAGAAGGAGAAGTTGTACAGGAGAACGGAACAAGTGGGGGATCGGGATGTCCGCCCGTGACACCGTGGCAACAAAAATGTCCACCACATGGACGGGCATTTTTTCGTAAAGGGAGAGTAATAAAGAGGAGATGTACAAGCTCATGTTCGATGCCCACAAAGAAAGGATGTATTGGGACCAACAGAGGGTGAACAACAAGTTGCAAATTGAAAGTAACAAGTTGGTAATTGAGAGAGGCAAGATATAGATGGAGAAGAAAGAAGTGTATCTCAAACGGGAGATCAAGAAGGCCCGGACTTTCAGATCAATAGAGATTGAGATGGAGAGTTCCAACTTGCTCGAGACATGGAGGATTCAAGGATTATGTTGGCGGACGCAAACTGCTTGGATGAGCAAGCAAAGAAGCGGCTTGAGGAAAGAAAGAAGGAGATCAACAAACGTAGAGCGTACGAAGCGGGGAGGGCGGCTGTGGCAGCAACGAACACAGAACTGGAGGCGGCCACGACAGAGCAGGCGTCACAGATGGCATCCGGCGAGTGATCCGACATGTTGGGCTCTGACTTGAATTTTATTTTGTCATGTTCGAATTGCTGAACTATGATTTATTTTGCATTGTTGAACTGTTGAATTATGATGAATTCGTGCTAAATGATCCACATGTAAGATTGCATGGATTTGAGGGTTTACATTTGATAAGTGTTGGACGGGCAACCAATATGAATGGCCGTCCGGGCGCTTCTGCGGACACGCCGGGTCTTTTTCGGGCGTGTTCACGGATGTTTAGAGGCCTGAATTTGTTAAGTCCGGCTGTACCTGCTCTTAAAGAGACGGGCCTTGAGTAGGAGTGTAGGTCTCCTGTGTGCTCCTTTAAGCCCTACGACAACTAAGCTCTGGCGGTGTCAAGCATCGCGAGAGACGAACAATGAGGCGGTGGCTGTGGCTCAAACGGTAATTTGCTATTGCAAAGTTGATACATTCATCAGATCACTGATTAATACTGGTGAACGTGTTTCTTTATTCCATCACATGACGACCATGGGCTCCGGGCTACAATAACTTCCCATGCACGCACCCACTTCCACATCAACATACGTAATATTATTTTGGCGTTACTCAGAAAAAAACGTACATTATTTTGGCAGCATTGACTTTGCCATGGCCATAAACATCTCCTTGTTTGCCGTGAAATGGGCGAGCATCTGCGCCCTGTCCGGCAGGCACGCTCTGACCTTCTCGTCCGAGGCATACTCCTTGGCCCAGCGGCACAGGCGAGGGAACTCCTCGGCCGTGACCAGTGTCACGCCGGACACCTCCTCGCAGACGGTGAGCCAGTGCGCGAACCCGCAGGCGGCTATGTCGACGAGGCCAATGGTGTCGCCGCCGAAGAACCTCTTCCCCTCGAGCTGCGCCTCCAGGAGCGCGAAGTTCTCCTTGATCTCCTTCATGAACCCCTTCTGCGCCTCGCCGTCCGTCCACATCGCCAGCCAGAACGGCTTCGAGCACTGCTCTCCCTCAGCCAAAATGAGTCCGTGCATAACCACGAGTAAGTACAGGACAGCTGAAACAAGGTCGCTACTAGAGATACTAGTTCTATCAGGGCATGTACGTACCTTGTCGTCGATGAAGCGGGCCCAGAAGCGGGCCATGGCCCGGTCATATGGGTCGGCAGGTAGGAGTCCGGGTCCGTCGAAGGCCTCGTCGACGTACTCGACGATGATGAGGGACTCGCAGACGACGCGGTCGCCATGGAGGAGCACGGGCACCTTCTTGTGTACGGGGTTGCTCGTGAGCAGCAGCTCGCTCTTGTTGTGGAGCTCCTCCAGGATGAGCTCGTAGGGAACGCCCTTGAGGCGCAGGGCGACCTCGGCGCGGTGGCTGAATGGGCTGTCGAAAGCGCCGATCACCCTGACGGCTGCCGGTGCGCTCATCTTGGCTCGCTTGCTCTGCTGGAAGTCAAGTATAGATTGCTGGTGAGATTGTGAGGTCTCTGCGTAATGGCCGGTGACTTAGTGGTATTTTATAGCGCTTGGATATTGGACTGGCTTAATGCCGAGGCTATTTTAATCGAGTTGGTACTGAAACTTCTTCGGGAAGAAGAGATTGTTTTTGTTTCCCGAGCACAAGTCAAATGTTGCTGTCTTTGCGAGAAGCTTCCATGTTGCTTCGCTCCGGATAGAGCGATCGATAAAATAATGTACTAGGCCCGGTCTATTTGTTTCCATCGCCAAATCGTAGGGAGTTATAGTAACAGCAAGCCAAAATGAATGAGCTTCTGATAAAAAAACTTTTCCACATAAAAAAAGCTCTATAATATTATATTTTTTAAAACAAATAATTTCCTTGAATTTTTTTACTTTGCTTAGCTTATGACTAAAATCAAAAAAATTACTGAAAAAAGATAATGAAGTAGTAGTTACCATCTACACTGTCCTTTTCACTGATCTCTAGTCCGTGTCTTACTACCGCATCTCGAGTTCCCGCGGCATTCTAAAACTCTTCCTCCAACTTCAATAATGTCTGTCATTGGGTCAATCTTGTAACCGCAATGACATGATACGCTTTGGTTTGTGCTACCTGATTTTTCTCTATCGGCTCATCAACCTTCTTATAGGTCTCTGCAGCTGGCAATGCCACCTTGTTGCACTATTGTGAAACACCGCCTCCACCATCCATCCATTAGCTATGTCGGTCTTTCCTCTCGGTTTGGTGCATGAAGATCTCTCTCTCTCTCTCTCTCTCTCTCTCTCTCTCTCTCATTATCCCACCCTCAAAACTCTAATCTTGTGGACATGGTCCAAGGATCAGTGGCGCAGGGATGAACAGAGTGCCGCGCTCACCTTCACCAGCCCTGACATTTTCGTGTGTTCCCAGCATAGTACCTCTCTTCTTCATGTATTTCAAGGGTCAGGCCTCTGGCAGAAAATACACATTGGGCTAGAGGGATGTAGCAATATATTTGTCACACCCTGATTTTTGGCCCTTTCTTTTTCTTTTGATTTTCTAAGGATTTTGCTTGAGTTTTCTTTTTCTGTGGCTATGTGGTCTGGAAACTGGAGGAGATGACCTCTTCTTCCTTTTCAGAGTGGCTTGTCATCCTCATATCCATTCCTTATACCTTGCCATTTTCATCTTGGACCAACCTCAATATTCTTTTCCTTGGGAATATTTCTTTTTCTGTTAAAGGAATAACCCTGTCTGCCCTAGGTTGTGAAGCAACCTATATTTCTGACACTCCTCAAATTTCCAAATAATTCTCATAAATTGTTCGGGTTATATCTTCCTCAAATATGTCAAGATCCTTCATTGACATGATCCAAGATCATGCTCAATTAATTCCTTTCCTATTCTGCCCTAAATGGCACTTTGTGAAGCAAGTGCTATTTATCTTTGCCCATTTGTCTCCAAACTTTTTGGACACCTTTTCCTATCCATATCATTGCCTCATGCCAAAATTCAACTTAATTTGCCTAGTGAAACTTCCTGAGCAATTTTTCAAAGTTCCTGTCTAAGGGAAGCCTGTGTGAAGGAAGTACTAGCTAGGATGATCCAAATGAGTTGAAATTTTGCATGGTCTTTTATATGATCAAATCATCACTCTCCTCAAGATTTGAGCTCATTTTATCAATCCATGTGAGCACACCTTCAATTCTTTGTTTCTGTCCAAATTTTCAGTTAGTGAAGCAAGTATATTTTATCTTGCTACATTATGGCTAAAATTTTTCCTAAATCTTCCCCTACCCATATAACCTATCTCCACAAGATTTGGGCTCATTTCATCTAGCCATTTTCCCTCAGGATTTTTCCCAAGATTCTGTCCAGAGAGGTGCTGTATGAAGGAAGTACCATTTTGGCTTGGCCAAATGGCATGAAATTTTTATGGCATCCTCTCATGCCCAAATCATCCTGCCATGTTCATTTTCAGCTCAATCCATCACTCCTAGTGAGTGCTACTTCATCATTTTGTTTCTGGACCAGATTAAGCACTTGTTAAGCAACTATATTAAAACTTGGTCCAAATCCCTCAAAACTTCACAGGATTCTTGTCCTTCCTACCCTAAACCTCTGAGGCATGTTATTTCATCACTTAGCTATCCCTGTTGATCACAGTTTCACGCAACAGTTTGCAACAGCAAACTTCAGAGGTCATTTCCCATCTAACCACAGCGTTTTTAATCGGGATTTAAACTCAGTTGTAACCTACCTGGAGGGACTCCACCCTAGACAGCATTTTCTAGCCCATTGCCTCCTCTACTCGCCAGTTCACGTGGTGACCACCATTGTGGCATGCCCTGGACGCGAGCTGGTTGGTTTCTTGCTCGGGCCCCTCCTCTGCTCGCCGCGTTCGCGCACCCAACCATGTCCAGCAGCTCGTCCGTGTCGTCCTCTTCTCCCTGGACTTCTCTCCCCCTCCGGCAGCTCGCTCACTGGCGCTCGTCGCCGCGTGCCCACGGACGCGCTGTAGCTGGCCGTCGTCTTCCTCCTCTGGCTCTTTCCTCCCCGTGCCCCCTTGGCCTCCTCTGCTCCGTGACCTCTACATCAATGTTCGTCGCGTTCCCGTGCCCTCCCGTGATCGCTGAGCGTCGCCAGAGCTCGGCCGGACCCGAGCGGCGGCATCCGGCTCGGCCATCCTTGCCTCGCCTATAAATGGCCCTCCCCGAGCGATTCCGAGCACACCACTGACCTCCTCTCACTCCCAGAACCCCACCCAGCCTCTTCCCCGAGCTCGAGAAGCTCTCCTGCCCCTCCCATGGCCGAAGCCTCGCTGCCGGCCTCTGCTCAAATCCGAGCAAGGCGAGCCCCCTCCCTCCGTTCTTCCATCACCAGACGACTACCGCAACCCCGGTGAAGCCTTCTCGAGCCCTGCCTCTCCCTTTCCTCCACCATAGCCCCGCCTCCAACTTCGCCCGATGCCATCATCCGCCGTGGCCATGGCTTCACCTGCTCCTATGCTCCCCGGCGTGCGTGCAGCCCCTGGATGGGTGCGTCTCGCCCTCCTGGTCACTCCGGTGTCCGGAGCGTCGCCGGAGATGGCCTGAGCAGCTCTGGCGAGCGCCGGCGCCTGCGACCCCTCCCTCTGCTCTGCGTCCGCGTCGGGGGAAGAAGAAGGAGGAGTGGGAGGAAGAGATGTCAGCGGTGGGCCCCGCCTGGCAGCGAGACAGAGCCCGGCCCCGCCTCTGCTGACTAGGATAAGTGGAAGCGCATTTTCGCTTTTACGCTTTCGTTTCAGTGAAAGCGTAAAGTTCTGCAGTTTCGGCCAGGAATACGTTTTCACTGTCCCGAAAGCGTAGTTCCTTGAATGCGCTTTTAGTTTTTCTGTTTTGACCCAGTCTGTAAATATTTCTATTACAGATAGGTCCCTGGCAGAAAACCCCTCCTAACTTTTTGCTCGTAACTCCGATTGAGGTGATTCCAACGCCCACATCTTCGTCTCGTCGAGCCCGTTCTGTTCCTATCATTTTCACTATGGTTTGACATAATGGAAATGGCCTTTTTGCCCTTGCCCCTAATCAGCCCCCTCCGAGGGAGAAAGTTTTCCGGCGATTCCTTCCGCGACCTTTTCGCACTTCTCCCCGGTGTATTCTTCATCCCCAGACAAGCCACGACAACCACTTGCATGATAGTCATGCAATTGCCATGGTTTTTTTTCTACTTGAACATTTAATAAGTGCTTGTTTATCTGCAACTGTTATCGGTGTTTCGGTAATGTTTATAGTTTCATGTTCATCTTCATGACATGTTCGGATGCACTTGGTTATCATGTATTCTTGCTAGTATTACTTTCGTATGCCTTCTTTGGTAGTAGTAGTACATGCTGGTAGTAGTGATGTTCGTTCTGATGCATGCTTATCGTCTGCTATCCAGTACCGTTGCTATGCATGTTCCGTTGCATCTAGTTGGCTACATGATTACTTGGTAGTATTCTTGTTATATTCTTGCATGGTATTTATTTATGATGCTAGTAGTCATGCTATGCTCGTGCTCGTCAGTATGCCATGCTCATTTGGTTAAATGCTTCATTATTGTTATGCTTGATGATTGTGCTGCACCTCCCTGCTTATGTTGATATTATGCTCATGCATTATAGTTGCATCATGTCATTTTAATATGGCTCAGCTCATTGCAATCAAGTTTAACCGGATAATAATCAAACTTGAACAACTGTTGGTTGAGTCATGGTGCCACCAAATCAAGCTGACCAGTGCAACCACACTTGCCTTATGGGGGGTCCTAACTGGGTCCATTGTCATGCCTCTCGCTGGTGCCTCCAACGTGGGAAGGTTATGCGCGGGCGCTACCTTGGCCGGGTAGGACGGCATAAGCCTTGTGTGCCCATGTTTGGTTTTGAGCTCATGTCCCCGTTTGGGACCTTTTATGTTTTGCCACGACGGTGGCCGTTGGGTGTCACGAGTTGACATGGGGCCACCCAGGACATAGCCCAAAGGGGAGTTTGTCGGAGTGGCTGGGAGAGTGTGATGGCAATAGATCGGTTTTGTCGGAATGCCATTGGTCCACCTGAATGGGAGCACAAGGTCATGGGTTCCGTGGTGTGGGTACAGTGTACTAACCTCTGCAGAGTGTGTGTTTAATCTATCGATAGCCGCGCCCGCGGATATGGGCCCAGTTCGTAGTCGGTCACACTGTGGGTCAACAGTAATAATAATAACTTGATTAATAACAACCCTGGTTTGATGATGAGAGAAGTTGATTGATTTTTATGTGATCGTGAGAGGATCACAAAGGTATCGTGGATACCGAAGTTGGTTGATCTTTATGTGATCGTGAGAGGATCACCGTGGTATCGAGGATACCGAGTTGTTGGATATTTGTGGTGTTATGCGAGAGTCAAGGGTAAAGGTCAAGCTCCTTGTGGTCATGTAATGATTACTACGGTATTGTTAATACCAAGCTTGATTGGATCCTGAGATGATCGTGTGATGTCCGTGATGGTAAGCTTGTGCATGGTTACGAGGTAACCCCGAGCAGAGTAAGTTGGTGCATGATAGTGTCATCATGTTGCATGCTAGTATCATCATGTTCATTCGTTCATGCCATGCTCATAATGTTCTAGCTGTATCATGATCATGTTGGACATGCCATGATGATCTGATAGTATCATGTTAATCCTTGTTAACCTGTAATTGCCATGCTGTTGTCTGTCTTGATTGCTGTGAGCTTGCAAGTACATTCAATGTACTGACCTGGCGTGTCATGCCAGTTTGCAGGTCATGCCGGATTTGATTGCTTGTTTGCCGTGGATCCCTTGTTTGCGAGCTAGGATAAGCGTTCCAGCCAGAGTCCCTGCGGAGTGGAGTTCATCACCGGCGTCGCTGTTCCGCTGCCAGTAGTTATTCCGCTGCTTCGTGTCGTTCTGCTGCTTGCATAGAGCAACCGTGGCAGGCATAGTGTCGCCGTGCCGATGTAATCCCTTGTACCCATATAGATTGTAATAAAGAGCTGATTTGTTCTATGCTAAGCAGTGCCATATTCCAGAAGACTTCTCCTCGATCTCTGGGCTGGAATATGGGGCGTTCCGGTTTCTCTGAGCCGGGGTGCCACAATATTGTACTACATTATCACAATGTCTCATGTAAGAAAATTTCCTTCTAACGTGTGAGCAATGGTGTCAGCAAGAGTAATTTCATTTTCTTTTTTGGTGAACAGTTCGATACATTTGAGCTTTCCATAGTAACATAACATGACTGAGGTAAAATATCTGAAAAACCTAATCCTCTTCACCTCTAATTGGGCAATTGCTAGTGAACAATTGTTTCAAATGTCTTCGATACTATTGCTCCTATTAGTAGAATCCGGTTAAAAGCATGAGAATACCTGTTGTGTCTATGTACTTTTAATGTGAACTAATTTGTAGCATACTAGTATCCTAAATCAGAGTACACACCATAGGACATCGATTCGTCAACTTTTTTGTTAAGAAAAGACTTGTCATGTTTTTCCAATCACATTGACTCATGGCAATGCTGCAAAAAGAGTCAAGACAAAGGAGCATTTAAGTGGGCGCAAGGATGCTCAAGAAAGTGGTCGATGAGGCATACAGGAGGGGTGCTAATGGTGCCAATACGTCCATGTCCCTGTACGAGTTCATAACATCCACCACCACGACAAGAGGGATTCCGTTGCCAATACATTCATTGACGCACGGCTTAACGGAATAAGAATTACCAATACCTTGTGCGTTTCTAGGGCCACATAGAGGGATTTTCAGACCTGGACGTATTGGCAATGGAATAAGCATCAATGACAAGGAGGATTGCAAACCGTTGGAGGAAAAGAAACTTAGTTACTGAAGTTATTTGGATAATGTTCTATTGGTGATTGTTCTATATCTTGTAATAACTAGACGTGATTATGTTATCTTGCTACTTTGCTATTACTTTTCTATCTTGGCGGAACTCGAAGGGGGAGGCACATTTAAGAGAAAAAATGCAGTGAAACATTCGAAGCTTTACCCTACAGAGCGAGCCTAGCCGCACAATCGAGTGATGCTGCAACACACTCACCGTCAAAATGGATGTTGTGACATAATTATGGTTATCGTGGTAGCGCTCACGGATGTGTCGCGCTGATTTGTCATATACCAACCCTTAAAAAAAAGTGAATCCCTTTCGTGACATGGTGATGTCCTAAACATGAGTAGTCACAAAAAGAACATAGTTTCTTTTTTAGAGTTGCGTCTTCAGTTTTTTTCTTTTTGAGAAATGATAGAAGACCTTACTTCTTCTTTTATTATAAGAAAAGGCCTTAATTCTTCAACATTTAATTCGTTCAACGAACCACATGAACGAGGTGAGCCTTGTGAGAGCGGGAAGAAAGACTGAATCAATATTTGACTATGTTGATCATAACACCTAGGACAAACATAGTAGGAATAGTTGCACTTCCGATGCCTCCTAATCCTAGGTACAAGCAATATGCATGCATCCTCACAAGCTATGCTTACCACCCATATTCTAAAAACAAAAGCTATGATTACCACCCAAAAATCACAAGACGAGTTGTGGAAGGATGTGTACTACTTGTGAGGACTACATTCGTGAGTTGTCTGATTTATACTAGTAGGATTTTTGTCTTAGCTAGGTGTTAATTCTGGTAGGTAGTTCTGAATAATTGTTTTCGCTTTTATTCTGCCCATCTCAAGAGTCCACAAAGGGTGTGGAAGACCAATTTGAGATTTGTAATCATGTTTCTTTGTCAGCGCGAATTGTTTTGAGTGGAAAGAATTGAATCCCTAGATCTTCATTTCAATGAAGAAGCACTAGGACTAGGATGGTGAACGCCAAAGAAATGGTGGCCCATCCGGTTATATGTATTAAATCACAGATCAGATTCAAACTACATGACTGAAATTTGTCAATTTTCAAAGAAATTCGTTTGATCATTTTGGCGATTCTGACTGAACACGAGTCTTTTCACAATCAAAATTTAAATCGCAAGTACGGATTTGCAGTGTCAAATTGAAGAGATGGTGGGCACACTAATTAATAGGGAGAAAACAAGGAGGGGATCACCTTGTCACCACATATGTGTTGGATCTTATGCATCTCTGGGATGCCATTAGTAGGAACTGATTGCATCTAGATCACACAATAACCAAGAACAGAGATGGGATTAGGGATTCTTTACATGTCACAGCAGTGGACATGATCGCCTGCTCGGTGCAGGCGTGATGCAGGGGTGATGTAGTCGAGGCAGAGGTTCTCCTCGACGTCCTGATTCCTTCAGGATGCCAACGGCACTGGCCAGGGACAGTGGCAGCTGGCTTAGGTCTTCCTATCGCTGTAGCGGCTCCCCCTGATCGGATGGGTTGATGGGATGTTGGGGAACTAGAGATCGTACGTGAACTGGTCAGGCGCACGAGGCCGAAGCTCCCCTTCCCTTTTATGTAGCGCTGGTGAGAGGGGACCCAAACCTGAGTTGGTTTTGGGCGCCCCCGATCAGGGCGCGTTAGTTAGATCGAGGCTTGTGCACGTTGGTGCGTGGGCCTCTTTTTCT
This sequence comes from Thinopyrum elongatum, assembly GCA_011799875.1. NCBI lineage: Eukaryota > Viridiplantae > Streptophyta > Magnoliopsida > Poales > Poaceae > Thinopyrum > Thinopyrum elongatum. Next base: position 606,487,329 of record CM022299.1, read on the forward strand.
TAACGTTAATCTTTATCTTCCCTTCTTTTTTTCTGTTAATCTATCAGATCTAATGGCGTGTTAAGCCGTCAGATCAGAACCAACATTCTCCGCCTTGATCGTTAGGCTTAACTTCATTCACCCATTCTACATAGGAATGATGTACCAAAGTGAGGTGTTACAACAGCTCGAAATGCCATAGAACCTCAACACTTATAGCACACCTGCCTATTTCGAAATGGAAAACATTTTGCTAATTGGGGAGCGGTTTATTTTAATGGTCCTCTTATTCCAGAATCATAAGGCTTCCAGTAGTCCCATGCCGGCAACATGCTCACGAAAAATACTGGGTGGTAAGCCTTTAGTTAGAGGATCCGTAAGCATATGCTTCGTTCTTATATGTTTAACATCAACTATTTGATCCTGGATTCTATCTTTCACAACACGATACTTGATGTCAAGTTGTTTGGCAGCATCACTTGACCTGTTGTTACTCATATAGAAAACTGCGGGTTCATTATCGCAGTATATAGTAAAATTGGTTTAGATATGCTGTCAACCACTTTAAGTCTGGGAATAAAATTCTTTAGCCATACAGCCTGCCCGGTGGCCTCAAAACATGCTACAAATTCTGCTTGCATCGTAGATCCAGCAGTTAACGTTTGTTTGGAGCTTTTCCACGATATAGCTCCCCTCGCAAGTGTGAATATATAACCTAACGTGGATCTCTTACTATCCACACACCCGGCAAAATCAGAGTCTGAATAACCAATAATTTCTAGGTTATCAGTTCTTTTATATGTAAGCATGAAATCCTTAGTTCCTTGCATATAACGCAAGACTTTCTTTGCGGCCTTCCAGTGGTCCGGTCCTGAATTTGATTGGTATCTGCCAAGCATCCCGGTTACAAAACATATATCTGGGCATGTACACACTTGAGCATACATGATGCTTCCGACAGCTGAAGCATAAGGAACCGACTTCATCTGATCAGTTTCATACTGGTTCATTGGACATTGAAATGTCCCAAACTTATCGCCCTTAACTATAGGAGCAGGTGAGGGTGAGCGCTTATGCATGTTGAATTTCTTCAGTACTCTCTCAAAGTATGCCTTTTGAGATAGTCCTAGCGTTCCTTTGGACCTATCTCGATGAATCTCGATGCCGAGGACATACGAGGCTTCACCAAGATCTTTCATATCAAAAATGGATGACAGAAAATTCTTGGCCTCATGCAACGTATCCTTATCGCTACATGCCAACAATATGTCATCAACGTATAGGACTAAAAATGTGAACCTACTGCCTTTAAACTTAACATATATGCAGTTGTCCACAACATTTTCGGTGAAACCAAAATTTTTCATAATTTTATCAAACTTGAGGTACCACTCTCTTGAAGCTTGCTTCAAGCCATAAATTGATTTCTTTAGACGACATGCTAAATGTTCCTTCCCTTCCACAACAAAACCTTCCGGCTGAGCCATGTAAATGTTTTCTTTTAGGTCACCATTTAGAAATGCCATTTTCACATCCATTTGGTGTAGTTCTAGGTCGTAATGAGCTACTAATGCCATAATGATTCTTAAAGAATCCTTGGTTGACTCGGGAGAAAAAGTTTGCTTATAGTCAATTCCTTCTCTCTATGTATACCCTTTTGCCACTAGCCTTGCCTTGAACCGTTCGACATTCCCTTTGGAATCATACTTGGTTTTGTAGACCCACTTGCAGCCTACTTTCTTAGCTCCATCGGGAACTTCTACTAAGTCCCAAACGCCATTTGAGCCCATAGACTTCAACTCGTCTTCCATGGCAACCAACCACTTGGACGAATTTTCACTTTTAATGGCTTCCTTATAAGAGGTTGGATCCTCCACCTTTCCCATATCATTCATATCCTCAATCATGAAAGTGACATAATCATCTGATATGGCTTTCTTCCTCTCACGACCTGGTCTACCCACGGGAGGAGGTGGTGGTGGTACATCATCATTTTGAGGATCATTATCTTCCTGGGGATCCTCATTTGTGTCTGGATTTTCATTATTAGTTTCTGGATCACCATTTGACCGAGAAACTCAACCGTGAGATTCAGGATCATCAGATGTCATATTTCTTCGTATTGGAAAACCAATTTCTTGGATAATCGGGGATGGTGCACAAACCCGCTTCTCCTCAAGATCGATCTCCCTTAAATTTGTGACCTTATTATCCTCAAAAAATACCGCTTGCCTAGTCTCCACAAACTTGGTGGTGTGACTTGGACAATAAAAACAATATCCCTTTCCCCTATGAGGGTATCCAACGAAGAAACAGCTAATTGTTTTTGGATCCAATTTCTTAAGTTGTGGATTGAAAACTTTAGCTTCAGCAGGGCAACCCCACACCTGTAAGTAATTCAAGCTCGGTTTCTTTCCCGCCCACATCTCGTAAGGTGTGTTCGGTGCTGACTTAGTTGGAGCAAGATTTAGTATGTGTGCGGCTGTCTTTAATGCCTCTATCCAAAGGCTTACTGGTAAACTCGAGTGACTAAGCATGCTTCACACCATATCCATAAGGGTGCAGTTGCGGCGCTCGGCCACACCATTTTGTTGTGGTCCACCAGACATTGAGTACTGAACAATGATTCAATTTTCAGATAAGAACTTGGCAAAAGGTCCAGGAATCTGCCCATAAGGAGCATGCCTACCATAATACTCTCCCCCGCGATCAGACCGTACAACTTTGATTTTTGCGTTCAGTTGATTTTCAACCTCAGCTTTATAGACTTTGAATTTCTACAAAGCTTCCGATCGGTCACGTATGGGATAAATATACCCATAGCAGGAAAAGTCGTCTATGAGTGTTATGAATGAATCAAAACCATCTACAGACTTAACATTAAGGGGCCCACATATGTCTGTGTGAATTAATTCTAAAACCCCTATGGCTCTTACTGCTCCTTTCTTAATTGTCTTTGCAAATTTTCCTTTAATGCAGTCGACACATTTGTCCGCATCTAAGAAGTCTAATGGGAGGAGTGTTTCATTTTTAACTAAGCGTTCCATTCTCCCCCTCGAAATGTGGCCCAAACGACAATGCCACAATTTTGAAGAATTACTAACTCCTTTCCATTTCTTCTCAACATTAATTTCATTACTCACATGCATAACTGAATCATTATTGAGAGATAACATGTATAGTTGGCCTCGTCTAACACCGATGCCTACATTCTTATTACATTTGTTCAAAGCAAATTGTTTCTTGCCAAAATGGCACTCATACATATCATCATCTAAACGAGAAACTGAAATCAAATTCCAACTTAAGGTAGGCACATAAATAACATTATTCAATCTAAGAGTGTGGCCGGTGTGTAGCTCCAACGTGAGAGATCCCACAGCTTCAACATCGGCTTCAACTCCGTTCGCAACCTTAAGCTTTCTTGTTCCTCCTCTTATAGTTTGGATCGCATCGAATCCCTGCATAGAGTTAGCAACATGAGTGGTTGCACCTGAATCAATCCACCATGACTTTATAGAAAAATTGACATAAAGAGATTCATCTACAAAGGTTATTTCATCAGTACCTCTTTTGTTCATCCATTTTAGAAAGCCTGGGCAATCCCTTTGGTAGTGTCCCTCCTGCATGCAGAAGTTGCACGCATTTTCTCCAGCAGTGGAGCTGCTAGGAGCAGAAGAAGAGCTGCCGGCTTCTTTACCCTTGAATGGCTTGGGGTTGAATGGCTTAGGGCCTTCTTTCTTGAATTGCTTTTTCTGAGGCTTAGGGAAACCTTGCCCCTCATGCTTTCTCTTGTTAGAGCCAACATGAAAAACATGGTCTTTCTTCCTCATGATCCTCTCTTCCTCTTGGACGATCCTTGCGATCATCTCACCAAGTGGCCATTTTCCCTTTAGAGAGTTATAATTGACCTTAAATTGTTCAAATTCTTCTGGAAGAGACTCAAAAATTGTTATTACAAGAAAAGCTTCAATTAAGGAACACTCCAAAGCTTTAAGCTTGGTGTAAGCATTCACCAGCCTTAGTATGTGCTGCCTAACATTTCCGTCAATGGTGTATTTCTGAAAAAGCTTAGTAAAAAGTTCATGAGCATACACTTTGTCGGAGCCTTTAAATTGCTCCTCCATTGCATTGAGGAATTCTTTAGTAGTGTCTTTCTTAGGGAGTGCCTCAGAAATGTCCGGTGATATTGTCGCTTTCATGATGAGAAGCGCAATATGGCTGGACTTGTTCCACTTTTCCATCTTAATATCATAGTCCTTCTTGAGTTCTGCATACCCTGTAGCACCTGCCACGGGTGCTACAGGTTTTTCTTCCCTCAAGGCATAATCAAACTCATTACAACCCAAACATAATTTGACTTGGGACTTCCAACGCGGGAAGTTACTCCCCGTAAGTGGTTCGATCGTGTCGGACCGGAATGGAGTGGAAGCTGAAATTATAAAAATTCATAAGTAAACTTGCATGATTATAAATTTACGTTGGTAAATAAACAAACATGCCAAGTATTTAATTTCAACTCCATGTCAAAACACCGTTGGGCAGAAAAAACATGGAATTAAAATATCATAAGTGATGACTCATAATAATAAAACAACGTTGGTCCGAATTAAAATTAGAGTCATTTCATTCTCAATTTAAACATCAACATAAGAAAAATATCATTATTTGATGCTTAAAAAAGGTTCATCATGCAAACCACATAATAAATCCTGAATAAAATATCTCGTTGGTTCAATTTTACCCAGAATAATAATGTGTTTTAATTCATCATTATCTCAGATATTTTCTGGCTAAAACAGTGCAAAAACATAATGTGTATTGACTGAAAAATGCACTGGAAAAGACAGGAAGTGGCCAAAATTTATATGTGCCCGAAATACCCATAGCCACACGTAAAACGGCCCAGCCCAGCAGCAAAAAACCATAAAAAACAAATAACTTGAAGATGTTAGCTCATAGATGATTTTACTAGACAGGACTAAGGCATATGAACCATGTGACTTAATTTATGGTGTAAAAATATATTTTCTTGGAAGATATACTCTTTGTATTAGGCAGAGAAGTTATTAGATCAACCATCTAAGTATGATCCGTTGTTATAAAGCATGTGCTGACATCTATCGTTGCATGTAGCTAGTGATAGTCTCTAGTTCTCTTCTCGCAACAAAAAGTCTCTAGTTCTCTACTACTCTGCCCATCCATGTCTTATCTCTCTACCCATGATAGTATTAGCACCAATGTTTTAGGAGAGAAAGAGCAGTACAAAAGGAGCAAACCAGGATTATTTAGGTGGAGTTGGACTATCCGTGGAAATGGGAGGTATCTGGATGCACATCCCTTGCTGAAACTTAGTTGAGCATTGTGCTAGTAACTGCGACAAGCTGTGAAGGGAGAATTGCAAGGATGATCTTCCAATGGAGTTTCTGCAATGACGTGTGTGGGAAGCACGTCTCTATTGTTGGTTTACACGAAGGACAACTGGTGGAGCTGGATGAGAAGAACGCAGAGCTGCAGTCCTGCAGACTAGGCACCCTCCGCAGCAGACCACCTCGATGAACCCTCATGAACGTCTGGGTTGCGTGGAATGGCACCAGCAGCACACCACCTCGACGAACACTGATGAACGTCTGGTTGCGTTAAGTGGCACCGGCAGCAGACCACCTCGAGGAACACTGGTCAACGTCTGAGTTTTAGTGATAAACACCGACAGCAACCATCAGGGATGCGAGCAGGCCGAAGCAAGGTTTGCAGCAGTTGGCTGCCAAGCAACAACTACTAGAGATCCATGAGACCATGAGCATCCTTCGTCTTCTTGATCAAAACGTATATACAAGAGCAAGAATACATATGTGTTGTATCTAAAGCACGATCGAACCTGATCTTGTAGCTAGGATGCTGCGCTTGCACTCCGTCCTCAATCAAGAAGCTTGGGGACGACGGAGGCATTAAAATCCAGTCGGTGCTGCAGCATAGACTTTATTTAGCTACGATATGCTCCCTCCGTTCACAAATATAAGATGTTTTGGATATGTCAATATGGACTACATACAGACAAAACGGAATGAACAAACATAATAAAACATATCTATATACATTTGAGTTAGAAAAAAGCTAGAACATTTTATAATAGTGAATGAAGGGAGTTGTATAGAACGAGAAGCAATGCCGCGCTTTGCCGCAGCCGGGAAAAAACAACTAAAACCTACTCATTTGTTCACAGCCAGTGTTTGGTTGGGGAAAAATAATTTCAATATAATTTACTATTTCCCAATATAATTTCTCCAAGTCAATGAACACCATATGCGAGGCCAATCCCACCACATGCCGTCTTATTCGTTGCTTGCTACTTTCTAAAATTAATGGAAGATAAGATGAATGAATGAATAGATTGCATTTATTTTCTAGTTCAATCTATAGTCTAGATTCCATTCCCTCGATCCACTCTCATTTAAATGATGGGATTGGACTTGCATATGGTGTTCATTGACTTGGAGAAGGCATATGACAAAATACCATGGAACGTCATGTGGTGGGCCTTGGAGAAACACAAAGTCCCAACAAAATATATTACCCTTATCAAGGACATGTAAGATAATGTTGTGACAAGTGTTCGAACAAGCGATGTCGACACTGCTGACTTCCCAATTAAGATAGGACTTCATCAGGGGTCAGCTTTGGGCCCTTATCTTTTTTGCCTTGGTGATGGATGAGGTCACAAGGGATATACAAGGAGATATCCCATGGTGTATGCTCTTTGCGGACGATGTGGTTCTAGTAGACGATAGTCGGATAGGGGTAAATAGGAAGTAAGAGTTATGGAGACAAAACTTGGAATCGAAAGGGTTTAGGCTTAGTAGAACTAAAATCAAGTACATGATGCGCGGTTTCAGTACTACTAGGCGCGAGGAGGAGGAGGTTAGCCTTGATGGGCATGTGGTGCCTCAGAAGGGCACATTTCGATATTTGGGGTCAACGCTGCAGAAGGATGGGGGTATTGATGAAGATGTGAACCATCATAATCAAAGACGGATGGATGAAGTGGTGCCAAGCTTCTGGCATTCTTTGTGACAAGAGAGTGCCACTAAAGCTAAAAGGCAAGTTCTACAGGACGACGGTTTAACCCACAATGTTGTATGTCGCTGAGTGCTGGCCGACTAAAAGGCGACATGTTCAACAGTTAGGTGTGATGGAGATGCGTATGTTGAGATAGATGTGTGGCCACACGAGGAAGGATCGAGTCCGGAATGACGATATGCGAGATAGAGTTGGGGTAGCACCAATTGAAGATAAACTTGTTCAACATCGTTTGAGATGGTTTGGGCATATTCAGCGCAGGCCTACAAAAGCTCCAGTGCATAGCGGACGGCTCAAACATGCAGAGAATGTCAAGAGAGGTCGGGGTAGACCGAATTTAACATGGGAGGAGTCCGTAAAGAGAGATCTGAAGGGTTGGAGCATCACCAAAGAACTTGCTATGGACAGGGGTGCGTGGAAGCTTGCTATCCATGTGGCCGAACCATGAGTTGGTCGCGAGATCTTATGGATTTCACCTCTACTCCTCTAGCCTACCCCAACTTGTTTGGGACTAAAGGCTTTGTTGTTGTTGTTGTTGTTGTTGTTGTTGTTTTTGGTGTTGTTGTTGGTGGTGTTGTTGCTGTTACTGTTGTTGTTGTTGTCGTCGTCGTCGTCGTTGTTGTTGTTACTACTTTTTCCCAATGATTATGAGTATATGTTACTTAAATGCTGCCACCGCTGTTGGGGAGAAATAACTTAAATAGAGGAAGATGTATGCATGACATAATATTTGAATTTGACATGGATGTACCTTTGCACATGTGAATTACAGTGAACTCCCGTGTAATACATTTGGAGGAAACTTATACTTGTAGGAAAATCCAGCTTGACTCCAATTTCTGGTAGACAAATCAAGAAAGCATGTGTTACTTACAGTCTTACAGTTGAAAGCTGTAAGACATAGAGTGTAAGATCAATCAAATAGCAAAAGACAGACCCTCGGGAACAATAAGACAATGGCCAAATGTAATTTTAAAAGGAAAAGGTCCAAGCTATAGTAGCAACATTTTTAATTCACACTCACATATGCATATGTATCGTACTCTGAATTGGGTCTTGGGTGTGTATGCGTACACCCTCGTTTATCACTTATCAGTACCCCTCTTATTTTGGTTGAAGGTTAACCTATATATTTAACAAATAAAAAGTAAAATATAGGTCCTAAATATTATTCCGTGGGAAACCTCTTTCAAATACAAATCCAATAATATGCTTCTCTAGAATATACTTTGTAATTTTTTTGCGGGGAATACTTTGTATTTTATTAATCATATAGATGATCAAAGTCTGACAAAAATTAGGAGGGGGTCCAGTAAACCCGAACGGAGGGAGTAGTGCCGAGTCCTCTTTTGGGAAAGAGTAGTGCTATGCATACGATACTATGCAAACGATATGTGCACGTCAATGCAATCAGTTCCATCCATTGCATGGCAACAGCCGGCAGCAGACCGTTGGATGTCCATCGTGCAATGGTCGTGCACATATTCATGGTGAGCACAACAGTTTCATTTGGGAAAATCCTATTTGTCGCTTGTTACGGCAGATTGTCGACCAGATGCACCCTACGCACGAGGCGAGCACTCTGGATGGGCCGGCCCATTTTAGCATAGCGTAACACAAGGTTTCAACACGTTTTGAAGGTTCCCAAACCGGTTTTTCTTCTTTCTATAGTTTTCCTAAACGTTCTTTCTGGTGTTTTCTTTTTTTGCCTTCTCTTTACTTTTTTGGTTTATTTTTTCATAATTTCAAAAAAATCTTGATTTCGTAAAAATGTTCGCAATTTCAAATTTTGTTCGGAGTTTCAAACAATGTTCCCATTTGCCAAAATTATTCACAGATCCAACAAATGTCCGCTTTTTTCCAAATTTTGGTCGGAGTTTCAACAAAATATTCACATTTTCAAAATATCTTCATATTTCCAAAAAATAGTTTATGTTTTTCGGAATATGTTCGGAACTTTCAAAAAATCATTGGGATTTCATAAATTATTCCAAAAAATATTCACATTTCTCCAAAAATATTTTGGAAGTTAAAAAATTGTTTGCATTTTAAAAGAATATTCATATGTCAAAAAAATTCACAGTTATCAAGGAAAGCTTTTTTAAAAAATCCATAAAGTTTCAAATCTCGTAACAGCAGTGTGTTCTTAAATATTCCGCACTTCATCGCAACTGGCTAGCAGGGTGTGTTCAATATGGTGAGGTCGCGTGTGCGATTCCCTTGCAAGTTGCAATTGCTCTGCTTTATTTGGATTTCGATGTGGTGCGCTACAAACACTACGTGCTTTCTCCCGGTGGTACGGCCCCATTGCTTGGAAGCCTGTGCGTGGCAGCCCTATATGACGCAAAATGTGTCATATCGGAGGTCCCCCTCTTTTGTACTCAAGAGTTAAGAAAAAACTACATGTGACCAAGATCATGCTTGGCGTTTGTACAATAAATGAACATGGAAATCATGGCTTGAAGCTAGCTACCTAAATGCAAGGTAGTGAATGACCCACACTCATATGAACATCACGTGTCCATCGTATATGTATGTGTAACGATGATGTGAACCAACCATCAGCCAAATGCATTGGAAGAACAAACTGTGCATGTTCGCCTATATAGGTCACCGTGGACATTGTAAACCATGATCTCCTCTGGCAAACAAAAAGATGGACTGCTCAATTACAATATTCATGTAAAGATCGCAGGCACATTGCCACCGTCTCTGGCCAAGACCATGATGCCCACCGCCGCTGCCGAGCAGGGACAGTACTGAAGAACCGGCAGACCACCACCGCGTCAAGCCCCTGAGCATCCTGTTCTCCCAAGGCGGCACCTTCAAGAAGTAACGATGCAGACGCGCCGTCACCGCCCAATCAAGTGATTTTAGTATTTTGCCAGGGACGCGCGCGCGCGGGGCGGGGGGGGGGGGGGGGGGGGGGGGGGGTCGGATAGAGTATGTTTTGGTGTCGCCAGCCAAAGGGAGAACGACACCGCGAGCGTCGCCAACATCGTGACCGGCACCGCCAATAAAGGGTTTTCCCCAACCCACAACACGCACCCCCATTGCTCCGCCAACCAGCAGAGTAGAACGCCCGGAGGAAGCCGGCAGCCCGACCGGCAGAGGACAAGCGCCGGTAAATCCTTTCTCTTTAGATCGGGTCCAAGCACACCGCCAACTCACCGCCCAGCGTGGCCAAGAAGGCGCACCATAGTGCCGGCGCCACACCCGTCGACGAGGAGGAGGCACCCTCTCCCACAGTGGCCGCCACCGCCCGCAACACCCACAACCCCTAATGATCCCTATCGGCCCTGTCGGACAAACCCCCGCCTCCGCCACTGCGGAGCTGCACCGCCGCCGGAGGCCCCGCCACCAGACCCAGCTCCCCCATGAGCGGCAGCCAGCGCCGCACTGGGCGCACGCCCTCAGGCAGTGGCGAGGAGGAGTGGACGTGGGGGAGAGCACCATGATGTGCTCGCGGGGCGCATTGGGGGAGCCGCGGGGGGGGGGGGGGGGGGGGGGGGGTTGGGTTTAACCGTCTTCCCTCACTCGAACACTTTTTCTCTTCATTTGTTCTTTCGCTCGTGCTTAGTTCTTCGTTCATTGTTGGTTCGTTTGGTTCTTCGGCTGTTCATTCATTTGCTTCTTTCTTCTTCTTTATATGTTTTCTTATTCTTCTTTATCCCTGGTTCGTTGATTTCTACAGAAAATACTTTACTTATGTAGATTTTCATTTGCTTTCTGGAATATTTATGAACAAAGCAAACATCCAGTATGAGGTGCAACAGTTTACTTGTATACAAGGTGTTTCAGTTGAATATAATAAGAGGCTTAAAACCAGAAATGTGATAAAATTATGAACACATTTCTTTCATACATTGTACAAAAAAGGACTACTCCTTCCGATCCAAATTATATTGCGATATTCAGCAGACGAAGTTAACACGGTAGTACTGCTTGCTCAGTTGCCTAACTTCTTGTCCAGTTGCTGATGATTTTACTTCTTTGATTTCACTCATGCCACTTGATGCTGCACCCGACACTACAGGAACAGAAAACAAATGTTCGGAAACGAACAAAGTGAATCGAAGACGTGTGAAAACATACTCAAATTCTAATTGACACAGACGTACCTTCGTTTTTGGTAAAAAGGCAATTCTTCGCCATTAAGTACACAGTCGATTGCACGGCTTAAATCCCTACAAATTAAAAATGAGTAAGAGCACTGGGCAACCTGGACTGTTTGTGTATCTGTTTCACAATATGTACCTTCCAGTGACCGGCACATTGTTACTGGGTCTTGAATCGTCAAACTGGCCGTGGTAAAAAAGTTCAAATTGCCTTTGCTCATCCTGGCACAAAGTTTAGATAAGAAAGAAATCAGGCACGACGTGATGGAAGAAAGCTGAGACACTGGATATATAAGAATCATGAATTTATAATCACGAGAATACGAGCCGATGATGTTACCTTTTTGAACAAGTAGAACTCTGGTGTGCAGACTGCTCGAAAAGCTTTGGCAACTTCTTGAGACTGCAAGGTCGAGTAGTATCAAACAAAAGTAAGCAAAGAGTTGGAGAGATCACAGGGACTGCATCAGGAAGCACATATAGTGGGCAGACCTCATCATACAAATAAGGAAAAGAGTACTTATACAATTTTGCGTCCTCAGCCATGTATTCAGGACCATCCTGCAGAATCAGAAGATTAATTTGTGTTCAAACGGGAAAACATGACAAGTTGCATCAACCATATTGGAATAACACGTATTGACACAGAAGCGTCACAATACGTATATTCAACAAGCAAAGAACAAAATGAGGCATCTCCCCTAACTATTCTGTTGCAATCCTTACTAATATGTACAACAACTTGAACTGAGATGGTACATAATACTATGAGTAGGAAATATTTCTAACACATCATTCTGGAAGGGAAGCTCATGACAGCTCGGCACCAAACCTATCAAATTAGGGGCCAGCAGCAATAGCTACATGACTAAAACTAAACAAACTAAGGAGTAAGTTAAGAGACAACAACAACAACATAGATATATATGTGGTAGAAGTACTATTCATCAAAGATACTAGTGATGCATTTTAAATAATATTCAAAAAGTAGACAGCTTGCAAATAGATCAACAGGTGCATCATGTAATGAAATTCATTTTTTTAATATGGGTAAGAAAGAAAGCACAAAAGAAGATTTTTTTTTATCACAAAGCTCAACGTAGTTATTTGTTTCTCCTAAAATGGGAGCATGTTTGTTCACTACATTATTCCAGTTAAATATACTAATTTTATTAGCTGGATAGATGCTTTGATCATAAATTAAACTAAAATATGAATTTTCGTAGAAAACCCTTTTAAGTTCTCTGGAAGAAGCGCCCTGATTAAAAAGTACATAGAAAGGAACTAAAAGGTATTCATGCTTATTGGTTGTAAGTTGTAAAGGCTAACCTTGGGATATCTCACAATTGAATTTGATGATATGGCGATAGAAGCAAGTCCTTTCTGCATTGCGTTGTATTGATGTCAATTTAATGCTACAAGCACAAATCAAAGAGAAATTTTCATCTGGTCTTCCAATGTGCTTACCTCCTTGTAGAATGAAGTGAGCTTTGCAATATCCTTTTTCAGATGTTTTACAAATGGACAGTGATTGCATATGAACATAACCTGAAAGAAAGACAAAGTTGATGAATGAGATGGTTAGTCAGAAACAATAAGAATGGGCCTGTGTCAAACTCAAACATATTCATCAATTACAATTATGTTTGTACAGCTGAGTAGCTATATGACACTGCTTCATATTTCTCCTCAAGGTAGGGACACATGCAACAGTTCCTTTAAGAGCTTGGTGTTCACCTAAGCCTTTTTGGAGATGTGGGCTTTGGCGTAGAGAACCTCAACATCAAAAACAAATGTTTACTAACAAAGTTGCTATTCAAACATCTCAATTAAAATTGGATGCGGCAGGAGTTGCTACAGGACAAATATCATCCTTGTAAGTCCCTTTCACAAGTTTCCGTAAAATTCCCCTTTCTGGAATGTCTAATGGTAAACTGATATACCATTGTCAGTAAACATCTATGGAACCCCACAATTGAATGAGCAGAAAGCTTCCCAAAAAGTTTAAATGCTCTTACTGAATTGCGAGTGCACATGCATCCACTGCCCTAGTCTAACTGAAGGTAACAAAACTGAGTTCTGAACAGATTAACCGAAGAAATCACTGACCAGCAAAGCAGGGCTGCCCTCGAAGTCATCCAGTGTCCAGATTTTCCTTGTCAGGGGCTCCGGTAGCTGCATGATCACCAACAAGAAACCATAAAGAACAGCACAGCATTAACACCAGGCTTCAATCTTGATTAAAACGTGGGTTAGAAACTTAAAAAGAAAGCGATGAAATGACCTCAAACTGGGGGGCGCAGAAGCCCTCGGAGACGCGGGTCGCCTCCAACCTGGCTGCGAGCATCCGGAGACATGGCAAAAGATTTCAAGCAACAATACAGATGAATAGAATATGAAAAGAGCTTGGAACGAAATTCAGAAAAATTACGGCACTAGGGCTGCTTACTTGCGGGTGCGGCAGTAATCGGTGGTGTAGAGTACCCGACCGGCTGCGCTGGTTGCGGCGCCGATCGGCTCAGCACCTTGGCCTTGCGTGGCATATTGGCCTGGTGGTGTGGGGAAGAGGACGGTCGGGATGTTTCCCCTCTCATACAGTCGGTGGTACTTATCGTGGACTCGCAGACGCCGATCGGGAAGTGGAGGATCGATCGATCCGATCGTGGGACGAGACGGACTGAGGCCGGACGGACGTGGGGGGCACGTCATGTCTCGCGCTCAGACTGGGCTTCTGTACCGGGCGCTTGCTTATCTGTAGTAATTTCCGACTGGGCCGGCCGAATAAGTTTCCTCGCTTTTTTTGATAGGCTCTTTTATTTTTTAGTACAAGATTTTCTGCGGCCTAGTTCTCTACACCTCATAGTTGAACGAGCAGAAAGCTACCCAAAATATCCCTAAAAAAAGGGGAAATGCTTGTATCCGGCGCGCCGGCCGAAACTTCGGCCGGTCGCGCGCGGACCGTACAATACAACACGATTAAACGTTTTCATGTGCCCCCAAGTCGCACGCGCTACCACATGCCGCACCTGTTGGGTGGGTCTACGCAGCCACGCCAGCTTCCCTTATCCCTTCGCAAGTTGTCTCCTCCACCACTCTTTCTTCTTCCTCATCCCTGCCGCCGTTGTTCCTTTTTTCTTCTTCCTCATGTCTGCCGCCACCTTGCTTCCTGTTGCAGCCACCTCTGGTACCGCACTGGGCGAGCGCGCTGCGACGAGTCTCCTCCCCAGGAGACGTCCAACGCTAGGAGCTGGGACCGCGCGTTGCAGGTGCTGCAAGCACAGTTTGTTGAGCCGGAATGACGCCAGCGGCGTGTTATGAACTGGCTACACCGGCGAGCTGAGAACGACGCACGTTACCTGCGGTGCTGCAACCGTTGATGCAATATGCTGGAACCTGCCGGTAGAGGAGCTGCAACCAGACACGCCAGGAGCTAGAACCAGCACGTGCCAAACTGGAATCGATAGACGCCCGAGCTGGAACCGTGTTCTGGTGATGCTGGAACCATATCCCAGAGATGCTGGAACGGCAGGCCGGCGATGCTTCAAAGCTCCAGGCTGGCGGGGGAAATGCTGGAACCAGCATACAAAAATGCTCAAACCAACATCTACTGAAGCTACATCGGAAGCAATGGTGCTACGCCCGGCGAACGATTTTTTCGCTTGAACTGGCTACTTCGGATGCTGGAACCATTACTGACCAAAGCTGGAACCGGTGTGTTTTTTTTGCTTCAATCGATGAAGCGGTGCTGAAGATGACAATGGGTGCTGCCGCGGTGGGCTGCAACCGGCAGCAGCAAAAGCTACATCCGACGTTTGTTTTTGCTGCGATGATTATATGGGCGAATCAGCGACCCAGGAGGCGGCGGCGAGAGGGCAGTGCACGATGCTCCCGTGCGTCGGGTGTTGATGGTGAGGGCGGTGGGGCTACGCAAGCCCGGTGCTGCAACCACGAGGGGTGGTGAGCTGCAATCATGGTGGGGCGGCGCAACCCGGAGCAGCGACGCGTCCATGGCCATGAGCTGCACGTTGAGGCGGCCATGGCGAGGAAGCGAACGGCGACAGTGAGGCTGCACACCGTCAGCGACGAGGGTGTGCATCCATGGCAGGGAGCGGGGCGGCCTACGACGCTCGTCGTCGCTCTTCAAGCTGTGTGTGGTTGCTGTTCTTTCAGGATAAGAAGATGCGAAGGATGGGGACGAATAGAGGACTCGATCTCGACGGTTGGAAGGTAACACATCGAACGCTCGCGGTGCGACCGGCCCAAACTTTGGGCCGGCGCGCCGGCGCCTAGTACCGCCCTAAAAAAAGCTTCCCTTTTTTTTAAAAGGTTACCAAAAAGTTTTGGAAATCTTATCTGGCCTCCGTCAGACAGCCAGGAGCCAGCGAATGCCCTCTCTCACTTCGGATTCGTCTGCATGAATCCTGGCGCAGGATCCAAGTCACATCGGAGTTCTAAACCAGTTCGCTTTAAGAAAAGGCTAGCGAAATTTTCCTGTAGGCTAGTTCCTTTCATATACATAGGAGTACCCTAAACCTGGAGTACCTTGTTCTTCTCTACCCCCACTTGGACTGTACCCTCTGATCTACCCTAACCCCTCCTCTCCGTCACCAGACACTAACATGTAACTGCGTCCACTTTTCTTTGGTCCCATCACTTTTGTCCGGTTTTTTTTTTGATTGATTTTTTTCGTCCCTTCCCCCACCCCACCCCATGCACGCAGCCCAAAAAAAAAACCCAACCCCGCAAAAAAAAAATGCTCCTCTCGATCCCATCGAAAGAGGAGCTTCGTTGCCGCTACTGACGTACGGGAGAGCTTCCTTGCCGCCGCCGATGTACGATCTACCGCGATCTCGTTCGATCTACCTGCTGCCGATGTACGGGATCGCCGCCGACCTACGATCTGCCTTCTCTTGCTGCCGCCATGGTACGATCTACCGTCTCTCCCAGAGGAGATGCCGCTGACGTACGATCTGCCGTCTCTCGCTGCCGCCGTGGTACGATCTGCCGTCTCTCCCAGAGGAGATGCCGCCGCCGACGTGCGGGATCACCACTGCCTACATCCGGGATCACCGCCGCCGACCTGCCAGAGGAGACGCCGCCACCGCCGCCGGTCTCCGACGGGAGAAGACGCCGCCGCCACTGCGGCCGGTCTCCGACGGGAGACGCCACCGCAACCTGCGCTGAACCCCAGGGCAGGGTGCGACGAGCGGCGCAAGGAGTACTTGCCGGCCGTACACAAGTATTCTGAACCTTACCATCCGATTTTCAGGATAAGAGTTGTTTGTAGAATTCATGGTGGTTAAAACAGCAGCATCTATAGAATTCCCCTTTGTGCACGTTGTATCTACAATTTACTACTATATCTGTAGTGCTACTTCATTTGAATTTTGTAACCAAAAGAAATGCAGGCTAGCGATTCAGGGTTATTGTTTGAAGTGGCTATAATATGTGGCTCCAGAGGTGCTGAAGCGGCGAACTTGCCGAGGCCAGCATAAGGAGTGATGGAGTTATCTTCTACTTTTATTTGTTCATGTTGTCTCAACAAGCTGACTTGTGTTTGTGGTGACTTGTTTATGTGTCCATGGATCAGAGAGGATGGATGATGCAGTGGCCACATCAAGCGCCCTGTGCTCGAGACCACGGACGGGTAGAAGACATCATGGTCAACAACAGCGACAAGGTACCTTCATGCAACATTGCATCGATGCACAACACACTTTGTGTCAGCAATCGAAGATTTGACTATTTTCTGCCAGTTATGAGTTTGCTAGGCTGAATTGTGCATAAATGATAATCCGGATGATTTTCAGTTGTAAGTTGTTTTCCTTCTTTTATTGCATTGGTCCTCGTTGTTTTCTTTTTCATGCCCACAATGTTTAGGTTAGGTCTGGTCATCTCTTCTTGGCATGGCTCCCTTAATATCCATGCCTGTTATTTAAGTCTCATCTGTCTGAACTCTGTATATTTGTGTTAATTCCTCGATGAACTCACTATGTTTGAAGACTGGACATTGCATTTTGACCTCCAAAGTTATCGATTTGTCTACTCAAGTGGAACTGACGAAATGAAACCAATCAAAAATCAATGAAGTGGACCAGAAGAAAAAGACGGGGAAAATCGGCCATTAGAGGTATGCTTGGGCGATGAATTTCAAACAAGATAGTGGAACAATATGTGTAGTTACGTTCTGATTTCAGTTGCTTTCGAGTTTCTGATTTTTTTTAATTATTTAAGAATGGAAATCAGTTTCATGTTGATTTTATCTTCTCGGGATAAACCAGCAGCATGCTTATAATTCCATGAATTGAATTTTTCCTGAGCTCCAGGCTAAATGAATTCAGTACTAAATTATGGAAAGTCATCTCAATGTAGCTATCTCTTAGCACTCTTATCAGCCAGCGAAGTAGGTGCATCTTTACAATGGAATTATCAGATGGTATTTATTTGTAAGTGCATCATCACCAGTAACACAAACCTTTGATATTTGATCCTTACCATGGATTGAAACAAGTTGACATTCATAGCTCATATTTATTACTGCCCATGTGATTCAGATGCAACGGTGCATCTTGGAGTAATGAAATGTTAGTTCTCCATTCATGTGTTAGCATTTCTGCAACGGATCCTCTATGTATAAGCCTCAATAAAAATAGTGTAAAATAACCTTCAATAAAAAGATAACGTTGTTTGTTTTCTAATGCAACTTTTCACATTGACTCCCCAATTATAATTGTTTTTAGATATACCGATATTTGGTTTGTTGCAAACATCAAAGGTTCATATTACTGGTTTCTGTGAGAAAATGTTTCTGTCACTGTTGTGCATGCCTATTAGAAATAGAATATATGGTAGTGACAAATTCAATTATTTTTGCAGTGTATGATGGCAGCAAGCTTGTGCATTACTTGGAACCTCCAGTAATCTGAAAAACAATAGATTGACATATCTGAGCAATCTCCACTATCCAGACAGCGAACCAGTTGCAGATGGTATTTATAGTACACATGCTATGTTGATAGATGATGTCAAGTTGTAGCCACATGATTTATTCAGGTTGTGGTATTTATCGGTAAGCGCATTGGTGTACAAATTGGAAAGATAAGGTCAGAAATGAAATGCACTTATATATTTCCACATTCATTATAAATAGGCTTCTGCCGTGTATTTATTGAAGATGCCTGAAATTTGACAATCGCAATGCTGATTTAGTTCTACATGGACATTGTTTTGATATTTGTGTTGTTAGTCTATTAACATTTTTAGCAGTACTTTTAAACCCTTCAATTTAGTGCAAATAGACCAAGACTAGACTTGAATAATCAGCTTTATTTTATTTTATTTTTGGTAGCCACGAGAAATAAAACGAAAGTGGATGATGCATTGCGTAGAACGCAAAAAAATTCAGTTGAAGTTTGTACTACACGTATTCCTTTACCCGATCAATGTTTTATACTGCATATATTCTGTTTTAACAATCCTATTTTTTTCTCCTTTTTTCGCTGAAAATTGTTTTTATTTCTTTTAGATGTGGTGCAACATATCTGAAGCTATCTTGTCAAGTATGAGAGTTGTTTGCTTTGTGATACTTAAGTTTGAGTGTATCGGCATGTTTATTACCTGTTAAAAGCTGACTTGGCACCTGTTTACACTTGTAGAATACTGGTATGCCACAACTTGATGAATGCACATCCCCTTTTGAGTGGAGGTAAATAGTATCTGTTTTCTGTTCTCGTTTAACTTTATACCGTACCATCTCTTCACTTGTACCTGATCTACTTGTTTCACAAAAGTCTTTAGCTATTTTGTTTAAGCTGGTCACATCTTACTTTGACTGGATTAGTATAATCTAACCTAGGTCTCGTGCGTATGCTGTGGATATTAGCTATGTTGAGTTTGGCATTACAACATGGCAGTATTCTCACATGGCAATAGCTAATCAAATGACCCAGTAGTTATATGTTTCCATTTAACCACTAGGTGTAAGAGGTACAAGCACACATTTAGAAAATGTGAGTTGAAAATTTACACGTGCTTTCGCCTTCAGTAAAAAAAATAGCTGCATTATGTGTCATCTTCTTATGTGCGATATGCACTAATATTTTATGAGCCCACACAAAATACAACATTACAGGAAAAACGGGAAGGGGCTGGCGTTTTGGCTCCCGGGAGCATTTGCTCCTGGGTGAACAGTAACGTGAAAAAATATATTAAATGTTCTCGAAAAATTCTGAATTTTTTTGTAGATGATTGTATTAGTGTCGCAAACATGCATGACAATTTTCATGCGAAACGGAGCGGCGGTGTTTCGTTGGCAAAAGAAACAAATTTGGGATGACATTTTGGGGTGACTTTTGCTGTTCGATTTGTTTTTTTTGTACAAGCCAAAATGTTTTATCCTGTTGCCTCAAAATTTGCAGGTAGCATTTGGATGTGACTAAGTACACAAAAAAAAATTGTCTTGATTTTTTTTATTTCAATTTTTTTTGCCCCAGGAGCCAAATTGACTTTCCAGAAAAAGGGTCGCTAAATTCTACGCCAAACATCTAGGCATGCAATTCTTCAGAAATGAAGCATGTTCTTCTGGTGATTTGGCTTCTTCTTGCTTGGAGAAGTGCCACCGTGTGTTCAACATGCAATAGAAAATTATTGTAACACTGTTGATTTTTTTATAATAGTTTGGATTGCTTACCACTTGTGTCATGTGGTATCACTGTTGAAATTTAATACACAGGGGCTCTATTTTCCGCTAAAAACATAGCGTGACTGGTATTTTTAATATTGAGTGAGTCTGTCCATGCATTTATAGTTGCTCAACTTCTCATTTCTTCACCTTTAATTTTGTTTCTTTAGTTCTACTTACCGGAAAATAGCATAGCAAAATATACCACTAAAGATATCTACAGGAAATTTTCTATAAAATTGCAGTCAAACACTACCCCTGCCAATACCTAAGATTTGCATCGTCATCAACTTCGCCAGGCTGAGTGGTAGGTGGATTATGTTGGAAGGGAAGGAAAATAATCTGCTAATGCACTGTGAGAAAGGTGGATGGACGGCGTTGGCATTTATGCTTGCAGGCCTTCTTCTGTATCAGAAACATTAGACATCGTGTACAAGCAAGCACCAAAGGAGTTTCTTCAGATGTGAAATATTCAGTATCTACAATAAATTATTATTTTTTCATCGTGGCGCTCTCCGTCAAGGAGCTCTGGCAGGCAGCACCGGGCGAACAATGGCCTCGTAGAGGTTGCTAGGGAGGACACACTCGACTGTGTCGAGTGACGGTCTAAACGTCCAGCGCCAGTTGGAGCTTGGTCAAGCTCAGGCCCAAGGTCAAACTACCGGAAAACTAATATTCGGGATCTGAAATTATAGTCTCATCTGGTCAGCCAATGCGGTGGCCTTCATCTTCTGCGATGTCTTCCGCTTCCAACAGAATTTTTGATGATTTTTTATATGGAAAAAAATGTACGCGTACTGCTGTTTATGGGTGTGAATAGTCGTTGTGTACAGTTGGATCTTAGTACATGTTAAATGGATATGTATGGGGTGACAGGTATTTATGCCATGGTTGAAATTGCATTCTTTCTGTGATGTATGGTGTGACAGTTATACCATTTTTTTGTGCTAAAATTGATGTGTACAATTTCATGTATGGTTGCTCGTTTACAAGTTAAATGACTAAGAATCAGTCGTTCTAATTTCTATGATGAAAAGACACCTTGTGGACGTGTTGGTTACAATACTGAGAGAGGGAAAGAAAGGAAGTTGTGTCTCTCTGCTCTTGGTGCATAACAATCTAAGAATGTCCCAGGGTCAGGGCTTTTATCTAATGCTACACTACAAGCTGCTCAAGGGTACGCTCATGTGACATTTGAAACTCGCCTGCTGGACTAGAGATGGTGGTAGTGGGTGGAGAAGCAAGAGGAAGAAAAAGAACATGAATAATATGAGTGCATAGTTAAGTGTTTGAATTCAAAGTTTACAGAGGTGGGGGTGGCAAGATGTAATGGTAAAGTATGTATACAACGACGCATATGTGCATGAAGCTTGGAAAAATTATATATTAGACACGATTGGTGTTGAACTGTCAAGATATGTGTGCTCCCGTTGCAACGCATGGGAATTTAACTAGATCCCGTGTAAAAGTTAAGTTTTCCTTTTAATGTTTAAGCTACCAGGATATATTGTAGCCGAGAATGTTAACACTGGACTAAAATTAAGTTGAGCCAAAATTAAATTGAGTCGTGGAAGAGGAAGAGGGCGTGTGTGTGTGTGTGTGCGCGTGTGTGTGTGTGTGTGTGTGTGTGTGTGTGAGAGAGAGAGAGAGAGAGAGAGAGAGAGAGAGAGAGAGAGAGAGAGCATGGGTGGGAGAGAGAAGGGGAGGGAGAGATATGGAGAGTGGTAGATAGAGTTGGGGGGAAGCGAGAGAGATGTGCATTTGTATTTATGGGTGCAATAAAACAAACTAAAAGGCCCGTGGTAACGCACGGGCATTTTATTAGTTATTATTAAGAGATGGCATGTTTTTATTAAGAGATGTCAATTTTTGTTTTTAAGAGATGGCATTTTTTATCATGGCATTTTTCCTTTCTTTTGTTTTCCCATGGCAACTCAAATTGTAGGACCAGCACAAGTTTAAATATATTTTTTAACATCGATGGTTAATTTCTGCTATGGGAGGACAACATTTTTCATCAATTCAGAGCATGCCATTTTTATTATTTATATTTTCTATGTCTTTTTATAAGAATTAGTTTTGGAAAAAACTAACGCCCACACGTGTGGCATCTTGCACATCGCCCACACGCCTCCTTTACCACTTATTTTGCCACATGTGAACAGATGACATCAGCAATAATCTTTTTGGTTTTCGGCTTAAAAATATTTTATCTCCTAATTAAAATATCAAATTAAAAATTCGTTTTCATCATTAAATCCGTCTCGACGAGATCTTCAAAACTAGACCCCATGTTGATATGTTTCGACGAAATTTTTTTTTGCCCAAAAGTTGCCATGATGTTTACACTGTAGTTGCCATAGTGCTTAAACTAAAGTTGCCATGTGGCAATTTCAGTTTGTAGAGCATGGCAATTTTATTACTTTGATGATGGCAACTCCAATACTTTGACCATGAAAATTATTTTTTGTATGAACCATGGCAATTTTAAGTGCATGTATCATGGCAATTTTAGTTTAAGATTCATGGCAAGTCTAGTTTCTTAATTCTCCGTTTTATAAATGTCAAAATTTACTTTTAAATGTAGAAGAAAATAGCTGAAACATATCATGACAACTTCAGTGTAAACACCATGGCAATTCACGTGCAATAGACATGGTAACTTTTAACCCAAAAAAAATTTTGTCAAAATATATTGATATGAGATCTAGTTTCGAAGATCTCGTCGCGAGAGATTTAATGGTGAAAACGGATCTTCAATCGGATTTTTCATTTAAAAGATAAAACATTTTAAAAACTGAAAATCAAAAAAGATTCTCACATGCATGCATGAGATGATGTGGCGCAGTCTGTGTGTTATAGAGTGTGTGGGCGGGTTTGGATCCCACCACACATGTGGACGTTAGCGTTGTCCATAGTTTTTTGGGGGTTCATGGCCTTTTTTTTAATATAAAGAACAGATAACTTGCCATCTTGGGTCAATGGGAGTCGCCCCGCCTGCCACACAGTACACGATGGAAACTATCGCTGGGAGCCGCCCCCTGCCGAACGAATCGATTGGGGGAGGTATTCGGGTCCAAAAGTTTTAATTGTTCTTTCATCGCGTCCCGTGTGTGAACTTGTTGTTTTTTTCTTTTTCTCTACCATGTTCGCTCCCATTTTTTGACACTGTACCAATGTAGAAGCTCACATACACACATAGATACACTCAATCCTATGAACGTACACATGCACATTCTATTTCTATGGGCACCTCCAAGATACTAAGTTGGCACAACATCTTAAGATTGATGAAGTCGTTTTTGTAGTCGACGAAAACATCTCCTCCCACTAAACAAACATCATGGGAAGGACCGAAATAAATTTAGAAAAATGCAACCTAGTGGGGGGCTGGTTTCACCACACATAACCTAGCCATTGGACCTAGGCTCAGTTCGCTCCTTCCGATGATAATAATATAAAAAACTACACTTTTTTAAACATCCTATCTATTAATCAAATGTCACGACAGTATAAAGAACACAAGAAGCAATAGAAATTACATCTATGTTCGTAGACCATTAGCTACACTTACAAGTACTAGAGCGACGCAAAGGTGCGCCACCATCATCGTCCTCCCTCACCATAATTGGACAAACCTTGTTGTAGTAGACAGTCGGGAGTTTGTATTGCTAAATCCATAAAGGACCAGCTCGCATGAATAACAACCGTCACCGATGAAGAGAAGCGTAAATCCGAAGGATATAACCTATAGACACACGAACGCAGACGAGTGAATATCGTATCCAAGCAGATCCACCGAAGACAAACACTGACCGAATCCCATGAAATATGTTGTAGACATATCTCCACATGCCTTCTGATGAAGCTAGACGCATCGACATAACGGGGACTGCGTGGGGTGAACCTTATTCCATTTTCAGGTAGCAACCACCGCCTCGGCTTTCTAAGCATGATACAAACCCTAAAAAATACCTAAAAGCAGAGCAGGAGCCCTCCCATCGTCAAAGACCAGAATCCACAACGGCTCCATGGACCTAAGGCCATAAGAGATGAGGCAGATCAATGGAGGCACCGGCAGGACGTGAAGAACCCGTAGTGTGGGACTCACTCGTGGAAGGAGCAAGTGAAAACATTTCGTTTCAAATTGTTACGGATACATGACCACATTTTTCATACATGTAAATAGATTTCATGTACCGTTTGGCATGGTTGGTGAGCTATCTCAAAAACTATCAAAAAAATAGGTACTCCCTCCGTAAACTAATATAAGAGCGTTTAGAATATTAAAATAGTGATCTAAACGCTCTTATATTAGTTTACAGAGGGAGTACCATATATACAATCACATACATGAATATATATAGTACAGGAACATGTCAGATTCTTCGAGTAATCTCAGTTTAAATTCAATGCCTGGAACACCAGAACTTTGCATGACCTTTCCGGCTAGGCCGTCTGGTGAAAAATTAGAGGGAGCACTCATGTTATCCAAGTGGATGTCATTTTTCTATGCTCAGTGAATCGACGGAACAGGCATAGAGCATGAGATGTTCCAGGTTGGGGATAGAAGTTGTTTCGTGGCGTGACACCAAACTATTTTTTCTATAAACATTGAAATACGCATTTAAAAAATACAATAATTTTGAAAAATGCGGAAAATAGTTCCAACACTAACCAGACATACCTTGGCATTGATGTGAATGGGGCGCATTGGGGTATCCCGTCCGTAGGGGTCGTCGGGATGGGTCGTCGGGGATGCGCATCTCTGTCGGAAAGGGAAGTGTTCAGTAGAAGAGGCAGCGGCCAGGCGGCGTCCAGGGCACCACAATGCTGCATCGTTGAGGTCGGCGGCGCAAAGGAAGCGTCTACGGTAGGGCGGCACCACACCGACGAGGTCAGTGGTGCCGAGGAAGCATTTGGGGAAGGGTGCTGCCTCATCGGCGAGGTAAGCGGGGCCGAGGAAGTGTCCGACTCAGCGCGCTCCTGCATCGACGAATCCGGGGGTGGTGAGAAGGCGATGGCGGGACTGTCAACAAGATGACTGCCAAATTTTCTTGGTGAACAATGAGACTAATGCCAACTAAAAAAATCAGATTAATGTATTAAGTACTACTCTCTCCGTCCCATAATATAAGAGCGTTTTTTACACAACTCTTATATTTTGGACGGAGGGAGTAGCTTATTTTTACATTTTCGTGGTACCGTATTATTTTTCTTACACTTCGTATCGTATAGTAACGTAACTTAATTGAGGTGGAACCTCTGGAAAGCAGTTTTTAGGTGGAAAAAAGGTGGAACCTAGTTGAGCCCAACCCTGCCCGGACTCTACAAACTAGACGAACCCCAAAAAAACTAGACGCATCCAATTCAAACTCGGCTGGTAAGCCCAACCCTGCCCGGACTCTACCGTGTGCAAACCTAGAAATTCACCAAGGCACTACACCGTGTACACCGCCCCCCTCCTCTGAACTCGGCAGCACTCAGCTGCAGAAGCGGCGGCGAGCAATGTCTTCGTCTGCGAAGCATGGGACGAGCACCTCGCCGTCGGCCACCGACCTCGCCTCCAACACCACCAGCTCCTCCACAGACCCGGCAGAAACCGCTTCGTCCTCGTCGTATTTCCTACCCGAGCTGATCCCATTGGTCGCGCACCAGCTGACGACCCTACAGGATTTCTTCGCCCTCCGCGCCACCTGCCGCACCTACCGGGCTTTCCTCCCTCTGTTGCCGTCCAACCTCGCCTCCCAGGCTCCGCTCCTCCTTGTCCCCCACAAGGCATCTTCCTCGGAAGCCCTCTTCCACATCCCACTCCGCCGCATCCTCCGCTTCCGCCTCCCCCGCACCGCCCTAGCTCAACATGACCCCAGCAATGCCGAATTCGATTCCTTTGGTTGCCGTGTCGCCATCGAGGACAGCGATGCCGTGGGCAGCCACCGCAAGCTCCACATCTGCCACCTCCTCACAGGCGAGCGAGTCCGCCTGCCCGATCCTCTGAAATACTACGAAGGAATCATCTTTGCCGGCGACCTCATTCTCACCTTTAATCGATACCATTACCACCACACCATCCACTACTGCCGCATTGGGGACAATCACTGGCGAGAGGCGCGGTGCGATGAAGGCTACAGGTTTCGTGACCTGATTTTCGTGAAAGGCACCCTCTACGCATTGATCTATCCAAATCACTACCTCGCTGTCGTCGAGCTTGACAACACTTCCGTGGTATTGTCGTTTCTTGGAGGTGAATCGAGTGCAGAAATAGTTCAAAATTCTTTGATGTTGAGGCTAGCAGAGTGCCGTGGTGAGCTATTGCTCATTAGTGCTGTGAGGTACCCGGTGGGGTACCTTGTTTTCCAGTGGCAATCTGGTAATAGGAAGTGGGTGAGGACTACCACCCTTGGTGGCTGTAGCTTGTTCTTTAATATTCTCCAGTTTGCAGGTTGCCTTGGTCCGGATCATCCGGCAGTTCGAGGGAACTGCTTGTACATCATTAAGTCCAATGGGCAGTGTATCAAGTATTCTTTGGTTGATGGATCTTCGCATGAACTCGTTGCCGACTACCCAGGACGACCACGGGCTTGGGTCCTTCCAAGCATTTGTTGATGCAATACAATCGGTACCAAAACTTTACAGAAGTTCTCAATGTGCATTTGCTACCTAGTGACTTGTTATAATTGCTTAGTTTACGTTTTCTGTCTGTTAATATCAAAATATTTCAAGGAACTCTTTAGCAACAAATGTGTATATATATGAACTTGGTATGAATGGACATCCTGCTCACTTCAAATATTTGATAATAATGTACAGAAGGCCTTTAAATTAGTTGAGCATATTTTACTTATTTCTCTATAACACTGCTTGAAGACATCAGCAAATGGTGGAATTAGTATTTAAGGAATGAACGGAGACTATCAGTTGGTAATAATGGAACACACACATATCGCAGACCAAGATTGTGATCTAATTAAGCAGGTCGAATGATCTATCGAAGAAGTAGAACCGAAGTACAAGATTTGATCTGCCTACAGGAACAGGGCTCTAGCCCGACGGCCTAAACAATGCCGACGGCCCCGTCGGCCTATTCAGAGCTATGCCGACAGCCCAGACTAGGCCGTCGACATACACAAGCCGTCGGGCTACCTCCAAGTATGCCGACGGCCGTCGTCGGCATAGATAAGCCGTCAGCATAGAACTGTCTACGCCTACGGCCGCCGTCGGCATACCTGGGCCGTCGGCATATGTGTGGGCCCGGCGACCCGGCATGCGATGGGTGGTTCACGTTGTCAGATATAAGCCGACGACAGAGACGGCGGCCGTCGGCATAGCTATGCCGACTGCAAAGCCGTCGGCATACCGCCCGTCCACGTCATCGATCCGCCGCACCTGCCACGTCATCGATCC
The DNA here is from genome assembly GCA_011799875.1 of Thinopyrum elongatum. Classification (NCBI taxonomy): domain Eukaryota; kingdom Viridiplantae; phylum Streptophyta; class Magnoliopsida; order Poales; family Poaceae; genus Thinopyrum; species Thinopyrum elongatum. The sequence continues at coordinate 606,514,587 of CM022299.1, forward strand.
GAGGCACGGATTGGCGTACATGTGTATATTTTTTTTGAGTTTTTGTATATATTTTTTAAAGTTTTTTTATGTATTATTATTTGATTAACTTAAATGTAGCATATGTAAATATAAATATACATACATTATTTATCAATTTGGTGAAATTTTTTCCATAGATTATGAATATATATGTAGTTTGTCTTTTTTCGAGTATGTTATTAATGTGACCTCATGTTCTTTTGAATATAGGTCCTTATACTTTATTAAAATCAAAAACAGCTATGTCGATGGAAGTGTTGTGGCGGTTGCAAACGCCCGGCACGCGTCTCCGGAGTGTGACCCCCCCCTCACGTCCAGGGTGTGCCCCCCTCACGGACGGCGCCGCCGCCGGCACCTGGAGGGGGGAAACGGCCGCGTCGGGTCTACACGGAGGGGATCTTGCTGTAGTTTTGGCCCGGACGTTGCTCCCAAGTGTTCCTATGGGCTGATCTACCACAACCGGGTGGAGAGGTCCACTGGTCAAAGCCCATCCGGGGAAAGTCAAAGGGTTAGATCTCGTGGTCAAACGCTCCAGGGTTAGGCAGGACGGGGGCCCTGGGGGGGTAGCAATGCCACCGGAGCATCGCACCGGGCCCTCATACATGCCTTAAGGTGTGGTGGCATGTCTAAAGAGGCAGCACGCGTCTCCGGGGTGTGGCCCCACCTCACGGACGGCGATGACACGGTAGTAAACGTTCTGCAGTAACGGTGCAGCGTGAATATTATTGAACACTCGGAGCGCGATAAAATCATGAGTTTTTTACATGACGTGGGCACATGTGCTATAGGACGGATGGAATTTTTTCAAAATTCTTGATGATGCAGAACTATCTGAACACTTCCCTCTACGCGGATTGCTATTGGCGTGTCCACGATTGTGGCCGGCGGCCTCCGGGGGCTAGCATGCCGCCAAATCTTGCGTTGACAGCCTCTCACAAGTCTGGAAGTGTTGGGGCGGTTGCAAACGCGCGGCACGCGTCTCCGGGGTGTGGCCCCCCTCACAGACGGCGCCGCCGCCGGCACCTGGAGGGGGAAACGGCCGTGTCGGGTCTACACGGAGGGGATCTTGCTGTGGGTTTGGCCCGGACGTTTCTCCCAAGTGTTCCTATGGGCTGACCTACTACAACCGGGTGGAGAGATCCACTGGTCAAAGCCTGTCCGGGGAAAGTCAAAGGGTTAGATCTCGTGGTCAAACGCTCCAGGGTTAGGCGGGACGGGGGCCCTGGGGGTAGCAATGCCACCGGAGCGTCGCACCGGGCCCTCATACATGCCTTAAGATGTGGTGGCATGTCTGAAGAGGCAGCACGCGTCTCCGGGGTGTGGCCCCCCTCACGGACGGCGCCGCCGCCGGCACCTAGAGGGGGGAAACGGCCGCGTCGGGTCTACACGGAGGGGATCTTGCTGTGGGTTTGGCCCGGATGTTGCTCCCAAGTGTTCCTATGGGCTGACCTACCATAACCGGGTGGAGAGGTCCACTGGTCAAAGCCGCGTCGGGTCTACACGGAGGGGGGAAACGGCCGCATCGGGTCTATACGGAGGGGTGAAACCGCTGCGTAAGTAGCCTTCGAAGGGTAGGAAGGACAGTGGGTGTTTCAAAAAAAGGTAGAAGTTTTTTTTTAAATTAAATTGAGGTTGAAGAAAAAAATGGAAAATATCTATGCCTACGGCTTTGCCGTCGGCATAGGTTGCCACGTGGCATTGGCACCTATGCCGACGGCTAAGCCGTCGGCATAGATCTCCTTATCAACTCGCGGGGCGCCTCGGCCACTCATTCCCCCTCCATCGAGAACTCTCCCGACCCCGACTCCTCCCCGCCGCCGCCCAGTCCACCCCGACCCCTGCCGCCGCCGCCGCACTCGCCGCCGACCCTGCTCCCGCTGCCGCACTCCACCCTGACCCCTGTCGCTGCCCCCTCCACCCCGACCCCTACCACCGCCGCCCCACTCCACCTCGTCCCCTGCCGCCGCCACCCCACCCCACCACCACCCCACCCTCCCGTCACCCACGTCCGCCCTGCAGCCGCCCCGACCCCGTCCACATCATCGACGCCGCCCCGACCCCGCCCCCTCCCCCTCCCTCTCCTGCTCGGGCCTCTGCTGGCCTTCGCCGTGCCGGCCCGGGCTCGGAGACCCCCTCCGCCGACGCCCTGCAGCGGCGGCCCCGACTCCCCTCCGCCCTGCCCCGGCCCCCGGACTCCCTGCTTGCCCACTGCACAGGCGCCCGCGAAGCCCCACGGTGAGCCTTCTCTTTTTTTCAATTTTTTTTCATTTGTTAGATGCATGAATGGATATTGTTACATGCCACTGTTAGATGCATGAATGGATATTAGATGCATGGATGCTAGATAGATGGATAAAATGTAATTTTTTGTTTGTTTTGTGTAGTTTTATTAGGTTTTTAGATACATACTAGATAGTTTTTACTAAGTTTGTGAATGGATGTTAGTCAAGTTAACAAATGTTTTAGACACTTAGTTTCTAAAATATAGATGAATAGATGTTGGTTAAGTTTGTGATAGTTGGATGGATATTCGTCAAGTTAGTATTTGGTCAAGTTAGTGTTAGGTCATGTTGATTCATAAGAAGCAATTCGAGACACTTAGTTTCTACAATAGTTAATGAAGCTTTTTTTGCAATTTGACACGTTGTTTCATGTTGATTCCTAATTTTGTGCCAATGCTTAATGTGAGGTGATGACCAATTTTTTTTTCACTCGGTGGAATTAACAGGATTTGTGGTGTTCCATCTTCGTGGAGTGATCGTCGACATTTGAGGTGTTGGTTCACGATCGTACCTCCTCTGATCGACTACGTCCTCTACATCGGAGGGTGAGCAACAATTCCATCACCTCGTCCGTTTTTTTTCCATGTCACTAGATTTCATTTTCACATCAAGTCGCGTAACCTAGGCGTCTCCTGTCCGAAAGGGTTGCATCGATAAATATGCATTCAATTGCATATTTATCACCGCAACTCTTTCGGATTGTCCAGCGTTTTCCACGGACAACCCGAGGATGTGTAGATTGGGTACGTTGTCCATGCTCTACCCCGTTCCGAGACAGGATTTCGGCAGCGCCTCCCCGTTGTTCTCCGGATGCACATTCTCCCGGCATTTTGCCGAGACGTGTATTTGGAGAACAGCGGGGAGGTGCTGCCGAAATTTTATCTCGGAATGGGGTAGAGCAAGGAGAACGTACTCAATCTACACATTCTCGGGTGGGATTAGGACCCATCTTTACCTATTAGAGATGTAGGTGGATTAAATGTCGTTTCTCATCAACCCTGTAAAAAATAAAACATTGATGTGAGTAATTTAAATGAATCCTTAATTTTGTTGTGTGGCTTCCAATAAAGCAGAGATGGCAGATAATCAGTGGATGTATAGTGGTTTTTTTTGTCGGAATCAAGTAACAACAGAGTGGGCCGAGAAAACCGATGTGTTTTTGAAAGAGATATTCTGTAGTCCAATGAGAATGGTGCCAGAATGCCCCTGTGCCAAATGTAAGAGACGTATGCGCAGAGATAAGAGTGAGATGACTAAGCACCTTCGCACGCATGGATTTATGCAAAACTTTAGCATGCCGATAAACTTTGCCCAGCGGGACCGTGGTAGAGAGGAGGTGATACGACAACGCATCGCTGGTTATGAGGACGATGGGGTTAGAGACATGCTAGATGATGTCTTTGCTGCACAGACGACACCTCCGTCACTTTTAGCGAATGAACCGGAGGAGCCGGAGGAAACCGCAAAGGCCTTCCTGGATATCTTGGCCTCGTCAAAGAAATATCTTTATGAGGGTGCCAAGCTCTCTTAGCTGGATGCCATCTCGCAACTGATGGTAGTCAAGGCCGAGTACGGATGTAGCCGAGGTTGCTTCGAAGCATTTCTGGGAGTATGGGCTAACAGCCTCCCTTAGGGCCATGAACTACCAAAAACCATGTACGCTACGAAGAAAATCATGAAGGCGCTCTCCATGGATTATGAGAAAATACATGTTTGTCCAAAGAATTGCCATTTGTTTAGGCATGAGTATGCGAATGTCAACTACTGCAGGAAGTGCGGTTCCTCTCGGTATATTGAGGTGGTCGATGAGCAGGGTCAGAAGAAGCAGCTAAAAATCCCTGTGAAGGTTCTTCGGTATCTTCATTTCATAGAAAGACTGCAGCGCCTTTTCATCACCGAGGAGTCTGCCAAAATGATGAAGTGGCACAAGGAAGGGAAAAGGTACAATCCAAATAAAATCGTACATCCATCAGAAGGTGAAGCATGGAAGTCATTCGATATCAGGTGATGGGTTCAATCCATATGGTATGTCGTCTAATCCATACAGCTGCTGGCCCGTGTTTCTTATTCCACTCAATCTCCCTCCCGGCGCCATAATGCAATGCAATACCATGTTCCTGTCGCTTATAATTCCGGGGCCTGATTATCCGGGGAAGAATTTGAGTGTGTTTATGTAGCCGTTGGTGGATGATTTGCACCATTCTTGGTACTTCCCGAGGATGACATACGACCGGCATCTGCAGAAAAATTTCTTGATGAAAGTTTGGCTACAGTATTGCATGCATGACTTTCCCGGCTATGCCCTATTCCGTGGATGGTGTACAAGTGAGAAGATGCCTTGCCCAGTGTGCATCCAGGCCTTGCGTTTCATTTGGCTGAAGAAGGGTGGCAAGTATGTTGCCTTTGACCTGCATCGACAGTTCCTCCCTCCAGACCATCCTGATAGGGAAGACAAGAAGAACTTCACAAAAGGCCTATTCGTCCATGAAGTAAACGAGATTCCAACATTTTCTGGTGCGGATGTGCTTGCTCAGCTGACGAAGGGAAAGGCAAAGGCAAAGGCAAAGGAAAAGGCAAAGCCACAGGCAAAGGCGAGGGCGAGGGCAAAGGAAAAGGGAAAGGGAAAGCCAAAGGTTTTGAAGGATATGGTGAGACGCACAACTGGACCTCAAACTGGACCTCACATTACCCCCTTCACGCAGCTTCCCTATTTCAAGGACCTCAAACTTCCATATAACATCGACGTGATGCACACCGAAAAGAATGTCACAGAGGCCCTTTTTCGCATGATCCTCAACATTCCTGATAAGACAAAGGATAGTGTTAATGCTAGACTCGATCAATAGAATATTTGTGATAGACCACGTCTAAACATGCAGCCTCCCACAGGCGGTCGAAAATCTTGGTTCAAGCCAGGTGCTGACTTCGTACTTAAAAAGGATCATAAGATGGAGGCATTCAAGTGGCTGAAACACGTCGTGAAGTTCACTGGTGGTTATGCATCGAATATAAGTAAGGGGGTCAATCTTTTAACGGGCAAAGTGACCGGGCACAAGAGTCATTGCTATCATGTATGGATTGAGCGGATTATGCCGGTGATGGTTCCAGGCTATGTTCCCGAGCGTGTCTGGCGTGTGCTTGCGGAGCTAAGCCATTTCTTCGGCATACTTTGTGCTAAAGAAGTATGTCCCGAGATGATAAAAGAAATGCATAAGAAGGCGCGCGAAGTTGATATGCAAAATAGAGAAGATCTTGTAGGGTAACGCAGCAGAAAACAAAAAATTTCCGACCTACGCACCAGCCCAGGACCACTATGGAGACTGCATACAAGGTTTGATCATTTCGTTACCGACTCGTAGCGCAGCGGAAGTAGAGTCAATGACGATCGGCGGTGCAGATCCCCGCAGCTAGGATTTACAACCTCCCAACCGTGAGGATGTATACCCTCGTCTTCCCTTCGGACAGCCCTCCGGGAGGCGGTCGAACAGTCCCCCGGACGGTGTCGCGGACAGCCCTTCGGGAGGACCTTCGAAACTCGAACGGTCACTCGGACAGCCCTTCGGGAGGACTCACAGAACTCGGACCGTCACTTGGCAGCCCTTCGGGAGGCACTCTCGAACAGCCCCTCGGGCACTAAGATCGAAACTACGACCTCTCTACAGAGTTGCACACATACGGTGTCATCTATCCGGCAGGGCTTCGCCGTCCAGAACTAGTTCCCACCGGAACCCAGACAGCCTTTTGGCTCTACGAAACTCTTTTCGTGGGAGGGAGAGAGAAGCCAGATCATTGCAATGGCATGTATGTGAGAAGGGATGAGTGTGGAGGGCTGCCCCTCCACCTCTATTTATAGGATAGCCAAGGGGTAAAGATGTCATACAAAAAAAAACCCAAAGTGCCCCCACTTTATGCCTTTCCACAAAAGAATAAAGATAAAAGGGGTGCCATGTGGAGCTCCAAGGAGCTCCACCATGCTTGGCCGGCCACACCCTTGGGGGACCCCCCAAGGGGGCTTCCTTAGTGCCTAAGGCATTCTAGAAGCCTTTTGGGAAATTCCCAAAAGGTGCTTTCCCTAAAATTCCCAAAAAGCACTTTCACTATTCACGACAACATTTTTCAGCGTCCGTTCGAACTGAAAATATTTATGTGGGCTTAGAACATTTCCAGTACCCACTAAAATAATTTTCAATGCGTTCTGGAACAATTCCAGTTTAGTGATTTCATCTGCGAAAAGCATCTGAAGCGGTTCCGGCAGCCCCGGAACATTTCCGGTTTTTCTTCCAGAACATTCCCAGAAGTTTCCAGAATGATTCTGGTATCCTCCAAGAATTATCAGGCATGTGCCGAAACCATTTTGACTTAATGGTATCCCCTGAAACAACTTTTCAGTTTCACCGGAACTCATCCGGTGACCTCTCTCTGCGGACCTTTTCCGCTGTCCGAAACTTTTCGGTGTCCGAAACTTTTTCGGTGATTTTCTCTCAGACTCCCTGTCTAGTATTCAGCAGATAGATGACCCTTAAGCGTGTGACCCTATAGGTTCGGTGAAGTATAGACATGACACGGAACCCCTTCCGATCAATGATCAACATCGGAGCCGTGGACACCCATATTGACCCCTATACCCACACGAATGAATATTCGAGTGAACCTCCAGTTGCCGTGTGCTATTCCTGTTGCTTCGTGATATGTTACAAATACCCGAGGTGAGACATGTTGGCATTCCCGTGGATCAACAACTTGTCCACTATGCTAGTTACCTCGTTACCGGTATTGTTCTCTTTTCTCGTTCCGTGTTCCGGCATCCCCGTGATCAAATCACAAAGTGTCTGGCCAGACGATGATGGATACCGTAACACCGAGAGGGCCCAGAGATATCTCTCCATCGTCGGAGGAGCAAATCCCAATCTTGAGCTATCAAGTTACTTGACATACTTTTCCATGAACCCGTCAGCCGCCGTAATAGCCACCCATTTACGGATGACGTTTAACAAACCCCAAAGTTCATGAAGCAAGCATGAAGAAACTCGATACTCTCATGGTCTAAGGAATCATGCAAACATTAACCATCTCTGTGTTATTAACCATTAACTTGTGACGAAAGAATCTCATAGCATAACATCAATCGGGTCGATTCAACACAAATGTTCTTCTAACACTGTGCCCTCAAAGTTGCTGGCATAGACATGCCCATGATCAGGAAAACAGAACCATCATGCAACACTTGAGCTAGTCTTAGAGGCCAGACTAGGAATACATTTTACCGTTTATTATCCCACACGTGCATATGAGTCTTCCTCCGAGCCTCGTTTTATTTGCAGACTCGAGAATCATTGCAGTTATAGCATGGAACATAAACCTAATTATGAACAGGGAGATAATCAATAACATTTATTATTGCCTCTAGGGCATATCTCCTACAGACTCCCACTTGCACTAGAGTCAATAATCTAGTTAATGCTAATGCACTTTACACCTGTGGCACACCGGTGTAAATATGCTTCGCTTGTGGTATAGCCTGAATGTCCAACGGATCTGACGACTTCAGCTCCATGTGTATCTTTGCATATCCTCGCGTTTTCACGCTTTCACAAAAGTTATATTTTGTGTGGACTTGGCTTGGTATGTATGCGAATCACAGGTCGAACCTGGATTCCTCAGACTGAGTTATGGAGCAACTACTTGCAGTAGTGTCCCATTGACAAAAGCCATCTTGGAACCATACTAAATTCATGAATGAACTATATGATTCAACATCTTGTTTGTCGCTTTTAAAAGCGGCAACATACTTCGCCTCTGTTATAGAATTCGCCATAGTAACTTGTTTGGAACAATTTCCAACTACCGTGCCACCATATTGTGTGTTACACAAAACCCTCAATTTAAGTTGAAAATCGCTTGGAGCATGGATGAAGACTGTATCGATGTAATTACTTACACCGAGCACTTCATAATCTCTTCTTGCGAGAAAACATGTCATCAGTACTACTCTAGTACTCAATGACATCTTTCACTGTTGTCCCATGATCAGTACTTTGATCACTTTGGTATCCATACTTGCAACATCTTTGGAGTATTGGACATATCTGGTTGTTTTACATACCATGGAATACATGATTAATCCAAACACAAGAGTGTGTGGAATCTCCATCATGTATATTGCTCATCAGTGTTTTGGGACACTGAGTCTTGCAAAAACTCTTTCCATGTGACTTCGGCAAGAATCACTCCTTGACGTTTTTAATGCTAAAAGGTTTTAGCATTTTGTCAATATGTATCTTTGCTCAGCCCCATTAGGTAAATCTATCTCCATAGATCATCATGCCTAATATAAAGGCCATTTAGCCCAGGCACTTCATCAAAAAACTATTTTTAAATGAAGTCCTAATTCGTGTCAAGAAATTTATTTCCAATTAACAATGTGTCAAGCACACAACATTTCTAGAAATATTATTATGCTCCCACTTACTTTCTTGAATCATAAGCATCTTCGTTACCCATTGATGAAGTCAAAACCCCTTTGACTATTTCATCAAAACACGAAGATTCCAACTCCATTTTGCTCTCTTCTGTCCATTGCTGGAACTCTGAAGTTTGCATACTTACTAGCATCCTCTGGACTGACAAAATACCTTGGACTATAACACATGCAAGTCCTTGGTTTTATTTCCATCAGATGGAAATCCTTTCATCATCCTTGTTTCATATCTCATGATTGAAATATGTATTAATTGCTAGTTCAACCCGAACCGACTTTAAGCATCGCTACGGTGAAGCAACCTCATCGTAGTCAACTCCTTGAACTTGTATATTGCAACAAGTCGAGCTTTATGGATAAAACATTTTTATTCGTATCAGTTATAGTTCCATAAATATTCGTCAGACTCTAAGTCTTCCGAAAGGTGTATCAAGGTTTTAATCTTGAATCACTTATATGGAAACTATCTCGGATTGTATTGGCATTTAGCCAATTCCGGAGTCAGGGCCCACCAATGCTTCCTTGTGTATCGTAGGTATACTGTTGTCTAACAACAATATCTCATTTGCGCACCTGAGAGGTTTGCACGAGCCTTGCCTACATGGTTCAGCTGCAAGTTCGACCGAAGTCCATACATTTTATTGTAGAGACTTTCGTATCAGTCGCAGTAGGAAACTCTGGAATTACTTCCAAGGTCTCTTTCCTTTGACCTGATGACGGAGATACTGGTTATCTCGTCGAGTTGCATTATTCTCCCACTCACCTTTTTGAAAGAACCATTTTCTTCAAAAAGCATACCGTTCTTTGTGGCAAACCTATTTGCCTCGGTATAGTGAGGGAGGAATACCCAACATTTTGGGATAACCTACAAAGTAGCACTTGTCTGATTTGGAATAGGTTTGTAACCTTTTACACAAGCCCCATATTCCAAATGTTAAGAAAAGATATAACATGGTTGGGCGTACCATACCATGCTGTCATTTCAACAGACCCGATGGAGCTCTTTTCAGTGTAAAAGCCGCAGTCTCTAAAGCATCACCTTTTAAAAGGGATAATGGCAAATTTATTTATGTCATCTTTGATCTTACCATGTCATAAATGGTTCGATTACATCTTCACGGACTTTCCTCTTGCAGTGGTGTTCCGGGAGGTGCAAGTTATGAAACCCCTTTCACAACTCATCAGACATTCGCTAAACTTGTAACTCAAATATTTCTTTCTGCAATCGAATTGTAGAAACATAATTTTCTTGTTACAATAACTTCTACTTCATATTTGAAAACCTTTCGAATGATTTCAAAAGATCCAGACTTACGTCTCATCAAGTAAATATCCACATATCTACTTGAGTCATTTCTGAAGATAGATAAATCCACTACTTGCAACAACCTTTATCGGACTACACACATCAAATGTATGATCACCAATAAGTTTGTTGTCCATTCCTTATGGCCTGTGAACGGTATTTCAGTCACTTCTCTTTTCGGAGGAAAGTTGCAAGTGTCAGATGATTCAAAATCAAACGACTTCAAAATCCATCATAATGGAATTTATCCATGCGGGTTTCTCCAATGTGACCAAATGTAGTGCCACACTTGTGTGGTATTCTTTTAGTCTTGCGACATTTAGCGTCAGTGTTATGGATGTATCATATTACCATCAATATTCATAACATACATCCCATCTAGGATGGAAGCTTGGCCCTTCATGTTATTCATAATACTGAACAACAGTTGTTGTTTTTATGAACAACTCTTTTGCAACAAACATTGTGCAATGGGCTAGAGTGTATGGAACTCTAAAATGAATTATGAAAGTAAACCCAGAGGTAATGTATTATTATCAATATTCATAACATACATCTCATTCATAATGAAAGTATGGCCCTTATGTTATTCATAACATCGAACATCAAAAGTTCTCTTATAAACAACCTTCTTGCAAGATACCTTATGCAATGGGCTAGAGTTTGTGAAACTCCAAACGAATTATAAAAATAAATATAGACGGTATTACACCGATGGAAGGTATAGTAACATTTACTATGTTCCCCGTGTATACCTAAAACTCATTTCTGGCTAGTCTTTCAGGCCATAGTAGTTCTTACATCGAGTTGCAACAGAAAGCAATCGAGCGGGTATCTTTGTGATTAACTCACAATACCCAAGAATCAGTGATTAACAATTTAATCATAATTCCCAAGGACTATATCTTTGACCAGCCTTCTATACATCAAAAACTTGTATGACATTCATACATGAGCTGGATATTCCAGTCTCCTTTCTTTCTGCCTTTATACTTCTAACAGTTTAACTTTCAGTATTTCTCCTACTCTCAGAAAAAGCACCGAACTTAAGAGTGGCGTTAGCCCCGGACTTCCTAGGCGTGAAAGTCTTACTAACACCCTTCGGACACTTCCTTTCTCTTTAAGTTGTTGTTTTATTCACCTTTCATCATATGACAGGCGTTCTTCTGGATCCCTCTCTTATCAGTCTAATGCATAGTAAACTCCTTTACTAATAGTTTGCAAACAAACATTGCTTTGGATATCTCATATCTTTTAGCCTTTGTCTGTCTCTGAAAATAATTTTCAGATTCCATGAATATCACATAACTATCCAAACTTTCGAAGTTTGGGTCTCATGGAAACAAACATATTGCGTTTGACTGAAATGGAATTCTAGTTTTTGGATCAACGGACGAGAGTCACATGATCCATAGCATAAGCGAGAGAATACCGAAAGTATGCGATAGGACAAAGTCCTTCTCGGCACTCTTGAGGACAATCCTCACATTACGTTACCAACCGTAAAGTTTTAACCAGATATTTAACAGCTATTCAATTTTAATAGGGAAGGTGGAAATGCGAGCCATTATTCTACAACTATTATGCAAATCACACTTAGACAGTGTTCAAAATTAATTGCACTGAGAATTAAAAGAATTAATTCTACAGTGCGCTCCCACTCAAATCAATATCTCTCATAATTGATTGTGAGTGATTCAAGATCCGCATTTCAATTCAACGCCATTGATGGTAGCATCACTGATGACGAAAATCTCAATCGGTAGGCAAACTTGCCAATCACATCTCTATGTGACTCTTGTTCATCTTTCGATGCGTGTTTTCCGAGCTCATGACTTTCATGCCTGAACGTCAAGACAACCAAGTGATCTCGCTGCGAGGTCTCAACTCACCCGCCTCACACATCCCTAATCGTTCGTACCCATGTTAGCATGTGATACCCCGAAAAGTTAGGTGCCGTGACGGTGCTACACTTGGGAGAACATTAACTACTTGATATTTTTGTGAGAGATCACCCTAATAAAAGCGACTACCGCGCAATCAAGAAGGGTGCAACATAAGGGATAAACATCTCAGGCAATTCATAATAGCATGATATGGTATAGCCCTTTCTGACGGAGAAGTCTTGTATTCCTTCGTCTTCGGCATTCACGTCGGTGATCACCTTCGCGAAGATTGCCACCACCTTGTCGATGCAGCAGATAATATTGCTATCTCTATAGCTAATAAAATAATGCATTACACAAGGTTGACACACAGGTCATTTAAAGTGCAATCATATGGCTCCAGCCATCATGCCGAATCATGACACGGAGGTCATGTTAATCAATTTACATTATATAGTCATCTCATACATAATCAAATTATTATGAGCACCGCTATACCACATCACATGCACATGTAAACCCTCCTGCAAAACCAAGTTAGACGCCTCTAATTGGTTCATGCAAAAACTTGTTTTACGTGGCTTCTAAGGTTTCGAAACAAACCGAAGCTACCAACGTCCATCATCAAGTATGATAATTCAAGTCGCTAGATTAACTTTCCAGGGTGTATGAAAACCGAGATAATAAAATCTCGAGCCCCATACTAAACTTCGTCATACGCATGACCCCCGTGCAGATCATATCTGCATTGCCCTTTTGTCTGCGAAATTTCATCTTTCCTTTTAACTACGGTGGAATTCAATGAACTGTTAGCACTTCGTTGATCAATCAGGATCGCGGATTGCCAGAACTTTGAAACTCCACCATGCTGTTATCAAGATCAGAAATATGCAAATTCCAGGGAAGCAACAAGAATATCGGGTAACAGATTTCATCTGCTACCCGCACAAATAATTTTCAGTAATAGAACTCATCTACTACCTAATTATATTGTGCAACACCCATACATCACTATGTATTCTAGATCGCAACCTGCATCTACGCATAGCACGGCTCATGATGCCACTGTAGGGTAACGCAGCAGAAAACAAAAAATTTCCGACCTACGCACCAGCCCAGGACCACTATGGAGACTGCATACAAGGTTTGATCATTTCGTTACCGACTCGTAGCGCAGCGGAAGTAGAGTCGATGACGATCGGCGGTGCAGATCCCCGCAGCTAGGATTTACAACCTCCCAACCGCGAGGATGTATACCCTCGTCTTCCCTTCGGACAGCCCTCCGGGAGGCGGTCGAACAGTCCCCCGGACGGTGTCGCGGACAGCCCTTCGGGAGGACCTTCGAAACTCGAACGGTCACTCGGACAGCCCTTCAGGAGGACTCACAGAACTCGGACCGTCACTTGGACAGCCCTTCGGGAGGCACTCTCGAACAGCCCCTCGGGCACTAAGATCGAAACTACGACCTCTCTACAGAGTTGCACACATACGGTGTCATCTATCCGGCAGGGCTTCGCCGTCCAGAACTAGTTCCCACCGGAACCCAGACAGCCTTTCGGCTCTACGAAACTCTTTTCGTGGGAGGGAGAGAGAAGCCAGATCATTGCAATGGCATGTATGTGAGAAGGGATGAGTGTGGAGGGCTGCCCCTCCACCTCTATTTATAGGATAGCCAAGGGGTAAAGATGTCATACAAAAAAAACCCAAAGTGCCCCCTGTTGGGGAACGCAGTAGAAAACAAAAATTTTCCGACCTACGCACCAGCCCAGGACCACTATGGAGACTGCATACAAGGTTTGATCATTTTCGTTACCGACTCGTAGCGCAGCGGAAGTAGAGTCGATGACGATCGTCGGTGCAGATCCCCGCAGCTAGGATTTACAATCTCCCAACCGCGAGGATGTACTCCCTCATCCGCCACTCGGACAGCCCTCCGGGAGGCGGTCGAACAGTCCCCCGGACGGTGTCGTGGACAGCCCTTCGGGAGGACTCACAGAACTCGGACCGTCACTCGGACAGCCCTTCGGGAGGACACTCGAACAGCCCCTCGGGCAAAAGGACGAAACTATGACCTCTCTACGGGGTTGCACACATACGGTGCCATCTATCCGGCAGGGCTTCGCCGTCCAGAACTAGTTCCCACCGGAACACAGACAGCCTTTCGGCACTACGAAACTATTTCGTGGGAGGGAGAGAGAATGCCAGATCATGCATGGCTTGTGTGAGAGAGTTGGACTGGAGTTGGAGAGCACCTCTCCTCCTCCTTATATAGTGGTGGAAGGGGTGGAGGGGGCTGAAAATTCAGCCCACTAAACATGGGGAAAACATGTTCCCACAAAACAAGGAGAACATGTTCCCACCAAACAAGGGAAAAACATGTTCCCTTGTCCATGGTGTTCCCCCATGGGGCCCCACCTTCCTCCCAACACTCTCCACCATTTGTGGGGGCTGCCCCCCACCATGGGCCCCCCCACCCAACATTTTGTCCAGCCACAAGGGGGCTGCTCCCAAAGGGGCCCCCCCCAAAAACAGCCCAAAAACAGCCCCCACGATCCGTGGGATCTTGTCCCCTCACGCTGGGACAAGATGTTTTCCGCGACTATTATTTCTGAAAAATTCCAGAAGGTCCCAGAACATTTCCGGCACCCTCTAAAATTATCTGGACGCGCTCTGGAACATTTCCAGTATGGTGGTTTAATTTAAAACCATCTTTGTTTACCCGGTAAACAACTCCGGCAGCTCTGAAACTTTTTTTTCGGTTTTTTCTCCAGAAAAATTCCAGAAATTACCAGACCAATCTGGCAACCTCCAAAACATTCCCGGTGCTTGCCGAAACCTTTCTGGATCAATGGTTTTATCCGAAACAACTTTTCGGTTTTACCGAAACTTTTTCAGTGTTCTCTCTCCGGAACTCTTCCGTTGTCTCCGAAACTTTTCGGTGATTTTCTCTCAGACTCCCTGTCTAGTATTCAGCAGATAGATGACCCTTAAGCGTGTGACCCTATAGGTTCGGTGAAGTATAGACATGACACGGAACACCTTCCGATCAATGATCAACATCGGAGCCGTGGACACCCATATTGACCCCTATACCCACACGAATGAATATTCGAGTGAACCTCCAGTTGCCGTGTGCTATTCCTGTTGCTTCACGATATGTTACAAATACCCGAGGTTAGACATGTAGGCATTTCCGTGGATCAACAACTTGTCCACTATGCTAGTTACCTCGTTACCGGTATTGTTCTCTTTTCTCGTTACCGTGTTCCGGCATCCCCGTGATCAAATCACAAAGTGTCTGGCCAGACGATGATGGATACCGTAACACCGAGAGGGCCCAGAGATATCTCTCCATCATCGGAGGAGCAAATCCCAATCTCGAGCTATCAAGTTACTTGACACACTTTTCCATGAACCCGTAAGCCGCCGTAATAGCCACCCATTTACGGATGACGTTTAACAAACCCCAAAGTTCATGAATCAAGCATGAAGAAACTCGATACTCTCATGGTCTGAGGAATTATGCAAACGTTAACCATCTCTGTGTTATTAACCATTAACTTGTGATGAATGTAACTCATAGCATAACATCAATTTGGGTCGATTCAACACAAATGTTCTTCTAACACTGTGCCCTCAAAATTGCTGGCATAGACATGCCCATGATCAGGAAAACAGAACCATCATGCAATACTTGAGCTAGTCTTAGAGGCCAGACTAGGAATACATATTACCGTTTATTATTCCACACGTGCATATGAGTCTTCCTCCGAGCCTCGTTTTATTTGCAGACTCGAGAACCATAGCAGTTATAGCATGGAACATAAGCCTAATTATGAACAGGGAGATAATCAATAACATTTATTATTGCCTCTAGGGCATATCTCCTACAGACTCCCACTTGCACTAGAGTCAATAATCTAGTTAATGCTAATGCACTTTACACCTGTGGCACACCGGTGTAAATATGCTTCGCTTGTGGTATAGCCTGAATGTTCAACGGATCTGACGACTTCAGCTCCGTGTGTATCTTTGCATATCCTCGCGTTTTCACGCTTTCACAAAAGTCATATTTTGTGTGGACTTGGCTTGATATGTATGCGAATCACAGGTCGAACCTGGATTCCTCAGACTGAGTTATGGAGCAACTACTTGCAGTAGTGTCCCATTGACAAAAGCCATCTTGGAACCATACTAAGTTCATGAATGAACTATATGATTCAACATCTTCTTTGTCGCTTTAAAAGCGGCAACATACTTTGCCTCTGTTATAGAATTCGCCACAGTAACTTGTTTGAACAAATTCCAACTAACTGTGCCACCATATTGTGTGTTACACAAAACCGTCAATTTAAATCAAAAATCGCATGGAGAAATGATGAAGACTGTATCGATGTAACCTTTTACAACGAACTCTTCATGATATCTACTGGCGAGAAAACTTGTCATCAGTGCTACTATAGTACTCAATGACCCTTTTTCACTGTTGTCCCTTCATCAATACTTTTGATCACTTTGGTATCTATACTCGCAACAACTTTGGGAGTATTGGACATATCTGGTTGTTATACATACCATGGAATACATGATTAATCCAAACACAAGAGTGTGTGGAATCCCCATCATGTATTTTGCTCATCTGTGTTTTTGGGACACCGAGTCTTGCAAAAACTCTTTCCATGTGACTTCGGCAAGAATCACTCCTTGGCGTTTTAAATGCTAAAAAGTTTTAGCATCTTGTCAATATGTATTTATTGCTTAGCCCCATTAGGTAAATCTATCTTCATAGATCATCATGCCTAATATTAAGGCTATTTAGCCCAAGCACTTCATCGAAAAACTATTTTCAAATGAAGTCCTAATTCGTGTCAAGAATTTTATTTCCAATTAACAATGTGTCAAGCACACAAGGTTTTTAGAAATGTTATTAGGCTCCCACTTACTTTCTTGAATTACAAGCATCTTCGTTATCCATTGATGAAGTCAAAACTCCTTTGACCATTTCATCAAAACACAAAGATTCCAACTCCACTTTGCTCTCTTCTGTCCATCGCTGGAACTCTGAAGTTTGCACCCTTTCTAGCATCCTCTGGATTGACAAAATACCTTGGACTATAACACATGCAGGTCCTTGGTTTCATTTCCATCAGATGGAAATCCTTTTGTCATCCATTGTTTTATATCTCATGATATGAAATATGTATTAATTGCTAGTTCAACCCGAACCGAATTTAAGCATCGCTACGATGAAGCAACCTCATCGTAGTCAACTCCTTGAACTTGTATATTGCAACAAGTCGAGCTTTATGGATAAAACATTTTTATTCATATCAGTTGTAGTTCCATAAATATTCGTCAGACTCTAAGTCTTCCGAAAGGTGTATCAAGGTTTTAATCTTGAATCACTTATATGGAAACTATCTCGGATTGTATTGGCATTTAGCCAATTCCGGAGTTAGGGCCCATCAACGCTTCCTTGTGTATCGTAGGTATACTGTTGTCTAACAACAATATCTCGTTTGCGCACCTGAGAGGTTTGCACGAGCCTTGCCTACGTGGTTCAGCTGCAAGTTCGACCGAAGTCCATACATTTTATTGTAGAGACTTCCGTATCAGTCGCAGTAGGAAACTCCGGAATTACTTCCAAGGTCTCTTTCCTTTGATCTGATGGCAAAGATACTGTTTATCTCGTCGAGTTGCACTATTCTCCCACTCACCTTTTTCAAAGAACCATTTTCTTCAAAAAGCATACCATTTTGTGGCAAAAACTTTTGCCTCGGTATAGTGGTGGGGGAATACCCAATGACTTGGGATAACCTACAAAGTAGCACTTGTCTGATTTGGAATAGGTTTGTAACCTTTTACACAAGCCCCATATTCCAAATGTTAAGAAAAGATATAACATGGTTGGGCGTACCATACCATGGTGTCATTTCAACAGACCTGATGGAGCTCTTTTCAGTGTAAAAGCCGCAGTCTCTAAAGCATCACCTTTTAAAAGGGATAATGGCAAATTTATTTATGTCATCTTTGATCTTACCATGTCATAAATGGTTCGATTACATCTTCACGGACTTTCCACTTGCAGTGGTGTTCCGGGAGGTGCAAGTTATGAAACCCCTTTCACAACGCATCAGACATTCGCTAAACTTGTAACTCAAATATTTCTTTCTGCAATCGAATTGTAGAAACATAATTTTCTTGTTACAATAACTTCTACTTCATTTTGAAAACCTTTCAAATGATTTCAAAAGATCCAGACTTACGTCTCATCAAGTAAATATCCATATATCTACTTGAGTCATTTCTGAAAATAGATAAATCCACTACTTGCAACAACATTTATCGGACTACATACATCAAAATGTATGATCACCAATAAGTTCTTTGCTCGTTCCTTATGGCCTGTGAACGGTATTTCAGTCACTTCACTTTTCGGAGGAAAGTTGCAAGTGTCAGATGATTCAAAATCAAATGACTTCAAAATCCATCATAATGGAATTTATCCATGCGGGTTTCTCCAATGTGACCAAATGCAGTGCCACACTTGTGTGGTATTCTTTTAGTCTTGCGACATTTAGCGTCAGTGTTATGGATGTATCATATTACCATCAATATTCATAACATACGTCCCATCGATGATGGAAGTATGGCCCTCATGTTATTCATAATACTGAACAGCAATTGTTCTTCTATGAACAACCCTTTTGCAACAAACATTGTGCAATGGGCTAGAGTGTGTAAAACTCTAAAATGAATTATCAAAGTTAATACTGAGGTAATGTATTATTATCAATATTCATAACATACATCTCATTCATAATGAAAGTATGGCCCTTATGTTATTCATAACACCGAACATCAAAAGTTCTCTTATGAACAATCTTCTTGCAAGATAACTTATGCAATGGGCTAGAGTGTGTAAAACTCTAATTGAATTAGGAAAATAAACACAGACGGTAATACACCGATGGAAGGTACAGTAACATTTACTATGTTTCCTGTGTATACCTAAACCTCATTCCTGGCTAGTCTTTCAGGCCATAGTAGTTCTTACATCGAGTTGCAACAGAATGCAATCGAGCGGGTATCTTTGTGATTAACTCACAATACCCAAGAATCAGTGATTAACAATTTAATCATAATTCCCAAGAACTATATCTTTGACCAGCCTTCTATACATCAAAAACTTGTATGACATTCATACATGAGCTGGATATTCCAGTCTTCTTTCTCATTGCCTTTATACTTCTAACAGTTTAATTTTTAGTATTTCTCCTACTCTCAGAAGAAGCACACAACTTAAGAGTGGCGTTAGCCCCGGACTTCCTAGGCGTGAAAGTCTTACTAACACCCTTCGGACACTTTCTTTCTCTTTAAGTTGTTGTTTTATTCACCTTTCATCATATGATAGGCGTTCTTCTGGATCCCTCTCTTATCAGTCTAATGCATAGTAAACTCCTTTACTAATAGTTTGCAAACAAACATTGCTTTGGATATCTCATATCTTTTAGCCTTTGTTTGTCTCTGAAAATAATTTTCAGATTCCATGAATATCACATAACTATCCAAACTTTCGAAGTTTGTGTCTCATGGAAACAAACATATTGCGCTTGACTGAAATGGAATTCTAGCTTTTGGATCAACGGACGAGAGTCACATGATCCATAGCATAAGCGAGAGAATACCGAAAGTATGCGATAGGACAAAGTCCTTCTCGGCACTCTTGAGGACAATCCTCACATTACGTTACCAACCGTAAAGTTTTAACCAGATATTTAACAGCTATTCAATTTTAATAGGGAAGGTGGAAATGCGAGCCATTATTCTACAACTATTATGCAAAACACACTTAGACAGTGTTCAAAATTAATTGCACTGAGAATTAAACAAGTTAATTCAACAGTGCGCTCCCACTCAAATCAATATCTCTCATAATTGATTGTGAGTGATTCAAGATCCGCATTTCAATTCAACGCCATTGATGGTAGCATCACTGATGACGAAAATCTCAATCGGTAGGCAAACTTGCCAATCACATCTCTATGTGACTCTTGTTCATCTTTCGATGCGTGTGTTCCGAGCTCATGACTTTCATGCCTGAACGTCAAGACAACCAAGTGATCTCGCTGCGAGGTCTCAACTCACCCGCCTCACACATCCCTAATCGTTCGTACCCATGTTAGCATGTGATACCCCGAAAAGTTAGGTGCCGTGACGGTGCTACACTTGGGAGAACACTAACTACTTGATATTTTTGTGAGAGATCACCCTAATAAAAGGCGACTACCGCGCAATCAAAAAGGGTGCATCATAAGGGATAAACATCTCAGGCAATTCATAATAGCATGATATGGTATAGCCCTTTCTGACGGAGAAGTCTTTCATTCCTTCGTCTTCGGCATTCGCGTCGGTGTTCACCATTGCGAAGATTGCCACCACCTTGTCGATGCACCAGATAATATTGCTATCTCTATAGCTAATAAAATAATGCATTACTTAAGGTTGACACGCAGGTCAATAAAGTGACAATCATATGGCTCCAGCCATCATGCCGAATCATGACACGCAGGTCATGTTAATCAATTTACATTATATAGTCATCTCATACATAATCAAATTATTATGAGCACTGCTATACCACATCATATGCACATGCAAACCCTCCTGCAAAACCAAGTTAGACGTCTCTAATCGGTTCATGCAAAAACTTGTTTTACGTGGCTTCTAAGGTTTCGAAACAAACCAAAGCTACCAACGTCCATCATCAAGTATGACAATCCAAGTCGCTAGATTAACAATGCGGGGTGTATGAAGCACGAGATAATAAAATCTCGAACCCCATACTAAACTTCGTCATACGCATGACCCCCGTGCAGATCATATCTGCATTGCCCTTTCGTCTGCGAAACATCCATCTTTCTTTAACTAAAGTGGAACCCAAAGAACTGTTAGCACTTCGTTGATCTGTCAATCAGCATACTCAGGAGCAGCATGAAAGGATCGCGGATTGCCAGAACTTTGTGAGATTCCACAATGCTGTCAAGATCAGGACTACGCAAATTCAAGGGAAGCAACAAGAACATCGGGTAACAGATTTCATCTGCTACCCGCACAAATAATTTTCAGTAATAGAACTCATCTACTACCTAATTATATTGTGCAACACCCATACATCTCTATGTATTCTAGATCGCAACCTGCATCTACGCATAGCACGGCTCATGATGCCACTGTTGGGGAACGCAGTACAAAACAAAAATTTTCCGACCTACGCACCAGCCCAGGACCCAAAGTTCATGAAGCAAGCATGAAGAAACTCGATACTCTCATGGTCTAAGGAATCATGCAAACATTAACCATCTCTGTGTTATTAACCATTAAATTGTGACGAAAGAATCTCATAGCATAACATCAATCGGGTCGATTCAACACAAATGTTCTTCTAACACTGTGCCCTCAAAGTTGCTGGCATAGACATGCCCATGATCAGGAAAACAGAACCATCATGCATTAATTGAGCTAGTCTTAGAGGCCAGACTAGGAATACATTTTACCGTTTATTATCCCACACGTGCATATGAGTCTTCCTCCGAGCCTCGTTTTATTTGCAGACTCGAGAATCATTGCAGTTATAGCATGGAACATAAACCTAATTATGAACAGGGAGATAATCAATAACATTTATTATTGCCTCTAGGGCATATCTCCTACAGATCTTCCCGCCAGGCTTCTTTACTGCGATGACACATCTCATTTTGCACCTCGCGAACGAGGTATTGTTGGGGGGGCCTGTGCAGAATCGTTGGCAGTACGGCCCTGAGAGACGGAACAAGCCTCTGAGACAGAATGTGGAAACAAAGCTAAGATTGAAGCTTCCATAGCTAAGGCAGTTATCCTAGAGGAGGTGGCGGACCTCAGGACAGCGTACTATCCGGACCATGTTCCCACGCTGCACAATAGGGTGTCTCGATACAATACAGAAGAACCCAAGTATAAACCCAAGCTGCCTCTATTTAGCGGGCAAGGTGGCAGGGCTGGATGCCCGACACCTTATATCATGCCACGAGAGGAGTGGGAGGATGTCATGTTCTATATCTTGCACAACATCATGGATGTTGAGGATGAGTGGATGAGGTAATACCTTTGCACCATTCTTTTAGTCAATTCGTTATGTTCACTTTGCCTCGTTCTAATACTGCTTTTCTTATTTTAGACGATTCGTTGATGAAGAGTGGACGGGAATGCTGCCTCCTACTGAAGCGGGGGCACTTGCTCTTCTCCGAAAGGGTGCCGATGGAAGGAAATTTTTTGTTGTGTGGTTCATGGAGAAAGTGAATTTTCACACTTCCCTATTACCTAGTGCACCCTACAATTCCAATTAAACTAATGCACCCTATAATTTCAATTAAACTTCTAGGGAAAAGATCCGAACACATAAATGGATGAAGAATTGAGATGGGTTTCCATCGGTTTTAACAGTCGGGTCATGACATGCGAAAAGTATGATGTGAATGGGTATCGCTTCCATACAGAGGAGCACCAGAACAGTCGGCCTGATCCCAAAACTATAAATACCGGAGTCTTCACCGAAGGAGATAATAAAGTACGGTACTACGGAAGGGTAGGAAAAATATACGAGCTTACATTCAAACGTGGCCGCGAACCCCTAAGTCTCACTGTGTTCAAATGCCGATGGTTCGACCCCAAAAAGGGTCTGAGACATACGCCTTCTGTTGGTTTAGTTGAAGTTAAACCATCAACCATCTATGCCGGAGCTGATCTCTTTATCGCAGTTACCCAGGCCACACAAGTATATTATCTGCCTTACAGCAGAAAGAGTACCTACAGGGTTGGGAAGTTGTGTTCAAGGTGTCGCCACATGGTAAGCTACCGGACCCGAACGATGATGATTACTACAACATAAACCCATGACATACGAGGGAGTGTTCTTTCAAGAGCAACATGATGACGTGGTCCGAAACAAGGACGATGATGACTTGGGTTATGTTGACCTGGACCCAAACAATGACGATGCACGGAATGATGGTCAGGCAATTGTGAATCAAAGAGACATAATTATGCTTGAAAAGTTAAATGAAGACGCTGATGATGAGAAAGGGCCTCCACCTCCATCAGACAACGAAGAAGATATGCGTGATAGTGATGATGAGACCGGTCGACAAATAGATTACAATAGTGATGATTCATATGGGTTCTAGAAAATGTAAGTTCTTTTAATGATGATTGAGGTAGATTACAATAGTATGCTTAATGTGCTCTTCTGTTATTAATGTTCTTTTCTGTATGCTTAATGTGCTCTTCTGTTATTAATGTTCTTTTCTGTATGCTTGTTTATTTGATATCCTTACTAATTGTTTATTCTCTTCTCAATGCAGGTTTGCTAATCATGGGCCAATCCAGCGGCGCGGGTTTCCTAAGAAAATTCAAAGGACTTAGTCGGAGTGGACGAGCCCACAAGGTTCTCCCCCGACTACTTGAGGATGACACCTCACAAGGAGGTCGAGGGGTCGGCGGAGGAGCCCCTAGAGAAGGAGGGGGTGGGGGGAGAGCCCCTAGAGGAGGAGGGGTGGGGGGAGAGGCAGCCGTGTCAAAAAACTCCGGGCCGTGTCCGACACAGGGGGGTCTTCTTCGATGCCCTCCTATACTGAGCCACCTTCTGAGTCTGAGGAGAAGGAGGAGGTTTGTGAGGAGGAGGTTCACGAGGAGGAGAAGTGCGAGGAGGAGGAGGGAGAGGAGGAGGGTGGTGGAGGGGAGGGTGACGCCGAGTTGTGGGGTGACTTGCCGTCGGGTGGTTCGAAGGGGTGGTTGCGTGGTATTGCAGAACTACCTACACCACCTTCTATCGAGGCAAACAAGTGGCTCATTGAACCCGCGGGGATAGAGTAAGTGCCTCTCAATCATATTTTGAACACATGCCAACATTTTTTATTGTACACATGCTAATTCTTTGATTCTTTTGCAGGAACCGGATCCTTCACCGAAAGGGCCGTAAACCAACGGCATTATCACTGTCCTGTTGAAGGAGTTTTGGCCAAGCCTATTCTGCCAGCGGCCAGACAGGGACCCAGAGCTGTGGGTTTTGGCCACGAGCTGGGCCAACTATGAGGCTGCCAGCCTCGCGGAGTACGGGACGGCCGCTAAGGCCGTGATCACCAAATTTTGGGTAAGTTCTCTTCAGAATCACTTATCTTGATTTTCGTTCATAGTTTATCATCGAATCACTCAACTCATGCCTTGTTTGCTTCTGGTTTTATGCATGATTGCAGCAATTCTATAGAGTTCTTGACGAGCACAAGGCCAGAGTCGACGTGGTCTTGCTGGCGGCTGCGAAGAAGAAAGCTCGTCAGTTGCAGTACGAGGTGCGCTGGGTTGCCGTCTCGCACTACTACCACTCCTACCTTCCTTAAAAGATGAGCAAAAGTGAAGCGCAGAAGCAATGACTTACCTTGAACAGGGAGCAGTACATGAAGGTAAGTATTAGAGACCTTTCATTCCAACATATAAGCAGTCAATTTCATTGTTTCGTGCTGACATGCCATGCTTCCATTATTTAGGTTATTCCTCCTTGGTGCTTTGGAAAGGATGAGGGATGGACGAGTTTGGTGGATAGGTGGCTCGGCGACGATGCAGAGTTTGCTGCCAAGAGCAGCAAGAACCGGGCTAACCGTGGAAAAGACGGAACACACGACCAAGGAAACA
Organism: Thinopyrum elongatum; assembly: GCA_011799875.1. NCBI lineage: Eukaryota > Viridiplantae > Streptophyta > Magnoliopsida > Poales > Poaceae > Thinopyrum > Thinopyrum elongatum. The sequence goes on from CM022299.1 coordinate 606,539,283, forward strand.
GGAACCACTGGGGCTTCAAGGCCATGAAGGTATATCTATATGCATGATGCATTTTTTTTCTTCTTTTTACCGTCATGTTCTTATGTATGGCTAACTTCTGTTTGACGTTGCAGGAGGACAAGTTGAAGAGGCCGCTCTCAGACATGGAGTCGTGGAAGATGACTCGTGAGTGGAGTGATCGCAAGGAAGGCGAGAGCGAGTACTATGGCAATACCGAGGAGCACCTGGAGTCTTACAAGGAGCTGTTTGAGAGGTTGCATCCACCTGGTCCGGATGCTCCTGACGTCGTCCAGTCTCAGATTGACGACACGGCGGTGGTGGCCATCCAGCCGAAGTCCCATGGCCGCTACCCGTGTTTCGATGGCTTGATCACTCCTTCTGTCTCGTACACACGGCTTCGAGCTACCGACCTGAGCCCGTTAGAGAGTACGGGACGTTCGCAGCCTAGCTTAGCCCACCAGCATGCTGTAAGTACTTCCCCCTTATTTTCTTTCTTTCTCACTTTCTCAGTTTATTTTCAGCATTGCCCACTTAGAAACAACCTAAATTTTGTAGGCATATAAGGCCTTTGTCGAGCTTAGGAATCTCGAGGTGCCGGATTACTTGCAACGAGTGAAGGCAAACGAGGATTACAACCGTCAGATGATGGTGGTTAGTTTCGCCCTCTTAGAACCAAGCTAAAATTTGCACTTTCATTTCTTCTGACCTTCTAGTTTGCTTGGTTAACTAACATCCAGGCTATGTTGGCATCTTGGACTAACCGCACGGATCCACCACAAATGGGACCCGCACCACCACCTGCTGGAGAACCCCCACACGTGCCCACGTTCGATGAATGGGTGGCACTAGGCAGTCAGACTCCGGTTAGTACATTTGCCTAACTATTGACAAACTAGTTCTCATTCATTCAACACTATCATATCAGATTTACCCTTACAATCTCTTTTCAAACATGTAGGGGACCGGTGGCTCGACTCCTGCTTCAGAGAGCCCAGTCACTCCGATCTAGCAAAGCGGTGCTGGTCTTGGCGGTGCTCACGGCGATGGTCCTAGTCTTGGCTGATGATGTGTTCCATGTCTTGCAATACTTTCCATGTTCCGTACTTCTTAGTGCTCTTTAGATGACGATGATGATGTTCCATGTCTTGCAATACTTATGTTCATGAAGTTTCGACCATGATGATGTTGATGATCTTTAGATGATGATGATGATCTTGAGTATCTTTAGATGATGATCTTGATGATGATCTTGAGTATCTTTAGATGATGATCTTGAGTATCTTTAGATGATGATCTGTCTTATTTCTATCTATATATGGTCTGTGTCATATTTTGTGAATTTAAATGCTGTCAAATTGAATGAAAAATGAGAAAACAGACCAAAAAAAAAACAGAACAGATCTATGCCGACGGCCTGGCCGTCGGCATAGCCATGTCCAGGAGAAACCAGGGAGCGACACGTGGCATGGGTATGCTGACAGCCTGGCCATCGGCATAGATCTTATATGTGCCACATGGCCGTCGCTGGTTGGTTAGTGGGGATGACGGCGCCGTCTGGTGATTTTCCCTGCCGACGGTGTAACTATGCCGATGGCCGTACGGAAGCCGTCGGCATAGATGCCTATGCCGACGGTTTGACAGGACGACGCTGACGATATCTACGCCGACGGGTGTATCCCGACGGTGGCCGTCGGCATAGACCTATACCAACGACAAAGGGCCTATGCCGATGGCCCTCGGCCGTCGGCATAGAGGGTTAGTCCGGTAGTGTGTATAGACTACAATTTTTTTTTTAACCGTGAGACAAGGTTTTGCATTGGTTATCCGTTCATGTAGTTGAATGATTTAGTTACATCCGAATTGCTTTCAGAATTTGCTTTATGGAAACTTCTGATTGAAATTGAATTTATTCATAGCTCGCGCCAATTTTCTTTGCTTGATTAGAATCCTGGCTCTGTCGCAAAGGGCTGGTGGGTCGTCCAGCTAGTAATTGTAACGTCAGGCTGTTTTGAGGTTGCCAAATCCATTTAGGAGTCAAAAGATGGAGTTTCCATTAAGATTACAGCAGATTAGTCATCAGCCCTGCTACACATGGCGAATAATTCTATATAACACATACTAGTCAATATATGAATGATTCTAGATTTAAGCCCTGCTACCACATGGTGAATGATTCTATATAACACATACTAGTCATTATATGAACAAGTATAAATTTAATTGGGTATTTCAATAAATTTAAGTTTGATAGGGTGTATATTTTCAAGTTTACATTATTAAAAGCATAGATTGTATTTCTCTAATTATTTATGGAACTTTACACCTATGCTAATTGAGATTTGTATTTTTTTTTCAATGTGCTGTAGATGTACATATGCCATTCAATTTGTATGGTCACTAAATTTGAATTGACCTGAGAAAATTCATTGCAGATTGGTTTGTAGATAAACATTTGAGTTGCTATGGGTTAATTGGACACATGTACTTACCTGATATCATATACAGTGCAGGGACAAAATACTGGTGCCTACTTGTATTTTTGCATTAAATCATAGTTTAAGTTGATATGTGCTTGCACGGGAACTTTATCAACTAAATTAGCTATAAAAGTTGCAATGCATCTTTAAAATATAATGAAGGAAATCCATTAATTGTGCACCCGTTGAAGTAATGTAGAGAATCAGACTCTGGGATTAACTTGCCACTTAGTGAAAGATGGGGACCATGTTCTTTTGACTGCAGACGCGCTTAGAGCCCAAACAAGATTCTAGTCTCGCCCATTTGAGCCGCTGTTGGTCCTGGCGTCCAGCAGCCTACATGCACTTAAATGGAAACCGGAGAGCCGTCAACAACATAAGAGAAGTCACCGATGGCGTTAAATGGTGAGATGTAGATCTTTGTCACTGTTGTCCAAGGGGAGAATGGCATGCACGTTTAGTTTGTAGCTGAATGCAACACCATTGCTGTTCCGTAGTCCCAGGTCGGCATACCCCAACATATGTGCAATTTAATCCTTGCCACCTCCACGCTAAGATCTAACAGTCTATAATTTAAATGTTAAGCTCCGTGGAAGGTGACAGAGTTACAATGCTCTGTCACCTCGACGAGGCACGCATGTGGGCTCTGGCCGGAGCTAGAGGATTGGCGGCGTTTTCAGTATTTGAACCACCATAGGCGTCGGCAGATAGCTGGGGCTGAGCAGCCCCGTCTCGCCTGCTCACCTCGTAGGTTCATCCTCGCCTTATGGTATACGAGTCATGTGCCTGCCACCTTGTACCTTTCTGCTGGTCTACCTATCAATGAAATGATACGCAGCTTGCGTATTCATGAAAATAATAATAATTTAAATGTTGATACCCATAGTTTAGCTGAGTAATTGGTTTCTTATGACATTGGTCATTATGTTTGGTTAAGATAGGTTGTAAGGTTGATGAGAAATGTCATTTTTCCTCTAGAAACAGGCTTTCGTTCCGCTTTATAAATAAAGCACCAACCAAAGAAGTACACGGCCGAATGATACAAGATGGTTAGGTAGCCCTCTTACAAAGCCAATCCTGAGATATCCGGCACACGCAGAACGCACGCGACTACGCTACCAGCAACGAACACCGGAAGAACTAAACACCTCCACGCTATGACCTAGCACACCTAAGCTCCACGACAACGCCCTCAAGAGGGAAGACGACACAGAGCGTCGCCACTGCCGAGTCCACACCGTACACATGCCTTCACCCGGAGCCCTGATACGAAGAGAAGAACCACAATGACGTATTCAAGAAGATCGCGACACCCTTGGGTGTCACCGTCGTCGGCGCCGAGGCACGGAGTTTTTGCTCGGCAACTCACCGTGCCACTATGAGGCCGTCAGGAGGAGCGCGACAATGATAGAACCCCAGATCCAGATCGGGACGCCACCCATCCATGGGAGGGGGCACGTCCGAGCTACCTTGCGCAGCACCTCCCGTTGCCCACACAACCCGGGAGTGGAGCCACCACCACCACAATGGTGTCCGCCAAAGAGCAACCATGCATGTGGACTGCCATCCGGAGCCGCCGCCCCGGCATCCCTATCGCTAGGTACCGTGTGCCGTACACATCACAACGCACTCAACCACGGTAGGAGGAGTGACGACAGTCCATCTAATCGTAGCCCGGCATCTGTCCCCAAGTCTGGGTAGCCGCCTCCACCGTAGGAGGCACCCACACCTGCGTCCCCAGCCAGTGCCAGGTGGACTAGGGGGGGGGGGGGGGGGGGACACGACTCCGAGACTGCCGACGGCCATCGGCGAGGGCCAGGCAAGCTCACACGGTGCCATGTCCGTTGTCACCGGCGCCGATCCGCTCACCGACACAATAGTAACACGACCACCCACTCCTAGGGAAAACCTTATACACAGAATCTTAGCAGCAGCGCGGGTTAGGAAGGGGCGCTACTGCTATTTAGCAGTAGCGCGTGCCCCAAACAGGCGCTATTGCTACCAACTTAGCAGTAGCGCGCCTCGGTAGAACCACACTGCTACTAAAATTGACCGACCGTTCCGGCCACCCTAGGTTTAGCAGTAGCGCGCCCACGTTAACCGCGTTACTGCTAAAGTAATAGCAGTAGCGCGCTTTTTTTGCAGGTCGCTACTGCTAATTTTGAACCTGGCCACATGGCGGCCCCCGCTTAGCAGTAGCGCGTTTGCTAGAAGCGCGCTGCTGCTATCTTATTAGTAGTAGCGCATTTTACGCCCAGCGCTACTGCTAAGCCGCAGCCATACCACCTTTTTCCTCCCCCCTCCCCCTGCCCCTCCCCCTCTTCCTCACTTTCCCCTAGCTCCCACCTCCTTTCTCCCTCACTTTGCTTCTTCCTCACTACTTCTCCCCCCCATTACTCTCCTTCTTCTACCTATCTTTCTCTCTCTTTATTACTCCTAGCTAACTACACCACCTCCATTAATGCATCTCCTTTCTCGTTTTCCTTCCCTCCCCACTAGTTGAACTTGTATCCTCCCAAACTAGCTAGCTAGGTAGATCTAGCATTTAGTGAAGTGACCTATGTACCTCCCTAACTAGATCTAGCCTTGTCAAGAAGAGCTCTGTACACTTTTGATCATTCCATAGGTGTGTGTGGCGACACCTATCGACATCATCATCACCGTGCTTGATCTCGAGATAGGTGATTAAAATTTTATGCTTTTGCAAGAATGGAAATATGTGTATGTGTGTGCGATATGACATAATCGGGCGATATGATGGAAATTGTGTGTGTGGCATGAGTTGACGCCGAATTGTGCTTGTGAGTTGCCTATGTTTTGCCGAAATGTCGATTTATTTCCGTTTCGGCGAATTCCGGGCAAACTCTATATGTCCTATTTTTAGGGAAGGTCATGCCAAATTTTTGTATGACTTTGATGCATGAATGCATTTTTATAATCAATTTGTTTATTATTACCGTGCAGGCGTTCATGATGGTCAGTGGAATGATGATGGACAGGTGGTTGCGGTCGGCGGTGCAGGACATGATAGAAAATAACCTGACAGAGGTTTTATGTCCGTGTCGAAGATGCAAAGGACGAGTTTGGCTCGACCCCTATGACGATGGTCGTGTGATGGCGCACCTGCTCATGACTGGTTTCATGGATGGCTATACTCGGTGGATAATTGAAGATGAGGATGATGATGTTGAGGACGCCGACGGGGCAGGCAATGGCGACATGGGGCAAGACGAAGAGATGATCGATAATGGCGGCAGAGAAGGAGCCGGACATGGCGGCGGGGAAGATGCTGGACATGGCGGCGGAGAAGGGGCCGGACATGGCGGAGGAGAAGGGGCCGGACATGGCGGCAGAGAAGGGGCCAGACATGGCGGCGGAGAAAACATGGACTCCACGCCGCAGAATTCGTCGGTACTAAGTTCAATCGTGCGGGACCCTCATGTTCAAGCACTGCTTCGCAAGGAGACGAGTACTGACAGAGCTGCTTCTAGAGAGGAGGCCAAGCTACAGCAACTGGTGATAGACACGAACACTCCATTGTATCATGGTTGCAATCCCGAGGTGACCCGCTTGAGTTTCACGCTCGAACTCCTGAAGACGAAGGCTAAAAACAAATGGACCGTCACTAGCCTCGATGAGCTTCTCAAGTACCTAAAGGATGTTCTTCCCGCGGGGAATCTATGTCCTACTACTGTGGATGAGACCAAGAAGATCGTGTGCTCTCTTGATCTGCCGCACGTTAGATACCATGCATGCATCAACGATTGCATAATATATCGGAAGGAGCACGCGGAAAAAACCAGCTGTCCGGTGTGCAATGCTTCTCGATACAAGAAGACCGGGAAGAAATCTACCCAGAAAGTTGTATGGTACTTACCGATCACTCCCCGTCTCTAGCGGTATTTCATAGATCCCAAGGAAGCAAAGCTCATGCGCTGGCACGCAGAGAGGAAGAAGCCCGACGATGGAGATGATCCGAAGCTGAGACACGTCGTGGATGGAAGCCAGTGGAGAGCGTTCAACTGTGAATATCGGTATTTCGCATGTGATGCAAGGAACGTCGTGCTTGGCGCATTTACCGATGGCATGAATCCGTTTGGCAACCAGAACACCAACCATAGCACATGGCCCGTGTTTGTATGGATGTACAACATCACCCCCGGGTGTGCATGAAGTCGAAGAATATACACATGAGCATGCTGATTCAAGGGCCAAAATAACCGGGAAATAATATTAATCTGTATCTTGGGCTACTTCAAGAGGAGTTAGACACGTGATGGAAAACACCGGCGCTGACATGGGACGCCAGCAAAGGCGAGTATTTCTATATGAGAGTCGCGTTGATCACGACGGTGCACGACTATCTCGGTTACGGATATGTCGCAGGCCAGGTGTGCCATGGATATTGCGGATGCACGCAGTGCATGGATGATACGATGTCTCAGCAGCTAACATCAAGGAAAGATGGCGGGTCTGGAAAAATCGTGTACATGAGACATCGAAGATGGCTCGAGAAGGACGACCCATGGAGAAACCGTGGAGATCTATTCAATGGTGAGGCTGAGCATCGAGGACCTCCACGTAAGCGGAGCGGCGCCGAAATTGATGAGCTGTTGAAAAACTGGGAACAGTGCCCCGCGCCGGGAAAGACGATGAAAAAGGCGCTGGAGCCGCTGCTAAAGGTATCGAAGACGAGGTCTGTTTTCTGGGACTTGGAGTACTGGCACGAACTCGACACGCCTCATTGCCTTGATCAAATGCATATCTGTAAGAATGTCCTTGAGAGCTTGCTTGCGACACTGATGAACATGCCGGATAAGACCAAGGATAGGCCGAAGGCAAGAAAAGACTTATAAGATTTGGAGATTAGGGCAGATCTGCACATGCCGCCCCGTAAAAAGTCAGAGAAGACAGAGACGGAGACAGAGGCGCGGGAGAAGAAGGGCAAAAAAGTAAAGGAAGAGGATTATTGCCCCCCTTCTTGCTTCACCTTAAGTCCGGCTGAGATCGATCAATTCTTCAAGTGCCTTACCGGAATCAAAGTTAGTTCCGGTTACTGTGGCAAGATAAGCAGATATCTAGACACGAAGAAGAAAAGGTTCACCGGGATGAAGTCCCATGACTGTCATGTGATGATGGCGCAGATACTACCTGTTTCCCTTAGAGGGATAATGGACAAGCACGTCCATGACACGCTTATTGGTCTCTGCAACTTTTTCGACATCATCTCTCGAAAGTCGATCAGTGTGAAGCAGCTCCGAAGACTACAGGAAGAGTTCGTTGTCATACTAAATGAGCTTGAGATGTACTTTCCACCCGCGTTCTTTGACGTCATGGTGCATCTGTGTGTCCATATTGTGGACGACATAATAGACCTGGGGCCGTCATTCCTGCACAACACGATGCCGTTTGAGAGGATGAATGGGATCATCAAAGGATTCATTCGTAACATGTCCCGTCCGGATGGAAGCATCGTCCAGGGCTATCTGACACAAGAGTGCATCTCTTTCTGCGAGAATTTTCTATATGGCGCAGACCGGCCGCCTGGTGTTGGTTTGCCCGTTAACAAGCATGATGGGAGGCTCGAAGAAGAAGGTCACTCCAACGGTCGCAGGGAACTGCATGTGGCCTACTTAGATCGACGCAACGACTTTGACAGAGCAAACTTGGTAGTGCTACAACACCTACACCAGGTAGATCCTTTCGCGGCACTGCACAAAGAAACTATCGCAAAGAAGTATCGTGACCGGGGGTATGCAGGACGGACGCCGAAGTTACTAGAGAGCACAACTCCACTTTCCTGCATTGGTTCAAAGAGCATATTATTGCTAATCCCTCGAAGAGGGCTCTAAGGACGGATTGCTCATATATGCCTTAGCACATGTCCCCTCGCCCAACCTCGTCACCTATCAGGCATACAATATCAACGGATACACGTTCTACACGGAGGCCAAAGATATGGACAATGATGATCAGAACTCAGGGGTGACGATGGAATGCATGACCGGCAGCGACAACGGCGCAACTGAGAGATTTTACGGAAGGGTCGAGGAGATCTGGGAGCTTGACTACTCTGGACTGCACAACGCGACGATGTTCCGTATCAGATGGGCTAAGAATGTCGAAAGAGAAAACCGGTATTTCACTATCATGACTATACCCGACGCCAAGAGTGGTAACGTGAACGCTATCGCAAAAAACAAGCCATGGGTACACGCTAAGCACGTGACACAATGCTTCTTCATAACCGACCCGTGCAATCCCAGCCGTGTTTTCGTGAGGAGAGGCAAAAGGAACATTATTGGAATGGATGGAGTCGCCGCCAACGAGGAAGACTATGACTAGTACGGCAACCCAATGAGTGAAGATGACGATGAAGTATACGTCAAAAGAAGAATCAATACTACATTACCTAAGAAAAATCGTACTCCATGAAAAAGGAAAAGTCACAATGAGGGGCTCAATTATTCTTCAACGAACAAGAAGGGAAAGAAGCTCACTCAAAAACGAAAACATCGACGCTGAGGAACCGTTATTGGTCAAATGATGTAATATATATGTTCCTATTTTGTGTACACACTTAACCGTTATGCATGGGTCAAATGATGTAATATATATGTTGCTATTTTCTATACATACTTAACTGTCAAATGATGCAATATATATCGCCTTACTTATATACATTGTATCACCTTCCCTTTGTTCCTGCTCTCGAAAAAAGTGGGAAAAAAGAAAAGGAAAAGAAGAAAAGATTACCTTAAAGAAAAGAAAAGGAAAAGAAGAAAAGAAAAGGAATAGAAAAGAAGGAAAAGAAGAAAAAAAGGAAATGAAAAGAAAAACAAGAAAAGAAAAGAAAAAGAAGAAAAGAAAAGGAAGAAAAGAAAAGGAAAAGAAAAATATAAGAAACAAGCAGGAAAACTGCTATAGGTACTGGTTATTGCAGTAGCGCTTTTCTAAAAAAAAGCTATAGCTAGTCAAAATAGCAGTAGCGCCGTTTGGAGAAACGCGCTATAGCTACCTCTGATAGCAGTAGCGCTTCTCAGCGAAAAGCGCTGTAGCTAACTTAGCTATAGCGCGTTTTGAGGTAACGCGCTACTGCTATGTTGACTTAACCCGCCCCAGCGGGCTTCCCGCCTCTGTTTCTTCCCCCAAATCCCCACTTTCTCTTCTCCCCCTCGTCGCCGCTGGAGCCCGTGTCCTCGCCGCGCCCCCGACCTCGCCGGAGTCCTGCCCTCGCCCCCGACCCCGGCGCTCGCCCTCGACCCCCCGACCCCGGCGACCTCGCCCTCGCCCCCGACCCCGGCCCCGGCGCGCCACGCCTCCCTCCTCTGCTTCCTCCCCTCCCAACCTCGGCCGTCGTCGGGCCTGCCTCCTACCCCTGCACCCTCTGTAAGCCCCCCACCGCTCCTCCTCTCTCTACTAGCTAGGGTTCTTCGATTAATTTACTTAGGTTTTAGTTGGGACATTAGGTTAATTAGCTTATCTATTTAGTTATGAATTTAGCTAGGTATCAAACTAGTAGGTTAATTTGGCTATAAATTATGAACCATAGGTGCAATTTGAACCCTAGTTAGTATGAACCTTATTTAGGATTAACCCTAGTTAGTATGAACCCTAAGTTTCAAATTAGGACAGAAATTTAGGGTTAGGTGTTTTAGGTGTAGTTAAGAGAAAAAATAGAATTGATTATATAGGTTTCTTGCATTTTTTAGTTTAAGCAATTGTTGCTATTTAAAAAAATAGAATTAGTATGAACCCTAGTTAAAGCAATTTTTTTTAGTTTCAAATTTAGGAAGGCTGAATTTAGTTTCAAATATTGGGAAGAAAAATGACTTCTTGCATTTTTCTTCAAGTTCTATATTTTTCTTCCTTTTATATGCAAATTTGAAGTGGACATGTGATATGTGGACATGTGATTTGGACATGTGATGTTTTGGACATGTCATATTTGGAAAATGATGATTATGTGCAGGGTAAATGATCCGAGCGGCCTATGTTTCGCCGGAATGTTGATTCATTTTTGTTCCGGTGAATTTCAGGCTCTCGATATGTCCACTTTTTAGCAAAGGTCATGCCGAAATTTTCCGTGAATTTTGCCATGACTTGTGCTAGAAAGTAGGCATATCGAGTGCCGGGATTTGCTGGGAAACGGCATTCCGGCAAACATAGATATTTTTTGATGTCATTTCTCATTTTTTTATAGTTTTAGAATTAAACGAGGAGACTTAATCATAGGAAACAAGTCGAACAACGAAGAAACCGGGCCTTCTGACCAAGATGCAGACGAGATGGATTATGAGGGTGAACAACAGTACCTCGACTTTTTGTCTGCTAAGCACAGTCAAGGTTTGCAGGTCGGCCTCGATGATGGTACTGACGCTGACATCAACATCGACGGCGCCGGCACCGATGGCGGCGCCGAGACCGGCTGGGAAGGTACCGGCGGGGAAGATGGATGACGCCGACATCATTGTTTAGATGGATGATGATGTAGTTGCAAGTATTCGAGACTTGTATCGCTATTTTGGAGATGATGATGAGAGACCACTTTGTGTTGGATGATGATTATGATGATGACATGATTTGATGAGACTTTTTGTATGTATATACTATGATTACATTTGTATGTGTATTATGATGACATTTGTATGTGCTAAAGATTATTGTATAAAGCCTGTTCAAATACAAAACAAATATGCAGAAAAAAAAAATCAGAAACTAATAAAACTAGGAGCAGCGCGGCTTAACCCAAAGCGCTGCAGCTATTAGCAGCAGCGCGTTGCCGCGAAGCATGCTACTGCTACCGAAGTATAGCAGTAGCGCGGCTCAACACAAAGCGCTGCAGCTATTAGCAGTACCGCCTTGCTGCAGAGCACGCTACTGCTACCGAAGTATAGCAGTAGCATGGGCCAACACGCGCAACTGATACAGGTTAGCTGTAGCGCCGTATCAGTAGCGCGGGACCCCGCGCTAGTGATATACCTAAAACGCGCGCTACTGCTAGGGTTTTCCCTGGTAGTGACCGCCATCGAGGACCGCACCCGCAAGGAGAGCACGAGCACCACCCACGAGCACCTCCCGGGCCAAGCCCGACCTCTCCTACCCGAAGCACAAGCCACAATCCGCCCCGGGCCCCAACCTGGCCCGCCCGAGCACGAACCCTAGATCTGCACGTACAGCCGGCACACATCCAGGAGAAGGAGGTCGCCACCGCCACACCTCGCCACCTGCAGACCTGCAACTGCCACGATGTTGTAGCACCTCCAAGCGCGCACCACCGCCTAGCCCCAACCTATCCCCAATGCCTATCAGGGTTGAGCCCGCCATCACCAGCCACCACGCTCGAGATTGAGCCGTGGCAGCCAGCCAACGCCATCTAAGCCCGCGCCGCCTACCGGCTAAGGTGGTCGCCGTGGCCAGGCTCGCACCACCAACAGTGCCGTCCTCGGCCCTCGCCACGAGCAATGGCCGCCCTGCAGATTTGGCGCGTCATCCCCGCTGCCACAGTCGCCACCGTGCGCACCGCCGCCACCAACGCCCACTCATGCCCTCCTGCACCTCGCGGCCGCGCCAAGAAGGCCGCCCCACAGGCGCACGTGTCGCCCGCAGCCCCCATCGCCCGCGAGGCACCTCCTAGCCCGATCCAGATCAAAGGCAAGGGGAGCCACCCCAACAGGCATGCTCCACCACCAGAACGCCGCCCGACACACAAACCAGGCCCTACCGGCGCGGAGACCGCGCCTGAGAGCCGCCGAGCCGCTGCGCGAGGCTCCAGCGCTGCGTCCTGCCGTGGCCGCCTCGTCCCGCACCCGGGCCACCGCGCGAGGTGCCGAAAGAGCCCCGCCGCCGTCGGCGCCGGCCAAGCTTTGCCTGGCTGCGTCCTATGGCGGCGGCGAGGGAGGAGGAGCGGGGAGGAGGCGGTCTCTGGCGGCGGGGGCGTGGTCGCCCTCCCCGTCGCACGCGGGGCAACACAGGAGGGGAAGCGTTATTTATTTCAATGTCATTTTTCCTGCTGCAAAGAATGAATCATCCAATGTTATAGAAGTATGTGATGCCTCCTATCACTGCATGTGGCTTAGCCTTGCTGTCCCTAGAAAGTATTTGTACTAAACATACACGGACAGAGTCATGAACTGATAGGCCAGGAGAGATAGAGAAGTAACAAATGAGCAACTTAGGATTAGTTAAGTGGGGCTGGACGCATCTATAGAAGTGGGAGCCATCTGGACACGCACCCCTTGAGTGAGCTGAAGGAAAAGCACTAGGATGATCTACCCTGGGAGTTGTTGTTGCGATCTAGGCAACAATTTGAATTGTCGTGGTGCGAGCAGATGAATCGATAAGGGGTGAGTCATCAACGAGCCAAAATCAGAAGAAGCATAGAAGACATAGTGTGAAGATTAGGAGGAGATTGTTAGAGATAATCTTGAGTTAGAAGCTTGATGGCAACGTGAGTCCATAGTGCATGATAGTTGTGTCCGGCTTGTATGCCGTGTTAGCTAGATGTGTTGTAGTAGGTTTCTTGTAGGTATAGGCTTAGCTTAATTATGATCAAGGTTGCCTGTGATTAAGAGTCCTGGTAGTACTAGGAAGGTCATGTACGAGTCGGTTTCAAGAGCAAGTACGTGTATATGTGCACGAGGGGCTGCACCGAGTTGAGAAAGGAGAAAATAAAGAAGAAAATAGGGGCATCATGGGACAGGCGCACCAGAACAGCAACCACCACCGATGAAGAGACACGTAGCATGGAAGGGTCCAACCTGTAGACACGAACAATGACGAACGAAGTCCAGATCCACGTGGATCTACCTAAAACAAACGCCATCAAATCCCATGAGATTCGCCGGAGACAAATCTCCACACGCCCTCCGATGACGCTAGAAACACCATGGGACAGGGGCTAGGCGGGGAGAACCTTATTCCATCTTCAGAGAGTCACCGCCGTCTCGTCTCTCTAAGGACATAAACCCTAGCAAAACTCATAAAAGCATATAAAAGTAGAGCCCTCCCGCAGGCAAGGGTCGAGATCCACCACGCCTCCATGGCCCTAAGACCAGAACAGACAAGGTAGATCGGCGGCGGCGCCGACAGGAGGCACAAGAAAACCTAAGTGGTTGGGTTCCCTTGGGTATAGCGTAGGGTTACGCTATATATACAATCACATACATGTATAATACATAGTACCTCAACATGTTTGATTCTTTGAGTAATCTCAGTTTAAATTCAATGCCTGGAACACCAGAACTTTGAATGACCCTCCCGGCTAGACCGTCTGGTCACAAATTAGAGGGAGCACTCGTGTTATCCAAGTGGACGTCATTGTATTCGCTCAGTGAATAGAGGGAAGAGCCATAGAATTTGAGATGTTCCAGGTTGGGGATAGGAGAAGTCCCATCGCATATGACACCAAACTATTGTTTCTATGAACATTGAAATATACAGTTAAAAAATGCAGAAAATAATTTTAACGCTAACCAGATATACCTCGGCATCGATGCGAATGAGGCACATTGGAGTATCCTGTCTACTGGGGTCATAGGGATGGGGCATTGGGGATGAGCATCTCTGTCGGAAAGGCCCGCGTTCAGTCGGAGAGGCAGCGGCAAGGCGACGTCTAGGGCACATCAGTGCTATATTTGTGAGGTCGGCGGTGCAGAGGAAGCGTCAAGGGCAGGGCGATACTGCACCGACGTGGTCAGTGGTGCCGAGGAAGCATTTGGGGAAGGGCGCTGCCTCATCGGCGAGGTAAGCGGGGCTCATGAAGCGTCTGACTTAGGGCGCGCCAGCATCGACGAATCCGGGGGTGGTAAGATGGCGTCGGCGGGAATGTAAGCAAGATGAGTGTCAAACTTTCTTGGTGAACAATGAGACTAATGCCAACTAAAAAAATCAGATCAATATATTAAGTACTAGCTTAATTTGACATTTCTGTAGTAACTAATGTTTACCTTGCGCTTCGTCGTAACGTAACGTAGTTTAAGGTAGTTGAGGTGGACCCTAATTGGGGTGGAACTTCTGGAAAGCTTCTTTTAGGTAGAAAAGAAAAGGGTTGAACGTAGTTGAGCCCAACCCTGCCCGGACTGTACAACTAGACGAACACAATACAAACTCGGCCCTTAAGCCCAACCCTGCTAGGACTCTAACGTATGCAAACCTAGAATTCACCAAGCACTACCGTGTCCACCGCCTCTCGCCTCTGTACTCAGCGGCACTCTGCGGCGAGCAATGTCTTCGTCAGCGAAGCACGGGACGAGCACCTCGCCGTTGGTCACCGCCACCACCACCACCACCTCCTCTTACTCAATAGACCCAGCAGAAGCCGCGTCGTCCTCGTGGTACTTCCCACCCGAGCTGATCCCACTTATCGCGAGCCGGCTGACGACTCTACAGGATTTCTTTGCCCTCCGCGCCACCTGCCGCACCTACCGGGCTCTCCTCCCGCAGTCGCCGTTCAACCTCGCCTCCCAGGCTCCGCTCCTCCTCGTCCCCGAAAAGGCATCTTCCTCGGAAGCCCTCTTCTACGCACCACTCCGCCGGATCCTCCGCTTCCGCCTCCCCGGCACCGCCCTAGCCCAACATGACCCCAGCAACACCGAATTCGATTCATTCGGTTGTCGTGTTGCCATTGAAGACTTCGACGCCCAGGCCAGCTGCCACCGCGAGCTCCGCATCTGCCACCTCCTCACAGGCGAGCGAGCCCGCCTGCCCGATCCCCCGCATGGCTACCAAGGAGTCATTTTTCTGGCGACCTCGTCCTCACCTTCAATCAATACTACCACACCCTTCACTACGGCCGCATCGGGGACCATCACTGGCAAGCCACGCGATGTGACCAAGGCTACGTTCTTATTACTCTGATTTCGGTGAAAGGAACCGTCTATGCATTGGTTTCCCCAAATGAATGACTCGTTGTCGTGGAGCTTGATAATAGTTCGGTGGTACTGTCGTTTCTTGAAGATAAGTTGAGTGCAGAAATAGCTCCATATCCTTCAAGGCTTTGGCTCGCAGAGTGCCGCAGTGAGCTATTGCTCATTGCTTCTCAGTCCTATGGACCAGAGTACGTTGTTTTCCTGTGGCAATCCAGAGAGATGAAGTGGGTGAAGACTACAAGCCTTGGTGGTTGTAGCTTGTTCTTTAATATTCTTCAGTTTGCAGGTTGCCTTGGTCGGGATCATCCGGCAGTTCAAAGGAACTGCCTGTACTTCATTAGGTGCCGCGGGCATTGTATTGAGTATTCTTTGCTTGATGGATCTTTGCATCAACTCGTTGTCGAGTACCCAGGGCGAGCAACGAAGGACTGCGCACCATTTGCTTGGGTCCTTCCAAGCATTTGCTGATGCAGTACAATGGATATCAGAACTGTACATAAGCTCTCAAGGTAGATTTGCTGCAATGTTCTCTACTGACTTGTCACAATCGCTTATTTTTGCAGTTTCTGTTTGTTAATCAAAATATTCAATTGACCTTTAGCAACGTACATATGTATATCAACTTTTATGTGAATGTACATCATGGTCCCTTCAAATATTAGACAGTAATGTTCACTATGGGTGGTAAAGTTGTATACCTGCTCCCCAAAAAATGCTTGGGTCTCTATCTAACTTTTGTTGATGATCATTTCCACAAAGTTTCAGATATTTTAAAAATGTTTTGATATGTTTTCTTGCGTGGGTGCACCAGGGTGTGGTTCAGCCACTACTTTCCCCTTGAAAAAGTAGTGTTGTTTTTCGTGATGAGTAGAAATTTTCTGGCTGCTTTCACGCGAGTGATTGATGGCGTCGTGGCTAATTCGGCCCTTAACCAGTGACACATGTGTAGAGGTGGTTGGACAAAGATGTTTGGCAAGATGAGTACTAGTATCATCAGATTGTCTTAGGTTGTCAATTCTATTCAGGATCGAGACCATGGAGTTAACATTAATATTTTAGCAGAAGTGTGATGTTTGTCTCTATCTAGCTTGAAAAAGTAGTGTTGTTTGTCGGGATGAGTAGAAATTTTCAGGCTGCTTTCACGTGAGTGATTGATGTCGTCGTGGATCATTCGGTCCTAAACCAGTGACACATGTGTAGAGGTGGTTGGACAAGGATGTTTGGCATGTCGAGTAATAGTATCCTCAGATTGTCTTTGGTGTGAACTCCATTCAGGAGCGAGACAATGGAGTTAACATTAATATTTTCACAGAAGTGTGATGTTATGATGAATTTCTAAGAGATGACTTTTATTTGTGAGTGGTGTGATTCCCATGTTGATGACCAAAGTTGCCGCAAGTCCTTATTAGAACTTTGGTCGTTATGTTTTGTTAAGAGGTTGATATGAATGACGTATTTTCTTCTGCAAAGAATCCTGTGATCATCTTTTTTCCTCAGTGCGATATGCCTATGTATGTTTGCAGTATTGTTGATGGCGCTCTTGCTCTGGATGTGGGTGACTTACTGTGTCCTATAAGATGATGATTTATGTGCCGCTAAGCCGCTAATGCTGTTATTTGCATGATGTCAGATGTGTTGTCTTCTTGGTCAGCGTTGTAGAAGAGAAATTAACCTGCGCAGCAAGTGGCACTTTGGGACCAAGTTGCTGTTAGTGGCGGCAACAGAAAGCTTATACATGTAAATATGGGGGGAGGCCGTTTCACTATGCTTTCTGGTTGGTATAACATGATGATGAAGAAAAGTCTGGCTCTTCTGTTTAGCTGGTAGTACTAGTACTTCGTTCACCTGGTGGTCCCTTTTGTTGTGCTGCAACTTGTGTTTATCAGCTCCCTATGAAACGAAATTTTGTGCGATGTGCTCCTATGTATCCAGGAGGGCCTCTCGTCCGCCTCTCCTCCCCTCCGTCTCCCCTCCCGCCGCCGCCGGATCCTGGCTGGGCAAAGCCCGTGTGGGGGGATGATGGCGGCGGCGGGGCATCCCTCCGTCGTGGCTTGGAGGCGCGGCTGTGGTGGTGGATCTTGAGCGGGCGCCTAGGGACGACGTGTTTGGCCATGGCGACGTGATGTAGCGATGTGACCTCCTCTACCTTTGGCTGTCTTCATCGTTGGTCCAAAGGGATCTGGTCGGTGGGTGTTGCCTCGCGGTGGCTTCCCGGCGATGGATCAAGTGGAGGAGGAGATGGTGGCCTAGATGATGAAGTGGGTGAGGATGCCACCATTGCCGGCGGTGTCCATGTGTGTCGTTTTCCTCGTTGGAGGCGATGGTGGGGGCGTCCCTTGCTACATTGTTTCTGGGGAAAACCTCAGATATGGAGGAGGCTACCATTGACGGCAGTGCCCATGGGCGTCGTGGCCCTCGTTGGAGGCGTTGAGGGGCCTTCTGGATAGGATGATGGCGACGTCTTCGTCGTCACCCCTGTGGGGGCATCATCTTTGGAGACATTCATCGGCTGGACGGACATGTGGATGGCTTGGTGGTTGGGCGTCGGTAGGTGGTGGAGTGGTGCTTCATCCTACACATCGATGGCGGCGAATCACGGCGGTGTGGCGCAGTGGAGACTCGGCGTCCGATGGGTGGCGATGGACTCGCGCAGGAGGACGACGCTGTCAGGCGTCGTGGTAGCGTCGATGGCAAAGAGGCCTGGCAAGGTCGATGCGTCAGTATCTGATCTAAGGATGGATTGATGGATTAAGGAGGTGATGGCCCTTCCAGCGTGCGCATCTGATGCCCACTGAAAGTGCGCCGGACCGGTGTGTATCCCAGTCCAGGTATTGTGGCTTGGATGGGGCAACCGACATTAGATGTTAGGTGTTGGTGCGATGTCTGTTTGGTATTAGCCTCGGACATTCGGCACCCCTTCATCACGGGGATAGGAGTAGCGACAGGTGTTGCCAAGATGATGGCTTCATGCTTACTAATGTATTACCTTGTAAGGGCTTTGTGAATAATTAATAAAATGGCTGCATGCATCGCCCAGATGCAGAGGTCGGGGGTACATCCTCCTTTTTTTTTAAACATGTATCTAGGAAAAAAGGTTTAAATCATTTAGCTGTCATGGAATGTACGTTAGTCTATTAATGAATATAGTCCTATGGTCTATTATTGAATATAGTGAAAAATGTACTAATAACAACAACATCAAATGTTATTAAGAAAATATATTGAAGTTGTTAGAACTTTAAGAGTGCGCCACACCTTACTTCGTTTGTTCGGCAATAATGGTTCTTTTATTGACTCATAATGCAGTGTCCACATTACGTTTTTTCCAGCGATAAGGGTTCTTTTATTGACTTATAATGAAGTCTCAGGAGGATACAACACATAATGAGTATACACCTGTCTCATGACTAGAATGCAGCCAACATGAACTAACGAACGCAAAAGAAAAGACATCTTTCTTCGTAAAAACTCAATTTCTTTTTCTCTCCCAATTAGAAAACATCAACATCTATTGTTCATCAATTTGTCCCCGACGATTTGAAAATTCAGTAGACGAGACATGCCTCTTTTGACACGGATTTGCAGAGGTTAATTGAAGGAATGGTGTGGGTGAACTATTCAATGGGGACAAAACAAGGAGAGTGCCACCTGGTCACCACGTACGTAATATCACCCTAATACTGGGTCGGGGGGGGGGGGGGGGGGGGGGGGTAACATGTGATAGTAACTACCACAACTTTAACGGACTGGATTGAAGCACACATGAAGCATGTGACTTCATTTATGTTAGAAAAGATATATTTTACTGAAAGAAATGGAATTTGTTTTAGACCCAAAGGATATGACCTCGGCCGTCTGAAGACAATCCAATTGTTATAAAGCATGTGCCAACTTCTACCGATGCTTGTAGCTCGTCTTAGTCTCTACCATTCTGTCCATCCATATATTTTCTCTCTTTACCCAGATAGTATATCAAACACTTCCAGAGTAATGAACTAATATTTTAGGAGAGAAACAACAACACAAAATGAGCAAACTAGGATTATTCAGGCGGACTGGACTCATGCATGGAAATGGGAGGTATCTGGACGCACATCCCTTGCTCAAACATAGAATACAGTCGAGGGAGATGTCTGTGGGAAGCACCTCTCTATTGTTAGTTTGTATAGAGGACAATTGCCGGAGCTGCGTGCCAAATCCGACCTACAGACTAGGCGCCCTCGGCAGCAGACCCCCTCGAAAAACACTGATGAATAGCGCCACCGGCAGCAACCACCACAAATTCGAGCAGGTCGAGGCCAAGGTGCTGCACATGGTTGCCAAGCGCCTGAGCTGTAGGAGCATCCTCCGTCTTCTGGATCAAAACGTAGAATACGACCAAGTCCAATAACTTTTTTTGCAGGTTCAATAGGAGTTTTATTCGATAGTAACAGAGTTACAATGCAGAAGCAAGATTTCCTCTATACATAGGGACCTCGATGCAACCATACAGCGGTGGTGCACTCAATTCAACCATTCCTAGGTAGGCAATCTGCAACACTATTTTGATTTCTATGAATTTTCTAAGAAATAAAAACCCTACCAACAATTAAAAACTTAATCTCCGAAACAAACTGAGTAAAATAATTTTGTCTAGGTAAAGCACGATCCAATCTGATTATGTAGCATGATCCACTTACACGCCTAAGTTTGAAAGTCCAGTGCAGTCCAATCATGCCTCATATAATATAGGCCACATAATTCACCAACTTGGATCTCTAAAACCTGCAATTCATGACAACAAACACTTATTTTGGCCCGATGTGTTCCTCTCTTTCCCGGAACTTTGCTGGAATCGTCTATGCATGCCCAAAGCCATTGCTGACTCACTGGGCAAAAAACATCGTATTCCAATCTAGTACAGCAGACTCCTAGGATATGTTTTTTTAACATAATACAGGACGTCTTTGTAGTCTATGGGAGACGTCTTCTCCCATTGAACGTTATATCGGGACTCCTGGGATATTTTGGTAGGTTTAAATTGGATGGTGGCCAAAACTCTCATTGTACCACTTTCCTTATCCCTGAGGCAATGTGAGAACAAGAAAGATATATTATTTTTTGAATGATATACCCAGCCCAATAAACAACTCCCAGCTCGGCCCTTCATCATAGGAGGTGAACCCAGGACGTGGCGTTTTGGTGCCCGGGCTCAGATGAGCCCGGGCATGAACAGTACAGCTGAATTTTTTTTTTAAGTTTCAATTTTTTTTGTAACGCAAGATGCTCAGTGCGTGATGTTTGTGCAAAATGTCATGAAGCTCATTCAAGTAGGTCGTGGCCAAAAAAAAAAAACAAAATTCGGATCTGCAAGAATCATTTGAAAACAACACTGTTCATGCCCGATTTTGTATTTTTTTGCCGCGCGCTCCTAGAATGTCCAAACATCACCAAAATTTGCTGGAATATCACGCACATGACATCTTGCTTGCAAAAAAAATTCAGATTTTTTATATTTTTTTCTATTTTTAATCATTTTACTGTTCATCGGGCTCATCTGAGCCTGGGCACTTAAGTGGATATTTGGTGAACCCAGCCCAATATAAACTTGTCCCATGTAGGCCCTGACCTTGAAAAGGCCTCCTATAAGCTTCCAAAAGAACTATGGTGTCGCCAACCCAGCGTAACACTCTGCTGCAGAAGCTGCGGCGAGCAATGGCTTCATCTACGAACTGTCATGTGAGCATCTTGCCATCAACCACCACCACACTAGTGCCTAAACCCCTTATATGATTTTTGTTATTAGCAGTGTGAAACAGAGATGGCGTGAGACAACAATTTTGTAGCTTTACCAGCAGCGTTCACTGGAGTAGGAAACGTCACTGATAATTAGAAATTAGCAATGTTCGGTTTTCCCAAACGCACCTAGTATGTGGCCCAATGCACGCATACCAGCCTCTCAGATAAAACCTGCCACCAGGAAACGACACTGATATTCCTTGATGGGTTGCAATTTTGGACCGACGTTAAGTTTGTGCCCAGCCAATTTCCTTCGAACACCATACATGTCAGCGGGTTTCCATGCAAAAAATGTCCCAATTCTCACAGAGAAATTGGATATACTCGCCTTCCTATTTATCCTCCATGCCTGTGGCAACATTAACACTCTTGGATGAATCAGTTGGGTGAACCTAAAGCTTTTCTTATCGTAAGCCAACCGGAAGGAAGATTCCGAGACTGGTTTCTTAGCGATTAGAAGTTCACTCAGATCCGCCGTCTTGTTATGCTCATCCAGGTCAACAACTACCATCCAGGATTCAACTGTGTCAGAGCTGCCTTGTAGACAATTTTCAAATCTTTTAACATCACCCGAGATAGTTATCACACCATTTGGGCATGGCATCTTCAGCTTGAGATAGAAGTAACACAGCCGAGCCATGAACCTGGCATATGATGGCCGACCCACGATTGTATGATAAGCACTCTAAAAGTCCACCACATCAAAGATCAAATTCTCCTTGCGAAAGGTCTTGGGGTCACCAAATACCACTTCCAAGGTAATCGTGCCGAGTGACTGAGACTTTTTCCCTAGAATTAAGCCACGGAAATGCATATTACTGATGCTCAATTTGGATTGTGGGATGCCCATCTGCTTCAAGGTGATGGTATAGATGATTTTTAAACCACTGCCCCCATCTATAATGACGCCTCTCAGTCAGGACCCATTAACCAGATGAGTCACGACTAGTACTCAGAGTTGGAATATGCGTGGAATGATTCGACTTCTCGATGGATGAAACCCGAACAGATGACATCCCTCAGGTCTCTGATGAGGAAAACAACCTTCTAACAGCCCCATATTTGAGGAGGAAGTTAGAAAGGCGGTTTTCCTAATAGAGCATAACAAAGCCCCGGGTCCGGATGGTTTTCCCGCTGAGTTCTATCAGAAATTCTGGGAAGTCATCAAACCGGATCTCCTACTTTTGTTTACCGACCTACATGCTGGCCAACTAGAATTGTTTCGCTTAAACTTCGGTGAGATTATTTTATTACCTAAGGTTAATGAGGCTGAACGGATACAACAATATAGACCTATTTGTCTCCTTAATGTTAGTTTTAAAATATTCACGAAGGTTGCGACTATTAGGCTAAATTCGGTTGCTGAACATGTGGTTCGGCCTTCACAGACAGCTTTTATGCAAGGCAGACACATCCTAGATGGAGTTGTTATCCTTCATGAAACAGTCCATGAATTACACTGGAAAAAGTTGAATGGGCACTGGTACAGTGAGGTGCTATACAAACGGTTTTTAACCCCTTTCCGCGACGGCATTTAGAACCGTCGCCAAGTGAGTGTGGGCGATAGGGGGGTCCTTCCCACACGACCCAGAAACCGTCGGGGATATGCCCTCCTGGGACACACGCTCGGCAAAATAAGATCGTGTGCGACCGGCTAGCGATCAAATACGGTTATACATACAGTAGTGCTAAAAAAAATACAATTATACAGGCAAAATCGTTTCTGGTCGTAAGTACATCTCACACATTCAGTCCCCGCTAAACGTTTCCGTTCGTATATACATCCCACACAGTCGCTCCAAGAAAAACGTTTCCGTTCGCAGGTACATCACACATAATTTTCCCCGTTAAATCGTTTGTGGTAGTGTTGCCATTGCACACGATATTAACAATTTTATCGTTAGCGTTATTGAATGCATCACACACGGTGTGTAGAAAAAACTGTGTGGCAAAGGCTGTCCATCACACACAATTTTTATGTGGTAAACGTTTGCGCAAGGTGGTCTAACACAAACAGTTTTCAAGAGAATGTCGTGTGTGATTGTTCATTGATCCAACACGGTTTATTCCTAGAAACTGTGTGCGTTGCCTAAGGTCATCGCCCACGGTGTTTTCTGAATAACCATTTGCAATAGAAAAAACCCAATTTGCAGGTTAATTGACCATTAGCAGGCTAATTGCCCTATTATTAATAATCCATTTATTAATCTAATTGACATTTACATTAAGCAAATAATATATTTTATTTTCATATTAAAGAAGCAGAATTTCATAATTGAAATACATCAGAGTACAACATGATATAGCTTCAGCACTCAGCTACCCCATTACACAATTGCACCAGCATCAAGTTTCACATGCAACATCTAGAACCTTTCGAAATTAGCATCATAGACGGTACATAGAAAGATGCATCTCATCTAGAAAACTACTGAAGCGGAAGGCGAATATTGAGCCTTCATTGATGTTGAAGGTCTTTGTAACTTTAGGCTAGTGCCTGTGGATGATTGACCGTCCATCCTTCGTCCTCTTCAGGAACACTTCAATATTGAATCATGGGTGTTGTATGAAAACCTTCCTCACCTCCTGACCATGGAGGTGGTTTGAGAGGTAATCATCAGTGAACTGCTTTGGAAAGGCCTGAAAATAAGGATGTGCCTAAATATCTTGTCTATATTGGAAATGGGGCAAAGGAATAAAAAAAGGCAAGGTATAATAGTTAGTACCATCTTGTAGTTAACTGATGTCTTCTTCATTGTGCAGACAAAGATCTTGTTATTTTTTGTCGCTAATTTCTTTATCCTAACAATCTTTCTGAGTTTCTTGACTTGATTGGTATTCATGGACAACTCATTTCCCCATATGCAAAAAGGGTCGAACAGTGGGCAAAACCTCTGACAGCAGGACCTACATGTGCAAGACCAAATTGTTAAAAACCTAAATATTAGAATGGTTCCTGCAATTGCACAATAATGTGCTATTAGACAACGGACCATGCACGTGCTAACCTCGATTGTAAACCTCAGTACTTCCCATTGTTTTCCTGCAACACATATAAGGTAGTTAGTCATCAGGTTAAGTAAGGGTTCGCATGCTATCAGTAAAATATGTTGATGAAAAATAAGCACATTGCAGATTCATCAGATTAATTCAAGCCACATGGAAAACCCATTTATCCAAACCAAGTATGATTAAGAACTAGGAAATATAGCACTTGTATATGTTTCTCATGTATTAAGTGCAGCCAAATTCGATTTATTCCTCACATGCACAACAATACAAAATTCTACCCACGACAATTGGACATCGCATTGCAGAATTAAATCAAGCAGTTAACTAAACACCACAACAAATGAACCAAACATTAACTGAGCACCACATTGCACAATATAACATACTCCTAATAGAAGATCAGACAGTTAACCAAACTAAGCATGCTTAACAACTTGGAAATATAGCAATTGTATTTGTTTCTCATGTATTTAGTACAGCCAAATTCGATTTACTTCTCACATGGTATACAATAACAGAATGCACCCACAACTATTGAACATCGCATTGCAGAATTGAATCAAACAGTTAACTAAACACCACAACAAATGAACCAAACGTTAACTGAGCACCACATTGCACAATGTATAACCAAACCTAGCATGCTTGACAACTTGAAAATATAGCAATTGTATTCGTTTCTCATGTATTTTGTAAAGATAAATTTGATTTATTTCTCACATGGAAGACAATACAAAATTGCAGCCTGAAGAATTAAACATCACATTTGCAGTATTGAACCAAACAGTTAACTGAAGATGACAACTAATTAATCAAATAGTTAATAAGTCAGCACCACACTGCACGACATATAGCACATATACACTAGAACAGATTGCATGGTAAAATTAGATAGCACAATTCACTAGAATTTGTTAAGGAAAGGCAGGAGCAGCACACGCAACGGGTAAATCGAGCATGCTTAACCGGTGTAGCTAGAAAATGGCAAGGTGCTCCTCCAAGATCTGGGGGTCGGCACAAATGGCAGCCATCGCGACCTCATCCGCGCGTGCGGCTGCGATTTGCTTCTCCGCTGCCAAATGCTCCTTGAGCTCCTAGCTATACTGCGTGCACCATGGCTTAGGGCGGCGCGTATTTGGTGGAGGGGTCGGTGATTTGGGTGGAAGGTGTCGCGCCGGCGGTCGGGGCATGTGGGATGTGGAAGGAGAAGGAGGATGGGGGTCGGGTGTGGATTACCTGCCTGGATAGACGAGGCCGAGCAGCGTGAAGGAGGGTCGCCGGCGAGGAGGTGGCGCTGTAAGCAAGGAGTGAAGGTTTCAACTTGGAAAGGAAGACGGAAACAGGGGAAATGTGGCTTTTGGTAAGGGGGATGGGGCGGGGAGGCAGATATTTCCGCGGAAGCCGAAAATTTTGAATCGCTTCAGCGAAAAAACTGGCGCGCAAAGTGTCATCACACACGGTCCCTTATTCAGAACTGTGTACGATATGTGAACATCACAAACGATTCAGATAGCTTAACCCATGTGTGATGAGTTTGAACATAAAAAATTTTGGTTCGAATTTCCCTGGTTACAGTGGTCATCCACGTCATTGCATAATTTGGGTACACAAAGGAGACTACAGCGCACCCACACTTCTTAATCGAGCAAGTTCAGTAATTAAATAGAGCTAGCTGACCTAAACATTACTCTAACAAATTAAAGACCGGCGCTCTTAATTAAACAAAACAAAGAGTACTACTACGGCTGGTGCTCGTGGATCTCCGCCGCCGCCTCCATGTCCAGCTCGCGCCCGACGGTCTCCTGGGGAAGGGGCTCCATGGCATCCATCGCATCATACTCGGCAAGCATCTCGCCATCCATGTCTGCCATCTCTTGGGAAAAGGCCGCCACGAGCTGGGCGTGGGCGGCCGCGATCTGGGCTTGGACGGGCTCCGTCGTGGCAAGCTATGCGGCGGAGGAACGGACGGTGATACGTCTCCAACGTATCTATAATTTTTTATCGTTCCATGCTATTATATTATCTGTTTTGGATGTTTTATATGCATTAATATGCTATTTTATATTATTTTTGGGACTAATCTATTAACCTAGAGCCCAGTGCCAGTTTCTATTTTTTTCTTGTTTTTGAGTTTCGCAGAAAAGGAATACCAAACGGAGTCCAAACGGAATAAAACTTTCGCGATGATCTTTCCTGGACCAGAAGGAAACCAGGAGACTTGGACATGAAGTCGGAGGAGCCACGAGGCGGCCACAAGGACGGAGGGCATGCCCAGGTGGGTAGGGCGCGCCGCCCACCCTTGTGGGCCCCTCGTGCACCTCCTGACCTAATTCTTTCACTTATATATACTCTTATATGCCCAAACCACCAGAGGCATCCACAAAAATACTTTTCCACCGCCGCAACCTTCTGTACCCGTGAGATCCCATCTAGAGGCCTTTTCCGGCATCCTGCCGGAGGGGGATTCGATCACGGAGGGCTTCTACATCAACACCATTGCCCTTCCGATGAAGCGTGAGTAGTTTACCTCAGACCTATGGGTCCATAGCTAGTAGCTAGATGGCTTCTTCTCTCTCTTTGATTCTCAATACCATGTTCTCCTCGATGTTCTTGGAGATCTATTCGATGTAATACTTTTTTGCGGTGTGTTTGCCGAGATCCGATGAATTGTGGATTTATGATCAGCTTATCTTTGAATATTATTTGAATCTTCTCTGAATTCTTTTGTGCATGATTTGATATCTTTGTAATTCTCTTCGAACTATCGGTTTGGTTTGGCTAACTAGATTGGTTTTTCTTGCAATGGGAGAAGTGCTTAGCTTTGGGTTCAATCTTGCGGTGTCCTTTCCCAATGACAATAGGGGCAGCAAGGCACGTATTGTATTGTTGCCATCGAGGATAAAAAGACGGGGTTTTCATCACATTGCTTGAGTTAATTCCTCTACATCATGTCATCTTACTTAATCCGTTACTCCGTTCTTTATGAACTTAATACTCTAGATGCATGCTGGATAGCAGTCGATGTGTGGAGTAATAGTAGTAGATGCAGAATCGTTTCGGTCTACTTGACATGGACGTGATGCCTATATTCATGATCATTGCCTTAGATATCGTCATAACTTTGCGTTTTTCTATCAATTGCTCGGCAGTAATTTGTTCACCCACCGTAATATTTTCTATCTTGAGAGAAGCCTTTAGTGAAACCTATGGCCCCCGGGTCTATTTTCCATCATATTACTTTCCGATCTACTATTTTGCAATCTTTTATTTTTAGATCTATAAACCAAAAAACCCAAAAATATTTACTTTATCTTTTGTTTAGTTTTACCTATCTCTATCAGATCTCACTTTTGCAAATAACCGTGAAGGGATTGATAACCCCTTTATTGCATTGGGTGCAAGTTGTTTGATTGTTTGTGCAGGTATTCGGTGATTTGTGCGTTGTCTCCTACTAGATTGATACCTTGGTTCTCAAACTGAGGGAAATACTTATCTCTACTTTGCTGCATCACCCTTTCCTCTTCAAGGGAAAAACCAACGCAAGCTCAAGAAGTAGCCGGAAGAATTTCTGGCGCCGTTGCCGGGGAGATCTATGCCAAGTCAAGCCATACCAAGTACCCATCATAAACTCTCATCTCTCGCATTACATTATTCACCATTTGCCTCCCGTTTTCCTCTCCCCCACTTCTAAAATGATTTTCGAAAAAATTGCCTTTTTATTCGCCCTTCTTCCATTCATCTTTTTCGTTTGCCTTTTTGCTCGTTTGGTATCTTCGTTTGTGTTACCATGTGCCCTCTATTTGCTTGCATCTTCGCTTGCTAAAAATCTAAGTTTATGGATCCTCATCCACTTGCTAATCTTTTTAAGAGATCCAGTTATGATGAACCTACTGCTAGTGATTTGAGTGCACTAGATTATCTTTATGAGGTTTTGCTTGAAGTTCGTGAATCTGAAAATTATGATGAAGTGTTAGAAGAAGAAATTTATGAAGTGATTCATGATAGCTCCTTGAATGA
Source organism: Thinopyrum elongatum (assembly GCA_011799875.1). Classification (NCBI taxonomy): domain Eukaryota; kingdom Viridiplantae; phylum Streptophyta; class Magnoliopsida; order Poales; family Poaceae; genus Thinopyrum; species Thinopyrum elongatum. The sequence goes on from CM022299.1 coordinate 606,567,436, forward strand.
AAAGCATGATTGCAATGATGTTATTATAAATTCTATGAATGTCAATTGTGCTAATAATATGCAAAACCCTAAGCTTGGGGATGCTAATTTTGCTAGGTCCACTACTTGTTGCAATGATCATGATTGGGGTAATTTTTCTTATGATCTTGAAAATTTATTTAAGCCCCATGATGAATATGAGATTGATAATAATGTTTGCAATAATACTGAAAGTGGGTTTGGAAGAGTGTCAAATTTAGATCCCACATATTTGGAGAATGTTCAATCTTATGATTTTTTTTGATAAAAGTGGGTTAGGAGAGGTCATGACTTTAGTTAATGTTAATCCCACTATTTTGGAAGGGTGTCAACTTCGCATGCATGTGGATCATCTTGAGGATATGTTATGTGATAGCTATTTTGTTGAATTTGCTTATGATCCTACATGTAATTATTATGAGAGAGGAAAAAATGGTTGTAGAAATTTTCATGTTACTAAATTACCTCTCTTCATGTTGAGATTGCTATCGTCTCTTTCTTTGTCCTTGCATATGCTAGTTTTTGCTTGCCTTGATAATTTGTTTGCTTATAAAATGCCTATGCATAGGAAGTATGTTAGACTTAGATGTGTTTTATCACGTGTTTTATGATGCTCTCTTTGTGCTTCAATTCTTCTCTTTTGTGTGAGCATCATTGAAATTATCAATGCCTAGCTAAGGGCGTTAAACAATAGCGCTTGTTGGGAGAAAACCCAATTCTATTTTGTTTTTGCTTTTTTGTTCCTGTTTTGATTTGAATAATTCATATAGCCTCTGGTTAGATGTGGTTTTGTGTTTTAATTAGTGTTTGTGCCAAGTAAGACCTTTAGGATGGCTTACGGTGATAGTTGATTTGATCTTCCTGAAAAACAGAAACTTTTGCGTCCAGTCACAGAATTTTAATAATTCACTGGAGCGTTGCAAAACCCTGAATTTATTGTAAGATATTGATATACAAATTTCCTCTGTTTTCCTAATTTTTCAGAATTTTTGGAGTTACATAAGTATTAGAACAATTTGGATCTTCGCAGACTGTTCTGTTTTTGACAGATTCTGTTTTCTTTGTGTTGTTTGCATATTTTGATGAATCTATGGGTAGGATCGGGGGGTATGAACCATGGAAAAGTTGGAATACAGTAGATATTACACCAATATAAATAAATAATGAGTTCACAACAGTACCAAAGTGGTGATTTATTTTCTTATACTAACGGAGCTTATGAAATTTTCTGTTGAATTTTGTGTTGTGAAGTTTTCAAGTTTTGGGTAAGGATTTGATGGACTATGGAATAAGGAGTGGCAAGAGCCTAAGCTTGGGGATTCCCAAGGCACCCCAAGCTGATATTCAAGGACAACCAAGAGCCTAAGCTTAGGGATGCCTTGGAAGGCATCCCCTCTTTCGTCCTCATCTATCGGTAACTTTACTTGAGGCTATATTTTTATTCACCACATGATATGTGTTTTGCTTGGAGCGTCTTGTATGATTTGAGTCTTTGCTTTTTAGTATGCCACAATCATCCTTGATGTACACACCTTTTGAGAGGGACACTCATGAATCGTGATTTATTAGAATACTCCATATACTTCACTTATATCTTTTGAGCTAGGCAATTTTGCTCTAGTGCTTCACTTATATCTTTTTAGAGCACGGTGGTGGTTTTATTTTATAGAAATTGATGAAATCTCATGCTTCACTTATATTATTTTGAGAGTCTTTAAACAGCATGGTAATTTGCTTTGGTTATAAATTTAGTCCTAATATGATAGGCATCCAAGAGGGATATAATAAAAACTTTCATATAAAGTGCATTGAATACTATGAGAAGTTTGATTCCTTATGATTGTTTTGAGATATAAAGATGGTGATATTAGAGTCATGCTAGTGAAGTAATTGTGGATTTGAGAAATACTTGTGTTAAGGTTTGTGATTCCCGTAGCATACACGTATGGTGAACCGTTATGTGATGAAGTCGGAGCATGATTTATTTATTGATTGTCTTCCTTATGAGTGGCGGTCGGGGACGAGCGATGGTCTTTTCCTACCAATCTATCCCCCTAGGAGCATGTGCGTAGTACTTTGTTTCGATAACTAATAGATTTTTGCAATAAGTATGTGAGTTCTTTACGACTAATGTTGAGTCCATGGATTATACGCAGTCTCACCCTTCCACCATTGCTAGCCTCTCTAGTGCCGCGCAACTTTCGCCGGTACCATACACCCACCATAGACCTTCCTCAAAACAGCCACCATACCTACCTATTATGGCATTTCCATAGCCATTCCGAGATATATTTCCATGCAACTTCCACCGTTCCGTTTATTATGACACGTTCCATCATTGTCATATTGCTTTGCATGATCATGTGGTTGACATCGTATTTGTGGCAAAGCCACCGTTCATAATTCTTTCATACATGTCACTCTTGATTCATTGCACATCCCGGTACACCGCCGGAGGCATTCATATAGAGTCATATTTTGTTCTAAGTATGGAGTTGTAATTCTTGAGTTGTAAGTAAATAAAAGTGTGATGATCTTCATTATTAGAGCATTGTCCCATGTGAGGAGAAGGATGATGGAGACTATGATTCCCCCACAAGTCAGGATGAGACTCCGGACGAAAAATAAAAATAAAAAAATAAAAGAGGCCAAAAAAAAGAGAAAAAAATGAGAGAAGGCCCAAATAAAAAAAAAGAGAAAAAAGAAAAAGAAAAAAATGAGAGAAAAGAGAGAAGGGGCAATGTTACTATCCTTTTACCACACTTGTGCTTCAAAGTAGCACCATGATCTTCATGATAGAGAGTCTCCTATGTTGTCACTTTCATATACTAGTTGGAATTTTCTTTATAGAACTTGGCTTGTATATTCCAATGATGGGCTTCCTCAAATTGCCCTTGGTCTTCGTGAGCAAGCGAGTTGGATGCATACCCACTTAGTTTCTTTTTTGAGCTTTCATAAACTTATAGCTCGAGTGCATCCGTTGCATGGCAATCCCTACTCACTCACATTGATATCTATTGATGGGCATCTCTATACACTACTAGGGAAATGCTTATAGGTAGGACCTCAGTAGTAGCGCTGGAAAATAGCAACCACTGCTGCTAGTTAGCAGTAGCGCTGTTCTAGGGAAATGCTACTAGTAACTCTTTAGCAGTAGCGCTGGAAAACAAAAACGTGCTACTACTATGTGGGACCAGACGAGGCCACCGACGGTAGCTGTAGTAGCAGCGCTGTCCAAAATCCAGCGCTACTACTAAGACTATAGCAGTAGCGCTTTATTTTACAGCACTGCTACTGCTAATGGGCCACACTTAGTAGTAGCGCTTTTCCTAGTCCAGCGCTACTGCTAGTTTTAGTTAACCCCCGCGCGGGCGCTCAAATTTTCGCCAAGTCCTTTTCCCCCTATCTCTTCCACCTCTCTCCCCCATTCTCTGTCGGCGCCGTTGCCCTGCCCGTCCTCGCCGCCGTCGCCCCTGCCCGCCGTCGACCTCGTCGCCGGAGCCCTTCCTCGACCTCACCGTCGCCGCGCAGACCCCCTCTCCCTGCCCTCGACCTCGTCGCCGCCGCTGCCCTCTCCCCTGCCCTCGACCTCGTCACCGCCGCCATCTCTCCCACCCTTGACCTCGCCGCCGCTCTGTAAGCCTCTCCCTCTCCTCTCCCTGCCCTCCTCTCTCTCTCTCTCTCTATAGATGAACCCTAGGCAATTTTTTTTACTATGGCCCTAGGGCAATTTAGATGAAGTATATGAACCCTAGGGCAATTTAATTTTTGTAGGTATATAAATTAGCTATAAAAACAGTAGCTAATTAGGGCAGTAGCAAATATAACTAGGGCCAATTTTTTTTGCAAAATAGCAAATTTAGCTAGGGCAAATTTGTTTAGGGCAGTAGCTAATACAATAGCTAATTAGCGTATATAAAATACCTATAAATAAAAAACAGTAGCAAATTTTTGTAGCAAATTAGTAAATTAGTTTAGGACAAACTAGTATCAAATTTTTGTAGCAAATTAGTAAATTAGTTTAGTAGCAAATTAGCAAACAGTAGAAAACACAGAGAGAGAGAGAGATCATTTAGGAAAAAAACAGTAGCAAATTAGTTTAGTGCAATTTAGTTTAGGAAATTTAGCAAATTTCTTTAGGGCAATTTAGTTTAGGGTATATAATATCAATTTAGTTGGTTAGGGCAGTAGCAGAGAGAGTGCATTTAGGAATTTTTGTAGGTATACATAATAGCTATAAATAAAAAATAGTAGCAAATGTTTAGTGAGGTCATTTTGCAAAGGTTTTTAGTTTTTGAAAAGATCACTAATTTGCAATGTTTAGTGAGGTCATTTCACTCTATGTACTTGCTTGAATGATATATTTTGCAAATGATATATGTCATTGATGTTTTATGATATATGTCACTTTTACAATCACTCTATGTACTGGCCAGACGCTCAGGCCCAGGTGGACAAGTACCCGGGTGCTAGCCACAGAGGGTTCGACAGCAGAGCCGAAGCGGAAAGTAGTTACTTGAGGTGGACGCTCCGGCAAGAGCGGGGGCGGAACCGCTGGTGCCTCAAGTACTACATAGTCACGGTCTTGCTCATGCTGATCGCTCTTCTCTTCTACATCATGGTTTAGATAGAGATGATGAAACTTGTGTGTGTCTGCCATGACCATGTAGTTGCACTTATTCAAGACATGATATGACTTGTGTATCGCTATTTTCGAGATGTGATGATATTTGTGTTGAATGATGATGATGATGATGGTATGACGAGACTGCTGGATGTGTATGATATGATGAGAATAGTGTATGTTTAGTATGATCTGATGAAACTACTGTATAGAGCATGTATAAATACATCACAAATACGTAGAGGGGGTGTAAATCTGTGAAAGGTGGAATACTAGCAGTAGCGCTGGAAAGCATCTACTAGCAGCGCTGGATTAGCAGCAGCGCTTCATTTGTTCAAGCGCTACAGAGAGTTAGCAGTAGCGCTGGTCAGAGCAGTGCTACTGCTAACCATACTTACCAGTAGCGCTGCCCTGACCAGCGCTACTGCTACAACTTAGCTGTAGTGCGTTAGCAATAGCGCTGGACCCAGCGCTACTGCTATATATATTTCAAGCGCTACTACTAGGGTTTTCCCTAGTAGTGATAGCCCGTTAATACGCCTAGTTGATGTGAGACTATCTCCTTCTTTTTGTCTTCTCCACAACCACTTTCTATTCCACCAATAGTGCTATGTCCATGGCTCACACTCATGTATTGCGTGAAAGTTGAAAAAGTTTGAGAACATCAAAAGTATGAAACAACTGCTTGGCTTGTCATCGGGGTTGTGCATGATTTAAATACTTTGTGTGATGAAGATGGAGCATAGCCAGACTATATGATTTTGTAGGGATAAGCTTTCTTTGGCCATGTTATTTTGAGAAGACATAATTATCTTGTTAGTATGCTTGAAGTATTATTGTTTTTATGTCAATATTAAAATTTTGTTTTGAATCATACGGATCTGAACATTCATGCCACAATAAAGAAATTACATGGATAAATATGTTAGGTAGCATTCCACATCAAAAATTCTGTTTTTATCATTTACCTACTCGAGGACGAGCAGAAATTAAGCTTGGTGATGCTTGATACGTCTCCAACGTATCTATAATTTTTGATTGTTCCATGCTATTATATTATCTGTTTCGGATGTTTTATATGCATTAATATGCTATTTTATATTATTTTTGGGACTAACCTATTAACCTAGAGCCTAGTGCCAGTTTCTGTTTTTTCCTTGTTTTTGAGTTTCGCAGAAAAGGAATATCAAACGGAGTCCAAACGGAATAAAACTTTCGCGATGATCTTTCTTGGACCAGAAGGAAACCAGGAGACTTGGAGATGAAGTCAGAGGAGCCACGAGGCGGCCACAAGGACGAAGGGCACGCCTAGGGGGGTAGGGCGCGCCCCCCACCCTTGTGGGCCCCTCGTGCACCTCCTGACCTAATTCTTTCGCCTACATATACTCTTATATGCCCAAACCACCAGAGGCATCCACGAAAATACTTTTCCACCGCCGCAACCTTCTGCACCCGTGAGATCCCATCTAGGGGCCTTTTCCGGTGTCCTGCCAGAGGGGGATTCGATCACGGAGGGCTTCTACATCAACACGATTGCCCTTCCGATGAAGCGTGAGTAGTTTACCTCAGACCTACGGGTCCATAACTAGTAGCTAGATGGCTTCTTCTCTCTCTTTGATTCTCAATACCATGTTCTCCTCGATGTTCTTGGAGACCTATTCGATGTAATACTTTTTTGCGGTGTGTTTGCCGAGATTCGATGAATTGTGGATTTATGATCAGCTTATCTATGAATATTATTTGAATCTTCTCTGAATTCTTTTATGCATGATTTGATATCTTTGTAATTCTCTTCGAACTATCAGTTTGGTTTGGCCAACTAGATTGGTTTTTCTTCCAATGGGAGAAGTGCTTAGCTTTGGGTTCAATCTTGCGGTGTCCTTTCCCAGTGACAGTAGGGGCAGCAAGGCACGTATTGTATTGTTGCCATCGAGGATAAAAAGATGGTGTTTTCATCATATTGCTTGAGTTAATTCCTCTACATCATGTCATCTTACTTAATGCGTTACTCCGTTCTTTATGAACTTAATACTCTAGATGCATGCTAGATAGCGGTCGATGTGTGGAGTAATAGTAGTAGATGCAGAACAGTGAAATGATATTTGGGGAGCAAGCTAGTGTGCTTGACACGCCGGCTGTGGACTATAGCCGACGCACCTTCTCGCATAAGCCATAGGCATACTATACACCGACGGAGCTCCAGGATATTTTGTACTGCTTCTCACATGGCTGGTGATAATAAACTGTGTGGGATCTACTTGATTTTTCATCTTGATTTGAATAACATAATGCGATCATAGCGGCAATGGACGGTGTTTGAATTGCTAGAAATTTTCTCTGCAGTGAACATGCAACTACATGTGTGTCGTAAATTTTTTGGAATTATTCAGGGTTCGTTTGGAAATTTTATACATTAAATTGGTTTCTAGCCATTTCAGGTACACAATTCAAAATTAAACTACATGCACATGCTCCGGTGCACCGACATGGGTTGTAAAATCATATATCTGTCCATGGGTTTATGCTTATGTCCCATGCAAGAAATGGGGATGATTTTTGAACACCACGGCACCGTGGCTCTCGGGCAAACGTTGAGGTACTTGCTTTTGTAATTCTAGTAAATCCAAAACTCGTCTGAAATTCATGAAACTTGGCATGCTATCATGGAGCGGCATCAACATGTCGTGGTAAATTTTTTGTCCCATTTGGGGCAGGTTTGGGTATAAGCTTCTCACAAACCAGAGCTTCTCACAACAAGCCTGATGGTTTCGGTAGGGAACGTGCCACCTTTGGGGACGAAACGATATCTGTTGCCTCTTATTGCTTTCAAAAAATTTCTAGTGTCAACATAGAACAACAGGAGTGTTGTGTTAAATTTTGGAATTTTTCGGGGTTCGTTTGGACATTTTTATACATTAACTGGGTTTTCTAGGCATTTTATGTGCATAATTCAAATTTGAACTACATGCACATGCTCCAGTGCATATAAATTGGTTGAAAAATCAAATATGTGTCCTTGGGTGCATGCTTAGGTCCCATACAAGAAATGGGAATGAATTTCAAACACCCTGCCACCGTTGCTTAGCCGCAAACGTTGAGATACGTGGTTTTTAAATTCTAGTAAATCCAAAACTCGTCTGAAATTCATGAAACTTGGCATGCTATCATGGAGCGGCATCAACATGCCATGGTAAATTTTTTGTCCCATTTGGGGCAGGTTTGGGTATAAGCTTCTCACAAACCAGAGCTTCTCACAACAAGCCTGATGGTTTCGGTAGGGAACATGCCACCTTTGGGGACAAAACGATATCCGTTGCCTCTTATTGCATTCAAAAAATTTCTAGTGTCAACATAGAACAACAGGAGTGTTGTGTTAAATTTTGGAATTTTTCGGGGTTCGTTTGGACATTTTTATACATTAACTAGGTTTTGTAGGCATTTTATGTGCATAATTCAAATTTGAACTACATGCACATGCTCCGGTGCATATAAATTGGTTGAAAAATCAAATCTGTGTCGTTGGGTGCGTGCTTAGGTCCCATGCAAGAAATGGGAATGAATTTCAAACACCCTGCCACCGTCACTCGGCCGCAAACATTGAGATACCTGATTTTTAAATTCTAGTAAATCCAAAACTCGTTTGAAATTCATTAAACTTGGCATGCTATCATGGAGGGGCATCAACATGCCGTGGTAAATTTTTTGTCCCATTTGGGGCAGGTTTGGGTATAAGCTTGTCACAAACCAGAGCTTCTCACAACAAGCCTGATGGTTTCGGTAGGGAACGTGCCACCTTTGGAGACGAAACGATATCCGTTGCCTCTTATTGCTTTCAAAAAATTTCTAGTGTCAACATAGAACAACAGGAGTGTTGTCTTAAATTTTGGAATTTTTCGGGGTTCGTTTGGACATTTTATACATTAACTGGGTTTTCTAGGCATTTTATGTGCATAATTCAAATTTGAACTACATGCACATGCTCCAGTGCATATAAATTGGTTGAAAAATCAAATCTGTGTCCTTGGGTGCATGCTTAGGTCCCATGCAAGAAATGCGAATTAATTTGAAACACCCTGCCACCGTCACTCGGCCGCAAACATTGAGATACCTGGTTTTTAAATTCTAGTAAATCCAAAACTCGTTTGAAATTCATGAAACTTGGCATGCTATCATGGAGCGGCATCAACATGCTGTCGTAAAATTTTTCTCCCATTTGGGGCAGGTTTGGGCATAAGCTTCTCACAAACCAGAGCTTCTCACAACAAGCCTGATGTTTTCGGTAGGGAACGTTTCACCTTTGGGGACGTAACGATTTCCGTTGCCTCTTCTTGATTTTAATTTTTTCTCTAGTGTCAACATAGGACAACAGGACTGTTGTGTTAAATTTTGGAATTTTTGGGGGTTCATTTGGACATTTTTATACATTAATTGAGTTTTCAATGCTTTTATGAAAATAATTCAAATTTTAACTACATGCACATGGTCCAGTGCATATAAATTGGTTGAAAAATTAAATCTGTGTCCTTGGGTTCATGCTTAGGTCCCATGCAAGAAATGGGAATGAATTTAAAACACCCTGCCACCATCACTCGGCCGCAAACATTAAGGTACCTAGTTTTTAAATTCTAGTAAATCCAAATCTCGTCTGAAATTCATGAAACTTGGCATGCTATCATGGAGCGGCATCAACATGCCGTGGTAAAAATTTTGTCCCATTTGGCGCAGGTTTGGGCATAAGCTTCTCACAACAAGCCTGATGTTTTCGGTAGGGAACGTTTCACCTTTGGGGACGAAACGATATCCGTTGTCTCTTCTTGATTTCAATTTTTTCTCTAGTGTCAACATAGAACAACAGGAGTGTTGTGTTGAATTTTTGAATTTTTCGGGGTTTGTTTGGACATTTTTATACATTAATTGAGTTTTCAATGCTTTTATGTGCATAATTCAAATTTGAGCTACATGCACATGCTCCAGTGCATATAAATTGGTTGAAAAATCAAATATGTGTCCTTGGGTGCATGCTTAGGTGCCATGCAAGAAATGGGAATGAATTTGAAACACCAGGGCACTTTTGATTGCCGGCAAAACGTTGAGATACTTTGTTTTTAAATTTTAGTAAATCCAAAACTCGTCTGAAATTAATGAAACTTGGCATGCTATCATGGAATTCGCAGTGTGACTGAATGAAAGATAGGGTTTGAACGAACTTGCGTTTTTCTCTCTTAATTTACAGACTTATCAAACGATTTTCTTTTGAAAATAACGTCAATGGTTTTTAAATATAAAACACTCGTCGCAAACGTTTTAGTTAGAACACCCGTATGCAAACCGACAGCTTCCCCAGGAAGCCAAGGGAAAATGTGCCGAGCAGGATTTGTGCAGCTCTTGATCGCAAACGTTTTAGATAGAACACCCGTATGGAAAATGAGAGATATGGTCTTCCCCCTTAAGTCAAGGGAAAATTTGCAGCGTAGGATTTGTGCATCCCTTCAACGCAAACGGTTTTGGTAAGATTAGTATTAGTCATATTGGGTATGTTGCCATTTGTCAAATTGGAAAGATTGACATTTGTTGATCTAGTAACATTACCATTTGTTAACCTTGTAACACTGCGATTTGTCAAAATATGCACCTAAAAATCACTAGCACTGTCTAATTTTTGCAACTAAAATTCAGTAATTAAGCATAGATTTCATTCATAGATTAAGCAGTCGTTCTTTATACAAACAGTTCAACTCGACAGCTAAACTGACCAAACTTTTCCCCAATTGTTGGCAACCACGTACTGAAATAGCTAGTTCAACTATATATACTAGCTAATTTTAAGTACGTTGTACAGTTCCACCACATCTATAGTCAGATGAACTGAACAAAATAGCCCCTAAATACTACCACTACTACGGAGGGGCTTTGTACTACTTCCGGCAGCCTCTCCTCTGCCGAGCACGCTCAGTAAGATGCAGAGGAGGAGGAGCCTACCGACGAGTTGGACAACTGCAATACGGTGCCTGCCGCTGCTGCAGCTTTAGCGAAGCTCACCTCGAACGCCCTCTGCCGCTCCAGACGACCCCTCTCGAAGCAGTGGTTCTCCTCGTAGATCTCCTAATTCTTCGCCTCTGAGGCGGCGTGTGCCGCAGCCATGGCGGCGGTAAGGCTCTTTGCGAGCTCGACGAGGCGCTCCTCCTCCTCCCGCAGGAACTCGGTGTAGCGCGCAAGGTCGCTGACACATGTGCGGGCCTCCACCTTCGCCTCCCGCCTTCAGGCGGCGATGGAGGAGTGGGTGATGACCCCGGCTGTCGATGGTGAGCTGGCGGCCACGGCGGCTGATGATGGGTTGGCGGCCACGACCACCACCTCCCGCCTTCAGGCCGCGGTGGCAGAGCGGGTGATGGCCGGCAGTGGGGTGGCGGCCACGACGGCCACCTCCCACATTCGGGCCACGGCGGCGGAGCGGGTGATGGCCCTGGCTTTCGACGGTGGTGTGGCGGCAACGGCGGCCGGCAACAGCTGCCGATGGGCAGCGGTGGCGGAGCGTGTGGTGGGTGTTCCGCGCACACCCAACAGGGACGCCACGCGCACTACACTATGCCGGGGACTGCGCCGCCGCCGCGGTGTGGCGTCCCGGCTGGAGCTGTCCTCTGATGACGGCGGAGTGGCTAAGCGACGACGACGGACTGGTGCCATTGGCGATTGTGGGAGAAGCAGACGAGATAAGCTACAGGGAGGAGGGGAAAATGCGACGCATGACTCGCCGGCTGTGATGGTTTATATAGCAGGCCGGTAAGCATTGGGATTTTGGGGTATTTCACCGAGTCGGGCGGGAAGCTTGCGCGGGAACCTGCGAGGTTGCGCGGGAACGGGCTCACCGACGATTCATTGGCGGCACTTCGAGCCACCGTTTGGCCAAAAGAACGCCCCCGCGCGCTGCGCAAGCTTGCGCTGTAAGCCGTCTGGCGCAGCGGGGTGACAAGACGTGCAAGAGGAGGACGAAAGGCCACGTACACATAAGGTTAATACAAAAAAAAACATTTGCGGTTTAATTACCTACTATACCCCCGTCCTGGTTTATAAGTAGGATTTAACTAATAAAATATGAATGCATGTCGCCAAAGATTATATAGTTGGATTCGTATTTGAACATAGTTTCCAATTATATAATTTTTATAACATGCATTAACATTTTGTTGGTTAAATTTAAGGGCAAAGTATGGCACAGAATATAAAGGGGACTATAGACCAAGACGGAGGTAGTAGCACACGGCCGCTCTCTACGCAGCGATGCAACTGTCGGCCGGCTTGTAGGCGACCATTTCCTGTGTGTTCAACTGCTCTATGCGTGTGGTTGCTTGCGAATGAGGCGGTCGCGGCACGCTCTGCTCGCGTCCCGCCGCACGCGCTCTGCTCTCGCGTCCCTCCGGGTGCTCTTCCCTCGTCCCTCCACGCACGCTGCCAGTGTTTGGGGCCGGCGCACGATCACGCACGTTTGTGTGCATGCAGTTGCGCCGGGCGCGGCGCGACGATGCAGTTACCCGCTGCAAAAACTGCCATGCGGACGCGCCGAGAATCCAGGCCGCCCGGCCCCCTTTTATTCTTGCGGCCATTTACCTTCATCTCTCGCGTCACACGACACAATAAGCACACCCACGATAACACATACAGAGAGGACATCTAGCGGTTCCAATGGTACTCCCCATGGCTCCAATGGCGCTCCCAGCGGCCGACGACGACAACGACGGGCAGTTCACCACGCATCACATAGTGGACACCCACGTGAGGGGGAAGGCCCTCTCGGTGGTGTACACGAACAATCCGGTCTCGGTGGAGAGCTCCATCCAAACTATGGAGCAGTTCCTTGCCGAGGACAAGTACCAAGTGGTCGGCTTCGACCTCGAGTATACCATCGGTCGTGCCGGGCACGATCAGAAGGTTGTCGTCGCCCAGTTGTGCGTGCGACATGACGTCCTCGTCTACCACTACCACCTGGCCACAAGGCCTTGCGAGCGTTTCTCCAGGTTTATCAACATCTCTGACTACAGTTTCGCTACGGTGGACACCACCAACGATCTAAAAGCGCTCAAGGTTTCGGCTTGAAATGCCCGAATCTTGTCAACATCCAGCACCACTACAAGGTCTGGGGCAGCGACAACAACAAACTGGACTCCCTGGTTGACCTCGCTTCGGCCATCATCGAACCCTACTACATGAAGATGAAGGATGAGAGCAATAAGGACAGGAACACCTGGCACAGTGTTTGGCATGAGAGACTGGATGAACAACACGTCAAGTACACGACAAAGGACGCGTACACAAGCTATGAGATGTACAAGCGGATCGTTGACATGAGCAAGTGTCTTCTTCCTGCCCCAGATGAGGGATCAAGCCATAGAGCAGTGGCGGGAGCGTCACAAGAAGTAGATGACTAGATGATCGTTTCTCCTACTTTAGAATGCATGCAATTGTTTATTGAGGTGTGTGCGAATGATCTGTATAGTCACTTATGTAATTGGATGTTTATTTCAGTTATATATATATATATATATATATATATATATATATATATATATATATGTTATTCTTCTGTAGACAGAGCAAATCACAAGGCTTATTACCAGCAATCGTCTGTGTTATTATTGGTCTTCGCACATATTTCTGATTACGGACCAGTTTGCCGCGTATCACACACATCTTGTTCAGTTGAACCATTTCCATTGTGTTGCCTAATCACACACAGTTCATCCTAGTGAACTGTATGCCGTATATCGCACACACCCTCATCTGGCTGCCCGTTTTAGTTGTTCTGCATCATCGCAAACAGTTTTTCTTGATTAACCGTTTGCCACTCATCCAATGGAGGGAAGCTTCTACATTCGCGGGGGACGTGGCATTGACCATTGGGCGGCAACCGTCGGTCATCCGTGTGCGCAATAAAGGATGCAAAGAGGGGTCCTACAGCAGCAAGGACCAGCTTCCCTACCGATAGCTCATCTAACAGAACTCTCAAGTTAAGTGTGCTGAGGCTTGAGTAGTCATCAGATGGGTGACCGGATGGGAAGTGGCCTCGATGTTAAGTTAACTGATGGTATGGGTCACTGTAAACATTTAATTGTCTTAAATGTATATAGTGCTCCCTCCTATTAGTTGAATTAACCTCGAGGTCCTTGTTTTGTATTTTTTGACTTTTTTTGTTTTTTGAACACATGTTGATTGGCTTGAAGAAGGTCTATCTCGTTACTTTTTGATAATTTTTGTTTTTTGAACACATGTTGATTGGCTTGAATGAAGGTCTATCCCGTTACTTTACGACATGTTTCCAAAACATGGACCTTGAGGTTAATTCAACTAATAGGACGGAGCACTATATACATTCAATGCAATTAAATGTTTTCCAAAAAAAGGGATATGATTTCTGTGAAACTTATAAGTGAAGTATGTCAAATTAACCTCTGTGTACTTGTTCTCAAATTAACCTCCGGGCCTATTTGCCGCGTATCACACACATCTTGTTACGTTGAACCGTTTATGTTCTTTTCCCTAATCGAAAACAGTTCATTCGAGTGAACCGTATGCCGTATATCACACACACCTTGATCTGGCTGACCGTTTCTGTTGCTTTCCCTAATAGCAAACAGTTCATCGGAGCAAACTGTATGCCGTATATCGCACACACATTGATATGGCTGCCCGTTTCTGTTGTTCTATCTAATCGCAAACAGTTCGTCTAGATCAACCGTATGCCCAGCATCGCACACGCAAGTAAAATCTGAACCGTGTTTGATGTACCCGCCATCGCAAACGTTGTGAATCTTTTGACGGTTTTTTTACATCACCATTTGCGATTATTGCATCGCGCACAGTTTCGTTAAAGGGTCTCTGATCGTAGTGTCGCGTTAGCAGCATCCTGCAGTAGTGGGGGTGGTACTCAAAATAGACATTGAAAAGGATTATGACAATGTCAAGTGGCCTTTTCTTCAACAGACTCTCAGAATGAAAGGATTTTCTGCAGAGTGGCGCGCTATGGTCCATAGCTTCGTTTCTGGAGGTAGTGTTGCCATTAAGGTCAATGATGATGTTGGACACTATTTCCAAACGAAGAAGGGATTGCGACATGGTGACTCGGTATCGCCAATGCTATTCAATATAGTGGCGGATATGCTAGCGGTCATGATTGAGCTTGCCAAGGTTGATGGCCAAATTGATGGGGTAGTAAATCATCTAGTTGATGGTGGTCCCTCTATACTTCAATATGCCGATGATATGATTCTCTTCATGGATCATGACGTCGAGAAAGCGAGAAATCTAAAAATGATTTTATTAGCATTCGAGCAACTCTCGGGTCTTAAGATCAATTTTCATAAAAGTGAATTATTTTGCTTTGGCGAGGCTTAAGACGAGGCCCACCTATACGCTGAACTGTTCGGATGCGGGTTGGGTCAGTTTCCAATCACATATTTGGGGATACCGATACATTATCAGAGACTCACAAATGCTGAATGGAAACACGTCGAGGAGAGACTGCAAAAAAGACTTAGCAGTTGGAAAGGTAAACTGCTGTCTCTGGGTGGAAGATTGGTCCTCATAAATTTAGTACTTAGTAATATGGTACTATATATGATTTCCTTCTTCTAGTTACCGAAAGGAGTTTTACATAGATTGGATTACTTCCGATCAAGATTCTTTTGGCAAGGAGATAGCGAGAGATAGAAATATCGACTGGCTAAATGGAGTGTGGTTTGCCGTCCCAAAGACCAAGGCGGGTTGGGCATTCATGACCTTGAGGTTAAGAATTGGGCCCTCCTCGGCAAATGGTTATTTAAATTACTAACTGAAGATGGTGTATGGCAAACCCTCCTAAGGAGGAAATATGTGGGTTCCAAGGCGGTATCCCAAGTATATTGGAAGCCTGGGGATTCCCACTTTTGGGCGGGTCTAATGGCTACAAAGACATATTTTTTCTGCTATGGATCCTTCTCGATTAAGGACGGCTCGGAAATTAGATTCTGGGAGGACAAGTGGCTAGGAAATGCCACACTCCGGGAACAATATCCGGCTCTATACAACATTGTGCGCCACAAAGGTGATACTATCGCCATGGTAATGGAATCATTTCCGCCAAATGTGACGTTCAGAAGAGACTTAATTGGACCCAGACTCCAATCGTGGATCATCATGCTCCAACGGTTGTCCACGGTGCAATTGTCACACGGGTCTGATCACTAGTAGAAAACAGGGCTTTGGTTGAGGCCAGGATAAGGGCATTAATCCCTGTTCACTCACGAACTGGGACCAAAGGGGGCATCAGTCCCGGTTCGTGAGGCCAGGGCGCCGGCCGGGCCTCGGGGGCCATTGGTCCTGGTTCGTCTGACCCCTTTGGTCCCGGTTCCAGACACGAACCGGGACCAATGGGCCTCGCTCCTGGCCCACAACCTTTAGTCCCGGTTGGTGGCTGGAACCGGGACCAGAGGTTGTCCTTTAGTCCCGGTTTTAGCCACAAACCGGGACTAAAGAGAGGCCTATATATACCCCAGCCCCTGCCCGCGAGGAGAGCCACTGCTCTGTTTTTTTGGCCGACCGTGGGAGAGCTTTGTGTTGCTCTAGCTCACCTCCTATGCACATGAGGTGTTCGATGAAATGCCCGAGCCACACTTAAGCTTTCTCCTCTCGAAGCTCCTTGTCCAAGCTCCATTTTCCTCAAGATTTGTCTTGGTTTGGCGGTCCGTCCTGTCCCGTCCCCGTCCTCATCGCCGTCGATCGCCCGCGCCGATCTCGTCCCCGGCACCACCGTGGTGAGCCTCTTGTTCTTATATTCTTTCTATAAGAAAAAAAATTCTTACTTGCATGATTTAGGTAGATACTTGTATAATTTTCTTACTTTTATTATTGTTTTTTATTATATAGTGCGATGGTTTTGGTATCCGCCCCCGTCGGCCCTCGTCCTGTCTATGATTCGGATGTGGTATATATTATATTTTATAACTATTTGTTTCATTTATTGTTTATGACAATTATGCCGACCAACGTGACATAGATGTTTTTATCTAGGAGGTATGTGAACCGGAAATTCCAACCGACCCTCTTGTCGAGAGGTTAAATTTAGTTGAAAAAGAAAACAATTACTTGAAGAAAAATGTGAAAAGAATTGAGGACGAGAAGATGCAATTGGAGTTGCATGTTGCGGATATCGTCGATGATCACAAGATCAAGATGGATAAAATAAGCTTGAAGAATAGAAAGATTAAAAAATATGCCATTCATACTGAGGCTTGGTATCATTATGCCATTGGATCAATGGTTACCTTAGTTGCGATTATGATCGCATTTGTTGTTGCATTGAAATGGTTTACATAGTTTCAATGTATGTTTTAATTAGATGCTCTAGAGAGCTATATGTTGTTCAATGAGAACTATGTATGAACTTTTTTTTTTTTTCAATAATAACATTTGATCACTACTGTACTTTGGTTTTAATGTGATGCTGAACTTCTATTAATTTGGTCACTTCTCTATTCATGATGTTCTGTAATGGTTTTTGACAGAATTATATATAATGCATGCAGATGAACCGACAATGGATGTACGGTGACAGACGCACCTCCGAGTACATTAAGGGCCTGCATAATTTTCTCGAAGTGGCTGAGGCAAACAAGCAGAATGGTTTTATCTGTTGTCCATGCCCTATCTATGGTAATACGAAGGCTTACTCTGACTCAAAAACTCTTCACATACACCTGCTTGAGAAGGGTTTCGTGCCACACTATAATGTTTGGACCAAGCACGGAGAAAGAGGGGTTATGATGGAAGACAATGAAGAAGAAGAGGATGATGACAACTATGTGCCCCATGAATACGGTGATGCTGCAACGGGGGAAGGTGAAGATCAAGAGGAAACCAGACGATGTGCCCGATGATGATCTTCGCCGGGTCATTGTTGATGCAAAGAGACAATGCGAAAGTGAAAAGGAGAAGTTGAAGTTCGATCGCATGTTAAAGGATCACAAAAAAGGGTTGTACCCCAATTGCGAAGATGGCAACAGAAAGCTCGGTACCACACTGGAATTGTTGCAATGGAATGCAGAAAATGGTGTATCTGACAACAGATTTGAGAAGCTACTGAAAATATTGAAGAAGAAGCTTCCAAAGGATAACAAATTGCCCGACAGTACGTACGGAGCAAAGAAGGTTCTATGCCCTCTAGGATTGGAGGTGTAGAAGATACATGCATGCCCTAATGACTGCATCCTCTACCGCTGTGCGTACGAGAATTTGAACGCATGCCCGGTATGCGGTGCATTGCGGTATAAGATCAGACGAGATGACCCTGGTGATGTTGATGGCGAGCGCCCCAGGAAGAGGGTTCCTTCCAAGGTGATGTGGTATGCTCCTATAATACCACGGTTGAAACGTCTGTTCAGAAACAAAGAGCATGCCAAGTTGATGCGATGGCACAAAGAGGACCGTAAGAAAGACGGGTCGCAGTGGAGAAAAATCGAGAGAAAGTGGGGGGACTTTGCAGGTGACGCAAGGAACATATGGTTTGGTTTAAGCGCGGATGGCATTAACCTTTTGGGGAGCAGAGCAGCAATCATAGCACCTGGCCCGTGACTCTACGTATCTATAACCATTCTCCTTGGCTGTGCATGAACCGGAAGTTCATTATGATCCCAGTTCTCATCCAAGGCCCTAAGCAACCCGGCAAC
The DNA here is from genome assembly GCA_011799875.1 of Thinopyrum elongatum. NCBI lineage: Eukaryota > Viridiplantae > Streptophyta > Magnoliopsida > Poales > Poaceae > Thinopyrum > Thinopyrum elongatum. Next base: position 606,585,772 of record CM022299.1, read on the forward strand.
GACATTGATGTGTACCTAAGGCCATTAGTTGAAGAACTTTTATAGTAGTGGAATGGAAAAGGTGTACATGTGTGGGATGAGCACGACCAGCAGGAATTTGACCTACATGCATTGCTGTTTGTAACCATCAATGATTGGCCTGCTCTCAGTAAGCTTTCAGGACAAACAAACAAGGGATACCACACATGCACGCACTGTTTAGATGACATCGAAAGTATATATTTGGAAAAATGCAGGAAGAATGTGTACCTAGGGCATCGTCGATTTCTTCCGACCAACCATCAATGTCGAAAGAAAGGCAAGCATTTCAAAGGCAAGGCAGATCACCGGAAGAAGCATGCCGTCCGTACTGGTGATCACATACTTTCTATGGTCAATGATTTACATGTAATCTTTGGAAAGGGTCCCGGCGGACTATCTATTCCGAATGACGCTGAGGGACGCGCACCCATGTGGAAGAAGAAATCTATATTTTGGGACCTACCCTATTGGAAAGACCTAGAGGTCCGCTCTGCAATCGACATGATGCACGTGACAAAGAATCTTTGCGTGAACCTGCTATGCTTCTTGGGCGTGTATGGGAAGACAAAAGATACACCGGAGGCACGGGAGGACCAGCAATGTGTGCACGAAAAAGACGGCATGCCTCCAAAGCAGTATGAAGGTCCTGCCAGCTACGCTGTTACCAAAGAAGAGAAGGAAATCTTCTTTGAATGCCTGCTCAGTATGAAGGTCTTGTCTGGCTTCTCGTCGAATATAAAGGGAATAATAAATATGCCAGAGAAAAAGTTTAAGAACCTAAAGTCTCATGACTGCCACGTGATTATGACGCAACTGCTTCCGGTTGCATTGATGGGGCTTCTACCGGAAAATGTTCGATTGGCCATTGTGAAGCTATGTGCATTCCTCAATGCAATCTCTCAGAAGGTGATCGATCCAGAAATCCTACCAAGGTTAAGGAGTGATTTGGCGCAATGTCTTGTCAGTTTCGAGCTGGTGTTCCCACCATCCTTCTTCAATACCATGACGCACGTCCTAGTTCATCTAGTCGACGAGATTGCCATTCTGAGCCCTGTATTTCTACACAATATGTTCCCCTTTGAGAGGTTCATGGGAGTCTTAAAAAAATATGTTCGTAACCGTGCTAGGCCAGAAGGAAGCATCTCCACGGGCCATCAAACAGATGAGGTCATTGGGTTTTGTGTTGACTTCATTCCTGACCTTAAGAAGATTGGTTTCCCTCAATCGCGGTATGAGGGGAGACTGACTAGAAAAGGCACGCTAGGAGCAGACTCAATAATATGTAGGGACGAGCATTCTTGGTCTCAAACACACTACAAAGTTCTACAGAATTCTACCTTGGTGACCCCGTATGTCAATGTACACAAGAATATTCTGCGCTCCAAACACCCAGAGCAGTGTGACAACTGGATTACATGTGAACACATCAGGAGTTTTGGCAGTTGGTTTCAAACACATCTCTTGGGTGACAACACTATTTTTGATGAGCTGTACTCGTTGGCCAGGGGACCATCTTCGACTGTATTGACTTACAAAGGGTACGAGATAAATGGGAATACATTTTACACGATCGCCCAAGATCAAAAGAGCACCAACCAAAACAGTGGTCTCCGCTTTGATGCAGCAACCAAGAGGGGAAATGACACATATTATGGTTACATAGTGTATATATGGGAACTTGACTATGGACATGATTTTAAGGTCCCTTTGTTTCAGTGCAAATGGGTCAATCTGTCAGGAGGCGGGGTACAGGTAGACCCACAGTACGGAATGACAACAGTGGATCTGAACAATCTTGGGTACACAAACAAACCATTCGTCCTAGCCAATGATGTGGCGCAGGTTTTCTATGTGAAGGACATGTCTACCAAACCGAGAAAAAGAAAAGATAAGGAAGCGAATACATCATACGATGAGCCAAAGCGCCACATAGTTCTTTCAGGAAAAAGAGACATCGTGGGAGTGGAGGGCAAGACAGACATGTCTGAAGATTATGAAAAGTTTCATGAAATTCCTCCCTTCAAAGTCAAGGTTGACCCAAGCACCCTGTTAAACGATGAAGATTATCCATGGTTACGGCGCAATAAGCAAAGGACACAAGCGAACAAAATATGAAGACTTTCTCTGCACAACTATTATGATGATGCCTTTGATCTAGAATATCACTGCAGTTACATGTGAAGAAATGAAATGCCTTTTGTAACAGATGAGTTTTCGTATGAAACCCTGATACTTCGAAAGAGATTGTCCATTTTGTACACGAAGTGCATCCAGCTTTTCCCGTAACCCTCTCAACTTTTTAGCACATGCTATGTGGGTGAAATGATGATACCATGCCAACTTTCAACCTTTTCAGAGTTCATTTGTAGTGCTTTTCAATTTCAGTGTCATTTAGCTCAAAACAATTAGTAAATGCATGACAAATACCAAATGAAGTCAGAAAGGGATGAAAATTTATGTTGTGGCTTTGAATGGTGCATTTTGAACACACAAAAAGTCTGGAGTTCAAATAAGTTCAAAAAAATGAAATCCCTTTGTAACAGATGAGTTTTCGTCCGAAACCCTGATACTTCGAAAGAGATTGTCCATTTTGTACACGAAGTGCATCCAGTTTTTGCCCTAACCCTCTCAACTTTTTACCACATGCTATATGGGTGAAATGATGATACCATGCCAACTTTCAACCTTTTCAGAGTTCATTTGTAGTGCTTTTCAATTTCCGGGTCATTTAGCTCAAAAAAATCAGTAAATGCATGAAAAATACCAAATGAAGTCAGAAATGGTTGAAAATTTATTATGTTGTTTTGAATGGTGTATTTTGAACACACAAAAATTCTGAAGTTCAAATAAGTTCAAAAAAATGAAATCTCTTTCTAACAGATGAGTTTTCGTCCGAAACCCTGATACTTTGAAAGGGATTGTCCATTTTCTAAATGAAGTGCATCCAGTTTTTGCCGTAACCCTCTCAACTTTTTAGCACATGCTTTGTGGGTGAAATGATGATACCATGCCAACTTTCAACCTGTTCAGAGTTCATTTGTAGTGCTTTTCAATTTCAGGGTCATTTAGCTCAAAGAATGAACTAATAGCAAAAAGAATGAACTAGAAAACTTTTACAAAACTCTAATAGCAAAAAAGAATGAACTAAAAAGAATCAATTAAAATATTCTTTTGTTCAAAACATTAATAGCAAAAAGAATTTTCATAAAGTATTTTTTTGTTAGAAACTTTAATAGCAAACTAAAATAACAAAATCTGTTTTTGATTAAAACAGCCATTTAAAATAACCAAAAAATTACCAAATTGAATATAATGATAAAACACACTAATATTAAATAGCAGAAAAAAGAATTAATCAAAAATCTATTTTTAAAGTAAAGTTATTCACAAACTAGTGATTGACACAAATTTCAAAGAATTCAAATTTAAACTATTCAAATTTGAAAACTAATGGCACTAACAGAAAGTTTATAATTTTTGTGACCTAAAGCAAAAAGAATCACTCAAAAACTCTAAGTATTTAGTTGTAAGTAGAAAAAAGAAAATAAATAAAGCAAAAAACAAAACAAAAAAACTGGGAAAAAATTTAAAAAAATGCCGCCTACTTGGCCGCCACGGCTTCCATACGACTAGAAACCCAACCGCCAGTTGGGCCACGATGCAGGCCCGTAGCAGGCCTAATAGGCCCACAGGCAGAGAGACAATATTTAGGCCCGTAGGCCTGCAGTAGAGAGGAGCTCGAAGTGGCTGGCGCAGCGGCGCTTATAAACCACTCCGAGACCCTCTCAACTAGCGAGGTGGGACTAAACTTTTGGCCCCGGGCAGCACCCACCTCTCGTCCCGGTTGGTGGCACCAACCGGGACCAATACCCACCTTAGGTCTAGGTTGGTGGCACCGACCGGGACCAATGCCCTCCTTTCGTCTCGGTTCGTGCCACCAACCGGGACCAAAGGTCTCTGCTTCCCGCCCTTTGGCCTAACAAAAACAGACCTTTGGTCCCGGTTGGTGGCATGAACCGGGACTAAAGGGGGGCATTGGTCCTGGTTGGTGCCACCAACCTAGACTAAAGGGTTGGGTATATAACCAGGGACTTAGGAAATTTGCAAAGGCCATCTGCAGTTGCCCGCGACAACGCCGAAGAACACCTCGACGCCGCCAGGCTGCCTGAGCTCGCCGTCGCCTCCGAGCCGTCCCCGAGCCCGCTCCTCGTCGCCGGACCTCCTCGCCCTCCTCCCTGAGCCGGTTCCTCGTCGCCGCCCCCGACGCCGTCCCCGAGCCCGCTCTCGCTCCTCGTCGCCGCCCCCGCCGGCCCTCCTCGTCGTCGCCCCCGCCGGCGCTCCTCGCCGGCCCTCCTCCCCGAGCCCTCGCTGCCCCCGCTGTGAGCCGCCGCTGCCCCGCGCCCGCCCCCCTGTTTTTTTTGTTTATTAATTATGTTGTGTATATATGTATGTATTAATATTTTTATGTATGTATGTATGTATGTATGTATATATATGGATGGATGGATGGATTGAAGTATGTATATATATGGAGAATTTTTTTTAGATGTGATAGGTAGTATTTTTTGAATATTTTTTTTGTTCATATAATATTTACCAAGTTAAATGAGTTAAAATGAGTTAGTGTGAATTAGTGTGAATTTTTTGTGGAGATGAGATGTATGAGATGTTTTGTGGAGATGAGATGAGATGTTGTCATGTGGATTTTTTTTTGTTCATAGAAAACTCTGGTAACTCTTCAACATGAGGGGGGACGTCGATCAACCCCCTCTCGCCCGGCCAACTCTCAATTCCACCCAAACCGGGGCTGAAAAAGCGTTGTCGAGGCAACCCCAAACCATAGAAGTGTTGTCGAGGCCACCCCAAACCCTAGAAGCGTCGAGGCCACCCAAATTTACCAATTTAAAAGAGCGTTGTCGAGGCCACCCCAATCCATAGAAGCGTTGTCGAGGCCACCCCAAACCCTAGAAGCATTGTCGAGGCCACCCCAAACCCTAGAAGCGTTGTCGTCACCACCCCAAACCCTAGAAGCGTTGTCGAGGCCACCCCAAACCCTAGAAGCGTTGTCGAGGCAACCCAAATTTATCAAGTTAAAAGAGCGTTGTCGAGGCCATCCCAAACCCTAGAAGCGTCGAGGACACCCAAATTTACCAAGTTAAAAGAGCATTGTCGAGGCCACCCCAAACCCTAGAAGCATTGTCGAGGCCACCCAAACCCTAGAAGCGTTTTCGAGGCCACCCCAAACCCTAGAACCGTCGAGGCTACCCAAATTTACCAAGTTTAAAGAGCATTGTCGAGGCATAGAGATTATTTTTTGCAAAGTGTCATCTCCTGAAAGTATAACCCCGATAACTTCGACATGAGGGGGGATGTCGGACATGCATGAGAGAGGCGGTCCGCAACTAATCCATTGCTCATATATGCATATGATTCCTTGTTGTGATTAATTAGCTAGGTCTATGTTTGCCACTAATATATCCATCTCTCATGTTTGTATATTCCCATGTTGTAATATTTGCAGAAACTATGGACAGAGACTTTGAACAAGAAGAGTTGTTGGGGGATATAATCTGCGACGGAGGTGATCCCATGTCGTTTCTCAACAACACCGATGGTCAGGAAGGAGAGGATGACGGCTCCGGTAATCCAACAATTGAGGAGGAAGGAGATCATGATGGCTCTGGTGACCAAATGGCGGAGGAAGAAGACCATAATGACAGCTCCGATGACCGACCAAAGGAGGGAGCTGTTGCAAAGTCCGGTGAGGTATATATATTAATCCCGCTTGTGCTGACTTGATGCATTAATTGTTTTGGTATTTACATATATTAACGCTTCTTTCTTCTTTTATAGCCCTCCGGATCGAGCCAAACTTCCGTAAGGAGACGAGGCCCGAAGAAAAGGTTGCGCCAGGATGAAAGGTTCATGATCACAGAAATCGCGGACGATGGCCAACCGATTGCTCCCAAGCGGACCAAGGATGCATTTGTACATCAGTGCAGAGCTATTGTTAGGGACAGCGTCCCGATCAGCGTCCAGCAATGGAATAAGAGTAAGGACGACCCTGAAGTTTCTTATGTCCAGGATAGACTGAAAGGTGATCTTTGGACTTCGCTGATGGCAAATTTCAGCCTACCACCAGAGGAGGATCCGAATAAGCCAGTTATAGAGCCAAAGGTCAAGGCGTTTGTTCTTAAGAAGATGGCAGATCTATTCAAGAACTGGAAGAAAGAGTTGAACACAAAGTTTGTCGACAAAGGGAAGACTCCATAATTCACCGGCCGATATGAGAAGATAAGAGATCACTGGCCCGCATTTGTGGCCTACAAGAAATGGGATAAGGGTAAGAAAAGGTCAGAGACAAACAAGAAAAATGCTGCAAAGAAGAAGTATCACCATCACACAGGGTCAGGTGGCTACTACAAAGCCCGACAATTGTGGGACAAAGCTGAGCAAGACCTGCTTGCTAAACGGGTCCAACCAGCGACATTGAACTGGCCAGATCGGTGTAGGACCTGGTTCTTCGGGGTTGGGGGAACTTTGGACCCAGAAACAGGGGAGTGTCGTTGGACGGACGAGCAACTTGCAATGCCCTTCAAGAAGCTTCAGCAATATATCAGTGCAGCGCAGGAAGGGTCGTTTATTCCCGACAGAGAGAAGGACGAGCTGACTGAGGCCCTCGGGAATCCTGAGCACCCTGGACAAACACGAGGCACACCAGGCTCCGTTCCGTGGGTGGTTGGGTTTCCTGGTAGTGGTGGTTACAGAAGCCGAGAGAGAAAGAGGAAAGCGGAAGTGAGCGAAATGCGGAAGCTCAATGCAAGAATAGAAAAGCTAGAGGAACTTGCAGCTGCCGGCCAACCATCTCAGCGGCACGAAGATCCTTCCTTTGACGCTGCCCCAGAAGCTACCCCACCAACTCAGCGGAGAAGCAGCGTGGCTTCCACGGAGCTCGTTCAGCCTGATTTCACGGCTCCTCGCCATCCCGTCGATACTATCACGGAGGCTCAACATTGCGAGCTAATGACGAAATGGCAGAACCTCACTTTGAAGGCGGCTGTCGGCTTTGTTGCACCTCCTCAAGCTGACGGAACTTTTCACTGCGGTCTGATTCCACATGGCTATGCTGTTGTGACGGTGGATGAAATAATGGAGGGATTTCAGGAGCTGGAGCTTGACCACCCTACAGGTGAAGAGGAGAATCATCTGGTTCATGCTTTGAGGAGTACCTGTCTATGGAGGAAGGAGTACATCAAGCTTCCAAACCGGACGCCTCCTCCTCCTCCTCCGGCGAGTCAGGGCACTCCGCCTCCTCCTCCGGCGAGTGATCAGGGCACTCCGCCTCCTCTGGCGCGTGAGGGCACTCCGCCTCCTCCTCCGCCTCCTCTGGCACGTCGGAGCACTCCGCCTCCTCCGGCGTGTCAGCGGACTCCACCGCGTCTGCAACGGCGGAAGAGAGACGGCGCCGCTCCGGCTGCCAGCAGTGCAAGAGGTGGGAAGAATTTCAAATACGGTCCAAGCCTCAAGCCTATGAAAAACTTACCATATGAGAGGACCGACGAGGAAAACGCGGAAATCAGTTCTGCCAAAGTGGAGGCCCATTTTGCATGGAAACCTTCACCTCCGAAGGAAACAATAGATCAGGTGAAAGTGAAGCGCACTTTGCGTGCCCTTAAGCGATCACCATCGTCTCCGCCGCAATCCAACTATGAGCGCATTATTGAAAGGACATATAAGGAAGCACAGCGGTTGGGAAGTACTTGCAGTGTTGCAAGAGAAGCAGAACGAAGAAGTGGGAAAACAATTCCCTAGCTCGGCGAACAGGCGAAGCAATCATGCCCCCCGCTCAAGGTGTCTAGCGATATCGTCGCTAATCATCCGGGGCTACTGCCCGGTACAAATCCTGCTGATTACCTGGCCGATGATGTATAATTTGAAATGTTAGAGGTAGTAGATATCTTCAGATACGAGTACGGGAAGCCTCTCGTCAAACCTGATCATCCTCCTCTAACAACGATGATGCGAAGATTGCATGAATGGTACATGGATACCTGCAGGAAGTCTGGGAAGAATAGTTTGATGCTGGCAATTAAAGAGGAGCACGACCTCGTTGGAACTGAGGTGATGCCTGTTGAATTTGTGGAGTTATTTCAGTTATTCAATCAAGACACCCTCGACAAACGACTCATGACTTGCTACTATCTGTAAGTATTACTTCTGTAATTAAGTCTCTATAGCTCAGATCTTTCATTGCATGTATATATAATTATCCTCATTATATTATGCAGTCTGAACATCGTCAAATGCAAAAAAGCACAAATCTATGACATTGGGTTCATTAACCCAAATACCATAAATGAATGGTCGGTTAAAAACAGAGTCGAAGATACCGAGGACAACTTGCTACAATTGTTGCTTCGAAATCAAAACAAAGGGAAAATACTCTTTCCTTACAATTTCAAGTGAGTGTTACTATCTTGTGCATATTCGGTTTCGCTTACTCGAGGTTATAGTAATGTAATTGATGAGTTATGCATGCGTGCGCAGCTTCCACTTCATTCTGCTAGAGATTAAGCTTGACCGGGGAGTAGTAACTGTCTTAGACTCGAGACGAAAAGATCCCAATACGTATGCAGACATGACTGCAATACTCCAGAAGTAAGTTCAATCGATCATTATTGCTTATTGGTGCGCACCATATCATATCGGCAACTTTGTTCATTTTCGGATATCAAGTAACTATTTTCTTTGTCTGACAGGGTTTGAAAAGAGTTCACCGGAATCGTTCCGGGACTGCCGATGGAGCTGCGATTTACACACCTGAAAGTAAGTAGTACTAGCTAGTTCCGCGCATCTCCCATTGATTCTAGTTTCATCAATACCATTTATCATGCTTGCTTATCAGTTTGATTGAACTCAATTCTCGTAAGGTGCTTGTGGCAGGAAGGCGGGAATAATTTATGTGGATACTACGTTTGCGAGTTCATCCATAGCGCGACCTCTCAGCGGGGCTACTCTGACAAACAATATGAAGTACGTAAACAATAATATTCACAATTTTATTTTATTACCATCAATTGTGTTGAGTTTCATTCATATATATATATATATATATATATATATATATATATATATATATATATATATATATATATTGACCCCCTTCTTTAAATTAGCTGCGGCAGATGTGGGATGAACTGCTACCACATGATCGCATACGAGCAATTAAAGAGGAATTGGCGGGATTCTTTGTTGACCACTTCATACATAAAGACGGAGAATACCATGTGGAAATTGAAGCTGACTTTCGGTAGATGATGTCAGGGATCGTAAGATATGTTATATTGTATATATGTAGTAGCGTCGGATAGAAATACGGAAACTTGTTGTTCGACCAATCTCGGAGAAAGAGAGGTCACTTCTCTCTGTATATGTTCATGACTATCTTGTGTAATTAATGGTTCTTTCATTTGCTTAGTAGCGTCGATTTCTCTCTATATGTAGTAGCTAGCGTCGACCAAGCACGGAGAAAGAGTGGTCACTTCTCTCTATTAGCTAGCTAACACAATATGAAACCCCTAAATTAACCCTCCAAAACCGCAAACCCACCCTCCCCCCCCTCTTTCAAAAATAAAAAAATAAAAACCCCAGCGCCTGCGAGCTGCTGACGCGTGGCAGCTTTTTGGTTCCGGTTGGTGTTACCAACTGGGACTAAATGTCCTCCTGCCTGGGCGCCCCGCAGCGGCCACGTGGAGCCCCTTCTGTCCCGGTTCATAAGTGAACCAGGACCAAAGGTTTTGGGCTTGAGTCCCGACCCTTTAGTCCCGGTTCCAGAACCGGGTCTAAAGGCTCTCTGGAACCGGGACTAGTTCCCTGTTTTCTATTAGTGATGTATTCCGATGGAACCTCCATGGGAATGGACAATTCTCAGTGGATTCTATGTATAGAGTGTTAATCCAGTCTGATGTGCCAGTTGTTAATAACAAGAAGATATGAAAGATGAAGATACCTCTTAAGAATAAAATCTTTGCATGGTATCTTCATCGCGGAGTCATTCTTACTAAAGATAACCTTATTAAGAGGAATTGGCATGGAAGCCCGCAATGTGTCTTTTATCACCATGAGGAGACAGTAAAACATTTGTTCTTCCAAAGCAAATTGGCTCGTTCTATATGGTCAGTCATCCAAATAGCTTCTGGCTTGTATCCTTCTTGTAGTGTTGCTAATGTATTTGGCAACTGGTTACATGGGATAGATCACAGGTTTAGAACTCTTCTCGGGGTGGGAGCGCTTGCCGTTATTTGGTCGCTTTGGCTATGTAGAAATGATAAGGTTTTTAACGATAAAAGTACTTTTCTGTTGCAGGTTATCTATAGATGTACTGGGACTCTTCATTTATGGTCCTCTCTACAACGCGTGGAGAATCGAGGCCTGTTTACTGAGGTGTGTACACGATTGGAGGCTACGGTGAGGGATACTTTTACCCAACATGGGTGGCAGCATGATCTAAGAATTGGCCCCCCTCCGCTTTAGGCGTTATACGGACTCTACATGTTTCGTTGTAATTTGCCTTTTTATTTTTATTTTGTGTGAGAGGATCTTATTTTGCTGTGTGTATCTTAGTTATGCAGAGGTCGTGTGTAATGCTTAAATCTTTTAAGTAATAAAGCGCCTCTTTTTGAAAAAAAAAAGGTATATGGGCACAATAGAAGGAACTGCATTAACTTCCCGACTGATATATTTAGGCACCCTCTTGCAATCGGGATACACAAAGATCAAGAGCACGCCTTTCTTCCTTGGGAATGTTGGACTACGCTAGGTCCGTTGACTGCAATATTAATTTTTCTATGCGCAGAACTATGGGAAACACTTTCAATCAGTAGTCTGGCCGGAGGCAAATCATCAGACGGGTCAACGGCCGTCCATTCTTGTTCATTCTCACGGTGAAGATACGTGCTGCTTCATCATCATCATTAAAAAAAAAATCCTATCGGCCTGTAGCAAACCGCCCGCATTGGCGGCGCCTAACCCCTTCCTAATTACACGCCCAGATCCCCTCGTCCTCTCGCCTCTCACGCAGCGCACGCCCCCCCCCCCCCCCCGAGCTCGCCGTCCACCGCATCGCCCCCGAGCTCGCTGCACATCGCCTCTCGTCTTCGAGCACCGCCCAGATCCCATGATTGCTACTCTCGACTCCATCTTCCTCTCCAGCGATGCGACCCCGTGGGGGGCATCGTTGGTGTGCCGTCCTGGCAATGGCAGTAGGGTGTCGAGCCCCTTATCTACTCCGTGGTTGGTGCTTCGCGAGGTCACCCGTCGGCTCAATGGGTTGCCGGAGTACTACCGGCCCACCGGAGAACATGCAGCTGCCTCTGGCATTCCCCCTACTTAAAGTGCCCAATCTTGAAATCGTAGGTATTGCACAGATCTCTCTCGGTTTCGTTTGCTCCAGTTCTTTTCTCCAATTGTGAACTACAAATCTGATCTGAAAGTGCAAGTAATTGTTTCTTTATTTTGAATTACAATGTTTTTTTCAGGGATTTTGAAGTACAATGTTGACACCTGCTAGATTGTTATTTATGCAATCTGTTATATATAATCTTGTTTTTGCCAAGAATTGTGTGTGACCTCGCGAAACAAATAATCAATTTTGATGAATTCTCGTTTTAGTACACAAAATTGGGTAGGCAAGCATTTGTATTTCCTAATGTCAAGATTTTTGTGCTTCCAGTACGTACAAGTTATGTTGAGACTACATGAACATGTGTTTCCAGGTTTCCATGCTTCCTATGCATCATACTTGCGCTTCTTCAGTGCATAGAGTTTGCGACATTCCCACCATGTTTCTGTTTTCTTATACTCGTGTTTTTTTGAGATATCATGAAATTGACGCTTACAGATTTCTTGCATAACTATTTCTCCAGCCTAGATAGTCATCTTGCCACATTAGTTTTTTTACTGAAATAGTCCGGTCTTATTGATGCCTCTGATTGTATTGACAGCAGGTTATGTTCATATGAGTGAAGATTTATTTTTTTATTTTTTTCATGAAGCACAACTTCATGCATGCAACCATTCTACCAATCAATTTTTATGCTATGTGTCATATACAAGATGTGATAAAATTAGATTATTGCTTCCTATCAACCATGCTTCCTCCTTAATTTCATGTATTGAATATGTTTCTATGGTAATGAATTTTTGCTTCAAGCATTGTAGATGTGTGGAACTTTTACTGGACACAAATATTTTGCTTCAACCATGATCAGGTACTAAGGTGTGTCTGAACAACTACTTGTGTGTGCTTCAACCATTGCCAGAATTGCTTCTTTTAGTATGCTCTATTACAGAAACAATTTGCTTCTTTAATTAAATTTTTGTATCAATCATTGTATGTGCTTCTGTCGTTCTCACTGAATACTTCTCATGTACAGGCATTTCTCATCTCCCAGTTCCAGTTGGGCTCCTTTGCTGTAAATCCTAAACCAACCAGGCATCGAGTTGTGAGTTGTACTATGAATGATGATAGAGAACTCGTGGCATGAGCAGATCTTGTCGTGATCAGATTGTCCAGTGCATGTCGCTATGCCGGCTACGACGAAGTGAAAATAGTGTTGTAATAGTTTATACTCGCCAAAAAAATATGAATGTTTGTTCATCGGATGATTTGTTCTAATGCTTCATCATTTTTGTTGTGCTTCCATGTGATTTTTGCGAAGCAAATGTTTCCATTCAAACCAAGGTTGTTGAATTCAAAAAAAAAACAAGATTGTTTCCTCTACACCAAAATTTTGGTTCTGAAGCTCTTGAAAAATATAGACTATATATCAAATGTTTCCGTTGAACAATATATTTGCACCGCACCGCATACGCTTCCATAGGTTAAAAAAATGTTTACATGGCAGAAAACCTTTGTTGTCGTCGCATAAAAATGCATCTAAGGGAAAAAAATTGTACTAAGATTTTATTTGAAATATACGCTTCCATCACTCAAAAGGAATGCTTCCATGGCCAGGCCATGTTGCTGTAGCATAAAAATGCATCTAAAAATATCATTAGTGTACTATTTTTTAAAACTAATCATGTTAACGAGAGTATTTTTAGAGAACGTTATTCTCGGAAGTAGTTATTAGCAATAAGAAATCACGGCACTCTGGTTGGAACCCATGCACCCATCGTTCATGGAAGCAGTTAGTATCAAGAAACAAATCGGAGCTGAGTATTAATTACCATCAGACCCACACGCTAGGATCCGACGGACAGGGTGATTTTAATCCTACGATCATTGACTAGTCTGATACGAAGCAATGTATCAATAGTCTGATTCCTAGTGCTTCCCCAGAACTATCAGAAACATCCTAAGGGAAATATATCATAGGTCAGTACCACTAGACGCTCAGTTTTCTCAGTTTTTTTATAGGCTCTTTTTTTTTTACATGATTTTCTGCGGCCTAGTTCTGTACTCGTCACATGAACGAGCAGAAAGCTTCCCAAAATGTTTTTCTTAAGGTTCCAAGAAAAAATTCTTGGCGAGGCAGCGGTAGGGTGGCGTCCAGGGCACGGCAATGCTGCATCGGTGAAGTTGGCGGCGCAGAGGAAGCGTCCAGAGGAAGGGCGGTACTACAGTGACGAGGTCATTGGTGCCGAGGAAGCATTTGGGGAAGGGCGCTGCCTCATCAACGAGGTAAGTGGGGCCGAGGAAGTGTCCGACTCCGGGCGCTCCAGCATCGACGAATCCGGGGGTGGTGAGATGGTGTCGGCGGGGATATCAGCAAGATGACTGTCAAACTTTCTTGGTGAACATTGAGACTAATGCCAATGAAAAATCTCTACTCCTAATGTCTGAGTTGGTAGGATTACGTCCACGGTTTATTTTCGTCTCATTTATTTTCGTCCGGTTTATTTTCGTCTCACATCCCACCACCATATCTCCTCACGTTGATTTTTTTACCCTCACAATAAAAACTTTCCTAACTTTTTCAAAGTTTCCTAACTAGACACGTTATAAACGGGCAGGAACCGATAGCATGTTACCAATTAATAAAATTTAGTTTTATGACAATCAATTCCAAATCCTAATTTTCCTAATGCATCGATCTTTGCCATTTATAATCTCTACTCCTAATGTCTGAGTTGGTAGGATTGCGTCCACGGTTTATTTTTGTCTGGTTATATTTCGTCTGGTTTATTTTCCTCCGGTTTATTTTCGTCTCACATCCCACCACCATATCTCCTCACGTTGATTTTTTTACCCTCACAATAAAAACTTTCCTAACTTTTCCAAAGTTTCCTAACTAGACACATTATAAACGGGCAGAAACCGATAGCACGTTACCAATTAATAAAATTTAGTTTTATGACAATCAATTCCAAATCCTAATTTTCCTAATGCATCAATCTTTGCCTTTTCTAAGTGGTTGTTTGGATAGGGAGGGGTTAGCCACGGAAATCATCCCTCCATCCTCGGCTGCATCCCTCACCCACGTCGCTGCTGTAGGATCTTCATCTGTCATCCTGAGCAATTGCGGTGGCGATGTGTGCGAGCTTCACGATAGTGGGGAGGACCAGGCCGCGGTGAAGGTAGGCCATGCGCTCGTCACGCTCCACGAGCGGAACCTGCGCACGGAGGCGGTAGCGCGGGGTGGCAGCCGGCAATGAGGCGGCCGCACTACATGACGAGCTAAAAACCCTCAAGAAAAACCTTTCTCGCTTCGCCCGCCCGCCCACGGCCCGCCGCGCGTCGACGTCTCCGATCCCCTCAGCCTTATCCATGCACGCGCGCTCCCAGTTGCCGACGGAGATGGAGTGCGGCTCCTGAACAAAGCTAAGCTCCCCCAGCCAACGCCTCCGAGCTGGTGCCGCTCGCCAGCATTGCCCTCGCGCCTCTCCTCGTCTCCCCTCACGCACCTCCCTCTTCCCGTGACAGCGTCGCTGTCTCTGTAGAGGCCACGAGAAGGCGCCGCGCGCTACGGCGAGTGCGGTGCTCGGCCACTGCGGCGTCCGGCGGAGACGGGGACGCTGGCGAGCTCTCCCGCACGACGCTGCTCTGGAGGGCGGCCAAGCTGCCCATCTACTCCGTGGCGCTCGTGCCACTCACTGTGAGTTCCCCAAATTCCTCCCTCCCCATTGCCCTGGCCAATGCTTCGCTCTGCAATTCAGAATTGCATAACCTGTTGGTGTGCTGGCATGCAAATCAGAATGAGTATTGATCGCAGTATTTGGTGGTTTGCAACTACGATCACCTTACACATTTGCATTGACGGTTGCTTGCACTTGCAGGTAGGCACTGCTGCTGCTTATAACCATGCGGGGCTGTTCTTTGCCAGACACTACTTTGGCCTCTTGGCTGCTGCCGTCCTTGTGATCACCTAGCTCAATCTGAGGTAAAACTCACATGCAGAAAAATACTACTACAACATACACTCTGACAAGTAAATCGATGCTGATATCAATAGCAGTGTTCAACCATTCATTCCCCTGTTCTGAACGTATTGTATTTTTACTCTACTGCAGCAATGACGTTTATGATTCAGATACTGGCGCTGATAAGAACAAGAAAGAATCTGTCGTCAACATTGTTGGCAGGTACTGCTCGTTTCCAGTGCCGAGTAGTAGTAACATTCTAAATGCTTGCATACCTGTATTCAGAAACGAAACATTTCACTGTGTGACCTGCTGTGCAGTCGGGCAGTGACACAATATGCTGCAAACGTTTCTCTTCTCCTCAGCTTTGGAGGGCTATTTTGGGCCTTTGCAGAAGTAGGAGACGTCAGGTTCATCACTTTGGTGCTATGTGCAATCCTTTGTGGTTATGTTTATCAGGTAAAATATTCCGCCCCTTCGTTAGGGAACCTTTTGTTTCCTTCGCTTCCATATCACCCTAGCACAATATATTTTGCCTTTTGCTGATCTCTACTCCTAATGGAGGAGTTGGTAGGATTGCATCCACGATTTTTTTCCATCTGGTTATATTTCGTCTGATTTATTTTCGTCTCACATCCCATCACCATATCTCCTCACGTTGATTTTTTTACCCTCACAATAAAAAAATTCCTAACCTTTCCAAATTTCCTAACTGGAGACGTTACACTGCATGTGTAACCTAGATTACTTTTAGTTCGGACTGGAGACATGAATAAGTAGGCATCGATTTAGGATTTCCACTCGTGCAATGTGTTACTGGAGTTGGAGGATTCAGATGCTGTTGTGAAAAATGAATCTCGAGTGCCAGCAGCATCTCCAGCCTCTGAAAATGTTGTGATGTTATGTCAGATGTTCTGAAGCCTCCTTCCAGTTCGAGCTCCGCCTCGATCTCATTTGTGCCACGGTCCTCCTCCCTGCAGCACGCTCTGATCTCCTATGCAACATGCTGCTCTATGGATCAGTAACTACAAGGTAACGATGATGAAATATTTTCCCCTCTCAATCTCTTGTTTATTATTTTCCAAATAAGGTGCGGAAATTCGATGCTATTGTGGAGAATGTGTTGTTGTGCTGAAAATTTGAGCTACAGAGCATTTTTTTAAGCTATTGTGGGTGAATCCTCCAGTTGATGCCAATGACTTCATTGCAATTTTAATTTTTGAGTTTGGTTGGTTATCTTTTCTTATTATTTAGTTGAGCTGGAAATTTTACAGATTACATGTCTAGAAGAATGGTTCTGGTACACTGGTGTGATGCTTCTATTCATGATTCACCTCTTATTGTTGATTCAAACTATTATGTTTGGTCATGTCAAATCCCGTTGACTGGAAATTTTTTTTTGGTCATGCAGATTGTACAGAGAAAGTGGTACTATTTAACCTCACACAAGATGTGGTATGGATCAATGGGATCACCAAGTGTCTTCTGTGGCATATTGCTTCGGTGTGAGAGGCGCATGTCCTCCCTTTCCCCTTTCCCCTTGCCTCCCGTCACCTCCCTGAGTCTAGCTGCTGCCGCAGTCCATGCTGTTGTCTACCTCATCTTCCTTTCATTTCTTCACCCATGCTTTGGTTGAAGTCGTTGTTTGGTTCCCAGGCAGGACAAATCCTGCATTTCTAAAATCATTGATTTATTTCTAGAAGTAATACCTTAGGTTTAAGATTATGTTATTCATAAGATTTGTGTATATTAATGGTTGATCCTTCCAGCAGAGCTAACACTATCGACAATGAAGAATAAAGACCATGGAATTATAACATTTCTTAAGAATTTGGCAGCACGCCGAAGATGCAATAGTGTCTTTGTTTGGCACATTTGTCCATGAACTTAGAATAAAAGATGAGGGACAACATATGTGAGTGTTCTTTTCATCTACAGAACATTTTCATCTCAGTAAGCTTTACGAAAACTATTTGATAATGTCTATAATTGTAGGTATTAGCCAAGCAGGAGCTCAAGTGGGCTTAATACTAGCGTTGATGCTGCATTTCCATAGTTTTAAGCCTAATTTAAGGTGTTGTTTGGCTATTATACAGTATAGTATATAGTGGTTTGTTACCGTGCATTTTCCAGTAGCACAATTGTTGATTAACTAATACTAACTGTTGGCATTTCTGATTTTCAAATACTTATAAATTTTGCAATGGGATATGAAGGAAAAGAGCCCAGAGCACGGCTTGGTTATACCATTCAAGATTGAAATTGGTTTGGCATCCCTGGAAGTCATGGTAATGGTAAGTTGAGTTTATTTGCCCACCATGTTCTTTTGGTCTGCAGTACTTTCCTAAGGGCATTTCTATCCGATCCCCTAAAAATAGTGGTAAGTTGAGTTTATTTGCCCACCATGTTCCTCAAGTGGAGAAGCCGGAGAGGGGGCGGCGGCCGCGGCCGCTTGAGGAAGATCGGCGAAGGAGGACGCGTGGATCCCGTGGCGGCACAGATCAAAGCTTCGGATCGGTGGCCGGGACCTCTGGCCACCGCTTCCGGCCATTGGGAGGAGAGGGGGCGGCGGGGAATGGCGGGGGTGGGTGGGGGTAAATATAGGGAGATGAACGGCTGGTGAGTATAAGTTTTACTCCACCAACGCCGATTGGGGATCGGCTAGGTCCCAGTAAGGGGAATAAAGTCCGGATTTTACTCCTCTAACCGGTTATTGGGGATCGGTTAGAAATGCCCTAACATTTCAAAACAGCTTCTGTCAGGATTTAGCTGTCCCATTGAGTAAATGCCTATAAAGTTTCTGTAGTATAAAAAATGTTATAGTTCCATGGTCTCGTTCATTATCAATTATGTCAGCTTTGCAGGAGGGAACAATGGATGTCAAATGAAAGGAAATGGTTGGCGGAGCATGTACTATGGAGATGTCAATGGAAAGGTTTGGAGTTAACATTTGCTTAATGCATTTATGTAAATATTGTTACCATGTAGAAACAAACAGGCTGGAATAGTGTTCAAAGGGTGCATGTTGATCCTAATATAGGTAGAAGTTAAATATAATCCCCATGGAATTAGATTGTGACCTTGTTTGTCGTTCTCACTATGTTTTCTATTTTGTATCCCGTAGCAACGCACATGCATTCACAGTGAGGCTCAACTCTTATGTGTATCCCGCGACCTTGCATTAACATCCAATTCTATGCCGACACTTAACTCTTATGTCAAAGAAGACGCTGGATACTAAACTTCGACGAAAACTGAGGTGCCAAATATGTAGGTGCAGTCTCACACAAAAGAAAAATGAAGATAACTTGATAACTTGATGTCAATGACTCGTGAATGGAAATAAAAACACCAGACTCATTTATGTACACTTTTTCCTAGCTTAAATTATTCATTCAGATGGTACTACACCCTGTTATTCTAATTTTATACACTTATTTCTTGCCAAAAAATATATTAATTGGTTCTTTGCTTACTAAAACTCAGGAGTATGTTTTCTTCCTCACACATTTTAATTCATTTTACGCAGGCCGAGATAATACTGATGCTCAATCCAGATCTGGATGTCTCATCTTTGAACATTTGAAACGCTGAGCAGTCAATGGAAGCTTGCCTAGCCGCTTTCGCGCGACATTATATATTTTGACGTTTGTACTTCCGCGGCTCTCGACATGAGCTTCCTTATATATGGTAAGAAATTGCTGGTTGAGATCCCCATTCAGCTTGTGGTAGTAAATGATCTCCCAAAAAGCCTTCCGAGGGCTTGCCGCGGCGGATACTGCATCCCTTGGCTCCGGATGTCGGGCAAGGTGACGGCGAGCAGGAGCATGCATTGTCAACCAGTGTCACAGGCATTGCATTCTGAAACCGACGGTGGCATATAGTATGCAAGGAAATAATAGCTTGAATATCTTTTCGGTAAGATCAGTTTTTGAATGTTTACAAATACAGGCAAATGTGTAATATGTTGTTCTATTTTACTTTGAATTGAAATCAAAACCACTTAATGCAAAGACCTACAACCAGCAGAGAATCGGTAGTACTGCAATCTATTCTATTCTCATAGACACCTCCCCTAGGGATACAAACTACTAGCTGTTATGAGGCACCATATATGTCATTGCTTCCTGCACTTGTGCACTGATGTCCCAGGAGTATCTTTGCTATAAATATTCTAGAAATCAGCATATTGAGCATCATGATATTTCCTATTTGTTACAGTATTTCGTTATATCAGAGAAGGTAGCTATGCCCCAGTATTATGTTATCCCTTTGTACGTTAAATCGAGACCAGTTAATGCAAAAACCTAAAAATGTCATGATATTTGTCTTTGTAACATTATCACAAATGTGGCCCTTTTTATTCATGATCATTGTTCGATAACAGTTAAAGCCAATAATTTGTTTTTCCCTGTGTATCTAATATGGTCCTCTTCTAATATATATGCAAGAGTACGGAAGAGAAGAATTGCTTGCTATTGCGGTTCTTTGATGATAAGGTTCAGTAGACAAGGTCGCCCACCTTCCAAGATTAAGCTAGCAAAGCCAATTCGTATTGGCCGAAAAAGGTCAGGCCATGTACGATGTTAGCCAGCATTGATCACAAGATGCTGAAGCAATATTTTTCAATAATGTATAAAACAAGCTGGTAGCTACTGAACTGACTAGGGGATGTTTGCCGGATTGTTTAGTCAGTTAACTACCACACATAAGTGGTGAAAGTTTACCAGATTGTCTTCTAGGCGCATCTTTTACTGATAAATCATGAGTGCGGCGATGCATACTAATATTCCGCTTCTGTTTCATCGGTTTTACTGATGCACAGTATATTACAGACGTAAAAAAGAAGGGTTTAAAAAGTTACCTTACATCTGTACATGGTAATGCATTTTTCTTTCTTTAAAAGCGCATGTTCTCCTTTGTTTTTGACTGGGCACTAAAAGATGCATCATGCTCTCCTTTATTTTGGTTGTATTTCATTGGTTTTACTCTTGCACAGTATGATACAGATGTAAAAAAAAAGGGTTTAAATCCCATGGAGAAGTCTGAACAGTTGTATGAATGGTCTTGAAGGCGGTTCTTGTTCTGATGTTGCCAAAAAATGTTTTAGATTCTATGTAATCCTATGTAGAAGTAAGAATATTTGCAGTTCGAGTAGTACAAAAATGATAGCTGCCAAAAAAAAATGATTAAATGCATAGTTCCGACTATCTGTGTACTCGAGGGCATCAACGTGGTTACATTGAGGACTAGAGAGAGATGGTGGTGGAAGGGGAGAGAGGGAGGAAGAAGTTCATTGTGACAGAAATTGCAAGCACATAGTGAAATATAATCCAACTACATGGTTATGCATTTGAATTTGCAATTCAAAGTGTGTCCGTGGTAATAAAAGGGGGGATTACAAGCCGGATGTCCCATGGTGAGCCTTCCTTGGGGAGGCGAAGTTGTGAGGTTAGTGTGTGGATGAATAGAACGTGATTCGTAAAGCCTAAAGGTATATGCTAAGCACGCTTGATATTACCACTATAATATATAATACTTTGTAACACACATGCAATTAACTTTAGTCTTACATGCTGACTTCACGAGAGAGAGAGAGAGAGAGAGAGAGGGAGAGAGAGGGAGAGGGAGGGAGGGAGAGAGAGAGAGGGAGGGAGGGAGGGAGAGAGAGAGAGGATGTGGTGAACTTGGATTTGTATGAAGGAGATGACGTAAAGATAAGGGGTGGAGAAAAGAAAAGAAGAATTCATTTCGCGGTAAGACATGTTGTCTAATGTGCACGAGGTTCCTACAACTATGTTAGAAACGGTTAGTGTTGAGCCATAAGAAAATATATTCCCTGTTGCAACACATGCCCATTGTCCTATATCCGAAAAATGGTTGACCACACACCGACAACTATGTTATAAGCATTGCAGCCCATAGCAACGC
Organism: Thinopyrum elongatum; assembly: GCA_011799875.1. Taxonomy (NCBI): domain Eukaryota; kingdom Viridiplantae; phylum Streptophyta; class Magnoliopsida; order Poales; family Poaceae; genus Thinopyrum; species Thinopyrum elongatum. The sequence goes on from CM022299.1 coordinate 606,607,087, forward strand.
ACGGGCATTCTACTAGTATCAAAGTAATGTATTAAGTACTAGCTTAATTTGACTTTTTCGTAGTAATGTAATGTTTTTCTTACACTTCGTAGTAACGTAACATAGTTTAGTGTTGTTTATTTAGAACACCGTACAGATGCAAAGGCTCATATATCCGTGCATACAATCATTCGTATGAACACACACACATGCCCTATATCTATGAGTATCTTCGAGAGACTGAGCCGGCATATCATCTTGACATTGATGAAGTCACCACATGTGCCTTGTAGCCAACGGGAACGTGTCCTCCCACTGAAAGCGCATCGCCGGAAATTCTGAAATAAATCCGAGAAAGTCCGAGCACCAGGACATATCCTGATGGATCGGGGATACCACTATCCTCCTAACTATCCAATCGCATGATGGTTCATGTAGGTTTGAGTAGTTGAGGTGGAACTTCTGGAAATCTTTTTGGACGCGTCTGGTAAATGTTTGTCCCCTTGTTTTTGATTAGGAAAGATTCCCTGGTCCCAACTACTTAAATAGGAAATAGCCCACCAACATAAATATTAAATGGTTCACATGCATCCGACTGCGTCCTCTTTTAATCCATGTGCCTGGATGGCTTTCTATCGTTTAATTCACGATTTACACCGCTAGGAATCAGACGATAGACTGCTTCCTATCAGACCAGTCGGTAGCCATACGATTAGAAGCATTCCGGTCGTCCGATCTAGTACCTATGCCCCGTACGTGGTAGGCTAATTTACTTGGTTATTAATTCCTGCTTTATTGGTAATTACTCCGGTGAGTTTTGCTGCTTCCTAATTAATGTCTCACAATCTGTTATTTGTTTCCTAAAACTACTTCCTAAAATGGCTTCTAATCCCATTTTTTTGCTTATATAATTTCGGAAAAATATATTCTCACAAGTAAATAATCAGATAATTAATTTCGATATTTCTTAAGATGTGTTTCCTTACTGGTAACATGATTTTAATACTACAGAAGCATTCTTCTAGACCAATGGAAGCATCAATTCTGACGAGATTTCAATACTACAGAGTACAGAAGCATTCTTTCCTTCTTGACCAATGGAAGCATCATTTTCTAACGAGATTTCAATACTACAGAAGCATACTTCTTGACCAATGGAAGCATTATTTTCTGACAAATAAAACGTTCTTCCGCCTACCAATGAATTGGATTCCCCGGTGAATTAAACTTGCTATAATTGTATTGGGCTTTTTATGTAAGCGATGATTTGTTTTACTCTAAAAACATGAAAATTGTGTTTCCATCAAGTAGAAAATTTCTTCTAAACAAACAAAACATTTCCATAGAAAGAATCATTATCATGAGTACACTTGCTTCAAACATATTAGAACTGTGTTTCCGAGAAATATGAATGTGCTCAATTTTTTTCCATGTACAAAATATTCTGCTTCCATAGTGCCATAGACAAACAATTCTGCTTCTTCGAGATACAATTTACATCGTATCGTTCCTTACAAATTGGATATTCCTCCCACTAGTTTCCCTACTTGCTTCTGTATGGGATGTGACAATGCGGCCCCTAAAGCTGGCCTTTGGTGCAGGTCTGAAGAAGTAACTCGTCAGTGTGGCCGGTGCTTCAAACGGTACTTCCAATGTTGTCTAAATAACAAGGAATAGACTGAAGCAAAACATCATTCCAACTGAAGCAATAGAAGGTTTGTATGGAAGCATATAAGCAAGTATGTTTAGTGAAATAGCGTGGAAGAACAATATGTATGGCCAAAGCACATAATTTATCATTTTGAAGCAATAATAAAGTAAGATGGAAGCATACATATACAGTTACATACACTAGCAAATGGATTGGCAATCGCGTCATCTTAAAATTCTTAAGCATTAACACATAAGATTGCAAACGTGGTGGAAAGACCGCCCAAGGAGATATAAGCAAGGTTACACGGATTAACAGTTGAATTTATACGCATTATTACTAGAATGAAAAGGCTAATTACACAAATTGAAGGGGCCATGCAAGAAAATGACAGATAAGGAAAGCCTCTCCGGAGCACGAGACGTAGGGTTGTTATCTCCACCGTGAGAGGCCCGAACTCGCTATAACCACTGTGTCACCCATATGCATCTCGATAGATCATGGTCCTTTATCCTACCCCTCTTGTATTGTCGGAATCGTTCCCACGACAGTTGGCGCCCACCGTGGGGCATGACGTCTATCGAGCCATGATGCAAATGGTTTTATTTCTTCGATCTTTGTCCGTCGGTCAACAATCATCGATGGAGAATTTGATTCAAGATGTTCTAGACATCGCTCCATTCAGTGGAAAGTCATGACACTCTGCGTACAGAAGGATCAGGGAGTTGCTCATCTCAACTTGTCCTCTTTACAATCAAACAATGATCTAATAATAGTTTGTTCTTCTTATGGACGCACACGAGCTTATACAAAAGGACGCCTCCCTTTGTTCCGATTGGTGGCTCGGCTCCGGGACGATGAAGCGTCGTCGTCCGCCCATCATCATCTCGTGAACTCATCTGCGACGCCGTCGACGAGCGCCCACACACGCACAGCCGCTAACGCTCGGCCTGGTTCCCCGACCGGCTGAACACGATGACCGGCGGTCGACCCGGTTCCTCGGGCGACAAGGCGTGGCTGCCGGCAATCTGCCCAGTTCCGCGGGTGTCGAAGCGCGACTCCGACCGACGCACGGCCCCGGCTCCCCGAGCAGTGAAACGCGATCACGAGCGCTCGCGTTGGCCTCGCCCTTGGCTACGCCGGCCCGCGACTCCCGCGCCTGGACTGCGGCCAGCTGCTCAACCTCCTCGCCGCCACCTCTCGGCCGCCGTCCGATTCCGGCCAGACCGGCGGTTTCCGACGCAGCGGGGCTCTCCTTCGGGCTGCCTCTACAGCTCTCCTTCTCATTTCAACTCCGGTGGCATGCAGAATCTTCTTTAATTCTTGCTTAATTTGCACTAATCCCTCCTGCATGCAGGTCCTGGACGTGGGGCAACTCCTTCAATGCGTTGGACGTGGACAATCACACCTAAATACCACGGCTTTATTGCTCCACGACTAACCGACCGAGCTCTGCACCAAATCAACCTCCTCGAGGGATAACTGCATGCAGGAAAAAAGGAAACGGAAGGACTGGCTCCCACCAGTACGCCGCTCCGCTGGCTCCGCTTCGTCAAGTCTTCGTTACTGTACTTGCGGGCTGGCAGGGTGGTTCGCTGGAGCCGGCACTCCGCACGTCGTCTCTGCCTCGACAAGACCCAGCACTCGGCAGCAACTCCCTTCAGTCGGCATGGTCACTCAGATGGGACTAGTTCACTCGGACCAAACCAGATCACTGGCGCTCGGCCGTATGTGCGCCGCCACTCGGCCGCCCGTGCGTCATCGCTCGACCGGGCATGTCCTCAGCCGCCCTGCACGCGGTCACGAAGCTGCTCGCGTCATTATCAACTTATCCGACTCGGTTTCCCGTGCGTCATCATTTCGCGGGACGCATCTATTTCACTTGGACATCCTGGGCGTCGTCACTCTGCGGGACGCCTCTACTTCACTCGGACGCCCCGCGCATCGTCACTCCGCAGGACGCGTCTACTTCACTTGGACACCCTGTGCGTCTCCACTCCGCGGGACGCCTCTACTTCACTCGGACGCCCCGCGCATCGTCACTCCGCGTGACGCGTCTACTTCACTTGGACACCCCGTGCGTCGCCACTCCGCGGTACGCCTCTACTTCACTCGGACGCCCCGGGCGTTGCCACTCCGCGGGACGCCTCCACTTCACTCGGACGCCCCGCGCGTCGCCACTTCGCGGGACGTGTCTTCTTCACTCGGACGCCCCGCGCGTCGTCACTCCGCGGGACGCGTCTACTGCGACTTCATCACTCGGACGCCCCGCGCATCGTCACTCCATTGGAGGCGTCTTCATCATTCGGACGCCCCCACACGTCGTCACTCCACGGGACGCGTCTGCTTCACACAGATGCCCCGCGCATCGTCACTCTGCGGGACGCGTCTACTGCGACTTCATCACTCGGACGCCCCCGCATCGTCACTCCATTGGAGGCGTCTTCATCATTCGGACGCCCCCACGCGTCGCCACTCCGCAGGACACATCTACTTCACTCGGACGCCCTACGCATCGTCACTCCGCGGGACACGTCTACTTCACTCGGACGCCCCGCGCGTCACCTATTTGTTGGTCAACTCATCACCACTCGGCCGCTCCGCGCGTCGCCTCTTGGTTGGTCACCTCATCACCACTCGACCGCTCCGCGCGTCGCCTCTTGGTTGGTCACCTCATCACCACACGGCCGCCCCGCGCTTCGCCACTTGATTGGTCACCTCATCACCACTCGGCCACTCCGCGCATCGCCTCTCGGTTGGTCACCTCATCACCACTCTGGCGCTCCGCGCGTCGCCTCTTGGTTAGTCACCTCATCACCACTCGGCTACTCCGCGCGTCGCCTCTCGGTTGGTCGCCTCATCACCACTCGGCCGCTCTGCGCATCGCATCTTGGTTGGTCACCTCATCACCACTCGGCCGCCCCGCGCGTCGCCTCTCGGTTGGTCACCTCATCACCACTCGGCCGCTCCGCGCGTCGCCTCTTAGTTGGTCACCTCATCACCACTCGGCCGCCCCACGCGTCGGCTCTTGGTTGGTCACCTCATCACCACTCAGCCGCCCCGCGCGTCGCCTTTTCGTTGGTCACCTCATCACCACTCGGCCGCCCCGCGCGTCGCCTCTCGGTTGGTCACCTCATCACCACTCGGCCGCACCGCGCGTCGCCTCTTGGTTGGTCACCTCATCACCACACGGCCGCCCCGCGCGTCGTCACTTGGTTGGTCACCTCATCACCACTCGGCCGCTCCACGCGTCGCCTCTCGGTTGGTCACCTCATCACCACTCGGCCGCCCCGCGCGTCGCCATCGGTTGTCACCTCTCACCACTCGGCCGCTCCCCCGTCGTCTCTTGTTGTCACCTCATCACCACTCGGCCGCCCGCGCGTCGCCTCTTGTTGGTCACCTCATCACCACTCGGCCGCTCCGCCGTCGCTCCTGGTTGGTGGATCACCTCATCACCAGATGGCCGCCCCACCGTCGCCTCTTGGTTGGTCACCTCATCACCACTCGGCCGCCCCGCGCGTCGCATCTCGGTTGGTCACCTCATCACCACTCGGCCGCTCGGCGCGTCGCCTCTTGGTTGGTCACCTCATCACCACACGGCCACCCCGCGTGTCGCCACTTGGTTGGTCACCTCATCACCACTCGGCCGCTCCGCGCGTCCCCTCTCGGTTGGTCACCTCATCACCACTCGGCCGTCCCGCGCGTCACCACTTGGTTGGTCACCTCATCACCACTCGGCCGCCCTGCGCGTCGCCACTTGGTTGGTCACCTCATCACCATTCGGCCGCCCCGTGCGTCGCCACTCGGTTGGTCACATCCTCGCCACTTGGCCGCCCCGCGCGTCGCCACTCGGTGAGACACATCTACATCAATCGGCTGCCCCGCGCATTGCCATCGGTTGAACACATCTTCACCACTCGGCCACTCGCGCGCCTTCAGACAGCTAAGTCATTCTACATGCACTACATTCTATTATTTCCGCATTCCCGAGTATCCCGTAATTCACACATCATGTTCACTCGGAGGCCACGCCGCCGAGCGTACCTCTACGCTCGGATGCATATTTCACATATTTGCTTAGTACTGGTTATTTGACTCCCGAGTCCAACTTCCATTTTTAATGCTTACATCACTCACGAACACCATGTGTTCTTCATTTCGAGTTTGCATCGGTCCTCAGGGGTTGCAACTCAGGCGGAACATGTCTCTTCCGTTTCATTTGAGTCCAGTAATCCAACACGTCCAGTTAGATCCTTCACTTCGACAAGTTCGAACGGATCCTTTGCTCTTTCAGACTCGTGCTGGTTAACCAGCAAGCCCCTTGCACTCCCAGCGGGTGTCTATGGGTGTTATTCACACAATTTATTTCAGCACACATCAAATTTCTTCGAGAAATTATTACGTTGGCTTGTGCTATTTTTCATACACAAGTTACGCGACCACTCGGCGGCCCTATGCGCCACTTCATCGCTACTCAGACTCGGTCACCATACCGGTCTTAGCGCACCACAACACCGACCTTGTCGCTCTGTTGACTTCAAACACAGATGGCCGACCCCTCTGTGGGATCCTCTTCATCGTATCAATGATATAGACCTCGTCAGGCATGAGACAGATAAGTCATTTTTGTAATCAAACTGCACACTTTACTCCTTTGCGAGTTTGCCTCTTTCGAGCATCACTCGGAAGCTCCTCCTCACCATTACCCGAGTCCGACTCGATGAATTACAATTTATCCATCCAAAACTATATTAATCGTGTTCCGATAGGACCGCGGTCGAAGCCTATAGTATGCTCGGGGGCTGCAGCTCATTCAGAATCACACTCCCCTGAGTGGTCGAGTACTTCGACACCAGTCAGATCCTTCACTTCAACGAGTGCACTCAGACCAGCCACTTCGTTAAGTTGCATGATCACTCAGATGCTCTGCGCGCCATCTTCATTCCTACTCAGAATCAGTTGGCACACCGGTCTTCTCGCACCGCAACCACATTACACCGACCTCATCACTGCATCAGCTTTGAAAGCATCCGACTAACTCCTCCGAGGACCATTTTCGCCGTTCGGCGGCACACGCCTTCGCCTTAGCCGCCCCACGCCATCACTCGGCCGCCCCGCGCGTCACCACTCGATTGTGCACATCCTCACCACTCGGCCGCCCCGCGCGTCGCCACTCGGTTGTGCACGTCCTCACCACTCGGCCGCCCCGCGCGTCGCCACTCGGTGGTGCACGTCTTCACCGCTCGGCCGCCTCGCGCGTCACCACTCGGTTGTGCACGTCTTCACCACTCGGCCGCCCTGCGCGTTGCCACTCGGTTGTGCACGCCTTCACTACTCGGCCGTCCCGCGCGTCGCCACTCGGTTGTTCATATCTTCACCACTCGGCCGCCCCGCGCGTCGCCACTCGGTTGTTCATATCTTCACCACTCGGCCGCCCCGCGCGTCGTCACTCGGTTGTACACGTCCTCGCCCCTCGGCCGCCCTGCGTGTCACCATCAGTTGGACATGCCTTCACCACTACACCCAAAGAACGGGAACGACTAAGTTACTCATATGATCAAACCTCATATCGCACTCTGTAGCAAGCTTACCTCTCTCGAGCATCACTCGGGGGCTTTGCACAGCCGTGGGCCATGCCACCCTCAGGTGTTACGCCCATTTGATCAATCTGTTGATCACATCATGAATATTTTTCTGACCATACATGCTCGGTCCACTGAAGATCTATAAGGGTCGCACTGTCCACTCGGACGGTCGCCCAAATCATTACCTGGAGTCGTCTTCGGAGCTGCAAAAGGGTGAAAACGATGCTCCTCTACGGATATACTTGGCCCTTCTTCTAGGCTCCAAGGCGTCAGTTTCACAAACTTGGACTCGGAGATGGCATGTGCTGCTGTTCCCCCGGGATAATGAGTGGCCTCTTTCTGGAGAGTCAGTCCACGCGCTAGCCTCGCCACTCGGGTTTCATGGCACGTCCACATCGGACCACTAGTCTATCTCCTCCGGGAGACATACGAGTGCCACCAAGTTTTTCTTGCAGTCAACATACCCCAATCAGTCGGGAAGCATGTCCACTCGGACAAATACCCCTTTCATGCAAAAGGGTGAAAACAAGAAGCTAACGCTCAATGTAAGATGTACTACTGGAATGATTACTCCCTGGAGTGTCCAGCTCTTTTCTACAGTCGGCAGTTTTGAGGCCGAATTCATTCACCGTGCCGAGAGCACGAAGATTCGCCTGCTTGACCCAGTTCCAGGCTGAACTTATTGACCGTGCAAAGTGCACGAAGATCAGTCCGACTGATTCAACTCCAGACTGAGCTTATTCACCATGCCAAGCGTTTGAAGATCCATTCCGAATGCATGAAGACCCGCCATAGCTCTAGGCTGAAGTCATTTACCATGCTGAGAGCATGAGAGTTCACCTGTTTAATTCAGTTCCAGACCAGAAGGCAGGCTCTAAGACTCCCGCCGACTGCCCGCAGTCGACGGCAGTCTCGGGGACTACACCCAGTGGATGCACTCAGTGTGCCCCCACTGGAATGGTATCCACTCGGAACGGTCCGCCCAGTCCGAGTGACGGCCAAATAACAAAAAAAAAACAGGCTCTAAGACTCCCGCCGACTGCCAGCAGTCAACGGCAGTCTCGGGGACTACACCCAGTGGGTGCACTCAGCGTGCCCCCACTGGAATGGTATCCACTCGGAACGGTCCGCCCGGTCCGAGTGACGGCCAAACAACAAAAAAGACACGTTCCAGGCGTGAAGAAATTCCGAGTAATCAGTTACTCGATGCAGGACCAGCTCCAAATCTCTCCAAATTTTTTTTTGCTATAAGGTGAGTTTAACGCTCCTCCGAGGACCCATTCGAGCTCATTTCACTCGGACACCATGTAGTCCGGAATCCGTCAAGGCAACACGCGGAGATGAGACCGCCGGGTGACCAGAGGGAGTTCATGAGCGCCTCCGTAGCACTCGACTCATCTGGGAATTCACCTCGACTCGACCCGCTCAACCTCGACCGATTCGGGGGCTAATGATGAGGACATGTATTGGGGGTAGGGTAACAGGCCTGACCTAAAAACCCTACCCTAGGACACCACACACCTTACACTAGGCCCCAGGGCCAGATCAGCAGTCAGATTTTCTGCAGAGTGACATTCACTCGGAAGGCAACAGACCACTCGGAACATAGCACTCAACTCGACGAACTCATTCCACTCAGAGTACCTGGTTTCACTCGGACATACAAAGACCAACAGTCGACAAGGCACTCGAAGCATCATCTTAGTAGTAGGCTAAGTTATGGCATTAATGCCCCCACTTTGTAACATAAGAGGTGAGGGGGTGACGCACTCTATATAAGCCACCCCTCACCACTAGACAGGGGGGCTCTTTTTCTTCTACCTTTCTCTCTCTCTCTCTTTCACCATTGTGCTGAGGCATGGAGATCCGTTCTCCCCTCTCTCTCTTAAATACATCATGTAACTCCGCGTTCATGACAGATAAGGAAAGCCTCTCCGGAGCACGAGACGTAGGGTTGTTATGTCCACCGTGAGAGGCCCGAACTGGCTAAAACCACTGTGTCACCCATATGCATCTCGATAGATCATGCTCCTTTATCATACCCCTCTCGTATTGTCGGAATCGTTCCCACGACATGGCCTGCTATTTCGCAAAAAAAATAAAAACCAATTTTTTTTTCTCACGAAAAATGCTATACCCCGGCTGCAAGGGTCCACTTGTCATCCTCCCACAAATAAATTAGAAATTGGTACGCGCGAGGACTCGAAGAGTTGACCTGTAGATAGCAGCAGGCATTTTATGTAATGACTAGGTGCTGCTGCTATATCTTTCTTTGACTATTAGCGGGCTGTAGTCCCTACATCCCATTTTGCACAGTTTTTTTCAGAAATTTATTAATATATGTAATTATATAGTGTGTTGTAATAATATATTATATATATATATATATTATATAATATATTTATATGTGTGTGTGTGTGTTGGTGTGTGTGTTTAAAATAAATTACATTATAAATTAGTCACTATGTATTAGCATTTATCTATATAATAAATTATGAATTACAAAGTTGTTCATGAAATAATTTGCATATTGAATAAGAACATATATTCAATAAATCTTATATAAGTTTAAAAATTTTCACAGTAAAAAAATATTAATGTAATATACAAATGTATTGTTGCTTTATGTAAGTGTTTAAGTTCTTATATATTTTAGTAAATGCTTATATAAGTTAAAAAATGTTCACGTTTTAAAAGATCTTCTGTATTGTAGAAAGTGTTCCTGCTTTAAGAAAGTTTTTTATTTTATGATATATTTCCATAGGTTCTTAAATAAGTTTTAAAATATTCATAGTTTTAACAAAATATTCATGTAGTATATAAAAGTGTTCATGCTTAAAAAAATATATTCATATAATGTAAAAATAGTTGGCTGGGATCAAAGCAGCGACATGTAGTCATCATGTGCGAGTGGCCACCACACCACCCAGCAGCGTTACCTTTTTTAGGAATTTATGAAATATATATTTTATTTCAATAAATGCTAACATAAGTTTAGAATGTTCATGATTTTAATAAAAAATATGTAGTATATAAAAGTGTTCATTGTTATTTTTAAATTTATTTTATTTTAAGACACAGTTACAATTTACATGTATTTTAATTAATTAATTTATTTACAAAAATAACAGTGTAAAATGGGTCGCTGGGACTCCAGCCCACTTAAGTCAGAATGGTTATATGCGTTTTGTATGGGTTAATCACAAGGAACGATGTTGGTTCTATTGGTTTGGCCAGTGGTACTGTAGGCGTCAGGTAACATGATCAAATCTCAGGGTGACAATTTTTGCATAATACTAGGCTCCATCCGTGAGAAAAATATAGGTCCCTGCCAGGGGCTTTTTCAGGAGAAAAAATATGAGTTTTTTTCCGCAAAATAGCAAGCACGCGTGGTCCAGTCGCTGGCAGTGGCCCCATGCCATGTCGACGCGCCTAATCAGCACCATGCTCGTATAGTAACGTGATTTCCATCGTATATGCACGCCAAAGCCAAGTTGTGGCACCAGTTTAATGTATGCCGCAAGTTTTAGCTCTAAACTGACTTATCTTGCCAAGTTATGGCATTAGTTGTGTAATTGACTCTTTAAAAAACTATAACTTTCAAACTGCACGTCGAAATTAAGATCCGTTTTCACTTTTGGAACCCTCGTGACGTGCTCTTCGAAACTAGATCCCGCATGGGCATGTTTCGATGATTTTTTTTATTTAGTCACTCTTGTGCAACTGCTTAGGAGTCGATGTGCAACTAGCTGACAATGGTTGTGCAACTTCCCGCCCACCCGTGAACGTGCATTTTTTTTACTGATTTCACCTCCACTCCCAAACTATTTACATCTAGTGAGATATACAACTTCGTCTGTTGTCCAGGCCAAATGCCTAGCAGTTGATGTGCAACCGTCCTCATGCCCGTGGATGTGCTTTCACTATTTGTTGCATCGGTCAACTGCCTATTAGTGGATGTGCAACTTCGAATACTATCACGGCCAACTGTCTAACATTGATGTGCAACTTTTCCTAAATGTGTGCTTTCCCTGCTAGCACCCGGTCCAAACCACCCCTGCTAGTGAGATGTACAACTTTCGTGCCCTGCCTATATGCAACTATTCACTACCCTCATGAATGTTGAGTTTTCACCATCCAAACTACCCCTGTCTGTGAGATGTGCAACCTCGTATGCTGCCCCGGCCAGCTGCGCAACAGACTTTGTACAACTTCGTTTGTTGCCCTCGCCAACTAAAACTACATATTCACAAGTATGAAGAGGTAAGGAGTTGCACATCGGCTAAATAAACAATTGGCTTTAACAACAGACTAAATTGCACATATCGTTGGTAGTGGAGGTGGGGCAGGGTGTGCAAATATTGAAAAACTACACATCCAAGAGTAGGGAGGAGGGTTGCACATCAACTACTAGGTAGTTGGTCGGGGCAGTAGACTAGTTGCACATAAGGTTGTCATGGTTGCCAGGTTGCAAACATAGAGGAATTTGGCTCATACAACTCCAAAAAGTTGGTTTCGAAAAAAAGTTGCACCATACAGTACTAAAGTTGCACAATGCAGTGCTAAAGTTGCATCAAATAGCACCAAAGTTGGCATAAAAAAATTCGTCAAAACGTATCCATGCGGGATCTAGTTTGAAAGATCTCGTCGCGAGGAATCCAACGGTGAAAACGAGCATCTGGCCGCCGGCCACCGCCCTTACCGCCATCACCACCATCTCCTTTTCCTCCAGAGACCGCTCAGAAACCGCCTCGTCCTCGTCGTACTTCTTACCGGAGCTGATCCCACTGGTCGCGAGTCGGCTGACGACCCTACAGGATTTCTTCGCCCTCCGCGGCACCTGCCGCACCTACCGGGCTCTCCTCCCGCCGTCGCCGTCCAATCTCGCCTCCCAGGCTCCGCTCCTCCTCGTCCCCGACAAGGCATCTTCCTCGGAAGCCCTGTTCAACATCCCACTCTGCCGCATCCTCCGCTTCCGCCTCCCCCGCACCGCCCTAGCCCAACAAGACCCCAGAAACACCGAATTCGATTCCTTCGGTTGCCGTGTCGCCATCGAAGGCAGCGATGGCGTGGCCAGCCACCGTGAGCTCCGCATCTGCCACCTCCTCACAGGCGAGCGAGTCCGTCTGCCCGATCCCCGGAAAGGCTACGAAGGAATCATCTTTGCCGGCAACCTCGTCGTCACCTTCAATCGATACCACCACACCCTCCACTATTGCCGCATTGGGGACAATCACTGGCGGGAGGCGCGGTGCGATGAAGGCTACAGGCTTCGGGACCTGATTTTCGTGAAAGGCACCCTCTACGCACTGATTTACCCAAATTTTCGCCTCGCTATCGTTGAACTTGACAACAGTTCCGTGGTATTGTCATATCTTGGAGATGCATTAAGTGCAGAGATAGTTCCGTATTGTTCGATGTTCTGGCTTGCGGAGTGCCGCGGTGAGCTATTGCTCATTGTTTCTGAGTACCGTGCACTCAGGTACCATGTTTTCCGGTTGCAAGAGAGGAAGTGGGTGAGGACTACTAGCCTTGGTGGTTGTAGCTTGTTCTTTAATATTCTTCAGTTTGCTGGTTGCCTTGGTCTAGATCATCCGACAGTTCGAAGGAACTGCTTGTACTTCATTAGTGTCCCTGGTGACTGTATCGATCGAGTATTCTTTGGTTGATGGATCTTCGCATAAACTCGCTGCCGACTACACACGGAGAGCAACGGAGGATCACGGACCATTTGCTTGGGTCCTCCCAAGCATTTGCTGATGCAATACAATGGTTATCAGAACTGTACAGATCGTTCTCAAGGTAGATTTGCTTCCCACTGACTTTTTTTCGATAAAGGGCAATTTATTATCTTAAAATGTAGCATCAAGTGGATAAAAAGCATTGTGAGTAACACCCGGCCTCTTCATAACTAGGATGCACATAGTCAAATTCGAAAGTCCGACAACAATTCATCAAATAAAAACCGACAAATCGGCAACAGTACAGTCCTATAGGCCGACACTATGCCTATATCGAAGGATGTGGTGGATCGATCCTATGGTTATGCTGCCACCCATGTCGGGAAAAACCTCCATAGCCACCTGCTCCAATCGCGTACACACCGCCTTGAACAGCGATAGGTACACACTCAACGGCGGCGCCAGGAATACCATACGCCCCAGGCCGACCCAGGCAACCTTCAGAGCACTGATTGATAGTGATGATGAGACCGACCGAGAAAGAGGTTACAACAGTGATGATTCGTATGGGTTCTAGCAGATGTACGTTTCAAGTCTTTTTTTTCTATAGTTTAGGAATATGCCTTTTTATGCTTTTTTATTAATGTGTTTATTATTCCTTATTATTATGCCTTTTCCTTCATTTTATTAATGTACTAATTGCTTATTCTCTTTTCAATGCAGGTTCGTGGAACATGGGCAAGGGGAAGGCCGACGACGTGGGTTTCCAATGCAAGGTCGTCGGCCTGCCTAGTCGGAGTGGTCGAGAACGTAATCCTCCCCCCGGCTACTTGACAATGACTCCTCACAGGGAGGTCGAGGGAGAGGTGCCCCTAGAGGAGGAGGGGGCGGGGGGAGAGCCCCTAGAGGGCGAGGTGGTGGGGGGAGAGCCACTACAGGGGGTCGCGGCCAGAAAGAGCGCACCCTCACCGACTTAGTGGTGTTGTCTTCGAGGCCCTCCTCTAGTGAGGTACCCTCTGACGAGGAGGAGGAGGAGGACGAGGAGGAGGAGGAGGTTCGGGATGGGGCCGAGGAGGAGGTGGAGGAGGAGGAGGCAGGCGAGGAGGAGGGTGGTGGCGGGGATGATGGTGGTGGCGCGGAGTGGGTTGGCAACAAGGGGTGGCTGCGTGGTAATGCAAAGCTACCAAAGCAGATTCCTGCTACTAAGGAGCAGAAGTGGCTCATTGAGCCCACGGGGAAAGAGTAAGTGCCACTTTATAAGAATTTCATTCTTTTGCTTGTCACATGCTCATTCCGGTAGTTATTTATTTTGCTTGTCACATGCTAATATTTCATTCTTGTGCAGCAACTGGATTTATCCTAAAGTGGCCCATATTCCCAACGGCCTCATCACCGTCTTGCTGAAGTTACACTGGCCGGGGCTGTACTGTCCGGATCCAGTCAGGCACCCGGACCGTCGGGTTTTGGCCACGAGCTGGGACCACTGGGAAGTGGCCCTCCACGCGGACCATGAGACCCATGCCAAGGCCGTGATCACTACTTTCTGGGTGAGTTCTCTTCAGAAGCACAAGTCCATTCTGGTTTCATGAATGATTTAACTCATGGCTTCTTCCATTCTTGTTTCATGCATGATTGTAGAAATTCTATCGAGTTCTTCCGGAGCACCAGGCCAGAGCCGACCAGATCGTGCTGCGCCAAGACAAGAAGAAGGCCCGCCAGCTCCAGTACGAGGTGCGCTGGGTGGCCATGTCGACATACTATCACGACGCTCTTGGTGTGAAGATGACCAAGGAAGAAGCGCGGAGGATGGGCATTACCTTGGAGAGGCACGAGTACTTGGCGGTAAGTAGAAAAGATTTTTCATTCCGATGTTTGTGGTACATTTCACCGTTTCGTCTTGACATGCCATTATGCTTTCACTATGTAGGTGTGTCCAAATTGGTGTTATGGAAAAGACGAGTCCTGGGCTGCATTGGTGGATCTTTGGTGTGATAAGGATGGAGCCTGGGCGGCTACGAGTATCAAAAACAAGGCTAACCGAGGGAAGGAGGGAGTACATGCTCAGGGAAACCGAAACCACTTTCTCCACAAGACACTTAATGTATGACTAACCTCATTAAACATTCTTCTTCTATTTACCGTCACTTTCTTATGTAGGACTAATCTCTGTTTGATGGTGCAGGAGGAGAAATTGAATCGGCCGCTCTCACACATGCAGGCATGGGAGATCGCCCATACGCGGAAGGACTCCAAGCCTGGTGAGCCCAAGTACTACGGCAAGACCGCGTTGAGGAAGAAGGCCTACTCCGAAGGGTATCTGAGGTTACATCCTGACACACCTGACCCCATTGCGGCGGATCTGGACGAGAGGGTGGTGGTGGGCATGGGGCCCAAGGAGCACGGTCAGGAGGCGGTTCTGAATGCTGTGATCACTCCTACTATCTCCTACACACAGCTCCGTCGGATCGACCCGAGCCTGAGCCAGCGCACGAGCACGCCCATGACCAGTGCACAGTCACAGTCCCTCTTTCAGGAGCGGCAATCTGTAAGTATTTTCCCTCTTATCTTCATTGCTCACTTTATTTTCCGCATTTAGTAGTTTTATGAGTTCCATCATGTCATACCGTAGGCCTACATGCAGTACACACACCAGGAGACCATGGCATGGCACGAGAGCCTTTTTGCATTCCATGAGCAGAACAATCGCATGATGCAGCACGCTCTTCAGGAAATGGCAGCCGGCAGGGTTCCTCAATTGCAACCAGCACCATCTCCTCCACCACAACCAAGGCTGCTTACCTTTGAGGATTTTCTGGCACAGAACGCTGGACCCTCGCCGGTTAGTTCATCCCCAATCTATTCACCCAAAGCATATCGTTTATTCAACACAGTCATATATCCCGTTAACATGTCTTTTCAACATCCAGGGAACCGGTGGATCATCTATCGTTGGTGGTGGTCTTCGCAGCACTCCCGAGTCACGGAGCCCGATCACTCCGATCCACGGAGGTGGAGGCGGAGGCGGTGGCGGTCTTGGCGGTAGCGCTGCCACTAGCAGTGACGACCTGGGCTTCGGCGGACATGGCGGTGACGACCTCCGCAGTGCTCGACGTCCAGGCGCTTAAGCCTTTGGGTGACTTGTGGCGGTCTTGGTGGTGATGATGCTTATATGCTTGTGATGTTACTTATTGTTGTTTGTGATATTCTTATATGCTTGGTGGTAATGATACTTATATGTTTATGGTTTGCGATGCTTCTTATGTTGTGTGATGATGCATTTGTTGTGTGATGCTGCTCCTTATTGTTATGTGATGCATATATTGCTGTATGATTCTTATATATGCTGTATATATTCAAATGAATTGAGCTGAAAAGAAACAGAAAAAAGAAAAAAAAACAGATAGAAACTATGCCGACGGCCTAGCCGTCGGTATAGAGATGGCGTGAGCTCCCAGTGGCTGCCACGTGGCAGCCACTGGGCATTCTTGGTGCAGGGCTATGCCGACGGCGGAGTCATCGGTTTAGATTTAAACTACGCCGACGGCACAGCCGTCGGCATAGCCCTGCCCCAGAAGGTACAGCTGCGCGCCACATGGCACATGTATGCCGACGGCTGAGCCGTCGGCATACATGTGCCACGTGGCGCGCAGCTGTTGGTCAGCACTTGACGGCGGCCACCGTTAGGCGGGTACATTGCCGACGGCCGAGGCCGTTGGCATAGATGTACGGACACCGTCGGGATAGGATCTATGCCGACGGCCTTTCTATGCCGACGGCCTCCCGAGCTACGCCTGGCTGACCCCCGCATGCAAAAGACGGGTGAGGTTGTCAAGTAATTGCATTCTTAGGCTGTCTTGAGGTTGCCAAATCCATTGAGGAGCCAAATGGAGTTTACATTAAGATTACAGCAGAGTAGTCATCAACCTTCCTACAACACGGCGAATAATTTCATATGCGGGTGTCAAGCATATATGAATGAGTCTATATTAACTGTGTATCCGAATGAGTTTAGTCGACAATTGGTTTTCTTTTTTCTTCGGTGTGCTGCACCTATGTATGTTTTGAGCAGCATTGTTGTTGCTCTGTCTATGGTTGAATTACACTGTGAGGATTTATGTGCCTGGGTGTTGAATTTTAAAGGGTCGGGAAGATGTTTAGTTCGCTTCAGTGATACCCTGCTAAACCTAATTGTGTTATATCTCCATGATGTTCACATTTACTGAATTCTTGCTCTGCGAGAGATACATGAGTTCGTTGCAGGAGAGATACATGCGAAGCAAATGGCACTCACAGGCCAAGTTGTTGTTGTTTTTTTTTTTTTTGCGAATTCCCGGGCCAAGTTGTTGTTGGCGCTGGCAACATATTGATCTTAAACTAGATTGATTGAGCTTTGTGGGCCGTTTAGTATGCTTTGTGGCCTGTTAGATGATGAAGAGAACTGTGAATCTTTTGGTTGGCTACTAGTAGTAGTGATTCGTTCAGCTGGTAGGCTTTTAGTTTCATTAGTTTGCTTATGCAATTTTGTGTGTACACAAACAACTCTGTATTTATCAGCTTCTATGCAATGGAGTTGGGTGAGATGTGTACAAGTCCATTAAAATGCCTGGCACATTGAGCTTCCTAGATTGCACATTGGTCCATCAATAAATAAATCCCTATGATCCCACTAAGAAATAAAACTAGAAAAGGTCTAAAAAAATCATTTCAGAAGATATGTTTTGGGAATATATACTCTTTTCTTTTACGCGCTGAAGATTTGATATATCGGCCATCTAAGCCGCGTCCGTTGTTATAAAAGCATGTGGTACCTCATATCGCTGCATGTAGTTAGTTTTTGTCTCTTAGTGGGATAGATTCATGAACACAGCCAACTTTGCCCTCTCCAGGAAGTATATCTGTAAAACACAGATAGAGTCATGAATAATGATTCAGGAGGAGATAGAGAAGTAAAACATGAGCATAGTAGGATTAATTAGGTATAGAAGTGGGAGGCATCTGGACACACATCCCTTGAATCAGATAAAGAAGG
Organism: Thinopyrum elongatum; assembly: GCA_011799875.1. NCBI lineage: Eukaryota > Viridiplantae > Streptophyta > Magnoliopsida > Poales > Poaceae > Thinopyrum > Thinopyrum elongatum. The sequence continues at coordinate 606,625,012 of CM022299.1, forward strand.
AGTACTAGGATGAACAATGAACGCAGTCGCAGCACGAATGCGCGTGAGAAGTGTGAGAAGCACCTCACTCATGACGGAGAGATTTGTTGAGATAGCTTGTAGAGCCTAATCACGAAGACTAAAAATGCAGCTCCAACAGATGATGTAGATGCAAAAAAAGTTACATCACCTCCTCCATGTGATGTAAAATACAACACTTGGAGATGAAAATTTGCATCTCCACCTCCCTAGTGATGTAAAACTGCAGCCGCGTGCGAACACCCAACCGCCGCTTGAAGTAGCGATTCATTCAGCTGGTGGGCTATTAGTTCCATTAGTTTGCTTACGCAATTTTATGTGTACACGAACAACTCTGTATTTGTCAGCTTCAATGCAATGAAGTTGGGTGTGATGTGTACAAGTCCATGAAAATGCATGGTTCATTGAGTTTCCTGGATTGCACATTTGTCTATTAAAAAATAAATCTCTATGATCCTACTAAGAAATAAAACTAGAAAAAGTGTAAAAAAAATCCTGGAAGAACATATATTTTGGGAATATATACTCTTTATTTTACATGCGGAAGATATGATATATCGGGCATCTGAGCCTCATCCTTTTTTTTAGAAAAGCATGTGGTGCCTCCTATCGCTGTATGTAGTCTCTCTTACTGCTCTACCAAGTAAAGTAGGAGATAGAAGTGGGAGGCATCTGGACACACATCCGTTGACTAAGCTGAGGATGGAACACTGGGATTCCCGAATGGAGTCGCAGCATGGAAGTGTGCGAGAAGTCTGAGAAGCACCTCGCTCGTTGGAGAGGTTTGTTGTGATAGTTCGTAAAGCCTAAATAGTCCCAACATCTTGGGTTATTAGAAGTCAGACGTACAAGTCTGCGTGTGCTTGCAAGTCGATTGTGTGCTTTGGTGCGTGGTTTCAAGATCGTAGCTAGCTATAACCGGGCTACTTTAGTCCGAGTAGACTGGTTTTCCCCTTTGTGACGACGACCGTTCACCACATATGCACCTCTACGTTTTTGTTCTCTTTTCCATAAGAGAGCTTGGCTATGAAGCAGTAAATATGAGAAAGAATCTACTTCAAACTCGTTGGGACAGAACGCGGCAGTGATCCACTTGCCGTCGTGCCGCCAGCCCAGTTTACGTCTGCTGTACTACATGTCGCCGCTGGCTGCGCTGCTCTCAGCTGCCCACGCAGCACAAGGTCTCCAGCACGATGCACGCATAGGCAGGGTTGCCCAATTTGAAACTCCGTTATATTGTTCTCCCCAAGAACCCAACATCTCGGCTGTTTCAAACAGTGAAGTTTGAATAGTTGTGTAGGTTAAAATATCTAAACAGATTGGGGAATTTGAGGAAATGTTTTTAGCTCTCTACATTGTCCTTCTCTATTTTTCATGAGTCTGCACCTCTATTGAAGGCGCATCAAGGCCAAATTAAAGAGCCGTTGGTTGATCTAATCAACACCAAGAGAACGACGAGAGGCACTCCCAATCACCATGTATATGATATCATCACGGTTTGGTGGGGAATACCAGATACTTATAAAAGAAATACACATCTATGACTTTACCAGCAGCGAATTGATAACTAACTTAGGTTGGAGCCGCCATGGCCCCTCTCCTCGACCACCTCCCTCCCGATCCCCTCCCTCCTGATCCAAACTAGGGATTCGAGCCGCCGCCGACCCTCTCCTCGTCGCCGCCGGTGCTCCGCGGGTAAAGCCCAGGCGGGGGATGATAGTGGCGGCGGTGACTTCCTCCGCCGTGGCTCCGTGATGCGGTTGTGGTTGAGATCCGCATAGGTGTCCTGAACGTATTCGTTGTCTACTGTCGGCAATGCTGCGGGGGATGGTGCGGCTCCGGTCGTGTTGTTTCCGGGTAGCAGACGTCACCCATGGGCGTGATGGATGACGGAGGAGGTCGATTTGTTGGTCCAGCCAGGGATGGACGCGAATTTGCCAGCGAAAACCTTGTTTGGCCTCGGTCAGAAGCGTCAAGAGCGGCGTTCACGGCATCGTTACCTCGTTGGACTCGTTGTGGGGTGATTCACGTTTCTTGTATGCCCCGGGGCTTTTCGGATCGGATGATGGCGATGTTCTTGCGTCATCACGCCCATGGGGGCATCATCTTTGGGGTTATACACCGGCTGGAGGGACACGTGTTTGGCTTGGTGGCTGGGTGCAGGTCTTCATATGCTTCTCGTGTGGTGACCAAGGTGGAGCGGCGTGCCATCTACAGTGTCGACGACGGCCAGTCTGGCGGCAAGGTGCAGCTAGGTCTTGGCGCTGAATACTTCTTGATGGATGCGCGCAAGAGGCTGGCACTGTCCAGCGTCGATGGCGGAAGGGTCTGGCAAAGATCCGTGCATTGATTGCTCCTGAATACGGGACTGCGAAAGAAGGCGGCCACGAATTCTGCAACATGCGCATGTGGTGCACGCCGATGGTCTGCTAGATCGGTTGGTGCTCCGTGCTAGCCGGCGGGCAGCTTGTTGAGGCCACCGTATTTCTTGCTGTGCATGGTGCGAGGTGCGGGCACATCATCAATCTTGTAGGTAGGACGACAGTTTTAGCCAGAAATTAAGGTATCTTTGGATTGATATATGTATTTATTTGTAAGGCCTTGTTAAATAATGCAATAAAGATGGTTGATGCAGAGGGCGGCGGTAATGCTCCTTTTCAAGAAAAACATCTATGATTTTACCAGAGTTAACTGAAACACATGAGTCATGGTTAACATTTGAGAAAGCATAGGCTTTCCTACACCCCCTTATCTAGCCATTCATTTTTGCATCGTGATTCGTGCGAGCAACTTTTGTCATGAGACCTACTATATGTAGAAAAAGATACTCTCTCTATTCCATAATTCTTGAACTAAAATCAAAGATTACGGAATGGAGGGAGTATGTATGTTAGGAGGATATGCTCTTCGTTTTAGGCTCAGAAGAGATGATCACGACTATCTCAGCACGATCGAATGTTGTAAACCTTTTGTTGTTTCCTACTGTTGCTTCTAGCTAGGCCGACTCTCAACCACTCTGCCCAATCATCTTTGCTCTCTTCACCCAGATAGTTTAGCGCCCAAACTGACAGAGCTATCTTCCGGTACCCTTAAATCATTAAGGGATGTTAATTCAAAAAAATCATTATGGAACGTTCATTTTGTGCGATCCGACGGATGTGATTTATTTGCACACCAAAGCGCTAGCAGGGAATACCACAACCTATTACCGTGGATTACCATGTTTGAAGGGCGGAAAAGCGTAATTAGTTAACAATCAATCCTTTATTATTGGTCTTGTATGCGGACAGCGAGTCGACGACGAGCTCGTCATTTGTGAATCATGGCTTTGGATCCCTAGTCTAAGGTGTGGTGGACTTCTGCACGACGGCCGGTGGACGTTCTCAAATGCTCAAAGCATTGACGCGGCACGCCATCATCGCACGACTGTGTTGCCTCAGGGGCACTCGAGGTGGCAGGTGACGAGCCTCCAAGTCCGCAACTATCAGTGGCAGAAAATAATCAAGTCCGGCAAGGTAATTAAGATCATCCAGCAATGTTTCTCCATCAAGAAAAATGTAAAAATTGATGAGGACCTTGCAATACTTCCAATGGATGCAAAAAAGGTAAAAAAATTCTATTAAAAATCGGAAATCACAAAAACACGATTAATACTCGGATGTTTGTTGCGCTTGACCAACACTTCAGGGGTGGCTCGAGATGCGGGGTCAAGGAGCCAGCTAATTTGTTCTAAATAATACATTTTTTTAATTAATTTATAGAAAAAATACGCTGATTAATTTTTTACAAAAATATTACATAGTTGGCCAGGTGGCAGCCAACTGGCTCCTGTCGGCTATAGGGAAGCCGATTGGGACTAATTGGCTTCGAGTAAGCCGATTAGTACTAATTGGCTTCCCCGATAGGTGCATGCGCCCATTTTCTCACCCCCAACGTTTCCCCCTTCTGGATTCCCGCTTATATCTCGGGTGCACACCTAATATATTTCACATCGAAACATATTACCGAATACTACCGGAGCATCTACGACATATTACCTAATACTACTGGAGCAATGTCTTCGTCAGCGAAGCACGGGACGAGCACCATGCCGTTGGCCACCGCCACCACCACCACCTCCTCCTCTTACACGATAGACCCAGCAGAAATCGTGTCGTCCTCGTGGCACTTCCCACCCGAGCTGATCCCACTTATCGTGAGCCGGCTTACGACCCTACATGATTTGTTCGCCCTCCGCTCGACCTGCCGCACCTACCGGGCTCTCCTCCCGCCGTCGCCGTCCAACCTCGCCTCCCAGGCTCCGCTCCTCCTCGTCCCCGACAAGGCATCTTCCTCGGAAGCCCTCTTTCACGCACGACTCCGCCGGATCCTCTGCTTCCGCCTCCCCCGTACCCCCTAGCCCTAGCCCAACATGACCCCAGCTACACCAAATTCAATTCATTCGGTTCTCGTGTCGCCATCGAAGACTTCGACGCCCAGGCCAGCTGCCACTGCGAGCTGCGAATCTGCCACCTCCTCACAGGCAAACGAGCCCGCCTGCCGGATCCCCCGCATGTTTACCAAGGAGTCATTTTTTCCACGACTTCATCCTCACCTTCAATCGATACTACCACACCCTTCACTACTGCCGCATCGGGGACCATCACTGGCAAGCCGCGCGATGTGACCAAGGCTACGGTCTTATTACTCTGATTTCGGTGAAAGGAACCCTCTATGCATTGGTTTGTCCTAATGAACGACTCGCTGTCGTTGAGCTTGACAATAGTTCAGTGGTACTGTCGTTTCTTGAAGATAAGTTGAGTGCAGAGATAGCTCCATATCCTAATATGTTATGGCTCGCAGAGTGCCACAGTGAGCTATTGCTCATTGCTTCTTAGTCCTGTGCACCGGAGTATGTTGTTTTCCGGTGGCAATCCCAAGAGATGAAGTGGGTGAAGACTACAAGCCTTGGTGGTTGTAGCTTGTTCTTCAATATTCTGCAGTTTGCAGGCTGCCTTGGTCCAGATCATCCAGCAGTTCAAAGGAACTGCCTGTAGTTCATTAGGTGCAGCGGGCACTGTATTGAGTATTCTTTGGTTGATGGATCTTCGCATGAACTTGTTGTCGACTACCCAGGGCGAGAAACAAAGGATTACGCACCATTTGCTTGGGTCCTTCCAAGCATTTGCTGATGCAGTACAATGGATATCTGAACTGTACATAAGCTCGCAAATATTTGCTGCAATGCTCTCTACTGACTTGTCACAATCGCTTATTTTTGCATTTTCTGTTTGTTAATCAAAATATTCAATTGACCTTTAGCAACATATGCATAACAATTTTTATATGAATTGGCATCCTCGTCACTTCAAATATTAGACAGTAATGTACACAATGGCTGGTAAAGTTGTATACCTACTCCCCTTACAATGCTTGGGTCTCTATCTAGCTTGAAAAAACTAGTGTTGTTGGTCAGGATGAGTAGCAGTTTTCAGACTGCTTTCACGCGAGTGATTGATGCCGTCGTGGATCATGCGGCCCTAAACCACTGACACATGTGTAGAGGTGGTTGGACAAGGCCATATGGCAAGTCGAGTAATAGTATCCTCAGATTGTCTTCGGTTGTCAACTCCATTCAGGAGCGAGACAATGGAGTTAACATTAATATTTTCCCAGAAGTGTGATGTTATGATGAATTTCTAAGAGATGACTTCTATTTGTGAATGTTGTGATTCCCATGTTGATGACCAAAGTTCCCGCAAGTCCTTATTAGAACTTTGGTCGTTATGTTTTGTTAAGAGGTTGATATGAATGTCATATTTTCTGCTGCAAGGAACCCTATGATCACCTTTTCCCCCCAGTGCGATATGCCTATGTATGTTTGCACTATTGTTGATGGCACTCTTGCTCTGGATGTGGGTGAATTACCGTGTCCTACAAGATGAGGATTTATGTCCGCTAAGCCGCTAATGTTGTTATTTCCATGATGTCAGATGTGTTGTCTTCTTGGTCAGCGTTCTAGAAGAGAAATTAACCTGTGAAGCAAGATGCACTTCGGGACCAAGTTACTGTTAGTGGCGACAACAGAAAGCTTAAACATGTAAGTATGGGGGGAGGCCGTTTTACTATGCTTTCTGGTCGGTATAACATCCTGATGCAGAAAAGTCTGGCTATTTTGTTTAGCTTGTAGTACTAGTGCTTTGTTCATCTGGTGGTCCCTTTCGCTATGCTGCAACTTGTTGTGTTTATCAGCTTCCCATGAAACCAAATTTAGTGCGATGTGCTCCTATGTATCCAGGGAAAAAGGTTTAATTCATTTAGCTGTCGTAGAATGTACGTTAGTCTATTAATGAATATAGTCCTATGGTCATTCTTCTCTATATTTGACAAAGTTCATATAAATATGTACTAATAACAACAACATCAAATGTTATTAAGAAAATATATTGATGTTGTTAGAACTTTAAGAGTTCGCCGCACCTTACTTCGTTTTTTTGGCAATAATTGTTCTTTTATTGACTCATAATGCAGTGTCCACATTACTTTTTTTCAGCGATAAGGGGTGCTTTTATTGACTTAAAATGAAGTGTCAAGAGGATACAACACATAATGAGTATACACTTGTCTTCATGACTAGAATGCAGCCAACACGAACTAACAAACGCAAAAGAAAACACATATTTCTTCGTAAAAACTCAATTTCTTTTTCTCCCCAAATTAGAAAAACATCCACATCTATTGTTCATCAATTTGTCCCCGACAATTTGAAAATTCAGTAGACGAGACATGCCTCTTTTCAAACGGATTTGCGGAGCCTAATTGAAGGATTGGTGTGGGTGAACTAATCAATATGGACAAAACGAGGAGAGTGCCACCTAGTCAGCAGCGTACGTAATATCACCCTAATAATGGGTAGGGGGGCGGTACATGTGATAGTAAATACCACAACTTTACCCGACTGGAATGAAGCACACATGAACCATGTGACTTCATTTATGCTAGAAAAGATATATTTTATTGAAAGAAATGCAATTTGTTTTAGACCCAAAGGATATGCTCTTGGCCGTCTGAAGACGATCCATTGTTATAAAGCATGTGACCGATGCTTGTAGCGCTTCTTAGTCTCTACCATTCTGTCCATCCATATTTGCTCTCTTTACCCAGTCAGTATATCAAACACTTCCAGAGTAATGAAGTAATGTTTTAGGAGAGAAACAACAACACAAAATGAGCAAGCTAGGATTATTTAGGCGGTCTGGACTCATGCATGGAAATGGCAGGTATCTGGACGCACATCCCTTGCTCGAATACAGTCGAGGGAGATGTGTGTGGGAAGCACCTCTCCATTGTTAGTTTGCATACTGGACAATTGCCGGAGCTGCGTGCCAAATCCGACCTACAAACAAGGCGCCCTCGCCAGCAGACCCCCTCGACAAACAGTTCGAGCAGGTCGAGACCGAGGTGCTGCACGTGCATGGTTGCCAAGCGACTAGAGTTGTAGCAGCATCTTCCATCTTCTGGATCAAAACATAGAAATACGACCGAGTCCGATAACTTTTTGTGCAGGTTCAATAGGAGTTTTATTCGATAGTAACATGGTTACAATGCAGAGGCAAGATTTCCTCTATACATGGAGGACCTCGATGCAACCATACAGTTGTGGTGCATTCAATTCAACCATTCCTAGCTAGGCAATCTGCAACGCTATTTGGATTTCTATGAATTTTTTAAGAAATAAAAACCCTACCAACAATTAAAAACTTAATCTCCAAAACTAGCCGAGTATAATAATTGTCTAGGTAAAGCACGATCCAATCTCATTATGTAGCATGATGCACTTGCACGCTTATGTTTGCAAGTCCAGTGCAGTCCAATCATGCCCGATGTCACATAGGCCGCATAAGTAACCAACTTGGATCTCAAAAACATGCAATTCATGCCAACAAGGACCTATTTTGGCCCGATGTGTTCCTCTCTTTCTCGGAACTTAGCTGGAATCGTCTATGCATGCTCAAAGCCGTTTCTGACTCACTAGGCAAAAAACATGACGTCTTCGTAGTTTACGGGAGATGTGTTCTCCCACTGAACGTTATATCACGACTCCTAGGATATTTTGGTAGGTTTAATTTGGATGGTGGTCAAAACTCTCACTGTACCGCTTTGCTTATCGCTGAGGCAATGTGAGAACAAGAAAAATATTTATTTTTGAATGATATACCCAGCCCAATAAACTACTCCCAGCTCGGCCCTTCATATTAGGAGGTGAACCGAGGATGCGGTGTTTTGGTGCCCGGGCTCAGATGAGACCGGGCATGAACAGTACAGCCGCAAAATTAGGGGAGAATTTCACTTCCCTAGCCCCTGCACCAACTAAGGATGCATACATCCTTTTAAGTATGAGTACTAGGATTTTTAGTCTCGGTTATGTACCGAGCATAGTCCTCAATAAATGCATGAGTACCAAGAAAGCCTAGTCCTCAAGAATAAATAGGAACCTAAGGGCATGTACAGTGGCTGACAAGACGGCCGTATCTTAAGCCTTGCATGTACAGTGGATTATCTCTTATTCTTTTCTTCTATAACTAGCTATTCCTAAAAACGTGGTGAGACAAATTGTGCTAAGAGATCATCTCTTAAATAAGAGAAGACAAGCCTTTTCATATGAGTTCTCTCTCCTCCACCTCAGCATTTATTCTATGTGGCATTCCTAAGATAGCACCATTATACATGCCCTAAATTCGCCTCCACGAGGAATTGAACCCAGGTGTTGGGTTTTGTAACACCCTGGATTTTGGCCCTTTCTTTTTCTTTTGATTTTCTTTGGATTTTGATTTGAATTGCTTTTCCGTGGCTCTGTGGTCTGGAAACTTGGGAAGATCATCTCTTCTCAGTCTCCAAAGTGGCTTGTCATCCTCAAATCCATCCCAAGACGTTGTCATTTTTCATCTTAGCCCAAATCCCAAATTCTTTTGCTTGGGAATATTCCTTTTTCTTATTAAAGGAATAACCCTATTTTTCCTAGGTTGTGAAGCAACCTATATTTCTGTCTCTCTTTAAATTCCTAAATAATTCTCATAAATTGTTTGGATCATATATGCCCCAAATATGCCCAAACTTTCCTTTTCTAGACCAAAGATAATTTATCAATATTCATTCTTCAATTCTGTCCAGTGTGGCCTTCTGTGAAGGAAGTGCCACCTATATTTTCTTGATTGCTCCCAAAAATTTTGGACATCATCTCTCATCCAAATAATTGCCTCATGCCAAAATTCAGCTCTATTTGCCTAGCCAATCTTCCTCAACAATTTTCCAAAGTTTCTGTCAGATGGAAGCCTTGTTGAAGGAAGTACCAGCTAGGTGTATCCAAATGAGTTGAAATTTTGCAAGATATTTCATGTGCTCATAATGACCCTCTACCAAATTTTAGCTCCACCGAATAATCTATGTGAGCACACCATCAAATCCTTGTTTCTGTCAATATTTTCAGGTGGTGAAGCAAGTATATTTTATATTGCTTCATTAATTCTGAGAATTTACCAGGATATTATCCTACCCATATAAACTCCCTCCACCAAATTTGGGCTCATTTAATCTTGCCAATATTCCTCCATAATTTTCTCAAGATTCTGTCCAAAGGGATGCTTTGTGAAGCAAGTACCACTTTGGTATTTGAAAATGGTATGAAAGTTTTACAGCATCTATATATGCCCAAATGATCATCCTTTGCCAAGTTTCAGCCCAATTCAACACTCCTAGTCAGTGTTACTTCTTGATCTTGATTCTGGACCAGATTGTGCAGTTGTTAAGCAACCACATTAAATCTTGGTCCAAATCATCTCAAACTTAATAGGACTGTAGTCCTTCGCACCCTAAACCTTTGAGACAACTTGGTTTATCTCTAGACTATTCTAGTTTTCCCCATCTTGCAGCCAAAGTTTGCTGCGGCAAACTTTCAGTGATGAATCCCATCAAACAAGAGCTCCTTTATTCGATCCATCACTTCTGTGCTGCCTTGGGGAGCAAGGACTTCACCCCAGACATGTTTTGCCAGCCCGTTGCATCCTCTCCTCCCCAGTTCACGCGGTGACCACCGTCTGGCATGCAGTGGACGTGAGTTGGTTGGCTTCTCGCTCGGGCCCCTCCTCTGCTTGTTCCGTCCGCACGTCCGGCCATGTCCAATAGCTCGCCAGCGTCGTCCTCTTCTCCCTGAGCCCCTCTGCCCCTCTCCGGTCACCTCCTACGCGGTGCCCTGGCCGTGTCCGCGCTCTGACCGCCGTCCCCACCTCCCTGGACTGCCAACCGCGTCGCCCCGATCCTTCCCGAGCCGGCTCGAGCTGTCCTGCCCCTCCGTGATCACTCTGGACACGTTCGCCCTCGTGTAGCTCGCTCGTCGGAGCTCGCCACCCCTTGCCCACAGGAGCACAGTGTCCCGACCGGCCCTGTCCGCGCTCCGTCCTCTTCCTCCCCTCCATTTGGCATTGCTCTGCTCCGTGACCCTCCCCTGTTCTCACCCGTCATCTCCGAGCCCCTCCCATGACCCTGTGCTCGCCAGAAGCTTTGGCCGGACCCGTGCGGCGGCTCTCGGTCACAGGCACATCGCCTTGGCTATATAAGCCATCCACGGCCGCGCCTCTCTGCTCCATCGCCCTCACCACACTCCACTAGCCCTCCCCAGCCACTCTGTTGAGTCCGAGGTGTTCTCCGGCCCTCCAATGGCCGCCTCGGCCATCTCCAATTCCGGCGAGCCGAGCTCCCTCTCTCCACTCCTCCACCTCCAGCGGACTGCCACCACCACCTAGAAGCCATCCCCACGCCTCCACCCCTCCTCCCCGCGGCCTTATTGCCGAGCCCATCTTCACCGTAGCCGCTGTCTGCCGCAGTCGAGGCTACGCTCCCTCCGGTGCATCTTGGCGAGCGTGAGGAGTCCAGACGGGAGCGCCTCGTCTTCCTGATCCCGCCGGTGTGCTGGGCGTCGCCGGAGACGACCTAGGTCACCGGAATGGCCGGCCGCAGCGCGCCCTTGCCTCTGTCTCGCGGGCAATAGGAGGAGGAAGAAGAAGAACCTGCCTGCGGGCCCCACCCCCACGCGACCCCACCAGTCAGCCACCCAGGAGTTGACCCAGCCCGCTGACCTGGCGTAAGTGGAGGCGTAATCTCAGGAGTGCGTTTTCATCTTCCGAAAATGTACTTCGTCCCTTCTTCGGGTATGATAACGTTTTCCTCTCCGGAAAGCGTATTTTCATTGTACTACGGCTGAAAGTGCGTTTTCTTTTGCAGAAAGCGTATTTTTCCCGAAGGAGTTTTCGGTTTTGCAGTCAGGGACGAGTTTGTGAGTATTTATTTTTACAGATTAGCCCCTGAACTTCAAACTTTCGTATCTCCGCGACCGTAGCTCCGTTTGAGGTGATTCCAAGGCCCACTTCTTCGTCTCGTCGAGATTGTTCTGTTGGTATCCTTTTCACTATGTGTTTACATACTGGAAATGACCAGTTTGCCCTTGCCCTTATCTAGCCCCCTCCGAGAGAGAATCTTTTCTGGTGAATCGTTCCACGGCTTCACCGTACTTCCTCCTGGTGATCTCTTCATCCCTAGGCAAGCCACGAGAGCGACTTGCATGTGAGCCTTGCAGTAGCAATGGTTTTCTACTTGAATAATAAAATATTTGGTGCATGCTAATAGTTTGAGAGTGCTTTATATATGCTTGTGAACACATGCTCGTCCTTATGCTATGATCATTTAAATCTTGTTGGGTAATTGTTTACTTGCTAATATATTTCCATGCCCTTGCCTAGTAATTATTTATGATGCTAGTGGTCATGCTATGCTTATGTGTTATACTTGTGATATTCATGCTTGTCATGATGCCATGCTCATTTGCATAAAGGATTTATTGTTGTTGATATGCTCGATGGTTATGTTGCTCATCCATGCTTATGTTGATATTATGCTCGGCTGCATTGGAACTTCATCATGCTATTTTTATTATGACTCAGCTTATTACGTCCAAGTTGAAATTGACTTTAGTCGAACTTGAACATCTGTTGGCTGAGTCATAGTACCATCGAATCGAGCTGACCAGTGCAGCCACACTTGCCTGTATGGGACGGTCCTAACTTGGTCTATTGTCATGCCTCTCGCCGGTGCCTCCAACTAGGGAAGGTTATGGGCGCGCGCTACCCTGATCAGGTAGGTGGACATAAACCTTGTGTGCCCGTGTTTGGTATTGAGATCTTATGTCCCCGTTTGGGACCGTTTATGTTTTGCCATGACGGTGGCCGTTGGATGTCACGAGGTGACATCGGGGCCACCCATGACTTAGGCCAAAGGGGAGTGAGGGAGTCATGGACTAAGGGGTCCTCGGGGTGATGGCCCATTGTACATGGGCCGGACTGGTGGAGCCGTGTGGTGACCGGAGACCTGTGAAGCCGTGGTGTGCCCTCCAAGTTAAGGGTGGACGAGATCTCTTTCCCTCTTGTTGTAATCTATCTTCGGTAACCCTAACCCTATCGGTGTCTATATAAACCGAGGGTTGTAGTCATTAGGATGAGAGCTATATTCGTCACCTCATAGCATAGGGTTTAGCTCATGCAAATCTCAAGGTAGATCTACTCTGTAAACTCCATCATATATTCAATACAATCAAGCAGGACGTAGGGTTTTACATCTTTGAGAGGGCCAGAACCTGGGTAAGCACTGTGTTCGTCGTCCCCTGGTACCCATTGATCCTAGATCCACAGCTCGGGACCCCCTACCCCGAGGTCTGCCAGTTTTGACACCGGCATTGGTGCTTTCATTGAGAGTTCCACTGCTGGATCACCGGAAGGATCGATGGCTCGCTTAGTCCTTGGAGAGGACATCAGTTCCATGGACCTCTTCATACCTAGACAACTCTTCGCTTTTGGCAGCATCGTGCTGCACGCTGATCCGACCGGCCGTCTTGGCCTGGTCGACAACTTCTCTCCCGAGCACCAAATTCGATTCGGCAATTTGGAGTACGTCACTTATGCACGGGGGGATTTGGTTTTTACCGGATTCACTACCCCTGCAGGCCTTGCCGCGCCTACTCCCACGTACACCTCCGGTCCAATCTGTGAATCGGCCCCAGTCTACCAAACGGCTTTGGGCCAGGAAAGACTACCTGAGAGAGGGGACCTTACCCCACCGTTAACCGAACTTACATCGGCGGAGGATTTAGCCCTGGCCCTCGAGGCAGAACCAGAGGTCAGAGGCCAAGATTCGATCTCGGCCGAGCTCCTCCCCTACAACATCCTGCTGGATTCGAGCCTGCACCCTGAGTCGGCGAATAACGGCCAGGGGCCACCCCCGGCCCAAAACAAACCAACATCAAACATCGGCGTGGAAGGTGCACAGGAGGGTCAAAGCACACCCTCAATTTCCAAGGACAATCCGGTGCCCCTCGAGGTTTCGGTCCCAAATCCTGAAGATAGGTCCATCTGGGACCAAGGATCAGCTGAGTCACAGACCGACCTCCGCTTCGTCACCACAAAGTCGGGCTTAGAGCCCCCAAGCCCGGTAACCCTTGATATGTTGAATAAGGTGTTGGACCGGATGACAGCGGACGCATGGCCGTGGCTCGGCCATGGCTGCGTACGCGTGTACACGCTATCGAGCTCAACGTAAGGCGACAGGGAGCAATAGGGGAGGGTTCACGGGGGCAGAGAAGGCCAAGGGGCATGGGGGAGAAGCAGCCAGGGCGCGCACAGAGCCAACCGGCCACTGTGCGCCCGTGGGCGCACGGCGGCGAGTGCCAGCGAGCGAGCTGCAGGAGGAGGAGAGAGGTCCGGGGAGAAGAGGACGGCGAGGGTGACCTGGGAGACACGCCCGTGCTCGCTGAGACGCCGAGCAGGAGAGGGGGCACGAAGCAAATGACACCCAGCTTGCGTCCATGGCATGCCACAGTGGCGGTCACCACGTGAATTGGCGAGTAGAGGATGCAATGGGTTGGCAAATGTTGTCTAGGGTGGAGTCCTTCCAGGGTAGGTTGCAACTGAGTTTAAAGCTCGATTAAAAATGCTGTGGTTAGATGGGGAGTGACCTCTGAAGTTTGCTATAGCAAACTAGATCATGTTACTGTGATCAACTTAGTGAAGTTAAGATGCAAACAAGATGTCAGGGAGGTTTAGGATAGGAAGGACTATGGTCCTGTTAATTTTGAGGTGATGAGGACAAGTGTTTAGCATAGTTGCTTTGCAACTACCAAATCTGGCCCAGAAACAAAATGATGAAGTAGCACTCACTAGCTGTGATGCCTTGGTCTGAAAATCATCATGGAATGATGATTTGGTCATATGAGAGTGCCATAAAAAGTTCATGCCATTTGGCCAAGCCAAAATAGTACTTCCTTCATACAGCACCTCTCTGGACAGAATCTTGGGGAAAATCCTAAGGGAAAATAGTTAGATGAAATGAGCCCAAATCTTGTGGAGATAGGTTATATGGATAGGAGAAGGCTTAGGAAAAATTTGAGCCATAATGGAGCAAGATAAAATATACTTGCTTCACAAACTGAAAATTTGGACAGAAGCAAAGAATTGATCCTGGGCTCTCATAGATCAATGGAATGAGATGAAACTTGGAGGAGGGTGATTATATGAGCACATGAAGGAGTGTGCAAAATTTCAACTCATTTGGGTTAACCTAGATAGTACTTCCTTCACAAAGAGTTCCCTCAGACAGGAAATTTGAAAAATCACCGAGGAAGATTTACTAGGCAAATTAAGTTGAATTTTGGCGTGAGGCAATGATATGGATAGGAAAAGGTGTCCAAAAAGTTTGGAGTCAAATGAGCAAAGATAGATGACACTTCCTTCTCAAAAAGCCTCTGAGGGCAGAATGAGAAAAGGACTAATTTTGAATATGGCAAGGAAAAGTTTTGCCATATTTGAGGAAGATATGACCCAAACTATTTATCAGAATTATTTGGTAATTTTAGGAGTGATGGAAATATAGGTTGCTTCACAACCTAGGACAGACAGGGTTATTCCTTTAATGGAAAAGGAATATTCCCTAGAAAAATAATATTGGGGTTGGGCCAAGATGAAAATGGCAAGGTCTAGGGATGGATATGAGGATGACAAGGCACTCTGGAAGGAAAGAAGAGATCATCTTCTCCAGTTTCCAGACCACATAGCCACAGAAAAAGAAAACTCAAGCAAAATACTCAGAAAATCAAAAGAAAAAGAAAGGGCCAAAAATCAGGGTGTGACAAATCTTCCCCCCTTAAAGAAATCTCATCCTCGAGATTTGGTTGCTCAGGGAACAAGTATGAATATGCTGACTTAAGGAAACCGTTTCCAACTCGGGTATCCTTTTTCTCCTATGTAATGTTCCACTGAATTTCATATGACGAGACTGCCTGGCTCTGGGGTGGTTTGTATCGACATTCTGACCGATCTTATCTCACATGTTCATTCTTATACTGGCTCCAATTCTTTTCATATCTGCTGACTTAGCTGAGTGGGATAGATTATCATGACTGAAACATATGTCCGTCTCACAAGTCCAAGAGTGATTTCCGATGGATGTGTCATCTAGCACTGACAACCTTCCATGAAGTTGTGATCAGATTTTCCTGATGAACACCCAAGCTCTTACTCCTTGCATTGGGTTTCTCAACTAAATACGGGTTCTCCGGGTTCAAAACAGTGAGGTGAGTCATAACCGTTCTCCTGACGGATTCTGACTTCTCGCAGGAGTTTCTGAATCATCTTGACTAGCTCCATTGTCTTGAGTATCAGATTCGTACAAAATATTTGACTGTCGCCTGTCCTAGTCAATATAAAGGGGTACGGCCTTATATGATAGAATCCGCAGACTTGACCAACGGTGGTGCTGGCAGAAGAAATTTTATTCATGACAGGTTGCCCTTTGATGATTCTCATAAGTGAGGGCACATGCTTTGAGACTGTTGCTCAACATCCTGATTGTTCGTTCTGTCGGCATATCCATGGGGATAGTAGGCTGTGTGATGCTTTACCATGGTTGCCAGGGTCAAACTTTGGAATGGCACCTTGGTCCGGTTCGACAGACCCAAATATTCGATTCTGACAAATTTGAGCACATATTGTTGATTGAGCGGGTTGTCTGAATATGAGGGCCTTACTAGAACGGAGTAGACCCCTTGGACGGGTATTCATGGTGATCGATATTGAATCAGACTATCCGAGGTATCTGCACCATGTGGGTCAAGCAACAATTATCATACCTGTATCGTCGGTCTTGTTCCTTCATTACTGTTTGCTTGTTCTGGATTCTTTGATGAAAGAGCTTGGTCATATTGCTTCTTCGTGGGACCATAGGTACTGTCGGGTGCAATATTTTGGCAATCATAACCTTATCCACGTTCATGTATCGTGTGATAGGAACTATACTAGGTTCATACATACTTGCATATAGCTCATTATTGTCGTCAAGCCTACAAAGTGGTGACAAGGGTTAATGATATCACCTTGTCGGGTATGAGGAAATTGGCCTTGCTGAGTACTGTCAAAATTGGCTATCCCATGTTGTCTTTCTCCGAATCTTGACGGTTCTTGCATCACGAACAGGCTTTCTTTCTCTTGCATGACTCGTGAGGTTTTCGAATTCTTACCTTGACTTCATCATCGTACCAGTGACTAGCAAGAACTTGGTAGCATGCGCACAATATATATGAGAATTTTATTCCCGAGGCAGACTTGTATTCTGACTGATTCTTGCTTCTGACCCAACTGTTGCCGATCTGGTTCTTGGGATGCACTGCCAAATGCTGCCACCTCACGGTGTACTACATTGTACCAATGCCGTACTGAGGAAAATTGGATGGCTTTTGCTCGAAGCTTTCGTTATGCAGCTTGCTGAAAAAGACTAGGTACCATACCTCAGAAGCTTCCCCACTTAAAGACTTGCTGGGGAATGACTCGGTACCTTGCACAGGAAGTCATCCATGTACTGTACTGGGGAAGATAGAGGAATCTTGCACTGGATACTTCTCTAGTAGCTTGCGAGAGAAGACTGGGTTGCTTACACCAGAAGCTTCTCGTTGTGATATGCGGACTGGGTACCACATATATATCATCTTAATATTTCTGCTGTTGATTACCTTTATCTGATAATATACTATCGATCTTGCACACAATTTATCTTCTTACAGATTTGATCATTACTGCTATGAAGAGTGCACACTGAGGGAGACTTGATTATCCATACTGTTGTGAGGAGTGTACGCTAATGCAAACTTGATTATCAGCATCAAGATCAGATGTTCCCCATTTCATTGTAGTCAGCTGAGAATTCCTTTCTCTTTAGCTGGGTTTCCAAACATTTGAACTCCTTGCTGATTCTTCGAGTCCGGTGTCGGTTGACGAGTAACTTTAATAAGGGGAAAATATGGCAACACCGAAGGCCCAAAGAAAGAAGAAAAAGAAACGACGAAAACAAAAGCACACAAGCATACTAACAACCCAAATAATGCGAATAATCAAGCAACATCACATATTACTGCTACTCACAACAATAATATGCATGCATACTTAAGCACACAAATCTCGCAGAAACTCCGGTATTACGATCTAATATGCTGTGGCGGTGTGCACGAAGGTGAATCAGCGTGTGGAAGGAGTTGGCATACCCAAGGCTACACCAAGAGCTGGTTGAACACCGGTTGTATCTGGATGAATATGGAGGCGAGGACGGACTTGGTGATCATGGGGTGGAACACGGAGGTCACGACCACATCATCATCAAGCGTACGGAAGGAACCGTACACGTCCAAAGAATTGGATGACAGGGTAGGATAGCGGTCGAAAACAAGGCTTGCTGGCATTGCCCTTTTCTGATCACAACGATTAGTAAGGGTTGCCAAAGTGGTGAGATGGAAGGCATGATTCAGGATAGAGGCAAGTCTACCACCAAAACGATATGGTTGGGTGGTAAAAAGATATCGACGCGATATCCGAGCATAACTCCTGCAGATGGTGTCTGGAACACTTGGTACCATGGCATCACTCTGTTGGGACAGAGATGACACCGAACACCGAAGAACAGGTATGCAAAGAGGAATGGTGCAGGTAGTGGACCGAACCCGATGCCACCTACGCTCACAAGATCAATCGTCAGCAACAATATACTAATCTATATGCATGCTATGCAATTAAACAAATGCAGCAATCAAGTGCAACAAACCAACTGGACTCTATACTACCACAGTCTAATGATCGCGCGGGCTAGGGCGTCCTACAACCAGACCTGCTCTGATACCAAGCCTCGTGGCACCCCGGCTCAGAGAAACCGGAACGCCCCGTATTCCAGCCCAGAGATCGAGGAGAAGTCTTCTAGAATACGACACTTCTTAGCATAAAACAAATCAGCTCTTTATTACAAGCTATATGGATACAAGGGGGTTTACATCGGCACGGCGACACTACGTCTGCCATGGTTGCTCTATGCAAGCAGCAGAACAACACGAAGCTGCTGAATAACTCTAGCAGTGGAACAGTGACGACGGTGATGAACTCCACTCCGCAGGGACTCTGGCTGGAACGCTTATCCTAGCTCGCAAACAAGGAATCCATGGCAAACAAGCAACCAAAGCTGGCATGACCTGCAAACTGGCATGACACACCAGGTCAGTACATTGAATGTACTTGCAAGCTCACAGCAAACAAGAGCAATCAAGACAGACAACAGCATGGCAATTACAGGTTACTTAGCAATGATGAACACGATACGATCAGAACAACATGGCATCTACAACATGATTCAGCTAGAACAATATGAGCATGACATGAACATATGAACAGGATGATACTAGCATGCAACATGATGACGCTATCATGCACCCACTTACTCTGCTCGGGTTACCTCGTAACCATCACATGCATAAGCTTACCATCATGAACGCCACACGATCATCTCAGGATCCAATCAAGCTTGGTATTACATTACCGTAGTAATCATTACATGAACACAAGGAGCCTGACCTTTACCCGTGATTCTCGCACAACATCACAAATATCCAACAACTCGGTATCCTCGATACCACGGTGATCCTCTCACGACCAGATAAAGATCAACCAACATCGGTATCGATGATACCTCTGTGATCCTCTCTCGATCACAACCAATCTCTTTCTCATCATCGAACCAGGGTTGTTGTTAAGCACATTATTATTATTACTGTTGACCCATAGTGTGACCGACTATGAACTGGGCCCATATCCGCCAGCGTGGCTATCGATAGATTAAACACACACTCTGCAGAGGTTAGTACAGTGTACCCACACCACGGAACCCATGGCCTCGCACTCCCAATCGGGTGGGCCAACAGCATTCCGACAAAACCGATCTATTGCCATCACACCCTCCCGGCCACTCCGACAAACTCCCCCTTGGGCTAAGTCCTGGGTGGCCCCGATGTCAACTCGTGACATCCGCCACCTACGTGGCCGGCCACCGTCGTGGCAAAACAAAAACGGTCCCAAACGGGGACATGTGCACATAACCAAACTCGGGCTCACAAGGCTTATGCCATCCTACCCGGCCACGGTAGGGAACGTTTCACCTTTGGGGACGAAACGATTTCCGTTGCCTCTTCTTGATTTTAATTTTTTCTCTAGTGTCAACATAGGACAACATGACTGTTGTGTTAAATTTTGGAATTTTTGGGGGTTCATTTGGACATTTTTATACATTAATTGAGTTTTCAATGCTTTTATGTGCATAATTCAAATTTTAACTACATGCACATGGTCTAGTGCATATAAATTGGTTGAAAAATTAAATCTGTGTCCTTGGGTTCATGCTTAGGTCCCATGCAAGAAATGGGAATGAATTTAAAACACCCTGCCACCGTCACTCGGCCGCAAACATTAAGATACCTAGTTTTTAAATTCTAGTAAATCCAAATCTCGTCTGAAATTCATGAAACTTGGCATGCTATCATGGAGCGGCATCAACATGCCGTGGTAAAATTTTTGTCCCATTTGGGGCAGGTTTGGGCATAAGCTTCTCACAAACCAGAGCTTCTCACAACAAGCCTGATGTTTTCGGTATGGAACGTTTCACCTTTGGGGACGAAACGATATCCGTTGCCTCTTCTTGATTTCAATTTTTTCTCTACTGTCAACATAGAACAACAGGAGTGTTGTGTTAAATTTTGGAATTTTTCAGGGTTTGTTTGGACATTTTTATACATTAATTGAGTTTTCAATGCTTTTATGTGCATAATTCAAATTTGAGCTACATGCACATGCTCCAGTGCATATAAATTGGTTGAAAAATCAAATCTGTGTCCTTGGGTGCATGCTTAGGTCCCATGCAAGAAATGGGAATGAATTTGAAACACCAGGGCACTTTTGATTGCCGGCAAAACGTTGAGATACTTTGTTTTTAAATTTTAGTAAATCCAAAACTCGTCTGAAATTAATGAAACTTGGCATGCTATCATGGAATTCACAGTGTGACTGAATGAAAGATAGGGTTTGAATGAACTTGCGTTTTTCTCTCTTAATTTACAGACTTATCAAACGATTTTCTTTTGAAAATAACATCAATGGTTTTTAAATATAAAACACTCGTCGCAAACGTTTTAGTTAGAACACCCGTATGCAAACCGACAGCTTCCCCAGGAAGCCAAGGGAAAATGTGCCGAGCAGGATTTGTGCAGCTCTTGATCGCAAACGTTTTAGATAGAACACCCGTATGGAAAATGAGAGATATGGTCTTCCCCCTTAAGTCAAGGGAAAATTCGCAGCGTAGGATTTGTGCATCCCTTCAACGCAAACGGTTTTGGTAAGATTAGTATTAGTCATATTGGGTATGTTGCCATTTGTCAAACTGGAAAGATTGACATTTGTTGATCTAGTAACATTGCCATTTGTTAACCTTGTAACACTGCGATTTGTCAAAATATGCACCTAAAAATCACTAGCACTGTCTAATTTTTGCAACTAAAATTCAGTAATTAAGCATAGATTTCATTCATAGATTAAGCAGTCGTTCTTTATACAAACAGTTCAACTCGACAGCTGAACTGACCAAACTTTTCCCCAATTGTTGCCAACCACGTACTGAAATAGCTAGTTCAACTATATATACTAGCTAATTTTAAGTACGTTGTACAGTTCCACCACATCTATAGTCAGATGAACTGAACAAAATAGCCCCTAAATACTACCACTACTACGGAGGGGCTTTGTACTACTTCCGGCAGCCTCTCCTCTGCCGAGCACGCTCAGTAAGATGCAGAGGAGGAGGAGCCTACCGACGAGCTGGACAACTGCAATACGGTGCCTGCCGCTGCTGCAGCTTTAGCGAAGCTCACCTCGAACGCCCTCTGCCGCTCCAGACGACCCCTCTCGAAGCGGTGGTTCTCCTCGTAGATCTCCTAATTCTTCGCCTCTGAGGCGGCGTGTGCCGCAGCCATGGCGGCGGTAAGGCTCTTTGCGAGCTCGACGAGGCGCTCCTCCTCCTCCCGCAGGAACTCGATGTAGCGCGCAAGGTCACTGACGCATGTGCGGGCCTCCACCTTCGCCTCCCGCCTTCCGGCGGCGATGGAGGAGTGGGTGATGACCCCGGCTGTCGATGGTGGGCTGGCGGCCACGGCGGCTGATGATGGGGTGGCGGCCACGACCACCACCTCCCGCCTTCAGGCCGCGGTGGCAGAGCGGGTGATGGCCGGCAGGGGGGTGGCGGCCACGACGGCCACCTCCCACATTCGGGCCGCGGCGGCTGAGCGGGTGATGGCCCTGGCTTTCGACGGTGGTGTGGCGGCAACGGCGGCCGGCAACAGCTGCCGATGGGCAGCGGTGGCGGAGCGTGTGGTGGGTGTTCCGCGCACACCCAACAAGGACGCCACGCGCACTACACTATGCCGGGGACTGCGCCACCGCCACGGTGTGGCGTCCCGGCTGGAGCTGTCCTCTGATGACGGCGGAGTGGCTGAGCGACGATGACGGACTGGTGCCATTGGCGATTGTGGGAGAAGCAGATGAGATAAGCTACAGGGAGGAGGGGAAAATGCGACGCATGACTCGCCGGCTGTGATGGTTTATATAGCAGGCCGGTAAGCATTGGGATTTTGGGGTATTTCACCGAGTCGGGCGGGAAGCTTGCGCGGGAACCTGCGAGGTTACGCGGGAACGGGCTCACCGACGATTCATTGGCGGCACTTTGAGCCACTGTTTGGCCAAAAGAACGCCCCCGCGCGCTACGCGAGCTTGCGCTGTAAGCCGTCTGCCGCAGCGGGGTGACAAGACGTGCAAGAGGAGGACGAAAGGCCACGTACACATAAGGTTAATACAAAAAAAAACGTTTGCGGTTTAATTGCCTACTATACCCCCGTCCTGGTTTATAAGTAGGATTTAACTAATAAAATTTGAATGCATGTCGCCAAAGATTATATAGTTGGATTCATATTTGAACATAGTTTCCAATTATATAATTTTTATAACATGCATTAACATTTTGTTGGTTAAATTTAAGGGCAAAGTATGGCACAGAATATAAAGGGGACTATAGACCAAGACGGAGGTAGTAGCACACGGCCGCTCTCTACGCGGCGACGCAACTGTCGGCCGGCTTGTAGGCGACCATTTCCTGTGTGTTCAACTGCTCTATGCGTGTGGTTGCTTGCGATTGAGGCGGTCGCGGCACGCTCTGCTCGCATCCCGCCGCACGCGCTCTGCTCTCGCGTCCCTCAGGGTGCTCTTCCCTCGTCCCTCCACGCACGCTGCCAGTGTTTGGGGCCGGCGCACGATCACGCACGTTCGTGTGCATGCAGTTGCGCCGGGCGCGGCGCGACGATGCAGTTACCCGCTACAAAAACTGCCATGCGGACGCGCCGAGAATCCAGGCCGCCCGGCCCCCTTTTATTCTTGCGGCCATTTACCTTCATATCTCGCGTCACACGACACAATAAGCACACCCACGATAACACATACAGAGAGGACATCCAGCGGTTCCAATGGCGCTCCCCATGGCTCCAATGGCGCTCCCAGCGGCCGACGACGACAACGACGGGCAGTTCACCACGCATCATGTAGTGGACACCCACGTGAGGGGGAAGGCCCTTTCGGTGGTGTACACGAACGATCCGGTCTCGGTGGAGAGCTCCATCCAAACTATGGAGCAGTTCCTTGCCGAGGACAAGTACCAAGTGGTCGGCTTCGACCTCGAGTATACCATCGGTCGTGCCGGGCACGATCAGAAGGTTGTCGTCGCCCAGTTGTGCGTGCGACATGACGTCCTTGTCTACCACTACCTCCTGTCCACAAGGCCTTGCGAGCGTTTCTCCAGGTTTATCAACATCTCTGACTACAGTTTTGCTACGGTGGACACCACCAACGATCTAAAAGCGCTCAAGGTTTCGGCTTGAAATGCCCGAATCTTGTCAACATCCAGCACCACTACAAGGTCTGGGGCAGCGACAACAACAAACTGGACTTCCTGGTTGACCTCGCTTCGGCCATCATCGAACCCTACTACATGAAGATGAAGGATGAGAGCAATAAGGACAGGAACGCCTGGCACAGTGTTTGGCATGAGAGACTGGATGAACAACATGTCAAGTACACGACAAAGGATGCGTACACAAGCTATGAGATGTACAAGCGGATCGTTGACATGAGCAAGTGTCTTCTTCCTGCCCCAGACGAGGGATCGAGCCATAGAGCAGTGGCGGGAGCGTCACAAAAAATAGATGACTAGATGATCGTTTCTCCTACTTTAGAATGCATGCAATTGTTTATTGAGGTGTGTGCGAATGATCTGTATAGTCACTTATATAATTGGATGATTATTTCAGTTATATATATATATATATATATAAATATAAATGTTATTCTTCTGTAGACAGAGCAAATCACAAGGCTTATTAGCAGCAATCGTCTGTGTTATTATTGGTCTTCGCACATATTTCTGATTACGGACCTGTTTGCCGCGTATCACACACATCTTGTTCAGTTGAACCATTTCCATTGTGTTGCCTAATCACACACAGTTCATCCTAGTGAACTGTATGCCGTATATCGCACACACCCTCATCTGGCTGCCCGTTTCTGTTGTTCTGCATCATCGCAAACAGTTTTTCTTGATTAACCGTTTGCCACTCATCCATTGGAGGGAAGCTTCTACATTCGCGGGGGACGTGGCATTGACCATTGGGCGGCAACAGTCGGTCATCCGTGTGCGCAATAAAGGATGCAAAGAGGGATCATACAGCAGCAAGGACCAGCTTCCCTACCGATAGCTCATCTAACAGAACTCTCAAGTTAAGTGTGCTGAGGCTTGAGTAGTCATCAGATGGGTGACCGGATGGGAAGTGGCCTCGATGTTAAATTAACTGATGGTATGGGTCACTGTAAATATTTAATTGTCTTAAATGTATATAGTGCTCCCTCCTATTAGTTGAATTAACCTCGAGGTCCTTGTTTTGTATTTTTTGACATTTTTTGTTTTTTGAGCACATGTTGATTGGCTTGAAGAAGGTCTATCTCGTTACTTTTTGATAATTTTTGTTTTTTGAACACATGTTGATTGGCTTGAATGAAGGTCTATCCCGTTACTTAACGACATGTTTCCAAAACATGGACCTTGAGGTTAATTCAACTAATAGGACGGAGCACTATATACATTCAATGCAATTAAATGTTTTCCAAAAAAAGTGATATGATTTCTGTGAAACTTATAAGTCAAGTATGTCAAATTAACCTCTGTGTACTTGTTCTCAAATTAACCTCCGGGCCTATTTTCCGCGTATCACACACATCTTGTTACGTTGAACCGTTTATGTTCTCTTCCCTAATCGAAAACAGTTCATTCGAGTGAACCGTATGCCGTATATCACACACACCTTGATCTAGCTGACCATTTCTGTTGCTTTCCCTAATAGCAAACAGTTCATCAGAGCAAACTGTATGCCGTATATCGCACACACATTGATATGGCTGCCCGTTTCTGTTGTTCTATCTAATCGCAAACAGTTCGTCTAGATCAACCGTATGGCCAGCATCGCACACGCAAGTAAAATCTGAACCGTGTTTGATGTACCCGCCATCGCAAACGTTCTGAATCTTTTGATGGTTTTTTTACATCACCGTTTGCGATTATTGCATCGCGCACAGTGTCGTTAAAGGGTCTCTGATCGTAGTGTCGCGTTAGCAGCATCCTGCAATAGTGGGGGTGGTACTCAAAATAGACATTGAAAAGGATTATGACAAAGTCAAGTGGCCTTTTCTTCAACAGACTCTCAGAATGAAAGGATTTTCTGCAGAGTGGAGCGCTATGGTCCATAGCTTCATTTCTGGAGGTAGTGTTGCCATTAAGGTCAATGATGATGTTGGACACTATTTCCAAACAAAGAAGGGATTGCGACATGGTGACTCGGTATTGCCAATTCTATTCAATATAGTGGCGGATATGCTAGCGGTCATGATTGAGCTTGCCAAGGTTGATGGCCAAATTGATGGGGTAGTACATCATCTAGTTGATGGTGGTCCCTCTATACTTCAATATGCCGATGATATGATTCTCTTCATGGATCATGACCTCGAGAAAGCGAGAAATCTAAAACTGATTTTATTAGCATTCGAGCAACTCTCGGGTCTTAAGATCAATTTTCATAAAAGTGAATTATTTTGCTTTGGCGAGGCTTAAGACAAGGCCCACATATACGCTGAACTGTTCGGATGCGGGTTGGGTCAGTTTCCAATCACATATTTGGGGATACCGATACATTATCAGAGACTCACAAATGCTGAATGGAAACACGTCGAGGAGAGACTGCAAAAAAGACTTAGCAGTTGGAAAGGTAAACTGTTGTCTCTGGGTGGAAGATTGGTCCTCATAAATTTAGTACTTAGTAATATGGTACTATATATGATTTCCTTCTTCTAGTTATCGAAAGGAGTTTTACATAGATTGGATTACTTCCGATCAAGATTCTTTTGGCAAGGAGATAGCGAGAGATAGAAATATCGACTGGCTAAATGGAGTGTGGTTTGCCGTCCCAAAGACCAAGGCGGGTTGGGCATTCATGACCTTGAGGTTAAGAATTGGGCCCTCCTCGGCAAATGGTTATTTAAATTACTAACTGAAGATGGTGTATGGCAAACCCTCCTAAGGAGGAAATATGTGGGTTCCAAGGCGGTATCCCAAGTATATTGGAAGCCTGGGGATTCCCACTTTTGGGCGGGTCTAATGGCTACGAAGACATATTTCTTCTGCTATGGATCCTTCTCGATTAAGGACGGCTCGGAAATTAGATTCTGGGAGGACAAGTGGCTAGGAAATGCCACACTCTGGGAACAATATCCGGCTCTATACAATATTGTGCGCCACAAAGGTGATACTATCGCCATAGTAATGGAATCATTTCCGCCAAATGTGACGTTCAGAAGAGACTTAATTGGACCCAGACTCCAATCGTGGAACATCATGCTCCAACGGTTGTCCACGGTGCAATTGTCACATGGGTCTGATCACTAGTAGAAAACAGGGCTTTGGTTGAGGCCAGGATAAGGGCATTAATCCCGGTTCACTCACGAACTGGGACCAAAGGGGGCAACAGTCCCGGTTCGTGAGGCCAGGGCGCCGGCCGGGCCTCGGGGGCCATTGGTCCTGGTTCGTCTGACCCCTTTGGTCCCGGTTCCAGACACGAACCGGGACCAATGGGCCTCGCTCCTGGCCCACAACCTTTAGTCCCGGTTGGTGGCTGGAACCGGGACCAGAGGTTGTTCTTTAGTCCCGGTTTTAGCCACAAACCGGGACTAAAGAGAGGCCTATATATACCCCAGCCCCTGCCCGCGAGCAGAGCCACTGCTCTGTTTTTTTGGCCGGCCGTGGGAGAGCTTTGTGTTGCTCTAGCTCACCTCCTATGCACATGAGGTGTTCGATGAAATGCCCGAGTCACACTTAAGCTTTCTCCTCTCGAAGCTCCTTGTCCAAGCTCCATTTTCCTCAAGATTTGTCTTGGTTTGGCGGTCCGTCCTGTCCCGTCCCCGTCCTCATCGCCGTCGATCGCCCGCGCCGATCTCGTCCCCGGCACCACCGTGGTGAGCCTCTTGTTCTTATAGTCTTTCTATAAGAAAAAAAATTCTTACTTGCATGATTTAGGTAGATACTTGTATAATATTCTTACTTTTATTATTGTTTTTTATTATATAGTGCGATGGTTTTCGTATCCGCCCCCGTCGGCCCTCGTCCTGTCTATGATTCGGATGTGGTATATATTATATTTTATAACTATTTGTTTCATTTATTGTTTATGACAATTATGCCGACCAATGTGACATAGATGTTTTTATCTAGGAGGTTTGTGAACCGGAAATTCCAACCGACCCTCTTGTCGAGAGGTTAAATTTAGTTGAAAAAGAAAACAATTACTTGAAGAAAAATTTGAAAAGAATTGAGGACGAGAAGATGCAATTGGAGTTGCATGTTGCGGATATCGTCGATGATCACAAGATCAAGATGGATAAAATGAGCTTGAAGAATAGAAAGTTTAAAAAATATGCCATTCATACTGAGGCTTGGTATCATTATGCCGTTGGATCAATGGTTACCTTAGTTGCGATTATGATCGCATTTGTTGTTGCATTGAAATGGTTTACATAGTTTCAATGTATGTTTTAATTAGATGCTCTAGAGAGCTATATGTTGTTCAATGAGAACTATGTATGAACTTTATTTATTTATTTTTTCAATAATAACATTTTATCACTACTGTACTTTGGTTTTAATGTGATGATGAACTTCTATTAATTTGGTCACTTCTCTATTCATGATGTTCTGTAATGGTTTTTGACAGAATTATATATAATGCATGCAGATGAACCAACAATGGATGTACGGTGACAGACGCACCTCCGAGTACATTAAGGGCCTGCATAATTTTCTCGAAGTGGCTGAGGCAAACAAGCAGAATGGTTTTATCTGTTGTCCATGCCCTATCTATGGTAATACGAAGGCTTACTCTGACTCAAAAACCCTTCACATACACCTGCTTGAGAAGGGTTTCGTGCCACACTATAATGTTTGGACCAAGCACGGAGAAAGAGGGGTTATGATGGAAGACAATGAAGAAAAAGAGGATGATGACAACTATGTGCCCCATGAATACGGTGATGCTGCAACGGGGGAAGGTGAAGATCAAGAGGAACCAGACGATGTGCCCGATGATGATCTTCGCCGGGTCATTGTTGATGCAAAGAGACAATGCGAAAGTGAAAAGGAGAAGTTGAAGTTCGATCGCATGTTAGAGGATCACAAAAAAGGGTTGTACCCCAATTGCGAAGATGGCAACAGAAAGCTCGGTACCACACTGGAATTGTTGCAATGGAATGCAGACAATGGTGTATCTGACAACAGATTTGAGAAGCTACTGAAAATATAGAAGAAGAAGCTTCCAAAGGATAACAAATTGCCCGACAGTACGTACGGAGCAAAGAAGGTTCTATGCCCTCTAGGATTGGAGGTGTAGAAGATACATGCATGCCCTAATGACTGCATCCTCTACCGCTGTGCGTACGAGAATTTGAACGCATGCCCGGTATGCGGTGCATTGCGGTATAAGATCAGACAAGATGACCCTGGTGATGTTGACGGCGAGCGCCCCAGGAAGAGGGTTCCTGCCAAGGTGATGTGGTATGCTCCTATAATACCACGGTTGAAACGTCTATTCGGAAACAAAGAGCATGCCAAGTTGATGCGATGGCACAAAGAGGACCGTAAGAAAGACGGGTCGCAGTGGAGAAAAATCGAGAGAAAGTGGGGGGACTTTGCAGGTGACACAAGGAACATATGGTTTGGTTTAAGCGCGGATGGCATTAACCTTTTGGGGAGCAGAGCAGCAATCATAGCACCTGGCCCGTGACTCTATGTATCTATAACCATTCTCCTTGGCTGTGCATGAACCGGAAGTTCATTATGATGCCAGTTCTCATCCAAGGACCTAAGCAACCCGGCAACGACATTGATGTGTACCTAAGGCCATTAGTTGAAGAACTTTTATAGTTGTGGAATGGAAAAGGTGTACATGTGTGTGATGAGCACGACCAGCAGGAATTTGACCTACATGCATTGCTGTTTGTAACCATCAATGATTGGCCTGCTCTCAGTAACCTTTCAGGACAGACAAACAAGGGATACCACGCATGCACGCACTGTTTAGATGACATCGAAAGTATATATTTGGAAAAATGCAGGAAGAATGTGTACCTAGGGCATCGTCGATTTCTTCGGACCAACCATCAATGTTGAAAGACAGGCAAGCATTTCAAAGGCAAGGCAGATCACCGGAAGAAGCATGCCGTCCGTACTGGTGATCACACTTTCTATGGTCAATGATTTACATGTAATCTTTGGAAAGGGTCCCGGCGGACTATCTGTTCCGAATGACGCTGAGGGACGCGCACCCATGTGGAAGAAGAAATCTATATTTTGGGACCTACCCTATTGGAAAGACCTAGAGGTCCGCTCTGCAATCGACATGATGCACGTGACAAAGAATCTTTGCGTGAACCTGCTATGCTTCTTGGGCGTGTATGGGAAGACAAAAGATACACCGGAGGCACGGGAGGACCAGCAATGTGTGCACGAAAAAGACAGCATGCCTCCAAAGCAGTATGAAGGTCCTGCTAGCTACGCTGTTACCAAAGAAGAGAAGGAAATCTTCTTTGAATGCCTGCTCAGTATGAAGGTCCTGTCTGGCTTCTCGTCGAATATAAAGGGAATAATAAATATGCCAGAGAAAAAGTTTAAGAACCTAAAGTCTCATGACTGCCACATGATTATGACGCAACTGCTTCCGGTTGCATTGAGGGGGCTTCTACCGGAAAATGTTCGATTAGCCATTGTGAAGCCATGTGCATTCCTCAATGCAATCTCCCAGAAGGTGATCGATCCAGAAATCCTACCAAGGTTAAGGAGTGATTTGGCGCAATGTCTGGTCAGTTTCGAGCTGGTGTTCCCACCATCCTTCTTCAATATCATGACGCACGTCCTAGTTCATCTAGTCGACGAGATTGCCATTCTGAGCCCTGTATTTCTACACAATATGTTCCCCTTTGAGAGGTTCATGGGAGTCTTAAAAAAATATGTTCGTAACCGTACTAGGCCAGAAGGAAGCATCTCCACGGGCCATCAAATAGATGAGGTCATTGGGTTTTGTGTTGACTTCATTCCTGACCTTAAGAAGATTGGTTTCCCTCAATCGCGGTATGAGGGGAGACTGACTAGAAAAGGCACGCTAGGAGCAGACTCAATAATATGTAGGGACGAGCATTCTTGGTCTCAAACACACTACAAAGTTCTACAGAATTCTACCTTGGTGACCCCGTATGTCATTGTACACAAGAATATTCTGCGCTCCAAACATCCAGAGCAGTGTGACGACTGGATTACATGTGAACACATCAGGAGTTTCGGCAGTTGGTTGCAAACACATCTCTTGTGTGACAACACTATTTTTGATGAGCTGTACTCGTTGGCCAGGGGACCATCTTCGACTGTATTGACTTACAAAGGGTACGAGATAAATGGGAATACATTTTACACGATCGCCCAAGATCAAAAGAGCACCAACCAAAACAGTGGTCTCCGCTTTGATGCAGCAACCAAGAGGGGAAATGACACATATTATGGTTACATAGTGTATATATGGGAACTTGAGTATGGACATGATTTTAAGGTCCCTTTGTTTCAGTGCAAAAGGGTCAATCTGTCAGGAGGCGGGGTACAGGTAGACCCACAGTACGGAATGACAACAGTGGATCTGAACAATCTTGGGTACACAAACAAACCATTCGTCCTAGCCAATGATGTGGCGCAGGTTTTCTATGTGAAGGACATGTCTACCAAACCGAGAAAAAGAAAAGATAAGGAAGCGAATACATCATACGATGAGCCAAAGCGCCACATAGTTCTTTCAGGAAAAAGAGACATCGTGGGAGTGGAGGGCAAGACAGACATGTCTGAAGATTATGAAAAGTTTCATGAAATTCCTC
Source organism: Thinopyrum elongatum (assembly GCA_011799875.1). Taxonomy (NCBI): domain Eukaryota; kingdom Viridiplantae; phylum Streptophyta; class Magnoliopsida; order Poales; family Poaceae; genus Thinopyrum; species Thinopyrum elongatum. The sequence goes on from CM022299.1 coordinate 606,656,010, forward strand.
CCTTCAAAGTCAAGGTTGACCCAAGCACCCTGTTAAACGATGAAGATTATCCATGGTTACGGCGCAATAAGCAAAGGACACAAGCGAAGAAAATATGAAGACTTTCTCTGCACAACTATTATGATGATGCCTTTGATCTAGAATATCACTGCAGTTACATGTGAAGAAATGAAATGCCTTTTGTAACAGATGAGTTTTCGTATGAAATCCTGATACTTCGAAAGAGATTGTCCATTTTGTACACGAAGTGCATCCAGCTTTTCCCGTAACCCTCTCAACTTTTTAGCACATGCTATGTGTGTGAAATGATGATACCATGCCAACTTTCAACCTTTTTAGAGTTCATTTGTAGTGCTTTTCAATTTAAGTGTCATTTAGCTCAAAACAATTAGTAAATGCATGAGAAATACCAAATGAAGTCAGAAAGGGATGAAAATTTATGTTGTGGCTTTGAATGGTGCATTTTGAACACACAAAAAGTCTGGAGTTCAAATAAAATCAAAAAAATGAAATCCCTTTTGTAACAGATGAGTTTTCGTCCGAAACCCTGATACTTCGAAAGAGATTGTCCATTTTGTACACGAAGTGCATCCAGTTTTTGCCCTAACCCTCTCAACTTTTTACCACATGCTATATGGGTGAAATGATGATACCATGCCAACTTTCAACCTTTTCAGAGTTCATTTGTAGTGCTTTTCAATTTCCGGGTCATTCAGCTCAAAAAAATCAGTAAATGCATGAAAAATACCAAATGAAGTCAGAAATGGTTGAAAATTTATTATGTGGTTTTGAATGGTGCATTTTGAACACACAAAAAGTCTGAAGTTCAAATAAGTTCAAAAAAATGAAATCCCTTTCTAACAGATGAGTTTTCGTCCGAAACCCTGATACTTTGAAAGGGATTGTCCATTTTGTAAACGAAGTGCATCCAGTTTTTGCCGTAACCCTCTCAACTTTTTAGCACATGCTTTGTGGGTGACATGATGATACCATGCCAACTTTCAACCTGTTCAGAGTTCATTTGTAGTGCTTTTCAATTTCAGGGTCATTTAGCTCAAAGAATGAACTAATAGCAAAAAGAATGAACTAGAAAACTTTTACAAAACTCTAATAGCAAAAAAGAATGAACTAAAAAGAATCAATTAAAATATTCTTTTGTTCAAAGAAATTAATAGCAAAAAGAATTTTCATAAAGTATTTTTTTGTTAGAAACTTTAATAGCAAACTAAAATAACAAAATCTGTTTTTGATTAAAACAGCCATTTAAAATAACCAAAAAATTACCAAATTGAATATAATGATAAAACAAACTAATATTAAATAGCAGAAAAAAGAATTAATCAAAAATCTATTTTTAAAGTAAAGTTATTCACAAACTAGTGATTGACACAAATTTCAAAGAATTCAAATTTAAACTATTCAAATTTGAAAACTAATGGCACTAACAGAAAGTTTATAATTTTTGTGACCTAAAGCAAAAAAGAATCACTCAAAAACTCTAAGTATTTAGTTGTAAGTAGAAAAAAGAAAATAAATAAAGCAAAAAACAAAACAAAAAAACTAGGAAAAAATTTAAAAAAATGCCGCCTACTTGGCCACCACGGCTTCCATACGACTAGAAACCCAACCGCCAGTTGGGCCAGGATGCAGGCCCGTAGCAGGCCTAATAGGCCCACAGGCAGAGAGACAATATTTAGGCCCGTAGGCCTGCAGTAGAAAGGAGCTCGAAGTGGCTGGCGCAGCGGCGCTTATAAACCACTCCGAGCCCCTCTCAACTAGCGAGGTGGGACTAAACTTTTGGCCCCGGGCAGCACCCACCTCTCGTCCCGGTTGGTGGCACCAACCGGAACCAATACCCACCTTAGGTCTAGGTTGGTGGCACCAACCGGGACCAATGCCCTCCTTTCGTCTCGGTTCGTGCCACCAACCGGGACCAAAGGTCTCTGCTTCCCGCCCTTTGGCCAAACGAAAACAGACCTTTGGTCCCGGTTGGTGGCAAGAACCGGGACTAAAGGGGGGCATTGGTCCTGGTTGGTGCCACCAACCTAGACTAAAGGGTTGGGTATATAACCAGGGACTTAGGAAATTTGCAAAGGCCATCTGCAGTTGCCCCCGACAACGCCGAAGAACACCTCGACGCCGCCAGGCTGCCTGAGCTCGCCGTCGCCTCCGAGCCGTCCCCGAGCCCGCTCCTCGTCGCCGGACCTGCCGGCCGTCCTCGTCGCCGGACCTCCTCGCCCTCCTCCCTGAGCCGGTACCTCGTCGCCGCCCCCGACGCCGTCCCCGAGCCTGCTCTCGCTCCTCGTCGCCGCCCCCGCTGGCCCTCCTCGTCGTCGCCCCCGCCGGCGCTCCTCGCCGGCCCTCCTCCCCGAGCCCTCGCTGCCCCCGCTGTGAGCCGCCGCTGCCCCGCGCCCGCCCCCCTGTTTTTTTTGTTTATTAATTATGTTGTGTATATATGTATGTATTAATATTTTTATGTATGTATGTATGTATGTATATATATGGATGGATGGATGGATTGAAGTATGTATATATATGGAGAATTTTTTTTAGATGTGATAGGCCGTATTTTTTGAATATTTTTTTGTTCATATAATATTTACCAATTTAAATGAGTTAAAATGAGTTAGTGTGAATTTTTTGTGGAGATGAGATGTATGAGATGTTTTGTGGAGATGAGATGAGATGTTTTCATGTGGATTTTTTTTGTTCATAGAAAACTCTGGTAACTCTTCAACATGAGGGGGGACGTCGATCAACCCCCTCTCGCCCGACCAACTCTCGATTCCACCCAAACCGGGACTGAAAAAGCGTTGTCGAGGCCACCCCAAACCATAGAAGTGTTGTCGAGGCCACCCCAAACACTAGAAGCGTTGTCGAGGCCACCCCAAACCCTGGAAGCGTCGAGGCCACCCAAATTTACCAAGTTAAAAGAGCGTTGTCGAGGCCACCCCAAACCCTAGAAGCGTTGTCGAGGCCACCCCAAACCCTAGAAGCATTGTCGAGACCACCCCAAACCCTAGAAGCGTTGTCGTCACCACCCGAAACCCTAGAAGCGTTGTCGAGGCCACCCCAAACCCTAGAAGCGTTGTCGAGGCCACCCAAATTTATCAAGCTAAAAGAGCATTGTCGAGGCCATCCCAAACCCTAGAAGCTTCAAGGACACCCAAATTTACCAAGTTAAAAGAGCGTTGTCGAGGCCACCCCAAACCCTAGAAGCATTGTCGAGGCCACCCAAACCCTAGAAGCGTTTTTGAGGCCACCCCAAACCCTAGAACCGTCGAGGCTACCCAAATTTACCAAGTTTAAAGAGCGTTGTCGAGGCATAGCGATTATTTTTTGCAAAGTGTCATCTCCTGAAAGTATAACCCCGATAACTTCGACATGAGGGGGGATGTCGGACATGCATGAGAGAGGTGGTCCGCAACTAATCCATTGCTCATATATGCATATGATTCCTTGTTGTGATTAATTAGCTAGGTCTATGTTTGCCACTAATATATCCATCTATCATGTTTGTATATTCCCATGTTGTAATATTTGCAGAAACTATGGACAGAGACTTTGAACAAGAAGAGTTGTTGGGGGATATAATCTGCGACGGAGGTGATCCCATGTCATTTCTCAACAACACCGATGGTCAGGAAGGAGAGGATGACGGCTCCGGTAATCCAACAATTGAGGAGGAAGGAGATCATGATGGCTCTGGTGACCGAATGGCGGAGGAAGAAGACCATAATGACATCTCCGATGACCGACCAAAGGAGGGAGCTGTTGCAATGTCCGGTGAGGTATATATATTAATCCCGCTTGTGCTGACTTGATGCATTAATTGTTTTGGTATTTACATATATTAACACTTCATTCTTCTTTTATAGCCCTCCGGATCGAGCCAAACTTCCGTAAGGAGACGAGGCCCGAAGAAAAGGTTGCGCCAGGATGAAAGGTTCATGATCACAGAAATCACGGACGATGGCCAACTGATTGCTCCCAAGCGGACCAAGGATGCATTTGTACATCAGTGCAGAGCTATTGTTAGGGACAGCGTCCCGATCAGCGTCCAGCAATGGAATAAGAGTAAGGACGACCCTGAAGTTTCTTATGTCCAGGATAGACTGAAAGGTGATCTTTGGACTTCGCTGATGGCAAATTTCAGCCTACCACCAGAGGAGGATCCGAATAAGCCAGTTATAGAGCCAAAGGTCAAGGCGTTTGTTCTTAAGAAGATGGCAGATCTATTCAAGAACTGGAAGAAAGAGTTGAACACAAAGTTTGTCGACAAAGGGAAGACTCCAGAATTCACCGGCCGATATGAGAAGATAAGAGATCACTGGCCCGCATTTGTGGCCTACAAGAAATGGGATAAGGGTAAGAAAAGGTCAGAGACAAACAAGAAAAATGCTGCAAAGAAGAAGTATCACCATCACACAGGGTCAGGTGGCTACTACAAAGCCCGGCAATTGTGGGACAAAGCTGAGCAAGACCTGCTTGCTAAAGGGGTCCAACCAGCGACATTGAACTGGCCAGATCGGTGTAGGACCTGGTTCTTCGGGGTTGGGGGAACTTTGGACCCAGAAACATGGGAGTGTCGTTGGACGGACGAGCAACTTGCAATGCCCTTCAAGAAGCTTCAGCAATATATCAGTGCAGCGCAGGAAGGGTCGTTTATTCCCGACAGAGAGAAGGACGAGCTGACTGAGGCCCTCGGGAATCCTGAGCACCCTGGACAAACACGAGGCACACCAGGTTCCGTTCCGTGGGTGGTTGGGTTTCCCGGCAGTGGTGGTTACAGAAGCCGAGAGAGAAAGAGGAAAGCGGAAGTGAGCGAAATGCAGAAGCTCAATGCAAGAATAGAAAAGCTAGAGGAACTTGCAGCTGCCGGCCAACCATCTCAGCGGCACGAAGATCCTTCCTTTGACGCTGCCCCAGAAGCTACCCCACCAACTCAGCGGAGAAGCAGCGTGGCTTCCACGGAGCTCGTTCAGCCTGATTTCACGGCTCCTCGCCATCCCGTCGATACTATCACGGAGGCTCAACATTGCGAGCTAATGACGAAATGGCAGAACCTCACTTTGAAGGAGGCTGTCGGCTTTGTTGCACCTCCTCAAGCTGACGGAACTTTTCACTGCGGTCTGATTCCACATGGCTATGCTGTTGTGACGGTGGATGAAATAATGGAGGGATTTCAGGAGCTGGAGCTTGACCACCCTACAGGTGAAGGGGAGAATCATCTGGTTCATGCTTTGAGGAGTACCTGTCTATGGAGGAAGGAGTACATCAAGCTTCCAAACCAGACGCCTCCTCCTCCTCCTCGTCCGGTGAGTCAGGGCACTCCGCCTCCTCCTCCGCCTCCTCCTCCGGCGAGTGATCAGGGCACTCCGCCTCCTCCGACGCGTGAGGGCACTCCGCCTCCTCCGGCACGTCGGAGCACTCCGCCTCCTCCGGCGTGTCAGCGGACTCCACCGCGTCTGCAACGGCGGAGGAGAGACGGCGCCGCTCCGGCTGCCAGCAGTGCAAGAGGTGGGAAGAATTTCAATTACGGTCCAAGCCTCAAGCCTATGAAAAAGTTACCATATGAGAGGACCGACGAGGAAAACACGGAAATCAGTGCTGCCAAAGTGGAGGCCCATTTTGCACGGAAACCTCCACCTCCGAAGGAAACAATAGATCAGGTGAAAGTGAAGCGCACTCTGCGTGCCCTTAAGCGATCACCATCGTTTCCGCCGCAATCCAACTATGAGCGCATTATTGAAAGGACATATAAGGAAGCACAGCGGTTGGGAAGTACTTGCAGTGTTGCAAGAGAAGCAGAACGAAGATGTGGGAAAACAATTCCCTAGCTCGGCGAACAGGCGAAGCAATCATGCCCCCCGCTCAAGGTGTCTAGCGATATCGTCGCTAATCATCCGGGGCTACTGCCCGGTACAAATCCTGCTGATTACCTGGCCGATGATGTACAATTTGAAATGTTAGAGGTAGTAGATATCTTCAGATACGAGTACGGGAAGCCTCTCGTCAAACCTGATCATCCTCCTCTAACAACGATGATGCGAAGATTGCATGAATGGTACATGGATACCTGTAGGAAGTCTGGGAAGAATAGTTTGATGCTGACAATTAAAGAGGAGCACGACCTCGTTGGAACTGAGGTGATGCCTGTTGAATTTGTGGAGTTATTCCAGTTATTCAATCAAGACACCCTCGACAAACGACTCATGACTTGCTACTATCTGTAAGTATTACTTCTGTAATTAAGTCTCTATAGCTCAGATCTTTCATTGCATGTATATATAATTATCCTCATTATATTATGCAGTCTGAAGATCGTCGAATGCAAAAAAGCACAAATCTATGACATTGGGTTCATTAACCCAAATACCATAAATGAATGGTCGGTTAAAAACAGAGTCGAAGATACCGAGGACAACTTGCTACAATTGTTGCTTCGAAATCAAAACAAAGGGAAAATACTCTTTCCTTACAATTTCAAGTGAGTGTTACTATCTTGTGCATATTCGGTTTCACTTACTCGAGGTTATAGTAATGTAATTGATGAGTTATGCATGCGTGCGCAGCTTCCACTTCATTCTGCTAGAGATTAAGCTTGACCGGGGAGTAGTAACTGTCTTAGACTCGAGACAAAAAGATCCCAATACGTATGCAGACATGACTGCAATACTCCAGAAGTAAGTTCAATCGATCATTATTGCTTATTTGTGCGCACCATATCATATCGGCAACTTTGTTCATTTTCGGATATCAAGTAACTATTTTCTTTGTCTGACAAGGTTTGGAAAGAGTTCACCGGAATCGTTCCGGGACTGCCGATGGAGCTGCGATTTACACACTTGAAAGTAAGTAGTACTAGCTAGTTCCGCGCATCTCCCATTGGTTCTAGTTTCATCAATACCATTTATCATGCTTGCTTATCAGTTTGATTGAACTCTATTCTCGTAAGGTGCTTGTGGCAGGAAGGCAGGAATAATTTATGTGGATACTACGTTTGCGAGTTCATCCACAGCGCGACCTCTCAGCGGGGCTACTCTGACAAACAATATGAAGTACGTAAACAATAATATTCACAATTTTATTTTATTACCATCAATTGTGTTGAGTTTCATTCATATATATATATATATATTGACCCCCTTCTTTAAATTAGCTGCGGCAGATGTGGGATGAACTGCTACCACATGATCGCATACGAGCAATTAAAGAGGAATTGGCGGGATTCTTTGTTGACCACTTCATACATAAAGACGGAGAATACCATGTGGAAATTGAAGCTGACTTTCAGTAGATGATGTCAGGGATCGTAAGATACGTTATATTGTATATATGTAGTAGCGTCGGATAGAAATACGGAAACTTGTTGTTCGACCAATCTCGGAGAAAGAGAGGTCACTTCTCTCTGTATATGTTCATGACTATCTTGTGTAATTAATGGTTCCTTCATTTGCTTAGTAGCGTCGAGTTCTCTCTATATGTAGTAGCTAGCGTCGACCAAGCACGGAGAAAGAGAGGTCACTTCTCTCTATTAGCTAGCTAACACAATATGAAACCCCTAAATTAACCCTCCAAAACCCCATATCCACCCTCCCCCACTCTTTCAAAAATAAAAAAATAAAAACCCCAGCGCCTGCGAGCTGCTGACGCGTGGCAGCCTTTTGGTCCCGGTTGGTGTTACCAACTGGGACTAAATGTCCTCCTGCCTGGGCGCCCCGCAGCGGCCACGTGGAGCCCCTTCTGTCCCGGTTCATAAGTGAACCAGGACCAAAGGTTTTGGGCTTTAGTCCCGACCCTTTAGTCCCGGTTCCAGAACCGGGTCTAAAGGCTCTCTGGAACCGGGACTAGTTCCCTGTTTTCTATTAGTGATGTATTCCGATGGAACCTCCATGGGAATGGACAATTCTCAGTGGATTCTATGTATAGAGTGTTAATCCAGTCTGATGTGCCAGTTGTTAATAACAAGAAGATATGAAAGATGAAGAGACCTCTTAAGAATAAAATCTTTGCATGGTATCTTCATCGCGTCGTCATTCTTACTAAAGATAACCTTATTAATTGGAATTGGCATGGAAGCCCGCAATGTGTCTTTTATCACCATGAGGAGACAGTAAAACATTTGTTCTTCCAATGCAAATTGACTCGTTCTATATGGTCAGTCATCCAAATAGCTTCTGGCTTGTATCCTCCTTGTAGTGTTGCTAATATATTTGGCAACTGGTTACATGGGATTGATCACAGGTTTAGAACTCTTCTCGGGGTGGGAGCGCTTGCCGTTATTTGGTCGCTTTGGCTATGTAGAAATGATAAGGTTTTTAACGATAAAAGTACTTCTCTGTTGCAGGTTATCTATAGATGTACTGGGACTCTTGATTTATGGTCCTCTCTACAACGCGTGGAGAATCAAGGCCTGTTTACTGAGGTGTGTACACGATTGGAGGCTACGGTGAGGGATACTTTTACCCAACATGGGTGGCAGCATGATCTAAGAATTGGCCCCCCTCCGCTTTAGGCGTTATACGGACTCTACATGTTTCGTTGTAATTTGCCTTTTTATTTTTATTTTGTGTGAGAGGATCTTATTTTGCTGTGTGCATCTTAGTTATGCAGAGGCCGTGTGTAATGCTTAAATCTTTTAAGTAATAAAGCGCCTCTTTTTGAAAAAAAAGATATATGGGCACAATAGAAGGAACTGCATTAACTTCCCGACTGATATATTTACGCACCCTCTTGCAATCGGGATACACAAAGATCAAGAGCACGCCTTTCTTCCTTGGGAATGTTGGACTACGCTAGGTCCGTTGACTGCAATATTAATTTTTCTATGCGCAGAACTATGGGAAACACTTTCAATCAGTAGTCTGGCCGGAGGCAAATCATCAGACGGGTCAACGGCCGTCCATTCTTGTTCAATCTCACGGTGAAGATACCTGCTGCTGCATCATCATCATTAAAAAAATAAATCCTATCGGCCTGTAGCAAACCGCCCGCATTGGCGGCGCCTAACCCCTTCCTAATTACACGCCCAGATCCCCTCGTCCTCTCGCCTCTCACGCATCGCGCCCCCCCCCCCCCCCCCCCCCCCCCCCCCCCCCCAGCTCGCTGCACATCGCCTCTCGTCTTCGAGCACATGTTTTTCCAGGTTTCCATGCTTCCTATGCATCATACTTGCGCTTCTTCAGTGCATAGAGTTTGCGACATTCCCACCATGTTTCTGTTTTCATATACTCGTGTTTTTTTTGAGATATCATGAAATTGATGCTTACAGATTTCTTGCATAACTATTTCTCCAGCATAGATAGTCATCTTGCCACATTAGTTTTTTTACTGAAATAGTCCGGTCTTATTGATGCCTCTGATTGTATTGACAGCAGGTTATGTTCATATGAGTGAAGATTTATTTTTTTATTTGTTTCATGAAGCACAACTTCATGCATGCAACCATTCTACCAATCAATTTTTATGCTATGTGTCATATACAAGATGTGATAAAATTAGATTATTGCTTCCTATCAACCATGCTTCCTCCTTAATTTCATGTATTGAATATGTTTCTATGGTAATGAATTTTTGCTTCAAGCATTGTAGATGTGTGGAACTTTTACTGGACACAAATATTTTGCTTCAACCATTATCAGGTACTAAGGTGTGACTGAACAACTACTTGTGTGTTCTTCAACCATTGCCAGAATTGCTTCTTTTAGTATGCTCTATTACAGAAACAATTTGCTTCTTTAATTAAATTTTTGTATCAATCATTGTATGTGCTTCTGTCGTTCTCACTGAATACTTCTCATGTACAGGCATTTCTCATCTCCCAGTTCCAGTTGGGCTCCTTTGCTGTAAATCCTAAACCAACCAGGCATCGAGTTGTGAGTTGTACTATGAATGATGATAGAGAACTCGTGGCATGAGCAGATCTTGTCGTGATCAGATTGTCCAGTGCATGTCGCTATGCCGGCTACGACGAAGTGAAAATAGTGTTGTAATAGTTTATACTCGCCAAAAAAATATGAATGTTTGTTCATCGGATGATTTGTTCTAATGCTTTATCATTTTTGTTGTGCTTCCATGTGATTTTTGCGAAGCAAATGTTTCCATTCAAACCAAGGTTGTTGAATTCAAAAAAAAAACAAGATTGTTTCCTCTACACCAAAATTTTGGTTCTGAAGCTCTTGAAAAATATAGACTATATATCAAATGTTTCCGTTGAACAATATATTTGCACCGCACCGCATACGCTTCCATAGGTTAAAAAAATGTTTACATGGCAGAAAACCTTTGTTGTCGTCGCATAAAAATGCATCTAAGGGAAAAAAATTGTACTAAGATTTTATTTGAAATATACGCTTCCATCACTCAAAAGGAATGCTTCCATGGCCAGGCCATGTTGCTGTAGCATAAAAATGCATCTAAAAATATCATTAGTGTACTATTTTTTAAAACTAATGATGTTAACGAGAGTATTTTTAGAGAACGTTATTCTCGGAAGTAGTTATTAGCAATAAGAAATCATGGCACTCTGGTTGGAACCCATGCACCCATCGTTCATGGAAGCAGTTAGTATCAAGAAACAAATCGGAGCTGAGTATTAATTACCATCAGACCCACACGCTAGGATCCGACGGACAGGGTGATTTTAATCCTACGATCATTGACTAGTCTGATACGAAGCAATGTATCAGTAGTCTGATTCCTAGTGCTTCCCCAGAACTATCAGGAACATCCTAAGGGAAATATATCATAGGTCAGTACCACTAGACGCTCAGTTTTCTCAGTTTTTTTATAGGCTCTTTTGTTTTTTACATGATTTTCTGCGGCCTAGTTCTGTACTCCTCACATGAACGAGCAGAAAGCTTCCCAAAATGTTTTTCTTAAGGTTCCAAGAAAAAATTCTTGGTGAGGCAGCGGCAAGGTGGCGTCCAGGGCACGGCAATGCTGCATCGGTGAAGTTGGCGGCGCAGAGGAAGCGTCCAGAGGAAGGGCGGCACTACAGTGACGAGGTCATTGGTGCCGAGGAAGCATTTGGGGAAGGGCGCTGCCTCATCAACGAGGTAAGTGGGGCCGAGGAAGTGTCCGACTCCGGGCGCTCCAGCATCGACGAATCCGGGGGTGGTGAGATGGTGTCGGCGGGGATATCAGCAAGATGACTGTCAAACTTTCTTGGTGAACATTGAGACTAATGCCAATGAAAAATCTCTACTCCTAATGTCTGAGTTGGTATGATTGCGTCCACGGTTTATTTTCGTCTGGTCTATTTTCGTCCGGTTTATTTTCGTCTCACATCCCACCACCATATCTCCTCACGTTGATTTTTTTACCCTCATAATAAAAACTTTCCTAACTTTTTCAAAGTTTCCTAACTAGACTCGTTATAAACGGGCAGGAACCGATAGCACGTTACCAATTAATAAAATTTAGTTTTATGACAATCAATTCCAAATCCTAATTTTCCTAATGCATCGATCTTTGCCTTTTATAATCTCTACTCCTAATGTCTGAGTTGGTAGGATTGCGTCCACGGTTTATTTTTGTCTGGTTATATTTCATCTGGTTTATTTTTCTCCGGTTTATTTTCGTCTCACATCCCACCACCATATCTCCTCACGTTGATTTTTTTACCCTCACAATAAAAACTGTCCTAACTTTTCCAAAGTTTCCTAACTAGACACGTTATAAACGGGCAGAAACCGATAGCACGTTACCAATTAATAAAATTTAGTTTTATGACAATCAATTCCAAATCCTAATTTTCCTAATGCATCAATCTTTGCCTTTTCTAAGTGGTTGTTTGGATAGGGAGGGGTTAGCCACGGAAATCATCCCTCCATCCTCGGCTGCATCCCTCACCCACGTCGCTGCTGTAGGATCTTCATCTGTCATCCTGAGCAATTGCGGCGGCGATGTGTGCGACCTTCACGATAGTGGGGAGGACCAGGCCGCGGTGAAGGTAGGCCATGCGCTCGTCACGCTCCACGAGCGGAACCTGCGCACGGAGGCGGTAGCGCGGGGTGGCAGCCGGCAATGAGGCGGCCGCGCTACATGACGAGCTAAAAACCCTCAAGAAAAACCTTTCTCGCTTCGCCCGCCCGCCCACGGCCTGCTGCGCGTCGACGTCTCCGATCCCCTCAGCCTTATCCATGCACGCGCGCTCCCAGTTGCCGACGGAGATGGAGTGCGGCTCCTGAACAAAGCTAAGCTCCCCCAGCCAACACCTCCGAGCTGATGCCGCTCGCCGGCATTGCCCTCGCGCCTCTCCTCGTCTCCCCTCACGCACCTCCCTCTTCCCGTGACAGCGTCGCTGTCTCTGTAGAGGCCATGAGAAGGCGCCACGCGCTACGGCGAGTGCGGTGCTCGGCCACTGCGGCGTCCGGCGGAGACGGGGACGCCGGCGAGCTCTCCCGCACGACGCTGCTCTGGAGGGCGGCCAAGCTGCCCATCTACTCCGTGGCGCTCGTGCCACTCACTGTGAGTTCCCCAAATTCCTCCCTCCCCATTGCCCTTGCCAATGCTTCGCTCTGCAATTCAGAATTGCATAACCTGTTGGTGTGCTGGCATGCAAATCAGAATGAGTATTGATCGCAGTATTTGGTGGTTTGCAACTACGATCACCTTACACATTTGCATTGACGGTTGCTTGCACTTGCAGGTAGGCACTGCTGCTGCTTATAACCATGCGGGGCTGTTCTTTGCCAGACACTACTTTGGCCTCTTGGCTGCTGCCGTCCTTGTGATCACCTAGCTCAATTTGAGGTAAAACTCACATGCAGAAAAATACTACTACACCATACACTCTGACAAGTAAATCGATGCTGATATCAATAGCAGTGTTCAACCATTCATTCCCCTGTTCTGAACGTATTGTATTTTTACTCTACTGCAGCAATGACGTTTATGATTCAGATACTGGCGCTGATAAGAACAAGAAAGAATCTGTCGTCAACATTGTTGGCAGGTACTGCTCGTTTCCAGTGCCGAGTAGTAGTAACATTCTAAATGCTTGCATACCTGTATTCAGAAACGAAACATTTCACTGTGTGATCTGCTGTGCAGTCGGGCAGTGACACAATATGCTGCAAATGTTTCTCTTCTGCTCGGCTTTGGAGGACTATTTTGGGCCTTTGCAGAAGTAGGAGACGTCAGGTTCATCACTTTGGTGCTATGTGCAATCCTTTGTGGTTATGTTTATCAGGTAAAATATTCCGCCCCTTCGTTAGGGAACCTTTTGTTTCCTTCGCTTCCATATCACCCTAGCACAATATATTTTGCCTTTTGCTGATCTCTACTCCTAATGGAGGAGTTGGTAGGATTGCATCCACGATTTTTTTCCATCTGGTTATATTTCGTCTGATTTATTTTCGTCCGGTTTATTTTCGTCTCACATCCCATCACCATATCTCCTCACGTTGATTTTTTTACCCTCACAATAAAAAAATTCCTAACCTTTCCAAATTTTCCTAACTGGACACGTTACACTGCATGTGTAACCTAGATTACTTTTAGTTCGGACTGGAGACATGAATAAGTAGGCATCGATTTAGGATTTCCACTCGTGCAATGTGTTACTGGAGTTGGAGGATTCAGATGCTGTTGTGAAAAATGAATCTCGAGTGCCAGCAGCATCTCCAGCCTCTGAAAATGTTGTGATGTTATGTCAGATGTTCTATAGCCTCCTTCCAGTTCGAGCTCTGCCTCTATCTCATTTGTGCCACGGTCCTCCTCCCTGCAGCACGCTCTGATCTCCTATGCAACATGCTGCTCTATGCATCAGTAACTACAAGGTAACGATGATGAAATATTTTCCCCTCTCAATCTCTTGTTTATTATTGTCCAAATAAGGTGCGGAAATTCGATGCTATTGTGGAGAATGTGTTGTTGTGCTGAGAATTTGAGCTACAGAGCATTTTTTTAAGCTATTGTAGGTGAGTCCTCTAGTTGATGCCAATGACTTCATTGCAATTTTAATTTTTGAGTTTGGTTGGTTATCTTTTCTTATTATTTAGTTGAGCTGGAAATTTTACAGATTACATGTCTAGAAGAATGGTTCTGGTACACTGGTGTGATGCTTCTATTCATGATTCACCTCTTATTGTTGATTCAAACTATTATGTTTGGTCATGTCAAATCCCGTTGACTGGAAATTTTTTTTTGGTCATGCAGATTGTACAGAGAAAGTGGTACTATTTAACCTCACACAAGATGTGGTATGGATCAATGGGATCACCAAGTGTCTTCTGTGGCATATTGCTTCGGTGTGAGAGGCGCATGTCCTCCCTTTCCCCTTTCCCCTCGCCGCCCGTCACCTCCCTGAGTCTAGCTGCTACCGCAGTCCATGATGTTGTCTACCTCATCTTCCTTTCATTTCTTCACCCATGCTTTGGTTGAAGACGTTGTTTGGTTCCCAGGCAGGACAAATCCTGCATTTCTAAAATCATTGATTTGTTTCTAGAAGTAATACCTTAGGTTTAAGATTATGTTATTCATAAGATTTGTGTATATTAATGGTTGATCCTTCCAGCAGAGCTGACACTATCGACAATGAAGAATAAAACCATGGAATTATAACATTTCTTAAGAATTTGGCAGCACGCCGAAGATGCAATAGTGTCTTTGTTTGGCACATTTGTCCATGAACTTAGAATAAAAGATGAGGGACAACATATGTGAGTGTTCTTTTCATCTACAGAACATTTTCATCTCAGTAAGCTTTACGAAAACTATTTGATAATGTCTATAATTGTAGGTATTAGCCAAGCAGGAGCTCAAGTGGGCTTAATACTAGCGTTGATGCTGCATTTCCATAGTTTTAAGCCTAATTTAAGGTGTTGTTTGGCTATTATACAGTATAGTATATAGTGGTTTGTTACCGTGCATTTTCCAGTAGCACAATTGTTGATTAACTAATACTAACTGTTGGCATTTCTGATTTTCAAATACTTATAAATTTTGCAATGGGATATGAAGGAAAAGAGCCCAGAGCACGGCTTGGTTATACCATTCAAGATTGAAATTGGTTTGGCATCCCTGGAAGTCATGGTAATGGTAAGTTGAGTTTATTTGCCCACCATGTTCTTTTGGTCTGCAGTACTTTCCTAAGGGCATTTCTATCCGATCCCCTAAAAATAGTGGTAAGTTGAGTTTATTTGCCCACCATGTTCCTCAAGTGGAGAAGCCGGAGAGGGGGCGGCGGCCGCGGCCGCTTGAGGAAGATCGGCGAAGGAGGACGCGTGGATCCCGTGGCGGCACAGATCAAAGCTTCGGATCGGTGGCCGGGACCTCTGGCCACCGCTTCCGGCCATTGGGAGGAGAGGGGGCGGCGGGGAATGGCGGGGGTGGGTGGGGGTAAATATAGGGAGATGAACGGCGGCTGAGTATAAGTTTTACTCCACCAACGCCGATTGGGGATCGGCTAGGTCCCAGTAAGGGGAATAAAGTCCGGATTTTACTCCTCTAACCGGTTATTGGGGATCGGTTAGAAATGCCCTAACATTTCAAAACGGCTTCTGTCAGGTTTTAGCTGTCCCATTGAGTAAATGCCTATAAAGTTTCTGTAGTATAAAAAATGTTATAGTTCCATGGTCTCGTTCATTATCAATTATGTCAGCTTTGCAGGAGGGAACAATGGATGTCAAATGAAAGGAAATGGTTGGCGGAGCATGTACTATGGAGATGTCAATGGAAAGGTTTGGAGTTAACATTTGCTTAATGCATTTATGTAAATATTGTTACCATGTAGAAACAAACAGGCTGGAATAGTGTTCAAAGGGTGCATGTTGATCCTAATATAGGTGGAAGTTAAATATAATCCCCATGGAATTAGATTGTGACCTTGTTTGTCGTTCTCAATATGTTTTCTATTTTGTATCCCGTAGCAACGCACATGCATTCACCTTGAGGCTCAACTCTTATGTGTATCCCGCGACCTTGCATTAACATCCAATTCTATGCCGACACTTCACTCTTATGTCAAAGAAGACGCTTGATACTAAACTTCGACGAAAACTGAGGTGCCAAATATGTAGGTGCAGTCTCACACAAAAGAAAAATGAAGATAACTTGATAACTTGATGTCAATGACTCGTGAATGGAAATAAAAACACCAGACTCATTTATGTACTCTTTTTCCTAGCTTAAATTATTCATTCAGATGGTACTACACCCTGTTATTCTAATTTTATACACTTATTTCTTGCCAAAAAATATATTAATTGGTTCTTAGCTTACTAAAACTCAGGAGTATGTTTTCTTCCTCACACATTTTAATTCATTTTACGCAGGCCGAGATAATACTGATGCTCAATCCAGATCTGGATGTCTCATCTTTGAACATTTGAAACGCTGAGCAGTCAATGGAAGCTTGCCTAGCCGCTTTCGCGCGACATTATATATTTTGACGTTTGTACTTCCGCGGCTCTCGACATGAGCTTCCTTATATATGGTAAGAAATTGCTGGTTGAGATCCCCATTCAGCTTGTGGTAGTAAATGATCTCCCAAAAAGCCTTCCGAGGGCTTGCCGCGGCGGATACCGCATCCCTTGGCTCCGGATGTCGGGCAAGGTGACGGCGAGCAGGAGCATGCATTGTCAACCAGCGTCACAGGTATTGCATTCTGAAACCGACGGGGGCATATAGTATGCAAGGAAATAATAGCTTGAATATCTTTTCGGTAAGATCAGTTTTTGAATGTTTACAAATATAGGCAAATGTGTAATATGTTGTTCTATTTTACTTTGAATTGAAATCAAAACCACTTAATGCAAAGACCTACAACCAGCAGAGAATCGGTAGTACTGCAATCCATTCTATTCTCATAGACACCTCCCCTAGGGATACAAACTGCTAGCTGTTATGAGGCACCATATATGTCATTGCTTCCTGCACTTGTGCACTGATGTCCCAGGAGTATCTTTGCTATAAATATTCTAGAAATCAGCATATTGAGCATCATGATATTTCCTATTTGTTACAGTATTTCGTTATATCAGAGAAGGTAGCTATGCCCCAGTATTATGTTATCCCTTTGTACGTTAAATCGAGACCAGTTAATGCAAAAACCTAAAAATGTCATGATATTTGTCTTTGTAACATTATCACAAATGTGGCCCTTTTTATTCATGATCATTGTTCGATAACAGTTAAAGCCAATAATTTGTTTTTCCCTGTGTATCTAATTTGTTCCTCTTCTAATATATATGCAAGAGTACGGAAGAGAAGAATTGCTTGCTATTGCGGTTCTTTGATGATAAGGTTCAGTAGACAATGTCGCCCACCTTCCAAGATTAAGCTAGCAAAGCCAATTCGTATTGGCCGAAAAAGGTCAGGCCATGTACGATGTTAGCCAGCATTGATCACAAGATGCTGAAGCAATATTTTTCAATAATGTATAAAACAAGCTGGTAGCTACTGAACTGACTAGGGGATGTTTGCCGGATTGTTTAGTCAGTTAACTACCACACATAAGTGGTGAAAGTTTACCAGATTGTCTTCTAGGCGCATCTTTTACTGATAAATCATGAGTGCGGCGATGCATACTAATATTCCGCTTCTGTTTCATCGGTTTTACTCATGCACAGTATATTACAGACGTAAAAAAGAAGGGTTTAAAAAGTTACCTTACATCTGTACGTGGTAATGCATTTTTCTTTCTTTAAAAGCGCATGTTCTCCTTTGTTTTTGACTGGGCACTAAAAGATGCATCATGCTCTCCTTTATTTTGGTTGTATTTCATTGGTTTTACTCTTGCACAGTATGATACAGATGTAAAAAAGAAGGGTTTAAATCCCATGGAGAAGTCTGAACAGTTGTATGAATGGTCTTGAAGGCGGTTCTTGTTCTGATGTTGCCAAAAAATGTTTTAGATTCTATGTAATCCTATGTAGAAGTAAGAATATTTGCAGTTCGAGTAGTACAAAAATGATAGCTGCCAAAAAAAAATGATTAAATGCATAGTTCCGACTATCTGTGTACTCGAGGGCATCAACGTGGTTACATTGAGGACTAGAGAGAGATGGTAGTGGAAGGGGAGAGAGGGGGGAAGAAGTTCATTGTGACGGAAATTGCAAGCACATAGTGAAATATAATCCAACTACATGGTTATGCATTTGAATTTGCAATTCAAAGTGTGTCCGTGGTAATAAAAGGGGGGATTACGAGCCGGATGTCCCATGGCGAGCTTTCCTTGGGGAGGCGAAGTTGTGAGGTTAGTGTGTGGATGAATAGAACGTGATTCGTAAAGCCTAAAGGTATATGCTAAGCACGCTTGATATTACCACTATAATATATAATACTTTGTAACACACATGCAATTAACTTTAGTCTTACATGCTGACTTCACGAGAGAGAGAGAGAAAGAGAGAGAGAGGGAGAGAGAGGGAGAGGGAGGGTGGGAGAGAGAGAGAGGGAGGGAGGGAGGGAGAGAGAGAGAGGATGTGGTGAACTTGGATTTGTATGAAGGAGATGACGTAAAGATAAGGGGTGGAGAAAAGAAAAGAAGAATTCATTTCGCGGTAAGACATGTTGTCTAATGTGCACGAGGTTCCTACAACTATATTAGAAACGGCTAGTGTTGAGCCATAAGAAAATATATTCCCTGTTGCAACACATGCCCATTGTCCTATATCCGAAAAATGGTTGACCACGCACCGACAACTATGTTATAAGCATTGCAGCCCATAGCAACGCACGGGCATTCTACTAGTATCAAAGTAATGTATTAAGTACTAGCTTAATTTGGCTTTTTCGTAGTAATGTAATGTTTTTCTTACACTTCGTAGTAACGTAACATAGTTTAGTGTTGTTTATTTAGAACACCGTACAGATGCAAAGGCTTATATATCCGTGCATACAATCATTCGTATGAACACACACACATACCCTATATCTATGAGTATCTTCGAGAGACTGAGCCGGCATATCATCTTGACATTGATGAAGTCACCACATGTGCCTTGTAGCCGACGGAAACGTGTCCTCCCACTGAAAGCGCATCGCCGGAAATTCTGAAATAAATCCGAGAAAGTCCGAGCACCAGGACATATCCTGATGGATCGGGGATACCACTGTCCTCCTAACTATCCAATCGCATGATAGTTCATGTAGTTTTGAGTAGTTGAGGTGGAACTTCTGGAAATCTTTTTGGACGCGTCTAGCGAGCAGTCGTTAGCTCGCTAGCACTGCGTGGCAGCCGGTGATGTTTGGTAAATGTTTGTCCCCTTGTTTTTTATTAGGAAAGATTCCCTGGTCCCAACTACTTAAATAGGAAATAGCCCACCAACATGAATATTAAATGGTTCACATGCATCCGACTGCGTCCTCTTTTAATCCATGTGCCTGGATGGCTTTCTATCGTTTAATTCACGATTTACACCGCTAGGAATCAGACGATAGTCTGCTTCCTATCAGACCAGTCGGTAGCCATACGATTAGAAGCATTCCGGTCGTCCGATCTAGTACCTATGCCCCGTACGTGGTAGGCTAATTTACTTGGTTATTAATTCCTGCTTTATTGGTAATTACTCCCGTGAGTTTTGCTGCTTCCTAATTGATGTCTCACAATCTGTTATTTGTTTCCTAAAACTACTTCCTAAAATGGCTTCTAATCCCATTTTTTTGCTGATATAATTTCGGAAAAAATATATTCTCACAAGTAAATAATCAGGCAATTAATTTCGATATTTCTTAAGATGTGTTTCCTTACTGGTAACATGATTTTAATACTACAGAAGCATTCTTCTAGACCAATGGAAGCATCAATTCTGACGAGATTTCAATACTACAGAGTACAGAAGCATTCTTTCCTTCTTGACCAATGGAAGCATCATTTTCTAACGAGATTTCAATACTACAGAAGCATACTTCTTGACCAATGGAAGCATTATTTTCTGACGAATAAAACGTTCTTCCGCCTACCAATGAATTGGATTCCCCGGTGAATTAAACTTGCTATAATTGTATTGGGCTTTTTATGTAAGTGATGATTTGTTTTACTCTAAAAACATGAAAATTGTGTTTCCATCAAGTAGAAAATTTCTTCTAAACAAACAAAACATTTCCATAGAAAGAATCATTATCATGAGTACACTTGCTTCAAACATATTAGAACTGTGTTTCCGAGAAATATGAATGTGCTCAATTTTTTTCCATGTACAAAATATTCTGCTTCCATAGTTCCATAGACAAACAATTCTGCTTCTTCGAGATACAATTTACATCGTATCGGTCCTTACAAATTGGATATTCCTCCAACTAGTTTCCCTACTTGTTTCTGTATGGGATGTGACAATGCGGGCCCTAAAGCTGGCCTTTGGTGCAGGTCTGAAGAAGTAACTCGTCAGTGTGGCCGGTGCTTCAAACGGTACTTCCAATGTTGTCTAAATAACAAGGAATAGACTGAAGCAAAACATCATTCCAACTGAAGCAATAGAAGGTTTGTATGGAAGCATATAAGCAAGTATGTTTAGTGAAATAGCGTGGAAGAACAATATGTATGGCCAAAGCACATAATTTATCATTTTGAAGCAATAATAAAGTAAGATGGAAGCATACATATACAGTTACATACACTAGCAAATGGATTGGCAATCGCGTCATCTTAAAATTCTTAAGCATGAACACATAAGATTGCAAACGTGGTGGAAAGACCGCCCAAGGAGATATAAGCAAGGTTACACGGATTAACAGTTGAATTTATACGCATTATTACTAGAATGAAAAGGCTAATTACACAAATTGAAGGGGCCATGCAAGAAAATGACAGATAAGGAAAGCCTCTCCGGAGCACGAGACGTAGGGTTGTTCTCTCCACCGTGAGAGGCCCGAACTCGCTATAACCACTGTGTCACCCATATGCATCTCGATAGATCATGGTCCTTTATCCTACCCCTCTTGTATTGTCGGAATTGTTCCCACGACAGTTGGCGCCCACCGTGGGGCATGACGTCTATCGAGCCATGACGCAAATGGTTTTATTTCTTCGATCTTTGTCCGTCGGTCAACAATCATCGATGGAGAATTTGATTCAAGATGTTCTAGACATCGCTCCATTCAGTGGAAAGTCATGACACTCTGCGTACAGAAGGATCAGGGAGTTGCTCATCTCAACTTGTCCTCTTTACAATCAAACAATGATCTAATAATAGTTTGTTCTTCTTATGGACGCACACGAGCTTATACAAAAGGACGCCTCCCTTTGTTCCGATTGGTGGCTCGGCTCCCGGACGATGAAGCGTCGTCGTCCGCCCATCATCATCTCGTGAACTCATCTGCGACGCCGTCGACGAGCGCCCACACACGCACAGCCGCTAACGCTCGGCCTGGTTCCCCGACCGGCTGACCACGACGACCGGCGGTCGACCCGGTTCCTCGGGCGACAAGGCGTGGCTGCCGGCAATCTGCCCAGTTCCGCGGGTGTCGAAGCGCGACTCCGACCGGCGCACGGCCCCGGCTCCCCGAGCAGTGAAACGCGATCACCAGCGCTCGCGTTGGCCTCGCCCTTGGCTACGCCGGCCCGCGACTCCCGCGCCTGGACTGCGGCTAGCTGCTCAACCTCCTCGTCGCCACCTCTCGGCCCCCGTCCGATTCCGGCCAGACCGGCGGTTTCCGCCGCAGCGGGGCTCTCCTTCGGGCTGCCTCTACAGCTCTCCTTCTCATTTCAACTCCCGTGGCATGCAGAATCTTCTTTAATTCTTGCTTAATTTGCACTAATCCCTCCTGCATGCAGGTCCTCGACGTGGGGCAACTCCTTCAATGCGTTGGACGTGGACAATCACACCCAAATACCAGGGTTTTATTGCTCCACGACTAACCGACCGAGCTCTGCACCAAATCAACCTCCTCGAGGGATAACTGCATGCAGGAAAAAAGGAAACGGAAGGACTGGCTCCCACCAGTACGCCGCTCAGCTGGCTCCGCTTCGTCAAGCCTTCGTTACTGTACTTGTGGGCTGGCAGGGTGGTTCGCTGGAGCCGGCACTCCGCACGTCGTCTCTGCCTCGACAAGACCCAGCACTCGGCAGCAACTCCCTTCAGTCGGCATGGTCACTCAGACGGGACTAGTTCACTCGGACCAAACCAGATCACTGGCGCTCGGCCGTATGTGCGCCGCCACCCGGCCGCCCGTGCGTCATCGCTCGACCGGGCATGTCCTCAGCCGCCCTGCACGCGGTCACGAAGCTGCTCGCGGCATTATCAACTTGTCCGACTCGGTTTCCCGTGCGTCATCACTTCGCGGGACGCATCTACTTTACTTGGACATCCCGGGCGTCGTCAGTCTGCGGGACGCCTCTACTTCACTCGGACGCCCCGCGCATCGTCACTCCACAGGACGCGTCTACTTCACTTGGACACCCCGTGCGTCGCCACTCCGCGGGACGCCTCTACTTCACTCGGACGCCCCGCGCATCGTCACTCCGCGTGACGCGTCTTCTTCACTTGGACACCCCGTGCGTCGCCACTCCGCGGCACGCCTCTACTTCACTCGGACACCCCATGCGTCGCCACTTCGCGGGACGCCTCTACTTCACTCGGACGCCCCGCGCGCCTACTTCACTCGGACGCCCCGGGCGTTGCCACTCCGCGGGACGCCTCCACTTCACTCGGACGCCCCGCGCGTCGCCACTTCGCGGGACGTGTCTTCTTCACTCGGACGCCCCGCGCATCGTCACTCCGCGGGACGCGTCTACTGCGACTTCATCACTCGGACGCCCCGCGCATCGTCACTCCATTGGAGGCATCTTCATCATTCGGACGCCCCCACGCGTCGCCACTCCGCAGGACACATCTACTTCACTCGGACGCCCCACGCATCGTCACTCCGCGGGACACGTCTACTTCACTCGGACGCCCCGCGCGTCACCTATTGGTTGGTCAACTCATCACCACTCGGCCGCTCCGCGCGTCGCCTCTTGGTTGGTCACCTCATCACCACTCGACCGCTCTGCGCGTCGCCTCTTGGTTGTTCAACTCATCACCACACGGCCGCCCCGCGCGTCGCCACTTGATTGGTCACCTCATCACCACTCGGCCGCTCCGCGCATCGCCTCTCGGTTGGGCACCTCATCACCACTCGGGCGCTCCGCGCGTCGCCTCTTGGTTAGTCACCTCATCACCACTCGGCTAATCGCGAGTTTGCTCTCGGTTGGTCACTCATCACCACTCGGCCGCTGCTGCGGTCGCATCTTGTTGGTCACCTCATCACCACTCGGCCGCCCGAGCGTCGTCTCGGTTGGTCACCTCATCACCAGTCGGCCGCCCCGCGTCGTCCTCGGTTGGTCACCTCATCACCACTCGGCCGCCCCGCGCGTCGCCTCTTGGTTGGTCACCTCATCACCACTCGGCCGCCCCGCGCGTCGCCTCTTGGTTGGTCACTCATCACCACTCAGCCGCCCGCGCGTCGCCTTTCGTTGGTCACCTCATCACCATCGGCCGCCCCGCGCGTCGCCTCTCGGTTGGTCACCTCATTCACCCCTCGGCCGCCCCGCGCGTCGCCTCTTGGTTGGTCACCTCATCACCACACGGCCCGCCCCGCGCGTCGTCACTTGGTTGGTCACCTCACACCACTCGGCCCTCCACGCGTCGCCTCCGGTTGGTCACCTCATCACCACTGGCCTCCCGCGCGTCGCAATCGGTTGGTCACATCACACCACTCGGCCGCTCCGCGCGTCGCTTTGGTTGGTCACCTCATCACCACTCGGCCGCCCCGCGCGTCGCCTCTTGTTGGTCACTCATCACCTCGGCGCTCCGCGCGTCGGCTCCTGGTTGGTCACTCATCACACATGGCCGCCCCGCGCGTCGCCTCTTGGTTGGTCACCTCATCACCACTCGGCCGCCCGGCGTGCCTCTCGGTTGGTCACCTCAACACCACTCGGCCGCTCGTCGCGTTGCCTCTGTTGGTCACCTCATCACCACACGGCACCCGCGCGTCGCCACTGGTTGGTCACCTCATCCACCACGCGCCGCTCCGCGCTCCCCTCTCGGTTGGTCACCTCATAACCCTCAGCCGTCCCGGCGGTCGCCAACTTGGTTGGTCACCTCATCACCACTCGGCCGCCCCGCGCGTCGCCACTTGGTTGGTCACCTCATCACCATTCGGCCGCCCCGCGCGTCGCCACTCGGTTGGTCACATCCTCGCCACTCGGCCGCCCCGCACGTCGCCACTCGGTGAGACACATCTACATCAATCGGCTGCCCCGCGCATTGCCATCGGTTGAACACATCTTCACCACTCGGCCACTCGCGCGCCTTCAGACAGCTAAGTCATTCTACATGCACTACATTCTATTATTTCCGCATTCCCGAGTATCCCGTAATTCACACATCATGTTCACTCGGAGGCCACGCCGCTGAGCGTACCTCTACGCTCGGTTGCATATTTCACATATTTGCTTAGTACTGGTTATTTGACTCCCGAGTCCAACTTCCATTTTTAATGCTTACATCACTCATGAACACCATGTGTTCTTCATTTCGAGTTTGCATCGGTCCTCAGGGGTTGCAACTCAGTCGGAACATGACTCTTCCGTTTCATTTGAGTCCAGTAATCCAACACGTCCAGTTAGATCCTTCACTTCGACAAGTTCGAACGGATCCTTTGCTCTTTCAGACTCGTGCTGGTTAACCAGCAAGCCCCTTGCACTCCCAGCGGGTGTCTATGGGTGTTATTCACACAATTTATTTCAGCACACATCAAATTTCTTCGAGAAATTATTACGTTGGCATGTGCTATTTTGCATACACAAATTACGCGACCACTCGGCGGCCCTATGCGCCACTTCATCGCTACTCAGACTCGGTCACCATACCGGTCTTAGCGCACCACAACACCGACCTTGTCGCTCTGTTGACTTCAAACACAGACGGCCGACCCCTCTGTGTGATCCTCTTCATCGTATCAATGATATAGACCTCGTCAGGCATGAGACAGATAAGTCACTTTTGTAATCAAACTGCACACTTCACTCCTTTGCGAGTTTGCCTCTTTCGAGCATCACTCGGAAGCTCCTCCTCACCATTACCCGAGTCCCACTCGATGCATTACAATTTATCCATCCAAAACAATATTAATCGTGTTCCGACAGGACCGCGGTCGAAGCCTATAGTATGCTCGGGGGCTACGCCACACTCGGGGGCTGCAGCTCATTCAGAATCACACTCCCCTGAGTGGTCGAGTACTTCGACACCAGTCAGATCCTTCACTTCAACGAGTGCACTCAGACCAGCCACTTCGTTAAGTTGCATGATTACTCAGATGCTCTGCGCGCCATCTTCATTCCTACTCAGAATCAGTTGGCACACCGGTCTTCTCGCACCGCAACCACATTACACCGACCTCATCACTGCATCAGCTTCGAAAGCATCCGACTAACTCCTCCGAGGACCATTTTCGCCGTTCGGCGGCACACGCCTTCGCCTTAGCCGCCCCACGCCATCACTAGGCCGCCCCGCGCGTCACCACTCGATTGTGCACATCCTCACCACTCGGCCGCCCCGCGCGTCGCCACTCGGTTGTGCACGTTCTCACCACTCGGCCGCCCCGCGCGTCGCCACTCGGTTGTGCACGTCTTCACCACTCGGCCGCACCGCGCGTCGCCACTCGGTTGTGCACGTCTTCACCACTCGGCCGCCCTGCGCGTCGCCACTCGGTTGTGCACGACTTCACTACTCGGCCGTCCCGCGCGTCGCCACTCGGTTGTTCGTATCTTCACCACTCGGCCGCCCCGCGCGTCGCCACTCGGTTGTTCATATCTTCACCACTCGGCCGCCCCGCGCGTCGTCACTCGGTTGTACACGTCCTCGCCCCTCGGCCGCCCTGCGCGTCACCATCAGTTGGACATGCCTTCACCACTACACCCAAAGAACGGGAACGACTAAGTTACTCATATGATCAAACCTCATATCGCACTCTGTAGCAAGCTTACCTCTCTCGAGCATCACTCGGGGGCTTTGCACAGCCGTGGGCCATGCCACCCTCAGGTGTTACGCCCATTTGATCAATCTGTTGATCACATCATGAATATTTTTCTGACCATACATGCTCGGTCCGCTGAAGATCTATAAGGGTCGCACTGTCCACTCGGACGATCGCCCAAATCATTACCTGGAGTCGTCTTCGGAGCTGCAAAAGGGTGAAAACGATGCTCCTCTACGGATATACTTGGCCCTTCTTCTAGGCTCCAAGGCGTCAGTTTCACAAACTTGGACTCGGAGATGGCATGTGCTGGTGTTCCCCCGGGATAATGAGTGGCCTCTTTCTGGAGAGTCAGTCCACGCGCTAGCCTCGCCACTCGGGTTTCATGGCACGTCCACATCGGACCACTAGTCTATCTCCTCCGGGAGACATACGAGTGCCACCAAGTTTTTCTTGCAGTCAACATACCCCAATCAGTCGGGAAGCATGTCCACTCAGACAAATACCCCTTTCATGCAAAAGGGTGAAAACAAGAAGCTAACGCTCAATGTAAGATGTACTACTAGAATGATTACTCCCTGGAGTGTCCAGCTCTTTTCTACAGTCGGCAGTTTCGAGGCCGAATTCATTCACCGTGCCGAGAGCACGAAGATTCGCCTGCTTGACCCAGTTCCAGGCTGAACTTATTGACCGTGCAAAGTGCACGAAGATCAGTCCGACTGGTTCAACTCCAGACTGAGCTTATTCACCATGCCAAGCGCGTGAAGATCCATTCCGAATGCATGAAGACCCGCCATAGTTCTAGGCTGAAGTCATTTACCATGCCGAGAGCATGAGAGTTCACCTGTTTAATTCAGTTCCAGACCAGAAGGCAGGCTCTGAGACTCCCGCCGACTGCCCGCAGTCGACGGCAGTCTCGGGGACTACACCCAGTGGATGCACTCAGTGTGCCCCCACTGGAATGGTATCCATTCGGAACGGTCCGCCCAGTCCGAGTGACGGCCAAATAACAACAAAAAAACAGGCTCTAAGACTCCCGCCGACTGCCAGCAGTCAACGGCAGTCTCGGGGACTACACCCAGTGGGTGCACTCAGCGTGCCCCCACTGGAATGGTATCCACTCGGAACGGTCCGCCCTGTCCGAGTGACGGCCAAACAACAAAAAGGACACGTTCCAGGCATGAAGAAATTCCGAGTAATCAGTTACTCGATGCAGGACCAGCTCCAAATCACTCCAAATTTTTTTTTGCTATAAGGTGAGTTTAACGCTCCTCCGCGGACCCGTTCGAGCTCATTTCACTCGGACACCATGTAGTCCGGAATCCGTCAAGGCAACACGCGGAGATGAGACCGCCGGGTGACAGAGGGAGTTCATGAGCGCCTCCGTAGCTCTCGACTCATCTGGGAATTCACCTCGACTCGACCCGCTCAACCTCGACCGATTCGGGGGCTAATGACGAGGACATGTATTGGGGGTAGGGTAACAGGCCTGACCTAAAAACCCTACCCTAGGACACCACACACCTTATACTAGGCCCCAGGGCCAGATCAGCAGTCAGATTTTCTGCAGAGTGACATTCACTCGGAAGGCAACAGACCACTCGGAGCATAGCACTCAACTCGACGAACTCATTCCACTCAGAGTACCTGGTTTCACTCGGACATACAAAGACCAACAGTCGACAAGGCACTCGAAGCATCATCTTAGTAGTAGGCTAAGTTATGTCATTAATGCCACCACTTTGTAACATAAGAGGTGAGGGGGTGGCGGACTCTATATAAGCCACCCCTCACCACTAGACAGGGGGCTCTTTTTCTTCTACCTTTCTCTCTCTCTTTCACCATTGTGCTGAGGCATGGAGATCCGTTCTCCCCTCTCTCTCTTAAATACATCATGTAACTCCGCGTTCATGACAGATAAGGAAAGCCTCTCCGGAGCACGAGACGTAGGGTTGTTATGTCCACCGTGAGAGGCCCGAACTCGCTAAAACCACTGTGTCACCCATATGCATCTCGATAGATCATGCTCCTTTATCCTACCCCTCTCGTATTGTCGGAATCGTTCCCACGACATGGCCTGCTATTTTGCAAAAAAAATAAAAACCGATTTTTTTTTCTCACGAAAAATGCTATACCCCGGCTGCAAGGGTCCACTTGTCAGCCTCCCACAAATAAATTAGAAATTGGTACGCGCGAGGACTCGAACAGTTGACCTGTAGATAGCAGCAGGCATTTTATGTAATGACTAGGTGCTGCTGCTATATATTCTTTGACTATTAAGCGGGCTGCAGTCCCTACATCCCATTTTGCACAGTTTTTTATTCAGAATTTTATATAATATATGC
This sequence comes from Thinopyrum elongatum, assembly GCA_011799875.1. Classification (NCBI taxonomy): domain Eukaryota; kingdom Viridiplantae; phylum Streptophyta; class Magnoliopsida; order Poales; family Poaceae; genus Thinopyrum; species Thinopyrum elongatum. The sequence goes on from CM022299.1 coordinate 606,684,263, forward strand.
AAATTATAATAGTATGTTGTAAATAATATATATATATATTATATATATATATATATATATATATATATATATATATATATATATCTGGTGTGTGGTGTGTGGGTGTGTGGTGGTTTAAAAAAAAATACATTTATAATTAGTCACATATGTATTTGCATTTATCTATATAATAAATTATGAATTACAAAGTTGTTTATTGAAATAATTGCATATTGAATAAGAACATATATCAATAAATCTATTATAAGTTTAAAAAATTTCACAGTAAAAAAATATTAATGTAATATACAAATGTATTCTTGCTTAAGTAAGTGTTTAAGTTCTTATATATTTTAGTAAATGCTATTATAAGTTAAAAAAATGTTCACAGTTTTAAAAAGGTATTCATGTGTGTATAAAGTGCTCTGCTTTAAGAAAGTTTTTTATTTATGATATATTTCCATAGGTTCTTAAATAAGTTTTAAAATATTCATAGTTTTAACAAAATATTCATGTAGTATATAAAAGTGTTCATGCTTAAAAAAATATATTCATATAATGTAAAAATAGTTGGCTGGGATCAAAGCAGCGACATGTAGTCATCATGTGTGAGTGGCCACCACACCACCCAGCAGCGTTACCTTTTTTAGGAATTTATAAAATATATATTTTATTTCAATAAATGCTAACATAAGTTTAGAATGTTCATGATTTTAATGAAAAATATGTAGTATATAAAAGTGTTCATTGTTATTTTTAAATTTATTTTATTTTAAGACACAGTTACAATTTACATGTATTTTAATTAATTAATTTATTTACAAAAATAACAGTGTAAAATGGGTCGCTGGGACTCCAGCCCACTTAAGTCAGAATGGTTATATGCGTTTTGTATGGGTTAATCACAAGGAACGATGTTGGTTCTATTGGTTTGGCCGGTGGTACTGTAGGCGTCAGGTAACATGATCAAATCTCAGGGTGACAATTTTTGCATAATACTAGGCTCCATCCGTGAGAAAAATATAGGTCCCTGCCAGGGGCTTTTTCATGAGAAAAAATATGAGTTTTTTTCCGCAAAATAGCAAGCACGCGTCGTCCAGTCGCTGGCAGTGGCCCCATGCCATGTCGACGCGCCTAATCAGCACCATGCTCGTATAGTAACGTGATTTCCACCGTATATGCACGCCAAAGCCAAGTTGTGGCACCAGTTTAATGTATGCCGCAAGTTTTAGCACTAAACTGACTTATCTTGCCAAGTTATGGCATTAGTTGTGTAATTGACTCTTTAAAAAACTATAACTTTCAAACTGCACGTCGAAATTAAGATCCGTTTTCAGTTTTGGAACCCTCGTGACGTGCTCTTCGAAACTAGATCCCGCATGGGCATGTTTCGATGATTTTTTTTTTATTTAGTCACTCTTGTGCAACTGCTTAGGAGTCGATGTGCAACTAGCTGACAATGGTTGTGCAACTTCACGCCCACCCGTAAACATGCATTTTTTTACTGATTTCACCTCCACTCCCAAACTATTTACATCTAGTGAGATATGCAACTTCGTCTGTTGTCCAGGCCAACTGCCTAGCAGTTGATGTGCAACCGTCCTCATGCCCGTGGATGTGCTTTCACTATTTGTTGCATCGGTCAACTGCCTATTAATGGATGTGCAACTTCGAATACTATCACGGCCAACTGTCTAACATTGATGTGCAACTTTTCCTAAATGTGTGCTTTCCCTGCTAGCACCCGGTCCAAACCACCCCTGCTAGTGAGATGTACAACTTTCGTGCCCTGCCTATATGCAACTATTCACTACCCTCATGAATGTTGAGTTTTCTCCATCCAAACTACCCCTGTCTGTGAGATGTGCAACCTCGTATGTTGCCCCGGCCAGCTGCGCAACAGACTTTGTACAACTTCGTTTGTTGCCCTCGCCAACTAAAACTACATATTCACAAGTATGAAGAGGTAAGGAGTTGCACATCGGCTAAATAAACAATTGGCTTTAACAACAGACTAAATTGCACATATCGTTGGTAGTGGAGGTGGGGCAGGGTGTGCAAATATTGAAAAACTACACATCCACGAGTAGGGAGGAGGGTTGCACATCAACTACTAGGTAGTTGGTCGGGGCAGTAGACTAGTTGCACATAAGGTTGTCATGGTTGCCAGGTTGCAAACATAGAGGAATTTGGCTCATACAACTCCAAAAAATTGGTTTCGAAAAAAAGTTGCACCAGACAGTACTAAAGTTGCACAATGCAGTGCTAAAGTTGCATCAAATAGCACCAAAGTTGGCATAAAAAAATTCGTCAAAACGTATCCATGCGGGATCTAGTTTGAAAGATCTCGTCGTGAGGAATCCAACGGTGAAAACGAGCATCTGGCCGCCGGCCACCGCCCTTACCGCCACCACCACCACCTCCTTTTCCTCCGCAGACCGCTCAGAAACCGCCTCGTCCTCGTCGTACTTCTTACCGGAGCTGATCCCACTGGTCGCGAGTCGGCTGACGACCCTACAGGATTTCTTCGCCCTCCGCGCCACCTGCCGCACCTACCGGGCTCTCCTCCCGCCGTCACCGTCCAATCTCGCCTCCCAGGCTCCGCTCCTCCTCGTCCCCGACAAGGCATCTTCCTCGGAAGCCCTGTTCAACATCCCACTCTGCCTCATCCTCCGCTTCCACCTCCCCCGCACTGCCCTAGCCCAACAAGACCCCAGAAACACCGAATTCGATTCCTTTGGTTGCCGTGTCGCCATCGAAGACAGCGATGGCGTGGCCAGCCACCGTGAGCTCCGCATCTGCCACCTCCTCACAGGCAAGCGAGTCCGTCTGCCCGATCCCCGGAAAGGCTACGAAGGAATCATCTTTGCCGGCAACCTCGTCGTCACCTTCAATCGATACCACCACACCCTCCACTATTGCCGCATTGGGGACAATCAATGGCGGGAGGCATGGTGCGATGAAGGCTACAGGCTTCGGGACCTGATTTTCATGAAAGGCACCCTCTACGCACTGATTTACCCCAATTTTCGCCTCGCTGTCGTTGAACTTGACAACAGTTCCGTGGTATTGTCATATCTTGGAGATGCATTAAGTGCAGAGATAGTTCCGTATTGTTCGATGTTCTGGCTTGCGGAGTGCCGCGGTGAGCTATTGCTCATTGTTTCTGAGTACCGTGCACTCAGGTACCATGTTTTCCGGTTGCAAGAGAGGAAGTGGGTGAGGACTACTAGCCTTGGTGGTTGTAGCTTGTTCTTTAATATTCTTCAGTTTGCTGGTTGCCTTGGTCCAGATCATCCGACAGTTCGAAGGAACTGCTTGTACTTCATTAGGGTCCCTGGTGACTGTATCGATCGAGTATTCTTTGGTTGATGGATCTTCGCATAAACTCGCTGCCGACTACACAGGGAGAGCAACGGAGGATCACAGACCATTTGCTTGGGTCCTCCCAAGCATTTGCTGATGCAATACAATGGTTATTAGAACTGTACAGATCGTTCTCAATGTAGATTTGCTTCCCACTGACTTTTTTTCGATAAAGGGCAATTTATTACCTTAAAATGTAGCATCAAGTGGATAAAAAGCATTGTGAGTAACACCCGGCCTCTTCATAACTAGGATGCACACAGTCAAATCCGAAAGTCCGACAACAATTCATCAAATAAAAACCGACAAATCGGCAACAGTACAGTCCTATAGGCCGACACTATGCCTATATCGAAGGAGGTGGTGGATCGATCCGATGGTTATGCTGCCACCCATGTCGGAAAAAACCTCCATAGCCACCTGCTCCAATCGCGTACACACCGCCTTGAACAGCGATAGGTACACACTCAACGGCGGCGCCTGGAATACCATACGCCCCAGGCCGACCCAGGCAACCTTCAGAGCACTGATTGATAGTGATGATGAGACCGACCGAGAAAGAGGTTACAACAGTGATGATTCGTATGGGTTCTAGCAGATGTACATTTCAAGTCTTTTTTTTCTATAGTTTAGGAATATGCCTTTTTATGCTTTTTTATTAATGTGTTTATTATTCCTTATTATTATGCCTTTTCCTTCATTTTATTAATGTACTAATTGCTTATTCTCTTTTCAATGCAGGTTCGTGGAACATGGCCAAGGGGAAGGTCGACGACGTGGGTTTCCTACGCAAGGTCGTCGGCCTGCCTTGTCGGAGTGGTCGAGCACGTAATCCTCCCCCCCCGGCTACTTGACAATGACTCCTCGCAGGGAGGTCGAGGGAGAGGTGCCCCTAGAGGAGGAGGGGGCGGGGGGAGAGCCCCTAGAGGGCGAGGTGGTGGGGGGAGAGCCACTACAGGGGGTCGCGGCCAGAAAGAGCGCACCCTCACCGACTTAGGGGTGTTGTCTTCGAGGCCCTCCTCTAGTGAGGTACCCTCCTCTAGTGAGGTACCCTCTGACGAGGAGGAGGAGGAGGTTCGGGATGGGGCCAAGGAGGAGGTGGAGGAGGAGGAGGCAGGCGAGGAGGAGGGTGGTGGCGGGGATGATGGTGGTGGCGCGGAGTGGGTTGGCAACAAGGGGTGGCTGCGTGGTAATGCAAAGCTACCAAAGCAGATTCCTGCTACTAAGGAGCAGAAGTGGCTCATTGAGCCCACGGGGAAAGAGTAAGTGCCACTTTATAAGAATTTCATTCTTTTGCTTGTCACATGCTCATTCCGGTAGTTATTTATTTTGCTTGTCACATGCTAATATTTCATTCTTGTGCAGCAACTGGATTTATCCTAAAGGGGGCCGTATTCCCAACGGCCTCATCACCGTCTTGATGAAGTTACACTGGCCGTGGCTGTACTGTCCGGATCCAGTCAGGCACCCGGACCGTCGGGTTTTGGCCACGAGCTGGGACCACTTGGAAGCGGCCCTCCATGCGGACCATGAGACCCATGCCAAGGCCGTGATCACTACTTTCTGGGTGAGTTCTCTTCAGAAGCACAAGTCCATTCTGGTTTCATGAATGATTTAACTCATGGCTTCTTCCATTCTTGTTTCATGCATGATTGTAGAAATTCTATCGAGTTCTTCCGGAGCACCAGGCCAGAGCCGACCAGATCGTGCTGCGCCAAGACAAGAAGAAGGCCCGCCAGCTCCAGTACGAGGTGCGCTGGGTGGCCATCTCGACATACTATCACGACGCTCTTGGTGTGAAGATGACCAAGGAAGAAGCGCGGAGGATGGGCATGACCTTGGAGAGGCACGAGTACTTGGCGGTAAGTAGAAAAGATTTTTCATTCCGATGTTTGTGGTACATTTCACCGTTTCGTCTTTGACATGCCATTATGCTTTCACTATGTAGGTGTGTCCAAATTGGTGTTATGGAAAAGACGAGTCCTGGGCTGCATTGGTGGATCTTTGGTGTGATAAGGATGGAGCCTAGACGGCTACGAGTATCAAAAACAAGGCTAACCGAGGGAAGGAGGGAGTACATGCTCAGGGAAACCGAAACCACTTTCTCCACAAGACACTTAATGTATGACTAACCTCATTAAACATTCTTCTTCTATTTACCGTCACTTTCTTATGTATGACTAATCTCTGTTTGATGGTGCAGGAGGAGAAATTGAATCGGCCGCTCTCACACATGCAGGCGTGGGAGATCGCCCATACGCGGAAGGACTCCAAGCCTGGCGAGCCCAAGTACTACGGCAAGACCGCGCTGAGGAAGAAGGCCTACTCCGAAGGGTATCTGAGGTTACATCCTGACACACCTGACCCCATTGCGGCGGATCTGGACGACAGGGTGGTGGTGGGCATGGGGCCCAAGGAGCACGGTCGGGAGGCGGTTCTGGATGCTGTGATCACTCCTACTATCTCCTACACACAGCTCCGTCGGATCGACCCGAGCCTGATCCAGCGCACGAGCACGCCCATGACCAGTGCACAGTCACAGTCCCTCTTTCAGGAGCGGCAATCTGTAAGTATTTTCCCTCTTATCTTCATTGCTCACTTTATTTTCCGCATTTAGTAGTTTTATGAGTTCCATCATGTCATACCGTAGGCCTATATGCAGTACACACGCCAGGAGACCATGGCATGGCACGAGAGCCTTTTTGCATTCCATGAGCAGAACAATCGCATGATGCAGCACGCTCTTCAGGAAATGGCGGCCGGCAGGGTTCCTCAATTGCAACCAGCACCATCTCCTCCACCACAACCAAGGCTGCTTACCTTTGAGGAGTTTCTGGCACAGAACGCTGGAGCCTCGCCGGTTAGTTCATCCCCAATCTATTCACCCAAAGCATATCGTTTATTCAACACAGTCATATATCCCGTTAACATGTCTTTTCAACATCCAGGGAACCGGTGGATCGTCTACCGTTGGTGGTGGTCTTCGCAGCACTCCCGAGTCACGGAGCCCGATCACTCCGATCCACGGAGGCGGAGGCGGAGGCGGTGGCGGTCTTGGCGGTAGCGCTGCCACTAGCAGTGACGACCTGGGCTTCGGCGGACTTGGCGGTGACGACCTCCGCAGTGCTCGACGTCCAGGCGCTTAAGCCTTTGGGTGACTTGTGGCGGTCTTGGTGGTGATGATGCTTATATGCTTGTGATGTTACTTATTGTTGTTTGTGATATTCTTATATGCTTGGTGGTAATGATACTTATATGTTTATGGTTTGCGATGCTTCTTATGTTGTGTGATGATGCATTTGTTGTGTTATGCTGCTCCTTATTGTTATGTGATGCATATATTGTTGTATGATTCTTATATATGCTGTATATATTCAAATGAATTGAGCTGAAAGAAACAGAAAAAAGAAAAAAAAACAGATAGAAACTATGCCGACGGCCTAGCCGTCGGCATAGAGATGGCGTGAGCTCCCAGTGGCTGCCACATGGCAGCTATGCCGACGGTCTAGCCGTCGGCATAGTTGTAAAGTACGCCGACGGCTAGGCCGTCGGCATAGCTGCCACGTGGCAGCCACTGGGCATTCTTGGTGCAGGGCTATGCCGACGGCGGAGTCATCGGCATAGATTTAAACTACGCCGACGGCACAGCCGTCGGCATAGCCCTGCCCCAGGAGGTACAGCTGCGCGCCACATGGCACATGTATGCCGACGGCTGAGCCGTCGGCATACATGTGCCACGTGGCGCGCAGCTGTTGGTCAACACTTGACGGCGGCCACCGTTAGGCGGGTACATTGCCGACGGCCGAGGCCGTCGGCATAGATGTACGGACACCGTCGGGATAGGATCTATGCCGACGGCCTCCCGAGCTACGCCTGGCTGACCCCCGCATGCAAAAGACGGGTGAGGTTGTCAAGTAATTGCATTCTCAGGCTGTCTTGAGGTTGCCAAATCCATTGAGGAGCCAAATGGAGTTTACATTAAGATTACAGCAGAGTAGTCATCAACCTTCCTACAACACGGCGAATAATTTCATATGCGGGTGTCAAGCATATATGAATGAGTCTAAATTAACTGTGTATCCGAATGAGTTTAGTCGACAATTGGTTTTCTTTTTTCTTCGGTGTGCTGCACCTATGTATGTTTTGAGCAGCATTGTTGTTGCTCTGTCTATGGTTGAATTACACTGTGAGGATTTATGTGCCTGGGTGTTGAATTTTAAAGGGTCGGGAAGATGTTTAGTTCGCTTCAGTGATACCCTGCTAAACCTAATTGTGTTATATCTCCATGATGTTCACATTTACGACTGATTCTTGCTCTGCGAGAGATACATGAGTTCGTTGCAGGACAGATACATGCGAAGCAAATGGCACTCACAGGCCAAGTTGTTGTTTTTTTTTTTTTTTTGCGAATTCCCGGGCCAAGTTGTTGTTGGCGCTGGCACATATTGATCTTAAACTAGATTGATTGAGCTTTGTGGGCCGTTTAGTATGCTTTGTGGCCTGTTAGATGATGAAGAGAACTGTGGATCTTTTGGTGGCTACTAGTAGTAGTGATTCGTTCAGCTGGTAGGCTTTTGTTTCATTAGTTTGCTTATGCAATTTGTGTGTACACAAACAACTCTGTATTTTACCAGCTTCTATGCAATGGAGTTGGGTGAGATGTGTACAAGTCCATTAAAATGCCTGGCACATTGAGCTTCCTAGATTGCACATTGGTCCATCAATAAATAAATCCCTATGATCCCACTAAGAAATAAAACTAGAAAAGGTCTAAAAAAATCATTTAAGAAGATATGTTTTGGGAATATATACTCTTTTCTTTTACGCGCTGAAGATTTGATATATCGGCCATCTAAGCCTCGTCCGTTGTTATAAAAGCATGTGGTACCTCATATCGCTGCATGTAGTTAGTTTTTGTCTCTTAGTGGGATAGATTCATGAACACAGCCAACTTTGCCCTCTCCAGGAAGTATATCTGTAAAACACAGATAGAGTCATGAATAATGATTCAGGAGGAGATAGAGAAGTAAAACATGAGCATAGTAGGATTAATTAGGTATATAAGTGGGAGGCATCTGGACACACATCCCTTGAATCAGATAAAGAAGGAGTACTAGGATGAACAATGAACGCAGTCGCAGCACGAATGCGCGTGAGAAGTGTGAGAAGCACCTCACTCATGACGGAGAGATTTGTTGAGATAGCTTGTAGAGCCTAATCACGAAGACTAAAAATGCAGCTCCAACAGATGATGTAGATGCAAAAAAAGTTACATCACCTCCTCCATGTGATGTAAAATACAACACTTGGAGATGAAAATTTGCATCTCCACCTCCCTAGTGATGTAAAACTGCAGCCGCGTGCGAACACCCAACCGCCGCTTGAAGTAGTGATTCATTCAGCTGGTGGGCTATTAGTTCCATTAGTTTGCTTACGCAATTTTATGTGTACACGAACAACTCTGTATTTGTCAGCTTCAATGCAATGAAGTTGGGTGTGATGTGTACAAGTCCATGAAAATGCATGGTTCATTGAGTTTCCTGGATTGCACATTTGTCTATTAAAAAATAAATCTCTATGATCCTACTAAGAAATAAAACTAGAAAAAGTGTAAAAAAATCCTGGAAGAACATATATTTTGGGAATATATACTCTTTATTTTACATGCGGAAGATATGATATATCGGGCATCTGAGCCTCATCCTTTTTTTTAGAAAAGCATGTGGTGCCTCCTATCGCTGTATGTAGTCTCTCTTACTGCTCTACCAAGTAAAGTAGGAGATAGAAGTGGGAGGCATCTGGACACACATCCGTTGACTAAGCTGAGGATGGAACACTGGGATTCCCGAATGGAGTCGCAGCATGGAAGTGTGCGAGAAGTCTGAGAAGCACCTCGCTCGTTGGAGAGGTTTGTTGTGATAGTTCGTAAAGCCTAAATAGTCCCAACATCTTGGGTTATTAGAAGTCAGACGTACAAGTCTGCGTGTGCTTGCAAGTCGATTGTGTGCTTTGGTGCGTGGTTTCAAGATCGTAGCTAGCTATAACCGGGCTACTTTAGTTCGAGTAGACTGGTTTTCCCCTTTGTGACGACGACCGATCACCACATATGCACCTGTACGTTTTTGTTCTCTTTTCCATAAGAGAGCTTGGCTATGAAGCAGCAAATATGAGAAAGAATATACTTCAAACTCGTTGGGACAGAACGCGGCAGTGATCCACTTGCCGTCGTGCCGCCAGCCCAGTTTACGTCTGCTGTACTACATGTCGCCGCTGGCTGCGCTGCTCTCAGCTGCCCACGCACCACAAGGTCTCCAGCACGATGCACGCATAGGCAGGGTTGCCCAATTTGAAACTCCGTTATATTGTTCTCCCCAAGAACCCAACATCTCGGCTGTTTCAAACAGTGAAGTTTGAATAGTTGTGTAGGTTAAAATATCTAAACAGATTGGGGAATTTGAGGAAATGTTTTTAGCTCTCTACATTGTCCTTCTCTATTTTTCATGAGTCTGCACCTCTATTGAAGGCGCATCAAGGCCAAATTAAAGAGCCGTTGGTTGATCTAATCAACACCAAGAGAACGACGAGAGGCACTCCCAATCACCATGTATATGATATCATCACTGTTTGGTGGGGAATACCAGATACTTATAAAAGAAATACACATCTATGACTTTACCAGCAGCGAATTAATAACTAACTTAGGTTGGAGCCGCCGTGGCCCCTCTCCTCGAGCACCTCCCTCCTGATCCAAACTAGGGATTCGAGCCGCCGCCGACCCTCTCCTCGTCGCCGCCGGTGCTCCGCGGGTAAAGCCCAGGCAGGGGATGATAGTGGCGGCGGTGACTTCCTCCGCCGCGGCTCCGTGATGCGGTTGTGGTTGAGATCCGCATAGGTGTCCTGAACGTATTCGTTGTCTACTGTCGGCAATGCTGCGGGGGATGGTGCGGCTCCGGTCGTGTTGGCCCTAGGTTGTGAAGCAACCTATATTTCTGTCTCTCTTTAAATTCCTAAATAATTCTCATAAATTGTTTGGATCATATATGCCCCAAATATGCCCAAACTTTCCTTTTCTAGACCAAAGATAATTTATCAATATTCATTCTTTAATTCTGTCCAGTGTGGCCTTCTGTGAAGGAAGTGCCACCTATATTTTCTTGATTGCTCCCAAAAATTTTGGACATCATCTCTCATCCAAATAATTGCCTCATGCCAAAATTTAGCTCTATTTGCCTAGCCAATCTTCCTCAACAATTTTCCAAAGTTTCTGTCAGATGGAAGACTTGTTGAAGGAAGTACCAGCTAGGTGTATCCAAATGAGTTGAAATTTTGCAAGATATTTCATGTGCTCATAATGACCCTCTACCAAATTTTAGCTCCACCGAATAATCTATGTGAGCACACCATCAAATCCTTGTTTCTGTCAATATTTTCAGGTGGTGAAGCAAGTATATTTTATATTGCTTCATTAATTCTGAGAATTTACCAGGATATTATCCTACCCATATAAACTCCCTCCACCAAATTTGGGCTCATTTAATCTTGCCAATATTCCTCTATAATTTTCTCAAGATTCTGTCCAAAGGGATGCTTTGTGAAGCAAGTACCACTTTGGTATTTGAAAATGGTATGAAAGTTTTACAGCATCTATATATGCCCAAATGATCATCCTTTGCCAAGTTTCAGCCCAATTCAACACTCCTAGTGAGTGCTACTTCTTGATCTTGATTCTGGACCAGATTGTGCAGTTGTTAAGCAACCACATTAAATCTTGGTCCAAATCATCTCAAACTTAATAGGACTGTAGTCCTTCGCACCCTAAACCTTTGAGACAACTTGGTTTATCTCTAGACTATTCTAGTTTTCCCCATCTTGCAGCCAAAGTTTGCTGCGGCAAACTTTCAGTGATGAATCCCATCAAACAAGAGCTCCTTTATTCGATCCATCACTTCTGTGCTGCCTTGGGGAGCAAGGACTTCACCCCAGACATGTTTTGCCAGCCCGTTGCATCCTCTCCTCCCAAGTTCACGCGGTGACCACTGTCTGGCATGCAGTGGACGTGAGTTGGTTGGCTTCTCGCTCGGGCCCCTCCTCTGCTTGTTCCGTCCGCACGTCCGACCATGTCCAATAGCTCGCCAGCGTCGTCCTCTTCTCCCTGAGCCCCTCTGCCCCTCTCCGGTCACCTCGTACGTGGTGCCCTGGCCGTGTCCGCGCTCTGACCGCCGTCCCCACCTCCCTGGACTGCCAACCGCGTCGCCCCGATCCTTCCCGAGCCGGCTCGAGCTCTCCTGCCCCTCCGTGATCACTCTGGACACGTTCCCCCTCGTGTAGCTCGCTCATCGGAGCTCGCCACCCCGTGCCCACAGGAGCACAGTGCCCCGACCGGCCCTGTCCGCGCTCCGTCCTCTTCCTCCCCTCCATTTGGCATTGCTCTGCTCCGTGACCCTCCCCTGTTCTCACCCGTCATCTCCGAGCCCCTCCCATGACCCTGTGCTCGCCAGAAGCTTCGGCCGGACCCGTGCGGTGGCTCTCGGTCACGGGCACATCGCCTTCGCTATATAAGCCATCCACGGCCGCGCCTCTCTGCTCCATCGCCCTCACCACACTCCACTAGCCCTCCCCAGCCACTCTGTTGAGTCCGAGGTGCTCTCCGGCCCTCCAATGGCCGCCTCGGCCATCTCCAATTCCGGCGAGCCGAGCTCCCTCTCTCCACTCCTCCACCTCCAGCGGACTCCCACCACCACCTAGAAGCCATCCCCACGCCTCCACCCCTCCTCCCCGCGGCCTTATTGCCGAGCCCATCTTCACCGTAGCCGCTGTCCGCCGCAGTCGAGGCTACGCTCCCTCCGGTGCATCTTGGCGAGCGTGAGGAGTCCAGACGGGAGCGCCTCGTCTTCCTGATCCCGCCGGTGTGCTGGGCGTCGCCGGAGACGACCTAGGTCACCGGAATGGCCGGCCGCAGCGTGCCCTTACCTCTGTCTCGCGGGCAACAGGAGGAGGAAGAAGAAGAACCTGCCCGCGGGCCCCACCCCCACGCGACCCCACCAGTCAGCCACCCAGGAGTTGACCCAGCCCGCTGACCTGGCGTAAGTGGAGGCGTAATCTCAGGAGTGAGTTTTCATCTTCCGAAAATGTACTTCGTCCCTTCTTCGGGTATGATTACGTTTTCCTCTCCGGAAAGCGTATTTTCATTGAAATACGGCTGAAAGTGCGTTTTCTTTTGCAGAAAGCGTATTTTTCCCGAAGCAGTTTTCGGTTTTGCAGTCAGGGACGAGTTTGTGAGTATTTATTTTTACAGATTAGCCCCTGAACTTCAAACTTTCGTATCTCCGCGACGGTAGCTCCGTTTTAGGTGATTCCAAGGCCCACTTCTTCGTCTCGTCGAGATTGTTCTGTTGGTATCCTTTTCACTATGTGTTTACATACTGGAAATGACCAGTTTGCCCTTGCCCTTATCTAGCCCCCTCCGAGAGAGAATCTTTTTTGGTGAATCGTTCCACGGCTTCATCGCACTTCCTCCTGGTGATCTCTTCATCCCTAGGCAAGCCACGATAGCGACTTGCATGTGAGCCTTGCAGTAGCAATGGTTTTCTACTTGAATAATAAAATATTTGGTGCATGCTAATAGTTTGAGAGTGCTTTATATATGCTTGTGAACACATGCTCATCCTTATGCTATGATCATTTAAATCTTGTTGGGTAATTGTTTACTTGCTAATATATTTCCATGCCCTTGCCTAGTAATTATTTATGATGCTAGTGGTCATGCTATGCTTATGTGTTATACTTGTGATATTCATGCTTGTCATGATGCCATGTTCATTTGCATAAAGGATTTATTGTTGTTGATATGCTCGATGGTTATGTTGCTCATCCATGCTTATGTTGATATCATGCTCGGCTGCATTGGAACTTCATCATGCTATTTTTATTATGACTCAGCTTATTACGTCCAAGTTGAAATTGACTTTAGTCGAACTTGAACATCTGTTGGCTGAGTCATAGTACCATCGAATCGAGCTGACCAGTGCAGCCACACTTGCCTGTATGGGACGGTCCTAACTTGGTCTATTGTCATGCCTCTCGCCGGTGCCTCCAACTAGGGAAGGTTATGGGCGCGCGCTACCCTGATCAGGTAGGTGGACATAAACCTTGTGTGCCCGTGTTTGGTATTGAGATCTTATGTCCCCGTTTGGGACCGTTTATGTTTTGCCATGACGGTGGCCGTTGGATGTCACGAGGTGACATCGGGGCCACCCATGACTTAGCCCAAAGGGGAGTGAGGGAGTCATGGACTAAGGGGTCCTCGGGGTGACGGCCCATTGTACATGCGCCGGACTGGTGGAGCCGTGTGGTGACCGGAGACCTGTGAAGCCGTGGTGTGCCCTCCAAGTTAAGGGTGGACGAGATCTCTTTCCCTCTTGTTGTAATCTATCTTCGGTAACCCTAATCCTATCGGTGTCTATATAAACCGAGGGTTGTAGTCATTAGGATGAGAGCTATATTCGTCACCTCATAGCATAGGGTTTAGCTCATGCAAATCTTAAGGTAGATCTACTCTGTAAACTCCATCATATATTCAATACAATCAAGCAGGACGTAGGGTTTTACCTCTTTGAGAGGGCCAGAACCTGGGTAAACACTGTGTTCGTCGTCCCCTGTTACCCATTGATCCTAGATCCACAGCTCGGGACCCCCTACCCCGAGGTCTGCCAGTATTGACACCGGCATTGGTGCTTTCATTGAGAGTTCCGCTGCTGGATCACCGGAAGGATCGATGGCTCGCTTAGTCCTTGGAGAGGACATCAGTTCCATGGCCCTCTTCGTACCTAGACAACTCTTCGCTTTTGGCAGCATCGTGCTGCACGCTGATCCGACCGGCCGTCTTGGCCTGGTCGACAACTTTTCTCCCGAGCACCAAATTCGATTCGGCAATTTGGAGTACGTCCCTGATGTGCGGGGGGATTTGGTTTTTACCGGATTCACTACCCCCGCAGGCCTTGCCGCGCCTAATCCCACGTACACCTCCGATCCAATCTGTGAATCGGCCCCAGTCTACCAAACGGCTTTGGGCCAGGAAAGACTACCTGAGAGAGGGGACCTTACCCCACCGTTAACCGAACTTACAACGGCGGAGGATTTAGCCCTGGCCCTCGAGGCAGAACCAGAGGTCAGAGGCCAAGATTCGATCTCGGCCGAGCTCCTCCCCTACAACATCCTGCTGGATTCGAGCCTGCACCCTGAGTCGGCGAATAGCGGCCAGGGGCCACTCCCGGCCCAAAACAAACCAACATCAAACATCGGCGTGGAAGGTGCACAGGAGGGTCAAAGCACACCCTCAATTTCCAAGGACAATCCGGTGCCCCTCGAGGTTTCGCTACCAAATCCTGAAGATAGGTCCATCCGGGGCCAAGGATCAGCTGAGTCACAGACCGACGTCCGCTTCGTCACCACAAAGTCGGGCTTAGAGCCCCCAAGCCCGGTAACCCTTGATATGTTGAACAAGGTGTTGGACCGGATGACAGCGGACGCGTGGCCGTGGCTCGGCCATGGCTGCGTACACGTGTACACGCTATCGAGCTCGACGTAAGGCGACAGGGAGCAACAGGGGAGGGTTCACGGGGGCAGAGAGGGCCAAGGGGCACGGGGGAGAAGCAGCCATGGCGCGCACAGAGCCAACCGGCCACTGTGCGCCCGTGGGCGCACGGCGGCGAGTGCCAGCGAGCGAGCTGCAGGAGGAGGAGAGAGGTCCGGGGAGAAGAGGACGTCAAGGGTGACCTGGGAGACACGCCCGTGCTCGCTGAGACCCCGAGCAGGAGAGGGGCCCGAAGCAAATGACACCCAGCTTGCGTCCATGGCATGCCACAGTGGCGGTCACTGTTGGAAATATGCCCTAGAGGCAATAATAAAATGGTTATTATTATATTTCCTTGTTCATGATAATTGTCTGTTATTCATGCTATAATTGTGTTATCCGGAAATCGTAATACATGTGTGAATACATAGACCACAACATGTCCCTAGTAAGCCTCTAGTTGACTAGCTCGTTGATCAATAGATGGTTACGGTTTCCTGACCATGGACATTGGATGTCATTGATAACGGGATCACATCATTAGGAGAATGATGTGATGGACAAGACCCAATCCTAAGCCTAGCACTAGATCGTGTAGTTCGTTTGCTAAAGCTTTTCCAATGTCAAGTAACTTTTCCTTAGACCATGAGATTGTGCAACTCCCGGATACCGTAGGAGTGCTTTGGGTGCACCAAACGTCACAACGTAACTGAGTGGCTATAAAGGTGCACTACGGGTATCTCCGAAAGTATCTGTTGGGTTGGCACGAATCGAGACTGGGATTTGTCACTCCATGTAACGGAGAGGTACCTCTGGGCCCACTCGGTAGGACATCATCATAATGAGCTCAATGTGATCAAGGAGTTGTTCACGGGATGATGTGTTACGGAAACGAGTAAAGAGACTTGCCGGTAACGAGATTGAACAAGGTATCGAGATACCGACGATCGAATCTCGGGCAAGTATCGTACCGATAGACAAAGGGAATTGCGTACGGGATTGATTGAATCCTCGACATCGTGGTTCATCCGATGAGATCATCGAGGAGCATGTGGGAGCCAACATGGGTATCCAGATCCCGCTGTTGGTTATTGACCGGAGAGTCGTCTCGGTCATGTCTGCGTGTCTCCCGAACCCGTAGGGTCTACACACTTAAGGTTCGGTGACGCTAGGGTTATAGAGATATTAGTATGTGGTAACCTGAAGGTTGTTCGGAGTCTCGGATGAGATCCTGGACGTCACGAGGAGTTCCGGAATGGTCCGGAGGTAAAGATTTATATATGGGAAGTCCTATTTTGGCCACCGGAAAATGTTCGGGATTTTTCGGTATTGTACCGAGAAGGTTCTAGAAGGTTCCGGAGTGGGGCCCACCTGCATGGGGGGACCCACATGAACGTGGGTAGTGGGGGCAAGGCCCCACACCCCTAGTCAAGGCGCACCAAGATTCCCCCTTAGAAGGAATAAGATCATATCCCGAAGGGATAAGATCAAGATCCCTAAAAAAGGGGGATAACAATCGGTGGGGAAGGGAAAGGATGGGATTTCTTTCCTTCCACCTTTGCCAACGCCCCAATGGACTTGGAGGGCAAGAAACCAGCCCCCTCCACCCCTATATATAGTGGGGAGGTGCATGGGAGAAACAGCTCAGCCCCTGGCGCCTCCCTCTCCCTCCCGTGACACCTCTTCCTCCTCCAGTAGCGCTTGGCGAAGCCCTGCTGAAATCCCGCTGCTTCCACCACCACACCGTCGTGCTGCCGGATCTCCATCAACCTCTCCTCCCCCCTTGCTGGATCAAGAAGGAGGAGACGTCTCTGCTCCGTACGTGTGTTGAACGCGGAGGTGCCGTCCGTTCGGCGCTAGGTCATCGGTGATTTGGATCACGACGAGTACGACTCCGTCAACCCCGTTCTCTTGAACGCTTCCGCTCGCGATCTACAAGGGTATGTAGATACACTCCCCTCTCACTCGTTGCTAGATGACTCCATAGATTGATCTTGGTGATGCGTAGAAAATTTTAAAATTCTGCTACGTTCCCCAACAGTGGCATCATGAGCTAGGTCTATGCGTAGTATCTTGCACGAGTAGAACACAAAGTAGTTGTGGGCGTCGATTTGTCAATCTTCTTGCCGTTACTAGTCTTATCTCGATTCGGCGGCACTGTGGGATGAAGCGGCCCGGACCGACCTTACACGTACGCTTACGTGAGACAGGTTCCACCGACTGACATGCACTAGTTGCATAAGGTGGCTAGCGGGTGTCTGTCTCTCCCACTTTAGTCGGATCGGATTCGATGAACAGGGTCCTTATGAAGGGTAAATAGAAATTGGCATATCACGTTGTGGTTTTGGCGTAGGTAAGAAACGTTCTTGCTAGAAACCTATAGCAGCCACGTAAAAAACTTGCAACAACAATTAGAGGACGTCTAACTTGTTTTTGCAGCAAGTGCTTTGTGATGTGATATGGCCAAAGGATGTGATGAATGATATATGTGATGTATGAGATGATCATGTTCTTGTAATAGGAATCACGACTTGCATGTCGATGAGTATGACAACCGGCAGGAGCCATAGGAGTTGTCTTAATTTATTATATGACCTGCGTGTCATTGAAATTCGCCATGTAATTACTTTACTTTATTACTAACCGTTAGCCGTAGTAGTAGAAGTAATAGTTGGCGAGACAACTTCATGAAGACACGATGATGGAGATCATGATGATGGAGATCATGGTGTCATGCCGGTGACGATGATGATCATGGAGCCCCGAAGATGGAGATCAAAAGGAGCAAAGTGATAATGGCCATATCATGTCACTATTTTGATTGCATGAGATGTTTATCATGTTTTTGCATCTTATTTGCTTAGAACGACGGTAGCATATATAAGATGATCCCTTACTAAAATTTCAAGAAAGTGTTCCCCCTAACTGTTCACCGTTGCGAAGGTTCGTTGTTTCGAAGCACTACGTGTTGATCGGGTGTGATAGATTCTAACGTTCGAATACAACGGGTGTAAGCCAGATTTACACAGCAATACACTTAGGTTGACTTGACGAGCCTAGCATGTACAGACATGGCCTCGGAACACAAGAGACCGAAAGGTCGAGCATGAGTCGTATAGAAGATACGATCAACATGGGGATGTTCACCGTTGATGACTAGTCCGTCTCACGTGATGATCGGACACGGCCTAGTCGATTCGGATCATGTAATCACTTAGATGACGAGAGGGATGTCTATCTGAGTGGGAGTTCATTACATAATTTGATTAGATGAACTTAATTGTCATGAACTTAGTCTAAATGTTACATATCTATCTTGTAGATCAAATGGCCAACGCTAATGTTACCCTCAACTTCAACGCGTTCCTAGAGAAAAACAAGCTCAAAGACGATGGTAGCAACTATGCGGACTGGGTCCGTAACCTGAGGATTATCCTCATAGCTACCAAGAAATCATATGTCCTTGAAGCACCGTTAGGTGACCCACCTGCTCTCCGAGCACTGCCAGACGATTTGAACGTTTGGCAGACACGCACCGATGATTACTCCTTCGTTCAGTGCGGCATGCTCTTCAGCTTAGAACCGGGGCTCCAAAAGCGTTTTGAGCATCACTGAGCATATGAGATGTTCGAAGAGCTGAAAATGGTTTTCCAAGCTCATGCCCGGATCGAGAGATATGAAGTCTCCGATAAGTTCTACAGCTGTAAGATGGAGGAAAATAGTTCTGTCAGCGAGCACATACTCAAAATGTCTGGGTTGCACAGCCGCTTGTCTCAGCTGGGAGTTAATCTCCCGGATGACGCGCTCGTTGACAGAATCCTTCAGTCGCTTCCACCTAGCTACAAGAGCTTCGTGATGAACTTCAACATGCAGGGGATGGAAAAGACCATTCCTGAGGTATATGCGATGCTGAAGTCAGCGGAGGCAGAGATCAGAAAGGAACATCAAGTGTTGATGGTGAATAAAACCACTAAGTTCAAGAAGGGCAAGGGTAAGAAGAACTTCAAGAAGGACGGCAAGGGAGTTGCCGCGCCCGGTAAGCCAGCTGCCGGGAAGAAGTCGAAGAATGGACCCAAGCCTGAGACTGAGTGCTTTTATTGCAAGGGAAACGGTCACTGGAAGCGAAACTGCCCCAAGTACTTGGCGGACAAGAAGGCCGGCAATACCAAAGGTATATATGATATACATGTAATTGATGTGTACCTTACCAGCACTCGTAGTAGTTCCTGGGTATTTGATACCGGTGCGGTTGCTCATATTTGTAACTCAAAGCAGGAACTGCGGAATCAGCGTAGACTGGCAAAGGATGAGGTGACGATGCGCGTCGGGAATGGTTCCAAGTTCGATGTGATCGCCGTCGGCACGCTACCTCTGCATCTACCTACGGGATTAGTTTTAAACCTCAATAATTGTTATTTAGTACCAGCTTTGAGCATGAACATTGTATCTGGATCTCGCTTAATGCGAGATGGCTACTCATTTAAATCTGAGAATAATGGTTGTTCTATTTATATGAGAGATATGTTTTATGGTCATGCCCCGCTGGTGAATGGTTTATTTTTATTGAATCTCGAACGTGATGTTACACATGTTTATAATGTGAATGCCAAGAAATGCAAGGTTGATAATGATAGTCCCACATACTTGTGGCACTGCCGCCTTGGTCATATCGGTGTTAAACGCATGAAGAAACTCCATGCAGATGGACTTTTGGAGTCTCTTGATTATGAATCATTTGACAGATGCGAACCATGCCTCTTGGGCAAGATGACCAAGACTCCGTTCTCCGGAACAATGGAGCAAGCAACCAACTTATTGGAGATCATACATACTGATGTGTGTGGTCCAATGAGTGTTGAGGCTCGCGGTGGTTATCGTTATGTTCTCACCCTCGCCGATGATTTGAGTAGATATGGGTATGTCTACTTGATGAAGCACAAGTCTGAGACCTTTGAAAAGTTCAAGGAATTTCAGAGTGAGGTTGAGAATCAACGTGACAAGAAAATAAAGTTCTTACGATCAGATCGTGGAGGAGAATATTTGAGTCATGAATTTGGCACGCACTTAAGGAAATGTGGAATTGTTTCACAACTCACGCCGCCTGGAACACCTCAGCGTAATGGTGTGTCCGAACGTCGTAATCGCACTCTATTGGATATGGTGCGATCTATGATGTCTCTTACCGATTTACCGCTATCCTTTTGGGGTTATGCTTTAGAGACTGCCGCATTCACTTTAAATAGGGCACCGTCAAAATCCGTTGAGACGACACCGTATGAATTATGGTTTGGGAAGAAACCTAAGCTGTAGTTTCTGAAAGTTTGGGGATGCGATGCTTATGTGAAGAAACTTCAACCAGAGAAGCTCGAACCCAAGTCGGAAAAATGCGTATTCATAGGATACCCTAAGGAAACTATTGGGTATACCTTCTACCTAAGATCCGAGGGCAAGATCTTTGTTGCCAGGAATGGATCCTTTCTAGAGAAAGAGTTTCTCTCGAAAGAAGTAAGTGGGAGGAAAGTGGAGCTTGATGAGATGACCCTCGAACCGGAGAGTAGCGCAGCACAGGAAAATGTTTCTGTGGAGCCTACACCGGCTAGAGAGGAAGTTATTGATAATGATCATGATCAAGCTACCACTGAACTTCGAAGGTCCACGAGGACACGTTCCGAACCAGAGTGGTATGGCAATCCTGTCCTGGAAATCATGTTGTTAGACAACAGTGAACCTTCGAACTATGAAGAAGCGATGGCGGGCCCGGATTCCGACAAATGGCTTGAAGCCATGAAATCCGAGATAGGATCCATGTATGAAAACGAAGTATGGACTTTGACTGACTTGCCCGATGATCGGCAAGCCATAGAAAATAAATGGATCTTTAAGAAGAAGACTGACGCGGATGGTAATGTGACCATCTATAAGGCTCGGCTTGTCGCTAAGGGTTATCGACAAGTTCAAGGGGTTGACTACGATGAGACTTTCTCACCCGTAGCGAAGCTGAAATCCGTCAGAATCATGTTAGCAATTGCCGCATACTATGATTATGAGATATGGCAAATGGACGTCAAAACGGCATTCCTTAATGGTTTTCTTAAGGAAGAGTTGTATATGATACAACCGGAAGGTTTTGTCGACCCTGAGAATGCTGACAAGGTATGCAAGCTCCAGAGCTCAATCTATGGGCTGGTGCAAGCATCTCGGAGTTGGAACATTCGCTTTGACGAGATGATCAAAGCGTTTGGGTTCACACAGACTTATGGAGAAGCCTGTGTTTACAAGAAAGTGAGTGGGAGCTCTGTAGCATTTCTCATATTATATGTGGATGACATACTGCTGATGGGAAATGATATAGAATTCTTGGAAAGTATAAAGGCCTACTTGAATAAGTGTTTTTCAATGAAGGACCTTGGAGAAGCTGCTTATATATTAGGCATCAAGATCTATAGAGATAGATCGAGACGCCTCATAGGTCTTTCGCAAAGCACATACCTTGATAAGATATTGAAGAAGTTCAATATGGATCAGTCCAAGAAGGGGTTCTTGCCTGTATTGCAAGGTGTGAAATTGAGCTCGGCTCAATGCCCGACCACGGCAAAAGATATAGAAGAGATGAGTGTCATCCCCTATGCCTCAGCCATAGGGTCTATTATGTATGCCATGCTGTGTACCAGACCTGATGTAAACCTTGCTGTAAGTTTGGTAGGTAGGTACCAAAGTAATCCCGGCAAGGAACACTGGACAGCGGTCAACAACATCCTGAAGTACCTGAAAAGGACTAAGGATATGTTTCTCGTATATGGAGGTGACGAAGAGCTCGTCGTAAAGGGTTACGTCGACGCTAGCTTCGACACAGATCCGGATGACTCCAAGTCACAAACCGGATACGTGTATATTTTGAATGGTGGAGCGGTAAGCTGGTGCAGTTGCAAGCAAAGCGTCGTGGCGGGTTCTACATGCGAAGCGGAGTACATAGCAGCCTCGGAGGCAGCACACGAAGCAGTATGGATGAAGGAGCTCATCACCGACCTAGGAGTCATTCCAAATGCGTCGGGTCCAATGGCTCTCTTCTGTGACAACACTGGAGCTATTGCCCTTGCCAAGGAGCCCAGGTTTCACAAAAGGACCAGGCATATCAAGCGTCGCTTCAACTCCATACGTGAACATGTTCAAGATGGAGACATAGATATTTGTAAAGTGCACACGGATTTGAATGTAGCAGATCCGTTGACTAAACCTCTTTCACGAGCAAAACATGATCAACACCAGTACTCTATGGGTGTTCGATTCATCACAATGTAACTAGATTATTGACTCTAGTGCAAGTGGGAGACTGTTGGAAATATGCCCTAGAGGCAATAATAAAATGGTTATTATTATATTTCCTTGTTCATGATAATTGTCTGTTATTCATGCTATAATTGTGTTATCCGGAAATCGTAATACATGTGTGAATACATAGACCACAACATGTCCCTAGTAAGCCTCTAGTTGACTAGCTCGTTGATCAATAGATGGTTACGGTTTCCTGACCATGGACATTGGATGTCATTGATAACGGGATCACATCATTAGGAGAATGATGTGATGGACAAGACCCAATCCTAAGCCTAGCATTAGATCGTGTAGTTCGTTTGCTAAAGCTTTTCCAATGTCAAGTAACTTTTCCTTAGACCATGAGATTGTGCAACTCCCGGATACCGTAGGAGTGCTTTGGGTGCACCAAACGTCACAACGTAACTGGGTGGCTATAAAGGTGCACTACGGGTATCTCCGAAAGTATCTGTTGGGTTGGCACGAATCGAGACTGGGATTTGTCACTCCATGTAACGGAGAGGTACCTCTGGGCCCACTCGGTAGGACATCATCATAATGAGCTCAATGTGATCAAGGAGTTGTTCACGGGATGATGTGTTACGGAAACGAGTAAAGAGACTTGCCGGTAACGAGATTGAACAAGGTATCGAGATACCGACGATCGAATCTCGGGCAAGTATCGTACCGATAGACAAAGGGAATTGCGTACGGGATTGATTGAATCCTCGACATCGTGGTTCATGCGATGAGATCATCGAGGAGCATGTGGGAGCCAACATGGGTATCCAGATCCCGCTGTTGGTTATTGACCGGAGAGTCGTCTCGGTCATGTCTGCGTGTCTCCCGAACCCGTAGGGTCTACACACTTAAGGTTCGGTGACGCTAGGGTTATAGAGATATTAGTATGCGGTAACCCGAAGGTTGTTCGGAGTCTCGGATGAGATCCTGGACGTCACGAGGAGTTCCGGAATGGTCCGGAGGTAAAGATTTATATATGGGAAGTCCTATTTTGGCCACCGGAAAATGTTCGGGATTTTTCGGTATTGTACCGAGAAGGTTCTAGAAGGTGCCGGAGTGGGGCCCACCTGCATGGGGGGACCCACATGAACGTGGGTAGTGGGGGCAAGGCCCCACACCCCTAGTCAAGGCGCACCAAGATTCCCCCTTAGAAGGAATAAGATCATATCCCGAAGGGATAAGATCAAGATCCCTAAAAAAGGGGGATAACAATCGGTGGGGAAGGGAAAGGATGGGATTTCTTTCCTTCCACCTTTGCCAACGCCCCAATGGACTTGGAGGGCAAGAAACCAGCCCCCTCCACCCCTATATATAGTGGGGAGGTGCATGGGAGAAACAGCTCAGCCCCTGGCGCCTCCCTCTCCCTCCCGTGACACCTCTTCCTCCTCCAGTAGCGCTTGGCGAAGCCCTGCTGAAATCCCGCTGCTTCCACCACCACACCGTCGTGCTGCTGGATCTCCATCAACCTCTCCTCCCCCCTTGCTGGATCAAGAAGGAGGAGACGTCTCTGCTCCGTACGTGTGTTGAACGCGGAGGTGCCGTCCGTTCGGCGCTAGGTCATCGGTGATTTGGATCACGACGAGTACGACTCCATCAACCCCGTTCTCTTGAACGCTTCCGCTCGCGATCTACAAGGGTATGTAGATACACTCCCCTCTCACTCGTTGCTAGATGACTCCATAGATTGATCTTGGTGATGCGTAGAAAATTTTAAAATTCTGCTACGTTCCCCAACAGTCACCACGTGAACTGGCGAGTAGAGGATGCAATGGGTTGGCAAATGTTGTCTAGGGTGGAGTCCGTCCAGGGTAGGTTGCAACTGAGTTTAAAGCTCGATTAAAAATGTTGTGGTTAGATGGGGAGTGACCTCTGAAGTTTGCTATAGCAAACTAGATCATGTTACTGTGATCAACTTAGTGAAGTTAAGATGCAAACAAGATGTCAGGGAGGTTTAGGATAGGAAGGACTATGGTCCTGTTAATTTTGAGGTGATGAGGACAAGTGTTTAGCATAGTTGCTTTGCAACTACCAAATCTGGCCCAGAAACAAAATGATGAAGTAGCACTCACTAGCTGTGATGCCTTGGTATGGAAATCATCATGGAATGATGATTTGGTCATATGAGAGAGCCATAAAAATTTCATGCCATTTGGCCAAGCCAAAATAGTACTTCCTTCATACAGCACCTCTCTGGACAGAATCTTGGGGAAAATCCTAAGGGAAAATGGCTAGATGAAATGAGCCCAAATCTTGTGGAGATAGGTTATATGGATAGGATAAGGCTTAGGAAAAATTTGAGCCATAATGGAGCAAGATAAAATATACTTGCTTCACAAACTGAAAATTTGGACAGAAGCAAAGAATTGATCCTGGGCTCTCATAGATCAATGGAATGAGATGAAACTTGAAGGAGGGTGATTATATGAGCACATGAAGGAGTGTGCAAAATTTCAACTCATTTGGGTTAACCTAGATAGTACTTCCTTCACAAAGAGTTCCCTCAGACAGGAAATTTGAAAAAACACCGAGGAAGATTTACTAGGCAAATTAAGTTGAATTTTTGCGTGAGGCAATGATATGGATAGGAAAAGGTGTCCAAAAAGTTTGCAGTCAAATGAGCAAAGATAAATGACACTTCCTTCTCAAAAATCATCTGAGGGCAGAATGAGAAAAGGAATAATTTTGAATATGGCAAGGAAAAGTTTTGCCATATTTGAGGAAGATATGACCCAAACAATTTATCAGAATTATTTGGTAATTTTAGGAGTGATGGAAATATAGGTTGCTTCACAACCTAGGACAGACAGGGTTATTCCTTTAATGGAAAAGGAATATTCCCTAGAAAAATAATATTGGGGTTGGGCCAAGATGAAAATGGCAAGGTCTAGGGATGGATATGAGGATGACAAGTCACTCTGGAAGGAAAGAAGAGATCATCTTCTCCAGTTTCCAGACCACATAGCCACAGAAAAAGAAAACTCAAGCAAAATACTCAGAAAATCAAAAGAAAAAGAAAGGGCCAAAAATCAGGGTGTGAGAAACCTTCCCCCCTTAAAGAAATATCATCCTCGAGATTTGGTTGCTCAGGGAACAAGTATGAATATGCTGCCTTAAGGAAACCGTTTCCAACTCGGGTATCCTTTTTCTCCTATGTTATGTTCCACTGAATTTCATATGACGAGACTGCCTGGCTCTGGGGTGGTTTGTATCGACATTCTGACCGATCTTATCTCACATGTTCATTCTTATACTGGCTCCAATTCTTTTCATAGCTGAGTGGGATAGATTATCATGACTGAAACATATGTCCGTCTCACAAGTCCAAGAGTGATTTCCGATGGATGCGTCATCTAGCACTGACAACCTTCCATGAAGTTGTTATCAGATTTTCCTGATGAACACCCAAGCTCTTACTCCTTGCATTGGGTTTCTCAACTAAATACGGGTTCTCCGGGTTCAAAACAGTGAGGTGAGTCATAACCGTTCTCCTGACGGATTCTGACTTCTCGCAGGAGTTTCTGAATCATCTTGACTAGCTCCATTGTCTTGAGTATCAGATTCATACAAAATATTTGACTGTCGCCTGTCCTAGTCAATATAAAGGGGTACGGCCTTATATGATAGAATCCGCAGACTTGACCAACGGTGGTGCTGGCAGAAGAAATTTTATTCATGACAGGTTGCCCTTTGATGATTCTCATAAGTGAGGGCACATGCTTTGAGACTGTTGCTCAACATCCTGATTGTTCGTTCTGTCGGCATATCCATGGGGATAGTAGGCTGTGTGATGCTTTACCATGGTTGCCAGTGTCAAACTTTGGAATGGCACCATGGTCCGGTTCGACAGACCCAAATATTCGATTCTGACAAATTTGAGCACATATTGTTGATTGAGCGGGTTGTCTGAATATGAGGGCCTTACTAGAATGGAGTAGACCCCTTGGACGGGTATTCATGGTGATCGATATTGAATCAGACTATCCGAGGTATCTGCACCATGTGGGTCATGCAACGATTATCATACCTGTATCGTCGGTCTTGTTCCTTCATTACTGTTTGCTTGTTCTGGATTCTTTGATGAAAGAGCTTGGTCATATTGCTTCTTCGTGGGACCATAGGTACTGTCGGGTGCAATATTTTGGCAATCATAACCTTATCCACGTTCATGTATCGTGTGATAGGAACTATACTAGGTTCGTACATACTTGCATATAGCTCATTATTGTCGTCAAGCCTACAAAGTGGTGACAAGGGTTAATGATATCACCTTGTCGGGTATGAGGAAATTGGCCTTGCTGAGTACTGTCAAAATTGGCTATCCCATGTTGTCTTTCTCCGAATCTTGACGGTTCTTGCATCACGAACAGGCTTTCTTTCTCTTGCATGACTCGTGAGGTTTTCGAATTCTTACCTTGACTTCATCATCGTACCAGTGACTAGCAAGAACTTGGTAGCATGCGCACAATATATATGAGAATTTTATTCCCGAGGCAGACTTGTATTCTGACTGATTCTTGCTTCTGACCCAACTGTTGCCGATCTGGTTCTTGGGATGCACTGCCAAATGCTGCCACCTCACGGTGTACTACATTGTACCAATGCCGTACTGAGGAAAATTTGATGGCTTTTGCTCGAAGCTTTCGTTATGCAGCTTGCTGAAAAAGACTGGGTACCATACCTCAGAAGCTTCCCCCCTTAAAGACTTGTTGGGGAATGACTCGGTACCTTGCACGGGAAGTCATCCATGTACTGTACTGGGGAAGATAGAGGAATCTTGCACTGGATACTTCTCTAGTAGCTTGCGAGAGAAGACTAGGTTGCTTACACCAGAAGCTTCTCGTTGTGATATGCGGACTGGGTACCACATATATATCATCTTAATATTTCTGCTGTTGATTACCTTTATCTGATAATATACTGTTGATCTTGCACACAATTTATCTTCTTACAGATTTGATCATTACTACTATGAAGAGTGCACACTGAGGGAGACTTGATTATCCATACTGTTGTGAGGAGTGTACGCTAATGCAAACTTGATTATCAGCATCAAGATCAGATGTTCCCCATTTCATTGTAGTCAGCTGAGAATTCCTTTCTCTTTAGCTGGGTTTCCAAACATTTGAACTCCTTGCCGATTCTTCGAGTCCGGTGTCGGTTGACGAGTAACTTTAATAAGGGGAAAATATGGCAACACCGAAGGCCCAAAGAAAGAAGAAAAAGAAACGACGAAAACAAAAGCACACAAGCATACTAACAATCCAAATAATGCGAATAATCAAGCAACATCACATATTACTGCTACTCACAACAATAATATGCATGCATACTTAAGCACACAAATCTCGCAGAAACTCCGGTATTACGATCTAATATGCTGTGGCGGTGTGCACGAAGGTGAATCAGCGTGTGGAAGGAGTTGGCGTACCCAAGGCTACACCAAGTGCTGGTTGAACACCGGTTGTATCTGGATGAATATGGAGGCGAGGACGGACTTGGTGATCATGGGGTGGAACACGGAGGTCACGACCACATCATCATCAAGCGTACGGAAGGAACCGTACACGTCCAAAGAATTGGATGACAGGGTAGGATAGCGGTCGAAAACAAGGCTTGCTGGCATTGCCCTTTTCTGATCACAACGATCAGTAAGGGTTGCCAAAGTGGTGAGATGGAAGGCATGATTCGGGATAGAGGCAAGTCTACCACCAAAACGATATGGTTGGGTGATAAAAAGATATCGACGCGATATCCGAGCATAACTCCTGCAGATGGTGTCTGGAACACTTGGTACCATGGCATCACTCTGTTGGGACAGAGATGACACCGAACACCGAAGAACAGTTATGCAAAGAGGAATGGTGTAGGTAGTGGACCGAACCCGATGCCACCTACGCTCACAAGATCAATCGTCAGCAACAATATACTAATCTATATGCATGCTATGCAATTAAACAAATGCAGCAATCAAGTGCAACAAACCAACTGGACTCTATACTACCACATTCTAATGATCGCGCGGGCTAGCGCGTCCTACAACCAGACCTGCTCTGATACCAAGCCTCGTGGCACCCCGGCTCAGAGAAACCGGAACGCCCCGTATTCCAGCCCAGAGATCGAGGAGAAGTCTTCTAGAATACGACACTTCTTAGCATAAAACAAATCAGCTCTTTATTACAAGCTATATGGATACAAGGGGGTTTACATCGGCACAGCGACACTACGTCTGCCATGGTTGCTCTATGCAAGCAGCAGAACAACACGAAGCTGCTGAATAACTCTAGCAGCAGAACAGTGACGACGGTGATGAACTCCACTCCGCAGGTACTCTGGCTGGAACGCTTATCCTAGCTCGCAAACAAGGAATCCATGGCAAACAAGCAACCAAAGCTGGCATGACCTGCAAACTGGCATGACACGCCAGGTCAGTACATTGAATGTACTTGCAAGCTCACAGCAACCAAGAGCAATCAAGACAGACAACAGCATGGCAATTACAGGTTACTTAGCAATGATGAACACGATACTATCAGAACAACATGGCATGTACAACATGATTCAGCTAGAACAATATGAGCATGACATGAACATATGAACAGGATGATACTAGCATGCAACATGATGACGCTATCATGCACCCACTTACTCTGCTCGGGTTACCTCGTAACCATCACATGCATAAGCTTACCATCACGAACGCCACACGATCATCTCAGGATCCAATCAAGGTTGGTATTACATTACCGTAGTAATCATTACATGAACACAAGGAGCCTGACCTTTACCCGTGATTCTCGCACAACATCACAAATATCCAACAACTCGGTATCCTCGATACCACGGTGATCCTCTCACGATCAGATAAAGATCAACCAACTTCGGTATCGATGATACATCTGTGATCCTCTCTCGATCACAACCAATATCTTTCTCCTCATCGAACCAGGGTTGTTGTTAAGCACATTATTATTATTACTGTTGACCCATAGCGTGACCGACTACGAACTGGGCCCATATCCGCCAGCGTGGCTATCGATAGATTAAACACACACTCTGCAGAGGTTAGTACACTGTACCCACACCACGGAACCCATGGCCTCGCACTCCCAATCGGGTGGGCCAACAGCATTCCGACAAAACCGATCGACAACCTAAAGTCTCATGACTGCCACGTGATTATGACGCAACTGCTTCCGGTTGCATTGAGGGGGCTTCTACCGAAAAATGTTCGATTAGCCATTGTGAAGCTATGTGCATTCCTCAATGCAATCTCTCAGAAGGTGATCGATCCAGAAATCCTACCAAGGTTAAGGAGTGATTTGGCGCAATGTCTTGTCAGTTTCGAGCTGGTGTTCCCACCATCCTTCTTCAATATCATGACGCACGTCCTAGTTCATCTAGTCGACGAGATTGCCATTCTGAGCCCTGTATTTCTACACAATATGTTCCCCTTTGAGAGGTTCATGGGAGTCTTAAAAAAATATGTTCGTAACCGTGCTAGGCGAGAAGGAAGCATCTCCACGGGCCATCAAACAGATGAGGTCATTGGGTTTTGTGTTGACTTCATTCCTGACCTTAAGAAGATTGGTTTCCCTCAATCGCGGTATGAGGGGAGACTGACTAGAAAAGGCACGCTAGGAGCAGACTCAATAATATGTAGGGACGAGCATTCTTGGTCTCAAACACACTACAAAGTTCTACAGAATTCTACCTTGGTGACCCCGTATGTCAATGTACACAAGAATATTCTGCGCTCCAAACACCCAGAGCAGTGTGACGACTGGATTACATGTGAACACATCAGGAGTTCCGGCAGTTGGTTGCAAACACATCTCTTGGGTGACAACACTATTTTTGATGAGCTGTGCTCGTTGGCCAGGGGACCATCTTCGACTGTATTGACTTACAAAGGGTATGAGATAAATGGGAATACATTTTACACGATCGCCCAAGATCAAAAGAGCACCAACCAAAACAGTGGTCTCCGCTTTGATGCAGCAACCAAGAGGGGAAATGACACATATTATGGTTACATAGTGTATATATGGGAAGTTGACTATGGACATGATTTTAAGGTCCCTTTGTTTCAGTGCAAATTTGTCAATCTGTCAGGAGGCGGTGTACAGGTAGACCCACAGTACGGAATGACAACAGTGGATCTGAACAATCTTGGGTACACAAACAAACCATTCGTCCTAGCCAATGATGTGGCGCAGGTTTTCTATGTGAAGGACATGTCTACCAAACCGAGAAAAAGAAAAGATAAGGATGCGAATACATCATACGATGAGCCAAAGTGCCACATAGTTCTTTCAGGAAAAAGAGACATCGTGGGAGTGGAGGGCAAGACAGACATGTCTGAAGATTATGAAAAGTTCCATGAAATTCCTCCCTTCAAAGTCAAGGTTGACCCAAGCACCCTGTTAAACGATGAAGATTATCCATGGTTACGGCGCAATAAGCAAAGGACACAAGCGAAGAAAATATGAAGACTTTCTCTGCACAACTATTATGATGATGCCTTTGATCTAGAATATCACTGCAGTTACATGTGAAGAAATGAAATGCCTTTTGTAATAGATGAGTTTTCGTATGAAACCCTGATACTTCGAAAGAGATTGTCCATTTTGTACACGAAGTGCATCTAGCTTTTCCCGTAACCCTCTCAACTTTTTAGCACATGCTATGTGGGTGAAATGATGATACCATGCCAACTTTCAACCTTTTCAGAGTTCATTTGTAGTGCTTTTCAATTTCAGTGTCATTTAGCTCAAAACAATTAGTAAATGCATGAGAAATACCAAATGAAGTCAGAAAGGGATGAAAATTTATGTTGTGGCTTTGAATGGTGCATTTTGAACACACAAAAAGTCTGGAGTTCAAATAGGTTCAAAAAAATGAAATCCCTTTGTAACAGATGAGTTTTCGTCCGAAACCCTGATACTTCGAAAGAGATTGTCCATTTTGTACACGAAGTGCATCCAGTTTTTGCCCTAACCCTCTCATCTTTTTACCACATGCTATATGGGTGAAATGATGATACCATGCCAACTTTCAACCTTTTCAGAGTTCATTTGTAGTGCTTTTCAATTTCCTGGTCATTTAGCTCAAAAAAATCAGTAAATGCATGAAAAATACCAAATGAAGTTAGAAATGGTTGAAAATTTATTATGTGGTTTTGAATGGTGCATTTTGAACACACAAAAAGTCTGAAGTTCAAATAAGTTCAAAAAAATGAAATCCCTTTCTAACAGATGAGTTTTCGTCCGAAACCCTGATACTTTGAAAGGGATTGTCCATTTTGTAAACGAAGTGCATCCAGTTTTTGCCGTAACCCTCTCAACTTTTTAGCACATGCTTTGTGGGTGAAATGATGATACCATGCCAACTTTCAACCTGTTCAGAGTTCATTTGTAGTGCTTTTCAATTTCAGGGTCATTTAGCTCAAAGAATGAACTAATAGCAAAAAGAATGAACTAGAAAACTTTTACAAAACTCTAATAGCAAAAAAGAATGAACTAAAAAGAACCAATCAAAATATTCTTTTGTTCAAAACATTAATAGCAAAAAGAATTTTCATAAAGTATTTTTTTGTTAGAAACTTTAATAGCAAACTAAAATAACAAAATCTGTTTTTGATTAAAACAGCCATTTAAAATAACCAAAAAATTACCAAATTGAATATAATGGTAAAACACACTAATATTAAATAGCAGAAATAAGAATTAATCAAAAATCTATTTTTAAAGTAAAGTTATTCACAAACTAGTGATTGACACAAATTTCAAAGAATTCAAATTTAAACTATTCAAATTTGAAAACTAATGGCACTAACAGAAAGTTTATAATTTTTGTGACCTAAAGCAAAAAGAATCACTCAAAAACTCTAAGTATTTAGTTGTAAGTAGAAAAAAGAAAATAAATAAAGCAAAAAACAAAACAAAAAAACTAGGAAATTTTTTTAAAAAATGCCGCCTACTTGGCCACCACGGCTTCCATACGACTAGAAACCCAACCGCCAGTTGGGCCAGGATGCAGGCCCGTAGCAGGCCTAATAGGCCCACAGGCAGAGAGACAATATTTAGGCCCGTAGGCCTGCAGTAGAGAGGAGCTCGAAGTGGCAGGCGCAGCGGCGCTTATAAACCACTCCGAGCCCCTCTCAACTAGCGAGGTGGGACTAAACTTTTGGCCCCGGGCAGCACCCACCTCTCGTCCCGGTTGGTGGCACCAACCGGGACCAATACCCAACTTAGGTCTAGGTTGGTGGTACCAACCGGGACCAATGCCCTCCTTTCGTCTCGGTTCGTGCCACCAACCGGGACCAAAGGTCTCTGCTTCCCGCCCTTTGGCCTAACGAAAACAGACCTTTGGTCCCGGTTGGTGGCATGAACCGGGACTAAAGGGGGGCATTGGTCCTGATTGGTGCCACCAACCTGGACTAAAGGGTTGGGTATATAACCAGGGACTTAGGAAATTTGCAAAGGCCATCTGCAGTTGCCCCCGACAACGCCGAAGAATACCTCGACGCCGACAGGCTGCCTGAGCTCGCCGTCGCCTCCGAGCCGTCCCCGAGCCCGCTCCTCGACGCCAGACCTGCCCGCCGTCCTCGTCGCCGGACCTCCTCGCCCTCCTCCCTGAGCCGGTTCCTCGTCGCCGCCCCCGACGCCGTCCCCGAGCCCGCTCTCGCTCCTCATCGCCGCCCCCGCCGGCCCTCCTCGTCGTCGCCCCCGCCGGCGCTCCTCGCCGGCCCTCCTCCCCGAGCCCTCGCTGCCCCCGCTGTGAGCCGCCGCTGCCCCGCGCCCGCCCCCCTGTTTTTTTTGTTTATTAATTATGTTGTGTATATATGTATGTATTAATATTTTTATGTATGTCTGTATGTATGTATATATATGGATGGATGGATGGATTGAAGTATGTATATATATGGAGAATTTTTTTTAGATGTGATAGGTAGTATTTTTTGAATATTTTTTTTGTTCATATAATATTTACCAAGTTAAATGAGTTAGTGTGAATTAGTGTGAATTTTTTGTGGAGATGAGATGTATGAGATGTTTTGTGGAGATGAGATGAGATGTTGTCATGTGGATTTTTTTTGTTCATAGAAAACTCTGGTAACTCTTCAACATGAGGGGGGACGTCGATCAACCCCCTCTCGCCCGACCAACTCTCGATTCCACCCAAACCGGGACTGAAAAAGCGTTGTCGAGGCCACCCCAAACCATAGAAGTGTTCGAGGCCACCCAAACCCAGAAGCGTTGTCGAGGCCACCCCAAACCCTAGAAGCGTCGAGGCCACCCAAATTTACCAAGTTAAAAGAGCGTTGTCGAGGGCCACCCAAACCTAGAAGCGTTGTCGAGGCCACCCCAAACCCTAGAAGCATTGTCGAGGCCACCCCAAACCCTAGAAGCGTTGTCGTCACCACCCCAAACCCTAGAAGCGTTGTCGAGGCCACCCCAAAACCTAGAAGCGTTGTCGAGGCCACCCAAATTTATCAAGTTAAAAGAGCGTTGTCGAGGCCATCCCAAACCCTAGAAGCGTCGAGGACACCCAAATTTACCAAGTTAAAAGAGCGTTGTCGAGGCCACCCCAAACCCTAGAAGCATTGTCGAGGCCACCCAAACCCTAGAAGCGTTTTCGAGGCCACCCCAAACCCTAGAACCGTCGAGGCTACCCAAATTTACCAAGTTTAAAGAGCGTTGTCGAGGCATAGCGATTATTTTTGCAAAGTGTCATCTCCTGAAAGTATAACCCCGATAACTTCGACATGAGGGGGGATGTCGGACATGCATGAGAGAGGCGGTCCGCAACTAATCCATTGCTCATATATGCATATGATTCCTTGTTGTGATTAATTAGCTAGGTCTATGTTTGCCACTAATATATCCATCTCTCATGTTTGTATATTCCCATGTTGTAATATTTGCAGAAACTATGGACAGAGACTTTGAACAAGAAGAGTTGTTGGGGGATATAATCTGCGATGGAGGTGATCCCATGTCGTTTCTCAACAACACCGATGGTCAGGAAGGAGAGGATGACGGCTCCGGTAATCCAACAATTGAGGAGGAAGGAGATCATGATGGCTCTGGTGACCGAATGGCGGAGGAAGAAGACCATAATGACAGCTCCGATGACCGACCAAAGGAGGGAGCTGTTGCAAAGTCCGGTGAGGTATATATATTAATCCCGCTTGTGCTGACTTGATGCATTAATTGTTTTGGTATTTACATATATTAACGCTTCTTTCTTCTTTTATAGCGCTCCGGATCGAGCCAAACTTCCGTAAGGAGACAAGGCCCGAAGAAAAGGTTGCGCCAGGATGAAAGGTTCATGATCACAGAAATCACGGACGATGGCCAACCGATTGCTCCCAAGCGGACCAAGGATGCATTTGTACATCAGTGCAGAGCTATTGTTAGGGACAGCGTCCCGATCAGCGTCCAGCAATGGAATAAGAGTAAGGACGACCCTGAAGTTTCTTATGTCTAGGATAGACTGAAAGGTGATCTTTGGACTTCGCTGATGGCAAATTTCAGCCTACCACCAGAGGAGGATCCGAATAAGCCAGTTATAGAGCCAAAGGTCAAGGCGTTTGTTCTTAAGAAGATGGCAGATCTATTCAAGAACTGGAAGAAAGAGTTGAACACAAAGTTTGTCGACAAAGGGAAGACTCCAGAATTCACCGGCCGTTATGAGAAGATAAGAGATCACTGGCCCGCATTTGTGGCCTACAAGAAATGGGATAAGGGTAAGAAAAGGTCAGAGACAAACAAGAAAAATGCTGCAAAGAAGAAGTATCACCATCACACAGGGTCAGGTGGCTACTATAAAGCCCGGCAATTGTGGGACAAAGCTGAGCAAGACCTGCTTGCTAAAGGGGTCCAACCAGCGACATTGAACTGGCCAGATCGGTGTAGGACCTGGTTCTTCGTGGTTGGGGGAACTTTGGACCCAGAAACAGGGGAGTGTCGTTGGACGGACGAGCAACTTGCAATGCCCTTCAAGAAGCTTCAGCAATATATCAGTGCAGCGCAGGAAGGGTCGTTTATTCCCGACAGAGAGAAGGACGAGCTGACTGAGGCCCTCGGGAATCCTGAGCACCCTGGACAAACACGAGGCACACCAGGCTCCGTTCCGTGGGTGGTTGGGTTTCCCGGCAGTGGTGGTTACAGAAGCCGAGAGAGAAAGAGGAAAGTGGAAGTGAGCGAAATGCAGAAGCTCAATCCAAGAATAGAAAAGCTAGAGGAACGTGCAGCTGCCGGCCAACCATCTCAGCGGCACGAAGATCCTTCCTTTGACGCTGCCCCAGAAGCTACCCCACCAACTCAGCGGAGAAGCAGCGTGGCTTCCACGGAGCTCGTTCAGCCTGATTTCACGGCTCCTCACCATCCCGTCGATACTATCACGGAGGCTCAACATTGCGAGCTAATGACGATATAGCAGAACCTCACTTTGAAGGCGGCTGTCGGCTTTGTTGCACCTCCTCAAGCTGACGGAACTTTTCACTGCGGTCTGATTCCACATGGCTATGCTGTTGTGACGGTGGATGAAATAATGGAGGGATTTCAGGAGCTGGAGCTTGACCACCCTACAGGTGAAGTGGAGAATCATCTGGTTCATGCTTTGAGGAGTACATGTCTATGGAGGAAGGAGTACATCAAGCTTCCAAACCGGACGCCTCCTCCACCTCCTCCTCCGGCGAGTCAGGGCACTCCGCCTCCTCCTCCGCCTCCTCCTCCGGCGAGTGATCAGGGCACTCCGCCTCCTCCGGCGCATGAGGGCACTCCGCCTCCACCTCCGCCTCCTCCGGCACGTCGGAGCACTCCGCCTCCTCCGGCGTGTCAGCGGACTCCACCGCGTCTGCAACGGCGGAAGAGAGACGGCGCCGCTCCGGCTGCCAGCAGTGCAAGAGGTGGGAAGAATTTCAAATACGGTCCAAGCCTCAAGCCTATGAAAAAGTTACCATATGAGAAGACCGACGAGGAAAACGCGGAAATCAGTGCTGCCAAAGTGGAGGCCCGTTTTGCACGGAAACCTCCACCTCCGAAGGAAACAATAGATCAGGTGAAAGTGAAGCGCACTCTGCGTGCCCTTAAGCGATCACCATCGTCTCCACCGCAATCCAACTATGAGTGCATTATTGAAAGGACATATAAGGAAGCACAGCGGTTGGGAAGTACTTGCAGTGTTACAAGAGAAGCAGAACGAAGAAGTGGGAAAACAATTCCCTAGCTCGGCGAACAGGCGAAGCAATCATGCCCCCCGCTCAAGGTGTCTAGCGATATCGTCGCTAATCATCCGGGGCTACTACCCGGTACAAATCTTGCTGATTACCTGGCCGATGATGTACAATTTGAAATGTTAGAGGTAGTAGATATCTTCAGATACGAGTACGGGAAGCCTCTCGTCAAACCTGATCATCCTCCTCTAACAACGATGATGCGAAGATTGCATGAATGGTACATGGATACCTGCAGGAAGTCTAGGAAGAATAGTTTGATGCTGGCAATTAAAGAGGAGCACGACCTCGTTGGAACTGAGGTGATGCCTGTTGAATTTGTGGAGTTATTCCAGTTATTCAATCAAGACACCCTCGACAAACGACTCATGACTTGCTACTATCTGTAAGTATTACTTTTGTAATTAAGTCTCTATAGCTCAGATCTTTCATTGCATGTATATATAATTATCCTAATTATATTATGCAGTCTGAAGATCGTCGAATGCAAAAAAGCACAAATCTATGACATTGGGTTCATTAACCCAAATACCATAAATGAATGGTCGGTTAAAAACAGAGTCGAAGATACCGAGGACAACTTGCTACAATTGTTGCTTCGAAATCAAAACAAAGGGAAAATACTCTTTCCTTACAATTTCAAGTGAGTGTTACTATCTTGTGCATATTCGGTTTCGCTTACTCGAGGTTATAGTAATGTAATTGATGAGTTATGCATGCGTGCGCAGCTTCCACTTCATTCTGCTAGAGATTAAGCTTGACCGGGGAGTAGTAACTGTCTTAGACTCGAGACGAAAAGATCCCAATACGTATGCAGACATGACTGCAATACTCCAGAAGTAAGTTCAATCGATTATTATTGCTTATTGGTGCGCACCATATC
This sequence comes from Thinopyrum elongatum, assembly GCA_011799875.1. Classification (NCBI taxonomy): domain Eukaryota; kingdom Viridiplantae; phylum Streptophyta; class Magnoliopsida; order Poales; family Poaceae; genus Thinopyrum; species Thinopyrum elongatum. The sequence goes on from CM022299.1 coordinate 606,721,637, forward strand.
ATATCGGCAACTTTGTTCATTTTCGGATATCAAGTAACTATTTTCTTTGTCTACAGGGTTTGGAAAGAGTTCACCGGAATCGTTCCGGGACTGCCGATGGAGCTGCGATTTACACACCTGAAAGTAAGTAGTACTAGCTAGTTCCGCGCATCTCCCATTGATTCTAGTTTCATCAATACCATTTATCATGCTTGCTTATCAGTTTGATTGAACTCTATTCTCGTAAGGTGCTTGTGGCAGGAAGGCGGGAATAATTTATGTGGATACTACGTTTGCGAGTTCATCCACAGCGCGACCTCTCAGCGGGGCTACTCTGACAAACAATATGAAGTACGTAAACAATAATATTCACAATTTTATTTTATTACCATCAATTGTGTTGAGTTTCATTCATATATATATATATATATATATATATATATTGACCCCCTTCTTTAAATTAGCTGCGGCAGATGTGGGATGAACTGCTACCACATGATCGCATACGAGCAATTAAAGAGGAATTGGCGGGATTCTTTGTTGACCACTTCATACATAAAGACGGAGAATACCATGTGGAAATTGAAGCTGACTTTCGGTAGATGATGTCAGGGATCGTAAGATATGTTATATTGTATATATGTAGTAGCGTCGGATAGAAATACGGAAACTTGTTGTTCGACCAATCTCGGAGAAAGAGAGGTCACTTCTCTCTGTATATGTTCATGACAATCTTGTGTAATTAATGGTTCCTTCATTTGCTTAGTAGCGTCGAGTTCTCTCTATATGTAGTAGCTAGCGTCGACCAAGCACGGAGAAAGAGAGGTCACTTCTCTCTATTAGCTAGCTAACACAATATGAAACCCCTAAATTAACCCTCCAAAACCCCAAACCCACCCTCCCCCCCTCTTTCAAAAATAAAAAAATAAAAACCCCAGTGCCTGCGAGCTGCTGACGCGTGGCAGCCTTTTGGTCCCGGTTGGTGTTACCAACTGGGACTAAATGTCCTCCTGCCCGGGCGCCCCGTAGCGGCCACGTGGAGCCCCTTCTGTCCCGGTTCATAAGTGAACCAGAACCAAAGGTTTTGGGCTTTAGTCCCGACCCTTTAGTCCCGGTTCCAGAACCGGGTCTAAATGATCTCTGGAACCGGGACTAGTTCCCTGTTTTCTATTAGTGATGTATTCCGATGGAACCTCCATGGGAATGAACAATTCTCAGTGGATTCTATGTATAAAGTGTTAATCCAGTCTGATGTGCCAGTTGTTAATAACAAGAAGATATGAAAGATGAAGATACCTCTTAAGAATAAATTCTTTGCATGGTATCTTCATGGCGGAGTCATTCTTACTAAAGATAACCTTATTAAGAGGAATTGGCATGGAAGCCCGCAATGTGTCTTTTATCACCATGAGGAGACAGTAAAACATTTGTTCTTCCAATGCAAATTGGCTCGTTCTATATGGTCAGTCATCCAAATAGCTTCTGGCTTGTATCCTCCTTGTAGTGTTGCTAATGTATTTGGCAACTGGTTACATGGGATTGATCACAGGTTTAAAACTCTTCTCGGGGTGGGAGCGCTTGCCGTTATTTGGTCGCTTTGGCTATGTAGAAATGATAAGGTTTTTAACGATAAAAGTACTTCTCTGTTGCAGGTTATCTATAGATGTACTGGGACTCTTCATTTATGGTCCTCTCTATAACGTGTGAAGAATCGAGGCCTGTTTACTGAGGTTTGTACACGATTGGAGGCTACGGTGAGGGATACTTTTACCCAACATGGGTGGCAGCATGATCTAAGAATTGGCCCCCCTTCGCTTTAGGCGTTATACGGACTCTACATGTTTCGTTGTAATTTGCCTTTTTATTTTTATTTTGTGTGAGAGGATCTTATTTTGCTGCGTGCATCTTAGTTATGCAGAGGCCGTGTGTAATGCCTAAATCTTTTAACTAATAAAGCGCCTCTTTTTGAAAAAAAAAGGTATATGGGCACAATAGAAGGAACTGCGTTAACTTCCCAACTGATATTTACGCACCCTCTTGCAATCGGGATACACAAAGATCAAGAGCACGCCTTTCTTCCTTGGGAATGTTGGACTACGCTAGGTCCGTTGACTGCAATATTAATTTTTCTATGCGCAGAACTATGGGAAACACTTTCAATCAGTAGTCTGGCCGGAGGCAAATCATCAGACGGGTCAACGGCCGTCCATTCTTGTTCAATCTCACGGTGAAGATACCTGCTGCTTCATCATCATCATTAAAAAAATAAATCCTATCGGCCTGTAGCAAACCGCCCGCATTGGCGGCGCCTAACCCCTTCCTAATTACACGCCCAGATCCCTCCGTCCTCTCGCCTCTCACGCATCGGCCCCCCCCCCGCGAGCTCGCCGTCCACCGCATCGCCCCCGAGCTCGCTGCACATCGCCTCTCGTCTTCGAGCACACCCAGATCCCATGATTGCTACTCTCGACTCCATCTTCCACTCCAGCGATGCGACCCCGTGGGGGGCATCGTTGGTGTGCCGTCCTGGCAATGGCAGTAGGGTGTCGAGCCCCTTATCTACTCCGTGGTTGGTGCTTCGCGAGGTCACCCGTCGGCTCAATGGGTTGCCGGAGTACTACCGGCCCACCGGAGAACATGCAGCTGCCTCTGGCATTCCCCCTACTTAAAGTGCCCAATCTTGAAATCGTAGGTATTGCACAGATCTCTCTCGGTTTCGTTTGCTCCAGTTCTTTTCTCCAATTGTGAACTACAAATCTGATCTGAAAGTGCAAGTAATTGTTTCTTTATTTTGAATTACAATGTTTTTTTCAGGGATTTTGAAGAACAATGTTGACACCTGCTAGATTGTTATTTATGCAATCTGTTATATATAATCTTGTTTTTGCCAAGAATTGTGTGTGACCTCGCGAAACAAATAATCAATTTTGATGAATTCTCGTGTTAGTTCACAAAATTGGGTAGGCAAGCATTTGTATTTCCCAATGTCAAGATTTTTGTGCTTCCAGTACGTACAAGTTATGTTGAGACTACATGAACATGTGTTTCCAGGTTTCCATGCTTCCTATGCATCATACTTGCGCTTCTTCAGTGCATAGAGTTTGCGACATTCCCACCATGTTTCTGTTTTCTTATACTCGTGTTTTTTTTGAGATATCATGAAATTGACGCTTACAGATTTCTTGCATAACTATTTCTCCAGCCTAGATAGTCATCTTGCCACATTAGTTTTTTTACTGAAATAGTCCGGTCTTATTGATGCCTCTGATTGTATTGACAGCAGGTTATGTTCATATGAGTGAAGATTTATTTTTTTATTTTTTTCATGAAGCACAACTTCATGCATGCAACCATTCTACCAATCAATTTTTATGCTATGTGTCATATACAAGATGTGATAAAATTAGGTTATTGCTTCCTATCAACCATGCTTCCTCCTTAATTTCATGTATTGAATATGTTTCTATGGTAATGAATTTTTGCTTCAAGCATTGTAGATGTGTGGAACTTTTACTGGACACAAATATTTTGCTTCAACCATTATCAGGTACTAAGGTGTGACTGAACAACTACTTGTGTGTGCTTCAACCATTGCCAGAATTGCTTCTTTTAGTATGCTGTATTACAGAAACAATTTGCTTCTTTAATTAAATTTTTGTATCAATCATTGTATGTGCTTCTGTCGTTCTCACTGAATACTTCTCATGTACAGGCATTTCTCATCTCCCAGTTCCAGTTGGGCTCCTTTGCTGTAAATCCTAAACCAACCAGGCATCGAGTTGTGAGTTGTACTATGAATGATGATAGAGAACTCGTGGCATGAGCAGATCTTGTCGTGATCAGATTGTCCAGTGCATGTCGCTATGCCGGCTACGACGAAGTGAAAATAGTGTTGTAATAGTTTATACTCGCCAAAAAAATATGAATGTTTGTTCATCGGATGATTTGTTCTAATGCTTCATCATTTTTGTTGTGCTTCCACGTGATTTTTGCGAAGCAAATGTTTCCATTCAAACCAAGGTTGTTGAATTCAAAAAAAAAAACAAGATTGTTTCCTCTACACCAAAATTTTGGTTCTGAAGCTCTTGAAAAATATAGACTATATATCAAATGTTTCCGTTGAACAATATATTTGCACCGCACCGCATACGCTTCCATAGGTTAAAAAAATGTTTACATGGCAGAAAACCTTTGTTGTCGTCGCATAAAAATGCATCTAAGGGAAAAAAATTGTACTAAGATTTTATTTGAAATATACGCTTCCATCACTCAAAAGGAATGCTTCCATGGCCAGGCCATGTTGCTGTAGCATAAAAATGCATCTAAAAATATCATTAGTGTACTATTTTTTAAAACTAATCATGTTAACGAGAGTATTTTTAGAGAACGTTATTCTCGGAAGTAGTTATTAGCAATAAGAAATCACGGCACTCTGGTTGGAACCCATGCACCCATCGTTCATGGAAGCAATTAGTATCAAGAAACAAATCGGAGAGTATCAGTAGTCTGATTCCTAGTGCTTCCCCAGAACTATCAGGAACATCCTAAGGGAAATATATCATAGGTCAGTACCACTAGACGCTCAGTTTTCTCAGTTTTTTTATAGGCTCTTTTGTTTTTTACATGATTTTCTGCGGCCTAGTTCTGTACTCCTCACATGAACGATCAGAAAGCTTCCCAAAATGTTTTTCTTAAGGTTCCAAGAAAAAATTCTTGGTGAGGCAGCGGCAAGGTGGCGTCCAGGGCACGGCAATGCTGCATCGGTGAAGTTGGCGGCGCAGAGGAAGCGTCCAGAGGAAGGGCGGTACTACAGTGACGAGGTCATTGGTGCCGAGGAAGCATTTGGGGAAGGGCGCTGCCTCATCAACGAGGTAAGTGGGGCCGAGGAAGTGTCCGACTCCGGGCGCTCCAGCATCGACGAATCCGGGGGTGGTGAGATGGTGTCGGCGGGGATATCAGCAAGATGACTGTCAAACTTCCTTGGTGAACATTGAGACTAATGCCAATGAAAAATCTCTACTCCTAATGTCTGAGTTGGTAGGATTGCGTCCACGGTTTATTTTCGTCTCACATCCCACCACCATATCTCCTCACGTTGATTTTTTTTACCCTCACAATAAAAACTTTCCTAACTTTTTCAAAGTTTCCTAACTAGACACGTTATAAACGGGCAGGCGATAGCACGTTACCAATTAATAAAATTTAGTTTTATGACAATCAATTCCAAATCCTAATTTTCCTAATGCATCGATCTTTGCCTTTTATAATCTCTACTCCTAATGTCTGAGTTGGTAGGATTGCGTCCACGGTTTATTTTTGTCTGGTTATATTTCGTCTGGTTTATTTTCCTCCGGTTTATTTTCGTCTCACATCCCACCACCATATCTCCTCACGTTGATTTTTTTACCCTCACAATAAAAACTTTCCTAACTTTTCCAAAGTTTCCTAACTAGACACGTTATAAACGGGCAGAAATCGATAGCACGTTACCAATTAATAAAATTTAGTTTTATGACAATCAATTCCAAATCCTAATTTTCCTAATGCATCAATCTTTGCCTTTTCTAAGTGGTTGTTTGGATAGGGAGGGGTTAGCCACGGAAATCATCCCTCCATCCTCGGCTGCATCCCTCACCCACGTCGCTGTTGTAGGATCTTCATCTGTCATCCTGAGCAATTGCGGCGGCGATGTGTGCGAGCTTCACGATAGTGGGGAGGACCAGGCCACAGTGAAGGTAGGCCATGCGCTCGTCACGCTCCACGAGCGGAACCTGCGCACGGAGGCGGTAGCGCGGGGTGGCAGCCGGCAATGAGGCGGCCGCGCTACATGACGAGCTAAAAACCCTCAAGAAAAACCTTTCTCGCCTCGCCCGCCCGCCCACGGCCTGCCGCGCGTCGACGTCTCCGATCCCCTCAGCCTTATCCATGCACGCGCACTCCCAGTTGCCGACGGAGAGGGAGTGCGGCTCCTGAACAAAGCTAAGCTCCCCCAGCCAACGCCTCCGAGCTGATGCCGCTCGCCGGCATTGCCCTCGCGCCTCTCCTCGTCTCCCCTTACGCACCTCCCTCTTCCCGTGACAGCGTCGCTGTCTCTGTAGAGGCCACGAGATGGCGCCGCGCGCTACGGCGAGTGCGGTGCTCGGCCACTGCGGCGTCCGGCGGAGACGGGGACGCCGGCGAGCTCTCCCGCACGACGCTGCTCTGGAGGGCGGCCAAGCTGCCCATCTACTCCGTGGCGCTCGTGCCACTCACTGTGAGTTCCCCAAATTCCTCCCTCCCCATTGCCCTTGCCAATGCTTTGCTCTGCAATTCAGAATTGCATAACCTGTTGGTGTGCTGGCATGCAAATCAGAATGAGTATTGATCGCAGTATTTGGTGGTTTGCAACTACGATCACCTTACACATTTGCATTGACGGTTGCTTGCACTTGCAGGTAGGCACTGCTGCTGCTTATAACCATGCGGGGCTGTTCTTTGCCAGACACTACTTTGGCCTCTTGGCTGCTGCCGTCCTTGTGATCACCTAGCTCAATCTGAGGTAAAACTCACATGCAGAAAAATACTACTACAACATACACTCTGACAAGTAAATCGATGCTGATATCAATAGCATTGTTCAACCATTCATTCCCCTGTTCTGAACGTATTGTATTTTTACTCTACTGCAGCAATGACGTTTATGATTCAGATACTGGCGCTGATAAGAACAAGAAAGAATCTGTCGTCAACATTGTTGGCAGGTACTGCTTGTTTCCAGTGCCGAGTAGTAGTAACATTTTAAATGCTTGCATACCTGTATTCAGAAACGAAACATTTCACTGTGTGACCTGCTGTGCAGTCGGGCAGTGACACAATATGCTGCAAACGTTTCTCTTCTGGTCGGCTTTGGAGGCTATTTTGGGCCTTTGCAGAAGTAGGAGACGTCAGGTTCATCACTTTGGTGCTATGTGCAATCCTTTGTGGTTATGTTTATCAGGTAAACTATTCCGCCCCTTCGTTAGGGAACCTTTTGTTTCCTTCGCTTCCATATCACCCTAGCACAATATATTTTGCCTTTTGCTGATCTCTACTCCTAATGGAGGAGTTGATAGGATTGCATCCACGATTTTTTTCCATCTGGTTATATTTCGTCTGATTTATTTTCGTCCGGTTTATTTTCGTCTCACATCCCATCACCATATCTCCTCACGTTGATTTTTTTACCCTCACAATAAAAAAATTCCTAACCTTTCCAAATTTTCCTAACTGGACACGTTACACTGCATGTGTAACCTAGATTACTTTTAGTTCGGACTGGAGACATGAATAAGTAGGCATCGATTTAGGATTTCCACTCGTGCAATGTGTTACTGGAGTTGGAGGATTCAGATGCTGTTGTGAAAAATGAATCTCGAGTGCCAGCAGCATCTCCAGCCTCTGAAAATGTTGTGATGTTATGTCAGATGTTCTGAGGCCTCCTTCCAGTTCGAGCTCCGCCTCGATCTCATTTGTGCCACGGTCCTCCTCCCTGCAGCACGCTCTGATCTCCTATGCAACGTGCTGCTCTATGCATCAGTAACTACAAGGTAACGATGATGAAATATTTTCCCCTCTCAATCTCTTGTTTATTATTTTCCAAATAAGGTGTGGAAATTCGATGCTATTGTGGAGAATGTGTTGTTGTGCTGAAAATTTGAGCTACAGAGCATTTTTTTAAGCTATTGTAGGTGAATCCTCCAGTTGATGCCAATGACTTCATTGCAATTTTAATTTTTGAGTTTGGTTGGTTATCTTTTCTTATTATTTAGTTGAGCTGGAAATTTTACAGATTACATGTCTAGAAGAATGGTTCTGGTACACTGGTGTGATGCTTCTATTCATGATTCACCACTTATTGTTGATTCAAACTATTATGTTTGGTCATGTCAAATCCCGTTGACTGGAAATTTTTTTTGGTCATGCAGATTGTACAGAGAAAGTGGTACTATTTAACCTCACACAAGATGTGGTATGGATCAATGGGATCACCAAGTGTCTTCTGTGGCATATTGCTTCGGTGTGAGAGGCGCATGTCCTCCCTTTCCCCTTTCCCCTCGCCTCCCGTCACCTCCCTATGTCTAGCTGCTGCCGCAGTCCATGCTGTTGTCTACCTCATCTTCCTTTCATTTCTTCACCCATGCTTTGGTTGAAGTCGTTGTTTGGTTCCCAGGCAGGACAAATCCTGCATTTCTAAAATCATTGATTTGTTTCTAGAAGTAATACCTTAGGTTTAAGATTGTGTTATTCATAAGATTTGTGTATATTAATGGTTGATCCTTCCAGCAGAGCTGACACTATCGACAATGAAGAATAAAGACCATGGAATTATAACATTTCTTAAGAATTTGGCAGCACGCCGAAGATGCAATAGTGTCTTTGTTTGGCACATTTGTCCATGAACTTAGAATAAAAGATGAGGGACAACATATGTGAGTGTTCTTTTCATCTACAGAACATTTTCATCTCAGTAAGCTTTACGAAAACTATTTGATAATGTCTATAATTGTAGGTATTAGCCAAGCAGGAGCTCAAGTGGGCTTAATACTAGCGTTGATGCTGCATTTCCATAGTTTTAAGCCTAATTTAAGGTGTTGTTTGGCTATTATACAGTATAGTATATAGTGGTTTGTTACCGTGCATTTTCCAGTAGCACAATTGTTGATTAACTAATACTAACTGTTGGCATTTCTGATTTTCAAATACTTATAAATTTTGCAATGGGATATGAAGGAAAAGAGCCCAGAGCACGGCTTGGTTATACCATTCAAGATTGAAATTGGTTTGGCATCCCTGGAAGTCATGGTAATGGTAAGTTGAGTTTATTTGCCCACCATGTTCTTTTGGTCTGCAGTACTTTCCTAAGGGTATTTCTATCCGATCCCCTAAAAATAGTGGTAAGTTGAGTTTATTTGCCCACCATGTTCCTCAAGTGGAGAAGCCGGAGAGGGGGCGGCAGCCGTGGCCGCTTGAGGAAGATCGGCGAAGGAGGACGTGTGGATCCCGTGGCGGCACAGATCAAAGCGTCGGATCGGTGGCGGGGACCTCTGGCCACCGCTTCCGGCCATTGGGAGGAGAGGGGGCGGCGGGGAATGGCGGGGGAGGCGACGACGGCGGGGCGGGGGTGGGTGGGGGTAAATATAGGGAGATGAATGGCGGCTGAGTATAAGTTTTACTCCACCAACGCCGATTGGGGATCGGCTAGGTCCCAGTAAGGGGAATAAAGTCCGGATTTTACTCCTCTAACCGGTTATTGGGGATCGGTTAGAAATGCCCTAACATTTCAAAACGGCTTCTGTCAGGTTTTAGCTGTCCCATTGAGTAAATGCCTATAAAGTTTCTGTAGTATAAAAAATGTTATAGTTCCATGGTCTCGTTCATTATCAATTATGTCAGCTTTGCAGGAGGGAACAATGGATGTCAAATGAAAGGAAATGGTTGGCGGAGCATGTACTATGGAGATGTCAATGGAAAGGTTTGGAGTTAACATTTGCTTAATGCATTTATGTAAATATTGTTACCATGTAGAAACAAACAGGCTGGAATAGTGTTCAAAGGGTGCATGTTGATCCTAATATAGGTGGAAGTTAAATATAATCCCCATGGAATTAGATTGTGACCTTGTTTGTCGTTCTCAATATGTTTTCTATTTTGTATCCCGTAGCAACGCACATGCATTCACCTTGAGGCTCAACTCTTATGTGTATCCCGCGACCTTGCATTAACATCCAATTCTATGCCGACACTTAACTCTTATGTCAAGAAGACACCTGATACTAAACTTCGACGAAAACTGAGGTGCCAAATATGTAGGTGCAGTCTCACACAAAAGAAAAATGAAGATAACTTGATAACTTGATGTCAATGACTCGTGAATGGAAATAAAAACACCAGACTCATTTATGTAATCTTTTTCCTAGCTTAAATTATTCATTCAGATGGTACTACACCCTGTTATTCTAATTGTATACACTTATTTCTTGCCAAAAAATATATTAATTGGTTCTTAGCTTACTAAAACTCAGGAGTATGTTTTCTTCCTCACACATTTTAATTCATTTTACGCAGGCCGAGATAATACTGATGCTCAATCCAGATCTGGATGTCTCATCTTTGAACATTTGAAACGCTGAGCAGTCAATGGAAGCTTGCCTAGCCGCTTTCGCGCGACATTATATATTTTGACGTTTGTACTTCCGCGGCTCTCGACATGAGCTTCCTTATATATGGTAAGAAATTGCTGGTTGAGATCCCCATTCAGCTTGTGGTAGTAAATGATCTCCCAAAAAGCCTTCCGAGGGCTTGCCGCGGCGGATACCGCATCCCTTGGCTCCGGATGTCGGGCAAGGTGACGGCGAGCAGGAGCATGCATTGTCAACCAGCGTCACAGGTATTGCATTCTGAAACCGACGGGGGCATATAGTATGCAAGGAAATAATAGCTTGAATATCTTTTCGGTAAGATCAGTTTTTGAATGTTTACAAATACAGGCAAATGTGTAATATGTTGTTCTATTTTACTTTGAATTGAAATCAAAACCACTTAATGCAAAGACCTACAACCAGCAGAGAATCCGTAGTACTGCAATCCATTCTATTCTCATAGACACCTCCCCTAGGGATACAAACCGCTAGCTGTTATGAGGCACCATATATGTCATTGCTTCCAGCACTTGTGCACTGATGTCCCAGGAGTATCTTTGCTATAAATATTCTAGAAATCAGCATATTGAGCGTCATGATATTTCCTATTTGTTACAGTATTTCGTTATATCAGAGAAGGTAGCTATGCCCCAGTATTATGTTATCCCTTTGTACGTTAAATCGAGACCAGTTAATGCAAAAACCTAAAAATGTCATGATATTTGTCTTTGTAACATTATCACAAATGTGGCCCTTTTTATTCATGATCATTGTTCGATAACAGTTAAAGCCAATAATTTGTTTTTCCCTGTGTATCTAATTTGTTCCTCTTCTAATATATATGCAAGAGTACGGAAGAGAAGAATTGCTTGCTATTGCGGTTCTTTGATGATAAGGTTCAGTAGACAAGGTCGCCCACCTTCCAAGATTAAGCTAGCAAAGCCAATTCGTATTGGCCGAAAAAGGTCAGGCCATGTACGATGTTAGCCAGCATTGATCACAAGATGCTGAAGCAATATTTTTCAATAATGTATAAAACAAGCTGGTAGCTACTGAACTGACTAGGGGATGTTTGCCGGATTGTTTAGTCAGTTAACTACCACACATAAGTGGTGAAAGTTTACCAGATTGTCTTCTAGGCGCATCTTTTACTGATAAATCATGAGTGCGGCGATGCATACTAATATTCCGCTTCTGTTTCATCGGTTTTACTCATGCACAGTATATTACAGACGTAAAAAAGAAGGGTTTAAAAAGTTACCTTACATCTGTACGTGGTAATGCATTTTTCTTTCTTTAAAAGCGCATGTTCTCCTTTGTTTTTGACTGGGCACTAAAAGATGCATCATGCTCTCCTTTATTTTGGTTGTATTTCATTGGTTTTACTCTTGCACAGTATGATACAGATGTAAAAAAGAAGGGTTTAAATCCCATGGAGAAGTCTGAACAGTTGTATGAATGGTCTTGAAGGCGGTTCTTGTTCTGATGTTGCCAAAAAATGTTTTAGATTCTATGTAATCCTATGTAGAAGTAAGAATATTTGCAGTTCGAGTAGTACAAAAATGATAGCTGCCAAAAAAAAAAGATTAAATGCATAGTTCCGACTATCTGTGTACTCGAGGGCATCAACGTGGTTACATTGAGGACTAGAGAGAGATGGTGGTGGAAGGGGAGAGAGGGAGGAAGAAGTTCATTGTGACGGAAATTGCAAGCACATAGTGAAATATAATCCAACTACATGGTTATGCATTTGAATTTGCAATTCAAAGTGTGTCCGTGGTAATAAAAGGGGGGATTACGAGCCGGATGTCCCATGGCGAGCTTTCCTTGGGGAGGCGAAGTTGTGAGGTTAGTGTGTGGATGAATAGAACGTGATTCGTAAAGCCTAAAGGTATATGCTAAGCACGCTTGATATTACCACTATAATATATAATACTTTGTAACACACATGCAATTAACTTTAGTCTTACATGCTGACTTCACGAGAGAGAGAGAAAGAGAGAAAGAGAGAGAGGGAGAGAGAGGGAGAGGGAGGGAGGGAGAGAGAGAGAGGGAGGGAGGGAGGGAGAGAGAGAGAGGATGTGGTGAACTTGGATTTGTATGAAGGAGATGACGTAAAGATAAGGGGTGGAGAAAAGAAAAGAAGAATTCATTTCGCGGTAAGACATGTTGTCTAATGTGCACGAGGTTCCTACAACTATGTTAGAAACGGTTAGTGTTGAGCCATAAGAAAATATATTCCCTGTTGCAACACATGCCCATTGTCCTATATCCGAAAAATGGTTGACCACGCACCGACAACTATGTTATAAGCATTGCAGCCCATAGCAACGCACGGGCATTCTACTAGTATCAAAGTAATGTATTAAGTACTAGCTTAATTTGACTTTTTTGTAGTAATGTAATGTTTTTCTTACACTTCGTAGTAACGTAACATAGTTTAGTGTTGTTTATTTAGAACACCGTACAGATGCAAAGGCTCATATATCCGTGCATACAATCATTCGTATGAACACACACACATACCCTATATCTATGAGTATCTTCGAGAGACTGAGCCGGCATATCATCTTGACATTGATGAAGTCACCACATGTGCCTTGTAGCCGACGGAAACGTGTCCTCCCACTGAAAGCGCATCGCCGGAAATTCTGAAATAAATCCGAGAAAGTCCGAGCACCAGGACATATCCTGATGGATTGGGGATACTACTGTCCTCCTAACTACCCAATCGCATGATGGTTCATGTAGTTTTGAGTAGTTGAGGTGGAACTTCTGGAAATCTTTTTGGACGCGTCTAGCGAGCAGTCGTTGGCTCGTTAGCGCTGCGTGGCAGCCGGTGATGTTTGGTAAATGTTTGTCCTCTTGTTTTTTATTAGGAAAGATTCCCTGGTCCCAACTACTTAAATAGGAAATAGCCCACCAACATGAATATTAAATGGTTCACATGCATCCGACTGCGTCCTCTTTTAATCCATGTGCCTGGATGGCTTTCTATCGTTTAATTCACGATTTACACCGCTAGGAATCAGACGATAGTCTGCTTCCTATCAGACCAGTCGGTAGCCATACGATTAGAAGCATTCCGGTCGTCCGATCTAGTACCTATGCCCCGTACGTGGTAGGCTAATTTACTTGGTTATTAATTCCTGCTTTATTGGTAATTACTCCCGTGAGTTTTGCTGCTTGCTAATTGATGTCTCACAATCTGTTATTTGTTTCCTAAAACTACTTCCTAAAATGGCTTCTAATCCCATTTTTTTGCTGATATAATTTTGGAAAAATATATTCTCACAAGTAAATAATCAGGCAATTAATTTCGATATTTCTTAAGATGTGTTTCCTTACTGGTAACATGATTTTAATACTACAGAAGCATTCTTCTAGACCAATGGAAGCATCAATTCTGACGAGATTTCAATACTACAGAGTACAGAAGCATTCTTTCCTTCTTGACCAATGGAAGCATCATTTTCTAACGAGATTTCAATACTACAGAAGCATACTTCTTGACCAATGGAAGCATTATTTTCTGACGAATAAAACGTTCTTCCGCCTACCAATGAATTGGATTCCCCGGTGAATTAAACTTGCTATAATTGTATTGGGCTTTTTATGTAAGTGATGATTTGTTTTACTCTAAAAACATGAAAATTGTGTTTCCATCAAGTAGAAAATTTCTTCTAAACAAACAAAACATTTCCATAGAAAGAATCATTATCATGAGTACACTTGCTTCAAACATATTAGAACTTTGTTTCCGAGAAATATGAATGTGCTCAATTTTTTTCCATGTACAAAATATTCTGCTTCCATAGTTCCATAGACAAACAATTCTGCTTCTTCGAGATACAATTTACATCGTATCGTTCCTTACAAATTGGATATTCCTCCCACTAGTTTCCCTACTTGCTTCTGTATGGGATGTGACAATGCGGCCCCTAAAGCTGGCCTTTGGTGCAGGTCTGAAGAAGTAACTCGTCAGTGTGGCCGGTGCTTCAAACGGTACTTCCAATGTTGTCTAAATAACAAGGAATAGACTGAAGCAAAACATCATTCCAACTGAAGCAATAGAAGGTTTGTATGGAAGCATATAAGCAAGTAAGTTTAGTGAAATAGCGTGGAAGAACAATATGTATGGCCAAAGCACATAATTTATCATTTTGAAGCAATAATAAAGTAAGATGGAAGCATACATATACAGTTACATACACTAGCAAATGGATTGGCAATCGCGTCATCTTAAAATTCTTAAGCATGAACACATAAGATTGCAAACGTGGTGGAAAGACCGCCCAAGGAGATATAAGCAAGGTTACACGGATTAACAGTTGAATTTATACGCATTATTACTAGAATGAAAAGGCTAAATACACAAATTGAAGGGGCCATGCAAGAAAATGACAGATAAGGAAAGCCTCTCCGGAGCACGAGACGTAGGGTTGTTATCTCCACCGTGAGAGGTCCGAACTCGCTATAACCACTGTGTCACCCATATGCATCTCGATAGATCATGGTCCTTTATCCTACCCCTCTTGTATTGTCGGAATCGTTCCCACGACAGTTGGCGCCCACCGTGGGGCATGACGTCTATCGAGCCATGATGCAAATGGTTTTATTTCTTCGATCTTTGTCCGTCGGTCAACAATCATCGATGGAGAATTTGATTCAAGATGTTCTAGACATCGCTCCATTCAGTGGAAAGTCATGACACTCTGCGTACAGAAGGATCAGGGAGTTGCTCATCTCAACTTGTCCTCTTTACAATCAAACAATGATCTAATAATAGTTTGTTCTTCTTATGGACGCACACGAGCTTATACAAAAGGACGCCTCCCTTTGTTCTGATTGGTGGCTCGGCTCCCGGACGATGAAGCGTCGTCGTCCGCCCATCATCTCGTGAACTCATCTAACGCTCGGCCTGGTTCCCCGACCGGCTGACCACGACGACCGGCGGTCGACCCGGTTCCTCGGGCGACAAGGCGTGGCTGCCGGCAATCTGCCCAGTTCCGCGGGTGTCGAAGCGCGACTCCGACCGGCGTACGGCCCCGGCTCCCCGAGCAGTGAAACGCGATCACCAGCGCTCGCGTTGTCCTCGCCCTTGGCTACGCCGGCCCGCGACTCCCGCGCCTGGACTGCGGCCAGCTGCTCAACCTCCTCGTCGCCACCTCTCGGCCGCCGTCCGATTCCGGCCAGACCGGCGGTTTCCGCCGCAGCGGGGCTCTCCTTCGGGCTGCCTCTACAGCTCTCCTTCTCGTTTCAACTCCCGTGGCATGCAGAATCTTCTTTAATTCTCCGCTGGCTCCGCTTCGTCAAGCCTTCGTTACTGTACTTGCGGGCTGGCAGGGTGGTTCGCTGGAGCCGGCACTCCGCACGTCGTCTCTGCCTCGACAAGACCCAGCACTCGGCTGCAACTCCCTTCAGTCGGCATGGTCACTCAGACGGGACTAGTTCACTCGGACCAAACCAGATCACTGGCGCTCGGCCGTATGTGCGCCGCCACTCGGCCGCCCGTGCGTCATCGCTCGACCGGGCATGTCCTCAGCCGCCCTGCACGTGGTCACCAAGCTGCTCGCGTCATTATCAACTTGTTCGACTCGGTTTCCCGTGCGTCATCACTTCGCGGGACGCATCTACTTCACTTGGACATCCCGGGCGTCGTCACTCTGCGGGACGCCTCTACTTCACTCGGACGCCCCGCGCATCGTCACTTCGTAGGACGCGTCTACTTCACTTGGACACCCCGTGCGTCGCCACTCCGCGGGACGCCTCTACTTCACTCGGACGCCCCGCGCATCGTCACTCCGCGTGACGCGTCTTCTTCACTTGGACACCCCGTGCGTCGCCAGTCCGCGGTACGCCTCTACTTCACTCGGACACCCCATGCGTCGCCACTTCGCGGGACGCCTCTACTTCACTCGGACGCCCCGCGCGTCGTCACTCCGCTGAACGCGTCTGCATCGCTCAGACGCCCCGCGCGCCTACTTCACTCGGACGCCCCGGGCGTTGCCACTCCGCGGGACGCCTCCACTTCACTCGGACGCCCCGCGCGTCGCCACTTCGCGGGACGTGTCTTCTTCACTCGGACGCCCCGCGCGTCGTCACTCCGCGGGACGCGTGTACTGCGACTTCATCACTCAGACGCCCCGCGCATCGTCGCTCCATTGGAGGCGTCTTCATCATTCGGACGCCCCCACACGTCGTCACTCCGCGGGATGCGTCTGCTTCACTCAGATGCCCCGCGCATCGTCACTCCGCGGGACGCGTCTACTGCGACCTCATCACTCGGACGCCCCGCGCATCGTCACTCCATTGGAGGCGTCTTCATCATTCGGACGCCCCCACGCGTCGCCACTCCGCAGGACACATCTAGTTCACTCGGACGCCCCACGCATCATCACTCCGCGGGACACGTCTACTTCACTCGGACGCCCCGCGCGTCACCTATTGGTTGGTCAACTCATCACCACTCGGCCGCTCCGCGCGTCGCCTCTTGGTTGGTCACCTCATCACCACTCGACCGCTTCGCGCGTCGCCTCTTGGTTGGTCACCTCATCACCACACGACCGCCCCGCGCGTCGCCACTTGATTTGTCACCTCATCACCACTCGGCCGCTCCGCCCATCGCCTCTCGGTTGGTCACCTCATCACCACTCGGGCGCTCCGCGAGTCGCCTCTTGGTTAGTCACCTAACACTACCTCGGCCTCGCGCGTCGCTCCGGTGGGTCACCTCATCCCACTCGGCCGCTCGCGTGCGCATTCGTTGGTGGTCACCTCATCACCACTCGGCCCGCCCCGCGCGTCGCTCTTGGTTGGTCACCTATCAACCACTCGAGCCACCTCCGCGCGTCCGCCATTGGTTGGTCACCTCATCACCACCGGCCCCGCCCCCACGCGCGTCGCTTACTTGTTGTCACCTCATCACCACTCCCGCTCCGTCGCCTCGCGTTTCCTCTCCACCCCCTCCCCCCCTTCATCCTCGTTGTCCCCCCCATCCGGCATCCTTACTCCCGCCACCGTCGCCTCGATTGATCTCCATTTCGGCCGATCTCCTTCCTGTCTCCTCTTGGTTGGTCACCTCATCAACCACACAGCCGCCCCGCGCGTCGCTTTTGTTGGTCACCTCATCACCACTCGGCCGCCCGTGCGTCGCCTCGGTGGTCACCTCATCACCACTCGCGCCGCCGCGCTCGCCTCTGGTTGGTCACCTCATCCACCACTCGGCCGCACCGCGCGCGTCGCCTCTTGGTTGGTCACCTCATCACCACACGGCGCCCGCGCGTGCGTCACTTGGTTGGTCACCTCATCACCACTCGGCCGCTCCGCGCGTCGCCTCTCGGTTGGTCACCTCATCACCACTCAGCCGCCCCGCACGTCGCCACTCGGTTGGTCACCTCATCACCACTCGGCCGCTCCGGCGTCGCCTCTCGGTTGGTCACTCATCACCACTCGGCCGCCCCGGCGCGCCTCTTGGTTGGTCACCCTCACCACTCGGCCCTCCGCGCTTCGGCTCTCTGGTTGGTCACCTCATCACCACATGGTCGCCCCGCGCGTGCCTCTTGGTTGGTCTCCTCATCACCACTCGGCGACCCGCGCGTGCCTCTCGGTAGGTCACTCATCAACCACGGCCCGCTCGGCGCGCGACTCTGGTTGGTCACCTCATCACCACACGGCACACCAGCGCCTAGCCAATTGGTTGATTTTTGTCACCTCATCACCACTCGGCCGCTCCGCGCGTCACCTCTCGGTTGGTCACCTCATCACCACTCGGCCGTCCCGCGCGTCGCCACTTGGTTGGTCACCTCATCACCACTCGGCCGCCCCGCGCGTCGCCACTTGGTTGGTCACCTCATCACCATTCGGCCGCCCCGCGCGTCGCCACTCGGTTGGTCACATCCTCGCCACTCGGCCGCCCCGCGCGTCGCCACTCGGTGAGACACATCTACATCAATCGGCTGCCCCGCGCATTGCCATCGGTTGAACACATCTTCACCACTCGGCCACTCGCGCGCCTTCAGACAACTAAGTCATTCTACATGCACTACATTCTATTATTTCCGCATTCCCGAGTATCCCGTAATTCACACATCATGTTCACTCGGAGGCCACGCCGCCGAGCGTACCTCTACGTTCGGTTGCATATTTCACATATTTGCTTAGTACTGGTTATTTGACTCCCGAGTCCAACTTCCATTTTTATTGCTTACATCACTCACGAACACCATGTGTTCTTCATTTCAAGTTTGCATCGGTCCTCAGGGGTTGCAACTCAGTCGGAACATGACTCTTCCGTTTCATTTGAGTCCAGTAATCCAACACGTCCAGTTAGATCCTTCACTTCGACAAGTTCGAACGGATCCTTTGCTCTTTCAGACTCGTGCTGGTTAACCAGCAAGCCCCTTGCACTCCCAGCAGGTGTCTATGGGTGTTATTCACACAATTTATTTCAGCACACATCAAATTTCTTCGAGAAATTATTACGTTGGCTTGCGCTATTTTTCATACACAAGTTACGCGACCACTCGGCGGCCCTATGCGCCACTTCATCGCTACTCAGACTCAGTCACCATACCGGTCTTAGCGCACCACAACACCGACCTTGTCGCTCTGTTGACTTCAAACACAGACGGCCGACCCCTCTGTGGGATCCTCTTCATCGTATCAATGATATAGACCTCGTCAGGCATGAGACAGATAAGTCACTTTTGTAATCAAACTGCACACTTCACTCCTTTGCAAGTTTGCCTCTTTCGAGCATCACTCGGAAGCTCCTCCTCACCATTACCCGAGTCCGACTCGATGAATTACAATTTATCCATCCAAAACTATATTAATCGTGTTCCGACAGGACCGCGGTCGAAGCCTATAGTATGCTCGGGGGCTACGCCACACTCGGGGGCTACGCCACACTCGGGGGCTGCAGCTCATTCAGAATCACACTTCCCTGAGTGGTCGAGTACTTCGACACCAGTCAGATCCTTCACTTCAACGAGTGCACTCAGACCAGCCACTTCGTTAAGTTGCATGATCACTCAGATGCTCTGCGCGCCATCTTCATTCCTACTCAGAATCAGTTGGCACACCGGTCTTCTCGAACCGCAACCACATTACACCGACCTCATCACTGCATCAGCTTCGAAAGCATCCGACTAACTCCTCCGAGGACCATTTTCGCCGTTCGGCGGCACACGCCTTCGCCTTAGCCGCCCCACGCCATCACTCGGCCGCCCCGCGCGTCACCACTCGATTGTGCACATCCTCACCACTCGGCCGCCCCGCGCATCGCCACTCGGTTGTGCACGTCCTCACCACTCGGCCGCCCCGCGCGTCGCCACTCGGTTGTGCACGTCTTCACCGCTCAGCCGCCCCGCGCGTCACCACTCGGTTGTGCACGTCTTCGCCACTCGGCGGCCCTGCGCATCGCCACTCGGTTGTGCACGCCTTCACTACTCGGCCGTCCCGCGCGTCGCCACTCGGTTGTTCATATCTTCACCACTCGGCCGCCCCGCGCGTCGCCACTTGGTTGTTCATATCTTCACCACTCGGCCGCCCCGCGCATCGTCACTCGGTTGTACACGTCCTCGCCCCTCGGCCGCCCTGCGCGTCACCATCAGTTGGACATGCCTTCACCACTACACCCAAAGAACGGGAACGACTAAGTTACTCATATGATCAAACCTCATATCGCACTCTGTAGCAAGCTTACCTCTCTCGAGCATCACTCGGGGGCTTCGCACAGCCGTGGGCCATGCCACCCTCAGGTGTTACGCCCATTTGATCAATCTGTTGATCACATCATGAATATTTTTCTGACCATACATGCTCGGTCCGCTGAAGATCTATAAGGGTCGCACTGTCCACTCGGACGATCGCCCAAATCATTACCTGGAGTCGTCTTCGGAGCTGCAAAAGGGTGAAAACGATGCTCCTCTACGGATATACTTGGCCCTTCTTCTAGGCTCCAAGGCGTCAGTTTCACAAACTTGGACTCGGAGATGGCATGTGCTGGTGTTCCCCCAGGATAATGAGTGGCCTCTTTCTGGAGAGTCAGTCCACGCGCTAGCCTCGCCACTCAGGTTTCATGGCACGTCCACATCGGACCACTAGTCTATCTCCTCCGGGAGACATACGAGTGCCACCAAGTTTTTCTTGCAGTCAACATACCCCAATCAGTCGGGAAGCATGTCCACTCGGACAAATACCCCTTTCATGCAAAAGGGTGAAAACAAGAAGCTAACGCTCAATGTAAGATGTACTACTGGAATGATTACTCCCTGGAGTGTCCAGCTCTTTTCTACAGTCGGCAGTTTCGAGGCCGAATTCATTCACCGTGCCGAGAGCACGAAGATTCGCCTGCTTGACCCAGTTCCAGGCTGAACTTATTGACCGTGCAAAGTGCACGAAGATCAGTCCGACTGATTCAACTCCAGACTGAGCTTATTCACCATGCCAAGCGCGTGAAGATCCATTCCGAATGCATGAAGACCCGCCATAGTTCTAGGCTGAAGTCATTTACCATGCCGAGAGCATGAGAGTTCACCTGTTTAATTCAGTTCCAAACCAGAAGGCAGGCTCTAAGACTCCCGCCGACTGCCCGCAGTCGACGGCAGTCTCGGGGACTACACCCAGTGGATGCACTCAGTGTGCCCCCACTGGAATGGTATCCACTCGGAACGGTCCGCCCAGTCCGAGTGACGGCCAAATAACAACAAAAAAAAACAGGCTCTAAGACTCCCGCCGACTGCCAGCAGTCAACGGCAATCTCGGGGACTACACCCAGTGGGTGCACTCAGCGTGCCCCCACTGGAATTGTATCCACTCGGAACGGTCCGCCCGGTCCGAGTGACGGCCAAACAACAAAAAAGACACGTTCCAGGCGTGAAGAAATTCCGAGTAATCAGTTACTCGATGCAGGACCAGCTCCAAATCACTCCAATTTTTTTTTTGCTATAAGGTGAGTTTAACGCTCCTCCGCGGACCCGTTCGAGCTCATTTCACTCGGACACCATGTAGTCCGGAATCCGTCAAGGCAACACGCGGAGATGAGACCGCCGGGTGACCAGAGGGAGTTCATGAGCGCCTCCATAGCACTCGACTCATCTGGGAATTCACCTCGACTCGACCCGCTCAACCTCGACCGATTCGGGGGCTAATGACGAGGAGATGTATTGGGGGTAGGGTAATAGGCCTGACATAAAAACCCTACCCTAGGACACCACACACCTTATACTAGGCCCCAGGGCCAGATCAGCAGTCAGATTTTCTGCAGAGTGACATTCACTCGGAAGGCAACAGACCACTCGGAGCATAGCACTCAACTCGACGAACTCATTCCACTCAGAGTACCTGGTTTCACTCGGACATACAAAGACCAACAGTCGACAAGGCACTCGAAGCATCATCTTAGTAGTAGGCTAAGTTATGGCATTAACGCCCCCACTTTGTAACATAAGATGTGAGGGGGTGGCGCACTCTATATAAGCCACCCCTCACCACTAGACAGGGGGGCTCTTTTTCTTCTACCTTTCTCTCTCTCTTTCACCATTGTGCTGAGGCATGGAGATCCGTTCTCCCCTCTCTCTCTTAAATACATCATGTAACTCCGCGTTCATGACAGATAAGGAAAGCCTCTCCGGAGCACGAGACGTAGGGTTGTTATGTCCACCATGAGAGGCCCGGACTCGCTAAAACCACTGTGTCACCCATATGCATCTCGATAGATCATGCTCCTTTATCCTACCCCTCTCGTATTGTCAGAATCGTTCCCACGACATGGCCTGCTATTTTGCAAAAAAAATAAAAACCAATTTTTTTTTTCTCACGAAAAATGCTATACCCCGGCTGCAAGGGTCCACTTGTCAGCCTCCCACAAATAAATTAGAAATTGGTACGCGCGAGGACTCGAACAGTTGACCTGTAGATAGCAGCAGGCATTTTATGTAATGACTAGGTGCTGCTGCTATATATTCTTTGACTATTAAGCGGGCTGCAGTCCCTACATCCCATTTTGCACAGTTTTTTATTCAGAAATTTATATAATATATGTAAATTATAATAGTGTGTTGTAAATAATATATATATATATATATATATGTGTGTGTGTGTGTGTGTGTGTGTGTGTGTGTGTGTGTGTTTAAAATAAATTACATTATAAATTAGTCACATATGTATTTAGCATTTATCTATATAATAAATTATGAATTACAAAGTTGTTCATGAAATAATTTGCATATTGAATAAGAACATATATTCAATAAATCTTATATAAGTTTAAAAATTTTCACAGTAAAAAATATTTAATGTA
This sequence comes from Thinopyrum elongatum, assembly GCA_011799875.1. Taxonomy (NCBI): domain Eukaryota; kingdom Viridiplantae; phylum Streptophyta; class Magnoliopsida; order Poales; family Poaceae; genus Thinopyrum; species Thinopyrum elongatum. The sequence continues at coordinate 606,744,077 of CM022299.1, forward strand.
ATATACAAATGTATTCTTGCTTTAAGTAAGTGTTTAAGTTCTTATATATTTTAGTAAATGCTTATATAAGTTAAAAAATGTTCACAGTTTTAAAAAGATATTCATGTAGTGTATAAAAGTGTTCCTGCTTTAAGAAAGTTTTTTATTTTATGATATATTTCCATAGGTTCTTAAATAAGTTTTAAAATATTCATAGTTTTAACAAAATATTCATGTAGTATATAAAAGTGTTCATGCTTAAAAAAATATATTCATATAATGTAAAAATAGTTGGCTGGGATCAAAGCAGCGACATGTAGTCATCATGTGCGAGTGGCCACCACACCACCCAGCAGCGTTACCTTTTTTAGGAATTTATAAAATATATATTTTATTTCAATAAATGCTAACATAAGTTTAGAATGTTCATGATTTTAATAAAAAATATGTAGTATATAAAAGTGTTCATTGTTATTTTTAAATTTATTTTATTTTAAGACACAGTTACAATTTACATGTATTTTAATTAATTTATTTATTTACAAAAATAACAGTGTAAAATGGGTCGCTGGGACTCCAGCCCACTTAAGTCAGAATGGTTATATGCGTTTTGTATGGGTTAATCACAAGGAACGATGTTGGTTCTATTGGTTTGGCCGGTGGTATTGTAGGCGTCAGGTAACATGATCAAATCTCAGGGTGACAATTTTTGCATAATACTAGGCTCCATCCGTGAGAAAAATATAGGTCCCTGCCAGGGGCTTTTTCATGAGAAAAAATATGAGTTTTTTTCCGCAAAATAGCAAGCACGCGTCGTCCAGTCGCTGGCAGTGGCCCCATGCCATGTCGACGCGCCTAATCAGCACCATGCTCGTATAGTAACGTGATTTCCACCGTATATGCACGCCAAAGCCAAGTTGTGGCACCAGTTTAATGTATGCCGCAAGTTTTAGCACTAAACTGACTTATCTTGCCAAGTTATGGCATTAGTTGTGTAATTGACTCTTTAAAAAACTATAACTTTCAAACTGCACGTCGAAATTAAGATCCGTTTTCACTTTTGGAACCCTCGTGACGTGCTCTTCGAAACTAGATCCCGCATGGGCATGTTTCGATGATTTTTTTTATTTAGTCACTCTTGTGCAACTGCTTAGGAGTCGATGTGCAACTAGCTGACAATGGTTGTGCAACTTCCCGCCCACCCGTGAACGTGCATTTTTTTTACTGATTTCACCTCCACTCCCAAACTATTTACATCTAGTGAGATATGCAACTTCGTCTGTTGTCCAGGCCAACTGCCTAGCAGTTGATGTGCAACCGTCCTCATGCCCGTGGATGTGCTTTCACTATTTGTTGCATCGGTCAACTGCCTATTAGTGGATGTGCAACTTCGAATACTATCACGGCCAACTGTCTAACATTGATGTGCAACTTTTCCTAAATGTGTGCTTTCCCTTCTAGCACCCGGTCCAAACCACCCCTGCTAGTGAGATGTACAACTTTCGTGCCCTGCCTATATGCAACTATTCACTACCCTCATGAATGTTGAGTTTTCACCATCCAAACTACCCCTGTCTGTGAGATGTGCAACCTCGTATGTTGCCCCGGCCAGCTGCGCAACAGACTTTGTACAACTTCGTTTGTTGCCCTCGCCAACTAAAACTACATATTCACAAGTATGAAGAGGTAAGGAGTTGCACATCGGCTAAATAAACAATTGGCTTTAACAACAGACTAAATTGCACATATCGTTGGTAGTGGAGGTGGGGCAGGGTGTTCAAATATTGAAAAACTACACATCCACGGGTAGGGAGGAGGGTTGCACATCAACTACTAGGTAGTTGGTCGGGGCAGTAGACTAGTTGCACATAAGGTTGTCATGGTTGCCAGGTTGCAAACATAGAGGAATTTGGCTCATACATCTCCAAAAAATTGGTTTCGAAAAAAAGTTGCACCATACAGTACTAAAGTTGCACAATGCAGTGCTAAAGTTGCGTCAAATAGCACCAAAGTTGGCATAAAAAAATTCGTCAAAACGTATCCATGCGGGATCTAGTTTGAAAGATGTCGTCGCGAGGAATCCAACGGTGAAAACGAGCATCTGGCCGCCGGCCACCGCCCTTACCGCCACCACCACCACCTCCTTTTCCTCCACAGACCACTCAGAAACCGCCTCGTCCTCGTCGTACTTCTTACCGGAGCTGATCCCACTGGTCGTGAGTCGGCTGACGACCCTACAGGATTTCTTCGCCCTCCGCGCCACCTGCCGCACCTACTGGGCTCTCCTCCCGCCGTCGCCGTCCAATCTCGCCTCCCAGGCTCCGCTCCTCCTCGTCCCCGACAAGGCATCTTCCTCGGAAGCCCTGTTCAACATCCCACTCTGCCGCATCCTTCGCTTCCGCCTCCACCGCACCGCCCTAGCCCAACAAGACCCCAGAAACACCGAATTCGATTCCTTCGGTTGCCGTGTCGCCATCGAAGACAGCAATGGTGTGGCCAGCCACCGTGAGCTCCGCATCTGCCACCTCCTCACAGGCGAGCGAGTCCGTCTGCCCGATCCCCGGAAAGGCTACGAAGGAATCATCTTTGCCGGCAACCTCGTCGTCACCTTCAATCGATACCACCACACCCTCCACTATTGCTGCATTGGGGACAATCACTGGCGGGAGGCGCGGTGCGATGAAGGCTACAGGCTTCGGGACCTGATTTTCGTGAAAGGCACCCTCTACGCACTGATTTACCCAAATTTTCGCCTCGCTGTCGTTGAACTTGACAACAGTTCCGTGGTATTTTCATATCTTGGAGATGCATTAAGTGCAGAGATAGTTCCGTATTGTTCGATGTTCTGGCTTGCGGAGTGCCGCGGTGAGCTATTGCTCATTGTTTCTGAGTACCGTGCACTCAGGTACCATGTTTTCCGGTTGCAAGAGAGGAAGTGGGTGAGGACTACTAGCCTTGGTGGTTGTAGCTTGTTCTTTAATATTCTTCAGTTTGCTGGTTGCCTTGGTCCAGATCATCCGACAGTTCGAAGGAACTGCTTGTACTTCATTAGGGTCCCTGGTGACTGTATCGATCGAGTATTCTTTGGTTGATGGATCTTCGCATAAACTCGCTGCTGACTACACAGGGAGAGCAACGGAGGATCACAGACCATTTGCTTGGGTCCTCCCAAGCATTTGCTGATGCAATACAATGGTTATCAGAACTGTACAGATCGTTCTCAAGGTAGATTTGCTTCCCACTGACTTTTTTTCGATAAAGGGCAATTTATTATCTTAAAATGTAGCATCAAGTGGATAAAAAGCATTGTGAGTAACACCCGGCCTCTTCATAACTAGGATGCACACAGTCAAATCCGAAAGTCCGACAACAATTCATCAAATAAAAACCGACAAATCGGCAACAGTACAGCCTATAGGCCGACACTATGCCTATATCGAAGGAGGTGGTGGATCGATCCGATGGTTATGCTGCCACCCATGTCGGAAAAAACCTCGATAGCCACCTGCTCCAATCGCGTACACACCGCCTTGAACAGCGATAGGTACACACTCAACGGCGGCGCCAGGAATACCATACGCCCCAGGCCGACCCAGGCAACCTTCAGAGCACTGATTGATAGTGATGATGAGACCGACCGAGAAAGAGGTTACAACAGTGATGATTCGTATGGGTTCTAGCAGATGTACGTTTCAAGTCTTTTTTTTCTATAGTTTAGGAATATGCCTTTTTATGCTTTTTTATTAATGTGTTTATTATTCCTTATTATTATGCCTTTTCCTTCATTTTATTAATGTACTAATTGTTTATTCTCTTTTCAATGCAGGTTCGTGGAACATGGGCAAGGGGAAGGCCGACGACGTGGGTTTCCTATGCAAGGTCGTCGGCCTGCCTAGTCGGAGTGGTCGAGCACGTAATCCTCCCCCCCGGCTACTTGTCAATGACTCCTCACAGGGAGGTCGAGGGAGAGGTGCCCCTAGAGGAGGAGGGGGCGGGGGGAGAGCCCCTAGAGGGCGAGGTGGTGGGGGGAGAGCCACTACAGGGGGTCGCGGCCAGAAAGAGCGCACCCTCACCGACTTAGGGGTGTTGTCTTCGAGGCCCTCCTCTAGTGAGGTACCCTCCTCTAGTGAGGTACCCTCTGACGAGGAGGAGGAGGAGGATGAGGAGGAGGAGGAGGTTCGGGATGGGGCCGAGGAGGAGGTGGAGGAGGAGGAGGCAGGCGAGGAGGAGGGTGGTGGCGGGGATGATGGTGGTGGCGCGGAGTGGGTTGGCAACAAGGGGTGGCTGCGTGGTAATGCAAAGCTACCAAAGCAGATTCCTGCTACTAAGGAGCAGAAGTGGCTCATTGAGCCCACGGGGAAAGAGTAAGTGCCACTTTATAAGAATTTCATTCTTTTGCTTGTCACAAGCTCATTCCGGTAGTTATTTATTTTGCTTGTCACATGCTAATATTTCATTCTTGTGCAGCAACTGGATTTATCCTGAAGGGGCCCGTATTCCCAACGGCCTCATCACCGTCTTGCTGAAGTTACACTGGCCGGGGCTGTACTGTCCGGATCCAGTCAGGCACCCGGACCGTCGGGTTTTGGCCACGAGCTGGGACCACTGGGAAGCGGCCCTCCACGCGGACCATGAGACCCATGCCAAGGCCGTGATCACTACTTTCTGGGTGAGTTCTCTTCAGAAGCACAAGTCCATTCTGGTTTCATGAATGATTTAACTCATGGCTTCTTCCATTCTTGTTTCATGCATGATTGTAGAAATTCTATCGAGTTCTTCCGGAGCACCAGGCCAGAGCCGACCAGATCGTGCTGCGCCAAGACAAGAAGAAGGCCCGCCAGCTCCAGTACGAGGTGCGCTGGGTGGCCATCTCGACATACTATCACGACGCTCTTGGTGTGAAGATGACCAAGGAAGAAGCGCGGAGGATGGGCATTACCTTGGAGAGGCACGAGTACTTGGCGGTAAGTAGAAAAGATTTTTCATTCCGATGTTTGTGGTACATTTCACCGTTTCGTGTTGACATGCCATTATGCTTTCACTATGTAGGTGTGTCCAAATTGGTGTTATGGAAAAGACGAGTCCTGGGCTGCATTGGTGGATCTTTGGTGTGATAAGGATGGAGCCTGGACGGCTATGAGTATCAAAAACAAGGCTAACCGAGGGAAGGTGGGAGTACATGCTCAGGGAAACCGAAACCACTTTCTCCACAAGACACTTAATGTATGACTAACCTCATTAAACATTCTTCTTCTATTTACCGTCACTTTCTTATGTATGACTAATCTCTGTTTGATGGTGCAGGAGGAGAAATTGAATCGGCCGCTCTCACACATGCAGGCATGGGAGATCGCCAATACGCGGAAGGACTCCAAGCCTGGCGAGCCCAAGTACTACGGCAAGACCGCGCTGAGGAAGAAGGCCTACTCCGAAGGGTATCTGAGGTTACATCCTGACACACCTGACCCCATTGCGGCGGATCTGGACGAGAGGGTGGTGGTGGGCATGGGGCCCAAGGAGCACGGTCGGGAGGCGGTTCTGGATGCTATGATCACTCCTACTATCTCCTACACACAGCTCCATCGGATCGACCCGAGCCTGATCCAGCGCACGAGCATGCCCATGACCAGTGCACAGTCACAGTCCCTCTTTCAGGAGCGGCAATCTGTAAGTATTTTCCCTCTTATCTTCATTGCTCACTTTATTTTATGCATTTAGTAGTTTTATGAGTTCCATCATGTCATACCGTAGGCCTACATGCAGTACACACACTAGGAGACCATGGCATGGCACGAGAGCCTTTTTGCATTCCATGAGCAGAACAATCGCATGATGCAGCACGCTCTTCAGGAAATGGCGGCCGGCAGGGTTCCTCAATTGCAACCAGCACCTTCTCCTCCACCACAACCAAGGATGCTTACCTTTGAGGAGTTTCTGGCACAGAACGCTGGAGCCTCGCCGGTTAGTTCATCCCCAATCTATTCACCCAAAGCATATCGTTTATTCAACACAGTCATATATCCCGTTAACATGTCTTTTCAACATCCAGGGAACCGGTGGATCGTCTACCGTTGGTGGTGGTCTTCGCAGCACTCCCGAGTCACGGAGCCCGAGCACTCCGATCCACGGAGGCGGAGGCGGAGGCGGTGGCGGTCTTGGCGGTAGCGCTGCCACTAGCAGTGACGACCTGGGCTTCGGCGGACTTGGCGGTGACGACCTCCGCAGTGCTCGACGTCCAGGCGCTTAAGCCTTTGGGTGACTTGTGGCGGTCTTGGTGGTGATGATGCTTATATGCTTGTGATGTTACTTATTGTTGTTTGTGATATTCTTATATGCTTGGTGGTAATGATACTTATATGTTTATGGTTTGCGATCCTTCTTATGTTGTGTGATGATGCATTTGTTGTGTGATGCTGCTCCTTATTGTTATGTGATGCATATATTGTTGTATGATTCTTATATATGTTGTATATATTCAAATGAATTGAGCTAAAAAGAAACAGAAAAAAGAAAAAAAAATAGATAGAAACTATGCCGACGGCATAGAGATGGCGTGAGCTCCCAGTGGCTGCCACGTGGCAGCTATGCCGACGGTCTAGCCGTCGGCATAGTTGTAAAGTACACCGACGGCTATGTAGGAGATATGCCCTAGAGGCAATAATAAATGTTATTATTTATCTCCGTGTTCATAATTAGGTTTATGTTCCATGCTATAACTGCTGTGGTTCCCGAGCCCGTATATCCATAAAGGCTCTGGGGAAAACCCATGTGCACGTGTGGAATAATAAACGGTAAAATGTATTCCTAGTCATGCCTCTAAGACTAGCTCAAGTGTTGCATGATGATTATGTTTTCCCAATCATAGGCATGTCTATGCCAGCAACTTTGAGGGCACAAATGTTAGAAGAACATTTGTGTTGAATCGACCCGATTGATGTTATGCTATGAGATACATTCTTCACAAGTTAATGGTTAATAACGCAGAGATGGTTAATGTTTGCATAATTCCTTAGACCATGAGAGTATCGAGTTTCTTCATGCTTGCTTCATGAACTTTGGGGTTTGTTAAACGTCATCCGTAAATGGGTGGCCATTACGGCGGCTTACGGGTTCATGGAAAAGTATGTCAAGTAACTTGATAGCTCAAGATTGGGATTTGCTCCTCCGGCGATGGAGAGATATCTCTGGGCCCTCTCGGTGTTACGGTATCCATCATCGTCTGGCCAGACACTTTGTGATTTGATCACGGGGATGCCGGAACACGGTAACGAGAAAAGAGAACAATACCGGTAACGAGGTAACTAGCATAGTGGACAAGTTGTTGATCCACGGGAATGCCAACATGTCTCACCTTGGGTATTTGTAACATATCGCGAAGCAACAGGAATAGCACACGGCAACTGGAGGTTCACTCGAATATTCATTCGTGTGGGTATAGGGGTCAATATGGGTGTCCACGGCTCCGATGCTGATCATTGATCGGAAAGTGTTCCGGTCATGTCTATACTTCACCGAACCTATAGGGTCACCCGCTTAAGGGTCATCTATCTGTTGAACGCTAGACAGGGAGTCTGAGAGAAAGTCACCGAAAATGTTTCGGAGACAACGGAAGAGTTCCGAGAGAGAGAACACCGAAAGAGTTTCGGTAAAACTGAAAAGTTGTTTCGGAATATATTATTTGGTCAAAAAGGGTTTCGGCACCGCCTGGAAATTTTCAGAGGATGCCAGAATTGGTCTGGGAACTTCTGGGAATTTTCGGAGAGAAAAACCAGAAATGTTCCGAAACTGCCGTAACCGCTGTTAATGCTTTCCGCTGATGAAAACCACCGCATCGAAAATGTTTCGGATCATGCCCAGAATAATTTTAGAGGGTGCCGGAAATGTTCTGGGACTTTTTGGAATTTTTCAGAAAAAGTTTCGCGGAAAACATCTTGTCTCAGCGCGAGGGGGCAAGATCCCACGAATCGGGGGTTGCATGTTTGGTGGCTTTTTGTCTAGGGAGCATGCATGTTTCATGGAGACATGTTGGTGGCTTGTTGGGGGGGCCGTCCCCCATGGGGAGACAAGGTGTGGGCCGGCCCAAGGGCTGCCATGGTGGTGTCCCCTTGGTGCCCCCCTTGTGTTACCATTATGCCCTTTCATGTGTGACATAAAGCTTGGGTATTTTGGTATTTCAACATCCCACCCCACCCCTTGCCTTGGCCTATAAAAGGAGGAGAAGGGGCTGCCATTCTCCCCATCCCTTGCTCTCATACACATGCCAAGATGTTATCTGGCTTCTCTCTCCCTCCCACGAAAAGAGTTTCGTAGAGCCGAAAGGCTGTCTGGGTTCCGGCAGGAACTAGTTCTGGACGGCGAAGCCCTGCCGGATAGGTGACACCGTATGTGTGCAACTCTGTAGAGAGGTCGTAGTTTCGATCTTAGTGCCCGAGGGGCTGTTCGAGAGTGCCTCCCGAAGGGCTGTCCAAGTGACGGTCCGAGTTCTGTGAGTCCTCCCGAAGGGCTATCCGAGTGACCATTCGAGTTTCGAATGTCCTCCCGAAGGGCTGTCCGCGACATCGTCCGGGGGACTGTTCGACCGCCTCCCGGAGGGCTGTCCGAAGGGAAGACGAGGGTATACATCCTCGCGGTTGGGAGGTTGTAAATCCTAGCTGCGGGGATCTGCACCGCCGATCGTCATCGACTCTACTTCCGCTGCGCTACGAGTCGGTAACGAACATGATCAAACCTTGTATGCAGTCTCCATAGTGGTCCTGGGCTGGTGCGTAGGGCGGAAAATTTTTGTTTTCTGCTGCGTTACCCTACAGTGGCATCATGAGCCGTGCTATGCGTAGATGCAGGTTGCGATCTAGAATACATAGAGATGTATGGGTGTTGCACAATATAATTAGGTAGTAGATGAGTTCTATTACTGAAAATTATTTGTGCGGGTAGCAGATGAAATCTGTTACCCGATGTTCTTGTTGCTTCCCTGGAATTTGCATATTTCTGATCTTGGTAACAGTATGGTGGAGTTTCAAAGTTCTGGCAATCCGCGATCCTGATTGATCAACGAAGTGCTAACAGTTCATTGAATTCCACCGTAGTTAAAAGGAAAGATGAAAGTTCGCAGACAAAAGGGCAATGCAGATATGATCTGCACGGGGGTCATGCGTATGACGAAGTTTAGTATGGGGCTCGAGATTTTATTATCTCGGTTTTCATACACCCTGGAAAGTTAATCTAGCGACTTGAATTATCATACTTGATGATGGACGTTGGTAGCTTCGGTTTGTTTCGAAACCTTAGAAGCCACGTAAAACAAGTTTTTGCATGAACCGATTAGAGGCGTCTAACTTGGTTTTGCAGGAGGGTTTGCATGTGCATATGATGTGGTATAGCAGTGCTCATAATAATTTGATTATGTATGAGATGACTATATAATGTAAATTTATTGACCTGCGTGTCATGATTCGGCATGATGGCTGGAGCCATATGATTGCACTTTAAATGACCTGCGTGTCAACCTTGTTGTAATGCATTATTTTATTAGCTATAGAGATAGCAATATTATCTGGTGCATCGACAAGGTGGTGGCAATCTTCGCAAAGGTGAACACCGACGCGAATGCCGAAGACGAAGAAATACAAGACTTCTCCGTCAGAAAGGGCTATACCATATCATGCTATTATGAATTGCCTGAGATGTTTATCCCTTATGTTGCACCCTTCTTGATTGCGCGGTAGTCGCTTTTATTAGGGTGATCTCCCACAAAAATATCAAGTAGTTAGTGTTCTCCCAAGTGTAGCACCGTCACGGCACCTAACTTTTCGGGGCATCACATGGACACATGGGTGCGAACGATTAGGGAAGTGTGAGGCGGGTGAGTTGAGACCTCGCAGCAAGATCACTTGGTTGTCTTGACGTTCTGGAGGAGCGTCCTGAGCTCGGAACACGCCCATCGAAAGATGAACAAGAGTCACATAGAGATGTGATTGGCAAGTTGGCCTACCGATTGCAATTTTCGTCACTTGAGATGGACACATCCTTGGCGTTGAATTGTAATATGGATCTTGAATCGCTCACAATCAATTATGAGAGATATTGATTTGAGTGGGAGAGCACTGTTGAATTAACTTGTTTAATTCTCAGTGCAATTAATTTTGAACACTGTCTAAGTGTGATTTGCATAATAGTTGTAGAATAATGGCTCGCATTTCCCCCTTCCCTATTAAAATTGAATAGCTGTTAAATATCTGGTTAAATCTTTACGGTTGGTAACGTAATGTGAGGATTGTCCTCCAGAGTGCCGAGAAGGACTTTGTCCTATCGCATACTTTCGGTATTCTCTCGCTTATGCTATGGATCATGTGACTCTCGTCCTTCGATCCAAAAGCTAGAATTCCGTTTCAGTCAAGTGCAATATGTTTGCTTCCATCAGACCTGAACTTCAAAAGTTTGGATAGTTATGTGATATTCATGGAATCTGAAAATCATTTTCAGAGACAGACAAAGGCTAAAAGATATGAGATATCCAAAGCAATGTTTGTTTGCAAACTATTAGTAAAGGAGTTTACTATGCATTAGACTGATAAGAGAGGGATCCAGTAGAACGCCTGTCATATGATGAAAAGTGAATAAAACAACAACTTAAAGAGAAAGGAAGTGTCCGAAGGGTGTAAGTGTGACTTACACACCTAGGAAGTCCGGGGCTAACGCCACTCTTAAGTTGGGTGCTTCTTCTGAGAGTAGGAGAAATACTGAAAGTTAAACTGTTAGAAGTATAAAGGCAATAAGATAGAAGACTGGAATATCCAGCTCATGTATGAATGTCATGCAAGTTTTTGATGTATAGAAGGCTGGTCAAAGATATAGTTCTTGGGAATTATGGTTAAACATGTTAATCACTAATTCTTGGGTATTGTGATTTAATCACAAAGATACCCGCTCGATTGCATTCTGTTGCAACTCGATGTAAGAACTACTATGGCCTGAAAGACTAGCCGGGAATGATGTTTAGGTATACACAGGGAACATAGTAAATGTTACTATACCTTCCATCGGTGTATTACCGTCTGTATTCATTTTCATAATTCATTTAGAGTTTCACGAACTCTAGCCCATTGCATAAGGTATCTTGCAAGAAGGTTGTTCATAAGAGAACTTTTGATGTTCGATGTTATGAATAACATAAGGGCCATACTTTCATTATGAATGAGATGTATGTTATGAATATTGATAATAATATATTACCTCTGGGTTTACTTTCATAATTCATTTTAGAGTTTCATACACTCTAGCCCATTGCACAATGTTTGTTGCAAAAGAGTTGTTCATAAAACAACAATTGTTGTTCAGTATTATGAATAACATGGAGGGCCATGCTTCCATCCAAAATTGGACGTATGTTATGAATATTGATGGTAATATGATACATCTATAACACTGACGCTAAATGTCGCAAGACTAAAAGAATACCACACAAGTGTGGCACTGCATTTGGTCACATTGGAGAAACCCACATGGAAAACTCCATTATGATGGATTTTGAAGTCGTTTGATTTTGAATCATCTGACACTTGCAAATTTCCTCCGAAAAGTGAAGTGACTGAAATACCGTTCACAGGCCATAAGGAATGAGCAACAAACTTATTGGTGATCATACATTTTGATGTGTGTAGTTCAATAAATGTTGTTGCAAGTAGTGGATTTATCTATCTTCAGAAATGACTCAAGTAGATATATGGATATTTACTTGATGAGACGTAAGTCTGGATCTTTTGAAATCATTCGAAAGGTTTTCAAATATGAAGTAGAAGTTATTATAACAAGAAAATTATGTTTCTACAATTCGATTGCAGAAAGAAATATTTGAGTTACAAGTTTAGCGAATGTCTGATGAGTTGTGAAAAGAGTTTCATAACTTACACCTCCCGGAACACCACTATGAGTGGAAAGCCCGTGAAGATGTAATCGAACCATTTATGACATGGTAAGATCAAAGATGACATAAATAAATTTGCCATTATCCCTTTTAAAAGGTGATGCTTTAGAGACTGCGGCTTTTACACTGAAAAGAGCTCCATCGGGTCTGTTGAAATGACAGCATGGTATGGTACGCCCAACCATGTTATATCTTTTCTTAACATTTGGAATATGGGGCTTGTGTAAAAGGTTACAAACCTATTCCAAATCAGACAAGTGCTACTTTGTAGGTTATCCCAAAATGTTGGGTATTCCTCCCTCACTATACCGAGGCAAATAGGTTTGCCACAAAGAACGGTATGCTTTTTGAAGAAAATGGTTCTTTCAAAAAGGTGAGTGGGAGAATAATGCAACTCGACGAGATAACCAGTATCTCCGTCATCAGGTCAAAGGAAAGAGACCTTGGAAGTAATTCCAGAGTTTCCTACTGCGACTGATACGGAAGTCTCTACAATAAAATGTATGGACTTCGGTCGAACTTGCAGCTGAACCATGTAGGCAAGGCTCATGCAAACCTCTCAGGTGCGCAAATGAGATATTGTTGTTAGACAACAGTATACCTACGATACACAAGGAAGCGTTGATGGGCCCTGACTCCGGAATTGGCTAAATGCCAATACAATCCGAGATAGTTTCCATATAAGTGATTCAAGATTAAAACCTTGATACACCTTTCGGAAGACTTAGAGTCTGACGAATATTTATGGAACTATAACTGATACGAATAAAAATGTTTTATCCATAAAGCTCGACTTGTTGCAATATACAAGTTCAAGGAGTTGACTACGATGAGGTTGCTTCACCGTAGCGATGCTTAAAGTCGGTTCGGGTTGAACTAGCAATTAATACATATTTCATATCATGAGATATAAAACAATGGATGACAAAAGGATTTCCATCTGATGGAAATGAAACCAAGGACTTGCATGTGTTACAGTCCAAGGTATTTTGTCAATCCAGAGGATGCTAGTAAGGGTGCAAACTTCAGAGTTCCAGCGATGGACAGAAGAGAGCAAAGAGGAGTTGGAATCTTCGTGTTTTGATGAAATGGTCAAAAAGGGTTTTGACTTCATCAATGGGTAACGAAGATACTTGTAATTCAAGAAAGTAAGTGGGAGCATAATAACATTTCTAAAAACCTTCTGTGCTTGACACATTGTTAATTGGAATTAAAATTCTTGACACGAATTAGGACTTCATTTGAAAATAGTTTTTCAATGAAGTGCTTGTGCTAAATAGCCTTTATATTAGGCATGATGATCTATGGAGATAGATTTACCTAATAGGGCTAAGCAAAGATACATATTGACAAGATGCTAAAACCTTTTAGCATTAAAAACGTCAAGGAGTGATTCTTGCCGAAGTCACATGGAAAGAGTTTTTGCAAGACTCGGTGTCCCAAAACACTGATGAGCAAAATACATGATGGAGATTCCACACACTCTTGTGTTTGGATTAATCATGTATTCCATGGTATGTAAAAACAACCAGATATGTCCAATACTCCCAAAGTTGTTGCGAGTATAGATACCAAAGTGATCAAAAGTACTGATCATGGGACAACAGTGAAAAAGGGTCATTGAGTACTATAGTAGCACTGATGACATGTATTCTCGCAAGCAGAGATCATGAAGAGTTCGTTGTAAAAGGTTACATCGATACAGTCTTCATCCATGCTCCAAGCGATTTTCGATTTAAGTTAAGGGTTTTGTGCAATACACAATATGGTGGCACGGTAGTTGGAAATTGTTCCAAACAAGTTACTGTGGCGAATTCTATAACAGAGGCGAAGTATGTTGCCGCCTTTAAAAGCGACAAAGAAGATGTTGAATCATATAGTTCATTCATGAACTTAGTATGGTTCCAAGATGGCTTTTGTCAATGGGACACTACTGCAGATAGTTGCTCCATAACTCAGTCTGAGAAATCCAGGTTCGACCTGTGATTCACATACATACAAAGCCAAGTCCACACAAAATATGAATTTTGTGAAAGCGTGAAAACGTGAGGATATGCAAAGATACACACGGAGCTGAAGTCGTCAGATCCGTTGGACATCAGGCTATACCACAAGCGAAGCATATTTACACCGGTGTGCCACAGGTGTGAAGTGCATTAGCATTAACTAGATTATTGACTCTAGTGCAAGTGGGAGTCTGTAGGAGATATGCCCTAGAGGCAATAATAAATGTTATTATTTATCTCCGTGTTCATAATTAGGTTTATGTTCCATGCTATAACTGCTGTGGTTCCCGAGCCTGTATATCCATAAAGGCTCTGGGGAAAACCCATGTGCACGTGTGGAATAATAAACGGTAAAATGTATTCCTAGTCATGCCTCTAAGACTAGCTCAAGTGTTGCATGATGATTATGTTTTCCCAATCATAGGCATGTCTATGCCAGCAACTTTGAGGGCATAAATGTTAGAAGAACATTTGTGTTGAATCGACCCGATTGATGTTATGCTATGAGATACATTCGTCACAAGTTAATGGTTAATAACGCAGAGATGGTTAATGTTTGCATAATTCCTTAGACCATGAGAGTATCGAGTTTCTTCATGCTTGCTTCATGAACTTTGGGGTTTGTTAAACGTCATCCGTAAATGGGTGGCTATTACGGCGGCTTACGGGTTCATGGAAAAGTATGTCAAGTAACTTGATAGCTCAAGATTGGGATTTGCTCCTCCGGCGATGGAGAGATATCTCTGGGCCCTCTCGGTGTTACGGTATCCTTCATCGTCTGGCCAGACACTTTGTGATTTGATCACGGGGATGCCGGAACACGGTAACGAGAAAAGAGAACAATACCGGTAACGAGGTAACTAGCATAGTGGACAAGTTGTTGATCCACGGGAATGCCAACATGTCTCACCTTGGGTATTTGTAACATATCGCGAAGCAACAGGAATAGCACACGGCAACTGGAGGTTCACTCGAATATTCATTCGTGTGGGTATAGGGGTCAATATGGGTGTCCACGGCTCCGATGCTGATCATTGATCGGAAAGTGTTCCGGTCATGTCTGTACTTCACCGAACCTATAGGGTCACACGCTTAAGGGTCATCTATCTGTTGAACGCTAGACAGGGAGTCTGAGAGAAAGTCACCGAAAATGTTTCGGAGACAACGGAAGAGTTCCGAGAGAGAGAACACCGAAAGAGTTTCGGTAAAACTGAAAAGTTGTTTCGGAATATATTATTTGGTCAAAAAGGGTTTCGGCACCGCCTGGAAATTTTCAGAGGATGCCAGAATTGGTCTGGGAACTTCTGGGAATTTTCGGAGAGAAAAACCGGAAATGTTCCGAAACTGCCGTAACCGCTGTTAATGCTTTCCGCTGATGAAAACCACCGCATCGAAAATGTTTCGGATCATGCCCAGAATAATTTTAGAGGGTGCCGGAAATGTTCTGGGACTTTTTGGAATTTTTCAGAAAAAGTTTCGCGGAAAACATCTTGTCTCAGCGCGAGGGGGCAAGATCCCACGAATCGGGGGTTGCATGTTTGGTGGCTTTTTGTCTAGGGAGCATGCATGTTTCATGGATACATGTTGGTGGCTTATTGGGGGGGCCCTCCCCCATGGGGAGACAAGGTGTGGGCCGGCCCAAGGGCTGCAATGGTGGTGTCCCCTTGGTGCCCCCCTTGTGTTACCATTATGCCCTTTCATGTGTGACATAAAGCTTGGGTATTTTGGTATTTCAACATCCCACCCCACCCCTTGCCTTGGCCTATAAAAGGAGGAGAAGGGGCTGCCATTCTCCCCATCCCTTGCTCTCATACACATGCCAAGATGTTATCTGGCTTCTCTCTCCCTCCCACGAAAAGAGTTTCGTAGAGCCGAAAGGCTGTCTGGGTTCCGGCGGGAACTAGTTCTGGACGGTGAAGCCCTGCCGGATAGGTGACACCGTATGTGTGCAACTCTGTAGAGAGGTCGTAGTTTCGATCTTAGTGCCCGAGGGGCTGTTCGAGAGTGTCTCCCGAAGGGCTGTCCAAGTGACGGTCCGAGTTCTGTGAGTCCTCCCGAAGGGCTGTCCGAGTGACCATTCGAGTTTCGAAGGTCCTCCCGGGGGACTGTTCGACCGCCTCCCGGAGGGCTGTCCGAAGGGAAGACGAGGGTATACATCCTCGCGGTTGGGAGGTTGTAAATCCTAGCTGCGGGGATCTGCACCGCCGATCGTCATCGACCCTACTTCCGCTGCGTTACGAGTCGGTAACGAACATGATCAAACCTTGGATGCAGTCTCCATAGTGGTCCTGGGCTGGTGCGTAGGGCGGAAAATTTTTGTTTTCTGCTGCGTTACCCTACAGGCTAGGCCGTCGGCATAGCTGCCACGTGGCAGCCACTGGGCATTCTTGGTGCAGGGCTATGCCGGCGGCGGAGTCATCGGCATAGATTTAAACTACGCCGACGGCACAGCCGTCGGCATAGCCCTGCCCCAGGAGGTACAGCTGCGCGCCACATGGCACATGTATGCCGACAGCTGAGCCGTCGGCATACATGTGCCACGTGGCGCGCAGCTGTTGGTCAGCACTTGACGGCGGCCACCGTTAGGCGGGTACATTGCCGACGGCCGAGGCCGTCGGCATAGATGTACGGACACCGTCGGGATAGGATCTATGCCGACGGCCTCCCGAGCTACGCCTGGCTGACCCCCGCATGCAAAAGACGGGTGAGGTTGTCAAGTAATTGCATTCTCAGGCTGTCTTGAGGTTGCCAAATCCATTGAGGAGCCAAATGGAGTTTACATTAAGATTACAGCAGAGTAGTCATCAACCTTCCTACAACACGGCGAATAATTTCATATGCGGGTGTCAAGCATATATGAATGAGTCTAAATTAACTGTGTATCCGAATGAGTTTAGTCGACAATTGGTTTTCTTTTTTCTTCGGTGTGCTGCACCTATGTATGTTTTGAGCAGCATTGTTGTTGCTCTGTCTATGGTTGAATTACACTGTGAGGATTTATGTGCCTGGGTGTTGAATTTTAAAGGGTCGGGAAGATGTTTAGTTCGCTTCAGTGATACCCTGCTAAACCTAATTGTGTTATATCTCCATGATGTTCACATTTACTGAATTCTTGCTCTGCGAGAGATACATGAGTTCGTTGCAGGAGAGATACATGCGAAGCAAATGGCACTCACAGGCCAAGTTGTTGTTGTTTTTTTTTTTTGCGAATTCCCGGGCCAAGTTGTTGTTGGCGCTGGCAACATATTGATCTTAAACTAGATTGATTGAGCTTTGTGGGCCGTTTAGTATGCTTTGTGGCCTGTTAGATGATGAAGAGAACTGTGGATCTTTTGGTTGGCTACTAGTAGTAGTGATTTGTTCAGCTGGTAGGCTTTTAGTTTCATTAGTTTGCTTATGCAATTTTGTGTGTACACAAACAACTCTGTATTTATCAGCTTCTATGCAATGGAGTTGGGTGAGATGTGTACAAGTCCATTAAAATGCCTGGCACATTGAGCTTCCTAGATTGCACATTGGTCCATCAATAAATAAATCCCTATGATCCCACTAAGAAATAAAACTAGAAAAGGTCTAAAAAAATCATTTAAGAAGATATGTTTTGGGAATATATACTCTTTTCTTTTACGCGCTGAAGATTTGATATATCGGCCATCTAAGCCTCGTCCGTTGTTATAAAAGCATGTGGTACCTCATATCGCTGCATGTAGTAAGTTTTTGTCTCTTAGTGGGATAGATTCATGAACACAGCCAACTTTGCCCTCTCCAGGAAGTATATCTGTAAAACACAGATAGAGTCATGAATAATGATTCAGGAGGAGATAGAGAAGTAAAACATGAGCATAGTAGGATTAATTAGGTATAGAAGTGGGAGGCATCTGGACACACATCCCTTGAATCAGATAAAGAAGGAGTACTAGGATGAACAATGAACGCAGTCGCAGCACGAATGCGCGTGAGAAGTGTGAGAAGCACCTCACTCATGACGGAGAGATTTGTTGAGATAGCTTGTAGAGCCTAATCATGAAGACTAAAAATGCAGCTCCAACAGATGATGTAGATGCAAAAAAAGTTACATCACCTCCTCCATGTGATGTAAAATACAACACTTGGAGATGAAAATTTGCATCTCCACCTCCCTAGTGATGTAAAACTGCAGCCGCGTGCGAACACCCAACCGCCGCTTGAAGTAGTGATTCATTCAGCTGGTGGGCTATTAGTTCCATTAGTTTGCTTACGCAATTTTATGTGTACACGAACAACTCTGTATTTGTCAGCTTCAATGCAATGAAGTTGTGTGTGATGTGTACAAGTCCATGAAAATGCATGGTTCATTGAGTTTCCTGGATTGCACATTTGTCTATTAAAAAATAAATCTCTATGATCCTACTAAGAAATAAAACTAGAAAAAGTGTAAAAAAATCGTGGAAGAACATATATTTTGGGAATATATACTCTTTATTTTACATGCGGAAGAAATGATATATCGGGCATCTGAGCCTCATCCTTTTTTTTAGAAAAGCATGTGGTGCCTCCAATCGCTGTATGTAGTCTCTCTTACTGCTCTACCAAGTAAAGTAGGAGATAGAAGTGGGAGGCATCTGGACACACATCCGTTGACTAAGCTGAGGATGGAACACTGGGATTCCCGAATGGAGTCGCAGCATGGAAGTGTGCGAGAAGTCTGAGAAGCACCTCGCTCGTTGGAGAGGTTTGTTGTGATAGTTCGTAAAGCCTAAATAGTCCCAACATCTTGGGTTATTAGAAGTCAGACGTACAAGTCTGCGTGTGCTTGCAAGTCGATTGTGTGCTTTGGTGCGTGGTTTCAAGATCGTAGCTAGCTATAACCGGGCTACTTTAGTTCGAGTAGACTGGTTTTCCCCTTTGTGACGACGACCGATCACCACATATGCACCTGTACGTTTTTGTTCTCTTTTCCATAAGAGAGCTTGGCTATGAAGCAGTAAATATGAGAAAGAATCTACTTCAAACTCGTTGGGACAGAACGCGGCAGTGATCCACTTGCCGTCGTGCCGCCAGCCCAGTTTACGTCTGCTGTACTACATGTCGCCGCTGGCTGCGCTGCTCTCAGCTGCCCACGCAGCACAAGGTCTCCAGCACGATGCACGCATAGACAGGGTTGCCCAATTTGAAACTCCGTTATATTGTTCTCCCCAAGAACCCAACATCTCGGCTGTTTCAAACAGTGAAGTTTGAATAGTTGTGTAGGTTAAAATATCTAAACAGATTGGGGAATTTGAGGAAATGTTTTTAGCTTTCTACATTGTCCTTCTCTATTTTTCATGAGTCTGCACCTCTATTGAAGGCGCATCAAGGCCAAATTAAAGAGCCGTTGGTTGATCTAATCAACACCAAGAGAACGACGAGAGGCACTCCCAATCACCATGTATATGATATCATCACGGTTTGGTGGGGAATACCAGATACTTATAAAAGAAATACACATCTATGACTTTACCAGCAGCGAATTGATAACTAACTTAGGTTGGAGCCGCCGTGGCCCCTCTCCTCGACCACCTCCCTCCTGATCCAAACTAGGGATTCGAGCCGCCGCCGACCCTCTCCTCGTCGCCGCCGGTGCTCCGCGGGTAAAGCCCAGGCGGGGGATGATAGTGGCGGCGGTGACTTCCTCCGCCGCGGCTCCGTGATGCGGTTGTGGTTGAGATCCGCATAGGTGTCCTGAACGTATTCGTTGTCTACTGTCGGCAATGCTGCGGGGGATGGTGCGGCTCCGGTCGTGTTGTTTCCGGGTAGCAGACGTCACCCATGGGCGTGATGGATGACGGAGGAGGTCGATTTGTTGGTCCAGCCAGGGATGGACGCGAATTTGCCAGCGAAAACCTTGTTTGGCCTCGGTCAGAAGCGTCAAGAGCGGCGTTCACGGGCATCGTTACCTCGTTGGACTCGTTGTGGGGTGATTCACGTTTCTTGTATGCCCTGGGGCTTTTCGGATCGGATGATGGCGATGTTCTTGCGTCATCACGCCCATGGGGGCATCATCTTTGGGGTTATACACCGGCTGGAGGGACACGTGTTTGGCTTGGTGGCTGGGTGCAGGTCTTCATATGCTTCTCGTGTGGTGACCAAGGTGGAGCGGCGTGCCATCTACAGTGTCGACGACGGCCAGTCTGGCGGCAAGGTGCAGCTAGGTCTTGGCGCTGAATACTTCTTGATGGACGCGCGCAAGAGGCTGGCACTGTCCAGCGTCGACGGCGGAAGGGTCTGGCAAAGATCCGTGCATTGATTGCTCCTGAATACGGGACTGCGAAAGAAGGCGGCCACGAATTCTGCAACATGCGCATGTGGTGCACGCCGATGGTCTGCTAGATCGGTTGGTGCTCCGTGCTAGCCGGCGGGCAGCTTGTTGAGGCCACCGGATTTCTTGCTGTGCATGGTGCGAGGTGCGGGCACATCATCAATCTTGTAGGTAGGACGACAGTTTTAGCCAGAAATTAAGGTATCTTTGGATTGATATATGTATTTATTTGTAAGGCCTTGTTAAATAATGCAATAAAGATGGTTGATGCAGAGGGCGGCGGTAATGCTCCTTTTCAAGAAAAACATCTATGATTTTACCAGAGTTAACTGAAGCACATGAGTCATGGTTAACATTTGAGAAAGCATAGGCTTTCCTACACCCCCTTATCTAGCCATTCATTTTTGCATCGTGATTCGTGCGAGCAACTTTTGTCATGAGACCTACTATATGTAGAAAAAGATACTCTCTCTATTCCATAGTTCTTGAACTAAAATCAAAGATTACGGAATGGAGGGAGTATGTATGTTAGGAGGATATGCTCTTCGTTTTAGGCTCAGAAGAGATGATCACGACTATCTCAGCACGATCGAATGTTGTAAACCTTTTGTTGTTTCCTACTGTTGCTTCTAGCTAGGCCGACTCTCAACCACTCTGCCCAATCATCTTTGCTCTCTTCACCCAGATAGTTTAGCGCCCAAACTGACACAGCTATCTTCCGGTACCCTTAAATCATTAAGGGATGTTAATTCAAAAAAATCATTATGGAACGTTCATTTTGTGCGATCCGACGGATGTGATTTATTTGCACACCAAAGCGCTAGCAGGGAATACCACAACCTATTACCGTGGATTACCATGTTTGAAGGGCGGAAAAGCGTAATTGGTTAACAATCAATCCTTTATTATTGGTCTTGTATGCGGACAGCGAGTCGACGACGAGCTCGTCATTTGTGAATCATGGCTTTGGATCCCTAGTCTAAGGTGTGGTGGACTTCTGCACGACGGCCGGTGGACGTTCTCAAATGCTCAAAGCATTGACGCGGCACGCCATCATCGCACGACTGTGTTGCCTCAGGGGCACTCGAGGTGGCAGGTGACGAGCCTCCAAGTCCGCAACTATCAGTGGCAGAAAATAATCAAGTCCGGCAAGGTAATTAAGATCATCCAGCAATGTTTCTCCATCAAGAAAAATGTAAAAATTGATGAGGACCTTGCAATACTTCCAATGGATGCAAAAAAGGTAAAAAAAATTCTATTAAAAATCGGAAATCACAAAAACACGATTAATACTCGGATGTTTGTTGCGCTTGACCAACACTTCAGGGGTGGCTCGAGATGCGGGGTCAAGGAGCCAGCTAATTTGTTCTAAATAATACATTTTTTTAATTAATTTATAGAAAAAATACGCTGATTAATTTTTTACAAAAATATTACATAGTTGGCCAGGTGGCAGCCAACTGGCTCCTGTCGGCTATAGGGAAGCCGATTGGGACAAATTGGCTTCGAGTAAGCCGATTAGTACTAATTGGCTTCCCCGATAGGTGCATGCGCCCATTTTCTCACCCCCAACGTTTCCCCCTTCTGGATTCCCGCTTATATCTCGGGTGCACACCTAATATATTTCACATCGAAACATATTACCGAATACTACCGGAGCAACTACGACATATTACCTAATACTACTGGAGCAATGTCTTCGTCAGCGAAGCACGGGACGAGCACCATGCCGTTGGCCACTGCCACCACCACCACCTCCTCCTCTTACACGATAGACCCAGCAGAAATCGTGTCGTCCTCGTGGCACTTCCCACCCGAGCTGATCCCACTTATCGTGAGCCGGCTTACGACCCTACATGATTTGTTCGCCCTCCGCTCGACCTGCCGCACCTACCGGGCTCTCCTCCCGCCGTCGCCGTCCAACCTCGCATCCCAGGCTCCGCTCCTCCTCGTCCCCGACAAGGCATCTTCCTCGGAAGCCCTCTTTCACGCACGACTCCGCCGGATCCTCTGCTTCCGCCTCCCCCGTACCCCCTAGCCCTAGCCCAACATGACCCCAGCTACACCAAATTCAATTCATTCGGTTCTCGTGTCGCCATCGAAGACTTCGACGCCCAGGCCAGCTGCCACTGCGAGCTGCGAATCTGCCACCTCCTCACAGGCAAACGAGCCCGCCTGCCGGATCCCCCGCATGTTTACCAAGGAGTCATTTTTTCCACGACTTCATCCTCACCTTCAATCGATACTACCACACCCTTCACTACTGCCGCATCGGGGACCATCACTGGCAAGCCGCGCGATGTGACCAAGGCTACGGTCTTATTACTCTGATTTCGGTGAAAGGAACCCTCTATGCATTGGTTTGTCCTAATGAACGACTCGCTGTCGTTGAGCTTGACAATAGTTCAGTGGTACTGTCGTTTCTTGAAGATAAGTTGAGTGCAGAGATAGCTCCATATCCTAATATGTTATGGCTCGCAGAGTGCCACAGTGAGCTATTGCTCATTGCTTCTTAGTCCTGTGCACCGGAGTATGTTGTTTTCCGGTGGCAATCCCAAGAGATGAAGTGGGTGAAGACTACAAGCCTTGGTGGTTGTAGCTTGTTCTTCAATATTCTTCAGTTTGCAGGTTGCCTTGGTCCAGATCATCCAGCAGTTCAAAGGAACTGCCTGTAGTTCATTAGGTGCAGCGGGCACTGTATTGAGTATTCTTTGGTTGATGGATCTTCGCATGAACTTGTTGTCGACTACCCAGGGCGAGAAACAAAGGATTACGCACCATTTTCTTGGGTCCTTCCAAGCATTTGCTGATGCAGTACAATGGATATCTGAACTGTACATAAGCTCGCAGATATTTGCTGCAATGCTCTCTACTGACTTGTCACAATCGCTTATTTTTGCATTTTCTGTTTGTTAATCAAAATATTCAATTGACCTTTAGCAACATATGCATAACAATTTTTATATGAATTGGCATCCTCGTCACTTCAAATATTAGACAGTAATGTACACAATGGCTGGTAAAGTTGTATACCTACTCCCCTTACAATGCTTGGGTCTCTATCTAGCTTGAAAAAACTAGTGTTGTTGGTCAGGATGAGTAGCAGTTTTCAGACTGCTTTCACGCGAGTGATTGATGCCGTCGTGGATCATGCGGCCCTAAACCACTGACACATGTGTAGAGGTGGTTGGACAAGGCCATATGGCAAGTCGAGTAATAGTATCCTCAGATTGTCTTCGGTTGTCAACTCCATTCAGGAGCGAGACAATGGAGTTAACATTAATATTTTCCCAGAAGTGTGATGTTATGATGAATTTCTAAGAGATGACTTCTATTTGTGAATGTTGTGATTCCCATGTTGATGACCAAAGTTCCCGCAAGTCCTTATTAGAACTTTGGTCGTTATGTTTTGTTAAGAGGTTGATATGAATGTCATATTTTCTGCTGCAAGGAACCCTATGATCACCTTTTCCCCCCAGTGCGATATGCCTATGTATGTTTGCACTATTGTTGATGGCACTCTTGCTCTGGATGTGGGTGAATTACCGTGTCCTATAAGATGATGATTTATGTCCGCTAAGCCGCTAATGTTGTTATTTCCATGATGTCAGATGTGTTGTCTTCTTGGTCAGCGTTCTAGAAGAGAAATTAACCTGTGAAGCAAGATGCACTTCGGGACCAAGTTACTGTTAGTGGCGACAACAGAAAGCTTAAACATGTAAGTATGGGGGGAGGCCGTTTTACTATGCTTTCTGGTCGGTATAACATCCTGATGCAGAAAAGTCTGGCTATTTTGTTTAGCTTGTAGTACTAGTGCTTTGTTCATCTGGTGGTCCCTTTCGCTATGCTGCAACTTGTTGTGTTTATCAGCTTCCCATGAAACCAAATTTAGTGCGATGTGCTCCTATGTATCCAGGGAAAAAGGTTTAATTCATTTAGCTGTCGTAGAATGTACGTTAGTCTATTAATGAATATAGTCCTATGGTCATTCTTCTCTATATTTGACAAAGTTCATATAAATATGTACTAATAACAACAACATCAAATGTTATTAAGAAAATATATTGATGTTGTTAGAACTTTAAGAGTTCGCCGCACCTTACTTCGTTTTTTTGGCAATAATTGTTCTTTTATTGACTCATAATGCAGTGTCCACATTACTTTTTTTCAGCGATAAGGGGTGCTTTTATTGACTTAAAATGAAGTGTCAAGAGGATACAACACATAATGAGTATACACTTGTCCTCATGACTAGAATGCAGCCAACACGAACTAACAAACGCAAAAGAAAACACATATTTCTTCGTAAAAACTCAATTTCTTTTTCTCCCCAAATTAGAAAAACATCCACATCTATTGTTCATCAATTTGTCCCCGACAATTTGAAAATTCAGTAGACAAGACATGCCTCTTTTCAAACGGATTTGCAGAGCCTAATTGAAGGATTGGTGTGGGTGAAGTAATCAATATGGACAAAACGAGGAGAGTGCCACCTAGTCAGCACGTACGTAATATCACCCTAATAATGGGTAGGGGGGCGGTACATGTGATAGTAAATACCACAACTTTACCCGACTGGAATGAAGCACACATGAACCATGTGACTTCATTTATGCTAGAAAAGATACATTTTATTGAAAGAAATGCAATTTGTTTTAGACCCAAAGGATATGCTCTTGGCCGTCTGAAGACGATCCATTGTTATAAAGCATGTGACCGATGCTTGTAGCGCTTCTTAGTCTCTACCATTCTGTCCATCCATATTTGCTCTCTTTACCCAGTCAGTATATCAAACACTTCCAGAGTAATGAAGTAATGTTTTAGGAGAGAAACAACAACACAAAATGAGCAAGCTAGGATTATTTAGGCGGTCTGGACTCATGCATGGAAATGGGAGGTATCTGGACGCACATCCCTTGCTCAAACATAGAATACGGTCGAGGGAGATGTGTGTGGGAAGCACCTCTCCATTGTTAGTTTGCATACTGGACAATTGCCGGAGCTGCGTGCCAAATCCGACCTACAAACAAGGCGCCCTCGCCAGCAGACCCCCTCGACAAACAGTTCGAGCAGGTCGAGACCGAGGTGCTGCACGTGCATGGTTGCCAAGCGACTAGAGTTGTAGCAGCATCTTCCATCTTCTGGATCAAAACATAGAAATACGACCGAGTCCGATAACTTTTTGTGCAGGTTCAATAGGAGTTTTATTCGATAGTAACATGGTTACAATGCAGAGGCAAGATTTCCTCTATACATGGAGGACCTCGATGCAACCATACAGTTGTGGTGCATTCAATTCAACCATTCCTAGCTAGGCAATCTGCAACGCTATTTGGATTTCTATGAATTTTTTAAGAAATAAAAACCCTACCAACAATTAAAAACTTAATCTCCAAAACTAGCCGAGTATAATAATTGTCTAGGTAAAGCACGATCCAATCTCATTATGTAGCATGATGCACTTGCACGCTTATGTTTGCAAGTCCAGTGCAGTCCAATCATGCCCGATGTCACATAGGCCGCATAAGTAACCAACTTGGATCTCAAAAACATGCAATTCATGCCAACAAGGACCTATTTTGGCCCGATGTGTTCCTCTCTTTCTCGGAACTTAGCTGGAATCGTCTATGCATGCTCAAAGCCGTTTCTGACTCACTAGGCAAAAAACATGACGTCTTCGTAGTTTACGGGAGATGTGTTCTCCCACTGAACGTTATATCACGACTCCTAGGATATTTTGGTAGGTTTAATTTGGATGGTGGTCAAAACTCTCACTGTACCGCTTTGCTTATCGCTGAGGCAATGTGAGAACAAGAAAAATATTTATTTTTGAATGATATACCCAGCCCAATAAACTACTCCCAGCTCGGCCCTTCATATTAGGAGGTGAACCGAGGATGCGGTGTTTTGGTGCCCGGGCTCAGATGAGCCCGGGCATGAACAGTACAGCCGCAAAATTAGGGGAGAATTTCACTTCCCTAGCCCCTGCACCAACTAAGGATGCATACATCCTTTTAAGTATGAGTACTAGGATTTTTAGTCTCGGTTATGTACCGAGCATAGTCCTCAATAAATGCATGAGTACCAAGAAAGCCTAGTCCTCAAGAATAAATAGGAACCTAAGGGCATGTACAGTGGCTGACAAGACGGCCGTATCTTAAGCCTTGCATGTAGAGTGGATTATCTATTACTCTTTTCTTCTATAACTAGCTATTCCTAAAAACGTGGTGAGACAAATTGTGCTAAGAGATCATCTCTTAAATAAGAGAAGACAAGCCTTTTCATATGAGTTCTCTCTCCTCCACCTCAGCATTTATTCTATGTGGCACTCCTAAGATAGCACCATTATACATGCCCTAAATTCGCCTCCACGAGGAATTGAACCCAGGTGTTGGGTTTTGTAACACCCAGAATTTTGGCCCTTTCTTTTTCTTTTGATTTTCTTTGGATTTTGATTTGAATTGCTTTTCCGTGGCTCTGTGGTCTGGAAACTTGGGAAGATCATCTCTTCTCAGTCTCCAAAGTGGCTTGTCATCCTCAAATCCATCCCAAGACGTTGTCATTTTTCATCTTAGCCCAAATCCCAAATTCTTTTGCTTGGGAATATTCCTTTTTCTTATTAAAGGAATAACCCTATTTTCCCTAGGTTGTGAAGCAACATATATTTCTGTCTCTCTTTAAATTCCTAAATAATTCTCATAAATTGTTTGGATCATATATGCCCCAAATATGCCCAAACTTTCCTTTTCTAGACCAAAGATAATTTATCAATATTCATTCTTCAATTCTGTCCAGTGTGGCCTTCTGTGAAGGAAGTGCCACCTATATTTTCTTGATTGCTCCCAAAATTTTTGGACATCATCTCTCATCCAAATAATTGCCTCATGCCAAAATTCAGCTCTATTTGCCTAGCAAATCTTCCTCAACAATTTTTCAAAGTTTCTGTCAGATGGAAGCCTTGTTGAAGGAAGTACCAGCTAGGTGTATCCAAATGAGTTGAAATTTTGCCAGATATTTCATGTGCTCATAATGACCCTCTACCAAATTTTAGCTCCACCGAATAATCTATGTGAGCACACCATCAAATCCTTGTTTCTGTCAATATTTTCAGGTGGTGAAGCAAGTATATTTTATATTGCTTCATTAATTCTGAGAATTTACCAGGGTATTATCCTACCCATATAAACTCCCTCCACCAAATTTGGGCTCATTTAATCTTGCCAATATTCCTCCATAATTTTCTCAAGATTCTGTCCAAAGGGATGCTTTGTGAAGCAAGTACCACTTTGGTATTTGAAAATGGTATGAAAGTTTTACAGCATCTATATATGCCCAAATGATCATCCTTTGCCAAGTTTCAGCCCAATTCAACACTCCTAGTGAGTGCTACTTCTTGATCTTGATTCTGGACCAGATTGTGCAGTTGTTAAGCAACCACATTAAATCTTGGTCCAAATCATCTCAAACTTAATAGGACTGTAGTCCTTTGCACCCTAAACCTTTGAGACAACTTGGTTTATCTCTAGACTATTCTAGTTTTCCCCATCTTGCAGCCAAAGTTTGCTGCGGCAAACTTTCAGTGATGAATCCCATCAAACAAGAGCTCCTTTATTTGATCCATCACTTCTGTGCTGCCTTGGGGAGCAAGGACTTCACCCCAGACATGTTTTGCCAGCCCGTTGCATCCTCTCCTCCCCAGTTCACGCGGTGACCACCGTCTGGCATGCAGTGGACGTGAGTTGGTTGGCTTCTCGCTCGGGCCCCTCCTCTGCTTGTTCCGTCCGCACGTCCGGCCATGTCCAATAGCTCGCCAGCGTCGTCCTCTTCTCCCTGAGCCCCTCTGCCCCTCTCCGGTCACCACCTACGCGGTGCCCTGGCCGTATCCGCGCTCTGACCGCCGTCCCCACCTCCCTGGACTGCCAACCGCGTCGCCCCGATCCTTCCCGAGCCGGCTCGAGCTGTCCTGCCCCTCCGTGATCACTCTGGACACGTTCCCCCTTGTGTAGCTCGCTCGTCGGAGCTCGCCACCCCGTGCCCACAGGAGCACAGTGCCCCGACCGGCCCTGTCCGCGCTCCGTCCTCTTCCTCCCCTCCATTTGGCATTGCTCTGCTCCGTGACCCTCCCCTGTTCTCACCCGTCATCTCCGAGCCCCTCCCGTGACCCTGTGCTCGCCAGAAGCTTCGGCCGGACCCGTGCGGCGGCTCTCGGTCACGGGCACATTGCCTTGGCTATATAAGCCATCCACGGCCGCGCCTCTCTGCTCCATCGCCCTCACCACACTCCACTAGCCCTCCCCAGCCACTCTGTTGAGTCCGAGGTGTTCTCCGGCCCTCCAATGGCCGCCTCGGCCATCTCCAATTCCGGCGAGCCGAGCTCCCTCTCTCCATTCCTCCACCTCCAGCGGACTCCCACCACCACCTAGAAGCCATCCCCACGCCTCCACCCCTCCTCCCCACGGCCTTATTGCCGAGCCCATCTTCACCGTAGCCGCTGTCCGCCGCAGTCGAGGCTACGCTCCCTCTGGTGCATCTTGGCGAGCGTGAGGAGTCCAGACGGGAGCGCCTCGTCTTCCTGATCCCGCCGGTGTGCTGGGCGTCGCCGGAGACGACCTAGGTCACCGGAATGGCCGGCCGCAGCGCGCCCTTACCTCTGTCTCGCGGCCAACAGGAGGAGGAAGAAGAAGAACCTGCCTGCGGGCCCCACCTCCACGCGACCCCACCAGTCAGCCACCCAGGAGTTGACCCAGCCCGCTGACCTGGCGCAAGTGGAGGCGTAATCTCAGGAGTGCGTTTTCATCTTCCGAAAATGTACTTCGTCCCTTCTTCGGGTATGATTACGTTTTCCTCTCCGGAATGCGTATTTTCATTGTTCTATGGCTGAAAGTGCGTTTTCTTTTGCAGAAAGCGTATTTTTCCCGAAGGAGTTTTCGGTTTTGCAGTCAGGGACGAGTTTTTGAGTATTTATTTTTACAGATTAGCCCCTGAACTTCAAACTTTCGTATCTCCGCGACCGTAGCTCCGTTTGAGGTGATTCCAAGGCCCACTTCTTCGTCTCGTCGAGATCGTTCTGTTGGTATCCTTTTCACTATGTGTTTACATACTGGAAATGACCAGTTTGCCCTTGCCCTTATCTAGCCCCCTCCGAGAGAGAATCTTTTCTGGTGAATCGTTCCACGGCTTCACCGTACTTCCTCCTGGTGATCTCTTCATCCCTAGGCAAGCCACGATAGCGACTTGCATGTGAGCCTTGCAGTAGCAATGGTTTTCTACTTAAATAATAAAATATTTGGTGCATGCTAATAGTTTGAGAGTGCTTTATATATGCTTGTGAACACCTGCTCGTCCTTATGCTATGATCATTTAAATCTTTTTGGGTAATTGTTTACTTGCTAATATATTTCCATGCCCTTGCCTAGTAATTATTTATGATGCTAGTGGTCATGCTATGCTTATGTGTTATACTTGTGATATTCATGCTTGTCATGATGCCATGCTCATTTGCATAAAGGATTTATTGTTGTTGATATGCTCGATGGTTATGTTGCTCATCCATGCTTATGTTGATATCATGCTCGGCTGCATTGGAACTTCATCATGCTATTTTTATTATGACTCAGCTTATTACGTCCAAGTTGAAATTGACTTTAGTAGAACTTGAACATCTGTTGGCTGAGTCATAGTACCATCGAATCGAGCTGACCAGTGCAGCCACACTTGCCTGTATGGGACGGTCCTAACTTGGTCTATTGTCATGCCTCTCGCCGGTGCCTCCAACTAGGGAAGGTTATGGGCGCGCGCTACCCTGATCAGGTAGGTGGACATAAACCTTGTGTGCCCGTGTTTGGTATTGAGATCTTATGTCCCCGTTTGGGACCGTTTATGTTTTGCCATGACGGTGGCCGTTGGATGTCACGAGGTGACATCGGGGCCACCCATGACTTAGCCCAAAGGGGAGTGAGGGAGTCATGGACTAAGGGGTCCTCGGGGTGACGGCCCATTGTACATGGGCCGGACTGGTGGAGCCGTGTGGTGACCGGAGACCTGTGAAGCCGTGGTGTGCCCTCCAAGTTAAGGGTGGACGAGATCTCTTTCCCTCTTGTTGTAATCTATCTTCGGTAACCCTAACCCTATCGGTGTCTATATAAACCGAGGGTTGTAGTCATTAGGATGAGAGCTATATTCGTCACCTCATAGCATAGGGTTTAGCTCATGCAAATCTCAAGGTAGATCTACTCTGTAAACTCCATCATATATTCAATACAATCAAGCAGGACGTAGGGTTTTACATCTTTGAGAGGGCCAGAACCTGGGTAAACACTGTGTTCGTCGTCCCCTGTTACCCATTGATCCTAGATCCACAGCTCGGGACCCCCTACCCCGAGGTCTGCCAGTTTTGACACCGGCATTGGTGCTTTCATTGAGAGTTCCACTGCTGGATCACCGGAAGGATCGATGGCTCGCTTAGTCCTTGGAGAGGACATCAGTTCCATGGACCTCTTCGTACCTAGACAACTCTTCGCTTTTGGCAGCATCGTGCTGCACGCTGATCCGACCGGCCGTCTTGGCCTGGTCGACAACTTCTCTCCCGAGCACCAAATTCGATTCGGCAATTTGGAGTACGTCACTGATGCGCGGGGGGATTTGGTTTTTACCGGATTCACTACCCCTGCAGGCCTTGCCGCGCCTACTCCCACGTACACCTCCGGTCCAATCTGTGAATCGGCCCCAGTCTACCAAACGGCTTTGGGCCAGGAAAGACTACCTAAGAGAGGGGACCTTACCCGACCGTTAACCGAACTTACATCGGCGGAGGATTTAGCCCTGGCCCTCGAGGCAGAACCAGAGGTCAGAGGCCAAGATTCGATCTCGGCCGAGCTCTTCCCCTACAACATCCTGCTGGATTCGAGCCTGCACCCTGAGTCGGTGAATAACGGCCAGGGGCCACCCCCGGCCCAAAACAAACCAACATCAAACATCGGCGTGGAAGGTGCACAGGAGGGTCAAAGCACACCCTCAATTTCCAAGGACAATCCGGTGCCCCTCGAGGTTTCGGTCCCAAATCCTGAAGATAGGTCCATCCGGGGCCAAGGATCAGCTGAGTCACAGACCGACCTCCGCTTCGTCACCACAAAGTCGGGCTTAGAGCCCCCAAGCCCGGTAACCCTTGATATGTTGAATAAGGTGTTGGACCGGATGACAGCGGACGCGTGGCCGTGGCTCGGCCATGGCTGCGTACGCGTGTACACGCTATCGAGCTCGACGTAAGGCGACAGGGAGCAATAGGGGAGGGTTCACGGGGGCAGAGAGGGCCAAGGGGCACGGGGGGGAAGCAGCCAGGGCGCGCACAGAGCCAACCGGCCACTGTGCGCCCGTGGGCGCACGGCGGCGAGTGCCAGCGAGCGAGCTGCAGGAGGAGGAGAGAGGTCCGGGGAGAAGAGGACGGCGAGGGTGACCTGGGAGACACGCCCGTGCTCGCTGAGACGCCGAGCAGGAGAGGGGGCCCGAAGCAAATGACACCCAGCTTGCGTCCATGGCATGCCACAGTGGCGGTCACCACGTGAATTGGCGAGTAGAGGATGCAATGGGTTGGCAAATGTTGTCTAGGGTGGAGTCCTTCCAGGGTAGGTTGCAACTGAGTTTAAAGCTCGATTAAAAATGCTGTGGTTAGATGGGGAGTGACCTCTGAAGTTTGCTATAGCAAACTAGATCATGTTACTGTGATCAACTTAGTGAAGTTAAGATGCAAACAAGATGTCAGGGAGGTTTAGGATAGGAAGGACTATGGTCCTGTTAATTTTGAGGTGATGAGGACAAGTGTTTAGCATAGTTGCTTTGCAACTACCAAATTTGGCCCAGAAACAAAATGATGAAGTAGCACTCACTAGCTGTGATGCCTTGGTCTGAAAATCATCATGGAATGATGATTTGGTCATATGAGAGTGCCATAAAAAGTTCATGCCATTTGGCCAAGCCAAAATAGTACTTCCTTCATACAGCACCTATCTGGACAGAATCTTGGGGAAAATCCTAAGGGAAAATAGCTAGATGAAATGAGCCCAAATCTTGTGGAGATAGGTTATATGGATAGGAGAAGGCTTAGGAAAAATTTGAGCCATAATGGAGCAAGATAAAATATACTTGCTTCACAAACTGAAAATTTGGACAGAAGCAAAGAATTGATCCTGGGCTCTCATAGATCAATGGAATGAGATGAAACTTGGAGGAGGGTGATTATATGAGCACATGAAGTAGTGTGCAAAATTTCAAGTCATTTGGGTTAACCTAGATAGTACTTCCTTCACAAAGAGTTCCCTCAGACAGGAAAATTGAAAAATCACCGAGGAAGATTTACTAGGCAAATTAAGTTGAATTTTGGCGTGAGGCAATGATATGGATAGGAAAAGGTGTCCAAAAAGTTTGGAGTCAAATGAGCAAAGATAAAATGACACTTCCTTCTCAAAAAGCCTTTGAGGGCAGAATGAGAAAAGGAATAATTTTGAATATGGCAAGGAAAAGTTTTGCCATATTTGAGGAAGATATGACCCAAACAATTTATCAGAATTATTTGGTAATTTTAGGAGTGATGGAAATATAGGTTGCTTCACAACCTAGGACAGACAGGGTTATTCCTTTAATGGAAAAGGAATATTCCCTAGAAAAATAATATTGGGGTTGGGCCAAGATGAAAATGGCAAGGTCTAGGGATGGATATGAGGATGACAAGGCACTCTGGAAGGAAAGAAGAGATCATCTTCTCCAGTTTCCAGACCACATAGCCACAGAAAAAGAAAACTCAAGCAAAATACTCAGAAAATCAAAAGAAAAAGAAAGGGCCAAAAATCAGGGTGTGACAAATCTTCCCCCCTTAAAGAAATCTCATCCTCGAGATTTGGTTGCTCAGGGAACAAGTATGAATATGCTGACTTAAGGAAACCGTTTCCAACTCGGGTATCCTTTTTCTCCTATGTAATGTTCCACTGAATTTCATATGACGAGACTGCCTGGCCCTGGGGTGGTTTGTATCGACATTCTGACCGATCTTATCTCACATGTTCATTCTTATACTGGCTCCAATTCTTTTCATATCTGCTGACTTAGCTGAGTGGGATAGATTATCATGACTGAAATATATGTCCGTCTCACAAGTCCAAGAGTGATTTCCGATGGATGTGTCATCTAGCACTGACAACCTTCCATGAAGTTGTGATCAGATTTTCCTGATGAACACCCAAGCTCTTACTCCTTGCATTGGGTTTCTCAACTAAATACGGGTTCTCCGGGTTCAAAACAGTGAGGTGAGTCATAACCGTTCTCCTGACGGATTCTGACTTCTCGCAGGAGTTTCTGAATCATCTTGACTAGCTCCATTGTCTTGAGTATCAGATTCGTACAAAATATTTGACTGTCGCCTGTCCTAGTCAATATAAAGGGGTACGGCCTTATATGATAGAATCCGCAGACTTGACCAACGGTGGTGCTGGCAGAAGAAATTTTATTAATGACAGGTTGCCCTTTGATGATTCTCATAAGTGAGGGCACATGCTTTGAGACTGTTGCTCAACATCCTGATTGTTCGTTCTGTCGGCATATCCATGGGGATAGTAGGCTGTGTGATGCTTTACCATGGTTGCCAGGATCAAACTTTGGAATGGCACCTTGGTCCGGTTCGACAGACCCAAATATTCGATTCTGACAAATTTGAGCACATATTGTTGATTGAGCGGGTTGTCTGAATATGAGGGCCTTACTAGAACGGAGTAGACCCCTTGGATGGGTATTCATGGTGATCGATATTGAATCAGACTATCCGAGGTATCTGCACCATGTGGGTCATGCAACAATTATCATACCTGTATCGTCGGTCTTGTTCCTTCATTATTGTTTGCTTGTTCTGGATTCTTTGATGAAAGAGCTTGGTCATATTGCTTCTTCGTGGGACCATAGGTACTGTCGGGTGCAATATTTTGGCAATCATAACCTTATCCACGTTCATGTATCGTGTGATAGGAACTATACTAGGTTCATACATACTTGCATATAGCTCATTATTGTCGTCAAGCCTACAAAGTGGTGACAAGGGTTAATGATATCACCTTGTCGGGTATGAGGAAATTGGCCTTGCTGAGTACTGTCAAAATTGGCTATCCCATGTTGTCTTTCTCCGAATCTTGACGGTTCTTGCATCACGAACAGGCTTTCTTTCTCTTGCATGACTCGTGAGGTTTTCGAATTCTTACCTTGACTTCATCATCGTACCAGTGACTAGCAAGAACTTGGTAGCATGCGCACAATATATATGAGAATTTTATTCCCGAGGCAGACTTGTATTCTGACTGATTCTTGCTTCTGACCCAACTGTTGCCGATCTGGTTCTTGGGATGCACTGCCAAATGCTGCCACCTCACGTTGTACTACATTGTACCAATGCCGTACTGAGGAAAATTGGATGGCTTTTGCTCGAAGCTTTCGTTATGCAGCTTGCTGAAAAAGACTGGGTACCATACCTCAGAAGCTTCCCCCCTTAAAGACTTGCTGGGGAATGACTCGGTACCTTGCACGGGAAGTCATCCATGTACTTTACTGGGGAAGATAGAGGAATCTTGCACTGGATACTTCTCTAGTAGCTTGCGAGAGAAGACTGGGTTGCTTACACCAGAAGCTTCTCGTTGTGATATGCGGACTGGGTACCACATATATATCATCCTAATATTTCTGCTGTTGATTACCTTTATCTGATAATATACTATCGATCTTGCACACAATTTATCTTCTTACAGATTTGATCATTACTGCTTTGAAGAGTGCACACTGAGGGAGACTTGATTATCCATACTGTTGTGAGGAGTGTACGCTAATGCAAACTTGATTATCAGCATCAAGATCAGATGTTCCCCATTTCATTGTAGTCAGCTGAGAATTCCTTTCCCTTTAGCTGGGTTTCCAAACATTTGAACTCCTTGCTGATTCTTCGAGTCCGGTGTCGGTTGACGAGTAACTTTAATAAGGAGAAAATATGGCAACACCGAAGGCCCAAAGAAAGAAGAAAAAGAAACGACGAAAACAAAAGCACACAAGCATACTAACAATCCAAATAATGCGAATAATCAAGCAACATCACATATTACTGCTACTCACAACAATAATATGCATGCATACTTAAGCACACAAATCTCGCAGAAACTCCGGTATTACGATCTAATATGCTGTGGCGGTGTGCACGAAGGTGAATCAGCGTGTGGAAGGAGTTGGCGTACCCAAGGCTACACCAAGAGCTGGTTGAACACCGGTTGTATCTGGATGAATATGGAGGCGAGGACGGACTTGGTGATCATGGGGTGGAACACGGAGGTCACGACCACATCATCATCAAGCGTACGGAAGGAACCGTACACGTCCAAAGAATTGGATGACAGGGTAGGATAGCGGTCGAAAACAAGGCTTGCTGGCATTGCCCTTTTCTGATCACAACGATTAGTAAGGGTTGCCAAAGTGGTGAGATGGAAGGCATGATTCGGGAAAGAGGCAAGTCTACCACCAAAACGATATGGTTGGGTGATAAAAAGATATCGACGCGATATCCGAGCATAACTCCTGCAGATGGTGTCTGGAACAGTTGTTACCTTGGCATCACTCTGTTGGGACAGAGATGACACCGAACACCGAAGAACAGGTATGCAAAGAGGAATGGTGCAGGTAGTGGACCGAACCCGATGCCACCTACGCTCACAAGATCAATCGTCAGCAACAATATACTAATCTATATGCATGCTATGCAATTAAACAAATGCAGCAATCAAGTGCAACAAACCAACTGGACTCTATACTACCACATTCTAATGATCGCGCGGGCTAGGGCGTCCTACAACCAGACCTGCTCTGATACCAAGCCTCGTGGCACCCCGGCTCAGAGAAACCGGAACGCCCCGTATTCCAGCCCAGAGATCGAGGAGAAGTCTTCTAGAATACGACACTTCTTAGCATAAAACAAATCAGCTCTTTATTACAAGCTATATGGATACAAGGGGGTTTACATCGGCACGGCGACACTACGTCTGCCATGGTTGCTCTATGCACGCAGCAGAACAACACGAAGCTGCTGAATAACTCTAGCAGTGGAACAGTGACGACGGTGATGAACTCCACTCCGCAGGGACTCTGGCTGGAACGCTTATCCTAGCTCGCAAACAAGGAATCCATGGCAAACAAGCAACCAAAGCTGGCATGACCTGCAAACTGGCATGACACGCCAGGTCAGTACATTGAATGTACTTGCAAGCTCACAGCAACCAAGAGCAATCAAGACAGACAACAGCATGGCAATTACAGGTTACTTAGCAATGATGAACACGGTACGATCAGAACAACATGGCATCTACAACATGATTCAGCTAGAACAATATGAGCATGACATGAACATATGAACAGGATGATACTAGCATGCAACATGATGACGCTATCATGCACCCACTTACTCTGCTCGGGTTACCTCGTAACCATCACATGCATAAGCTTACCATCATGAACGCCACACGATCATCTCAGGATCCAATCAAGCTTGGTATTACATTACCTTAGTAATCATTACATGAACACAAGGAGCCTGACCTTTTCCCGTGATTCTCGCACAACATCACAAATATCCAACAACTCGGTATCCTCGATACCACGGCGATCCTCTCACGATCAGATAAAGATCAACCAACTTCGGTATCGATGATACCTCTGTGATCCTCTCTCGATCACAACCAATCTCTTTCTCATCATCGAACCAGGGTTGTTGTTAAGCACATTATTATTATTACTGTTGACCCATAGTGTGACCGACTACGAACTGGGCCCATATCCGCCAGCGTGGCTATCGATAGATTAAACACACACTCTGCAGAGGTTAGTACACTGTACCCACACCACGGAACCCATGGCCTCGCACTCCCAATCGGGTGGGCCAACAGCATTCCGACAAAACCGATCTATTGCCATCACACCCTCCCGGCCACTCCGACAAACTCCCCCTTGGGCTATGTCCTGGGTGGCCCCGATGTCAACTCGTGACATCCGCCACCTACGTGGCCGGCCACCGTCGTGGCAAAACATAAACGGTCCCAAACGGGGACATGTGCACATAACCAAACTCGGGCTCACAAGGCTTATGCCGTCCTACCCGGCCACGGTAGGGAACGTTTCACCTTTGGGGACGAAACGATTTCCGTTGCCTCTTCTTGATTTTAATTTTTTCTCTAGTGTCAACATAGGACAACAGGACTGTTGTGTTAAATTTTAGAATTTTTGGGGGTTCATTTGGACATTTTTATACATTAATTGAGTTTTCAATGCTTTTATGTGCATAATTCAAATTTTAACTACATGCACATGGTCCAGTGCATATAAATTGGTTGAAAAATTAAATCTGTGTCCTTGGGTTCATGCTTAGGTCCCATGCAAGAAATGGGAATGAATTTAAAACACCCTGCCACCGTCACTCGGCCGCAAACATTAAGATACCTAGTTTTTAAATTCTAGTAAATCCAAATCTCGTCTGAAATTCATGAAACTTGGCATGCTATCATGGAGCGGCATCAACATGCCGTGGTAAATTTTTTGTCTCATTTGGGGCAGGTTTGGGCGTAAGCTTCTCACAAACCAGAGCTTCTCACAACAAGCCTGATGTTTTCGGTAGGGAATGTTTCACCTTTGGGGACGAAACGATATCCGTTGCCTCTTCTTGATTTCAATTTTTTCTCTAGTGTCAACATAGAACAACAGGAGTGTTGTGTTAAATTTTGGAATTTTTCGGGGTTTGTTTGGACATTTTTATACATTAATTGAGTTTTCAATGCTTTTATGTGCATAATTCAAATTTGAGCTACATGCACATGCTCCAGTGCATATAAATTGGTTGAAAAATCAAATCTGTGTCCTTGGGTGCATGCTTAGGTCCCATGCAAGAAATGGGAATGAATTTGAAACACCAGGGCACTTTTGATTGCCGGCAAAATGTTGAGATACTTTTTTTTAAATTTTAGTAAATCCAAAACTCGTCTGAAATTAATGACACTTGGCATGCTATCATGGAATTCGCAGTGTGACTGAATGAAAGATAGGGTTTGAACGAACTTGCGTTTTTCTCTCTTAATGTACAGACTTATCAAACGATTTTCTTTTGAAAATAACGTCAATGGTTTTTAAATATAAAACACTCGTCGCAAACATTTTAGTTAGAACACCCGTATGCAAACCGACAGCTTCCCCAGGAAGCCAAGGGAAAATGTGCCGAGCAGGATTTGTGCAGCTCTTGATCGCAAACGTTTTAGATAGAACACCCGTATGGAAAATGAGAGATATGGTCTTCCCCCTTAAGTCAAGGGAAAATTCGCAGCGTAGGATTTGTGCATCCCTTCAACGCAAACGGTTTTGGTAAGATTAGTATTAGTCATATTGGGTATGTTGCCATTTGTCAAACTGGAAAGATTGACATTTGTTGATCTAGTAACATTGCCATTTGTTAACCTTGTAACACTGCGATTTGTCAAAATATGCACCTAAAAATCACTAGCACTGTCTAATTTTTGCAACTAAAATTCAGTAATTAAGCATAGATTTCATTCATAGATTAAGCAGTCGTTCTTTATACAAACAGTTCAACTTGACAGCTGAACTGACCAAACTTTTCCCCAATTGTTGCCAACCACGTACTGAAATAGCTAGTTCAACTATATATACTAGCTAATTTTAAGTACGTTGTACAGTTCCACCACATCTATAGTCAGATGAACTGAACAAAATAGCCCCTAAATACTACCACTACTACGGAGGGGCTTTGTACTACTTCCGGCAGCCTCTCCTCTGCCGAGCGCGCTCAGTAAGATGCAGAGGAGGAGGAGCCTACCGACGAGCTGGACAACTGCAATACGGTGCCTGCCGCTGCTGCAGCTTTAGCGAAGCTCACCTCGAACGCCCTCTGCCGCTCCAGACGACCCCTCTCGAAGCAGTGGTTCTCCTCGTAGATCTCCTAATTCTTCGCCTCTGAGGCGGCGTGTGCCGCAGCCATGGCGGCGGTAAGGCTCTTTGCGAGCTCGACGAGGCGCTCCTCCTCCCCTCGCAGGAACTCGATGTAGCGCGCAAGGTCGCTGACACATGTGCGGGCCTCCACCTTCACCTCCCGCCTTCAGGCGGCGATGGAGGAGTGGGTGATGACCCCGGCTGTTGATGGTGGGCTGGCGGCCACGGCGGCTGATGATCGGGTGGCGGCCACGACCACCTCCTGCCGCCTTCAGGCCGCGGTGGCAGAGCGGGTGATGGCCGGCAGTGGGGTGGCGGCCACGACGGCCACCTCCCACATTCGGGCTGCGGCAGCTGAGCGGGTGATGGCCCTGGCTTTCGACGGTGGTGTGGCGGCAACGGCGGCCGGCAACAGCTGCCGATGGGCAGCGGTGGCGGAGCGTGTGGTGGGTGTTCCGCGCACACCCAACAGGGACGCCACGCGCACTACACTATGCCGGGGACTGCGCCACCGCCGCGGTGTGGCGTCCCGGCTGGAGCTGTCCTCTGATGACGGCGGAGTGGCTGAGCGACGATGACGGACTGGTGCCATTGGCGATTGTGGGAGAAGCAGACGAGATAAGCTACAGGGAGGAGGGGAAAATGCGACGCATGACTCGCCGGCTTTGATGGTTTATATAGCAGGCCGGTAAGCATTGGGATTTTGGGGTATTTCACCGAGTCGGGCGGGAAGCTTGCGCGGGAACCTGCGAGGTTACGCGGGAACGGGCTCACCGACGATTCATTGGCGGCACTTCGAGCCACTGTTTGGCCAAAAGAACGCCCCCGCGCGCTGCGCAAGCTTGCGCTGTAAGCCGTCTGCCGCAGCGGGGTGACAAGACGTGCAAGAGGAGGACGAAAGGCCACGTACAGATAAGGTTAATACAAAAAAAAACGTTTGCGGTTTAATTACCTACTATACCCCCGTCCTGGTTTATAAGTAGGATTTAACTAATAAAATATGAATGCATGTCGCCAAAGATTATATAGTTGGATTCGTATTTGAACATAGCTTCCAATTATATAATTTTTATAACATGCAATAACATTTTGTTGGTTAAATTTAAGGGCAAAGTATGGCACAGAATATAAAGGGGACTATAGACCAAGACGGAGGTAGTAGCACACGGCCGCTCTCTACGCAGCGACGCAACTGTCGGCCGGCTTGTAGGCGACCATTTCCTGTGTGTTCAACTGCTCTATGCGTGTGGTTGCTTGCGATTGAGGCGGTCGCGGCACGCTCTGCTCGCGTCCCGCCGCACGCGCTCTACTCTCGCGTCCCTCCGGGTGCTCTTCCCTCGTCCCTCCACGCACGCTGCCAGTGTTTGGGGCCGGCGCACGATCACGCACGTTCGTGTGCATGCAGTTGCGCCGGGCGCGGCGCGACGATGCAGTTACCCGCTGCAAAAACTGCCATGCGGACGCGCCGAGAATCCAGGCCGCCCGGCCCCCTTTTATTCTTGCGGCGATTTACCTTCATATCTCACGTCACACGACACAATAAGCACACCCACGATAACACATACAGAGAGGACATCCAGCGGTTCCAATGGCGCTCCCCATGGCTCCAATGGCGCTCCCAGCGGCCGACGACGACAATGACGGGCAGTTCACCACGCATCACGTAGTGGACACCCACGTGAGGGGGAAGGCCCTTTCGGTGGTGTACACGAACGATCCGGTCTTGGTGGAGAGCTCCATCCAAACTATGGAGCAGTTCCTTGCCGAGGACAAGTACCAAGTGGTCGGCTTCGACCTCGAGTATACCATCGGTCGTGCCGGGCACGATCAGAAGGTTGTCGTCGCCCAGTTGTGCGTGCGACATGACGTCCTCGTCTACCACTACCTCCTGGCCACAAGGCCTTGCGAGCGTTTCTCCAGGTTTATCAATATCTCTGACTACAGTTTTGCTACGGTGGACACCACCAACGATCTAAAAGCGCTCAAGGTTTCGGCTTGAAATGCCCGAATCTTGTCAACATCCAGCACCACTACAAGGTCTGGGGCAGCGACAACAACAAACTGGACTTCCTGGTTGACCTCGCTTCGGCCATCATCGAACCCTACTACATGAAGATGAAGGATGAGAGCAATAAGGACAGGAACGCCTGGCACAGTGTTTGGCATGAGAGACTGGATGAACAACATGTCAAGTACACGACAAAGGATGCGTACACAAGCTATAAGATGTACAAGCGGATCGTTGACATGAGCAAGTGTCTTCTTCCTGCCCCAGATGAGGGATCGAGCCATAGAGCAGTGGCGGGAGCGTCACAAGAAATAGATGACTAGATGATCGTTTCTCCTACTTTAGAATGCAGGCAATTGTTTATTGAGGTGTGTGCGAATGATCTGTATAGTCACTTATGTAATTGGATGATTATTTCAGTTATATATATATATATATATATATAAATATAAATGTTATTCTTCTGCAGACAGAGCAAATCACAAGGCTTATTAGCAGCAATCGTCTGTGTTATTATTGGTCTTCGCACATATTTCTGATTACGAACCTGTTTGCCGCGTATCACACACATCTTGTTCAGTTGAACCATTTCCATTGTGTTGCCTAATCACACACAGTTCATCCTAGTGAACTGTATGCCGTATATCGCACACACCCTCATCTGGCTGCCCGTTTCTGTTGTTCTGCATCATCGCAAACAGTTTTTCTTGATTAACCGTTTGCCACTCATCCATTGGAGGGAAGCTTCTACATTCGCGGGGGACATGGCATTGACCATTGGGCG
The DNA here is from genome assembly GCA_011799875.1 of Thinopyrum elongatum. NCBI lineage: Eukaryota > Viridiplantae > Streptophyta > Magnoliopsida > Poales > Poaceae > Thinopyrum > Thinopyrum elongatum. The sequence continues at coordinate 606,786,053 of CM022299.1, forward strand.
GCAACAGTCAGTCATCCGTGTGCGCAATAAAGGATGCAAAGAGGGATCCTACAGCAGCAAGGACCAGCTTCCCTACCGATAGCTCATCTAACAGAACTCTCAAGTTAAGTGTGCTGAGGCTTGAGTAGTCATCAGATGGGTGACCGGATGGGAAGTGGCCTCGATGTTAAATTAACTGATGGTATGGGTCACTGTAAACATTTAATTGTCTTAAATGTATATAGTGCTCCCTCCTATTAGTTGAATTAACCTCGAGGTCCTTGTTTTGTATTTTTTGACATTTTTTGTTTTTTGAACACATGTTGATTGGCTTGAAGAAGGTCTATCTCGTTACTTTTTGATAATTTTTGTTTTTTTAACACATGTTGATTGGCTTGAATGAAGGTCTATCCCGTTACTTTACGACATGTTTCCAAAACATGGACCTTGAGGTTAATTCAACTAATAGGACGGAGCACTATATACATTCAATGCAACTAAATGTTTTCCAAAAAAAGTGATATGATTTCTGTGAAACTTATAAGTCAAGTATGTCAAATTAACCTCTGTGTACTTGTTCTCAAATTAACCTCCAGGCCTATTTGCCGCGTATCACACACATCTTGTTACGTTGAACCGTTTATGTTCTCTTCCCTAATCGAAAACAGTTCATTCGAGTGAACCGTATGCCGTATATCACACACACCTTGATCTGGCTGACCATTTCTGTTGCTTTCCCTAATAGCAAACAGTTCATCGGAGCAAACTGTATGCCGTATATCGCACACACATTGATATGGCTGCCCGTTTCTGTTGTTCTATCTAATCGCAAACAGTTCGTCTAGATCAACCATATGCCCAACATCGCACACGCAAGTAAAATCTGAACCGTGTTTGATGTACCCGCCATCGCAAACGTTGTGAATCTTTTGACGGTTTTTTTACATCACCGTTTGCGATTATTGCATCGCGCACAGTTTCGTTAAAGGGTCTCTGATCGTAGTGTCGCGTTAGCAGCATCCTGCAATAGTGGGGGTGGTACTCAAAATAGACATTGAAAAGGATTATGACAAAGCCAAGTGGCCTTTTCTTCAACAGACTCTCAGAATGAAAGGATTTTCTGCAGAGTGGTGCGCTATGGTCCATAGCTTCGTTTCTGGAGGTAGTGTTGCCATTAAGGTCAATGATGATGTTGGACACTATTTCCAAACGAAGAAGGGATTGCGACATGGTGACTCGGTATTGCCAATGCTATTCAATATAGTGGCGGATATGCTAGCGGTCATGATTGAGCTTGCCAAGGTTGATGGCCAAATTGATGGGGTAGTAAATCATCTAGTTGATGGTGGTCCCTCTATACTTCAATATGCCGATGATATGATTCTCTTCATGGATCATGACCTCGAGAAAGCGAGAAATCTAAAACTGATTTTATTAGCATTCGAGCAACTCTCGGGTCTTAAGATCAATTTTCATAAAAGTGAATTATTTTGCTTTGGCGAGGCTTAAGACGAGGCCCACATATACGCTGAACTGTTCGGATGCGGGTTGGGTCAGTTTCCAATCACATATTTGGGGATACCGATACATTATCAGGGACTCACAAATGCTGAATGGAAACACGTCGAGGAGAGACTGCAAAAAAGACTTAGCAGTTGGAAAGGTAAACTGCTGTCTCTGGGTGGAAGATTGGTCCTCATAAATTTAGTACTTAGTAATATGGTACTATATATGTTTTCCTTCTTCTAGTTACCGAAAGGAGTTTTACATAGATTGGATTACTTCCGATCAAGATTCTTTTGGCAAGGAGATAGCGAGAGATAGAAATATCGACTGGCTAAATGGAGTGTGGTTTGCCGTCCCAAAGACCAAGGCGGGTTGGGCATTCATGACCTTGAGGTTACGAATTGGGCCCTCCTCGGCAAATGGTTATTTAAATTACTAACTGAAGATGGTGTATGGCAAACCCTCCTAAGGAGGAAATATGTGGGTTCCAAGGCGGTATCCCAAGTATATTGGAAGCCTGGGGATTCCCACTTTTGGGCGGGTCTAATGGCTACGAAGACATATTTCTTCTGCTATGGATCCTTCTCGATTAAGGACGGCTCGGAAATTAGATTCTGGGAGGACAAGTGGCTAGGAAATGCCACACTCCGGGAACAATATCCGGCTCTATACAACATTGTGCTCCACAAAGGTGATACTATCGCCATGGTAATGGAATCATTTCCGCCAAATGTGACGTTCAGAAGAGACTTAATTGGACCCAGACTCCAATCGTGGAACATCATGCTCCAACGGTTGTCCACGGTGCAATTGTCACATGGGTCTGATCACTAGTAGAAAACAGGGCTTCGGTTGAGGCCAGGATAAGGGCATTAATCCCGGTTCACTCACGAACTGGGACCAAAGGGGGCAACAGTCCCGGTTCGTGAGGCCAGGGCGCCGGCCGGGCCTCGGGGGCCATTGGTCCTGGTTCGTCTGACCCCTTTGGTCCCGGTTCCAGACACGAACCGGGACCAATGGGCCTCGCTCCTGGCCCACAACCTTTAGTCCCGGTTGGTGGCTGGAACCGGGACCAGAGGTTGTCCTTTAGTCCCGGTTTTAGCCACAAACCGGGACTAAAGAGAGGCCTATATATACCCCAGCCCCTGCCCGCGAGCAGAGCCACTGCTCTGTTTTTTTGGCCGGCCGTGGGAGAGCTTTGTGTTGCTCTAGCTCACCTCCTATGCACATGAGGTGTTCGATGAAATGCCCGAGACACACTTAAGCTTTCTCCTCTCGAAGCTCCTTGTCCAAGCTCCATTTTCCTCAAGATTTGTCTTGGTTTGGCGGTCCGTCCTGTCCCGTCCCCGTCCTCATCGCCGTCGATCGCCCGCGCCGATCTCGTCCCCGGCACCACCGTGGTGAGCCTCTTGTTCTTATATTCTTTCTATAAGAAAAAAAATTCTTACTTGCATGATTTAGGTAGATACTTGTATAATTTTCTTACTTTTATTATTGTTTTTTACTATATAGTGCGATATTTTTCGTATCCGCCCCCGTCGGCCCTCGTCCTGTCTATGATTCGGATGTGGTATATATTATATTTTACAACTATTTGTTTCATTTATTGTTTATGACAATTATGCCGACCAATGTGACATAGATGTTTTTATCTAGGAGGTATGTGAACCGGAAATTCCAACCGACCCTCTTGTCGAGAGGTTAAATTTAGTTGAAAAAGAAAACAATTACTTGAAGAAAAATTTGAAAAGAATTGAGGACGAGAAGATGCAATTGGAGTTGCATGTTGCGGATATCGTCGATGATCACAAGATCAAGATGGATAAAATGAGCTTGAAGAATAGAAAGATTAAAAAATATGCCATTCATACTGAGGCTTGGTATCATTATGCCGTTGGATCAATGGTTACCTTAGTTGCGATTATGATCGCATTTGTTGTTGCATTGAAATGGTTTACATAGTTTCAATGTATGTTTTAATTAGATGCTCTAGAGAGCTATATGTTGTTCCATGAGAACTATGTATGAACTTTATTTATTTATTTTTTCAATAATAACATTTGATCACTACTGTACTTTGGTTTTAATGTGATGATGAACTTCTATTAATTTGGTCACTTCTCTATTCATGATGTTCTGTAATGGTTTTTGACAGAATTATATATAATGCATGCAGATGAACCGACAATGGATGTACGGTGACAGACGCACCTCCGAGTACATTAAGGGCCTGCATAATTTTCTCGAAGTGGCTGAGGCAAACAAGCAGAATGGTTTTATCTGTTGTCCATGCCCTATCTATGGTAATACGAAGGCTTACTCTGACTCAAAAACCCCTCACATACACCTGCTTGAGAAGGGTTTCGTGCCACACTATAATGTTTGGACCAAGCACGGAGAAAGAGGGGTTATGATGGAAAACAATGAAGAAAAAGAGGATGATGACAACTATGTGCCCCATGAATACGGTGATGCTGCAACGGGGGAAGGTGAAGATCAAGAGGAACCAGACGATGTGCCCGATGATGATCTTCGCCGGGTCATTGTTGATGCAAAGAGACAATGCGAAAGTGAAAAGGAGAAGTTGAAGTTCGATCGCATGTTAGAGGATCACAAAAAAGGGTTGTACCCCAATTGCGAAGATGGCAACAGAAAGCTCGGTAGCACACTAGAATTGTTGCAATGGAATGCAGACAATGGTGTATCTGACAACAGATTTGAGAAGCTACTGAAAATATTGAAGAAGAAGCTTCCAAAGGATAACAAATTGCCCGACAGTACGTACGGAGCAAAGAAGGCTCTATGCCCTCTAGGATTGGAGGTGTAGAAGATACATGCATGCCCTAATGACTGCATCCTCTACCTCTGTGCGTACGAGAATTTGAACGCATGCCCGGTATGCGGTGCATTGCGGTATAAGATCAGACAAGATGACCCTGGTGATGTTGACGGCGAGCGCCCCAGGAAGAGGGTTCCTGCCAAGGTGATGTGGTATGCTCCTATAATACCACGGTTGAAACGTCTGTTCAGAAACAAAGAGCATGCCAAGTTGATGCGATGGCACAAAGAGGACCGTAAGAAAGACGGGTCGCAGTGGAGAAAAATCGAGAGAAAGTGGGGGGACTTTGCAGGTGACACAAGGAACATATGGTTTGGTTTAAGCGCGGATGGCATTAACCTTTTGGGGAGCAGAGCAGCAATCATAGCACCTGGCCCGTGACTCTATGTATCTATAACCATTCTCCTTGGCTGTGCATGAACCGGAAGTTCATTATGATGCCAGTTCTCATCCAAGGCCCTAAGCAACCCGGCAACGACATTGATGTGTACCTAAGGCCATTAGTTGAAGAACTTTTATAGTTGTGGAATGGAAAAGGTGTACATGTGTGGGATGAGCACGACCAGCAGGAATTTGACCTACATGCATTGCTGTTTGTAACCATCAATGATTGGCCTGCTCTCAGTAACCTTTCAGGACAGACAAACAAGGGATACCACGCATGCACGCACTGTTTAGATGACATCGAAAGTATATATTTGGAAAAATGCAGGAAGAATGTGTACCTAGGGCATCGTCGATTTCTTCCGACCAACCATCAATGTTGAAAGAAAGGCAAGCATTTCAAAGGCAAGGCAGATCACCGGAAGAAGCATGCCGTCCGTACTGGTGATCACATACTTTCTATGGTCAATGATTTACATGTAATCTTTGGAAAGGGTCCCGGCGGACTATCTGTTCCGAATGACGCTGAGGGACGCGCACCCATGTGGAAGAAGAAATCCATATTTTGGGACCTACCCTATTGGAAAGACCTAGAGGTCCGCTCTGCAATCGACATGATGCACGTGACAAAGAATCTTTGCGTGAACCTGCTATGCTTCTTGGGCGTGTATGGGAAGACAAAAGATACACCGGAGGCACGGGAGGACCAGCAATGTGTGCACGAAAAAGACAGCATGCCTCCAAAGCAGTATGAAGGTCCTGCTAGCTACGCTGTTACCAAAGAAGAGAAGGAAATCTTCTTTGAATGCCTGCTCAGTATGAAGGTCCTGTCTGGCTTCTCGTCGAATATAAAGGGAATAATAAATATGCCAGAGAAAAAGTTTAAGAACCTAAAGTCTCATGACTGCCACGTGATTATGACGCAACTGCTTCCGGTTGCATTGAGGGGGCTTCTACCGGAAAATGTTCGATTAGCCATTGTGAAGCTATGTGCATTCCTCAATGTAATCTCTCAGAAGGTGATCGATCCAGAAATCCTACCAAGGTTAAGGAGTGATTTGGCGCAATGTCTTGTCAGTTTCGAGCTGGTGTTCCCACCATCCTTCTTCAATATCATGACGCACGTCCTAGTTCATCTAGTCGACGAGATTGCCATTCTGAGCCCTGTATTTCTACACAATATGTTCCCCTTTGAGAGGTTCATGGGAGTCTTAAAAAAATATGTTCGTAACCGTACTAGGCCAGAAGGAAGCATCTCCACGGGCCATCAAACAGATGAGGTCATTGGGTTTTGTGTTGACTTCATTCCTGACCTTAAGAAGATTGGTTTCCCTCAATCGCGGTATGAGGGGAGACTGACTAGAAAAGGCACGCTAGGAGCAGACTCAATAATATGTAGGGACGAGCATTCTTGGTCTCAAACACACTACAAAGTTCTACAGAATTCTACCTTGGTGACCCCGTATGTCATTGTACACAAGAATATTCTGCGCTCCAAACACCCAGAGCAGTGTGACGACTGGATTACATGTGAACACATCAGGAGTTTCGGCAGTTGGTTGCAAACACATCTCTTGGGTGACAACACTATTTTTGATGAGCTGTACTCGTTGGCCAGGGGACCATCTTCAACTGTATTGACTTACAAAGGGTACGAGATAAATGGGAATACATTTTACACGATCGCCCAAGATCAAAAGAGCACCAACCAAAACAGTGGTCTCCGCTTTGATGCAGCAACCAAGAGGGGAAATGACACATATTATGGTTACATAGTGTATATATGGGAACTTGAGTATGGACATGATTTTAAGGTCCCTTTGTTTCAGTGCAAATGGGCCAATCTGTCAGGAGGCGGGGTACAGGTAGACCCACAGTACGGAATGACAACAGTGGATCTGAACAATCTTGGGTACACAAACAAACCATTCGTCCTAGCCAATGATGTGGCGCAGGTTTTCTATGTGAAGGACATGTCTACCAAACCGAGAAAAAGAAAAGATAAGGAAGCGAATACATCATATGATGAGCCAAAGCTCCATCGTGGGAGTGGAGGGCAAGACAGACATGTCTGAAGATTATGAAAAGTTTCATGAAATTCCTGCCTTCAAAGTCAAGGTTGACCCAAGCACCCTGTTGAACGATGAAGATTATCCATGGTTACGGCGCAATAAGCAAAGGACACAAGCGAACAAAATATGAAGACTTTCTCTGCACAACTATTATGATGATGCCTTTGATCTAGAATATCACTGCAGTTACATGTGAAGAAATGAAATGCCTTTTGTAACAGATGAGTTTTCGTATGAAACCCTGATACTTCGAAAGAGATTGTCCATTTTGTACACGAAGTGCATCCAGCTTTTCCCGTAACCCTCTCAACTTTTTAGCACATGCTATGTGGGTGAAATGATGATACCATGCCAACTTTCAACCTTTTCAGAGTTCATTTGTAGTGCTTTTCAATTTAAGTGTCATTTAGCTCAAAACAATTAGTAAATGCATGAGAAATACCAAATGAAGTCAGAAAGGGATGAAAATTTATGTTGTGGCTTTGAATGGTGCATTTTGAACACACAAAAAGTCTGGAGTTCAAATAAAATCAAAAAAATGAAATCCCTTTGTAACAGATGAGTTTTCGTCCGAAACCCTGATACATCGAAAGAGATTGTCCATTTTGTACACGAAGTGCATCCAGTTTTTGCCCTAACCCTCTCAACTTTTTACCACATGCTATATGGGTGAAATGATGATACCATGCCAACTTTCAACCTTTTCAGAGTTCATTTGTAGTGCTTTTCAATTTCCGGGTCATTTAGCTCAAAAAAATCAGTAAATGCATGAAAAATACCAAATGAAGTCAGAAATGGTTGAAAATTTATTATGTGGTTTGATATGGTGCATTTGAAACACACAAAAAAGTCTGAAAGTTCAAATAAGTTCAAAAAATGAAATCCCTTCTAAACAGATGAGTTTTCGTCCGAAACCCCTGATACTTGGAAAGGGATTGCCATTTTGTAAACGAAAGTGCTCCAAGTTTTTGCCGTAACCCTCTCAACTTTTTAGCACCTGCTGGGGGGTTGGACATGATGATACCATGCCAACTTTCAACTGTTCGAGGTTCATTTGTATGCTTTTATTTTCAGGGTCTTTCGCTCAAAGATGAACTAATAGCAAAAAGATGAACTAGAAAACTTTTACAAAACTCTAATAGCAAAAAAGAATGAACTAAAAAGAATCAATTAAAATATTCTTTTGTTCAAAACATTAATAGCAAAAAGAATTTTCATAAAGTATTTTTTTGTTAGAAACTTTAATAGCAAACTAAAATAACAAAATCTGTTTTTGATTAAAACAGCCATTTAAAATAACCAAAAAATTACCAAATTGAATATAATGATAAAACACACTAATATTAAATAGCAGAAAAAAGAATTAATCAAAAATCTATTTTTAAAGTAAAGTTATTCACAAACTAGTGATTGACACAAAATTCAAAGAATTCAAATTTAAACTATTCAAATTTGAAAACTAATGGCACTAACAGAAAGTTTATAATTTTTGTGACCTAAAGCAAAAAGAATCACTCAAAACCTCTAAGTATTTAGTTGTAAGTAGAAAAAAGAAAATAAATAAAGCAAAAAACAAAACAAAAAAACTGGGAAAAAATTTAAAAAAATGCCGCCTACTTGGCCACCACGGCTTCCATACGACTAGAAACCCAACCGCCAGTTGGGCCAGGATGCAGGCCCGTAGCAGGCCTAATAGGCCCATAGGCAGAGAGACAATATTTAGGCCCGTAGGCCTGCAGTAGAGAGGAGCTCGAAGTGGCTGGCGCAGCGGCGCTTATAAACCACTCCGAGCCCCTCTCAACTAGCGAGGTGGGACTAAACTTTTGGCCCCGGGCAGCACCCACCTCTCGTCCCGGTTGGTGGCACCAACCGGGACCAATACCCACCTTAGGTCTAGGTTGGTGGCACCAACCGGGACCAATGCCCTCCTTTCGTCTCGGTTCGTGCCACCAACCGGGACCAAAGGTCTCTGCTTCCCGCCCTTTGGCCTAACGAAAACAGACCTTTGGTCCCGGTTGGTGGCATGAACCGGGACTAAAGGGGGGCATTGGTCCTGGTTGGTGCCACCAACCTAGACTAAAGGGTTGGGTATATAACCAGGGACTTAGGAAATTTGCAAAGGCCATCTGCAGTTGCCCCCGACAACGCCGAAGAACACCTCGACGCCGCCAGGCTGCCTGAGCTCGCCGTCGCCTCCGAGCCGTCCCCGAGCCCGCTCCTCGTCGCCGGACCTGCCCGCCGTCCTCGTCGCCGGACCTCCTCGCCCTCCTCCCTAAGCCGGTTCCTCGTCGCCGCCCCCGACGCCGTCCCCGAGCCCGCTCTCGCTCCTCGTCGCCGCCCCCGCCGGCCCTCCTCGTCGTCCCCCCCGCCGGCGCTCCTCCCCGGCCCTCCTCCCCGAGCCCTCGCTGCCCCCGCTGTGAGCCGCCGCTGCCCCGCGCCCGCCCCCCTGTTTTTTTTGTTTATTAATTATGTTGTGTATATATGTATGTATTAATATTTTTATGTATGTATGTATGTATGTATATATATGGATGGATGGATGGATTGAAGTATGTATATATATGGAGAATTTTTTTTAGATGTGATAGGCAGTATTTTTTGAATATTTTTTTGTTCATATAATATTTACCAAGTTAAATTAGTTAAAATGAGTTAGTGTGAATTAGTGTGAATTTTTTGTGGAGATGAGATGTATGAGATGTTTTGTGGAGATGAGATGAGATGTTGTCATGTGGATTTTTTTTGTTCATAGAAAACTCTGGTAACTCTTCAACATGAGGGGGGACGTCGATCAACCCCCTCTCGCCCGACCAACTCTCGATTCCACCCAAACCGGGACTGAAAAAGCGTTGTCGAGGCCACCCCAAACCATAGAAGTGTTGTCGAGGCCACCCCAAACTAGAAGACGTTGTCGATGCCACCCCAAACACAGAAGCGTCGAGGCGGCCACCACCCAAATTTACCAAGTTAAAAGAGCGTTTGTAGAGGCAACCCACCAACCTAGAGCTTGTCGAAGGCCACCCCAAACCTGAAGCATTGTCGAGACCACCCCAAACCTAGAAGCGTCTGTCTACCACCCCAAAACCCTAGAAGCGTTGTCCACGGCCCTCCAAACCTGAAGCCGTTGTCGAGGCAACCCAAATTTATCAAGTTATAAAAGAGCATTGTCGAGGCATCCAAACCTAGAAGCGTCAAGGACACCCAAATTTACCCAAGTGTTAAATAGACGTTGTGAGGCACCAAACCTAGAGTGTAGCAACCTAGCGAGGCCACCCCAAACCCTAGAAAGCATTGTCGAGGCCACCCAAACCCTAGAAGCGTTTTTGAGGCCACCCCAAACCCTAGAACCGTCGAGGCTACCCAAATTTACCAAGTTTAAAGAGCGTTGTCGAGGCATAGCGATTATTTTTTGCAAAGTGTCATCTCCTGAAAGTATAACCCCGATAACTTCGACATGAGGGGGGATGTCGGACATGCATGAGGGAGGTGGTCCGCAACTAATCCATTGCTCATATATGCATATGATTCCTTGTTGTGATTAATTAGCTAGGTCTATGTTTGCCACTAATATATCCATCTCTCATGTTTGTATATTCCCATGTTGTAATATTTGCAGAAACTATGGACAGAGACTTTGAACAAGAAGAGTTGTTGGGGGATATAATCTGCGACGGAGGTGATCCCATGTCGTTTCTCAACAACACCGATGGTCAGGAAGGAGAGGATGACGGCTCCGGTAATCCAACAATTGAGGAGGAAGGAGATCATGATGGCTCTGGTGACCGAATGGCGGAGGAAGAAGACCATAATGACAGCTCCGATGACCGACCAAAGGAGGGAGCTGTTGCAAAGTCCGGTGAGGTATATATATTAATCTCGCTTGTGCTGACTTGATGCATTAATTGTTTTGGTATTTACATATATTAACGCTTCATTCTTCTTTTATAGCCCTCCGGATCGAGCCAAACTTCCGTAAGGAGACGAGGCCCGAAGAAAAGGTTGCGCCAGGATGAAAGGTTCATGATCACAGAAATCGCGGACGATGGCCAACCGATTGCTCCCAAGCGGACCAAGGATGCATTTGTACATCAGTGCAGAGCTATTGTTAGGGACAGCGTCCCGATCAGCGTCCAGCAATGGAATAAGAGTAAGGACGACCCTGAAGTTTCTTATGTCCAGGATAGACTGAAAGGTGATCTTTGGACTTCGCTGATGGCAAATTTCAGCCTACCACCAGAGGAGGATCCGAATAAGCCAGTTATAGAGCCAAAGGTCAAGGCGTTTGTTCTTAAGAAGATGGCAGATCTATTCAAGAACTGGAAGAAAGAGTTGAACACAAAGTTTGTCGACAAAGGGAAGACTCCAGAATTCACCGGCCGATATGAGAAGATAAGAGATCACTGGCCCGGATTTGTGGCCTACAAGAAATGGGATAAGGGTAAGAAAAGGTCAGAGACAAACAAGAAAAATGCTGCAAAGAAGAAGTATCACCATCACACAGGGTCAGGTGGCTACTACAAAGCCCGGCAATTGTGGGACAAAGCTGAGCAAGACCTGCTTGCTAAAGGGGTCCAACCAGCGACATTGAACTGGCCAGATCGGTGTAGGACCTGGTTCTTCGGGGTTGGGGGAACTTTGGACCCAGAAACAGGGGAGTGTCGTTGGACGGACGAGCAACTTGCAATGCCCTTCAAGAAGCTTCAGCAATATATCAGTGCAGCGAAGGAAGGGTCGTTTATTCCCGACAGAGAGAAGGACGAGCTGACTGAGGCCCTCGGGAATCCTGAGCACCCTGGACAAACACGAGGCACACCAGGCTCCGTTCCGTGGGTGGTTGGGTTTCCCGGCAGTGGTGGTTACAGAAGCCGAGAGAGAAAGAGGAAAGCGGAAGTGAGCGAAATGCAGAAGCTCAATGCAAGAATAGAAAAGCTAGAGGAACTTGCAGCTGCCGGCCAACCATCTCAGCGGCACGAAGATCCTTCCTTTGACGCTGCCCCAGAAGCTACCCCACCAACTCAGCGGAGAAGCAGCGTGGCTTCCACAAAGCTCGTTCAGCCTGATTTCACGGCTCCTCGCCATCCCGTCGATACTATCACGGAGGCTCAACATTGCGAGCTAATGACGAAATGGCAGAACCTCACTTTGAAGGAGGCTGTCGGCTTTGTTGCACCTCCTCAAGCTGACGGAACTTTTCACTGCTATCTGGTTCCACATGGCTATGCTGTTGAGACGGTGGATGAAATAATGGAGGGATTTCAGGAGCTGGAGCTTGACCACCCTACAGGTGAAGGGGAGAATCATCTGGTTCATGCTTTGAGGAGTACCTGTCTATGGAGGAAGGAGTACATCAAGCTTCCAAACCGGACGCCTCCTCCTCCTCCTCGTCCGGTGAGTCAGGGCACTCCGCCTCCTCCTCCGGCGAGTGATCAGGGCACTCCGCCTCCTCCGACGCGTGAGGGCACTCCGCCTCCTCCTCCGCCTCCTCCGGCACGTCGGAGCACTCCGCCTCCTCCGGCGTGTCAGCGGACTCCACCGCGTCTGCAACGGCGGAAGAGAGACGGCGCCGCTCCGGCTGCCAGCAGTGCAAGAGGTGGGAAGAATTTCAATTACGGTCCAAGCCTCAAGCCTATGAAAAAGTTACCATATGAGAGGACCGACGAGGAAAACACGGAAATCAGCGCTGCCAAAGTGGAGGCCCATTTTGCACGGAAACCTCCACCTCCGAAGGAAACAATAGATCAGGTGAAAGTGAAGCGCACTCTGCGTGCCCTTAAGCGATCACCATCGTCTCCGCCGCAATCCAACTATGAGCGCATTATTGAAAGGACATATAAGGAAGCACAGCGGTTGGGAAGTACTTGCAGTGTTGCAAGAGAAGCAGAACGAAGAAGTGGGAAAACAATTCCCTAGCTCGGCGAACAGGCGAAGCAATCATGCCCCCCGCTCAAGGTGTCTAGCGATATCGTCGCTAATCATCCGGGGCTACTGCCCGGTACTAATCCTGCTGATTACCTGGCCGATGATGTACAATTTGAAATGTTAGAGGTAGTAGATATCTTCAGATACGAGTACGGGAAGCCTCTCGTCAAACCTGATCATCCTCCTCTAACAATGATGATGCGAAGATTGCATGAATGGTACATGGATACCTGTAGGAAGTCTGGGAAGAATAGTTTGATGCTGACAATTAAAGAGGAGCACGACCTCGTTGGAACTGAGGTGATGCCTGTTGAATTTGTGGAGTTATTCCAGTTATTCAATCAAGACACGCTCGACAAACGACTCATGACTTGCTACTATCTGTAAGTATTACTTATGTAATTAAGTCTCTATAGCTCAGATCTTTCATTGCATGTATATATAATTATCCTCATTATATTATGCAGTCTGAAGATCGTCGAATGCAAAAAAGCACAAATCTATGACATTGGGTTCATTAACCCAAATACCATAAATGAATGGTCGGTTAAAAACAGAGTCGAAGATACCGAGGACAACTTGCTACAATTGTTGCTTCGAAATCAAAACAAAGGGAAAATACTCTTTCCTTACAATTTCAAGTGAGTGTTACTATCTTGTGCATATTCGGTTTCACTTACTCGAGGTTATAGTAATGTAATTGATGAGTTATGCATGTGTGCGCAGCTTCCACTTCATTCTGCTAGAGATTAAGCTTGACCGGGGAGTAGTAACTGTCTTAGACTCGAGACAAAAAGATCCCAATACGTATGCAGACATGACTGCAATACTCCAGAAGTAAGTTCAATTGATCATTATTGCTTATTTGTGCGCACCATATCATATCGGCAACTTTGTTCATTTTCGGATATCAAGTAACTATTTTCTTTGTCTAACATGGTTTGGAAAGAGTTCACCGGAATCGTTCCGGGACTGCCGATGGAGCTGCGATTTACACACCTGAAAGTAAGTAGTACTAGCTAGTTCCGCGCATCTCCCATTGATTCTAGTTTCATCAATACCATTTATCATGCTTGCTTATCAGTTTGATTGAACTCTATTCTCGTAAGGTGCTTGTGGCAGGAAGGCGGGAATAATTTATGTGGATACTACGTTTGCGAGTTCATCCACAGCGCGACCTCTCAGCGGGGCTACTCTGACAAACAATATGAAGTACGTAAACAATAATATTCACAATTTTATTTTATTACCATCAATTGTGTTGAGTTTCATTCATATATATATATATATATATATATATATTGACCCCCTTCTTTAAATTAGCTGCGGCAGATGTGGGATGAACTGCTACCACATGATCTCATACGAGCAATTAAAGAGGAATTGGCGGGATTCTTTGTTGACCACTTCATACATAAAGACGGAGAATACCATGTGGAAATTGAAGCTGACTTTCGGTAGATGATGTCAGGGATCGTAAGATATGTTATATTGTATATATGTAGTAGCGTCGGATAGAAATACGGAAACTTGTTGTTCGACCAATCTCGGAGAAAGAGAGGTCACTTCTCTCTGTATATGTTCATGACTATCTTGTGTAATTAATGGTTCCTTCATTTGCTTAGTAGCGTCGAGTTCTCTCTATATGTAGTAGCTAGCGTCGACCAAGCACGGAGAAAGAGAGGTCACTTCTCTCTATTAGCTAGCTAACACAATATGAAACCCCTAAATTAACCCTCCAAAACCCCATACCCACCCTCCCCCCCTCTTTCAAAAATAAAAAAAATAAAAACCCCAGCGCCTGCGAGCTGCTGACGCGTGGCAGCCTTTTGGTCCCGGTTGGTGTTACCAACTGGGACTAAATGTCCTCCTGCCTGGGCGCCCCGCAGCGGCCACGTGGAGCCCCTTCTGTCCCGGTTCATAAGTGAACCAGGACCAAAGGTTTTGGGCTTTAGTCCCGACCCTTTAGTCCCGGTTCCAGAACCGGGTCTAAAGGCTCTCTGGAACCGGGACTAGTTCCCTGTTTTCTATTAGTGATGTATTCCGATGGAACCTCCATGGGAAAGGACAATTCTCAGTGGATTCTATGTATAGAGTGTTAATCCAGTCTGATGTGCCAGTTGTTAATAACAAGAAGATATGAAAGATGAAGAGACCTCTTAAGAATAAAATCTTTGCATGGTATCTTCATCGCGGAGTCATTCTTACTAAAGATAACCTTATTAAGAGGAATTGGCATGGAAGCCCGCAATGTGTCTTTTATCACCATGAGGAGACAGTAAAACATTAGTTCTTCCAATGCAAATTGGCTCGTTCTATATGGTCAGTCATCCAAATAGCTTCTGGCTTGTATCCTCCTTGTAGTGTTGTTAATGTATTTGGCAACTGGTTACATGGGATTGATCACAGGTTTAAAACTCTTCTCGGGGTGGGAGCGCTTGCCGTTATTTGGTCGCTTTGGCTATGTAGAAATGATAAGGTTTTTAACGATAAAAGTACTTCTCTGTTGCAGGTTATCTATAGATGTACTGGGACTCTTCATTTATGGTCCTCTCTACAACGCGTGGAGAATCAAGGCCTGTTTACTGAGGTGTGTACACGATTGGAGGCTACGGTGAGGGATACTTTTACCCAACATGGGTGGCAGCATGATCTAAGAATTGGCCCCCCTCCGCTTTAGGCGTTATACGGACTCTACATGTTTCGTTGTAATTTGCCTTTTTATTTTTATTTTGTGTGAGAGGATCTTATTTTGCTGTGTGCATCTTAGTTATGCAGAGGCCGTATGTAATGCTTAAATCTTTTAAGTAATAAAGCGCCTCTTTTTGAAAAAAAAGATATATGGGCACAATAGAAGGAACTGCATTAACTTCCCGACTGATATATTTACGCACCCTCTTGCAATCGGGATACACAAAGATCAAGAGCACGCCTTTCTTCCTTGGGAATGTTGGACTACGCTAGGTCCGTTGACTGCAATATTAATTTTTCTATGCGCAGAACTATGGGAAACACTTTCAATCAGTAGTCTGGCCGGAGGCAAATCATCAGACGGGTCAACGGCCGTCCATTCTTGTTCAATCTCACGGTGAAGATACCTGCTGCTGCATCATCATCATTAAAAAAATAAATTCTATCGGCCTGTAGCAAACCGCCCGCATTGGCGGCGCCTAACCCCTTCCTACGCATCGCCCCCCCCCCCCCCCCGAGCTCGCCGTCCACCGCATCGCCCCCGAGCTCGCTGCACATCGCCTCTCGTCTTCGAGCACATGTGTTTCCAGGTTTCCATGCTTCCTATGCATCATACTTGCGCTTCTTCAGTGCATAGAGTTTGCGACATTCCCACCATGTTTCTGTTTTCTTATACTCGTGTTTTTTTTGAGATATCATGAAATTGATGCTTACAGATTTCTTGCATAACTATTTCTCCAGCCTAGATAGTCATCTTGCCACATTAGTTTTTTTACTGAAATAGTCCGGTCTTATTGATGCCTCTGATTGTATTGACAGCAGGTTATGTTCATATGAGTGAAGATTTATTTTTTTATTTGTTTCATGAAGCACAACTTCATGCATGCAACCATTCTACCAATCAATTTTTATGCTATGTGTCACATACAAGATGTGATAAAATTAGATTATTGCTTCCTATCAACCATGCTTCCTCCTTAATTTCATGTATTGAATATGTTTCTATGGTAATGAATTTTTGCTTCAAGCATTGTAGATGTGTGGAACTTTTACTGGACACAAATATTTTGCTTCAACCATTATCAGGTACTAAGGTGTGACTGAACAACTACTTGTGTGTTCTTCAACCATTGCCAGAATTGCTTCTTTTAGTATGCTCTATTACAGAAACAATTTGCTTCTTTAATTAAATTTTTGTATTAATCATTGTATGTGCTTCTGTCGTTCTCACTGAATACTTCTCATGTACAGGCATTTCTCATCTCCCAGTTCCAGTTGGGCTCCTTTGCTGTAAATCCTAAACCAACCAGGCATCGAGTTGTGAGTTGTACTATGAATGATGATAGAGAACTCGTGGCATGAGCAGATCTTGTCGTGATCAGATTGTCCAGTGCATGTCGCTATGCCGGCTACGACGAAGTGAAAATAGTGTTGTAATAGTTTATACTCGCCAAAAAAATATGAATGTTTGTTCATCGGATGATTTGTTCTAATGCTTCATCATTTTTGTTGTGCTTCCACGTGATTTTTGCGAAGCAAATGTTTCCATTCAAACCAAGGTTGTTGAATTCAAAAAAAAAACAAGATTGTTTCCTCTACACCAAAATTTTGGTTCTGAAGCTCTTGAAAAATATAGACTATATATCAAATGTTTCCGTTGAACAATATATTTGCACCGCACCGCATACGCTTCCATAGGTTAAAAAAATGTTTACATGGCAGAAAACCTTTGTTGTCGTCGCATAAAAATGCATCTAAGGGAAAAAAATTGTACTAAGATTTTATTTGAAATATACGCTTCCATCACTCAAAAGGAATGCTTCCATGGCCAGGCCATGTTGCTGTAGCATAAAAATGCATCTAAAAATATCATTAGTGTACTATTTTTGAAAACTAATCATGTTAACGAGAGTATTTTTAGAGAACGTTATTCTCGGAAGTAGTTATTAGCAATAAGAAATCACGGCACTCTGGTTGGAACCCATGCACCCATCGTTCATGGAAGCAGTTAGTATCAAGAAACAAATCGGAGCTGAGTATTAATTACCATCAGACCCACACGCTAGGATCCGACGGACAGGGTGATTTTAATCCTACGATCATTGACTAGTCTGATACGAAGCAATGTATCAGTAGTCTGATTCCTAGTGCTTCCCCAGAACTATCAGGAACATCCTAAAGGAAATATATCATAGGTCAGTACCACTAGACGCTCAGTTTTCTCAGTTTTTTTATAGGCTCTTTTGTTTTTTACATGATTTTCTGCGGCCTAGTTCTGTCCTCCTCACATGAACGAGCAGAAAGCTTCCCAAAATGTTTTTCTTAAGGTTCCAAGAAAAAATTCTTGGTGAGGCAGCGGCAAGGTGGCGTCCAGGGCACGGCAATGCTGCATCGGTGAAGTTGGCGGCGCAGAGGAAGCGTCCAGAGGAAGGGCGGTACTACAGTGACGAGGTCATTGGTGCCGAGGAAGCATTTGGGGAAGGGCGCTGCCTCATCAACGAGGTAAGTGGGGCCGAGGAAGTGTCCGACTCCGGGCGCTCCAGCATCGACGAATCCGGGGGTGGTGAGATGGTGTCGGCGGGGATATCAGCAAGATGACTGTCAAACTTTCTTGGTGAACATTGAGACTAATGCCAATGAAAAATCTCTACTCCTAATGTCTGAATTGCTAGGATTGCGTCCACGGTTTATTTTCGTCTGGTTTATTTTCGTCCGGTTTATTTTCGTCTCACATCCCACCACCATATCTCCTCACGTTGATTTTTTTACCCTCAGAATAAAAACTTTCCTAACTTTTTCAAAGTTTCCTAACTAGACACGTTATAAACGGGCAGGAACCGATAGCATGTTACCAATTAATAAAATTTAGTTTTATGACAATCAATTCCAAATCCTAATTTTCCTAATGCATCGATCTTTGCCTTTTATAATCTCTACTCCTAATGTCTGAGTTGGTAGGATTGCGTCCACGGTTTATTTTTGTCTGGTTATATTTCGTCTGGTTTATTTTTCTCCGGTTTATTTTCGTCTCACATCCCACCACCATATCTCCTCACGTTGATTTTTTTACCCTCACAATAAAAACTTTCCTAACTTTTCCAAAGTTTCCTAACTAGACACGTTATAAACGGGCAGAAACCGATAGCACGTTACCAATTAATAAAATTTAGTTTTATGACAATCAATTCCAAATCTTAATTTTCCTAATGCATCAATCTTTGCCTTTTCTAAGTGGTTGTTTGGATAGGGAGGGGTTAGCCACGGAAATCATCCCTCCATCCTCGGCTGCATCCCTCACCCACGTCGCTGCTGCAGGATCTTCATCTGTCATCCTGAGCAATTGCGGCGCCGATGTGTGCGACCTTCACGATAGTGGGGAGGACCAGGCCGCGGTGAAGGTAGGCCATGCGCTCGTCACGCTCCACGAGCGGAACCTGCGCACGGAGGCGGTAGCGCGGGGTGGCAGCCGGCAATGAGGCGGCCGCGCTACATGACGAGCTAAAAACCCTCTAGAAAAACCTTTCTCGCTTCGCCCGCCCGCCCACGGCCTGCTGCGCGTCGACGTCTCCGATCCCCTCAGCCTTATCCATGCACGCGCGCTCCCAGTTGCCGACGGAGATGGAGTGCGGCTCCTGAACAAAGCTAAGCTCCCCCAGCCAACGCCTCCGAGCTGATGCCGCTCGCCGGCATTGCCCTCGCGCCTCTCCTCGTCTCCCCTCACGCACATCCCTCTTCCCGTGACAGCGTCGCTGTCTCTGTAGAGGCCACGAGAAGGTGCCGCGCGCTACGGCGAGTGCGGTGCTCGGCCACTGCGGCGTCCGGCGGAGACGGGGACGCCGGCGAGCTCTCCCGCACGACGCTGCTCTGGAGGGCGGCCAAGCTGCCCATCTACTCCGTGGCGCTCGTGCCACTCACTGTGAGTTCCCCAAATTCCTCCCTCCCCATTGCCCTTGCCAATGCTTCGCTCTGCAATTCAGAATTGCATAACCTGTTGGTGTGCTGGCATGCAAATCAGAATGAGTATTGATCGCAGTATTTGGTGGTTTGCAACTACGATCACCTTACACATTTGCATTGACGGTTGCTCGCACTTGCAGGTAGGCACTGCTGCTGCTTATAACCATGCGGGGCTGTTCTTTGCCAGACACTACTTTGGCCTCTTGGCTGCTGCCGTCCTTGTGATCACCTAGCTCAATTTGAGGTAAAACTCACATGCAGAAAAATACTACTACAACATACACTCTGACAAGTAAATCGATGCTGATATCAATAGCAGTGTTCAACCATTCATTCCCCTGTTCCGAACGTATTGTATTTTTACTCTACTGCAGCAATGACGTTTATGATTCAGATACTGGCGCTGATAAGAACAAGAAAGAATCTGTCGTCAACATTGTTGGCAGGTACTGCTCGTTTCCAGTGCCGAGTAGTAGTAACATTCTAAATGCTTGCATACCTGTATTCAGAAACGAAACATTTCACTCTGTGTCCTGCTGTGCAGTCGGGCAGTGACACAATATGCTGCAAACGTTTCTCTTCTGCTCGGCTTTGGAGGGCTATTTTGGGCCTTTGCAGAAGTAGGAGACGTCAGGTTCATCACTTTGGTGCTATGTGCAATCCTTTGTGGTTATGTTTATCAGGTAAAATATTCCGCCCCTTCGTTAGGGAACCTTTTGTTTCCTTCGCTTCCATATATTTTGCCTTTTGCTGATCTCTACTCCTAATGGAGGAGTTGGTAGGATTGCATCGACGATTTTTTTCCATCTGGCTATATTTCGTCTGATTTATTTTCGTCCGGTTTATTTTCGTCTCACATCCCATCACCATATCTCCTCACGTTGATTTTTTTACCCTCACAATAAAAAAATTCCTAACCTTTCCAAATTTTCCTAACTGGACACGTTACACTGCATGTGTAACCTAGATTACTTTTAGTTCGGACTGGAGACATGAATAAGTAGGCATCGATTTAGGATTTCCACTCGTGCAATGTGTTACTGGAGTTGGAGGATTCAGATGCTGTTGTGAAAAATGAATCTCGAGTGCCAGCAGCATCTCCAGCCTCTGAAAATGTTGTGATTTTATGTCAGATGTTCTGAAGCCTCCTTCCAGTTCGAGCTCTGCCTCTATCTCATTTGTGCCACGGTCCTCCTCCCTGCAGCACGCTCTGATCTCCTATGCAACGTGCTGCTCTATGCATCAGTAACTACAAGGTAACGATGATGAAATATTTTCCCCTCTCAATCTCTTGTTTATTATTTTCCAAATAAGGTGCGGAAATTCGATGCTATTGTGGAGAATGTGTTGTTGTGCTGAAAATTTGAGCTACAGAGCATTTTTTTAAGCTATTGTAGGTGAATCCTCCAGTTGATGCCAATGACTTCAGTGCAATTTTAATTTTTGAGTTTGGCTGGTTATCTTTTCTTATTATTTAGTTGAGCTGGAAATTTTACAGATTACATGTCTAGAAGAATGGTTCTGGTACACTGGTGTGATGCTTCTATTCATGATTCACCTCTTATTGTTGATTCAAACTATTATGTTTGGTCATGTCAAATCCCGTTGACTGGAAAAAAAAATTTGGTCATGCAGATTGTACAGAGAAAGTGGTACTATTTAACCTCACACAAGATGTGGTATGGATCAATGGGATCACCAAGTGTCTTCTGTGGCATATTGCTTCGGTGTGAGAGGCGCATGTCCTCCCTTTCCCCTTTCCCCTCGCCGCCCGTCACCTCCCTGAGTCTAGCTGCTGCCGCAGTCCATGCTGTTGTCTACCTCATCTTCCTTTCATTTCTTCACCCATGCTTTGGTTGAAGACGTTGTTTGGTTCCCAGGCAGGACAAATCCTGCATTTCTAAAATCATTGATTTGTTTCTAGAAGTAATACCTTAGGTTTAAGATTATGTTATTCATAAGATTTGTTTATATTAATGGTTGATCCTTCCAGCAGAGCTGACACTATCGACAATGAAGAATAAAGACCATGGAATTATAACATTTCTTAAGAATTTGGCAGCACGCCGAAGATGCAATAGTGTCTTTGTTTGGCACATTTGTCCATGAACTTAGAATAAAAGATGAGGGACAACATATGTGAGTGTTCTTTTCATCTACCGAACATTTTCATCTCAGTAAGCTTTACAAAAACTATTTGATAATGTCTATAATTGTAGGTATTAGCCAAGCAGGAGCTCAAGTGGGCTTAATACTAGCGTTGATGCTGCATTTCCATAGTTTTAAGCCTAATTTAAGGTGTTGTTTGGCTATTATACAGTATAGTATATAGTGGTTTGTTACCGTGCATTTTCCAGTAGCACAATTGTTGATTAACTAATACTAACTGTTGGCATTTCTGATTTTCAAATACTTATAAATTTTGCAATGGGATATGCAGGAAAAGAGCCCAGAGCACGGCTTGGTTATACCATTCAAGATTGAAATTGGTTTGGCATCCCTGGAAGTCATGGTAATGGTAAGTTGAGTTTATTTGCCCACCATGTTCTTTTGGTCTGCAGTACTTTCCTAAGGGTATTTCTATCCGATCCCCTAAAAATAGTGGTAAGTTGAGTTTATTTGCCCACCATGTTCCTCAAGTGGAGAAGCCGGAGAGGGGGCGGCAGCCGCGGCCGCTTGAGGAAGATCGGCGAAGGAGGACGCGTGGATCCCGTGGCGGCACAGATCAAAGCTTCGGATCGGTGGCAGGGACCTCTGGCCACCGCTTCCGGCCATTGGGAGGAGAGGGGGCGGCGGGGAATGGCGGGGGAGGCGACGACGGCGGGGCGGGGGTGGGTGGGGGTAAATATAGGGAGATGAACGGCGGCGGAGTATAAGTTTTACTCCACCAACGCCGATTGGGGATCGGCTAGGTCCCAGTAAGGGGAATAAAGTCCGGATTTTACTCCTCTAACCGGTTATTGGGGATCGGTTAGAAATGCCCTAACATTTCAAAACGGCTTCTGTCAGGTTTTAGCTGTCCCATTGAGTAAATGCCTATAAAGTTTCTGTAGTATAAAAAATGTTATAGTTCCATGGTCTCGTTCATTATCAATTATGTCAGCTTTGCAGGAGGGAACAATGGATGTCAAATGAAAGGAAATGGTTGGCGGAGCATGTACTATGGAGATGTCAATGGAAAGGTTTGGAGTTAACATTTGCTTAATGCATTTATGTAAATATTGTTACCATGTAGAAACAAACAGGCTGGAATAGTGTTCAAAGGGTGCATGTTGATCCTAATATAGGTGGAAGTTAAATATAATCCCCATGGAATTAGATTGTGACCTTGTTTGTCGTTCTCAATATGTTTTCTATTTTGTATCCCGTAGCAACGCACATGCATTCACCTTGAGGCTCAACTCTTATGTGTATCCCGCGACCTTGCATTAACATCCAATTCTATGCCGACACTTAACTCTTATGTCAAAGAAGACGCTTGATACTAAACTTCGACGAAAACTGAGGTGCCAAATATGTAGGTGCAGTCTCACACAAAAGAAAAATGAAGATAACTTGATAACTTGATGTCAATGACTCGTGAATGGAAATAAAAACACCAGACTCATATATGTACTCTTTTTCCTAGCTTAAATTATTCATTCAGATGGTACTACACCCTGTTATTCTAATTTTATACACTTATTTCTTGCCAAAAAATATATTAATTGGTTCTTAGCTTACTAAAACTCAGGAGTATGTTTTCTTCCTCACACATTTTAATTCATTTTACGCAGGCCCAGATAATACTGATGCTCAATCCAGATCTGGATGTCTCATCTTTGAACATTTGAAACGCTGAGCAGTCAATGGAAGCTTGCCTAGCCGCTTTCGCGCGACATTATATATTTTGACGTTTGTACTTCCGCGGCTCTCGACATGAGCTTCCTTATATATGGTAAGAAATTGCTGGTTGAGATCCCCATTCAGCTTGTGGTAGTAAATGATCTCCCAAAAAGCCTTCCGAGGGCTTGCCGCGGCGGATACCGCATCCCTTGGCTCCGGATGTCGGGCAAGGTGACGGCGAGTAGGAGCATGCATTGTCAACCAGCGTCACAGGTATTGCATTCTGAAACCGACGGGGGCATATAGTATGCAAGGAAATAATAGCTTGAATATCTTTTCGGTAAGATCAGTTTTTGAATGTTTACAAATACAGGCAAATGTGTAATATGTTGTTCTATTTTACTTTGAATTGAAATCAAAACCACTTAATGCAAAGACCTACAACCAGCAGAGAATCGGTAGTACTGCAATCCATTCTATTCTCATAGACACCTCCCCTAGGGATACAAACTGCTAGCTGTTATGAGGCACCATATATGTCATTGCTTCCTGCACTTGTGCACTGATGTCCCAGGAGTATCTTTCCTATAAATATTCTAGAAATCAGCATATTGAGCATCATGATATTTCCTATTTGTTACAGTATTTCGTTATATCAGAGAAGGTAGCTATGCCCCAGTATTATGTTATCCCTTTGTACGTTAAATCGAGACCAGTTAATGCAAAAACCTAAAAATGTCATGATATTTGTCTTTGTAACATTATCACAAATGTGGCCCTTTTTATTCATGATCATTGTTCGATAATAGTTAAAGCCAATAATTTGTTTTTCCCTGTGTATCTAATTTGTTCCTCTTCTAATATATATGCAAGAGTACGGAAGAGAAGAATTGCTTGCTATTGCGGTTCTTTGATGATAAGGTTCAGTAGACAAGGTCGCCCACCTTCCAAGATTAAGCTAGCAAAGCCAATTCGTATTGGCCGAAAAAGGTCAGGCCATGTACGATGTTAGCCAGCATTGATCACAAGATGCTGAAGCAATATTTTTCAATAATGTATAAAACAAGCTGGTAGCTACTGAACTGACTAGGGGATGTTTGCCGGATTGTTTAGTCAGTTAACTACCACACATAAGTGGTGAAAGTTTACCAGATTGTCTTCTAGGCGCATCTTTTACTGATAAATCATGAGTGCGGCGATGCATACTAATATTCCGCTTCTGTTTCATCGGTTTTACTCATGCACAGTATATTACAGACGTAAAAAAGAAGGGTTTAAAAAGTTACCTTACATCTGTACGTGGTAATGCATTTTTCTTTCTTTAAAAGCGCATGTTCTCCTTTGTTTTTGACTGGGCACTAAAAGATGCATCATGCTCTCCTTTATTTTGGTTGTATTTCATTGGTTTTACTCTTGCACAGTATGATACAGATGTAAAAAAGAAGGGTTTAAATCCCATGGAGAAGTCTGAACAGTTGTATGAATGGTCTTGAAGGCGGTTCTTGTTCTGATGTTGCCAAAAAATGTTTTAGATTCTATGTAATCCTATGTAGAAGTAAGAATATTTGCAGTTCGAGTAGTACAAAAATGATAGCTGCCAAAAAAAAATGATTAAATGCATAGTTCCGACTATCTGTGTACTCGAGGGCATCAACGTGGTTACATTGAGGACTAGAGAGAGATGGTGGTGGAAGGGGAGAGAGGGAGGAAGAAGTTCATTGTGACGGAAATTGCAAGCACATAGTGAAATATAATCCAACTACATGGTTATGCATTTGAATTTGCAATTCAAAGTGTGTCTGTGGTAATAAAAGGGGGGATTACGAGCCGGATGTCCCATGGCGAGCTTTCCTTGGGGAGGTGAAGTTGTGAGGTTTGTGTGTGGATGAATAGAACGTGATTCGTAAAGCCTAAAGGTATATGCTAAGCACGCTTGATATTACCACTATAATATATAATACTTTGTAACACACATGCAATTAACTTTAGTCTTACATGCTGACTTCACGAGAGAGAGAGAGAGAAAGAGAGAGAGAGGGAGAGAGAGGGAGAGGGAGGGAGGGAGAGAGAGAGAGGGAGGGAGGGAGGGAGAGAGAGAGAGGATGTGGTGAACTTGGATTTGTATGAAGGAGATGACGTAAAGATAAGGGGTGGAGAAAAGAAAAGAAGAATTCATTTCGCGGTAAGACATGTTGTCTAATGTGCACGAGGTTCCTACAACTATGTTAGAAACGGTTAGTGTTGAGCCATAAGAAAATATATTCCCTGTTGCAACACATGCCCATTGTCCTATATCTGAAAAATGGTTGACCACGCACCGACAACTATGTTATAAGCATTGCAGCCCATAGCAACGCACGGGCATTCTACTAGTATCAAAGTAATGTATTAAGTACTAGCTTAATTTGACTTTTTCATAGTAATGTAATGTTTTTCTTACACTTCGTAGTAACGTAACATAGTTTAGTGTTGTTTATTTAGAACACCGTACAGATGCAAAGGCTTATATATCCGTGCATACAATCATTCGTACGAACACACACACATACCCTATATCTATGAGTATCTTCGAGAGACTGAGCCGGCATATCATCTTGACATTGATGAAGTCACCACATGTGCCTTGTAGCCGACGGAAACGTGTCCTCCCACTGAAAGCGCATCGCCGGAAATTCTGAAATAAATCCGAGAAAGTCCGAGCACCAGGACATATCCTGATGGATCGGGGATACCACTGTCCTCCTAATTATCCAATCGCATGATGGTTCATGTAGTTTTGAGTAGTTGAGGTGGAACTTCTGGAAATCTTTTTGGACGCGTCTAGCGAGCAGTCGTTGGCTCGCTAGCACTGCGTGGCAGCCGGTGATGTTTGGTAAATGTTTGTCCCCTTGTTTTTTATTAGGAAAGATTCCCTGGTCCCAACTACTTAAATAGGAAATAGCCCACCAACATGAATATTAAATGGTTCACATGCATCCGACTGCGTCCTCTTTTAATCCATGTGCCTGGATGGCTTTCTATCGTTTAATTCACGATTTACACCGCTAGGAATCAGACGATAGTCTGCTTCCTATCAGACCAGTCGGTAGCCATACGATTAGAAGCATTCCGGTCGTCCGATCTAGTACCTATGCCCCGTACGTGGTAGGCTAATTTACTTGGTTATTAATTCCTGCTTTATTGGTAATTACTCCCGTGAGTTTTGCTGCTTCCTAATTGATGTCTCACAATCTGTTATTTGTTTCCTAAAACTACTTCCTAAAATGGCTTCTAATCCCATTTTTTTGCTGATATAATTTCGGAAAAATATATTCTCACAAGTAAATAATCAGGCAATTAATTTCGATATTTCTTAAGATGTGTTTCCTTACTGGTAACATGATTTTAATACTACAGAAGCATTCTTCTAGACCAATAGAAGCATCAATTCTGACGAGATTTCAATACTACAGAGTACAGAAGCATTCTTTCCTTCTTGACCAATGGAAGCATCATTTTCTAACGAGATTTCAATACTACAGAAGCATACTTCTTGACCAATGGAAGCATTATTTTCTGACGAATAAAACGTTCTTCCGCCTACCAATGAATTGGATTCCCCGGTGAATTAAACTTGCTATAATTGTATTGGGCTTTTTATGTAAGTGATGATTTGTTTTACTCTAAAAACATGAAAATTGTGTTTCCATCAAGTAGAAAATTTCTTCTAAACAAACAAAACATTTCCATAGAAAGAATCATTATCATGAGTACACTTGCTTCAAACATATTAGAACTGTGTTTCCGAGAAATATGAATGTGCTCAATTTTTTTCCATGTACAAAATATTCTGCTTCCATAGTTCCATAGACAAACAATTCTGCTTCTTCGAGATACAATTTACATCGTATCGGTCCTTACAAATTGGATATTCCTCCCACTAGTTTCCCTACTTGCTTCTGTATGGGATGTGACAATGCGGCCCCTAAAGCTGGCCTTTGGTGCAGGTCTGAAGAAGTAACTCGTCAGTGTGGCCGGTGCTTCAAACGGTACTTCCAATGTTGTCTAAATAACAAGGAATAGACTGAAGCAAAACATCATTCCAACTGAAGCAATAGAAGGTTTGTATGGAAGCATATAAGCAAGTATGTTTAGTGAAATAGCGTGGAAGAACAATATGTATGGCCAAAGCACATAATTTATCATTTTGAAGCAATAATAAAGTAAGATGGAAGCATACATATACAGTTACATACACTAGCAAATGGATTGGCAATCGCGTCATCTTAAAATTCTTAAGCATGAACACATAAGATTGCAAACGTGGTGGAAAGACCGCCCAAGGAGATATAAGCAAGGTTACACGGATTAACAGTTGAATTTATACGCATTATTACTAGAATGAAAAGGCTAATTACACAAATTGAAGGGGCCATGCAAGAAAATGACAGATAAGGAAAGCCTCTCCGGAGCACGAGACGTAGGGTTGTTATCTCCACCGTGAGAGGCCCGAACTCGCTATAACCACTGTGTCACCCATATGCATCTCGATAGATCATGGTCCTTTATCCTACCCCTCTTGTATTGTCGGAATCGTTCCCACGACAGTTGGCGCCCACCATGGGGCATGACGTCTATCGAGCCATGATGCAAATGGTTTTATTTCTTCGATCTTTGTCCGTCGGTCAACAATCATCGATGGAGAATTTGATTCAAGATGTTCTAGACATCGCTCCATTCAGTGGAAAGTCATGACACTCTGCGTACAGAAGGATCAGGGAGTTGCTCATCTCAACTTGTCCTCTTTACAATCAAACAATGATCTAATAATAGTTTGTTCTTCTTATGGACGCACACGAGCTTATACAAAAGGACGCCTCCCTTTGTTCCGATTGGTGGCTCGGCTCCCGGACGATGAAGCGTCGTCGTCCGCCCATCATCATCTCGTGAACTCATCTGCGACGCCGTCGACGAGCGCCCACACACGCACAGCCGCTAACGCTCGGCCTGGTTCCCCGACCGGCTGACCACGACGACCGGCGGTCGACCCGGTTCCTCGGGCGACAAGGCGTGGCTGCCGGCAATCTGCCCAGTTCCGCGGGTGTCGAAGCGCGACTCCGACCGGCGCACGGCCCCGGCTCCCCGAGCAGTGAAACGCGGTCACGAGCGCTCGCGTTGGCCTCGCCCTTGGCTACGCCGGCCCGCGACTCCCGCGCCTGGACTGCGGCCAGCTGCTCAACCTCCTCGTCGCCACCTCTCGGCCGCCGTCCGATTCCGGCCAGACCGGCGGTTTCCGCCGCAGCGGGGCTCTCCTTCGGGCTGCCTCTACAGCTCTCCTTCTCATTTCAACTCCCGTGGCATGCAGAATCTTCTTTAATTCTTGCTTAATTTGCACTAATCCCTCCTGCATGCAGGTCCTGGACGTGGGGCAACTCCTTCAATGCGTTGGACGTGGACAATCACACCTAAATACCAGGGTTTTATTGCTCCACGACTAACCGACCGAGCTCTGCACCAAATCAACCTCCTCGAGGGATAACTGCATGCAGGAAAAAAGGAAACGGAAGGACTGGCTCCCACCAGTACGCCGCTCAGCTGGCTCCGCTTCGTCAAGCCTTCGTTACTGTACTTGTGGGCTGGCAGGGTGGTTCGCTGGAGCCGGCACTCCGCACGTCGTCTCTGCCTCGACAAGACCCAGCACTCGGCAGCAACTCCCTTCAGTCGGCATGGTCACTCAGACGGGACTAGTTCACTCGGACCAAACCAGATCACTGGCGCTCGGCCGTATGTGCGCCGCCACTCGGCCGCCCGTGCGTCATCGCTCGACCGGGCATGTCCTCAGCCGCCCTGCACGCGGTCACGAAGCTGCTCGCGTCATTATCAACGTGTCCGACTCGGTTTCCCGTGCGTCATCACTTCGCGGGACGCATCTACTTTCCTTGGACATCCCGGGCGTCGTCACTCTGCGGGACGCCTCTACTTCACTCGGACGTCCCGCGCATCGTCACTCTGCAGGACGCGTCTACTTCACTTGGACACCCCGTGCGTCGCCACTCCGCGGGACGCCTCTACTTCACTCGGACGCCCCGCGTATCGTCACTCCGCGTGACGCGTCTTCTTCACTTGGACACCCCGTGCGTCGCCACTCCGCGGTACGCCTCAACTTCACTCGGACACCCCATGCGTCGCCATTTCGCGGGACGCCTCTACTTCACTCGGACGCCCCGCGCGCCTACTTCACTCGGACGCCCCGGGCGTTGCCACTCCGCGGGACGCCTCCACTTCACTCGGACGCCCCGCGCGTCGCCACTTCGCGGGACGTGTCTTCTTCACTCGGACGCCCCGCGCGTCGTCACTCCGCGGGACGCGTCTACTGCGACTTCATCACTCGGACGCCCCGCGCATCGTCACTCCATTGGAGGCGTCTTCATCATTCGGACGCCCCCACACGTCGTCACTCCGCGGGACGCGTCTGCTTCACTCAGATGCCCCGCGCATCGTCACTCCGCGGGACGCGTCTACTGCGACTTCATCACTCCGACGCCCCGCGCATCGTCACTCCATTGGAGGCATCTTCATCATTCGGACGCCCCCACGCGTCGCCACTCCGCAGGACACATCTACTTCACTCGGACGCCCCACGCATCGTCACTCCGCGGGACACGTCTACTTCACTCGGACGCCCCGCGCGTCACCTATTGGTTGGTCAACTCATCACCACTCGGCCGCTCCGCGCGTCGCCTCTTGGTTGGTCACCTCATCACCACTCGACCGCTCCGCGCGTCGCCTCTTGGTTGGTCACCTCATCACCACACGGCCGCCCCGCGCGTCGCCACTTGATTGGTCACCTCATCACCACTCGGCCGCTCCGCGCATCACCTCTCGGTTGGGCACCTCATCACCAATCGGGCGCTCCGCGCGTCGCCTCTTGGTTAGTCACCACATCACCACTCGGCTACTCCGCGCGTTGCCTCTCGGTTGGTCAACCCTCATCACCATCGGACGCCCTGCGGTCAGCATTTGTTGGTCACTCATCACACTCGGCCGCCCGCGCGTCGTCTTCGGTTGGTCACCATCACCATGGAGGCTCCGCGGAGTCGCTTTGTGGTCACCTCATCACACCCACTCGGCCGCCCCGCGCGTCGCCTCTTGGTTGGTCACCTCATCACCACTCAGCCGCCCGGCGTCGCCTTTCGTTGGTCACCTCATCACCACTCGGCCGCCCCGCGCGTCGCCTTCGGTTGGTCACCTCATCACCACTCGGCCGCCGCGCGTCGCCTCTCGGTTGGTCACCTCATCACCACTCGGCCGCCGCGCGTCGCCCTTGGTTGGTCACCTATCCCACACGGCGCCCCGCGCGTCGTCTTGGTTGGTCAACTCATCACCACTCGGCCGCCCGCGCGTCGCCTCTCGGTTGGTCACCTCATCACCACTTGGCCGCCCGCGCTCGCCTCGGTTGGTCACCTCATCACACTCGGCCGCCGCGCGTCGCCTCTTGGTTGGTCACCTCATCACCACCGGCCGGCCCACGCGCGTCGCCTCTGGTTGGTCACCATCACCACTCGGCCGCTCCGCGCGTCGGCTCCTGGTTGGTCACCTCATCACCACTGGCAGCCTCTCCCCCCTTCCTCCCTCGCGCCGCCCTCGCTCTTGGTTGGTCACCTCATCACCACTCGGCCGCCCCGCGCGGCGCCTTGGTTGGACCTCATCACCACTCGGCCGCTCGTCGCGTTGCCTCTTGGTTGGTCACCTCATCACCACACGGCCACCCCGCGCGTCGCCACTTGGTTGGTCACCTCATCACCACTCGGCCGCTCCGCGCGTCACCTCTCGGTTGGTCACCTCATCACCACTCGGCCGTCCCGCGCGTCGCCACTTGGTTGGTCACCTCATCACCACTCCGCCGCCCCGCGCGTCGCCACTTGGTTGGTCGCCTCATCACCATTCGGCCGCCCCGCGCGTCGCCACTCGGTTGGTCACATCCTCGCCACTCGGCCGCCCCGCGCGTCGCCACTCGGTGAGACACATCTACATCAATCGGCTGCCCCGCGCATTGCCATCGGTTGAACACATCTTCACCACTCAGCCACTCGCGCGCCTTCAGACAGCTAAGTCATTCTACATGCACTACATTCTATTATTTCCGCATTCCCGAATATCCCGTAATTCACACATCATGTTCACTCGGAGGCCACGCCGCCGAGCGTACCTCTACGCTCGGTTGCATATTTCACATATTTGCTTAGTACTGGTTATTTGACTCCCGAGTCCAACTTCCATTTTTAATGCTTACATCACTCACGAACACCATGTGTTCTTCATTTCGAGTTTGCATCGGTCCTCAGGGGTTGCAACTCAGTCGGAACATGACTCTTCCGTTTCATTTGAGTCCAGTAATCCAACACGTCCAGTTAGATCCTTCACTTCGACAAGTTCGAACGAATCCTTTGCTCTTTCAGACTCGTGCTGGTTAACCAGCAAGCCCCTTGCACTCCCAGCGGGTGTCTATGGGTGTTATTCACACAATTTATTTCAGCACACATCAAATTTCTTCGAGAAATTATTACGTTGGCATGTGCTATTTTTCATACACAAATTACGCGACCACTCGGCGGCCCTATGCGCCACTTCATCGCTACTCAGACTCGGTCACCATACCGGTCTTAGCGCACCACAACACCGACCTTGTCGCTCTGTTGACTTCAAACACAGACGGCCGACCCCTCTGTGGGATCCTCTTCATCGTATCAATGATATAGACCTCGTCAGGCATGAGACAGATAAGTCACTTTTGTAATCAAACTGCACACTTCACTCCTTTGCGAGTTTGCCTCTTTCGAGCATCACTCGGAAGCTCCTCCTCACCATTACCCGAGTCCGACTCGATGAATTACAATTTATCCATCCAAAACTATATTAATCGTGTTCCGACAGGACCGCGGTCGAAGCCTATAGTATGCTCGGGGGCTACGCCACACTCGGGGGCTGCAGCTCATTCAGAATCACACTCCCCTGAGTGGTCGAGTACTTCGACAACAGTCAGATCCTTCACTTCAACGAGTGCACTCAGACCAGCCACTTCGTTAAGTTGC
Organism: Thinopyrum elongatum; assembly: GCA_011799875.1. Taxonomy (NCBI): domain Eukaryota; kingdom Viridiplantae; phylum Streptophyta; class Magnoliopsida; order Poales; family Poaceae; genus Thinopyrum; species Thinopyrum elongatum. The sequence continues at coordinate 606,818,296 of CM022299.1, forward strand.
ATGATCACTCAGATGCTCTGCGCGCCATCTTCATTCCTACTCAGAATCAGTTGGCACACCGGTCTTCTCGCACCGCAACCACATTACACCGACCTCATCACTGCATCAGCTTCGAAAGCATCCGACTAACTCCTCCGAGGACCATTTTCGCCGTTCGGCGGCACACGCCTTCGCCTTAGCCGCCCCACGCCATCACTCGGCCGCCCCGCGCGTCACCACTCGATTGTGCACATCCTCACCACTCGGCCGCCCCGCGCGTCGCCACTCGGTTGTGCACGTTCTCACCACTCGGCCGCCCCGCGCGTCGCCACTCGGTTGTGCACGCCTTCACTACTCGGCCGTCCCGCGCGTCGCCACTCGGTTGTTCGTATCTTCACCACTCGGCCGCCCCGCGCGTCGCCACTCGGTTGTTCATATCTTCACCACTCGGCCGCCCCGCGCGTCGTCACTCGGTTGTACACGTCCTCGCCCCTCGGCCGCCCTGCGCGTCACCATCAGTTGGACATGCCTTCACCACTACACCCAAAGAACGGGAACGACTAAGTTACTCATATGATCAAACCTCATATCGCACTCTGTAGCAAGCTTACCTCTCTCGAGCATCACTCGGGGGCTTCGCATAGCCGTGGGCCATGCCACCCTCAGGTGTTACGCCCATTTGATCAATCTGTTGATCACATCATGAATATTTTTCTGACCATACATGCTCGGTCCGCTGAAGATCTATAAGGGTCGCACTGTCCACTCGGACGATCGCCCAAATCATTACCTGGAGTCGTCTTCGGAGCTGCAAAAGGGTGAAAACGATGTTCCTCTACGGATATACTTGGCCCTTCTTCTAGGCTCCAAGGCGTCAGTTTCACAAACTTGGACTCGGAGATGGCATGTGCTGGTGTTCCCCCGGGATAATGAGTGGCCTCTTTCTGGAGAGTCAGTCCACGCGCTAGCCTCGCCACTCGGGTTTCATGGCACGTCCACATCGGACCACTAGTCTATCTCCTCCGGGAGACATACGAGTGCCACCAAGTTTTTCTTGCAGTCAACATACCCCAATCAGTCGGGAAGCATGTCCACTCAGACAAATACCCCTTTCATGCAAAAGGGTGATAACAAGGAGCTAACGCTCAATGTAAGATGTACTACTGGAATGATTACTCCCTGGAGTGTCCAGCTCTTTTCTACAGTCGGCAGTTTCGAGGCCGAATTCATTCACCGTGCCGAGAGCACGAAGATTCGCCTGCTTGACCCAGTTCCAGGCTGAACTTATTGACCGTGCAAAGTGCACGAAGATCAGTCCGACTGATTCAACTCCAGACTGAGCTTATTCACCATGCCAAGCGCGTGAAGATCCATTCCGAATGCATGAAGACCCGCCATAGTTCTAGGCTGAAGTCATTTACAATGCCGAGAGCATGAGAGTTCACCTGTTTAATTCAGTTCCAGACCAGAAGGCAGGCTCTGAGACTCCCGCCGACTGCCCGCAGTCGACGGCAGTCTCGGGGACTACACCCAGTGGATGCACTCAGTGTGCCCCCACTGGAATGGTATCCACTCGGAACGGTCCGCCCAGTCCGAGTGACGGCCAAATAACAACAAAAAAAAACAGGCTCTAAGACTCCCGCCGACTGCCAGCAGTCAACGGCAGTCTCGGGGACTACACCCAGTGGGTGCACTCAGCGTGCCCCCACTGGAATGGTATCCACTCGGAACGGTCCGCCCGGTCCGAGTGACGGCCAAACAACAAAAAGGACACGTTCCAGGCGTGAAGAAATTCCGAGTAATCAGTTACTCGATGCAGGACCAGCTCCAAATCACTCCAAATTTTTTTTTGCTATAAGGTGAGTTTAACGCTCCTCCGCGGACCCGTTCGAGCTCATTTCACTCGGACACCATGTAGTCCGGAATCCGTCAAGGCAACACGCGGAGATGAGACCGCCGGGTGACAGAGGGAGTTCATGAGCGCCTCCGTAGCACTCGACTCATCTGGGAATTCACCTCGACTCGACCCGCTCAACCTCGACCGATTCGGGGGCTAATGACGAGGACATGTATTGGGGGTAGGGTAACAGGCCTGACCTAAAAACCCTACCCTAGGACACCACACACCTTATACTAGGCCCCAGGGCCAGATCAGCAGTCAGATTTTCTGCAGAGTGACATTCACTCGGAAGGCAACAGACCACTCGGAGCATAGCACTCAACTCGACGAACTCATTCCACTCAGAGTACCTGGTTTCACTCGGACATACAAAGACCAACAGTCGACAAGGCACTCGAAGCATCATCTTAGTAGTAGGCTAAGTTATGGCATTAACGCCCCCACTTTGTAACATAAAGAGGTGAGGGGGTGGCGACTCTAATAAGCCACCCCTCACCACTAGACAGGGGGGCTCTTTTTCTCTACCTTTCTTTCTCTTTCACCCTTGTGCTGAGGCATGGAGATCCGTTCTCCCCTCTCTCTCTAAAACATCATGTAACTCCGCGTTCATGACAGATAAGGAAAGCCTCTCCGGAGCCAGAGACGTAGGGTTGTTATGTCCACAGTGAGAGGCCCGAACTCGCTAAAACACTGTGTCACCATATGCATCTCGATAGATCATGCTCCTTTACCTACCCCTCTCGTATTGTGGAATCGTTCCACGAAAGGCCTGCTATTTTGCAAAAAAAATAAAAACCGATTTTTTTTTCTCACGAAAAATGCTATACCCCGGCTGCAAGGGTCCAATTGTCAGCCTCCCACAAATAAATTAGAAATTGGTACGCGCGAGGACTCGAACAGTTGACCTGTAGATAGCAGCAGGCATTTATGTAATGATAGGTGCTGCTGCTATATATTCTTTGACTATAAGCGGGCTGCAGTCCCACATCCCATTTTGGCACAGTTTTTATTCAGAATTTTATATAATATAGTAAATTATAATAGTGTGTTGTAAATAATATATATAATATAAATATATATATATATATATATATATATATATATTATATATATATCGTGTGGTGTGTGTGTGTGGTGTGTGTGTGGTGTGTGTGTGTGTGTGGTTTTAAAAAAATTACATTATAAATTAGTCACAATGTATTTAGCATTTATCATTAATAAATTATGAATTACAAAGTTGTTTATGAAATAATTTGCATATTGAATAAGAACATATATTCAATAAATCTTATATAAAGTTTAAAAAAATTCACAGTAAAAAAAATTAATGTATATACAAATATATTCTTGCTTTAAGTAGTGTTAAGTTCTTATATATTTAGTGTAAATGCTTATATATTGTTAAAAAATGTTCACAGTTTTAAAAAGATATTCATGTAGTGTATAAAAGTGTTCCTGCTTTAAGAAAGTTTTTTATTTTATGATATATTTCCATAGGTTCTTAAGTAAGTTTTAAAATATTCATAGTTTTAACAAAATATTCATGTAGTATATAAAAGTGTTCATGCTTAAAAAAATATATTCATATAATGTAAAAATAGTTGGCTGGGATCAAAGCAGCGACATGTAGTCATCATGTGCGAGTGGCCACCACACCACCCAGCAGCGTTACCTTTTTTAGGAATTTATAAAATATATATTTTATTTCAATAAATGCTAACATAAGTTTAGAATGTTCATGATTTTAATAAAAAATATGTAGTATATAAAAGTGTTCATTGTTATTTTTAAATTTATTTTATTTTAAGACACAGTTACAATTTACATGTATTTTAATTAATTTATTTATTTACAAAAATAACAGTGTAAAATGGGTCGCTGGGACTCCAGCCCACTTAAGTCAGAATGGTTATACGCGTTTTGTATGGGTTAATCACAAGGAACGATGTTGGTTCTATTGGTTTGGCCGGTGGTACTGTAGGCGTCAGGTAACATGATCAAATCTCAGGGTGACAATTTTTGCATAATACTAGGCTCCATCCGTGAGAAAAATATAGGTCCCTGCCAGGGGCTTTTTCATGACAAAAAATATGAGTTTTTTTCCGCAAAATAGCAAGCACGCGTCGTCCTCGCATGCCATGTCGACGCGCCTAATCAGCACCATGCTCGTATAGTAACGTGATTTCCACCGTATATGCACGCCAAAGCCAAGTTGTGGCACCAGTTTAATATATGCCGCAAGTTTTAGCACTAAACTGACTTATCTTGCCAAGTTATGGCATTAGTTGTGTAATTGACTCTTTAAAAAACTATAACTTTCAAACTGCACGTCGAAATTAAGATCCGTTTTCAGTTTTGGAACCCTCGTGACGTGCTCTTCGAAACTAGATCCCGCATGGGCATGTTTCGATGATTTTTTTTTATTTAGTCACTCTTGTGCAACTGCTTAGGAGTCGATGTGCAACTAGCTGACAATGGTTGTGCAACTTCCCGCCCACCCGTGAACATGCATTTTTTTACTGATTTCACCTCCACTCCCAAACTATTTACATCTAGTGAGATATGCAACTTCGTCTGTTGTCCAGGCCAACTGCCTAGCAGTTGATGTGCAACCGTCCTCATGCCCGTGGATGTGCTTTCACTATTTGTTGCATCGGTCAACTGCCTATTAATGGATGTGCAACTTCGAATACTATCATGGCCAACTGTCTAACATTGATGTGCAACTTTTCCTAAATGTGTGCTTTCCCTGCTAGCACCCGGTCCAAACCACCCCTGCTAGTGAGATGTACAACTTTCGTGCCCTGCCTATATGCAACTATTCACTACCCTCATGAATGTTGAGTTTTCACCATCCAAACTACCCCTGTCTGTGAGATGTGCAACCTCGTATGTTGCCCCGGCCAGCTGCGCAACAGACTTTGTACAACTTCGTTTGTTGCCCTCGCCAACTAAAACTACATATTCACAAGTATGAAGAGGTAAGGAGTTGCACATCGGCTAAATAAACAATTGGCTTTAACAACAGACTAAATTGCACATATCGTTGGTAGTGGAGGTGGGGCAGGGTGTGCAAATATTGAAAAACTACACATCCACGAGTAGGGAGGAGGGTTGCACATCAACTACTAGGTAGTTGGTCGGGGCAGTAGACTAGTTGCACATAAGGTTGTCATGGTTGCCAGGTTGCAAACATAGAGGAATTTGGCTCATACAACTCCAAAAAATTGGTTTCGAAAAAAAGTTGCACCATACAGTACTAAAGTTGCACAATGCAGTGCTAAAGTTGCATCAAATAGCACCAAAGTTGGCATAAAAAAATTCGTCAAAACGTATCCATGCGGGATCTAGTTTGAAAGATCTCGTCGCGAGGAATCCAACGGTGAAAACGAGCATCTGGCCGCCGGCCACCGCCCTTACCGCCACCACCACCACCTCCTTTTCCTCCACAGACCGCTCAGAAACCGCCTCGTCCTCGTCGTACTTCTTACCGGAGCTGATCCCACTGGTCGCGAGTCGGCTGACGACCCTACAGGATTTCTTCGCCCTCCGCGCCACCTGCCGCACCTACCGGGCTCTCCTCCCGCCGTCGCCGTCCAATCTCGCCTCCCAGGCTCCGCTCCTCCTCGTCCCCGACAAGGCATCTTCCTCGGAAGCCCTGTTCAACATCCCACTCTGCCGCATCCTCCGCTTCCGCCTCCCCCGCACCGCCCTAGCCCAACAAGACCCCAGAAACAACGAATTCGATTCCTTCGGTTGCCGTGTCGCCATCGAAGACAGCGATGGCGTGGCCAGCCACCGTGAGCTCCGCATCTGCCACCTCCTCACAGGCGAGCGAGTCCGTCTGCCCGATCCCCGGAAAGGCTATGAAGGAATCATCTTTGCTGGCAACCTCGTCGTCACCTTCAATCGATACCACCACACCCTCCACTATTGCCGCATTGGGGACAATCACTGGCGGGAGGCACGGTGCGATGAAGGCTACAGGCTTCGGGACCTGATTTTCATGAAAGGCACCCTCTACGCACTGATTTACCCAAATTTTCGCCTCGCTGTCGTTGAACTTGACAACAGTTCCGTGGTATTGTCATATCTTGGAGATGCATTAAGTGCAGAGATAGTTCCGTATTGTTCGATTTTCTGGCTTGCGGAGTGCCGCGGTGAGCTATTGCTCATTGTTTCTGAGTACCGTGCACTCAGGTACCATGTTTTCCGGTTGCAAGAGAGGAAGTGGGTGAGGACTACTAGCCTTGGTGGTTGTAGCTTGTTCTTTAATATTCTTCAGTTTGCTGGTTGCCTTGGTCCAGATCATCCGACAGTTCGAAGGAACTGCTTGTACTTCATTAGGGTCCCTGGTGACTGTATCGATCGAGTATTCTTTGGTTGATGGATCTTCGCATAAACTCGCTGCCGACTACACAGGGAGAGCAACGGAGGATCACAGACCATTTGCTTGGGTCCTCCCAAGCATTTGCTGATGCAATACAATGGTTATCAGAACTGTACAGATCGTTCTCAATGTAGATTTGCTTCCCACTGACTTTTTTTCGATAAAGGGCAATTTATTATCTTAAAATGTAGCATCAAGTGGATAAAAAGCATTGTGAGTAACACCCGGCCTCTTCATAACTAGGATGCACACAGTCAAATCCGAAAGTCCGACAACAATTCATCAAATAAAAACCGACAAATCGGCAACAGTACAGTCCTATAGGCCGACACTATGCCTATATCGAAGGAGGTGGTGGATCGATCCGATGGTTATGCTGCCACCCATGTCGGAAAAAACCTCCATAGCCACCTGCTCCAATCGCGTACACACCGCCTTGAACAGCGATAGGTACACACTCAACGGCGGCGCCAGGAATACCATACGCCCCAGGCCGACCCAGGCAACCTTCAGAGCACTGATTGATAGTGATGATGAGACCGACCGAGAAAGAGGTTACAACAGTGATGATTCGTATGGGTTCTAGCAGATGTACGTTTCAAGTCTTTTTTTTCTATAGTTTAGGAATATGCCTTTTTATGCTTTTTTATTAATGTGTTTATTATTCCTTATTATTATGCCTTTTCCTTCATTTTATTAATGTACTAATTTCTTATTCTCTTTTCAATGCAGGTTCGTGGAACATGGGCAAGGGGAAGGTCGACGACGTGGGTTTCCTACGCAAGGTCGTCGGCCTGCCTTGTCGGAGTGGTCGAGCACGTAATCCTCCCCCCCGGCTACTTGACAATGACTCCTCGTAGGGAGGTCGAGGGAGAGGTGCCCCTAGAGGAGGAGGGGGCGGGGGGAGAGCCCCTAGAGGGCGAGGTGGTGGGGGGAGAGCCACTACAGGGGGTCGCGGCCAGAAAGAGCGCACCCTCACCGACTTAGGGGTGTTGTCTTCGAGGCCCTCCTCTAGTGAGGTACCCTCCTCTAGTGAGGTACCCTCTGACGAGGAGGAGGAGGAGGTTCGGGATGGGGCCGAGGAGGAGGTGGAGGAGGAGGAGGCAGGCGAGGAGGAGGGTGGTGCCGGGGATGATGGTGGTGGCGCGGAGTGGGTTGGCAACAAGGGGTGGCTGCATGGTAATGCAAAGCTACCAAAGCAAATTCTTGCTACTAAGGAGCAGAAGTGGCTCATTGAGCCCACGGGGAAAGAGTAAGTGCCACTTTATAAGAATTTCATTCTTTTGCTTGTCACATGCTCATTCCGGTAGTTATTTATTTTGCTTGTCACATGCTAATATTTCATTCTTGTGCAGCAACTGGATTTATCCTAAAGGGGCCCGTATTCCCAACGGCCTCATCACCGTCTTGCTGAAGTTACACTGGCCGGGGCTGTACTGTCCGGATCCAGTCAGGCACCCGGACCGTCGGGTTTTGGCCACGAGCTGGGACCACTGGGAAGCGGCCCTCCATGCGGACCATGAGACCCATGCCAAGGCCGTGATCACTACTTTCTGGGTGAGTTCTCTTCAGAAGCACAAGTCCATTCTGGTTTCATGAATGGTTTAACTCATGGCTTCTTCCATTCTTGTTTCATGCATGATTGTAGAAATTCTATCGAGTTCTTCCGGAGCACCAGGCCAGAGCCGACCAGATCGTGCTGCGCCAAGACAAGAAGAAGGCCCGCCAGCTCCAGTACGAGGTGCGCTGGGTGGCCATCTCGACATACTATCACGACGCTCTTGGTGTGAAGAATACCAAGGAAGAAGCGCGGAGGATGGGCATTACCTTGGAGAGGCACGAGTACTTGGCGGTAAGTAGAAAAGATTTTTCATTCCGATGTTTGTGGTACATTTCACCGTTTCGTGTTGACATGCCATTATGCTTTCACTATGTAGGTGTGTCCAAATTGGTGTTATGGAAAAGACGAGTCCTGGGCTGCATTGGTGGATCTTTGGTGTGATAAGGATGGAGCCTGGACGGCTACGAGTATCAAAAACAAGGCTAACCGAGGGAAGGAGGGAGTACATGCTCAGGGAAACCGAAACCACTTTCTCCACAAGACACTTAATGTATGACTAACCTCATTAAACATTCTTCTTCTATTTACCGTCACTTTCTTATGTATGACTAATCTCTGTTTGATGGTGCAGGAGGAGAAATTGAATCGGCCGCTCTCACACATGCAGGCGTGGGAAATCGCCCATACGCGGAAGGACTCCAAGCCTGGCGAGCCCAAGTACTACGGCAAGACCGCGCTGAGGAAGAAGGCCTACTCCGAAGGGTATCTGAGGTTACATCCTGACACACCTGACCCCATTGCGGCGGATCTGGACGAGAGGGTGGTGGTGGGCATGGGGCCCAAGGAGCACGGTCGGGAGGCGGTTCTGGATGCTGTGATCACTCCTACTATCTCCTACACACAGCTCCGTCGGATCGACCCGAGCCTGATCCAGCGCACGAGCACGCCCATGACCAGTGCACAGTCACAGTCCCTCTTTCAGGAGCGGCAATCTGTAAGTATTTTCCCTCTTATCTTCATTGCTCACTTTATTTTCCGCATTTAGTAGTTTTATGAGTTCCATCATGTCATACCGTAGGCCTATATGCAGTACACACGCCAGGAGACCATGGCATGGCACGAGAGCCTTTTTGCATTCCATGAGCAGAACAATCGCATGATGCAGCACGCTCTTCAGGAAATGGCGGCCGGCAGGGTTCCTCAATTGCAACCAGCACCATCTCCTCCACCACAACCAAGGCTACTTACCTTTGAGGAGTTTCTGGCACAGAACGCTGGAGCCTCGCCGGTTAGTTCATCCCCAATCTATTCACCCAAAGCATATTGTTTATTCAACACAGTCATATATCCCGTTAACATGTCTTTTCAACATCCAGGGAACCGGTGGATCGTCTACTGTTGGTGGTGGTCTTCGCAGCACTCCCGAGTCACGGAGCCCGATCACTCCGATCCACGGAGACGGAGGCGGAGGCGGTGGCGGTCTTGGCGGTAGCGCTGCCACTAGCAGTGACGACCTGGGCTTCGGCGGACTTGGCGGTGACGACCTCCGCAGTGCTCGACGTCCAGGCGCTTAAGCCTTTGGGTGACTTGTGGCGGTCTTGGTGGTGATGATGCTTATATGCTTGTGATGTTACTTATTGTTGTTTGTGATATTCTTATATGCTTGGTGGTAATGATACTTATATGTTTGTGGTTTGCGATGCTTCTTATGTTGTGTGATGATGCATTTGTTGTGTGATGCTGCTCCTTATTGTTATGTGATGCATATATTGTTGTATGATTCTTATATATGCTGTATATATTCAAATGAATTGAGCTGAAAAGAAACAGAAAAAAGAAAAAAAAACAGATAGAAACTATGCCGACGGCCTAGCCGTCGGCATAGAGATGGCGTGAGCTCCCAGTGGCTGCCACATGGCAGCTATGCCGACGGTCTAGCCGTCGGCATAGTTGTAAAGTACGCCGACGGCTAGGCCGTCGGCATAGCTGCCACGTGGCAGCCACTGGGCATTCTTGGTGCAGGGCTATGCTGACGGCGGAGTCATCGGCATAGATTTAAACTACGCCGACGACACAGCCGTCGGCATAGCCCTGCCCCAGGAGGTACAGCTGCGCGCCACATGGCACATGTATGCCGACGGCTGAGCCGTCGGCATACATGTGCCACGTGGCGCGCAGCTGTTGGTCAACACTTGACGGCGGCCACCGTTAGGCGGGTACATTGCCGACGGCCGAGGCCGTCGGCATAGATGTACGGACACCGTCGGGATAGGATCTATGCCGACGGCCTCCCGAGCTACGCCTGGCTAACCCCCGCATGCAAAAGACGGGTGAGGTTGTCAAGTAATTGCATTCTCAGGCTGTCTTGAGGCCAAATCCATTGAGGAGCCAAATGGAGTTTACATTAAGATTACAGCAGAGTAGTCATCAACCTTCCTACAACACGGCGAATAATTTCATATGCGGGTGTCAAGCATATATGAATGAGTCTAAATTAACTGTGTATCCGAATGAGTTTAGTCGACAATTGGTTTTCTTTTTTCTTCGGTGTGCTGCACCTATGTATGTTTTGAGCAGCATTGTTGTTGCTCTGTCTATGGTTGAATTACACTGTGAGGATTTATGTGCCTGGGTGTTGAATTTTAAAGGGTCGGGAAGATGTTTAGTTCGCTTCAGTGATACCCTGCTAAACCTAATTGTGTTATATCTCCATGATGTTCACATTTACTGAATTCTTGCTCTGCGAGAGATACATGAGTTCGTTGCAGGAGAGATACATGCGAAGCAAATGGCACTCACAGGCCAAGTTGTTGTTGTTGTTTTTTTTTGCGAATTCCCGGGCCAAGTTGTTGTTGGCGCTGGCAACATATTGATCTTAAACTAGATTGATTGAGCTTTGTGGGCCGTTTAGTATGCTTTGTGGCCTGTTAGATGATGAAGAGAACTGTGGATCTTTTGGTTGGCTACTAGTAGTAGTGATTCGTTCAGCTGGTAGGCTTTTAGTTTCATTAGTTTGCTTATGCAATTTTGTGTGTACACAAACAACTCTGTATTTATCAGCTTCTATGCAATGGAGTTGGGTGAGATGTGTACAAGTCCATTAAAATGCCTGGCACATTGAGCTTCCTAGATTGCACATTGGTCCATCAATAAATAAATCCCTATGATCCCACTAAGAAATAAAACTAGAAAAGGTCTAAAAAAATCATTTAAGAAGATATGTTTTGGGAATATATACTCTTTTCTTTTACGCGCTGAAGATTTGATATATCGGCCATCTAAGCCTCGTCCGTTGTTATAAAAGCATGTGGTACCTCATATCGCTGCATGTAGTTAGTTTTTGTCTCTTAGTGGGATAGATTCATGAACACAGCCAACTTTGCCCTCTCCAGGAAGTATATCTGTAAAACACAGATAGAGTCATGAATAATGATTCAGGAGGAGATAGAGAAGTAAAACATGAGCATAGTAGGATTAATTAGGTATATAAGTGGGAGGCATCTGGACACACATCCCTTGAATCAGATAAAGAAGGAGTACTAGGATGAACAATGAACGCAGTCGCAGCACGAATGCGCGTGAGAAGTGTGAGAAGCACCTCACTCATGACGGAGAGATTTGTTGAGATAGCTTGTAGAGCCTAATCACGAAGACTAAAAATGCAGCTCCAACAGATGATGTAGATGCAAAAAAAGTTACATCACCTCCTCCATGTGATGTAAAATACAACACTTGGAGATGAAAATTTGCATCTCCACCTCCCTAGTGATGTAAAACTGCAGCCGCGTGCGAACACCCAACCGCCGCTTGAAGTAGTGATTCATTCAGCTGGTGGGCTATTAGTTCCATTAGTTTGCTTACGCAATTTTATGTGTACACGAACAACTCTGTATTTGTCAGCTTCAATGCAATGAAGTTGGGTGTGATGTGTACAAGTCCATGAAAATGCATGGTTCATTGAGTTTCCTGGATTGCACATTTGTCTATTAAAAAATAAATCTCTATGATCCTACTAAGAAATAAAACTAGAAAAAGTGTAAAAAAATCCTGGAAGAACATATATTTTGGGAATATATACTCTTTATTTTACATGCGGAAGATATGATATATCGGGCATCTGAGCCTCATCCTTTTTTTTAGAAAAGCATGTGGTGCCTCCTATCGCTGTATGTAGTCTCTCTTACTGCTCTACCAAGTAAAGTAGGAGATAGAAGTGGGAGGCATCTGGACACACATCCGTTGACTAAGCTGAGGATGGAACACTGGGATTCCCGAATGGAGTCGCAGCATGGAAGTGTGCGAGAAGTCTGAGAAGCACCTCGCTCGTTGGAGAGGTTTGTTGTGATAGTTCGTAAAGCCTAAATAGTCCCAACATCTTGGGTTATTAGAAGTCAGACGTACAAGTCTGCGTGTGCTTGCAAGTCGATTGTGTGCTTTGGTGCGTGGTTTCAAGATCGTAGCTAGCTATAACCGGGCTACTTTAGTTCGAGTAGACTGGTTTTCCCCTTTGTGACGACGACCGATCACCACATATGCACCTGTACGTTTTTGTTCTCTTTTCCATAAGAGAGCTTGGCTATGAAGCAGCAAATATGAGAAAGAATATACTTCAAACTCGTTGGGACAGAACGCGGCAGTGATCCACTTGCCGTCGTGCCGCCAGCCCAGTTTACGTCTGCTGTACTACATGTCGCCGCTGGCTGCGCTGCTCTCAGCTGCCCACGCACCACAAGGTCTCCAGCACGATGCACGCATAGGCAGGGTTGCCCAATTTGAAACTCCGTTATATTGTTCTCCCCAAGAACCCAACATCTCGGCTGTTTCAAACAGTGAAGTTTGAATAGTTGTGTAGGTTAAAATATCTAAACAGATTGGGGAATTTGAGGAAATGTTTTTAGCTCTCTACATTGTCCTTCTCTATTTTTCAAGAGTCTGCACCTCTATTGAAGGCGCATCAAGGCCAAATTAAAGAGCCGTTGGTTGATCTAATCAACACCAAGAGAACGACGAGAGGCACTCCCAATCACCATGTATATGATATCATCACTGTTTGGTGGGGAATACCAGATACTTATAAAAGAAATACACATCTATGACTTTACCAGCAGCGAATTAATAACTAACTTAGGTTGGAGCCGCCGTGGCCCCTCTCCTCGACCACCTCCCTCCTGATCCAAACTAGGGATTCGAGCCGCCGCCGACCCTCTCCTCGTCGCCGCCGGTGCTCCGCGGGTAAAGCCCAGGCGGGGGATGATAGTGGCGGCGGTGACTTCCTCCGCCGCGGCTCCGTGATGCGGTTGTGGTTGAGATCCGCATAGGTGTCGTGAACGTATTCGTTGTCTACTGTCGGCAATGCTGCGGGGGATGGTGCGGCTCCGGTCGTGTTGGCCCTAGGTTGTGAAGCAACCTATATTTCTGTCTCTCTTTAAATTCCTAAATAATTCTCATAAATTGTTTGGATCATATATGCCCCAAATATGCCCAAACTTTCCTTTTCTAGACCAAAGATAATTTATCAATATTCATTCTTCAATTCTGTCCAGTGTGGCCTTCTGTGAAGGAAGTGCCACCTATATTTTCTTGATTGCTCCCAAAATTTTTGGACATCATCTCTCATCCAAATAATTGCCTCATGCCAAAATTCAGCTCTATTTGCCTAGCCAATCTTCCTCAACAATTTTCCAAAGTTTCTGTCAGATGGAAGCCTTGTTGAAGGAAGTACCAGCTAGGTGTATCCAAATGAGTTGAAATTTTGCAAGATATTTCATGTGCTCATAATGACCCTCTACCAAATTTTAGCTCCACCGAATAATCTATGTGAGCACACCATCAAATCCTTGTTTCTGTCAATATTTTCAGGTGGTGAAGCAAGTATATTTTATATTGCTTCATTAATTCTGAGAATTTACCAGGATATTATCCTACCCATATAAACTCCCTCCACCAAATTTGGGCTCATTTAATCTTGCCAATATTCCTCCATAATTTTCTCAAGATTCTGTCCAAAGGGATGCTTTGTGAAGCAAGTACCACTTTGGTATTTGAAAATGGTATGAAAGTTTTACAGCATCTATATATGCCCAAATGATCATCCTTTGCCAAGTTTCAGCCCAATTCAACACTCCTAGTGAGTGCTACTTCTTGATCTTGATTCTGGACCAGATTGTGCAGTTGTTAAGCAACCACATTAAATCTTGGTCCAAATCATCTCAAACTTAATAGGACTGTAGTCCTTCGCACCCTAAACCTTTGAGACAACTTGGTTTATCTCTAGACTATTCTAGTTTTCCCCATCTTGCAGCCAAAGTTTGCTGCGGCAAACTTTCAGTGATGAATCCCATCAAACAAGAGCTCCTTTATTCGATCCATCACTTCTGTGCTGCCTTGGGGAGCAAGGACTTCACCCCAGACATGTTTTGCCAGCCCGTTGCATCCTCTCCTCCCAAGTTCACGCGGTGACCACTGTCTGGCATGCAGTGGACGTGAGTTGGTTGGCTTCTCGCTCGGGCCCCTCCTCTGCTTGTTCCGTCCGCACGTCCGACCATGTCCAATAGCTCGCCAGCGTCGTCCTCTTCTCCCTGAGCCCCTCTGCCCCTCTCCGGCCACCTCGTACGCGGTGCCCTGGCCGTGTCCGCGCTCTGACCGCCGTCCCCACCTCCCTGGACTGCCAACCGCGTCGCCCCGATCCTTCCCGAGCCGGCTCGAGCTCTCCTGCCCCTCCGTGATCACTCTGGACACGTTCCCCCTCGTGTAGCTCGCTCATCAGAGCTCGCCACCCCGTGCCCACAGGAGCACAGTGCCCCGACCGGCCCTGTCCGCGCTCCGTCCTCTTCCTCCCCTCCATTTGGCATTGCTCTGCTTCGTGACCCTCCCCTGTTCTCACCCGTCATCTCCGAGCCCCTCCCGTGACCCTGTGCTCGCCAGAAGCTTCGGCCGGACCCGTGCGGCGGCTCTCGGTCACGGGCACATCGCCTTGGCTATATAAGCCATCCACGGCCGCGCCTCTCTGCTCCATCGCCCTCACCACACTCCACTAGCCCTCCCCAGCCACTCTGTTGAGTCCGAGGTGCTCTCCGGCCCTCCAATGGCTGCCTCGGCCATCTCCAATTCCGGCGAGCCGAGCTCCCTCTCTCCACTCCTCCACCTCCAGCGGACTCCCACCACCACCTAGAAGCCATCCCCACACCTCCACCCCTCCTCCCCGCGGCCTTAGTGCCGAGCCCATCTTCACCGTAGCCGCTGTCCACCGCAGTCGAGGCTACGCTCCCTCCGGTGCATCTTGGCGAGCGTGAGGAGTCCAGACGGGAGCGCCTCGTCTTCCTGATCCCGCCGGTGTGCTGGGCGTCGCCGGAGACGACCTAGGTCACCGAAATGGCCGGCCGCAGCGCGCCCTTACCTCTGTCTCGCGGGCAACAGGAGGAGGAAGAAGAAGAACCTGCCCGCGGGCCCCACCCCCACGCGACCCCACCAGTCAACCACCCAGGAGTTGACCCAGCCCACTGACCTGGCGTAAGTGGAGGCGTAATCTCAGGAGTGCGTTTTCTGTAGGGTAACGCAGGAGAAAACAAAAATTTTCCGACCTACGCACCAGCCCAGGACCACTATGGAGACTGCATACAAGGTTTGATCATTTTCGTTACCGACTCGTAGCGCAGCGAAAGTAGAGTCGATGACGATCGGTGGTGCAGATCCCCGCAGCTAGGATTTACAACCTCCCAACCGCGAGGATGTATACCCTCGTCTTCCCTTCGGACAGCCCTCCGGGAGGCGGTCAAACAGTCCCCCGGACGGTGTCGCGGACAGCCCTTCGGGAGGACCTTCGAAACTCGAACGGTCACTCGGACAGCCCTTCGGGAGGACTCACAGAACTCGGACCGTCACTTGGACAGCCCTTCGGGAGGCACTCACGAACAGCCCCTCGGGCACTAAGATCGAAACTACGACCTCTCTATAGAGTTGCACACATACGGTGTCAACTATCCGGCAGGGCTTCGCCGTCCAGAACTAGTTCCCACCGGAACCCAGACAGCCTTTCGGTTCTACGAAACTCTTTTCGTGGGAGGGAGAGAGAAGCCAGATCATTGCATGGCACTTGTATGTGAGAAGGAGTGAGTCTTTAGGCTGCCCCCTCCACCCCTATTTATAGGCCAAGCCCAAGGGTGGCTTCTCCAAGAAGCCAAGGGGAAAAATACCAAAGGACCCTCAAGGTGGCTTCTCCAAGAAGCCACCCAAAAAGCACTTTCACTATTCACGACGACATTTTTCAGCGTCCGTTCAAACTGAAAATATTTATGTGGGCTTAGAACATTTCCAGTACCCACTAAAATAATTTTCAACGCGTTCTGGAACAATTCCAGTTTAGTGATTTCATCTGCGAAAAGCATCTGAAGCGGTTCCGGCAGCCCCGGAACATTTCCGGTTTTTCTTCCAGAAAATTCCCAGAAGTTTCCAGAATGATTCTGGCATCCTCCAAGAATTATCAGGCATGTGCCGAAACCATTTTGACTTAATGGTATCCCCTGAAACAACTTTTCAGTTTCACCGGAACTCATCCGGTGACCTCTCTCTGCGGAACTTTTCCGCTGTCCGAAACTTTTCAGTGTCCGAAACTTTTTCGGTGATTTTCTCTCAGACTCCCTGTCTAGTATTCAGCAGATAGATGACCCTTAAGCGTGTGACCCTATAGGTTCGGTGAAGTATAGACATGACACGGAACCCCTTCCGATCAATGATCAACATCGGAGCCGTGGACACCCATATTGACCCCTATACCCACACGAATGAATATTCGAGTGAACCTCCAGTTGCCGTGTGCTATTCCTGTTGCTTCGCGATATGTTACAAATACCCGAGGTGAGACATGTAGGCATTCCCGTGGATCAACAACTTGTCCACTATGCTAGTTACCTCGTTACCGGTATTGTTCTCTTTTCTCGTTACCGTGTTCCGGCATCCCCGTGATCAAATCACATAGTGTCTGGCCAGACGATGATGGATACCGTAACACCGAGAGGGCCCAGAGATATCTCTCCATCGTCGTAGGAGCAAATCCCAATCTTGAGCTATCAAGTTACTTGACATACTTTCCCATGAACCCGTAAGCCGCCGTAATAGCCATCCATTTACGGATGACGTTTAACAAACCCCAAAGTTCATGAATCAAGCATGAAGAAACTCGATACTCTCATGGTCTGAGGAATCATGCAAACATTAACCATCTCTGTGTTATTAACCATAAACTTGTGACGAATGTATCTCATAGCATAACATCAATCGGGTCGATTCAACACAAATGTTCTTCTAACATTTGTGCCCTCAAAGTTGCTGGCATAGACATGCCTATGATTGGGAAAACATAATCATCATGCAACACCTGAGCTAGTCTTAGAGGCATGACTAGGAATACATTTTACCGTTTATTATTCCACACGTGCACATGGGTTTTCCCCAGAGCCTTTATGGATATACGGGCTCGGGAACCACAGCAGTTATAGCATGGAACATAAACCTAATTATGAACACGGAGATAAATAATAACATTTATTATTGCCTCTAGGGCATATCTCCTACAGACTCCCACTTGCACTAGAGTCAATAATCTAGTTAATGCTAATGCACTTTACACCTGTGGCACACCGGAGCAACTACCTGCAGTAGTGTCCCATTGACAAAAGCCATCTTGGAACCATACTAAGTTCATGAATGAACTATATGATTCAACATCTTCTTTCTCGCTTTTAAAAGCGGCAACATACTTCGCCTCTGTTATAGAATTCGCCACAGTAACTTGTTTGGAACAATTTCCAACTACCGTGCCACCATATTGTGTTTTACACAAAACCCTCAAATTAAATCAAAAATCGCTTGGAGCATGGATGAAGACTGTATCGATGTAACCTTTTACAACGAAATCTTCATGATCTCCGCTTGCGAGAAAACATGTCATCAGTGCTACTATAGTACTCAATGACCCTTTTTCACTGTTGTCCCATGATCAGAACTTTTGATCACCTTGGTATTTATACTCGCAACAACTTTGGAGTATTGGACATATCTGGTTGTTTTTACATACCATGGAATACATGATTAATCCAAACACAAGAGTGTGTGGAATCTCCATCATGTATTTTGCTCATCAGTGTTTTGGGACACCGAGTCTTGCAAAAACTCTTTCCATGTGACTTCGGCAAGAATCACTCCTTGACGGTTTTTAATGCTAAAAGGTTTTAGCATTTTGTCAATATGTATCTTTGCTCAGCCCCATCAGGTAAATCTATCTCCATAGATCATCATGCCTAATATTAAGGCTATTTAGCCCAAGCACTTCATCAAAAAACCCTTTTTAAATGAAGTCCTAATTCGTGTCAAGAAATTTAATTACAATTAACAATGTGTCAAGCACACAACGTTTTTAGAAATATTATTATGCTCCCACTTACTTTCTTGAATCACAAGCATCTTCGTTACCCATTGATGAAGTCAAAACCCTTTTAACCATTTCATCAAAACACAAAGATTCCAACTCCATTTTGCTCTCTTCTGTCCATTGCTGGAACTCTGAAGTTTGCATACTTACTAGCATCCTCTGGATTGACAAAATACCTTGGACTGTAACACATGCAAGTCCTTGGTTTCATTTCCATCAGGTGGAAATCCTTTTGTCATCCATTGTTTTATATCTCATGATATGAAATATGTATTAATTGCTAGTTCAACCCGAACCGACTTTAAGCATCGCTACGGTGAAGCAACCTCATCGTAGTCAACTCCTTGAACTTGTATATTGCAACAAGTCGAGCTTTCTGGATAAAACATTTTTATTCGTATCAGTTATAGTTCCATAAATATTCGTCGGACTCTAAGTCTTCCGAAAGGTGTATCAAGGTTTTAATCTTGAATCACTTATATGGAAACTATCTCGGATTGTATTGGCATTTAGCCAATTCCGGAGTCAGGGCCCATCAACGCTTCCTTGTGTATCGTAGGTATACTATTGTCTAACAACAATATCTCATTTGCGCACCTGAGAGGTTTGCACGAGCCTTGCCTACGTGGTTCAGCTGCAAGTTCGACCGAAGTCCATACATTTTATTGTAGAGACTTCCGTATCAGTCGCAGTAGGAAACTCTGGAATTGCTTCCAAGGTCTCTTTCCTTTGACCTGATGACGAAGATACTGTTTATCTTGTCGAGTTGCACTATTCTCCCACTCACCTTTTGAAAGAACCATTTTCTTCAAAAAGCATACCGTTCTTTGTGGCAAACCTATTTGCCTCGGTATAGTGAGGGAGGAATACCCAATTACTTGGGATAACCTACAAAGTAGCACTTGCCTGATTTGAAATAGGTTTGTAACCTTTTACACAAGCCCCATATTCCAAATGTTAAGAAAAGATATGACATGGTTGGGCATACCATACCATGGTGTCATTTCAACAGACCCGATGGAGCTCTTTTCAGTGTAAAAGCCGCAGTCTCTAAAGCATCACCTTAAAAGGGATAATGGCAAATTTATTAATGTCATCTTTGATCTTACCATGTCATAAATGGTTCGATTACATCTTCACGGACTTTCCACTCACAGTGGTGTTCCGGGAGGTGTAAGTTATGAAACTCTTTTCACAACTCATCAGACATTCGCTAAACTTGTAACTCAAATATTTCTTTCTGCAATCGAATTGTAGAAACATAATTTTCTTGTTACAATAACTTCTACTTCATTTTGAAAACCTTTCAAATGATTTCAAAAGATCCAGACTTACGTCTCATCAAGTAAATATCCATATATCTACTTGAGTCATTTTTGAAGATAGATAAATCCACTACTTGCAACAACATTTATCGGACTACATATATCAAAATGTATGATCACCAATAAGTTCTTTGCTCGTTCCTTATGGCCTGTGAACGGTATTTCAGTCACTTTACTTTTCGGAGGAAAGTTGCAAGTGTCAGGTGATTCAAAATCAAACGACTTCAAAATCCATCATAATGGAATTTTCCATGCGGGTTTCTCCAATGTGACCAAATGCAGTGCCACACTTGTGTGGTATTCTTTTAGTCTTATGACATTTAGCGTCAGTGTTATGGATGTATCATATTACCATCAATATTCATAACATACGTCCCATCTAGGATGGAAGCATGGCCCTTCATGTTATTCATAATACTGAACAACAATTGTTGTTTTTATGAACAACTCTTTTGCAACAAACATTGTGCAACGAGCTAGAGTGTATGAAACTCTAAAATGAATTATGAAAGTAAACCCAGAGGTAATGTATTATTATCAATATTCATAACATACATCTCATTCATAATGAAAGTATGGCCCTTATGTTATTCATAACATCGAACATCAAAAGTTCTCTTATAAACAACCTTCTTGCAAGATACCTTATGCAATGGGCTAGAGTTTGTGAAACCCCAAACGAATTATAAAAATAAATACAGATGGTAATACACCGATGGAAGGTATAGTAACATTTACTATGTTCCCTGTGTATACCTAAACCTCATTTCTGGCTAGTCTTTTAGGCCATAGTAGTTCTTACATCGAATTGCAACAGAATGCAATCGAGCGGGTATCTTTGTGATTGTCTCACAATACCCAAGAATTAGTGATTAACATGTTTAACCATAATTCCCAAGAACTATATCTTTTACCAGCCTTCTATACATCAAAAACTTGTATGACATTCATACATGAGCTGGATATTCCAGTCTTCTTTCTTTTTGCCTTTATACTTCTAACAGTTTAACTTTCAGTATTTCTCCTACTCTCAGAAGAAGCATCCAACTTAAGAGTGGCGTTAGCCCCGGACTTCCTAGGCGTGAAAGTTTCACCAACACCCTTCGGACACTTCCATTCTCTTTAAGTTGTTTGTTTTATTCACCTTTCATCATATGACAGGCGTTCTACTGGATCCCTCTCTTATTAGTCTAATGCATAGTAAACTCCTTTACTAATAGTTTGCAAACAAACATTGCTTTGGATATCTCATATCTTTTAGCCTTTGTCTGTCTCTGAAAATGATTTTCAGATTCCATGAATATCACATAACTATCCAAACTTTCGAAGTTCGGGTCTCATGGACGCAAACATATTGCACTTGACTAAAAATGGAATTCTAGCTTTTGGATCGAAGGACGAGAGTCACATGATCCATAGCATAAGCGAGAGAATACCGAAAGTATGCGATAGGACAAAGTCCTTCTTGGCACTCTTGAGGACAATCCTCACATTACGTTACCAACCGTAAACTTTTAACCAGATATTTAACAGCTATTCAATTTTAATAGGGAAGGTGGAAACGCGAGCCATTATTCTACAACTATTAGCAAACCACACTTAGACAGTGTTCAAAATTAATTGCACTGAGAATTAAACAAGTTAATTCAACAGTGCGCTCCCACTCAAATCAATATCTCTCATAATTGATTGTGAGTGATTCAAGATCCATATTACAATTCAACGCCAAGGATGTGTCCATCTCAAGTGACGAGAATTGCAATCAATAGGCCAACTTGCCAATCACATCTCTATGTGACTCTTGTTCATCTTTCGATGGGCGTGTTCCGAGCTCAGGACGCTCCTCCAGAACGTCAAGACAACCAAGTGATCTTGCTGCGAGGTCTCAACTCACCCGCCTCACACTTCCCTAATCGTTCGCACCCATGTGTCCATGTGATGCCCCGAAAAGTTAGGTGCCGTGACGGTGCTACACTTGGGAGAACACTAACTACTTGATATTTTGTGAGAGATCACCCTAATAAAAGCGACTACCGCGCAATCAAGAAGGGTGCAACATAAGGGATAAACATCTCAGGCAATTCATAATAGCATGATATGGTATAGCCCTTTCTGACGGAGAAGTCTTGTATTTCTTCGTCTTCGGCACTCGCGTCGGTGTTCACCTTTGCGAAGATTGCCACCACCTTGTCGATGCACCAGATAATATTGCTATCTCTATAGCTAATAAAATAATGCATTACAACAAGTTTGACACGCAGGTTATTTAAAGTGCAATCATATGGCTCCAGCCATCATGCCGAATCATGACACACAGGTCATGTTAATCAATTTACATCATATAGTCATCTCATACATAATCAAATTAAATATGAGCACTCCTATACCACATCATATGCACATGCAAACCCTCCTGCAAAACCAAGTTAGACGCCTCTAATCGGTTCATGCAAAAACTTGTTTTTACGTGGCTTCTAAGGTTTCGAAACAAACCGAAACTACCAACGTCCATCATCAAGTATGATAATTCAAGTCGCTAGATTAACTTTCCAGGGTGTATGAAAACCGAGATAATAAAATCTCGAGCCCCATACTAAACTTCGTCATACGCGTGACCCCCGTGCAGATCATATCTGCATTGCCCTTTTGTCTGCGAAATTTCATCTTTCCTTTTAACTACGGTGGAATTCAATGAACTGTTAGCACTTCGTTGATCAATCAGGATCGCGGATTGCCAGAACTTTGAAACTCCACCATACTGTTATCAAGATCAGAAATACGCAAATTCTAGGGAAGCAACAAGAACATCGGGTAACAGATTTCATCTGCTACCCGCACAAATAATTTTCAGTAATAGAACTCATCTACTACCTAATTATATTGTGCAACACCCATACATCTCTATGTATTCTAGATCGAAACCTGCATCTACGCATAGCACGGCTCATGATGCCACTGTAGGGTAACGCAGCAGAAAACAAAAATTTTCCGACCTACGCACCAGCCCAGGACCACTATGGAGACTGCATACAAGGTTTGATCATTTTCGTTACCGACTCGTAGCGCAGCGAAAGTAGAGTCGATGACGATCGGTGGTGCAGATCCCCGCAGCTAGGATTTACAACCTCCCAACCGCGAGGATGTATACCCTCGTCTTCCCTTCGGACAGCCCTCCGGGAGGCGGTCAAACAGTCCCCCGGACGGTGTCGCGGACAGCCCTTCGGGAGGACCTTCGAAACTCGAACGGTCACTCGGACAGCCCTTCGGGAGGACTCACAGAACTCGGACCGTCACTTGGACAGCCCTTCGGGAGGCACTCACGAACAGCCCCTCGGGTACTAAGATCGAAACTACGACCTCTCTACAGAGTTGCACACATACGGTGTCAACTATCCGGCAGGGCTTCGCCGTCCAGAACTAGTTCCCACCGGAACCCAGACAACCTTTCGGCTCTACGAAACTCTTTTCGTGGGAGGGAGAGAGAAGCCAGATCATTGCATGGCACTTGTATGTGAGAAGGAGTGAGTCTTTAGGCAGCCCCCTCCACCCCTATTTATAGGCCAAGCCCAAGGGTGGCTTCTCCAAGAAGCCAAGGGGAAAAATACCAAAGGACCCTCAAGGTGGCTTCTCCAAGAAGCCACCCAAAAAGCACTTTCACTATTCACGACGACATTTTTCAGCGTCCGTTCAAACTGAAAATATTTATGTGGGCTTAGAACATTTCCAGTACCCACTAAAATAATTTTCAACGCGTTCTGGAACAATTCCAGTTTAGTGATTTCATCTGCGAAAAGCATCTGAAGCGGTTCCGGCAGCCCCGGAACATTTCCGGTTTTTCTTCCAGAAAATTCCCAGAAGTTTCCAGAATGATTCTGGCATCCTCCAAGAATTATAAGGCATGTGCCGAAACCATTTTGACTTAATGGTATCCCCTGAATCAACTTTTCAGTTTCACCGGAACTCATCCGGTGACCTCTCTCTGCGGAACTTTTCCGCTGTCCGAAACTTTTCGGTGTCCGAAACTTTTTCGGTGATTTTCTCTCAGACTCCCTGTCTAGTATTCAGCAGATAGATGACCCTTAAGCGTGTGACCCTATAGGTTCGGTGAAGTATAGACATGACACGGAACCCCTTCCGATCAATGATCAACATCGGAGCCGTGGACACCCATATTGACCCCTATACCCACACGAATGAATATTCGAGTGAACCTCCAGTTGCCGTGTGCTATTCCTGTTGCTTCGCGATATGTTACAAATACCCGAGGTGAGACATGTAGGCATTCCCGTGGATCAACAACTTGTCCACTATGCTAGTTACCTCGTTACCGGTATTGTTCTCTTTTCTCGTTACCGTGTTCCAGCATCCCCGTGATCAAATCACATAGTGTCTGGCCAGACGATGATGGATACCGTAACACCGAGAGGGCCCAGAGATATCTCTCCATCGTCGGAGGAGCAAATCCCAATCTTGAGCTATCAAGTTACTTGACATACTTTCCCATAAACCCGTAAGCCGCCGTAATAGCCATCCATTTACGGATGACGTTTAACAAACCCCAAAGTTCATGAATCAAGCATGAAGAAACTCGATACTCTCATGGTCTGAGGAATCATGCAAACATTAACCATCTCTGTGTTATTAACCATAAACTTGTGACGAATGTATCTCATAGCATAACATCAATCGGGTCGATTCAACACAAATGTTCTTCTAACATTTGTGCCCTCAAAGTTGCTGGCATAGACATGCCTATGATTGGGAAAACATAATCATCATGCAACACCTGAGCTAGTCTTAGAGGCATGACTAGGAATACATTTTACCGTTTATTATTCCACACGTGCACATGGGTTTTCCCCAGAGCCTTTATGGATATACGGGCTCGGGAACCACAGCAGTTATAGCATGGAACATAAACCTAATTATGAACACGGAGATAAATAATAACATTTATTATTGCCTCTAGGGCATATCTCCTACATTTTCATCTTCCGAAAATGTACTTCGTCCCTTCTTCGGGTATGATTACGTTTTCCTCTCCGGAAAGCGTATTTTCATTGTACTACAGCTGAAAGTGCGTTTTCTTTTGCAGAAAGCGTATTTTTCCTGAAGGAGTTTTCAGTTTTGCAGTCAGGGACGAGTTTGTGAGTATTTATTTTTACTGATCAGCCCCTGAACTTCAAACTTTCGTATCTCCGCGACCGTAGCTCCGTTTGAGGTGATTCCAAGGCCCACTTCTTCGTCTCGTCGAGATCGTTCTGTTGGTACCCTTTTCACTATGTGTTTACATACTGGAAATGACCAGTTTGCCCTTGCCCTTATCTAGCCCCCTCCGAGAGAGAATCTTTTCTGGTGAATCGTTCCACTGCTTCACCGCACTTCCTCCTGGTGATCTCTTCATCCCTAGGCAAGCCACGATAGCGACTTGCATGTGAGCCTTGCAGTAGCAATGGTTTTCTACTTGAATAATAAAATATTTGGTGCATGCTAATATTTTGAGAGTGCTTTATATATGCTTGTGAACACATGCTCATCCTTATGCTATGATCATTTAAATCTTGTTGGGTAATTGTTTACTTGCTAATATATTTCCATGCCCTTGCCTAGTAATTATTTATGATGCTAGTGGTCATGCTATGCTTATGTGTTATACTTGTGATATTCATGCTTGTCATGATGCCATGCTCATTTGCATAAAGGATTTATTGTTGGTTATATGCTCGATGGTTATGTTGCTCATCCATGCTTATGTTGATATCATGCTCGGCTGCATTGGAACTTCATCATGCTATTTTTATTATGACTCAGCTTATTACGTCCAAGTTGAAATTGACTTTAGTCGAACTTGAACATCTGTTGGCTGAGTCATAGTACCATCGAATCGAGCTAACCAGTGCAGCCACACTTGCCTGTATGGGACGGTCCTAACTTGGTCTATTGTCATGCCTCTCGCCGGTGCCTCCAACTAGGGAAGGTTATGGGCGCGCGCTACCCTGATCAGGTAGGTGGACATAAACCTTGTGTGCCCGTGTTTGGTATTGAGATCTTATGTCCCCGTTTGGGACCGTTTATGTTTTGCCATGACGGTGGCCGTTGGATGTCACGAGGTGACATCGGGGCCACCCATGACTTAGCCCAAAGGGGAGTGAGGGAGTCATGGACTAAGGGGTCCTCGGGGTGACGGCCCATTGTACATGGGCCGGACTGGTGGAGCCGTGGTGTGCCCTCCAAGTTAAGGGTGGACGAGATCTCTTTCCCTCTTGTTGTAATCTATCTTCGGTAACCCTAACCCTATCGGTGTCTATATAAACCGAGGGTTGTAGTCATTAGGATGAGAGCTATATTCGTCACCTCATAGCATAGGGTTTAGCTCATGCAAATCTCAAGGTAGATCTACTCTGTAAACTCCATCATATATTCAATACAATCAAGCAGGACGTAGGGTTTTACCTCTTTGAGAGGGCCAGAACCTGGGTAAACACTGTGTTCGTCGTACCCTGTTACCCATTGATCCTAGATCCACAGCTCGGGACCCCCTACCCCGAGGTCTGCCAGTTTTGACACCGGCATTGGTGCTTTCATTGAGAGTTCCGCTGCTGGATCACCGGAAGGATCGATGGCTCGCTTAGTCCTTGGAGAGGACATCAGTTCCATGGACCTCTTCGTACCTAGACAACTCTTCGCTTTTGGCAGCATCGTGCTGCACGCTGATCCGACCGGCCGTCTTGGCCTGGTCGACAACTTCTCTCCCGAGCACCAAATTCGATTCGGCAATTTGGAGTACGTCACTGATGCGCGGGGGGATTTGGGTTTTACCGGATTCACTACCCCCGCAGGCCTTGCCGCGCCTACTCCCACGTACACCTCCGATCCAATCTGTGAATCGGCCCCAGTCTACCAAACGGCTTTGGGCCAGGAAAGACTACCTGAGAGAGGGGACCTTACCCCACCGTTAACCGAACTTACATCGGCGGAGGATTTAGCCCTGGCCCTCGAGGCAGAACCAGAGGTCAGAGGCCAAGATTCGATCTCGGCCGAGCTCCTCCCCTACAACATCCTGCTGGATTCGAGCCTGTACCCTGAGTCGGCGAATAGCGGCCAGGGGCCACCCCCGGCCCAAAACAAACCAACATCAAACATCGGCGTGGAAGGTGCACAGGAGGGTCAAAGCACACCCTCAATTTCCAAGGACAATCCGGTGCCCCTCGAGGTTTCGGTCCCAAATCCTGAAGATAGGTCCATCCGGGGCCAAGGATCAGCTGAGTCACAGACCGACCTCCGCTTCGTCACCACAAAGTCGGGCTTAGAGCCCCCAAGCCCGGTAACCCTTGATATGTTGAACAAGGTGTTGGACCGGATGACAGCGGACGCGTGGCCGTGGCTCGGCCATGGCTGCGTACGCGTGTACAAGCTATCGAGCTCGACGTAAGGCGACAGGGAGCAACAGGGGAGGGTTCACGGGGGCAGAGAGGGCCAAGGGGCACGGGGGAGAAGCAGCCAAGGCGCGCACAGAGCCAACCGGCCACTGTGCGCCCGTGGGCGCACGACGGCGAGTGCCAGCGAGCGAGCTGCAGGAGGAGGAGAGAGGTCCGGGGAGAAGAGGACGGCGAGGGTGACCTGGGAGACACACCCGTGCTCGCTGAGACGCCGAGCAGGAGAGGGGCCCGAAGCAAATGGCACCCAGCTTGCGTCCATGGCATGCCACAGTGGCGGTCACCACGTGAACTGGCGAGTAGAGGATGCAATGGGTTGGCAAATGTTGTCTAGGGTGGAGTCCTTCCAGGGTAGGTTGCAACTGAGTTTAAAGCTCGATTAAAAATGCTGTGGTTAGATGGGGAGTGACCTCTGAAGTTTGCTATAGCAAACTAGATCATGTTACTGTGATCAACTTAGTGAAGTTAAGATGCAAACAAGATGTCAGGGAGGTTTAGGATAGGAAGGACTATGGTCCTGTTAATTTTGAGGTGATGAGGACAAGTGCTTAGCATAGTTGCTTTGCAACTACCAAATCTGGCCCAGAAACAAAATGATGAAGTAGCACTCACTAGCTGTGATGCCTTGGTCTGAAAATCATCATGGAATGAAGATTTGGTCATATGAGAGTGCCATAAAAATTTCATGCCATTTGGCCAAGCCAAAATAGTACTTCCTTCATACAGCACCTCTCTGGACAGAATCTTGGGGAAAATCCTAAGGGAAAATGGCTAGATGAAATGAGCCCAAATCTTGTGGAGATAGGTTATATGGATAGGAGAAGGCTTAGGAAAAATTTGAGCCATAATGGAGCAAGATAAAATATACTTGCTTCACAAACTGAAAATTTGGACAGAAGCAAAGAATAGATCCTGGGCTCTCATAGATCAATGGAATGAGATGAAACTTGGAGGAGGGTGATTATATGAGCACATGAAGGAGTGTGCAAAATTTCAAATCATTTGGGTTAACCTAGATATTACTTCCTTCACAAAGAGTTCCCTCAGACAGGAAATTTGAAAAATCACCGAGGAAGATTTACTAGGCAAATTAAGTTGAATTTTGGCGTGAGGCAATGATATGGATAGGAAAAGGTGTCCAAAAAGTTTGGAGTCAAATGAGCAAAGATAAATGACACTTCCTTCTCAAAAAGCCTCTGAGGGCAGAATGAGAAAAGGAATAATTTTGAATATGGCAAGGAAAAGTTTTGCCATATTTGAGGAAGATATGACCCAAACAATTTATCAGAATTATTTGGTAATTTTAGGAGTGATGGAAATATAGGTTGCTTCACAACCTAGGACAGACAGGGTTATTCCTTTAATGGAAAAGGAATATTCCCTTGAAAAATAATATTGGGGTTGGGCCAAGATGAAAATGGCAAGGTCTAGGGATGGATATGAGGATGACAAGCCACTCTGGAGGGAAAGAAGAGATCATCTTCTCCAGTTTCCAGACCACATAGCCACAGAAAAAGAAAACTCAAGCAAAATACTCAGAAAATCAAAAGAAAAAGAAAGGGCCAAAAATCAGGGTGTGACAAACCTTCCCCCCTTATAGAAATCTCATCCTCGAGATTTGGTTGCTCAGGGAACAAGTATGAATATGCTGACTTAAGGAAACCGTTTCCAACTCGGGTATCCTTTTTCTCCTATGTTATATTCCACTAGATTTCATATGACGAGACTGCCTGGCTCTGGGGTGGTTTGTATCGACATTCTGACCGATCTTATCTCACATGTTCATTCTTATACTGGCTCCAATTCTTTTCATATATGCTGACTTAGCTGAGTGGGATAGATTATCATGACTGAAACATATGTCCGTCTCACAAGTCCAAGAGTGATTTCCGATGGATGTGTCATCTAGCACTGACAACCTTCCATGAAGTTGTGATCAGATTTTCCTGATGAACACCCAAGCTCTTACTCCTTGCATTGGGTTTCTCAACTAAATACGGGTTCTCCGGGTTCAAAACAGTGAGGTGAGTCATAACCGTTCTCCTGACGGATTCTGACTTCTCGCAGGAGTTTCTGAATCATCTTGACTAGCTCCATTGTCTTGAGTATCAGATTCGTACAAAATATTTGACTGTCGCCTGTCCTAGTCAATATAAAGGGGTACGGCCTTATATGATAGAATCTGCAGACTTGACCAACGGTGGTGCTGGCAGAAGAAATTTTATTCATGACAGGTTGCCCTTCGATGATTCTCATAAGTGAGGGCACATGCTTTGAGACTATTGCTCAACATCCTGATTGTTCGTTCTGTCGGCATATCCATGGGGATAGTAGGCTGTGTGATGCTTTACCATGGTTGCCAGGGTCAAACTTTGGAATGGCCCCTTGGTCCGGTTCGACAGACCCAAATATTCCATTCTGACAAATTTGAGCACATATTGTTGATTGAGCGGGTTGTCTGAATATGAGGGCCTTACTAGAACGGAGTAGACCCCTTCGACGGGTATTCATGGTGATCGATATTGAATCAGACTATCCGAGGTATCTGCACCATGTGGGTCATGCAACAATTATCATACCTGTATCGTCGGTCTTGTTCCTTCATTACTGTTTGCTTGTTCTGGATTCTTTGATGAAAGAGCTTGGTCATATTGCTTCTTCGTGGGACCATAGGTACTGTCAGGTGCAATATTTTGGCAATCATAACCTTATCCACATTCATGTATCGTGTGATAGGAACTATACTAGGTTCATACATACTTGCATATAGCTCATTATTGTCGTCAAGCCTACAAAGTGGTGACAAGGGTTAATGATATCACCTTGTCGGGTATGAGGAAATTGGCCTTGCTGAGTACTGTCAAAATTGGCTATCCCATGTTGTCTTTCTCCGAATCTTGACGGTTCTTGCATCACCAACAGGCTTTCTTTCTCTTGCATGACTCGTGAGGTTTTCGAATTCTTACCTTGACTTCATCATCGTACCAGTGACTAGCAAGAACTTGGTAGCATGCGCACAATATATATGAGAATTTTATTCCCGAGGCAGACTTGTATTCTGACTGATTCTTGCTTCTGACCCAACTGTTGCCGATCTGGTTCTTGGGATGCACTGCCAAATGCTGCCACCTCACGGTGTACTACATTGTACCAATGCCGTACTGAGGAAAATTGGATGGCTTTTGCTCGAAGCTTTCGTCATGCAGCTTGCTGAAAAAGACTGGGTACCATACCTCAGAAGCTTCCCCCCTTAAAGACTTGCTGGGGAATGACTCGGTACCTTGCACGGGAAGTCCTCCATGTACTGTACTGGGGAAGATAGAGGAATCTTGCACTGGATACTTCTCTAGTAGCTTGCGAGAGAAGACTGGGTTGCTTACACCAGAAGCTTCTCGTTGTGATATGCTGTCGATCTTAATATTTCTGCTGTTGATTACCTTTATCTGATAATATACTGTCGATCTTGCACACAATTTATCTTCTTACAGATTTGATCATTACTGCTATGAAGAGTGCACACTGAGGGAGACTTGATTATCCATATTGTTGTGAGGAGTGTACGCTAATGCAAACTTGATTATCAGCATCAAGATCAGATGTTCCCCATTTCATTGTAGTCAGCTGAGAATTCCTTTCTCTTTAGCTGGGTTTCCAAACATTTGAACTCCTTGCTGATTCTTCGAGTCCGGTGTCGGTTGACGAGTAACTTTAATAAGGGGAAAATATGGCAACACCGAAGGCCCAAAGAAAGAAGAAAAAGAAACGACGAAAACAAAAGCACACAAGCATACTAACAATCCAAATAATGCGAATAATCAAGCAACATCACATATTACTGCTACTCACAACAATAATATGCATGCATACTTAAGCACACAAATCTCGCAGAAACTCCGGTATTACGATCTAATATGCTGTGGCGGTGTGCACGAAGGTGAATCAGCGTGTGGAAGGAGTTGGCGTACCCAAGGCTACACCAAGCGCTGGTTGAACACCGGTTGTATCTGGATGAATATGGAGGCGAGGACGGACTTGGTGATCATGGGGTGGAACACGGAGGTCACGACCACATCATCATCAAGCGTACGGAAGGAACCGTACACGTCCAAAGAATTGGATGACAGGGTAGGATAGCGGTCGAAAACAAGGCTTGCTGGCATTGCCCTTTTCTGATCACAACGATCAGTAAGGGTTGCCAAAGTGGTGAGATGGAAGGCATGATTCGGGATAGAGGCAAGTCTACCACCAAAACGATATGGGTGGGTGATAAAAAGATATCGATGCGATATCCGAGCATAACTCCTGCAGATGGTGTCTGGAACACTTGGTACCATGGCATCACTCTGTTGGGACAGAGATGACACCGAACACCGAAGAACAGGTATGCAAAGAGGAATGGTGCAGGTAGTGGACCGAACCCGATGCCACCTACGCTCACAAGATCAATCGTCAGCAACAATATACTAATCTATATGCATGCTATGCAATTAAACAAATGCAACAATCAAGTGCAACAAACCAACTGGACTCTATACTACCACATTCTAATGATCACGCGGGCTAGGGCGTCCTACAACCAGACCTGCTCTGATACCAAGCCTCGTGGCACCCCGGCTCAGAGAAACCGGAACGCCCCGTATTCCAGCCCAGAGATCGAGGAGAAGTCTTCTAGAATACGACACTTCTTAGCATAAAACAAATCAGCTCTTTATTACAAGCTATATGGATACAAGGGGGTTTACATCGGCACGGCGACACTACGTCTGCCATGGTTGCTCTATGCAAGCAGCAGAACAACACGAAGCTGCTGAATAACTCTAGCAGCGGAACAGTGACGACGGTGATGAACTCCACTCCGCAGGGACTCTGGCTGGAACGCTTATCCTAGCTCGCAAACAAGGAATCCATGGCAAACAAGCAACCAAAGCTGGCATGACCTGCAAACTGGCATGACACGCCAGGTCAGTACATTGAATGTACTTGCAAGCTCACAGCAACCAAGAGCAATCAAGACAGACAACAACATGGCAATTACAGGTTACTTAGCAATGATGAACACGATACTATCAGAACAACATGGCATGTACAACATGATTCAGCTAGAACAATATGAGCATGACATGAACATATGAACAGGATGATACTAGCATGCAACATGATGACGCTATCATGCACCCACTTACTCTGCTCGGGTTACCTCGTAACCATCACATGCATAAGCTTACCATCACGAACGCCACACGATCATCTCAGGATCCAATCAAGCTTGGTATTACATTACCGTAGTAATCATTACATGAACACAAGGAGCCTGACCTTTACCCGTGATTCTCGCACAACATCACAAATATCCAACAACTCGGTATCCTCGATACCACGGTGATCCTCTCACGATCAGATAAAGATCAACCAACTTCGGTATCGATGATACCTCTGTGATCCTCTCTCGATCACAACCAATCTCTTTCTCATCATCGAACCAGGGTTGTTGTTAAGCACATTATTATTATTACTGTTGACCCATAGTGTGACCGACTACGAACTGGGCCCATATCTGCCAGCGTGGCTATCGATAGATTAAACACACACTCTGCAGAGGTTAGTACACTGTACCCACACCACGGAACCCATGGCCTCGCACTCCCAATCGGGTGGGCCAACAACATTCCGACAAAACCGATCTATTGCCATGACACCCTCCCGGCCACTCCGACAAACTCCCCCTTGGGCTAAGTCCTGGGTGGCCCCGATGTCAACTCGTGACATCCGCCACCTACGTGGCCGGCCACCGTCGTGGCAAAACATAAACGGTCCCAAACGGGGACATGTGCACATAACCAAACTCGGGCTCACAAGGCTTATGCCGTCCTACCCGGCCACGGTAGCGCCCGCGCATAACCTTCCCTCGTTGGAGGCACCGGTGAGAGGCATGACAATAGACCCAGTTAGGACCCCCATAAGGCAAGTGTGGTTGCACTAGTCAGCTCGATTTGGTGGCACCATGACTCAGCCAACAGTTGTTCAAGTTCATTTAAGTCCGGTTAAAACTTGAATGCAATAAGCTAAGCCATATTAAAATAACATGATGCAACAAAAATGCATGAGCGTGATACCAACATAAGCAGGGGGGTGCAACATAATCATCAAGCATATCGACAACAATAAATCATATATCCGAATGACCATGGCATACTGACGAGCATGGATATCACAAGTATAACACTACTCATAGCATAACATAACCACTAGCAATGGAAATAACTACCATGCAAGAACATAACGGTAATACCACCATGCAAGCATTTAACCAACTAGATGCAAAGGAACATGCATAACAATGGTACTCTGTAACAGACGATAGTCATGCACCGAAGAACATAACCAACACTAAAATGTACTACTACCAAGCATGTCATAATAAGTAATACTAGCAAGAATACAAGATAAGCAAGTTCATATGAACATAGCATGGAGATAAACTCAGATCCATAAACATAACCGAAACGGCGATAGTAGTTGCAGACAAACAAGCACTTATTAAATGTTCAAGTAGAAAACCATGGCTACTACATGACTATCATGCAAGTGGTTGTCGTGCCTTGCCTGGGGATGAAGAATACACCGGGGAGAAGTGTGGAAAGATCGCGGAAGGAATCGCCGAAAAGGTTTCTCCCTCGGAGGGAGCTGATTAGGGGCAAGGGTATAAAGGTCATTTTCAAAATGTGAACACATAGTGAAAATGGTATGAACAAAATGGGCTCGACGAGATGAAGATGTGGGCGTTGGAATCACCTCGATCGGAGTTACGAGCAAAAAGTTATAGCTAGACGAATTTCAGGGACCAATCTGTAAAAATAACTTCTACAAACAGACCCCTGGCTGGAAAATCAGAAAGCGCATTCCTCAGATTACGTCTTCAGAATAGAGAAAATGCATTTTCGGCTAAAGCAGAGGAAGAATACGCTTACTCCACGGGAAAACGTATTTTCAGAAGTACGCTTCCACTTATCCACGCTGGCAGTGGCGGGGGCGGGCCTGAGTGGTCTGCCAGGTGGGGCCGCGCGGGGAGGGGCCTGCCTGGCCGGCCTTCTTCTTCCTCCTGCGCAGCGCGCTCCTGGCCGAGGGAGGTGCTTACCTCGACGGCGAATGCCGGCGACTCCGACCGCCGTTCGCGACGTGCGACCTACCGAAACGCTCAGGAGGGGAAGACGCATCGGTGGGTGGAGATGATGACCGCCGAGGAGCACAGGAGCGGGCGCGGCCATGCCCGCGGCGGAGGAGGGATTCGGTCGCCGGAGGACTCGCAGCTAGAGATCGCCGGACAAGGAGGAATGGAGCTGGGGTGGCTTGGGAGTGGCAGTGGAGGCTCTGGTGACGGCTAAGAGGAGAGGGAGGGCTCGGTTGCCGCTAATTTTGGCTGGAGAGGGCGGCGGCCATGGGAGGCGAGGAGGGGCTCCGGGTCTCGGGCGAGAGGTTGGGGAGGGAGCTGGGAGTGTGAGGAGGCTGCTGGTGAGCTCGAAGTGCCGCGGGGCTGGCTATTTATAGTCGTGGCTGAGGAGGATGACCACGGACATGTGTCCGAGGCTCGGCCATGGCCGCGTACGCGTACGCGTGTACACACTAGCGAGCTCGACGGAAGGCGACGGGGAGCAACAGGGGAGGGTTCACGGGGGTAGAGAGGGCCAAGGAGCACGAGGGAGAAGCAGCCAGGGCGCGCACAGAGCCAACTTGCCACTATGCGCCCGTGGGCGCGCGGCAGCGAGCGCCAGCGAGAGAGCTACAGGAGGGGGAGAGAGGTCTGAGGAGAAGAGGATGGTGAGGGTGAGCTGGGAGACACACCCGTGCTCACTGAGAAGCCGAGCAAGAGAGGGGCCCGAAGCAAACGACAGCCAGCTCGCGTCCATGGCATGCCGTAGTGGCGGTCACCATGTGAACTGGCGAGTGGAGGATGCAATGGGTTGGCAAATGTTGTCTAGGATGGAGTCCTTCCAGGGTAGGTTGCAACTGAGTTTAAAGCTCGATTAAAAATGTTGTGGTTATATGGGGAGTGACCTCTGAAGTTTGTTGTAGCAAACTAGATCATGTTACTGTGATCAACTTAGTGAAGTTAAGATGCAAACAATCTGTCAGGGAGGTTTAGGATAGGAAGGACTACGGTCATGTTAATTTTGAGGTGATTAGGACAAGTATTTAGCATAGTTGCTTTGCAACTGCCAAATCTGGCCCAGAAACAAAATGATGAAGTAGCACTCACTAGGAGTGATGCCTTGGCCTGAAAATGGTCATGGAATGATGATTTGGTCTTATGAGAGTGCCATAAAAATTTCATGCCATTTGGCCGAGCCAAAATAGTACTTCCTTCATACAGCACCTCTCTGGACAGAATCTTGAGAAAAATGCTGAGGGAAAATGGCTAGATGAAATGAGCCCAAATCTTGTGGAGATAGGTTATATGTATAGGAAAATTTTCAGCCATAATGGAGCAAGATAAAGTATACTTGCTTCACAAACTGAAAATTTGGACCGAAGCAAAGAATTGATCCTGGGCTCATATAGATCAATGGAATGAGATGAAACTTGGAGAAGGGTGACGATATGAGCACATAAAAGAGTGTGCAAAATTTCAACTCATTTGGGTTACCTAGATAGTACTTCCTTCACAAAGAGTTCCCTCAGACAGGAACTTTGAAAAATCACTCAGGAAGATTTACTAGGCAAATTAAGTTGAATTTTGGCATGAGTCAATGATATGGATAGGAAAAGGTGTCCAAAAAGTTTGGAGTCAAATAAGCAAAGATAAATGACACTTCCTTCTCAAAAAGCCTCTGAGGGCAGAATGAGAAAAGGAATATTTGGGTATTTAATTTTGAACATGGCAAGGAAAAGTTTTTCCATATTTGAGGAAGATATGACCCAAACAATTTATGAGAATTATTTGGGAATTTTAGGAGTGATGGAAATATAGGTTGCTTCACAACCTAGGACAGACAGGTTATTCCTTTAATGGAAAAGGAATATTCCCTAGAAAAATAATATTGGGGTTGGGCCAAGATGAAAATGGCAAGGTATAGGGATGGATATGAGGATGACAAGCCACTCTAGAAGGAAAGAAGAGATCATCTTCTCCAGTTTCCAGACCACATAGCCATAGAAAAAGAAAACTCAAGCAAAATACTTAGAAAATCAAAAGAAAAAGAAAGGGCCAAAAATTAGGGTGTGACAAAGACATTCCTCCGGTATCCGGGAGTTGCATAATCTAATGGATGGGTCTTGTCCATCAGATCATTCTCCTAATGATGTGATCCCGTTATCAAATGACAACTCATGTCCATGGTTAGGAAACCATAACTATCTTTGATCAATGAGCTAGTCAAGTAGAGGCTCACTAGGGACACGGTGTTTGTTTATGTATTGACACATGTATTTAGGTTTCCGATCAATACAATTCTAGCATGAATAATAAACCTTTATCATGAATAAGGAAATATAAAATAACAACTTTATTATTGCCTCTAGGGCATATTTCCTTCACTATGATATTTACATGGTGGACACCCCCAAAGACGGCGACGGTACTCCCAATCAGGACAGAGGCAAGCCCAGAGACGAGCCGCCCAAACGATGAAAACAATGCCGCCGGTCAAAGCCACGCCGAAGCCATACGAGCAACATAGACTCGGCGGAGAACGGCATCGAGAATAATATGGATGACCCCGCCGGAGCCGCAGCCAACGAGCATCACCAGGATGACCCTGCGGGGAAGGAGGACCCGCTCAACCCGGAAAGTCGCGAAGACTCTGAGGATAGCAACTACCTCCCACTCTCTGAAGAGGAGGCAAGTCTCGGGGAGGACGACTTTATTGTCCTCGAAGACCCTCTGGAGCAGGAAAGGTTCAAGCGGAGGCTTTTAGCCACCACCCACAGCCTGAAGAAACAAAAGTGCAAAATCAAGGCCGAGCAAGACACCCTTAATGAGCGGTGGACCAAAGTCCTAGCCACCGAAGAAGGATACGGCCACGAACAACAAGTTAAGAGCTATACTAAGCGAAAATTGCTACCCCTGTTCGATGATGAAGCCTTAGAGCCATCACATCCAACATACACATGCGCCGAATAGCCAGACCGTCCCCCTAGAGGACGGGACAGAGAAGCTGACAAGGCTGAACACCCATCCGCCCCCCCCCCCCCCTCGCCATTACGGCAACGATCAAGAGCGGCCCACTTACGAGTACGACCTTTGCCATGACCTAGACGCTAGGGGAGGTCGCACCAGGTCCATTTACGGACCCAGGGAAGACTTGCCCGCTCACCGGGAAGCATACTATGATCGGGTAAACCAAAACGATCGAATCCGGGAACAGCAGCAGATTCGGAGGACCGAAGACCTCCGACGTGACATAGCCCGAGCCCGGGGTGCCGCACACCCTTTGTGTTTCACAGAGAGGGTAATGCAACATCAATTCCCGGAAGGCTTCAAGCTTGCGAACATTGAATGATACGATGGAACAACAGATCCAGCCGTATGGATAGAGGATTTCCTCCTCCACATTCACATGGCATGAGGAGATGACCTCCATGCCATTAAATATTTGCCGCTAAAGCTCAAAGGCCCAGCTCGGCAATGGTAGAACAACCTCCCCGCAGACTCTATAGGTTGTTGCGAAGAGCTGGAGGATGGTTTTCGAGCAAACTTTCAGGGCACCTACGTCCGGCCTCCGGACGCTGATGACCTAAATCGCATTACGCAACAACCCGGAGAATCTGCTCGATAGTTCTGGAACTGATTCCTCACCAAGATAAACTAGATTGTCGACTGTCCGGACGCCGAAGCCTTGGCCACCTTCAAGCATAGTGTCAGGGATGAATGGCTCATAAGGCAGCTCGGCCAGGATAAACCATGAACCATGGCAGCCCTGACTTCTCTCATGACCCGCTTTTGCGCAGGCGAGGACAGTTGGCTTGCTCATAAAACCACCATTCCCGATACCCCTGGTACTTCTAAAGTTCGGGATGGAAACGGAAAGCCGTGACGCAGCAAGAACAAACGCCGCCACAATGATGGCGAAGGTGAGGATACGGCAGTAAACGCCGGATTCCGAAACTCGAAGTCCGGACAGCGCAAAAAGGCCCCTAAAGGCAACAGCGATGGCCCGTCCAGGCTAAAAACAATTTTGGACAGGCCCTGCCAGATCCATGACACGTCCAAAATGCCTGCCAACCACTCCAACCATAATTGTTGGGTGATAAAGCAGGCCGGCAAGCTCAACGCCGCAGACTTGGGCAAAAGCTCACGCAGCGAGGACGATGATGAGTCCCGCAGGCCTAATAGTGGAGGCCAGAAACCCTTCCCCTCCGAAGTCAAGATGGTAAACATGATCTACGCAACCCATATACCAAAGAAGGAGAGGAAGCGAGCGCTACGGGACCACCCCACAAGTATACGCCATGGGGGGTCCGCATCCCTAGTGCTGGACCCCATTATCGATGGATTCCACCTCACTAGAGTCCTAATCGACGGAGGAAGTAGCCTCAATCTGATATTCGAGGATACAGTGAAGAAAATGGGGATCGATCCATCAAGGATTAAACCCAGTAATACCACCTTCAATGGGGTCATTCCGGGAGTGGAGGCCCGCTGCATGGGCACCGTGATGCTTGAAGTAGTTTTCGGATCTCCGGACAACTTCCGAAGCGAGGACTTGATCTACGATATTGCACCTTTTTGCAGTGGCTACCATGCCCTCCCCGGCCGCACACCGTTCGCCAAATTCAATGCCGTCCCGCATTACGCGTACCTCAAGCTGAAGATGCCTGGCCCTTCAGGTGTCATAACTATCAATGGCAACATCGAACGCTCACTTCGAACCGAAGAACACACTACGGCTCTAGCGGCCGAATACAACACCGGCCCATATAGGCCCGGATGCTGACCCACCGTAAAGAACGGCGACAACAGCAAACGGGTTCGAACCCGTTCTCCATCATGGGAACCTACATGCGTTCGCCGCAAACAGGGATATGCGCCCCACGGCACGCCCACCTCCTCCATGCTCCATGTGCCTCGCCAGCACAACTTTGCACTTAAAATTCCATGGGCAGCCGTGAGGCATTCAGTAATCCGAAGTACATGTTCGGCTCAACCGAACTTTGGATCGACCTCGTCTTCGGACAACCCGAGGACTAACTCCGGATACCCCGCAGCATAAAGCACCACCGGCAGAACCCTCGCCCATCAAGGTCTCACGGAAGGTCTCAGCCCCCACCTATCAGAAGCAAAGGCGCAGACGTGCAGCAGGGCACAGTGAAGGCTTCAAATCACGCATCAAGGCCCTGCGTTAACCTTTCCTCTGTAAAATTTCCTTTTTTTACAAGTGCTGCCTTCGCATTTCAAATTGTGCGGTTAGACGTCCTGAGCTGACGAGAAATAATAAAATACCCTTTATGGTGTTCGGATACCCGCATTCTTGCAAATTTTCTTTCCTTCCCCGATTCTCTCATCGCTCTTCGAACAGCCCGGCATGAAAAATATATTAATCAGTCACGAGTTCGATTTATATGTCAGCTCAATATCCTTAAGTCCGGCACCGCTTCCCGCTAGGTGTCCGGCGTCTCGGATATTGCACTATATGCATCTGTTCCAAACTATGTCTTGGGGTCAATAGTTGGGTTGCCCGGCTCCTGTGTTTGCCCCTTATGTTCTGCTAGTTCGGCTAAGAGGGCAAAGGAAGAACCCCTGCGATTGTACTACTGGCTTGCCTGGTTAAGTACCTCAGGAGGAAAAAGCCAAAAACTGATCGTCATAGTAAGCGTGAACGGGTCTGCGATCCGATGACGAGGTTGGACTCTAAAAATCGTTGGCGATTTCGCCATTTCACACGAAGGGTTCGTCTTAACACAAAGCATGTGATTGGAAAGGGTAAGCTTCGACCCCCAAGTACATCACACATACATCGGGGGCTAGACCCTAGTCCCCACCGTCCAGCTCCTACGGCTAATTGAAGGCAGTAAAACCGAATAGTCTGATTGCCTGGTTTCGTTCCCACACTACCGCCTTTGAGCACCAAGAAGTTGGCTAAGGGTTACAGTGCGGAGACAAAACACCCCTCGTGGTATTCACTTGGGGACTGAAGCTAATGACTGGTAGCATTCAGAATTAACATACGGCCACACAGGAGTCAAAATTAAATAATGACACAAGTCAGGTAGGTGCATAATAAAGCATGAGTTCCACTTGATACAAACTTGCTACAACTACTCAAGCATAACATTTTTCGAACACTGGCCTTCTATCGCCCGCGCTCCGGTCATCACTTGCGCGAAGTACTGCTTGGGGCGGCGATGCTCC
Source organism: Thinopyrum elongatum (assembly GCA_011799875.1). NCBI lineage: Eukaryota > Viridiplantae > Streptophyta > Magnoliopsida > Poales > Poaceae > Thinopyrum > Thinopyrum elongatum. The sequence goes on from CM022299.1 coordinate 606,858,658, forward strand.
TTCCCCTAGGGCAGAGGACCGGTGGCCATCTCCATTGGATTAATGCTTGATACAATCCGATGCATCTCCATCAGCTACTTCATTTGATCGCTTAGGAGGGGAGGACGCTCGTAGTCCGGAAACTGTGACCAAAAGAGCCGCTGCGTGGAATCCTCCTCGCGGGTTGCTTTGTGCCTCGCTGCGGCCGCCGCATTCTTTGGCAGTTTGGCGAAGGCACCTGCGGAGCGCCAGACCTTCATAAGCAGGGCGAATCTGTTGCCTCCGAACACACTCTGCAGTAAATATTTCTTACCATTGGCAATTTGCGCAGCTTGCCAAAGCTCCTCCTGGACACCTTGAGCTTCACTCCTCGCCTCCTGAAGCTCCTTCTCTGCCTTGGATAGCCTGGATGATTGCCCTTCCTGCCCCTTCTCAAGGGCCTCCAGCTTCTTGGCAGCAACCTGGAGCTCCACTTGGACTTCGGTCACCCGAGCCTCGTGCTGACTCGCAGCAAGCTTGGCCTTTTTGAGCTTGGCTAGCGCCTTCTCAACGGCCGCCTTCTCCGCGGCCGCCTTGGCCTTGGCCTTCTTCAAGGCCTCCTTCAAGCCTTCAACTTCGGCGGCGGCCACTGCAAGATCAACATAATAAAGGATTACCTCACAACCCGGATCGACAATATCCGGCACTAAGTAAATCTCATATACTATCAATGGGCTTACCTCACGCCTCGTCAAGCCGCTTGTTGACAAGGTCAAGCTCTTTATCGGAAAGCTTGAGCTTCCGATCAATGTCCTCAAGCGCAGCGGCATTAGCAACCGTGGCCATGGAAGATGCCTGCATCAAGCCACAAAAATATCAACATCCTTAGTTGAGTTGCCAAATTTGATCCTCTGTAGTTTTCTTCGAATAACTTGCAGAGGATCAGGGGCTGGTACATACATGGCCTACCCGAACTACCAATTACAACCGCATTATGAGAAATAAGCAATAGTTGACTTACCTCAAAGCCTGTTAGAAGGCCTTGGACAACGTCGTTCAGTCCAGATTGGACGGACCGAATGCCCTACATAACCGCACTCATAAGAGTGCGGTGCCTGTCAATGATGGCGGAGTTGTTCACCAACTCCTCCAACACCTCTGGCCAGCCGTCCGCCACCCGTGTAGAGGTGTTCGGCACTGGCGTTGGCCCCCCGGCCCCTTCCCTGCTAGGAGGGGTTTGTGTCGTCGCAGGCCTTGGGGGCTCAGGGGCGGTTGGCAGTTGGGGTCCGGTTGGTCCGGACTCCTTTCCCGTGTCAGCCAGGAGGGATGCTCCCTCCTGCTCATCGGTTACCGAGGTGTTAACCTCAGCCATTATGGCATCGAGCTCCCCCTCCGTGGTCGAAGGAGGATGAGTTCTTTGGGATCGCACCTCTTCGGGGATCAAAGGAGGCGCGGAATGCGCCATTGACCCACTGTCCACCAGTTCGGCGGGCAGCGACGTCCCCTCCGAAATCTTCTCGGTGGGGCGCTCACGTGGGGGGCTGCAATTTGGAGGGGTTAACCTTCAACTAAAGACTACTGAAAGCATAACAGCTAAAAATACAGACACCTTACCTGCTGCAAGGGGGCTTGACCCTGGGTTCCTTCTTCGGGGGCTCCTCGGACGCCTCAGACTTCTCATCGTCCGAGCTGTCAGGTATAACCAGCTTAGGCCAGTGTCGTCTCTTTGGGGCCAGGGAAGGCTGGACCTCCTCGGTGTCTTCGGACGCCGGCCTCTTTTTGGAGTGCGAAGTGGCACTCTCCTCTTCGTCTTCCTCCTCTTTGTCCCCATCCTATACAGATGAGGCCGCAGCATCTCCAGACCGGTTGCCCAGATGGATCCTGTGACGGAGGCCTTCCCTGGCCTCCAGTGCTTCTTGTTTCTTACCCTTCTTAGCAGGCACCTTGTAGGGCACCACGACCAGCATCTTCTCGAGCTGCTCTGATCGGGGCCCCTCTGGTAGCAGCGTCGGGCAGCTGATCCTCTTGGCCTTGGCGAGCCAGCCCTACAGAATCCACGTAACAAGGTCAGACCGAATCTCACATAATATCCGAATACTCTTTGAAGAGAAATTCCACTCACTTCCCTTGGGGGATTCGCGGCGTCATGACCAACGTCCTTCCCCTCGGTCAGCCACTCCTTCTGTGGCTAGAATAGTTGGCCCCATATCCTGACTGGAGTCGTGCCGAAGAGGTGCCGCACAGTGGCCGGATCCTCGGGCTCATGCTCCCACATGGGCTTGGCCCTCTCCTGACAAGGGAGGATCCTGCGGTGGAGCATGATTTGGAACACGTCGACCAGCTTAGCGCCGGTCTCTATCACGTTGTCGACGCGCTTCTGTAGTGCTTTGGTGTCGGCAACGCGCCCCCAGTCTAGACTCTTGGTGGTCCAGGAGGCCAATCTGGTGGGGGGTCCGGACCGGAATGCGGGGGCCGCCCCCCATGCGGCCTCCCTTGGCTCGATGATGTAGAACCACTCCTTCTGCCACATCCGGACAGTGTCGACGAAGTGGCCGTCCGGCCACTAGACCCGTGTCAGCTTTCTGATCATGGTCCCACCACAGTTAGCGTGCTTGCCGCCGACCACCTTGGGCTTCACATTGAACACTTTCAGCCATAAGCCGAAGTGCGGCTGGACCCGGAGGAGCGCTTCAAAGACGATGATGAAGGTCGAAATGTGGAGGAGGGAGTTGGGGGCTAGGTCATGGAAATCCAGCCCATAGTAGAACATTAGCCCCCGCACAAAGGGTGTAGGAGAAATCCAAGCCCCCTAAAGAAATGGGGGAGAAAAACTACCCTTTCGCCTGTCTCGGGCGTAGGGATGATCTGGCCCTCTTCGGGGGCTCAATGGGCGACGTTGGCCGGCAAATTACCGGCCTCCTTCAGCTTCAGAATATCTTCGTTGGTGACGGAGGAGGCCTCCCACTTCCCATTAGCGCCAGATCCGGCCATGGTCGAAGGAGATCAAGTGGGATTGGCTATGGAAGCATAGAGAAAGGGTGCTGGAACTCTGAAGGACTGCGGGTGCGGAAGGAAGGAGAAGGCGTGGGATGCAGATTATAGCAGCCCCCCTTTATAGACTGTGGGCAGGCCAGAGATCCCTTTTTTTTCACGCCGTTGGCCTCTCCACTTCCCGATATCCCCGCAACGTTATGAGCGGGGAGGGGAATCGAAATCATTAACCATATCCCCCGAAAGGCGGGACACGATCTCCACATTGAGGGGACGTGTCAATCGTGGCGTCAGCCTTGAGCCGCGCTTTGAGAAATAGTAATTGCCTGGCATTATGGTCGGAAGCGACTCTTCGTTGAAGGAGAAAAGGTTGTCACATAAAGGCACTATTTGCACTTGAGCGATATTTTTATTATTACCTTCGGTGTTAAGTAAAACAGCCGTTTCAGATTCTGAACATCGCTTGGTACCAAACAGGAGGGAGACTAGCTGAGGAACTCGCCCCGCAAGCCGAATATTGATCGGATGAATGGATACCGGATACAAGTCTCAGCGTTGGAGGCAAGTTCGGGGGCTACTGAGGGAATCATGGACTAAGGGGTCCTCGGGGCGACGGCCCATTGTACATGGGCCGGACTGGTGGAGCCGTGTGGTGACCGGAGATCTGTGAAGAAGGTGGTATGCCCTCCAAGTTAAGGGTGGACGAGATCTCTTTCCCTCTTGTTGTAATCTATCTTCGGTAACCCTAACCCTATCGGTGTCTATATAAACCGATGGTTGTAGTCATTAGGGTGAGAGCTATATTCATCACCTCATAGCCTATGGTTTAGCTCATGCTAATCTCGAGGTAGATCTACTCTCTAAACTCCATCATATATTCAATACAATCAAGCAGGACGTAGGGTTTTACCTCTTTGAGAGGGCCCGAACCTGGGTAAACACTGTGTTCGTCGTCCCCTGTTACCCATTGATCCAAGATCCACAGCGCGGGACCCCCTACCCCGAGGTCTGCCGGTTTTGACACCGACAGGGAGTTTGTCGGAGTGGCCGGGAGAGTGTCATGCAATAGATCAGTTTTGTCGGAACGCCGTTGGTCCACCCGAATGGGAGCACGAGACCTTGGGTTCCGTAGTGTGGGTATAGTGTACTAACCTCTGCAGAGTGTATAATCTATCAATAGCCGCGCCCATGGATATGGGCCCAGTTCATAGTAGGTCACACTATGGGTCAACAGAAATAATAACCGGACTAATAAAAAACCCTGGTTCGATGAGGAAAGAAATTGGTTGATGTTTATGTGATCATGAGAGGATCACAGTGGTATCGTGGATACCGAAGTTGGTTGATGATTATGGTGTCATGTGATGATCACGGGTATAGATCAAGCTCCTTGTGGTCTTGTGGTCACTACGGTATTGTTAATACCAAGCTTGGTTAAACCTGAGATTGTTGTGTGATGTTCGCGATGGTAAGTTGATGCATGTGGTGGTTACGGGGTAAACTCCGATCAGAGTTAGTTGGTTCATGATATGTTAAACCTGCTGCATGTTAGTATCATCATGTGCATATCATGAGTAACACTACCATATGATACTAGATGTGTTATGCTCAACATGTTCATGCCATGCTCATCTAATGTTGTTCTAGTGTATCATGCTCATCCTTATTTAACCTGTAAATGGCATGCTATTGTTTATCTGGATTGCTTTTGGTTGCTGTGAGCTTGCGAGTACATTCAAAGTACTCACCTGGCATGTCATGCCAGTTTGCAGGTCATGCCGTGTTTGCTTCCTTGTCGAGGATCACGAGTTTGCGAACTAGGATACATGTTCCAGCCAGAGTCCCTCTTGAGTGTAGTCCATCGCTGTCATCGTTGTTCCGCTTCTAGAAGATATTCCGTTGCTGCGAGTTGTTCTGCTGCAAGCATAGAGCAACCTGAGCAGGCATAGTGTCGTCGTGCCGATGTAATCCACTGTTATATCGGAACCCTTGTATCCATATCGATTGTAATAAAAAGCTAATTTGTTTTATGCCAAGCAGTGCTCTATACCAGAAGACTTGATCTCTGGGCTGTAATACGGGGTGTCCCGGTCTCTCTGAGCTGGGGTGCCACAACGGTTGGTATCAGAGCAGGTCTGACTGTAGGACGCCCTAGTCTGCGTGAGCGTTAGAAAGCGGTAGTTGATACGTCTCCAACGTATCTATAATTTTTGATTGTCCATGCTATTATATTATCTGTTTTGGATGTTTTATATGCATTAATATGCTATTTTATATTATTTTTGGGACGAACCTATTAACCTAGAGCCCAGTGCCAGTTTCTGTTTTTCCTTATTTTTGAGTTTCGCAGAAAAGGAATACCAAACGGAGTAAAACCTTCACGATGATATTTCTTGGACCAGAAGACACCCAGGGCACCTGGAGTGCAAGTCAGAAGAGCCACGAGGTGGCCACGAGGGTGGAGGGCACGCCAACGGGGGTAGGGAGCACCCCCCTGTCTTGTGGGCCCCACGTGACTCCACCGACCTACTTCTTCGTCCTATATATTCACATATATCACAAAACCATTAAAAGCATCCACGAAAACACTTTTCCGCCGCCGCAAGCTTCTGTACCCGTGAGATCCCATCTTGGGACCTTCTCCGGCACCATGCCGGAAGGGGGATTCGATCACGGAGGGCTTCTACATCAACTCTATTGCCCTTCCGATGAAGCGTGAGTAGTTTACCTCAGACATACGGGTCCATAGCTAGTAGCTAGATGGCTTCTTCTCTCTCTTTGATTCTCAATACCATGTTCTACTCGATGTTCTTGGAGATCTATCCGAGGTAATATTCTTTTGCGGTGTGTTTGTTGAGATCCGATGAATTGTGGATTTATGATCAGCTTATCTATGAATATTATTTGAATCTTCTCTGAATTCTTATATGCATAATTTGATATCTTTGTAATTCTCTTGGAACTATCGGTTTGGTTTGGCCAACTAGATTGGTTTTTCTTGCAATGGGAGAAATGCTTAGCTTTGGGTTCAATCTTGCGGTGTCCTTACCCAGTGACTATAGGGGCAGCAAGGCACGTATTGTATTGTTGCCATCGAGGATAAAAAGATGGGGTTTACATCATATTGCTTGAGTTTATTCCTCTACATCATGTCATCTTACTTAATGCGTTACTCTGTTCTTCATGAACTTAATACTCTAGATGCAGGCAGGAGTCGGTCGATGTGTGGAGTAATAGTAGTAGATGCAGAATCGTTTCGGTCTACTTGACACGGACGTGATGCCTATATGTCATAATCATTGCCTTAGATATCGTCATAACTTTGCGCTTTTCTATCAATTGCTCGACAGTAATATGTTCACCCACCGTATTATTTGCTATCTTGAGAGAAGCTTCTAGTGAAACCTATGGCCCCCGGGTCTATTTTCCATCATATAAGTTTCCGATCTACTATTTTGCAATCTTTTACTTTCCGATCTACAAACCAAAAACCCAAAAATATTTACTTTATCTTTTGTTTAGTTTCATCTATCTCTATCAGATCTCACTTTTGCAAAGAACCGTGAAGGGATTGACAACCCCTTCATCGCGTTGGGTGCAAGTTGTTTGATTGTTTGTGCAGGTGCTAGGTGATTTGTGCGTTGTCTCCTACTGGATTGATACCTTGGTTCTCAAACTGAGGAAAATACTTATCTTTACTTTGCTGCATCACCATTTCCTCTTCAAGGGAAAAACCAACGCAAGCTCAAGAAGTAGCAGGAAGAATTTCTAGCGCCGTTGCCGGGGAGATCTACGCCAAGTCAAGACATACCAAGTACCCATCATAAACTTTCATCTCTTGCATTACAGTATTCGCCATTTGCCTCTCGTTTTCCTCTCCCCCACTTCTAAAACGATTTTCGAAAAGATTTTCCTTTTTATTCACCCTTCTTTCGCCCTTCTTCCGTTCGTCTTTTCGTTTGCCTTTTTATTTGCCTTCTCTTCGTTTGCCCTTATGTCTTACTTGGTTTGTTTGCTTGTTCGCTTGGTAAAATTGTGTGTTTATTGAAAAACAGAAACAAAGGTTTATGGATCCTCATCCACATGCTAATCTTTTTAAGAGATCCAATTATGATGAACCTATTGCTAGTGAGTTGAGTGCACTAGATTATCTTTATGAGGTTTTGCTTGAAATTCGTGAATCTGAAAATTGTGATGAAGTGTTGAAAGAAGAAAATTATAAAGTGATTCACGATAGCTCCTTGAATGAAAAGCATGATTGCAATGATGTTATTATAAATTCTATTAATGTCAATTATGTTAATGATATGCAAAACCCTAAGCTTGGGGATGCTAATTTTTCTATGTCTACTACTTGCTGCAATGATCATGATTGGGGTGATTCTTCTTATGATCTTGAAAATTTATTTAAGCCTCATGACAATAGTGTTTGCAATAATATTGAAAGTGGGTATGTAAGAGTGTCAAATTTAGATCCCACATATTTGGAGAATGTTCAATCTTATGTAATTTTTTATAAAAGTGGGTTTGGAGAGGTCATGACTTTAGTTAATGTTAATCCCACTATTTTGGAAGAGTGTCAACTTTGCATGCATGTGGATCATGTTGAGAATATGTTATGTGATAGCTATATTGTTGAATTTGCTTATGATCCTACATGTAATTATTATGAGAGAGGAAAATATGGTCATAGAAATTTTTATGTTGCTAAATTACCTCTCTTCATGTTGAGATTGTCTATGTTTTATTCTCCTTCCTTGCATATGATAGGTTTTTCCTGTCTTGATAATTTGTTTGCTTATAAAATGCCTATGCATAGGAAGTATGTTATACTTAAACTCGTTTTTCACATGCTTTATGTTGCTCTCTTTGTGCTTCAATTCTTGTCTTTCATGTGAGCATCATCGAAATCTCAATGCCTAGCTAAAAAGGCTTTAAAGAAAAGCGCTTGTTGGAAGACAACCCAATAATTCTCCTTGCTGTTTTCCAATAAATAATTCATCTAGCCTCTGGTTAGATGTGTTTTTATGTTTGAATTAGTGTTTGTGCCAAGTAAGACCTTTGGGATGGCTTACGGTGATAGTTTATTTGATCTTGCTGAAAAACAGAAACTTTTGCCTCCAGTCACAGAATTGTTTAGATTAACTGGAGCGTGGAAAAACCCTGAATTTTTTACACAGGATTCATATACAAATTTCCCCTGTTTTCCTCATGTTTTAGAAATTTGGGAGTTACAGAAGTATTAGAACAATTCAGATCTTCACAGACTGTTCTATTTTTGATAGATTCTGTTTTCTTTTTGTTGTTTGCTTATTTTGATGAATCTAGGGGTAGTATCGGGGGGTATGAACCATGGAAAAGTTGGAATACAGTAGATATTAAACCAATATAAATAAATAATGAGTTCACAACAGTAACAAAAGTGGTGATTTATTTTCTTATACTAACGGAGCTTATGAGATTTTTTGTTGAGTTTTGTGTTGTGAAGTTTTCAAGTTTTGGGTAAGGATTTGATGGACTATGGAATAAGGAGTGGCAAGAGCCTAAGCTTGGGGATGCCCAAGGGACCCAAGGTAATATTCAAGGACAACAAAGAGCCTAAGCTTGGGGATGCCCCGGAAGGCATCCCCTCTTTCGTCTTCGTCTATCGGTAACTTTACTTGAGGCTATATTTTTATTCACCACATGATATGTGTTTTGCTTGGAGCGTCTTGTATGATTTGAGTCTTTGCTTCTTAGTTTCCCACAATCATCCTTGCTGTACACACCTTTTGAGAGGGACACACATGAATCGTGATTTATTAGAATACTCTATGTGCTTCACTTATATCTTTTGAGCTAGGCAATTTTGCTCTAGTGTTTCACTTATATCATTTTAGAGCACGGCGGTGGCTTTATTTTATAGAAATTACTGAACTCTCATGCTTCACGCATATTATTTTGTGAGTCTCTAAACAACATGGTAATTTGCTTTGGTTATGAATTTAGTCCTAATATGATAGACATCCGAGAGGGATATAATAAAAACATTCATATAAAGTGTATTAAATTCTATGAGAAGTTTGATTCCTTATGATTGTTTTGAGATATAGAGATGGTGATATTAGAGTCATGCTAGTGAGTAATTGTGAATTTGAGAAATACTTGTGTTAAGGTTTGTGAGTCCCGTAGCATGCACGTATGGTGAACTGTAATGTAACGAAGTTGGAGCATGAGGTATTTTTTTATTGTCTTCCTTATGAGTGGCAGTCAGGGACGAGCGATGGTCTTTTCCTACCAATCTATCCCCCTAGGAGCCTGCGCGTAGTACTTTGTTTTGATGACTAATAGATTTTTGCAATAAGTATGTGAGTTCTTTATAACTAATGTTGAGTCCACAAATTATACGCACTCTCACCCTTCCACCATTGCTAGCCTCTCTTGTGCCACGCAACTTTCGCCGGTACTATACACCCAACATATACCTTCCTCAAAACAACCACCATACCTACCTATTATGGCATTTCCATAGCCATTCCGAGATATATTCCCATGCAACTTTCCACCGTTCCGTTTTATTATGACACGTTCCATCATTGTCATATTGCTTTGCATGATCATGTAGTTGACATCGTATTTGTGGCAAAGCCACCTTTCATAATATTTTCACACATGTCACTCTTGAGTCATTGCACATCCTGGTACACCGCCGGAGGCATTCATATAGAGTCATATTTTGTTCTAAGTATCGAGTTGTAATTTTTTTTTTGAGTTGTAAGTAAATAGAAGTGTGATGATCTTCATTATTAGGGCATTGTCCCATGTGAGGGAAAAAAGAGAGGCCAAAGAAGCCAAAGAAAAAAAAAGAAAAAAAATGAGAGAAAAAGAGAGAAGCGGCAATGTTACTATCCTTTTTCCACACTTGTGCTTCAAAGTAGCACCATGATCTTCATGATAGAGAGTCTCCTATGTTGTCACTTTCATATACTAGTGGGAATTTTTCATTATACAACTTGGCTTGTATATTCCAACAATGGGCTTCCTCAAATTGCCCTAGGTCTTCATGAGCAAGCAAGTTGGATGCACACCCACTTAATTTTCTTTTGAGCTTTCATACACTCATAGCTCTAGTGCATCCGTTGCATGGCAATCCCTACTCACTCACATTGATATCTATTGATGTCCATCTCCATAGCCCGTTAATACGCCTAGTTGATGTGAGACTATCTCCTTCTTTTTGTCTTCTCCACAACCACCATATTCTATTCCACCTATAGTGCTATGTCCATGGCTCACGCTCATGTATTGCGTGAAAGTTGAAAAAGTTTGAGAACATTAAAAGTATGAAACAATTGCTTGGCCTGTCATCGGGGTTGTGCATGATTTGAATATTTTGTGTGAAGAATATGGAGCATACCCAGACTATATGATTTTGTAGGGATAAGCTTTCTTTGGCCATGTTATTTTGAGAATACATAATTTCCTTGTAAGTATGCTTGAAGTATTATTGTTTTTATGTCAATATTAAACTTTTGTTTTGAATCTTATGGATCTGAACATTCATGCCAGAATAAAGAAAATTACATGCATAAATATGTTAGGAAGCATTCCACATCAAAAATTCTGTTTTTATCATTTACCTACTCGAGGACGAGCAGGAATTAAGCTTGGGGATGCTTGATACGTCTCCAATGTATCTATAATTTTTGATTGTTCCATGCTATTATATTATCTGTTTTGGATGTTTTTATATGCATTAATATGCTATTTTATATTATTTTTGGGACTAACCTATTAACATAGAGCCCAATGTTAGTTTCTGTTTTTTCCTTGTTTTTGAGTTTCGCAGAAAAGGAATACCAAACGGAATAAAACCTTCGTGATGATTTTTCTTGGACCAGAAGACACCCAGGGGACTAGGAGTGCAAGTCAGAAGAGCCACGAGGCGGCCACAAGGGTGGAGGGCGCGCCCACGAGGGTAGGGCACACCCCCTGTCTTATGGGCCCCACGTGACTCCACCGACCTACTTCTTCGTCCTATATATTCACATATATCCCAAAACCCTCAGAAGCATCCATGAAAACACTTTTCCGCCGTCGCAACCTTCTGTACCCGTGAGATCCCATCTTGGGACCTTTTCCGGCACCCTGCTGGAGGGGGATTCGATCACGGAGGGCTTCTACATCAACTCTATTGCCCTTTCGATGAAGCTTGAGTAGTTTACCTCAGACCTACGGTTCCATAGCTAGTAGCTAGATTGCTTCTTCTCTCTCTTTGATTCTCATTACCATGTTCTCCTCGATGTTGTTGGAGATCTATCCGATGTAATATTCTTTTGCGGTGTGTTTGTTGAGATCCGATGAATTGTAGATTTATGATCAGCTTATCTATGAATATTATTTGAATCTTCTCTGAATTCTTATATGCATGATTTGATATCTTTGTAATTCTCTTCGAACTATCGGTTTGGTTTGGCCAACTAGATTGGTTTTTCTTGCAATGGGAGAAGTGCTTAGCTTTGAGTTCAATCTTGCGGTGTCCTTTCCCAGTGACAGTAGGGGCAGCAAAGCACGTATTGTATTGTTGCCATCGAGGATAAAAAGATGGGGTTTACATCATATTGCTTGAGTTTATTCCTCTACATCATGTCATCTTACTTAATGCGTTACTCTGTTCTTCATGAACTTAATACTCTAGATGCAGGCAGGAGTCGGTCGATGTGTGGAGTAATAGTAGTAGATGAAGAATCGTTTCGGTCTACTTGGCACGGAAGTGATGCCTATATTTCATAATCATTGCCTTAGATATCGTCATAACTTTGCGCTTTTCTATCAATTGCTCGACAGTAATTTGTTCACCCACCGTATTATTTGCTATCTTGAGAGAAGCCTCTAGTGAAACCGATGGCCCCCGAGTCTATTTTCCATCATATAAGTTTCCGATCTACTATTTTGCAATCTTTTACTTTCCGATCTATAAACCAAAAACCCAAAAATATTTACTTTATCGTTTGTTTAGTTTCATCTATCTCTATCAGATCTCACTTTTCAAGTAACCGTGAAGGGATTGACAACCCCTTTCTCGCGTTGGGTGCAAGTTGTTTGATTGTTTGTGCAGGTGCTAGGTGATTTGTGCGTTGTCTCCTACTGGATTGATACCTTGGTTCTCAAACTGAGGGAAATACTTATCTCTACTTTGCTGCATCACCCTTTCCTCTTCAAGGGAAAAACCAACGCAAGCTCAAGAAGTAGCAATAGTATAGAGTCTAGTCGGTTTGCTGCATTGGTTTGTTGCATTTGTTTGCTGCAAAGCATGCATATAGACTTATTATCTTGTCTCTAACGGTTTATCTTGTGAGTGCAGGTGGCATCGGTTTCGATCCACTACCTGCACCTCTCAGTTTTGCATACCTGCTTTTCGGTATTCGGCGTCATCTCTATCCCAGTGGAGTGATGCCGTGGTACCAATTGTCCAGACACCAGTTGATGGAGTTATGCTCAGGTATCGCGTCGATATCTTTTCGCCAGCCACCCCTGTCGATTCGGTGATAGACATGTTTCTATCCCGGATCATGCCATCTATCTCGCCGCTTTGGCAACCCTTACTGATCTGTGTTATCAGAAAAGGGCAATGCCAGCAAGCCTTGTTTTTCACCGCTATCTTACCTTGTCACCCCCTTCTTTGGACATGTACGGTTCTTTCTCGTCCGCTTGATGATGATGTGGTCGTGACCTCAGTGTTCCGCTACATGATCACCAAGTCCGTCCTCACCTCCATGTCTGTCTAGATGCAGACAGTGTTAAGCCAGCGCTTGGTGTAGCCTTGGTTACACCAACTCTTTCCACACATGGATTCACTTTCGTGCACACCTCCACAGCATATTAGATCGCAATACCGGAGTTCCGTGAGATTGGTGTGCCTAGGTATGCATGCATATTATTGTTGTGAGTAGCAGTAATATGTAATGTTGTTTGAATATAATATTATTTGTATGCTTTGTGTGCTTTTTTTTCATTCATTTCTTTTGCTTATTTCTTCAGGCTCTCAGTGTTGCCTTATTTTCCTCTTATTAAAGTTGCTCATCAACCGACACCATACTCAAGGAATCAGCAAGGAGTTCAAATTATTGGAAGCAGCTAAGCACTATGGAATTCTCAGCCGACTGCATTGTATTTGGGAATATCTGGTCTAAATATCCGGGCTTGATTAACAGCATCAAGTCTACATCAGTGTGCAATCTTCAGAGCAGTAATAATGAAAGCAGCCGGAAGACAGATTGTGTGCAAGACCAACAGTATATTTTGAGTCAAAGGTATGGTTCATATACATGGTTGATTCTACTATGAGTAAGATTTGAACCATGCTATATAGTGGAAACCAGCCAGAATGTACTATGGATCCAGTGCTCAGCAAGAAGAATAGTTGAGCAACCTTTTTCATATGGGTAATCAACAGCAAAAATATTAAAGGGTGTATATATGGCATTCAGTCAGCATATCACAGCAAGAAGCTTCTGGTGTAAGCAACCTAGTCTTCCGCTGCAAGCAACCAGAGAAGCTTCCAATGCAAGATTCCTCCATCTTCTTCAGTACAACATGTGGATGACTTTCCATGCAATATACTCAGGCTTCTTCAATAAGCCACCGCAAAAGCTTCAGACATAAGGTACCGAGTCTTCCCTAGCAAGCCATTAAGGGGGGAAGCTTCTGAAGTACGGTAGCCAGTCTTCTTCAGCAAGCTAACTGACGAAAGCTTCGAGCACAAGCTATTCTGTCTTCCTCAGCATGATAACCTCGACGGCTTCCAACACAAGCTGTCCAATCTTCTTCAGTATGGCACTGGTGCAAGATATTACACAGTAAGATGGCAGCATATGGCAGTGCATCCCAAGAATCTGATCCTCAAAAGTTGGTCAGAAGCAAGAATCAGTTAGAGCACAAGTCTGCCCTAGAAATTAGTTACTTCTATATGTATTGTGAGCGTGCTGCCAAAGTTCATGCTAGTCACTCGTATGATGATGAAATCACGGTGAGAATCCGACAATCTCACCCATTATGCTAGAGGAAGAAAGGCAGTTATACCCCTCAGAGGGTGATGCAAGGACCGACAAATTTTGAAAAAAGACAACATGGGGCAACAATTTTTGGCAAGTGATTATCAAGGTCAGCTTCCTCACACCCAACAAGGCGACATCATTAACCCTTGTCACCACCGTGTATGATTGACGACAACAATGAGCGTTGTACAAGCACACGTGAACCGGGTATAGATTATGTGATCCAAACCATGAACGAAGATAAAGTATGATTGCTGGAATATTACACCTGACAACACCTATGGTCACAAGAAGAATTAAGGATACATGTGGCCAAGCTCTTTCAGCTAAGGATCTAGACAAAGAGAACAATAATGAAGGAGTAAGACCGGCAATACAAGTATGATAATTGTTGCATGACCAACATGGTTAAGATACCCAGGACAGTCTGATTCAGTCTCGATCACCATGAACATACGCCCCCAAGGGCCTACTCCATTTTGGAAAGGACCTCATATCAAGGCGACTTGTTTGCCCAACTGTATGTGCTCAGTATTGTCAGTATCGAATATCCAAGCCTGCCATGTCAGACCAAAGGCCAGCTCAACAGATCGACTCCAGCAACCGTCTTATGGCAGCACACGGCTTACTATCCACATGAACACACTGACAGAATGAGTAATCAGGATGTTGAACGATAGTCTCACAGCATGTGCCCTCACTTATGGTAATCATTAAAGGATAGCCTGTAAGGAACAAGATTCCTCTGCCAGACCCACCGCCAATCAAGTCTATGGATACTACCATTCTAAGTCTGTACACCTGTATGCTGGTCATGACAGACGACAATCAAATCTTTGGTATGGATTTGATACTCAAGACAGTGGAGCTAGCCAAGATGATTCAGAAATACTTGCGAGAAGTCAGATCCCTCCGGGAGGACAGTTATGATTCATAGCACTGTTTTGAACCCGGAGGACATGCATCCATTTGAGCAACCCAATGCAAGAAGTAAAAGATTGGGTGTCCACCGGGAAGATCTTTTCACAACTCCATGGAATGTTGTTAGTGTTGGATATAAGTATGACACGTCCATCGGAAATCACTCTCGGACTTGTGAGAAGGGCATATATCTCAGTCAGGATAATCTATCGCACCCCAGCTAAGCCGACAGATATAAAGAATTGGAGTCAGCGTAACACACGGGGTAAGACCTGTCAAAATGAGGATGCAGTAAAGCAAACCACCCCAGAGCCAGGCAGTCAGCTATATGAAATTCAGTGGGAACCTCATATAAAGGGAAAAGGATACCCGAGTTAAAAACGGTTTCCTTAAGTCAAAATATTCATACTTGTTCCCTGAGCAACCAAATCTCGAGGAAGAGATTTATTTAAGGGGGGGAAGGTTTGTAACACCCTGGATTTTGGTCCTTTCTTTTTCTTTTGATCTTCTTTGGATTTTGATTTGAATTGCTTTTCCGTGGCTCTGTGGTCTGGAAACTTGGGAAGATCATCTCTTCTCAGTCTCCAAAGTGGCTTGTCATCCTCAAATCCATCCCAAGACCTTGTCATTTTTCATCTTAGCCCAAATCCCAAATTCTTTTGCTTGGGAATATTCCTTTTTCTTATTAAAGGAGTAACCCTATTTTCCCTAGGTTGTGAAGCAACCTATATTTCTGTCTCTCTCAAAATTCCCAAATAATTGTCATAAATTGTTTGGATCATATATGCCCCAAATATGCCCAAACTTTCCTTTCATAGCCCAAAGATAATTAATTCATCAATATTCATTCTTCAATTCTGTCCAGTGTGGCCTTCTGTGAAGGAAGTGCCACCTATATTTTCTTGATTGCTTCCAAACTTTTTGGACATCATCTCTCATCCAAATAATTGCCTCGTGCCAAAATTCAGCTCTATTTTCGTAGCCAATCTTCCTCAGCAAATTTCCAAAGTTTCTGTCAGATGGAAGCCTTGTTGAAGGAAGTACCAGCTAGGAGTATCCAAATGAGTTGAAATTTTGCAAGATCTTTCATGTGCTCATATAATGACCCTCTACCAAACTTTAGCTCCACCCAATAATCTATGTGAGCACACCATCAAATCTTTGCTTTTGTCAATATTTTCAGGTTGTGAAGCAAGTATATTTTATATTGCTTTATTAATTCTGAGAATTTACCAGGATATTATCCTACCCATATAAACTCCCTCCACCAAATTTGGGCTCATTTAATCTTGCCAATATTCCTCCATAATTTTCTCAAGATTCTATACAAAGGGATGCTTTGTGAAGCAAGTACTACTTTGGTATTTCAAAATGGTATGAAAGTTTTACAACATCTTTATATGCCCAAATGATCATCCTTTGCCTTCTTTCAGCCCAATCCAACACTCCTAGTGAGTGCTACTTCTTGATCTTGATTCTGGACCAGATTGTGCAGTTGTTAAGCAACCACATTAAGTCTTGGTCCAAATCATCTCAAGCTTAACAGTACTGTAGTCCTTCCTACCCTAAACCTCTGAGACAGCTTGTTTTATATTTAGACTATTCCAGTTTTCCCCACCTTGCAGCCAAAGTTTGCTGTAGCAAACTTTCAGTGACGAATCCCATCAAACAAGAGCTCATTCCTTCGATCCATCACTTCTGTGCTGCCATGGGGAGCAAGGACTACACCCCAAACATGTTTTGCCAGCCCGTTGCATCCTCTCCTCGCAAGTTCACGTGGTGACCACCGCTCTGGCATGCAGTGGACGCGAGCTGGTTGGCTTCTCGCTCGGGCCCCTCCTCTGCTCGTCGCATCCGCACGTCTGGCCATGTCCAACAGCTCGCCGGCATCGTCCTCTTCTCCCTGGGCCCCTCTGCCCCTCTCCGGTCACCTCCTACATGGTGCCCTGGCCGTGTCCGCGCACTGACCACCATCCCCACCTCCCTGGACTGCCAATCGCGTTGCCCCGATCCTTCCCGAACCCGCTCGAGCTGTCCTGCCCCTCCGTGATCATTCTGGACTCGTTCCCCCTCCTGGAGCTCGCTGGTCGGAGCTCGCCACCGCGTGCCCACGGGAGCACAGTACCCCGACCGGCCTTGTCCGCACTCCATCCTCTTCCTCCCCTTCCTTTGGCGTTGCTCTGCTCCGTGACCCTCCCATGTTCTCACCCGTCGTCTCCGAGCCCCTCCTGTGACCCTGTGCTCGCCAGAAGCTTCGGCCGGACCCATGCGGCGGCTCTCGGTCACGAGCACCATGCCTTGGCTATATAAGCCATCCACGGCCGCGCCTCTCTTCTCCATCGCCCCCAGCACACTCCACTAGCCCTCCCCAGCCACTCTATTGAGCCCAGGGTGCTCTCCGGCCCACGGCCGCAGCCTCGGCCATCTCCAATTTCGGCGAGCCGAGCTCCCTCTCTCCACTCTTACACCTCCAGCGGACTCCCACCACCACCTAGAAGCCACCCCACGCCTCCACCCCTCCTACCCGTGGCCTTAGTGCCGAGCCCATCTTCACCATAGCCGCCGTCCGCCGTAGTCGAGGCTGCGCTCCCTCCGGTGCATCTCGGCGAGCGTGAGGAGTCCAGACGGGAGCGCCTTGTCTTCCCGATCCCGCTGATGTGCTGGGTGTCGCCGGAGACGACCCAGGTCGCCGGAACGGCCGGCAGCAGCGCGCCCCTGCCTCTGTCTCGGGGCGACAAGAGGAGGAAGAAGAAGAACCTGCAGGCAGGCCCCAACCCCACGCGACCCCACCAGTCAGCTACCCAGGAGTTGACCCGGCCCGCTGACCTGGCGTAAGTGGAGGCGTAATCTCAGGAGTGCGTTTTCATCTTCCGAAAACGTACTTCGTCCCTTCTTCGGGCATGATTACGTTTTCCTCTACGGAAAGCGTATTTTCATTGTACTAGGCTGAAAGTGCATTTTCTTTTGCAAAAAGCGTAGTTTTCCCGAAGGCGTTTTCGGTTTTGCAATCAGGGACTGGTTTGTAAGTATTTATTTTTACATATTAGCCCTTGAACTTCAAACTTCCGTATCTCCGCGACCGTAGCTCCGTTTGAGGTGATTCCAAGTCCCACGTCTTCGTCTCGTTGAGCTCATTCTGTTGTTATCCTTTTCACTATGTGTTCACATACTAAAAATGACCAGTTTGCCCTTGCCCTTATCTAGCACCCTTCGAGAGAGAATCTTTGTCAGCGAATCGTTCCACGGCTTCACCGCACTTCCTCCCGGTGATCTCTTCATCCCCAGGCAAGCCATGACAGCCACTTGCATGAGAGCCTTGCAGTAGCAATGGTTTTCTACTTGAATAATAAAATATTTGGTGCATGCTAATAGTTTGAGAGTGCTTTATATATGCTTATGAACACATGCTCATCCTTATGCTATGATCATTTGCATCTTGTTGGGTAATTGTTTACTTGCTAATATACTGCCATTCCCTTGTCTAGTAATTATTTATGATGCTAGTGGTCATGCTATGGTTATGTGTTATACTTGTGATATTCATGCTTGTCATGATGCCATGCTCATTTGCATAAAGGATTTATTGTTGTTGATATGCTCGATGGTTATGTTGCTCATCCATGCTTATGTTGATATCATGCTCGGCTGCATTGGCACTTCATCATGCTATTTTTATTATGACTTAGCTTATTACATCCAAGTTGAACTGGACTTTAATCGAACTTGAACATCTGTTGGCTGAGTCATAGTGCCATCGAATCGAGCTGACCAGTGCAGCCACACTTGCCTGCATGGGAAGGTCCTAACTTGGTCTATTGTCATGCCTCTCGCTGGTGCCTCCAACTAGGGAAGGTTATGGGTGCGCGCTACCCTGATCAGGTAGGTGAACAGAAACCTTATGTGCCCGTGTTTGGTATTGAGATCTCATGTCCCTGTTTGGGACCGTTTATGTTTTGCCACGACAGTGGACGTTAGATGTCACAAAGTGACATCGGGGCCACCCATGACTTAGCCCAAAGGGGAGTTTGTCGGAGTGGCCGGGAGAGTGTCATGCAATAGATCGGTTTTGTTGGAACGCCGTTGGTCCACCCGAATGGGAGCACGAGACCTTGGGTTCCGTAGTGTGGGTACAGTGTACTAACCTCTGCAGAGTGTATAATCTACCGATAGCCGCACCCGCGGATATGGGCCCAGTTCGTAGTAGGTCACACTATGGGTCAACAGTAATAATAACCGGACTAATAAACAACCCTGGTTCGATGAGGATAGAAGTTGGTTGATGTTTATGTGATCGTGAGAAGATCACAGTGGTATCGTGGATACCGAAGTTGCTTGATGATTATGGTGTCATGTGATGATCCCGGGTATAGATCAAGCTCCTTGTGGTCTTGTGGTCACTACGGTATTGTTAATACCAAGCTTGGTTGAACCTGAGATTGTTGTGCGATGTTCGCGATGGTAAGTTGATGCATGTGGTGGTTACGGGGTAACCTCCAATCAGAGTAAGTTGGTTCATGATATGTTAAACATGCTGCATGTTAGTATCATCCTGTGCATACCATGAGTAACATTGCCATATGATAGTAGATGTGTTATGCTCAACATGTTCATGCCATGCTCATCCAATGTTGTTCTAGTGTATCATGCTCATCCTTGTTTAACCTGTAAATGCCATGCTATTGTTTGTCTGGATTGCTTTTGGTTGCTGTGAGCTTGCGAGTACATTCAAAGTACTCACCTGGGGTGTCATGCCAGTTTGCGGGTCATGTCGTGTTTGCTTGCTTGTCCAGGATCTCGAGTTTGCGAGCTAGAATACGCGTTCCAGCCAGAGTCCCTGCGGAGTGGAGTCCATCGCTGTCATCGTTGTTCCGCTACTAGAAGATATTCCGCTGCTACGAGTTGTTCTGCTGCTAGCATAGAGCAACCTGAGCAGGCGTAGTGTCGTCGTGCCGATGTAATCCACTGTTATATCGGAACCCTTGTATCCATATCGATTGTAATAAAAAGCTGATTTGTTCTATGCTAAGCAGTGCCGTATTGCAGAAGACTTGATCTCTGGGCTGGAATACGGGGTGTTCCGGTCTCTCTGAACCGGGGTGCCACAGGTTTATACATCCACTCCCCCAACCAGTTGGTCTGCCTGTGGCTGAATTACACTGTGAGGATTTATGTGCCTGGGAGTTGAATTTGAAAGGGGCCGGGAGATGTTTAGTTCACTTCAGTGATATTTATCCTGCTAAACCTAATTCTGTTATATTTCCATGATGTTCACACTTCCTGAATTCTTGGTCTGTGTTGCAGGAGAGATACATGAGTTCGTTGCAGGAGAGATGCATGCGAAGCAAATGGCACTCCTGGGCCAAGTTGCTTTTCGTTTTTGTAAATTCCCGGGGCAAGTTGCTGTTGGCGCTGGCAACATATAGATCTTAAACTAGAATGATTGAGCTTGCTAGGCCGTTTAGTATGCTTTGTGGACTGTTAGTTGACGAAGAGAACTGTGGATCTTTTGGTTGGCTAGTAGTAGTGATTCGTTCAGCTGGGAGGCTGGTAGTTTCATTACATTGCTTATGCAATTTGTGTGTACACAAACAACTCTGTATTTATCAGCTTCTATGCAATGGAGTTGGGTGAGATGTGTACAAGTCTATTAAAATGCCTGGCTCATTGAGCTTCCTAGATTGCACATTGGTCCATCAATAAATAAAGCCCTATGATCCCACTAAGAAATAAAACTAGAAAAAGTTTAAAAAATCCTTTAAGAAGATATATTTTGGGGATATATACTCTTTTCTTTTAGGCGCCGAAGATGTGATATATCGGCCATCCATTGTTATAAAAGCATGTGGTGCCTCCTATCGCTGCATGTAGTTAGTTTTAGTCTCTTATTACTGCTCTACCTAGCCATCTTTGCTCTATACAAGGAAGTATCAGTAAAACACAGACAGAGTCATGAACTAATGATTCAGGAGGGGATAGAGAAGTAAAACATGAGATAGTAGGATTAATTAGGTATAGAAGTGGGAGGCATCTGGACACATATACCTTGAATCATATGAAGAAGGAGTACTAGGATTTTTTAGAAAAGGAGGAGGACCCCCGGCCTCTCCATCTGGATGATGCATGCAGCCACTTTATTAATTATACACACAAGACCTTACAAAGTCATACAACAGTAAGACTAAAGCCACCGTCTAGGCAACATCTGTCGCTACTCCTATCAAGTTGATGAAGGGATGCTGATAGTCTGGGCCTAATACCAAACAGATCTCGCAGCCAAACCTAACATCTAAGACCAGAGGTCCCAACCAGGACACCTGCCGGGTATGGGGCACCCACCAGTCCGGCGCAATCCTCAACCAGGACGCCTGCCGGGTACGAGGCCGCCGCAGCCACCTGCCACCAATCCATCTTCAGTGCTGTACTGCTGCATCTACCTTGCCCGGTCTAGCTGTCGTCGACGCCACCACGACGCCAGACAACGCCACCATCCTGCGCTTGTCCATCATCACACGCCCACCGGCGAGACCCCGCTGCTCTATGCCGCTGAGACCCGCCGTTGTCGACGTGCCAGATGCCACGCCGCTCCTCCGTCGCAAACACCACCTGCTGCCACTGGTCCCATCCGCTCCGCCTGCAGTTCCTCTAACCGAGCACCCAAACGCCCCAGGCGGCGCCTCCAAGAAGGGTACGACACACGCAGTGCCGCCGCTGCCCAATCTAAGGAGATTTTCGGTTTTCACCCGGGCCTGGGGTCGGGGTGGAGGGCAGGGACCTCGACGGCGCCTGCAAGTAGGAGAACGGCGACCCTGGTCGTCGCCACCGTCGGGATGAACGAGTCATCCAGAGTTTCCTCTGGTCCGATGTCACCTCTACCAGCCCCCGCGAACGCACCGGGGCCGACGACCGCGATCGTAAGCCACCAAGTGCAGCGGGAGAGAGCCTACAGCGCGGAGGAGACCCACCGGCAACTCACCGCCCACGCGGTCAAGATGTCGTCCATCCACCCCCCGCGAACGTCGCCAGCCGAGGGCGCCGTCGCCGTGCCTAACGGGGCCGCCGCCCCAGGTCCAGGTTCCTTCACGATGGCCGGAGTGGCCAGATCTGCCACGAGCGACGAGATCCGGCACCGCGCGGCCGACGCCATCGCCCAAGCCCGCCGTCGACCGATCCCGCCGCCTCCGGGAGCCCGCACGCTGCCGGGAGCCTGCACGCTGCCGGGAGTCCCACACCCATGGATCTGGGCGCTCGTGCACCGCCGCGAGCCCGCCGCCTCCGGGATCCGCCACACCGTCGGGAGGGCCGCACCCCGCGGATCAGGACGCCCGTGCCGCCGCGGATCCGGGAGAGGGAGGAGAGAACCTCCGCCGCCGCCGTCGCACGCATGGGCTTTGCCCGGCGCCGACCATCGGCAGCGGTGGAGGGGGAGAGGGGCGCTGGAGGGTCTCTAGGCGGCGGCGGCTGAGCCCTCCCGAGCCGCCCGCGGGGGAGGCGACGTGAGAGGGTCTCTAGTAGGAGTACTAGGATGAACGCTGAATGTAGTCGCAGCATGAATGCGCGCGAGAAGTGTGAGAAGCACCTCGCTCATGACGGAGAGGTTTGTTTAGATAGTTCTTAGAGACTAATCACGAAGACTAAGAACGCAGCTCCAACAGATGATATATATGCAACAAAAAAATTTACATCACCTCCTCCAGGTGATGTAAAATACAACATTTGGAGATGAAAATTTGCATCGCCACCTCCCTGGTGATGTAAAACTACAGCCCCGCGCGAACGCCCAACCGCCGCTTGAAGTACGCAATTTTATGTGTACACGAACAATTCTGTATTTATCAGCTTCAATGCAATGAAGTTGGGTGTGATGTGTACAAGTCTATTAAAATGATTGGTTCATTGATTTTCCTATAGATTGCACACTGGTCTATTAATAAATAAATCCCTATGATGCCACTAAGAAATAAAACAAGAAAAAGTGTAAAAAAAATCCTGGAAGAAGATATATTTTGGGAATATATACTCTTTATTTTGCGCGGAAGATATGATATATCGGCCATCTGAGCCTCATCTTTTTTTTATAAAAGCATGTGATGCTTCCTATATCGCAGCTTGTAGATTAGTTTTAGTCTCTCTTACTGCTCTACCCAGCCATCTTTGCTCTCTCCAAGGAAATATCAGTAAAACATTCAGTAGGAGATAGACATGTGTAAAACATAAGCATGGTGCGTTTCTCCGATTTTTTTTCATCCGTTCACGCTGGCCATTGGTTATTATGATGTGTTTCTTCGACTAGCTAGCAGCACGTCGTCGGGCCTTTGATTTATGTGCTGTAATTAGTAATACATCCAGTTACGCCGTGATAGGAGACGCCGACAAATCCCACCACGATCAAGATCTCGTACGCCAAACATGACCCGCGAGAAGATCGCAACTCCTACCTCCGTCGGCCACCGCTGCGGAGACTGTTTTCGGAGGACACATAATTTCTCTCCCGTTGCTTCTCGTAATAAATGATGATAAAGGGTTTCCCCCCGCTTTAGATTATAAAGCAACCATCCGATACAACGAGCTTGCTGGGGCAGCAGCACAAACAAGCCCAAAAGAAAAAGAGAGAGAAAGAAAGAGAAATAAATGCCAACAACCGCAGATCGGCAAAACAAAGATGGCCGGCAACCGCTGCACCCTCCGGAGAAGTACCACCGCGCTTCTAGCTCTCCGAAGCGTCGCGTACCGGGCAACACCTTCAAGAAGGAATGCGACGACGACGCCACTGCTGCCCGGACAAGTCCAACGGTTTCCCCCGGTACGCAGAGGGCAGTGGGGAAGGGGTATATCCGACACCCTTCAGGAAGGTCCGGCGGCGCCCACAGGTGTCACCGAGTCGATGACAGACGAGCCACCAGGGATTCCTCCCACACAAACGACCACCACCACCCCGGACGATCTGAAGTGCACCACCAGAGCTGCCGCCCACCAACATGTGCCACCACGGTCACCGAACCATCAACGCCGTCTCTCTGAGCCACCGACACAAGACCTGGGTGAGGGAGGAAGAGCCAATGGGCTCGGGGGCATCCGCCACTCAGCCGACGGGAGGGGACTACCACCACCGCTGCCGCGGAGCTGACCGGACGTGACGACAGGAGCTTACCAGTCCCTCACAGGCCCGGCCGGACCCCGAAGGATCCGGACAACCCCTGCCACCAGCCGCACAACCATGCGCCCCGCGGCCAACGGCCGCGCCGCCGCATCGGGAACGCCCGCGACCCGCGGAATCCCGCCGCCAAGTCGCACCATCGCAAGCCGAGGAGCACCGCCGCCGGCCACCGACGCCCGAGCAGTGGGGCCGCACGCGGGGACAGGCAGACCCGCCGCCGCCGGCACCACGCGGGCAAGGCCCGGTGGCGCGTGCTGGCGGCGGCGGGAGGAGGTAGGAGTGAAGGGGGTGCGCTGGGGGGGCCGTGGCGGCGGCTACCCGCGACGGGGGATACGGCGGCAGCGCGGGCGGAACCCTAGGAAGGGGGAGCGCCCGCTTCCTGGGGGCTCGTTGGGTGTGGTTGTTGCTGATGGCTACGACCTCGCCCACCTTCACTTCTCGTAATAAATATCTCTCCCGTTGCAACGCACGGGCATATGTGCTAGTCTTTATCTTTACGTAATATTAAAAGACGAAGGCTTTTATAGTTCTTCATACGTCATGAGTTGTAGAAAAAGAAAATAGACGAGGAGAGGGGCACGCGTACGGCATCGATGCTAAGAAGCACATGGGCCAGCCCAGTCAGTTCGTTTTTCTCTCTCATATATCTTCCTATCCTTCGTCCGACCTCCTCTCCAAATTTCTTAAGCACATGGGCCAGCCCAGCAAAACCCCCGACAGCCCATCTCTCTCTGAACTCACGCACCCATATATAGGATTAACTTCTCTCTCCGAATTTTCTCAACAAAAAAAAAAACTTCTCTCCCAGAAAAATCTAGGGTTAACTCCGTGGCCAGCCCCAGCCCATCCCAAACCTCCTCGGCCGCCCCTCACGTTCATCTGTCGGACCTCGCCGCCTCCGTTTCTTTTCTGTGTGATCCAGTCCGCACCAGGGGCAGCTGGCGGCGCAAATCCCAGCGCCGGTGAGGAGGGCAAGCATGGGCGGGGGTCACCCGTGGGCACCAACGCGGCGAGGAAGATCGAGAGGATGCCCGCGCACATCCCCACCTCCTTGAAGGAGGAGACTGCCTCGAGGAAGACCTTTAGCTTTGGCGTAGAGCCGCCGTCGGCCATCGACAGTTCATTGCCCGCCCCCACCCGGTCATTCTACTCATTCCCTCGAAGCTCCTCTCCTCTCGTGCGCGCTACACATTAGCACTAAGGTGTGCTTCTCGGCCGGCCGCTGCACGAATCATTGTTATTCCCCAGAATTCCTGATCGCTGCTGACCACTTATCCAATTTCTATCCACCGCATGACCACATGAGCAAGCAGGTTGATGTCCAAGCATGGTTGCTACTAGAAAAGTAAGCTTCAGACAATGTCTGGTCTATGCAAAATCCATCATCTCATCTCATCTCATGCATGCATAACCAGGCGTCGAGGCCGATGGTAATTTGTCTACTACTCTTTCTATTAGTACAATTTACAATTTCTTTTACGGCTTCATTTTCTGATTTCTTACTTCAGGTTTTGGGGATAGTTCCCACGCCGCTGCCTGCCCAGTCCTCTCGCCGGGACACCATCACCAACTCGCTCAGAGCCCACCATCGCCACAAACTCCCCATGCCACCACGCATGCAGGTCGCAGCCTCACACCTGAACAATGCCTCCCTGTCTCGTGCACACAGGGATTAGACTTTTGACATATCACAGTTTCAAGGTAAATCATTAAAATTGCAGAACACCATTCAATTCAAGTTCAAGTCGAGAACTAAAAAGTGTAGACAATCCTCTTGTTCTAATCGATTACTAATGAACTGTATCATGCTTATTCAGATAGCATTTTATGCTCGAGAATTAGTAACCTGCAGACATATTGCTAATTTAGTTAGCATTTTCTGGTCAAGAACTAATAAGCTATAGACAATTTTCTTGTTTTGATAAACGAGCTCTACGGGAGAATTATCTTCTCGGAAGGAGGTAATATAATCTGTAGACAGTAGTACAGATAAGCCTTGAGGCAATCATCTTCCTCTACTAAGGGAACTCTATGAGAATCTTCTAGGATGGAGGCAAAACTGATGGAAACGGCAATAACAAAGTCATAATTGGGTCTCCAACACCTACTCGTGGCAGACTGGTAGCATCTGCAAAATCGGTTACTTCATCGTCATGAGCCTCCCCTGCAAGGTATCCATTCAGTCCATCACTTGCTTGCTTGATATCGAGGTTTAGATCCCAATATTGTTGATGTAGTTCTCATATATCTATAGGTTTGTTCCATCATCTCAGATTGTGTTCTCATATATCTCTAGGTTTGTTCCATCATCTCAGATTGTTGTTGCGTGTACACATGCATCTTTTCATTTTTCTATTAGCTTCGATTGTCTTGGATGGAACCGTCTCAATATGCATGAATATTGTTTGGTATATACACTTCTTCTGTTTTTTTGCGCTTACGAGTAATACGGGATGTTGTTGTGAAATGTTATGCTTGTTAATTACCTGAATATCTTATGTAAAATGTGTTTGACCATGCCGATGTCAGAGTTCAATTGTCTGGGTGTGCATAGTGGTCCATAGTTGGTTGTAACATTTGTTGACATGGCAAGGTTGTAAACTTATCTAACTTTTATGTATTTATATGTTGTATGCATGTATACTGGCCCGTAGCACACGCTATTTTATTTGTTTGATGGCACGATTGTATTTTGGTATCTGCTTTTTGCTACCTCCCAGTGTATTAACTATGGTTCTTATGTGTGCCACTTTAAATATCAACAAATTTCTTCAGGCGTTGCAGATTTTAAAGTTATATATATATATATATATATATATATATATATATATATATATATATATATATATATATATATATATATATATATTCTCATCCTAATGGCTTTTTTGTTATCTTCTCGATTAATTATCTAATAGCATGCACTAGAAACAAATATGCAAGTTATGGAAGTTCCAACATTAGAACTGGGAAGAAAGGTCATGCCAAGATCTTCACTGGCAAGAAACTTGGCAATATTTTGTCATCTTCAAACAAATGTGGATTCTATGGCTTCCGTCAAAATGGAGTTCTAGATGACTAATGCTTATGTCAACTCCATACACATGTATAATTGTACAAACTCTCTTGTATGTTATATGTTATTACTTTAAGGTCACCCAGAAAAAACCTGTATACATTTCATGATTTTGGTAATACTTATTAAATCTGTCTTGAAGCAAACCATCATGGCGTACAATTATTTTTGTTCTCTAGAAAACAATACATTCTGCTAAAAAAGGGAGGCCAAAATAATTATTCCAGCATGATTAAAGGAAATGGATAATGGAAATAAATGGGTCAAAAGCTATACTCGAACTTGGTTTGTCATGTTACTGGTTGATCAATTTCCATGACATTATTTTCCTATTTTGTAGTGGCAAATATAATGCACATATGATCCTTTGGTTATGCGGGGACATGAATCGGTTGGATGCCAATGAGAAGCCAAATACGAGGCATTGTTATCCCGAAAAATTAAATTGTGTGTTTCGATGGGAGTGGAGGGAGGGATTGCGAGACATATACGCCATTGACTGAAGAGGCGAGGTTGAATTGGGAAAGCGGATAAATGAATATGGTGGGTGAAGAAGAAGAGGAAGAGAATACGACAATGTTGATGTTGAATCATTAGAAGAGGCATGCCCCGTTGCAAAACATCTCCAACAGCGCAACAGCATAGCCTAGCCGTGCCTAAAAACTGAATTTTTTTGTCACGGTTGATGTTAAAAAACATTGCGACGGGAGCCTCAAACCCTAGAACTAAAAGTTCACCGTTGCCGACCCTTCTAGCTCAAACCTCAGCACCGGTCGAGACTCTCCGCCGGACGCCGCCGACACTGGCCCCGTCACCACTCCATCGGCTGACCGAGCCTCGCCGCCACTCTGACGTCCGTTCCTGCAGGTCGAGACATCCGCTACGACCCATCCGCCGTAGTGGAAGCTCGGAAAGCAGTCCTTGATTTTGGTCAGTTTCATCCATTTTCCCGCCCCTCAACCATTCTAAATGGTTGACCTCCGAATTTGATTAACGCTTGAGGCACCTCCAATCAACTGGCACATCCACCAACGAGCCACGGAGCAGATTGGAGCTCCCGGCGCTTGAGCGACGTGGAGCTGCTGGAGTTAGCCACACCGTCGGCTCCCCTCCGAGCGCTGGTCCTACTGTGTTGCGCATTAGGTTTCTAAGATTCCATACTTTTATCGTATTAGGTTGTTTTTAATCCTTGAATGTACCGGAGTATACATTAATTTTCTTTCCGTTGCAACGCACGGGCATATGTGCTAGTAAAACATAAGCAAAGTAGGAGATAGAAGTGGGAGGCATCTGGACACACATCCGTTGACTAAGCTGAGGAAGGAGCACTGGGATTCCAGAATGGAGTCGCAGCATGGAAGTGTGCGAGAAGTCTGAGAAGCACCTCGCTCGTTGGAGAGGTTTGTTGTGATAGTTCGTAGAGCCTGAATGGTCCCAACATCTTGGGTTATCAGAACTCAGACGTACAAGTCTGCGTGTGCTTGCAAGTCGATTGTGTGCTTTGGTGCGTGGTTTCAAGATCGTAGCTAGCTATAACTGGGCTACTTTAGTTCGAGTAGACTGGTTTTCCCCTTTGTGAAGACGACCGATCACCACATATGCACGTGTACATTTTTGTTCTCTTCTCCATGAGAGAGCTCGGCTGTGATGCAGTAAATATGAGAAAGAATCTACATCAAACTCGTTCGGACAGAACAAGGCAATGATCCACTTGCCGTTGTGCCGCCCGCCAGCTACGCTGGCCCAGTTTACGTCTGCTGCACTACACGTCGCCACTGGCTGCGCTGCTCTCAGCTGCCCAGGCAGGACGCGGTCTCCAGCACGATGCACGCGCTAGGCAGGGTTGCCCCATTTGAAACTCCGTTACATTTTCTCACCAAGAACCCAACATCTCAGCTGTTTCAAACACTGAAGTTTGAATAGTTGTGTAGGTTAAAATATCTAAACAGATTGGGGAATTTGATGCATTGTTTTTAGCTCTCTACATTGTCCTTCTCTATTTTTCATGAGTTTGCACCTCTATTGAAGGGGTATCAAGGCCAAATTGAAGAGCCGTTGGTTGATCTAATCAATACCAAGAGAACGACGGGAGGCACTCCTAATCACCATGTATATGATATCACCACTGGTTGGTGGGAAATACCAGATACTTATAAAAGAAATATCACATCTATGACTTTACCAGCAGTGAAATGATAACTTAGGTTGGAGCCACCGCCGCCCCTCTCCTCGACCACCTCCCTCCCGATCCGATCTAAGGATTTTGAGCCGCCGCCGACGCTCTCATCATCTTCGCCGGAGCTCCGCGGGGCAAAGCCCAGGCGGGTGATGATGGTGGTGGCGGTGACTTCCTCGTCCGCGGCTCCAGGATGCGGTTGTGGTCAAGATCCGCACGGGTGTCCTGGACGTATTCGTCGTCTGGTGTCGGCAACGCAGCGGGGCAATGGTGCGGATCTGGTCGTGCGGTTTCCCGGTAGCAGACATCACACATGGGCGTGCTGGATGACAGAGGAGGTCGATCTGGTTGTCCAGCTAGGGATGGGCGTGAATTTTCCAGCGAAAACCTTGTTTGGCCTTGGTCAGAACCGTTAACAGTGGCGTTCGCGGGCATTGTTACCTCGTTGGACTCATTGTGGGGTGATTCGCGTTCCCTGTATGCCCCAGGGAGGACCCAGATTCGTGCTTTTGGGATCAGACGACGGTGATGTTCTTGACTCATCACCCACATGGGGGCATCATATTTGGGGT
Organism: Thinopyrum elongatum; assembly: GCA_011799875.1. Lineage (NCBI taxonomy): Eukaryota > Viridiplantae > Streptophyta > Magnoliopsida > Poales > Poaceae > Thinopyrum > Thinopyrum elongatum. Next base: position 606,888,542 of record CM022299.1, read on the forward strand.
TATACACCGACTGGATGGACATGCGCTTGGCTTGGTGGCTGGGCGCAGGTCTTCGTATGCTTCTCATGCAACGACCAAGGTGGAGCGGCGTGCCCTCTACAGTGTCGACGACAGCGAGTCTTGGCGGCAAGGTGCAGCCGGGTCTTGGCGCTGAAGACTGCTTGATGGACGCGCGCAAGAGGCTGGCACTGCATCGACTGCGGAAGGGTCTGGCAAAGATCCGTGCATTGATTGCTCTTGAATACGGGACTGCGGAAGAAGGCGGCCACGAATTCTACAGCATGCACATGTGGTGCACGCCGAGGGTCTGCTAGATCGGTTGGTGCTCCGTGCTAGCCGGCGGGCGGCTTGGTGAGGCCACCGTATTTCTTGCTGTGCATGGCGCGAGGTGGGGGCACATCATCAATCGTTTAGGTAGGACGATAGTTTTAGCCAGGAAGGTATCCTTGGGTTGATATATGTATTTACTTTGTAAGACCTTGTTAAATAATGTAATAAAGATGGCTGATGTGAGGCCGGGGTAATGCTCCTTTTCATGAAAAACATCTATGATTTTACCAGAGTTAACTAAAGCACATGAGTCATGCGACCTACTATATGTAGAAAAAGATACTCTCTCTATTCTATAATTCTTGAACTAAAACCACGACAAAGATTATGGAATGGAGGGAGTATGTATGTTAGGAGGATATGCTCTTCGTTTTAGGCTCAGAGGAGACGGTCTCAACTATCTTGGCACGATCAATTGTTATAAACATTTTGTTGTCTCCTACTGTGGCTTCTAGCTAGGTTGAGTCTCAACCACTCTGCCCAATCATCTTTGGTCACTTCACCAAGATAGTTCAGCGCCCAAACTGACAGAGCTATCTTACGGTACCCTTAAATCATTAAGGAACGTTAATTAAAAAAATCATCATGGAACGTTCATTTTGTGCGATGCGACGGATGTGATTTATTTGCACACCAAAGCACTAGTAGGGAGTACCACAACCTATTACCGTGGATTAACATGTTTGAACGGCAGAAAAGCGTACTTGGTTACCAAGCAATCCTTTATTATTGGTCTTGTATGCGGACATCGAGTCGATGGCGAGCTCGTCATTTGTGATTCATGACTTTGGATCCCTAGTCTAAGGTGTAGTGGACTTCTGCATGACGGCCTACGTTCACAAATGCTCAAAGCATTGACGCGGAACGCCATCATCGCACTACGGTGGCTCCTCAGGGCCACTCGAGGTGGCAGGTGACGAGCCTCCAAGTCTGCAACTATCAGTGGCACAAAATAATCAAGTCCGGCAATGTCATTAAGATCTTCAAGCAATGTTTCCCCATCAAGAAAAATGTAAAAAATGACCAGGACCTTGCAATACTTCCACTGGATGCAAAAAAGTAAAAAAAAAATCTTTAGCAATAGGGCAACCACTCAATTCTATTAAAATCGTAAATCACAGAAACACGATTAATAGTCGGATGCTTGTTGGGCTTGACCAACACTTCAGGGGTGGCTCGAGATGCGGGGTTGAGGAGCCACTGGGTCTGGCTGTGTTTTTGTTGGGGAAGCACCGGCTACGTCCGATGTGATCAGTGCGGTGACAGTTATCCATAGATTGGAAAGTTAAATTGTCTAAACTACCCATGGGTAAATGTGATTGGTACTCCGGTAGCTTGGTAGGGAGTACCACGCTACCATAAAATAGCTCAACAAACACGGGCTGTTATGTGCTAATGATTGAGGGGAGACTTACCTGTATGAAATGAGCAAATAGGATTAATTTGGTGGAGTTGGACGCATACATGGAAATGGGAGGCATCTGGGCGAACATCCGGACCGAAACTCACGTCAACATGGCACTATAGTTATTATAGTACGCGGCATATAGGAACAACATGCAAAAAGGTGGCTCATGTAGGTGCGTAAGAAAGCATCTATCTCTTGTTGGAGAAGTGTTTGGTGATTAGCTCATCAAGCACTCCCTTGAGGCATATGTGACCTTGCCGCAATGGACGAAGGAATACACAGGGCACCGAGGAGCGTGAATAGCATTACGAGTGTCCCTGTGCGTTCAAGTTGCTAGCAAGATTCATGCATGAGTAAATGCCTACTGAATGTTACATTTTATGCTGCGGTGAAGTTTCTCTCTTGTCGGTGTGATTGTTTCAAGAACGTATTATTTTTATTAGTGTTGAGCATCACTGATTAAATGATGACTGTCAACAGGAAGATTGGATCTCATCGCGTTACTTTAGATTCTCTTAAATCTCACTGGTCGCCCTTCTACTAATACACAGTTTGGCATCGGCCCAATTTGGGTCCTAAATTCCACTCTCTACGTGCCTGTGGCGATCTCTTAGTGTAGGAAGAACTATTCACATGGGGACAGGCTGCATAGTTCAAAGAAAAGGGTTACGTGTAGGCACCAGTTCAGATACGGTCATTGCACATGGTTCACAACCTCTATCACACATGGAGTGTTGAACCGGCACCTTAGGCTGGTGTGTGATAGATGGGAATCACACACGATAAAGAAAATCATGTAAGGTAGGGTGATAAGAATGTTTATATGTATCAAAGGCAAGGCTGTGAACAAATCACATTAAAACTCGCAGAGGCACATAGGTGCGGGACCACGCACGTTCCTAGCCATGCCCGGACGTATGATTGCCTCATGATCCGTAAAGTTCTTGGATTCCACACGAGAGCACGCCAAGTTTTAAGTTTCAGTTTCTGAAACTTTAAATTTTGTCATTCGCTCGAACCAAGTTTCTAGATTTTGTCGTTCTCTCATACCAAAATTCAACAGTTGAAAGTTAGCAAAGTTTCAAGAACTCTTCATAATGTATTGAAGATGGGTTTTATTTGAAAGCCCTTCATCATGAGAAACACGATTATGCAAAGCAAACTTAATTTAGACTTTTGGTTCAGAATATATAAAATATTGAAAATCGAAAGAAAAAAGAAAAAGGGATCGATGCCCCTGCAACTGCCTGCCACAAAGTGCCTGCCTGAAATGCATTCCTGTTTCAAGTACATATCCAGCTAACTACATTCATGCTTATAACAAAGACGACCAACCATCCACCAAAAGCATTCGGAAAAAACAACCCATCTTCATGCTGGCAACCAGAGTAGATATAGAAGTGATCGTTGATAGTGTAAACCATCAATCTATGAGGCTTATCACTCAAGTATATTCACATATATAGAGATCATATGACAACCAGCTGGTGGTCAGCATGGGATTTAGAGGTATCGTGAACTAAACTCAAACGGTGCTCTTTCACTACACTATAAGGCTGACTTGCCATCGATTAGCCTGACATGGATTATGGGTTATCAACTGACTTAATTAGAAGGTGCTCCGATCAGGTTTTCGCCTAACCAGGCTCAACTTGTTGCTGAACGCTACCTCATATCCTTGTGACATCTTCTGAAGAAAGTCTCATATTTCATGGTTAGGCTCGGATATGTTAGTAACATGATCTACTTATGAGTGGAGGAAGTATCATCTTGCACGTTGGGACTCACATAGGTTAGTAAGCTCATGATCAAGTCCGTGATGATTTAGAAACTCACATATGCACGTGTGTGCTCTTCACTTATCCAGCAAAACCGACTTTATCTATGGAGTTTCAACATAACGCACGGGCGTCATCCTTGACACAATTCATTCTATGAGTTCACTTAGCACCTGGTCAGTTAATGCTAGACCTACACATGTTTAAAAAATTAGTCTCTTTTTTAGCAAATAGACAATATATAGACTTTCGTATCTTTATATTTAGAAGGAAAAGGAACAAAAGTGACAGGGTACTTCCATACAAGCACGAACATAACTCGGTGTGAGTATGGAAACTAGGACGCAGGGATAGGGTGCGCAACCCTCATGAATTAGGGCTACGTCTCAGGCAAGATGTTAATTTGGACATATAAGGTGCTCCGCATAGATAAAAAATGGTACTGACTACAGAGCAAATTAAGGAAACCAGTACATGGCAATGGCCTGCCCTATAGTATCAGTTTGTGCTAAGGCCTTGTATAATGCTACTCCTTCCGCCCCATAATATAAGATGCCACAGCTTGCAAAAACAACTTATATTATGTGATGGAGGGAGTAGGTGCTTAGGCTGTGCCTATTTCTACATGAGGATGCCTAATTAAACGTCTACCCTCTAGCAATAAGTAACGGTGCTTAAAGAAACACTGGTTTATTTTTTCTAAGCAACTCCCACAGGGTGGATCAGGCTCTGCCACTGCGACACATGCAGCATCACGCCGCCAGCAAGCACTGCATCACCGCGCAACCACCTGCAGGTACAGTCACCGTTGTCCCTAGAGCAGCCCCCGCGACATCGAGAAGAAGTCGCGGTCGCCGTAACTCCGAGGCCAAGATCTGGTCGAGCAGCCATCTAGTGAGATGCCCACGCGCGTGCACTCTGCTTGTAATGGTTCTGCCATAGTTTTATCTACGGTATACTCTGCTTGCTGATGTCTTAGGCCTCATTCCCTCACATCAACTTTGATAAAAACGGTTGTGTACATTACAATGATACAGAGCCAGGGGTTTCAACCTCCTTCTTCTTCTTCTTCTAAGCCTTTTGTCCCAAACAAGTTGGTGTAGGCTAGATATGAAACCCTTTCACGAGGACTTCCCCGGAGGTCACCCATCCTAGTACTACTCTCGACCAAATGGGTTTCATACCCAAAGGACTGGCTAGTTTTTACGTTGGCTCGCCAAGCCTATCACAACCCTTATATATGAAACCCTGTCACGAGGACTTCCCAGGAGGTCACCCATCCTAGTACTACTCTCGCTCAAATGGGTTTCATACCCATGGGACTGGCTAGTTTTTACGTTGGCTTGCCAAGCATATCACAACCCTCCTCCTTTATCCGGGCTTGGGACCGGCTATGCCTAAAAGACATAGGCGGAGTTAGGGGTTTCAACCTCCATTAAAAAAAAATGCCAACTAGATCTGAGCTGCCACACGAACACAAATCATGTTCTAGCCCACATGCAAATGGCGCTGAAATTGGTCAAGGGAATCTAGTGTGGTGTATAAGTGTATGTTTGAGTGTGATACTGCTACCTTGACTAACCGGTGGTGATGGTGGTGATCAGAATTCAGAAAGCGCATACGGTATGGCCATGCACCAGCCAAGTTCCGTTCTCTTTGCAGGAAAAACCAAATTGATATAACAGCCAATGACATCTCGATGGTCTAATTAATCCCTTTCTCACTATGCTATATTTAAACTGATATGAGACAAGAGAATCTTGGCTCCAAGCTAGCTATGTATCAATGGCAAGACAATGAACGTATCCATGTGTCAAGGACGTATCAGGGAACTAAATTCATGCTTATACAAAGATGGCCAACCATGCATCAAAAGCAAATGGAAATAACTACCCATGTTAATGTTGGCAACTGGAGTGATATAAAAGTCACTTTGATAGAGATGACACGACAACCATCCGGTGAGCAGCATGGGAGTTGGTGGCATCGAGAACTAAACTCATACAGCGCTATCTCTCTATGCTACAACAATGACCTGGAATGGTTTAGGATGACATGGATTATGAGGTATCAGCTAGCTGACTTGAGAAGGTTCTCTGATCAGGTTGTGGTCTAACCAGGCATTAAGTTGTCAGGGAAGACTAACTCGTACACCTATGCCGCCTTACCATGCCAGAATGTCTAAGCATGAGTGGAAGGAAGTACCATCGCATGTCTGGACTCACTTATGTTAAGTAATAAAAAAGTCCGCGTCCAATGAGAAACACGTACGCGCACGCTCTTCAATTAGAGCATCTCTAACCAATCCTGAATTTAGAGAAGGATACGACCAAGTACCCTTTAATAGAGTATATATCCTATTCTAGAAAAGTGTCATTTCTAATTGATCTTCTAAACTTAATGCAGTAAAAAAAAATCAACACAACTTCAGTGCAAAATTAGCCTGGATTCAAACTTGATTCGGTAAAACTTGATTCAAAATATTTTACATAACTATTCTACATAAATTAAGTGAAATTTAGACTAAGATTTCATAAACTACTCAATATCGGTCCTGTTGTCGATAATCTCCCAATCTGATTCGGTGAGACCTCCGACGAGACAGCCATGTCCCTCGTCGCTGGAGTTGCTGGAGAGGTCGATAACCTCCGCCCTTCCGGCTGCATACTCCTTGTACAGTTGGCCCTCTACTGCGAAACACGTGGGGTAGCGGCGGTGGAGCTCCATCACGTAGGCCAGCTTGCTCCCTCCTGGAGGCGCTCGTGGACCTCTATGTCTTCCCACATCTCCCATGGGGTGCTTACCCAGGGGACGAACGGCTCCAACCATGGCAGCCCATGGGGGAAGTTGCATCGGGCAACATCACCGTAGAGATAGACCGAGTTGATGTCGTTTGCGTGCGCTGCTCGTATCGCGGAGTGGAAGGAGAGAAGCCAATGATGCTTGTCGGTGTCATGATCGTATATCTCCATGACCAACGTTCCCCACTGGCGCTGGCGCACACCGATGTAATTTCGCTCCTGCGGTGGCGGATGCGGCAGGTCGGGATGTGGGATGTGCCGGTGCGGGAGGGGGACGAAGCGCTGGTTCGGGAGGAAGCGCCGGCGTGGCGATGCTCGTGGCGGCGTGGATCCATGGGCCGAGCATTGTGGATGAGCAGTGGGGAGAGGCGACGACTGGATCCGGCCATTAATAATGACGAGAGGGCGGGGGCGGTGGATTGCACGGTAGGTGCGGTGTTAGGTGAGGCGAAGTGGGGTGGAGGAGTTTTACTCCACGGCCGCTCGGCCGAGTGTATTTAAGCATCGCGGTTGGCTCGGTGTAAATTTTATCCTTCTCTAACGTTTTTTAAGCTTCGGCTAGTTCGGTTTAGAGGAGGAAAACCAGATTTTCCTCCTCTAAATATTTTTTGGGGATCGGTTAGACATGCTCTCATTTCTGTCTTTGGAGTTTCGACAGAACGTAGACATATTGTCCATTGAGCCAATTCATTCTGAGTTCAGTTAGCTCCAAGGCAGCTGGACCTACAAATGTGAAAGCAGTTGTACTTGATCATGTCAATCGGACCAAGGTTTTTTTTTTGAGAGAAAATTCGGACCAAGGTTGGTACAGAGTCAAGACACAGTTACACAGCTATGGCAATTGCAATGGCCTGCCCTGTAGTACATACATGCTAACCGCTCGCTTCCTGCGATTTTGGTTGAGTGGTAAGTGCACACATTGCACAGATCGATGCGTTTCCTTTAAGGGCTCGTCTTACCTGCATGATCCTGATACTGGCTTTCCAAGGGATAGCTCTTAACCTCTTACTAACAATCGGCTGTAAAGTGCATGTGGTTCTCGGTAGCAGTACGTACTGTGCAAGCTTGTGCTAGAGTCCAGCATGGTCCAGAGTCTCCAGACACATCTTCGCACCTTGCATCGAAGCATGACCCGGTTTCCAACTTGGGCACCGAGCTACTGAAGGTGGACGCCAGAAAAAGCTTTAGTTTGTCGTCAATAGTAGCAGATAAGAGTAGTTCACACTTGGTTTAGGTTGCAGCGACTAGTCATTAGCCAGCCAGATCATCAAATTATTGGCGGTTACATCAATCAGTCGTTGGTTTCTTACATGTTTATTTTCGAAAAGGATGATTATCCTCAGCCTCTGCAAAAGCGATGCAGATAACGATTTATTAAAATGAATCAAGTATCGAAGTGCCAAGAACATCTCAGGTAACCAAACAAAGACAACAATCAAAATCCACAATGAGCAAAAATAGAATACAATGCCTAAGCACCTATCATATTATTGGACCGCAATCCAAATCGATTGTACGTAGTCCGTACTGCTGTCTCTCATCGGTTGCACCCAAAGGTCATTAGCCCCCTAGCTTCCGCATGGTGTATTAATGACCATGGATCCATCCAGACGCTCGGTAGATAACCTGCAAAAAAATTGTAATATTTGTTCTGTTAAACACGTAATCATTCCGACAGTTCCAAGTAGGCCAAAGTAATGCACAAATTCACTGCATGTGGTTTGGATGCATGGCCACATGTCAAGGTAGTAGTATGCAGCATACACGAGCCACTATATTCCCAAGAACTGAGCTTGAGCGAACCACTGCTTGTATTTGTGTGGAAACTGGAAAGTTACAAAAGCCTAAGCTAGTGCAGTGCCGAATTGCACAAAAACCTCCAGAGACAGGAACCGGCAAGAAGTGATGATCGCCTTCATCTGCATGGCGCCACATAGGCGCACACAAAGCCGAGCTAGTATTCGACTTGCGTTAATCTAGTTCACATGAACTGACCTAACTGAGTAGCTGGAATAAACGCTATCCGTATGTGCTCGACGGCTTATTATTTGACGAGAGACATCTACAATATTTTATTGCCACGTAAACGGCTCAGCAGCATTGGATTTGGAGGCATCGGGAAATAAACTCCTACAGTGGAAACTTGGTCTGGATTCGACTGACGTAGCGTACGAGGTATCAGCTGACTTACCGTGGAAGGTGCCCGGATCAGGGTCTCGCCTAGACAGGCGTTAAATTGTTTCCGACAGCTTTCATACCCCTGTGTCATCTTAGCTCCAGGCCAGTTCAAGCTGGACCTGCGTATGCTTAGAAAATTGTACTCGATGATGTTTACTAGGCCGAATTGGGTACAGACTATATAGTGAAGACACCAGTACATGGCAATGGCAATTGCAATGGCCTGCGTGCTTGTGCTAACATGCCTGCAAATTGTTCGACTCCTGCATGTTAGAGTTGTGTCGAATATTACTGTACAAGGTAGATTACAGTTGAACTTGATTTTGGACTGTGTGTATATAGGATAGGAGTTGTGTCCTAATAGGACACTTGTATCCTAGGTCTCTTATATATATCGGGGGTAGACACACGATATAACCTATACCAACATAATAGCACAGGCACGCGGGGGAGCCGGCGCGTGTGCCGGCGCCCGGGCTGCCAGGGTGCGGTATTGTAGCGGTGTCATGGGGAGGAGCGCCCATAGTCAGGCCCCGGGGATGTAGCCATATCGGTGAACCTCGTTAACAAATCTCGGTGTCGTGCTTGTGTGATGCTTGGTCCTCGGATGATCAACGGTATGTGTCGGATTAATTCTAACAAGTGGTATCAAAGCAAGGTTACGAGGAGACTGCGGATCGTTGATCTAGAGGAAGCGACGAAGACCGGCGGATCGTCATGGTGAACGTGGGGGTTTGCACGATTTCAGGAGGACCTCGGCAACGTTAATTCGGAGATCGTCGGGTGAGAAGCAATTGGAAGCAACACGTCGGATGATAATGCCGCGGTGAGCAAACAGCTGACAGAGTTGTTCTCGGTGAAATCCATTTGTGGTTCGCAGCTTGACGGAGTTGACTCGATTCCAAAGTTGTCATGCAGTCGAAGAAGTCCGAGGCAGGTGCGTGGCACCGTGGCAACTCGGAGACGGCGGCAGGTCTCGCGTGTGCAGGCGCAAGGCACAAGCAGACGGCAGATCGGATCGGTCCGATCGGAAGAACCCAGATACCCTGCGGCAGGTTGGCTCGTGCGGCTGGCAAGGCAGGCCACACGACTGCATGGCTGGCCCGCACGGGCAGGGGGGCCACCCAGATGGCGCTAGGGGCGGCGTTGCCTGGCCCAGGCTGGGCAGGCTGATGATGCACGCTGTTGTGAGCACGCAGGCCGCTCGGTGTACCAAGGCAGGGAAGGGTGCTGTACAGACGTGAGATTTGTTCTGAAAAAAACGACAGGTGAAGACCTGTAGTACTGAAGTGTTCAGGAGGCAAATTAATCAGGCGAATCGGAAAATTCTCATGGAAGCGTCCATCGGGAGTACTAGGGGATTGGCAGAAAAAAGCAACAAATAGCATCGGGGTTGATCCAGCCACTTCACGTCAAGGCCAAAAGCTTTGTTTTAGCTGGCTGGTATGGGTCAGTCGTATAAATGATAGATTGTGGCAGCCAAGGTGAAGAAATTATTGGCACGACAAGGGTGCTTGGTGATGTTGCAGGAAGTCAAGCTAGTTAAGATGGAGGTATCATGTTATGGATGAGTTTCACCGGAGATGATTTGGAAGCCTGGAGCGCATTGTACGGGATCATGCATACATAGGGCATCAAGCAAGGCACTGAGATATGCGGGCAAACACGGCGCAGGTTGGAGCATGGTTGCAGTCGGATAATTTCGGCTGGGTCGGACTGGACTGTCTGATGGATCGACGGGGATGACGGTCAAAGCAGAAGACGGCGGTGATTTCAGCGACGACGACATAGGATCGTGATGCTGATGATGACCGACTTCTAGGGCGTGGAAACACGTGGTGCAGGCCTGAGGGCTTGTGCGGCTTCGACAAGACTATGACGCAGGGTCGATTCAAGGCAGTGCGCACACAAGAGAGCTTGAAGTCGACGGGGTGTGGGGTAGCACGGCGCAGCTACATGGAGTCATGTTGAAGGTGGAGCTGGAGTCTGATGGATGACTCCACTCTGTGCTGATGGAGGGGCTACGGCGTAAGAATTCGGAGAGTCGAAGCCTATTTCAGCGGGATAGCGAGAGGCACGTGGTTCAGACTGGGTACCAGTGGCCTGAAGGAGACGTGATACTCGGCATCGGTCGGTGATGATCGGTGGTTCTCTGCAGTGGGGGTTGAGACAGTGTGGGCTAGCTACCCGGGATACTCGACCAGGACAGCAGAGGCTCGACGCGGTGATAGCGGCGAGGTGTGCGGTAAGCACGGGACATAGCGACAGACCAAGGCACTAATGATGAGACGTATGGTCAGACAAAGTGTGCAGGGGTGCCGAAGCAGTGTTGATGAGTACCAGATTCAAGTTGGTGACTCGGTCTATCGGTGCTAGTTGATGGACAGGAGTTGACCAAGGAGAATCTGAGAAAGTGGCGAAAAGTCTAAAATTGTCAAAAGCTGAGAGAGTACATGACCGTATATTCTGTGGTGTTCAATGCACATGGCAAAGTGCGAATGACAAGTACAGAAGGAGGCGGAGTGCTATAGCTGCGGGACATGTCAGAGACTATCCGGGAAAAGGGGTGAAACACTGTGAATTTGACTCAGGGTGACGCAGGGGCAGGGCGACAGTGAAATTCCTTCAAGTTTCAGAGAAGCAGTCAAGAAAGAGCGGTGACGTTGAGTTTAGGTAACTCTTATACGTGGCGTCCAATATGTGAGTTGTTCACTTTCACGCAGGTCAATGATCGGTGTGTGATGGCGTTGAGCGGATACTCCGGAAGTTTGGAGCAGAAGGTAGAGTAATGAGGAACTTAATTTTGCTCGAGTGTTAGACTGTGAAGAAGACCAGAAGGGACTACAGTTGCAGGTGGAGTCACATGGAGTCTGGGAGTAGCAGCGGTGCTCATGGCGTATCTCAAGTCCAATGTACATGGAGGTTCGACGCATGAATGAATTCAAGGTGGTGAAGAATATTCGCCAAGGTGGAGTTTGTTAGAGTTGTGTCGAATATTACTGTACAAGGTAGGTTACAGTTGGACTTGGTTTTGGACTATGTGTAAACAGGGTAGGAGTTGTGTCCTAATAGGACACTTGTATCATAATTCTCTTATATATATCGGGGTAGACACACGATGTAACCTATGCCAACATAATAGCACAGGCACGCGGGGGAGCCGGCGCGTGTGCCGGTGCTCGGGTGGCCAGGGTGCGGTATTGTAGCGGTGTCATGGGGAGGAGCGCCCATAGCCAGGCCCCGGGGATGTAGCCATATCGGTGAACCTCGTTAACAAATCTCGGTGTCATGCTTGTGTGATTGCTTGGTCCTCGGATGATTAACGGTATGCCTTGGATTAATTCTAACACTGCAGTTTTGGAGTACCAAGGCTTCGGTTGAGTGATAGTGCACGCAATAAACTGATGCCTTTTTAGAGTGAATTCTGGTTTCTGCCCCCTATTTTGACATTTTTCACACTAATTTCCCCCATTTAGCTAGATTTTATCCGTTTTATCCCATTTAGCAAAAGTTCTACCACAAGCCCACGATTTACCCTGTTTAAAATTTGCGAGTGTTCTGACCGACAGGTCCCAATTGTCAGGTCTAGATGGCATGCCACATTCATGGTTTTTTCCTGCCTATTTTTCTCTCTGCTGAACCGGTCCTCGAAGCTTCTCCCAACCGGGCCGGCCCGATGGAGGTTGCTCGTGTCGCGTCCAAGCACAACGCCCGAGTCAGGCGCGCATCACCCTCACCCAATCGATTGCATCGCCAGGCTTCCGACCGCACGTACCCGCCAGGCTCGCTTGAACCTAGGGTTAGGCATTGTCAGGCAATGGCGACGGTGATGGTGCGCGATTTCATACCTCATCGACCTATCATTGTATGGCTGCGAAATCATGGCAAGATACAACCCCATGGAATCCGGCTCCGTCAAGCTCGCCAACGTTGGCGTGGGCGTGTCCATGTACGTGACCCCATCAGGCTGTGGTCAGTTGTTCTCCCTACTTTGGCGACATAGTAGCTAGGGATCCCATCAGGTTGGTGAACAAACAAGCCCTTTGTCGTACCCCATGCCGCATGATTTTGACCATCCCCATCATAGCAATTTGTGTATTGTGAAATTTTCCTGACTCATGCATTAGCAGGTGAGGCGTTTGGTTCGGACAGAATTAATATGCTTATTAGAAGATCATGTGTATAGATGTCACCTTTCTGCAAGTGAGGTACTTTAATTTTTTTTTCAACATTTTGAAGATTGTTGAAATTATTTTACTTCTTGGATTGCGGCAGGATGGTGTGTGTGATTTTAAGGAAGGCGAGCGAGGTGTGCCGTGAATATATATTGGAGGACAGGGTGGTGCAGCCCGACTCAAGTGTTGTGCGTTGGACGCGAGCGACCTGCTCTGGTGTGATCATATCGGGTCAGCCCGGTAGGGAGAAGCTGGCAAGCTGCGAGCACCAGTTCAGCATGGAGATAAAAAGGCAGGCAAAAACTGTCGATGTGGCATGCCAGGTGGACCTGACAATTGGGACCTGCCTGTTAGAACGCTCACAAAAATTTAAACAGGGTAAAATGTGGCTTTTGCTAAATTGGGTAATACAGATGAAATCTGCTAAATGTGGTAATTAGTATCAAATGTCAAAGTAGAGAGTAAAAACCAGAATTCACTTTTTTTTAACGTCATGTGTTACCTGGGTGATCCTGATATTGGCTTTTCAAGGGCTAGCTTTTAACCTTTTACAAACATTTGTCTGTGAACTACACATGGTTCTCGGTAGCGGTATGTCTTGTGCAACCTTATGCTAGAGTCCAGCATGCATGGCGTAGACACATTTTCAATAGAAGCATGCGTGACCCGGCTTCCAACTTCCGCAGCCGACAACTGATGGCGGACATCAGAAAATGCTTCAATTTGTAAAGCACTGCAATTCTGACATAGATATCACAAGTAGCAGATAGGAGTACGTTGTTCGCACTTTGTTTAGGTTGCGGCTACAGGTCCTTGGCAATTAACATGCCTGTTTATCGAATTGTTGGCGATGACATCAGTCGTGTGTGTCCCTACAACTGATCTTGGGTGCATGGCCACATCGTCAAGTGCTTTCAGTTGTTCATCACAACTGGTTAGGCAAGGTAGTAGTATCCCACGGGCTGAACTTGAGCGAACATGCATGCGTGTGGACTAGGACATGACTTGTGCTTGTGTAGCACGTGGGGAGATACAAAAAGCTAATCTAGTGGACTACTAAATTTGAAAGACACCCCAAGACCTCCATGTATAAAACCGATAAAAAAGTGTTGATCGAGTTTGTTGTCGTGGTGCCACACACAAAGCCGAGCTGGTATTCAGCTGAACTCTACGTGTGTTAATCTAGTTCACATGATGGGTGCTTGTCGGTTGATTTATTTGGCGCGAGAGATGCATGGTATTTTATTGGCACATATATATGTTACACGGATGAGTATGTCTCTATCTCTCTCTCTCTCTCTCTCTCAAAATTGATAAATACATGGAAGAGATGTGCATCCTTTCCATGAGGACGGGAAAGCCAAATTAAATGAGTTTGCGACTAAGAAAAATAATGAGGAAATCTTATGTAAAAAACAATTGATATCATCTATTGATGGGAATACATGGAAAAGAAATATAGCCACAAAATAGTGTATAGTTTTAGGTTGGAAAATTGGCAACTGCTCATCTATAGACACCAATTTCGAGTGGTTCATGTGGGGTGTAGGCAATCTAATGAAGTGTGAATTGAGCAGCGACCATTGAACCGAAGGACATCTTCAAACTTGTGACTTCTTTTTTCCAATTGCATGGGCTATTCTTCCTTAGCTAGTAGCTCACGAATTTACTTGAATGGAGTCCAGGAGAGTTGAGAAGGAGAAAAATGACAATTAAGAGAAGGTAGATATACATATGTGTTGGGACAGAACAATGCTTGATGAGTGAATCCAGCGCATAACAACATGTGTACTACAAATGTTGTTGGAAAAAGTGTTGTTCCTGATCAAATCATGGTGCAACAAGTTTGTGCTTGTTTTGAACGAATGGCTTTGGGAACAAAAGCGCATCTAACATATCCCCTATCCGTCCAAGAGACCTTTTTAGTACTAGTGGTAACAAAATAATTTAGGTTAGAGAATACCTTTAAGGGGACGCAGATTATGTGGTCATGAAATGGACGTGAACAATAGTTAAAAAATAAGTACTTTTGAAGTTCAAAGCAGAACCCATTATGTGAATTCTGTAGTCGTGGAGTAAATTATTTACACTGCGACTTTCCCTTGATTGCTTTTAGTCGTGGAGTAAGTACTTTCTTGTGTTATGTACTACATGGAAATCGTAGAAATTTCACAGAGCAAGTAATTTATTGTGTTATGTACTAAGTGGTAAGAGTGTAAGCCTCATTTAAGGAACATCATGAGTCCTGGACAGCAGGTGAGTAAGACTCGGGCACCAACTTGATGTTTATTTGCATTTTAGTGGGGAGCACAAAACCTCACCAGTCACTGCTACTAGAGTTACCAGTGGCACGCACGTATGGTGGCCCGCCACTGGTATTTTTGGCAAAATTTGCCACGGGACAAAAAATTACAGTGGCGGCCGCATACTGCTTGGGACCTAAAATTACATATTTTCCCACTTTTGACATAAGGTGACGTTTGTATCTATCCATACAATTATGCTCGTTCTATGAACTACACTACCCGGGGCGGATCTAGGGGGTCGCCGTGGGTAGCATGGCACCCCCTCCAAAATTGTAAAATAAATTTTACTATGTACTATGTAACACTTAATATCTATGAACTATTTGTTAAGATTATGATGATGTTTAGCGTAATTTTTGACACTTTTTTTGCTAGTTTACAACTTTTTGTTAAGATTATGATGATGTTTAGTGTAAGTTTTGAGTGATGGCACCCCCAAGATTGAGATTCTAGTCCCCCACTGCCACTGTACTACATACTTAGGGATGTGCTAGGCCGCTAATATCCGAATATTGTAGGTTGAGACCTGGACCCTCTTTTTTTACTTAAGAGATAAGTACATGGGACGAATATAATGTTCAGAGTTTTTATGATAAAAATTATGAACAAGCAGGTCATGGCTTGAAGCTGGCAACCTAAATGCAAGGAAGTGAATGAACCACATTCATTGAACATTATGTGTCCACTATCGGTGTATAATGATGACAAGGGCCAACCATCAGCCACATGAATTGGAAGAACTATGAATGTTCACCTAGAGAACTGCAGTAGATATATAGGCCACCATGGTCATGCAAACTAAAATCTCCGAGAAATCTGACCTCTACTTCCCCTAACAAACGAAAAGATGGACCGGTTAATAATTAATATTCACATAGAGATCACACAAAATCGGCCAATGAGTCGCTAGGGAGTAGGAGGTATCGGGAATTGAAGTCTAAAATGTGGTCTTCCATCAAACTGCAGAGGTGACTTCATGACTTTGCGCTGATTAGAAAGTATCACTGAGATCGCTTCAAGGCCTGCATTTTCGGCTACTGGTTCATCGGATGGGTCGCAAGACTCAGGTACAATGACATACAAGTCAACAATGAGAAGGGTTATGTCTACGACAAGAAGTGAATCATCTTGCTCTCCTGGCAGGACTGCACCTTCTTACCTGTCTCTGCATGCCGTGGCCGCTGGTTCGACTGACTGTCAGCTGGTGTTGCTGCTCACCAAGGAAACATAGACTTGTTTGTATGCTTACCTACGGACCTTGTACATTAGCTAGATGTTCACCTCTCATATTGCTTTGGGTAAATTACATTTTTTTCATTGTTTGAGTAACTTTTCCATTTGTTTAGATATAACTCATTGCATGCTTTGTGTCTGTTCAGAGTGTGCCTTCCCACTTTGGTTTAGATTAGTGCATAGATTATGGTAGGCATGATGAAGTAACCCGCAGATTGATCGGTTGGATTTTGCTTGCAGGTTTATCTATCTAACTGTCTTTCAATATTTCCATTCTATCGGTGCGAAAGAGCGAGGATAGAAGCTGGTAGAGTTTGGTGAACAGGTGCAGGATTTGGTTAAACTAGGAAAATTGTCCGTGCGTTGCTACGGCAGAAAAGGTCACCGCACTACCTATCCCAATAAGCATGACCTAAAACACAAATGATTATTTGATTTATGGCCTGCATCAATTATTTTCAACATGAACAGGAATTGTGCTTTCACTTGGATCATCTTTGCGGAACAGCTAAGATATATATGCATTGTTGCGTTGTGGGTTAAGTTAATGATATGCATCTCTCGTAGAGATGAAAAAAAGAAGTCAAGCATAAGATAAAAAAAACGTTGAAAGCATCAAAATATTAAAATATAACTTCTTTTGTCTATGCAAGATGTTATTCCTCACCTTTGCTTCGTTATCAGAAGAGACAAAATTTAGGTTCAATATATATAGTATAAAAAATTAGGTTCAATATAGCCTTCAACATGAATAATGTGTACTATGATCAAGCATGGGCTAGGTTGTCACTGAGAAAGTATACTATAGGCGCAAGTGGACACTACCATTATTTGGTTTATAGTGTACTTATATCTCACCGAACAAACCAAATACAACAGCGGAATATATAGATCATCAACCATAACAAAATGCGAAGGTTTTAATTATCTAATGAGGTTTGAAGATTTATAATTCTAATGCAATAAGATTTGAGGATTTATATATAGTATACAATGAAGGTTGAAGAATTTTTTTGGCTGGTCTGTAAGACATAATCGTTTATAAGCTGGAAAGGCAGTTCCTTCTTCAAGAATTGTACACACTATTAGTATTTAATCTATGCGCATACTTATAGAAATAAGTTCAGGTGTGTAAGGAGTAATTTTGTGGCCATGACAATATCATAGAAATGGAATATAGGAAACCTTAATCTGCTGAAAAAATAGTAACAGGAACGCATCTGTGTGAAAATAACAAAGCTTATAATATTTCTTTCGAAGCACATTATTTTGCTACATAGCTCAGACATTTGCTGTTCAGCAAGCAACGTATTAACTGGCAGCATTGCACATCAAAAAGTATGTATGAAGCAGAGAAGCACAATTTCCAGCAAGATGATGAATGCCCATATGTTAGGTATATAACTATAACTGCACAATCATGATGTATGAACGTGACATACTGAACAATATAGGTCTTGGAAAAGCTAGTCCCAATTGTTTGAATTTGCATTTCTGACAAATACAGTCCTTTTTTCCAGTGGAGACGGGCACATCCACTTTTCTGACATATACCACTAAAAAGAAATTAAAAAAAAGACTTATATTCACATGGAGTTTGCACACTAAAAACACCAAGACAACCCTATATGGATGGAAAGAGAGAAAGGTAGACTATGGAATCCTTTTTTGGTTGCGGGAGAAAAATTATATTACTCATCACCAGTGGCCTTACAATCCATCGCAACCAAATGAAAAACATCAGGAGATCCAGACCCCACCTAGGTCATGGTCCTTCCCTCAGTCCGGGCAAATCTAGCTCTACAATCACTAACTTTATTTTGGCTACGATTAATATGAGTAATACAACTTCCTCGTAAAGATATAAGATATCTAATCTCCTTGATGATGGACGAGTAAACCGATCTATCAACCTCCGAAGCATGGATCAACTTCACTGCAATTATATATAGAATCCATCTCCATATGAACTGGTAGCCAGCCAGGTGAGACTATGTAATCCTAGAGACTTATTCAATTGGAAGATTTACATTACCTGCAGAGCCCATTAACTGTACAGGTCCTTACATTGACGTGTACGACTAAGCATAATAAGCTAAACATCTCCATGATCTAGTAATACAAAAATTGTTCAATCTACGGTAATCAACTTTCACAGTATGATATAACCAACTAAACTATCACAACTTAGTTTCTGATATATGCAACTTGGCAACCATGGTAACCACCTACTACACCACTTCACACAACTAAGTAGGAGGCTACTAGGCAAATTCATTAATACACACAGTGCAATTCATTAGCATCAAAGTTGCTCTTGTTTACCACTAAAGTTGCCTCATCTAGCATTAAAGTTGCTTCTGAAAAAAACCATCAAAAACCTATTCATATGGGATCTAGTTTTGAAGAGCTCGTCATGAGGAACCCAACTGCGAAAACGGTTCTTCGTTCTGACACTCGGTTCAAAAGTTATAGCTTAAAAAAATTGAAACGGAATAAATAGATGACGTCAACACATGCATGCGCACAAACGCTGGGTATCCACATGCACGCGGACACAGTACCACACACTGCCACCATCTGCTGTGTTAAATAACCACATGCATTGGACCGCTGACAAGCGTGCGCTCGGTTCGATTGAAAAGTGCAACTGGACTTTCTAGCACTTAGGGAAAAATAATGGAACCTATTAGTTAGATTACATTGACTGTAAGTGGGTGTTTAGATTTAAGAAGAAGGTTGTACACATACGAACGCAAACAAATGAATAGCGGATCCATGAAAAATCTATAGAAGACAAACATCGGAAGAATCCCATGAAATCCGTCAGAGACAAACCTCCACATGCCCTTCGATGATGCTAGGCACACCGCCCGAATAGGGCCTGTGCGGGGAGAATGTTCTTCCATCTTCTGGGAGCAGTTGCTGCCTCATCTTGCAGAGCAGGGCACAAATACTAAAAAACATAGCCAGATATCCTGGAACACCGGCAAGGGTCGGGATCCATCCCGGTTCCATGGCCCTAAGTCCATAAGAGACGAGGCAGATCAACGGCGAAAATGGCAGGAGATGGAGAAACCCTACACTAGTGGAAAAACGGCTAACACGCCATTTAATAGTGCTGGCATCGGTCAAATTGACACGTCAGCTAGAAATTGATAGTGTTGGAGTGGATATTTTGCCTAACGTCATTACTATGTGGGCCCAACCGACATGACTAATTGCAAGATACTACTGGTGTGGAATTTATAAAAACGCCATAGATATATAACCTAGTGTTGTCGTGCCATCGTTTGGAAAACCGGCACTAAGTTTTGCCTATATACAGAAGTGTGGCAACCCTTGTTTTTCAAATACATTCACTTCCATTCTCCACAAAATTATACTCCCTCTTAGCTAGCTGCTTTGGTGACAATCGACCCAGCGGAGCTAGTCGAATCAGCACAAGGCCCGCGTGCGCGCCCACGTCAGCAGGGCGTATCGAAAGTTTGGGACTCTGCCGCCTTGGCCGAGCTCTCTTCTGGCCCCGTTGGCTACGGCATGAGCTCACCATGGCCCTGTCCGGCGAATCATCCCGCTGCAGTGCGACGTCCGTTCGATCCGGCAGCTATGCCACCAGCGTCGAAGCCGTCGGGAATCGAGCGAGGGCACTTGTGCTGATTTGTGGCTATCGACGCCATGCTGATAAGCATATGTCGCACACAGAATGGAATCCAGAGCGAGAGTTCTATATCTGCGCTAACCATGGAAAGGTAATATGACAGAAAATACCTCTCGATCTATTTCTGCTAATTTGCACAATTCAACTCTATCGTCTAGCTAGTGTCGCTCACATGAATATGTGTGTGTATATTGTGATCCACATGGGTTAGGGACAAAATATTGCTACACATGGATATGGGCTGATTTCGTATAGAAGTACGTGAGCGAGTTGCTCGAGTACTCCATTGAACCACTGAGACAACAAATAGATGAGATGCAGCTCAAGACTGATATGATGCGCGACCAAATGCAAAAATTCAAGATGCTTTGATATGCGCTTTTAGCTGGTGTTATGCTTGGCCTCGTTCTCCCAGCTGTATCGATGGCAGCATTTTTTCTTGTGGGTGTCATTACACTGTTGAAGTTATTGGTCTAGATCAGAAGTTATATATATTTGTTATCGTTTTCATCCTTCAACTATTACATATCTAGGCTAGATTAATGAGATCGACGTTGTGTTCTAATTATTGGTCTTGTATGTTTACATATTTTCACAAAATAATTAATGAAATAAAATATAAAATTAACAAAATAATAAAAAATAGGAAAATAAAACAATGAAATAATAAACTAAACATTTATAAACATCTATATGAATAAAAAAATGTGTGTAACACATAAAAGTAAAAAAGGAAAATTAATAAAATTAAAAATAATAGCAATGTCGTTGGCCACGTAAGCCAACGCCAGCAATTACTCCATCGCCCCTGGATTAATTAACGCCCCACACCCATCGCATCTCATTCCGATCCCCACCCCCTCCAAATCCACACGCCCCGCGCCGCCGCGACCACAGCCGACAGCACCACCGGCCGCCGTCCACATCTCCATTTTCTCCGCCGCCATCTCCGGCTTCTCCAATGCCGTCTCTGTCATCTCCGCCGCCGTCTCCGCCTCCACCGCCACCGCCCCCATTGCCGTCGCTTTCACCTCCACCCCACCGCCCCCGTCATCGTCGTCGTCGCCTCCGTCTCCACCCTGCCGCTCCCGTCGTCTCCACCTCGCAACGCCCCCTCGCCATCTCCACCACCGTCGGTGAGTTCTACGTAGTGTAGAATTTGTACTGTAATAGTAGTAGTGTAGAATTCTTAGTGTAAGAGTAGTGTAGAATTCTTAGTGTAATAGTAGTAGTGTAGAATTCGTAGTGTAATACTATACGACTATAATATTTTAATTAGTGTAGCTGTAGAGTAACATTTTGTGTACTTGCAGAGGCGGAGCTAGCCCATGAATGCAGCCTGGGCCGAGGAATATGTCTTCGTCCTGCCACAAGCCCGAACCTCATCAACAACACCGAGCACATTAACTAGCTAAGTCGCTTCCATGCTCAGTTAAAAAAAAATTAATTCTTGTTCGCTTCGACCAAATGTTATATTCTGTTAAACAAAAAGTTGTTTGTTAAAAACTTAGTTTGTCAAAAAATTGTTTGTCAAAACACTTCTTTTACCCAAGTTAACTGGGGGCTCTTAAATTTGTATGAGCCGTTTTATAATAACTGTTTTTTTAAGTCGTTGCAAAGTCTTTTTTTACCACTCCTTTTTTGACTCGAGTGTGTGGTCAATAGCTGGATAGCCTGCTTTCTCTCTAAAAGCCGCTTGAGTTTAGTTCGCTAAACTGGTCTGAGAAGCACTCCATCTTCGGGATAGGAGGTTGAAGCCGAAGGCTGACCCGTTGAAGTCTTGAGATCGGATATGTCATGTTAAAGCACGACAGAAGCATAAACTAATTTTAAGACCAATGTTTGGATTGGCACCCAAAAAACTTGAGTTACTTCAGATGTAAAGTTTTTGAACAAGTTTTTTGGTTTTTAGAGCTTATAACACTTTTAACCTATTTTATGTTTTCCTTTTAGGCGGGTCATCCTCTTGATCGAGGTGTTCTCCGTGATGGTTTTTCTCGGGAAATATTTTCCGGCCCGCAGTTCGGCATCCCTCCTACCGAGCTGCACCTAGGTGTTGTGAAAACACATTCAATAGATGAAACAGTTTTCGAGGAGATTCGATCCTCAGGTTGGTCGGTCGCACCCAACCAGAGTCTCGGAGGCTATTGGCTATATATCTCAGCAGAGAATAAATTGCACCAATCGAAAAACTCCGCAAAAAATCAGCCCAAGACCGAGGTGGTGCACCACCTCGGAAGCAGTCCGGCGTAAAGCTCGGATGCAAATAGCTGGCTCCATAGAGGGCATTTACCGGCATTAAGCTCGGCTAAACTCCTTCAGGTTTTTTCAAGAATGAGGTAATTTATGACACCTCGGATGCAGATCGGCGTTGGAGCTCGGCTGCAAAAAGACAGCTCGGATACAGTCTGGCGTTGTAGCTTGGACGCAAGAGGACACCGCCGCACGGGAAACACTTCAAACCTGAGGTGTGGCGTGATAACCCACTAGTATAGGGGATCGCAACAGTTTTCGAGGGTAGAGTATTCAACCCAAATTTATAGATTCGACACAAGGAGAGCCAAAGAATATTTGCAAGTATTAGCAGCTGAGTTGTCAATTCAACCACACTTGGAGATTAATTATCTGCAGCAAAGTGATCAGTAGCAAAGTAGTATTATAGTTTTGATAGCAATGGTAATAGTAACAGTAACGGTAATAATGATAGCAATGATTTTGTAGCAAGTGTAATAGTAGCAGCAGCAGTAGTAACTTAGCAAGAACAATATAAGAGAAATTCTTAGGCATTGGATCGGTGAATTCGTTGGATGATATTCATCATATAACAGTCATAACATAGGGCGATACAAAACTAGCCCTAGTTCATAAATATAATGTAGGCATGTATTCCGTAAATAGTCATACGTGCTTATGGAAAGAACTTGCATGACATCTTTTGTCCTACCCTCCCATGGCAGCGGGGTCCATAAGGAAACTAAGGGATATTAAGGCCTCCTTTTAATAGAGAACCGGAACAAAGCATTAGCACATAGTGAATACATGAACTCCTCAAACTACGGTCATCACCGAAAAGTATCCCGACTATTGTCACTCCGGGGTTTACGGTTCATAACACGTAATAGGTGAATATAATTTGCAAGATCGGATCTGGAACATAGATATAATGGTGAAAACATAAACGGTTCAGATCTGAAATTATGGCACCCGGGCCCAAAGTGACAAGTATTAAGCATGGCAAAGTCATGTCAACATCAATCTCAGAACATAGTGGATACTAGGGATCAAGCCCTAACAAAACTAACTTGATTACATGATGAATCTCTTCCAACTCCTCACCGACCAGCGAGCCTACGAAGGAATTACTCACTCCCGGTGGGGAGCATCATGGAATTTACGATGAAGGAGGGTTGGTGATGACGAAGGTCGAAGATCACCCTCTGCGGAGCCCAAAACGGACTCCAGACCTGGCCTCCCGATGAAGAACAGGAGGTGGCGGCGGCTCCGTATCGTGAAACGAGATAATTCTTCCTCCCTGAAAAATAGGTATTTATGGAGTCAGAATCAATGTCTGCGGGGCCACCAGGTGGGCAGAACCCACCTGGGCGCGCCTGAGGGGGGGGGGGCGCCCTGGTGGGTTGTGCTCCCCCAGGGACCCCCCCTCCGGTGGTTCTTGGCTCCAGCATTTTTCTTTTATTGTATAAAAATTCTCCAAAAAGTTTCGTTCCATTCCGAGAACTTTTATTTCTGCACAAAAACAACACCATGGTAGTTCTACTGAAAACAACGTCAGTCCAGGTTAGTTTCATTCAAATCATGCAAATTAGAGTCCAAAACAAGAGTAAAAGCGTTAGGAAAAGTAGATACGACGGAGACGTATCATGGCGTAAAAAATAACAAGGCATTGATAAAGGCCGAAGACTTAAAGGGCTCCTCGGATGCCCGACGTGTGAACTCTTCGGATTTAGCTTGGTAATCCTCAAGATCGAAGATGGGAAGATTTGTTGAACCAATTTTCAAGACCGACAACCAAAGTTGAAGAACAGTTCGGAAGAATCGAGGAGCGTACACAACTTAAAAACCGGTTCAGGGGGCTGCTGGCGATGTCCTGGACTAGGGGGTACTCACCACGTCGTCTCCCGACCAGGTGGATCGGGCCGAGGACCCCAATGGCGGTTCACTCATGGGCCACTTCGGGCAGCCCATGACACATACAAGGAGGATTCCACAAGACTTGGCGCACAAGATAAGGACTCCTCTAAATCCTAGGCCTCTGGTGCATTATATAAACCGAGGCCGGCTAGTCAATACACGATCTGATATTCAGAAGAACCATCATCCTACTCACCTAGGGTTTAGTTCATACGATCTTGTGGTAGATCAACTCTGTAACCATATACACACATCAATACAATCAAGAAGGACGTAGGGTTTTACCTCTTCGAGAGGGCCCGAGCCTGGGTAAATATTGTCCCTGTGTTTTCTGCTCCTCATTGATCGAAGATCCATAGCTCGGGACCCCCTACCCGAGATCCGCCGGTTTTGACACCGAAACCTCTCCTATCAATCCCAAATCTAACGCCGCATGCCATCTCCTCTCCTCTGCCGGTTCAGCGTGGCTTGGCGGCCGGTGGTCTCGCTGGGCCAAGAGCGCACTTGTCACCGGCTAGGACGAGCATGTGCGGCCGCTAACGACGACCATTGGTGGTGGTGTATGGGTAGAGGGCGGCGGTGGCCTGTAGATGATGGGACGGCGGTGGTTTGATCATGGGAGCAGGACGAGAACAATACTTATTCTTCGATGTCTCTCCCTCTCGTTTCATTGCCCGGACGTTGTATCAATGTGAGGCGGTCCTCCATTCGATCCCAAAAAAACAACGATATTGTCACTGATACGTCCATTTTGCATCATGATTTCCTACTGTTATTTATAATGTTTTTGTGCATAATAATGCTTTATGGAGTAATTCTAATGCATTTTCTCTCATAATATGCAAGGTTCACACAAAGAGGGAGAATACCGGTAGCTGGAATTCTGGACCTGAAAAAGCTACATCAGAGTTACCTATTCTGCACATCTCCAAATGAGCTGAAAATTTACGGAGAATTATTCTGGAATATATGAAAAATTCTAGAGCAAATAACTACCAGAGGGGGCCACCTGGTGAGCACAAGACAGCAGGGCGCGCCAGGCCCCCCAGGCGCGCCCTGGTGGGTTGTGCTCAGCCCAGCCCACCTCCGGTGCCCATCTTCTGGTATATATATAGGTCATTTTGACCTAGAAGAAAATAAGGAGAGGACTTTCGGGACGAAGCACCACCGTCTCGAGGCGGAACCTGGGCACGAGCACTTTTGCCCTCCGGCGGAGCGATTCCGCCAGGGGAACTTCCCTTCCGGAGGGGGAAATCGAAGCCATCGTCATCACCAACAACCCTCTCATCTTTGGGAGGGCAATCTCCACCAACATCTTCAACAGCACCATCTTCTCTCAAACCCTAGTTCATCTCTTCTGTTCAATCTCTGTACCGGAACCTCAGATTGGTACCTGTGGGTGACTAGTAGTGTTGATTACATCTTGTAGTTGATTACTATATGGTTTATATGGTGGAAGATTATATGTTTAGATCCATTATGCTATTTAATATCCCTCTGATCTTGAGCATGATTATCATTTGTGAGTAGTTACTTTTGTTCTTGAGGTCACTTGAGAAGTCAAGTTGCAAGTAATCATGTGAACTTGATATGTGTTTGGTATTTTGATGATATGTATGTTGTGATTCCCTTAGTGGTGTCATATGAACGTCGACTACATGGCACTTCACCATATTTGGGCCTAAGGGAATACATTGTGGAGTAGCTATTAGATGATGGGTTGCTAAAGTGACAGAAGCTTAAACCCTAGTTTATGCGCTACTTCGTAAGGGACCGATTTGGATCCAAAAGCTTATTGTTATGGTTAGATTTTATCTTAATACTTTTCTCATAGTTGCGTATGCTTGCGAGGGGGTTAATCATAAGTAGGAGGTTTGTTCAAGTAAGAACATCACCTAAGCACCGGTCCACCCACATATCAAATTATCAAAGTAGCGAACACGAATGAAACCAACATGATGAAAGTGACATGATGAAATTCCAGTGTACCCTCAAGAACGCTTTGCTTATCATAAGAGACTGTTTTGGCATGTCCTTTGCCACAAAAAGAATTGGGCTACCTTTCTGCACTTTATTTACCGTTACCGTTACTTGTCCGTGACAAATCATCTTGCTATCAAACTATCTGTTACCGACTATTTTAGTGCTTGCAGAAAATACCTTGCTGAAAACCACTTTTCATTTCCTTCTGCTGCTCCTTGGGTTCGACACTCTTACTTATCGAAAGGACTACGATTGATCCCCTATACTTGTGGCTCATCAGTCACTGACCATAATTGTCTTTGTTGATTCTTAAAATCTTAGAATAGATAATTATGATCCTTATAATCCATTTTTATGCACATGAGGTGATTATGGTATTTCTTAATCAGTTTTTTGTTTGGCAAGCCCTTGGTGACGCAATAGAAGTGGAGTCCAGACCAGCCGCCATCACCGATCCTTATCCACGGCCGATGGCACTGCTCCAAATTAGCATACTTTAGTTTTGTCCCTGCGCCCTTGTTCAGTGTAAAAATAACCATTAGAAAGAAACGAATAGTTCTACCGTAGCCATTCATTATTTTTTTTTGAGTTAGATCATTCATTCATTCCTTTTATTTGAAGATCATGCTAGGAATATATCTTTATCAATGAAATTTAATGTTTGTGTTTGCACAAGTTGGAGGAGACGGATCAGACTCCTCAACGATGGTGAATGAGCTATGTGGTTGCCTCCATCTTGCAAAATATCAATGGACTGCTGAATGAGATGATATAGTGCCGAATTATGGTCAATGAAAATTTGAGGATTCTTGCCTATCATACTTGCTTGTAGCCTATTTCACATTGCAGTTCAGATGTTCACATGGTATTCTATGAACATTTGATGCACCACTATTTTCCTGTTATATTGTTCAGGATCACGCAATGCATATCATGAGGGTTCACCCGGAGTTATTTTGTGCCATCTTCATATCTTCCCTATTGTTCCTATACTGAAAAAGCATGCTTTTATATGAAGTTTTGTTCTCTTGCGTCTTCTCACAAAAAGATATTGCCTTGTATCTTGGATGCCATTTTTTTTACAGAAACAGTTGACATCTAATTTGCTGTCATGTTTCTTTACGCACAAGATTTTATCTTCTTTCTAATAAGTAAATGGTGAATAGTGAGCATTCCTTTTGTGAGTTAAGCATCATTCAGAGAATATAATGACCATGTATCTGGCATGTACAGTGCTGCTTGCAGAAGCGCAGGAACATCACCTCCAATGGCACCTGCAGCTCCGTGCACCTGCAACATGGTCGTGCATCCTCGGTGCAATGTATATTTTTTCCATCTATACTATTGGTGTCAATCTGAAAATTGATCTGTCTATATGATACTTACGTATCTGAAGTTTCTGGGCTCCAAGAGAGTACTATCTACATCTACATGCAATTATATTCTGCTAAAATTTACGGTCTGTTAACAAGTTTAATTTTATAACCATACCTCCCTGTATTAGGCCGATCCCGTGCATGAAGATGGATTTCAAACATATCAAATAGGTTTGGCCGTGGAAGAGACGGGGGAGAGCACCCCGTCAGCTCGTCTTCCTCGCTCTCCTTACGCCTCTCTCAGCCCTTCTTCTTCACTCCCTTCTAGCTAGGGTAAATGACTGAATCCAAGAGAGAGGTTTCTTAATTTGAGGTCGGTCTTTTTAATGTAATTTTATTATTTTCTCACTTATCTTTGGTCAGAAAAAATAAGGTAACAGTGGAGAAAGCTTTCGGTGAGGATTTACTAGAGTACATGTCAAACTTGAAAAAAAAGGAAGGTAAGCATTTTCCAAGAGGTTTCTCCGGCCGTGTGAACTTTTAGTATTTTTTGCAATGTGCATGTTGTAGCGCTCACTTATATAAACAAACTAGATGATTATCCCGCGCTTTGCTGCGGGAATCTCATCTAAATAAATATGAAACACTTTGGAGAAATTACATGGATATAGTACATAGTCATTGGGAAAAAATATGTGGCCAGTGTGTCAAATAAAAAGGATGTGGAGTGTGTCAAATAAAAAGGATGTGGCCAGTGTGTCAGATAAAATTGTATCTGTTCTAAAAAAATGTATCTATAATAGTTTGTCCTGTTAATTAGAAAGTGTAGTCTTCAGTACACCATTGAATAGCATGAATAATCTAGAGATGATTGCATAAATAATTCAGAAACTAAGAACGCATGCACCATCACTAAAATAAATGACACATACAAATTGCAGTTCTCATAGAATTTCAACCACCAAGCATATGTGATATTCATGCATATAACAAAAGATTTCTTCCTGCAAGCAAAAGAAAGCAGAACTGCAGAAGTACACTGATCCAAAATTATTTGAAGGCAGTCTGTGTATTTATTTATTGATAAATTTCAACATGAGATCTAGCAGATACATAAGATAGTAGCAAAAAGCTTTGTTTTTCAACATTGACATCAATATATGTAAGCTAGTCAGTGACAATGTTGGCCAGACGATGGTAGTCAACATAGAACAAAAGTGAGGATTCCTCTAAGAGGACGGCAACAAACAATAAATAAGCCCGAAGACTGATGTAAACCTTCAATTGAAGAAATAGAGGGGGCCATACGAAGGATCAAATTGCTTGATTGAAAAATTAGCTGGAGGTGGATTTACGTCGAAGCATTTAGTCAAATACCTGCAGGGCATGAGGAGTGTCACCAATAAACAGATTGCTGATCATCAGATAGATAGGCATCGGCATGAATGAGTTTCAAAGTAGAAAGAAGACAAAATAAATATTTGATCACACATGTGCACAGAGAAGGAGAAAGAGAAACGAAGGTACTACTCGATTGTGTACTTGGAGATGCACCATGGACAGGGTACACATACATGTTGGATCCTTGCAGTGAGCTATCGTCGCGAGTGCTTCACCAACGTTGACGTTGGTGACCACTTGAGTTCGTGCAGGCAAACCACGGATTGATGTGATGAGGAAATTTCCGATTTGAGCTTGGAGCAAGGCGCAGACAACCAACTATGGCAGCCAAGATGATGTATTGGAGCAACTACGCTTAAAGACAATAGCAGCAGCTATAACGCACACATCCATGGGTTACTCTTGGTTGAAGAACATGAAGAGGCAGAACAATTATCAATGTCTATTAATTTGTTCCGTGAGTGGAACAGTAGTAGGAGACAGAGAGATAGAGGATCGGATTGGATAAAAAGGAAATTAATTGTTGTGTGCATTGATGTCGGCGGCAAGGAGGCTGGGGGAGGCCAGTGAGCTTCTCCTTCCCTCTTCCGATGGAACAGGGGCCGTGCAGGGGATGGCCATGTCTTGTCCGTCCGAGGCCGCCGGCACGAGGACGGTACAGAGCGAGCAAGGACATGAGGGAGCTCCTCCGACTCTCCGGCGCGAGGAGGGTTCGTATTAGACCATCGTTGTGAGCGATCTCCTCAGAGTCTGACCGCCGGCGTGGGGAAAAATCAGGGAGATGGATCTGGGAAAGGCTAGTAGTCCTTTTTTCGGGGGGAAAATAACTCGATCGGTTCTGGGTGGGCTGAATCGAGGGAGAGAGGTATGTAGCGGTGGTGACCCTATAGCCCGTCCTCGTGGCTGGTAACTGAACGCTGACGTGGCCCTTATCATGCTAGTCTACGCTGGTCAACCTGTGCTCAGTCCCTCTTATAAGCCGGTAGCGAAACGATGATGTGGCTAACCTGCTGATGTGGATAGGCTGCATGTCAAGAGAAATAACATAGTGGGGTTGAACTATTTAGGTATTATAGATACATGCATTGTGCATGTAGAATACTGTAATAAAAGGAGAGGAGAAACTGAGTGAAGTTTTTCATTGAGTTGACATATTGATAGCATTACTTAAAAATATGAGCAGGTGGATAGGCTTCATTGAGTGGATATATATAGACACATAAATTTGTTTTGGCACATGGGAGCGCGCGCTCCTGTCACCGGAAAAAATATTTCAAAGAGTGAAAAAATTCTAAACAAAATTTTTGCGCATACATCTCGTACGTTGGTGTATTAATGAATGAAATCCTAATGCCAAATTTCTCTATATTTGACAAATGACAACCATATAAAATATTATTATGAAAAAAATATTGAATTTGTTTGAACCTTGCGCAGTTAGCCACACCTTTACTACATTTTTTTATAAAGGTTTTTTTTTCTTATTGACTCATTATTGAGCATCAAGAGGATATATGACGTAATGAGTATACATATGTTCTCTGCATGACTAGAATGCAGCCAACACGAACTGACGAAAACAAAAGAGAACACACCTTACTTCATAGCAACTCAATTTCTTTTTATCCCCAATTTAAAAAACATCCACCTCTATTGATTCATGAATATGTCCCTGATGATTGAAAAATCTTTAGACGAGACGTGCCTCTTTTGAAACCGAATTTGCAGGGCCTAACTGAAGATATGGTGGGTGAACTAATCAATGGGGACAAAACGAGGAGAGTACCACCTAGTCACCAGGTACGTAATATCACTACTAACTAGTAGTGGGGGTTACACACTTACACTTACACTTACATGTGGTAGTAAATATTGAACTCTTATTTTACCATACTGGATTGAAGCAGATGAACCATGTGACTTCATTTTTTTTTTCCGAAAAGGAGGATAATCTTGGCCTCTGCATTAAGCGATACACACAACCATCTTTATTGCATTATTCAACAAGTTCTTACAAAATAAACACATGAACCAACCAAAACCACCTTCCTGACGAACATTGTCGCCCTACCTACAAGGTTGATGATGTGTCGTCACCTCGTGTCCATGCATATTATGAAATCCGGTGGCCTCACCAAGCCACCCACCGGCTAGCCGGGAGCACCAACCGGTCTAGCATACCCTTAGCGTGCACCACATGCTCACGCTTAGCATCCATCGTCGCCATTTTCAGGAATAATCAATGCATTGACCTTCTCAGACCTTCTGCCATCGACGACACCAATGCCAGACAACAACACCAGCCTGCGCGCACCGATCAAACGTTATCCAGTGTCAAGATCCTGCTGCACCTTGCCGCCAAGACTCGACGTCATTGATACTGAAGATGGCACACCGCTCCACCTTGGTCATCACAGGAGAAGCATGTGGAGACCTGCGCCCAGCCACCGAAGATGACAGAAGAATCCTCATCGTTGTGCCACCGATGATGGACAACACACACTTTCAAGCAGGACACCCGTGCGGATCTCCACCGCGACCCCATCTCGGAGCCATAGCGGAGGAAGGACCCGCCGCCGCCATCATCTGCCGCCTGGGCTTTGCCCCGTGGCGCTCCGGCGGCGGCAACGAGAGGGGCAACAGCGGCTGAAGCCCTAGATTGGATCGGTTGGGGGGGGGGGGGGGGGGGGGGGGGGGGGGAGAAAATCGGATCGGGCGGTCAGGAGGGAGGGAGGAGAGATATGCTACCATGTGACTTCATATTTATGCTAGAAATGCATTCTGGAAAAAAAGAACATGCATGGAAATGGGAGGGATCTGGAGGAACATCCGGGACCAAAACTTATGTCAACGTGGCGCTAGTTATTGTAGCACGCAACATACAGGAAGAACATGCACAAAAGTGGCTGGTGATGAGCTCATCAAGGACTCCATTGAGCCATATGCGACTTCGCTGCAATGGACGAAAGAATACGCTGGGCACCGAGGAGCCTGAATCGATAATATATATTAGAGCACATGCACCCAGGCCCTCTCTATCTAGCCATCCATTTCCTGCTTTAAGATTCGTGCAAATACATTTCTCTTTTTTGTTTCTCCCAAATAGAACATATCTTGAAGTTCAAACCTATGCAGCATGGCAAAGCTTTCTAAGTAGAATCTAGGATAAATCTTTCAGATTTTTTTGTCAAATATAAATATACAAAATATGTATTGTTTGATTAAAAAAATCATATTTTTAGTATTTATGTCGGACAAAAAATTCTGAAAGATTTATCCTAAATTCTAGTTAGAAAGCTTTGCCACGCTGCATAGGTTTGAACTTCAAAATATGTTCTATGTGGGAGAAACAAAAAAGAGAAAATTTCATATAGAAAGTTAGTTGTGTCGCACTGATCTTAAAGCGATATTGAAAAGCTAGGATAGCAGGGCCTGGGTGCAAGTGCTCTAAAAATCCACGTCCGAGCCTGAATAGCATTACGAGTGTCCCCGTGCGTAGAAGTTGCTGGCAAGCTTGGTGCATGATTTAATGCCTACTGATTGTTACATTTTTGTGCTGCGTTGAAGTTTCTCTCTTGTCGGTGTGATTTGTTCGATAACATATTATTTTTATTAGTGTTGAGCATCCCTGATTACACGGTGACTGGCAACAGGACGATTGGATCTCATCGTGTAACTTCAGGTTCTCCTAAATCTCATTTGTCACCCTTCTACCAATACACAGTTTGGCATTTGCCCAATTTGTTTCCTAAATTCCACTCTCGACGTGGGCGTGGCGATCTCTTAGTGTAGGAAGCACTATTCACATGGGGCCGGGCTGTATAGTCCAAAGAAAAGGGTTACGAGTAGGCACTAGTGTAATTCGGTTATCGCTCACGGTTCGCAACCTCCATCGCTCATGGAGTGCTGAACCGTTTGCTTACGCTGGTGTGTGATTGATGCAATTCAGACACAGTGGCGGAGGTATAGGGTGGCTAGGGTGGGCAGCGGCTCACCATGGATTTACAAATCAGCCTTTATACCATAGCAAAGTAAATATAATAAACAAATAAAAATGCATCTTTATGAGTGTATACATTGTTCGCCCATCCTGGCCCAGTGGGCTGGGTCCGCCACTGAATCAGACACGATAAGGAAATCGTGTGAGATCAGGTGATATGAATGCTTATATGTATCAAAGTCAAGACTGTGAATGAATCGCATTGAGAACTCGCAGCGACACATAGGTGCGGTGCCACACACATGCCCAGCCGTGCCCGGCCTTCTGATTGCCTGGTAATCCGTAAAGTTGTTGGATTCCACAAAAAGGCACACCAAGTTTTAAGTTTTTGTTTCTGAAACTTGCAACTGTCGTTCGCTTGAACCAAGTTTCGTGATTTTGCTATTCTCTGGTACCAAGTTTCAACAGTTAAAACTTAATAACGTTTCAAAAACTCTTCAAAACGTATTCAAGATGGATATTATTTGAACGCCCGTCATCACATGAAACACGAATATGCAAACCAAACTTAATTTAGTCTTTTGGTTCAGAATATATAAAAGATTGAAAATCGGAAGAAAAAAAAGGGGTCGATGCCCCCGCACCTCCAGGCCATAAAGTGTGTCTGAATCGCATTCATGTTTCTAGTACATATCCAGCGAACTACATTCATGCTTATAACAAAGACGACCAACCATCCACCAAAAGCATTGGAAAAAAACTACCCATGTTCATGCTGGCAACCGGAGTAGACATAAAAGTGATCGTTGACAGTGTAAACCATCAATCTATGAGGCTTATCAACTCTAAGACACTTGCATATATACGGATCACATGAGAACCAGTTGGTGTGCAGCATGGGATTTGGAGGTATCGGTAACTAAGCTCAAATGGTGCTCTTTTACTACACTACAGGGCTGACTTGCCGTCGATTAGCCTGACATGGATTACGGGGTATCAACGACTGCCTTAAATGAGAAGGTGCTCCGATCAGGTTCTCGCCTAACCAGGCATCAACTTGTTAATGAAGGCTATCTTGTATCCTTGTGACATCTTACGAAGGAAGTCTCCTATTTCATGGTTACACTCAGCTGGTAGGTTAGTAACATGATGTACTTATGAGTGGAGGAATTATCATCTTGCACGTTTGGACTCACATAGGTTAGTAAGTTAATGCTCAAGTCCGTGCTGATTTACCAAAAAACCAGTAGAACAATCAATGTTCTACGGTTTACATCCTTAGTCTAGCCAAAATGGCTCACGATAAAGGGGATTGAACATGAGGAAGAAACCGAGTGCGCGCATGTAGTCTTTGTTCGTCGTCACAAAGGGTAAAATCAGTGTACAAGTGGCCTTGTTATAGCCAGCTAGCCTCATTACTACAAGCATGAATAGCATTGACTCCTCATTACTGATCGGCCTTTGGCCAAGCGTCACATGGCAATGTCAATGGCAATGGCCTGACCTAGAGTATCTGGTTATCCTAATGTGCCTACCAACCGCTCTTTTGATACTCCAAGCCGTGTATATATGTCTAATTAAAACCTTGACACAATATCTAAGATCTAGCAGTCTGTAATTTATATGTTGATTCCCTTAATTTAGCTAAGTAGTTTGTATATGATAAGAGAGGATGGAGGGTTGATGAGAAATGTCGTTTTTCCTGCTGGAAAGAGTCAATAGGTTATCTTTACAACTTTTTCAGTGTGCGGCACCTATGTATGTTTGGAATATTGTTGCTGTTGCTCTGGCAGTGGTTGAATTGTATTACCCTGTAAGTTAAGGATTTATGTGCCTTGGTGTTAATTTTAGAAGGGGCGGCTTTGCTTTGGACACTATGAATAATTCTTGCTCCTGTAATATTTACCCTGCTTAACCAAACGTTGTTATCTCCATGATGTTTACATATGCTGTCTTCTTGATCTGCGTTGAAGGAGAGAGACCTGGAAAGTAAATGGCGCTTTTGGGCGGGCAAACGGGGCGCCCACCCTGGGCCACCAGAAGCAGGGGCCCCGGCCCAGGTGTAGTTCTCTCTGTTTAGTTTTATACCAAGAAAAATACAGAGGAAAAAAAAGAGGGTCCAAAGTGCAACCAGTCAGGGAAAGCCCACCACGCTGTTTTTTTTTTAGAACGAAGGCTTGCGCTTCGCGGAGAGCCCGGCTTTGAATTAACAAAGCCATCAACCGGCCAGGAATTACAAACACACACAAAACCACCTCGGCCAAACGATACAAGGGGACACTCTAGGAAGCTTACAACTCAACGGAGCACACATGCTCAAAAAGAATACAGGAGAAACAAAGCTCATAGCTTGTCCTAGCCGAAGACTACAGCCAAACAGACATCTAGGATAGGGACACACACAAGCACGACGAGGACCTGCATACAACAGAGTGTAGAAGTGAGCCCGACCAACGCCCAGGGAGAAAGACTACACGCATCCTCCGTCTGTCTCGCCGCAGAGGGACCCTTCCCTCTCGCCATGACTCGCAAGGCGCCGTACCGTCGGACTTGACAGACGCTCACCCTTGAGCAGGAGATGTGCTAGCTTCGAGACCTGGAGCAGCCGCAACACACATCCACTAGAACATTCGAGCACTCCGCGACTGCCGCACCGCCACATCCTAGAACACCAGAGGACTGCAGGAAAACCACCAGGTGCAGCTACTGAAGAAAGGCAGCAAGGGCACCAAGTAGAACCAACAGGCCACCGAGGAGCATTGCCAGGCAACCAATGAAGAAGAGAACTGGGGTTCCGCCGCTGGCGAGGCACGAGTCCAGCCGGGTAGGGGAACCCTATCCACTACCGCCGGGTCGAGGCGCCGCACCGCCGGAACTGGACCACACGCGACACCGGCAGAGAAACACCACCCATGAAGGAAACAGGGACGCCTTCAGCCATGCAGAACCTCGCTGACACCGCCGTCACCGGACAACCCAAGCCACCCAAAGCTCCGACCTTTGAACCCCTCACCTGAACGCAATCATCCCCAGGTGGCACCCCCAAGGAAGACACGACGCACAGCTCACCGTCGCCGTCGAATCCAGGCCGGATTTTGGGTTTTCACCCGGGAGAAGTGATGGGAAACGTTGCATGGAAAACAAAAAAAATTTTACGCACATACAAGATCTATCAAGGAGATGCATAGCAACGAGAGGGGAGAGTGTGTCTACGTACCCTCGTAGACCGTAAGCAGAAGCGTTTGACAACGCGGTTGATGTAGTCGAACTTTTTCGTGTTCCAACCGATCGAGCACCGAACGTACGGCACCTTCGCGTTCAGCACACGTTCAGCTCGATGACGTCCTCCGCCTTCTTGATCTAGCAAGACGGCGAGGTAGTGGATGAGTTCCAATAGCACGATGGCGTGGCGACGGTGATAGTGAAGCTATCTCCGCAGGGCTTCGCCTAAGCACTACGAAAATATGACCGGAGTGTAAACTGTGGAGGGGGGCGCCGCACACGACTAGGCAATTGTTTGTTGTGTGCTCGGCACCCCCCCTCCCACATATATATAGGTGGGAGGGAGGGAGGAGCAGCCAAAGGTGGCGTCCAAGTATAGGTGCGGGGGGGCACTTGGGGTCTCTCCCAAGCCGTGCCCCCCTGCCTTATATAGGTGCGGGGAAAAGGCAGGGGAGGGTGGCGCCCCCCCTCCCTTTCCTTTCTCCCATGAGAGGGAAAGGTAGGAGGGGCTAGCCCTCCCCTTTTTCCTTCCCTAGGGCTGGCCCCCAGGGAGAGGGGTGCACCAGCCCCTTGTGGGCTTGTATGTCCCTCCCTTGGCCCATTAAGCCCATAACACCTACCGGGGGCATGCGGAACCCCTTCTGATGACCCGATTGCTACCCGGTGCATCCCGAAATACTTTCGGTGTCCGAATACCATCGTCCTATATATCAATCTTTACCTCTCGACCATTTCGAGACTTCTGGTCATGTCCGTGATCTCATCCGAGATTCCGAACAACATTCGGTCACCAAATCATATAACTCATATAACAACGGATGGGTCTTGTCCATCACATCATTCTCCTAATGATGTGATCCCGTTATTAAATGACAACACATGTCTATGGTTAGGAAACCTTAACCATCTTTGATCAACGAGCTAGTCTAGTAGAGGCTTACTAGGGACACGGTATTTGTTTATGCATTCACATATGTATTTAAGTTTCCGATCAATACAATTCTAGCATGAATAATAAACTTTTATCATGAATAAGGAAATATAAAATAACAGCTTTATTATTGCCTGTAGGGCATATTTCCTTCAGTCTCGCACTTGCACTAGAGTCAATAATCTAGTTCACATCGCCATGTGATTAACACCCATCGTTCACATCGCTATGTGACCAACACCCAAAGAGTTTACTAGAGTCAATAATCTAGTTCACATCGCCATATGATTAACACCCAAAGAGTACTAAGGTGTGATCATGTTTTGCTTGTGAGAGAAGTTTAGTCAACGGATCTGCCATATTCAGAACCATATGTATTTTACAAATTTCTATGTCTACAATGCTCTGCATGGAGCTACTCTAACTAATTGCTCCCACTTTCAATATGTATCCAGACTGAGACTCAGAGTCATCTGGATCGGTGTCAAAGCTTGCATCGACGTAACCCTTTACGACGAACTCTTTATCACCTACATAACCGAGAAATATTTCCTTAGTCCTCGTAGGTAAATAAGGATATTTTTTACCGCTGTCCAGTGATCTACACCTAGATAACTATTGTACCCCCTTGCCAAAACTCATGGCAAGGCACACAAAAAAGTCTAGTACACAGCATGACATACTTTATAGAACCTATGACTGAGGCATAGGGAATGACTTTCATTCTCTCTATATCTTCTGCCATGGTCGAGCTTTGAGTCCTACTCAACTTCACACCTTGCAACACAGGCAAGAACCCTTTCTTTGACTTATCCATTTTGAACTTCTTCAAAAACATTGTCAAGGTATGTGCTTTGTGAAAGTCCTATTAGGTGTCTCGATCTATCCCTATAGATCTTGATGCCCAATATGTAAGCAGCTTCACCGATGTCTTTCATTGAAATTTTCTTATTCAAGTATCCTTTTATGCTATCCAGAAATTCTATATTATTTCCAATTAACAATATGTCATCCACATATAATATTAGAAATGCTACAGAGCTCCCATTCATTTTCTTTTAAATACAGGCTTCACCGTAAGTCTGTATAAAACCATATGCTTTCATCACCTCATCAAATTGTATATTCCAACTCCGAGATGCTTGCACCAGTCCATAGATGGATCACTGGAGCTTGCACACTTTGTTAGCACCTTTAGGATCGACAAAACCTTCTGGTTGCATCATATACAACTCTTCTTTAAGATATCCATTAAGGAATGCAGTTTTGACGTCCATTTGCCAGATTCCATAATTATAAAATATGACAATTGCTAACATGATTCGGATAGACTTAAGCATCACTACGGGTGAGAAAGTCTCATCGTAGTCAACTCCTTGAACTTGCCGAAAACCTTTCACGACAAGTCGAGCTTTGTAGACAGTAACATTACCATCAGCGTCAGTCTTCTTCTTGAAGATCCATTTATTCTCAATGGCTTGCTGATCATCGGGCAAGTCCATCAAAGTCCACACTTTGTTCTCATAC
The DNA here is from genome assembly GCA_011799875.1 of Thinopyrum elongatum. Lineage (NCBI taxonomy): Eukaryota > Viridiplantae > Streptophyta > Magnoliopsida > Poales > Poaceae > Thinopyrum > Thinopyrum elongatum. Next base: position 606,926,881 of record CM022299.1, read on the forward strand.
ATGGATCCTATCTCATATTTCATGGCCTTAAGCCATTTATTGGAATCTGGGATCATCATAGCTTCTTCATAGTTCGTAGGTTCGCCTTGGTCTAGTAACATGACTTCCAGGATAGGATTACCTTACCACTCTGGTGCGGATCGTGCCCTGGTCAACCTATGAGGTTCTGTAGCAACTTGATCTGAAGTTTCATGATCATTATCATTTGCTTCCTCTCTAGTTGGTGTAGGCATCAAGGGAATGGTTTTCTGTGATGTGCTACTTTCCAATTCGAGAGAATGTACAATTACCTCATCAAGTTCTACTTTCCTCCCACTCACTTCTTTCAAGAGAAACTCCTTCTCTAGAAAGGTTCCATTCTTGGCAACAAAGATTTTGCCTTCGGACCTGTGGTAGAAGGTGTACCCAATTGTTTCCTTAGGGTATCTTATGAAGAAGCACTTCTCCGATTTGGGTTCGAGCTTATCAGGCTGAAGAATTTTGACATAAGTGTCGCAACCCCAAACTTTAAGAAAAGACAGCTTAGGTTTCTTGCCAAACCATAGTTCATACGGTGTCGTCTCAACGGATTTAGATGGTGCCCTATTTAACGTGAATGCGGCTGTGTCTAATGCATAATCCCAAAATGAGAGTGGTAAATTGGTAAGAGATATCATAGATCGCACTATATCTAATAAAGTATGGTTACGACATTCAGACACACCATTACGCTGTGGTGTTCCAGGTGGCGTGAGTTGTGAAACAATTCCACATTGTTTTAAATGAAGGCCAAACTCGTAACTCAAATATTCGCCTCCGCGATCAGATCGTAGAAACTTTATTTTCTTGTTACGATGATTCTCCACTTCACTCTGAAATTCTTTGAACTTTTCAAATGTTTCAGACTTGTGTTTCATCAAGTAGATATACCCATACCTACTCAAATCATCTGTGAAGGTCAGAAAATAACGATACCCGCCGCATGCCTCAACACTCATTGGAACGCATACATCGGGATGTATTATTTCCAATAAGTCATTAGCTCGCTCCATTGTTCCGGAGAACGGAGTTTTAGTCATCTTGCCCATGAGGCATGGTTCGCAAGTATCAAATGATTCATAATCAAGTGATTCCAAAAGTCCATCCGCATGGAGTTTCTTCATGCGCTTTACACAAATATGACCTAAACGGCAGTGCCACAAGTATGTTGCACTTATCATTATCAACTTTGCATCTTTTGGCATCAATAATATGAATATGTGTATTACTACGATTGAGATTCAATAAACCATTCACATTGGGTGTAAGACCATAGAAGGTTTTATTCATGTAAACAGAACAACAATTATTCTGTGACTTAAATGAATAAACGTATTGCAATAAACATGATCTAATCATATTCATGCTCAAGGCAAACACCAAATAACATTTATTTAGGTTCAACACTAATCCCGAAGGTAGAGGGAGTATGCGATGGTGATCATATCATTCTTGGAAACACTTCCAACACACATCGTTACCTCACCCTTAACTAGTCTCTGTTTATTCTGCAACTCCTGTTTCGAGTTACTAATCTTAGCAACTGAACAAGTATCAAATACCCATGGGCTACTACGAATACTAGCAAGGTACACATCAATAACATGTATATCAAATATACTTTTGTTCACTTTGCCATCCTTCTTATCCGCCAAGCATTTGTGGTTGTTCTGCTTCTAGTGACCATTCCCTTTGAAATAGAAGCACTCAGTTTCAGGCTTAGGTCCAGCTTTGAGCTTCTTCATGGGAGTGGCAACTTGCTTGCCATTCTTTTTGAAGTTTCCTTTCTTTCCCTTGCCCTTTTTCTTGAAACTAGTGGTCTTATTAACCATCAACACTTGATGCTTTTTTTTGATTTCTACGTCCACCGATTCCAGCATCGCGAAGAACTTGGGAATCATTTTCGTCATCCCTTGCAGATTATAGTTCATCACGAAGTTCTAGTAGCTTGGTTATAGTGACCAGAGAACTCGTTCAATCACTATCTTATCTGGAAGATTAACTCCTACTTGATTCAAGTGATTGTAATACCCAGACATTCCGAGCACATGCTCACTAGCTGAGCTATTCTCCTCCATCTTGTGGGCAAAGTACTTGTCAGAGGTCTCATACCTCTCGACACGGGCATGAGTCTGAAATACCAATTTCAGCTCTTGGAACAACTCATATGCTCCGTGGCATTCAAAACGTTTTTGAAGTCCTGGTTCTAAGCCATAAAGCATGACGCACTAAACTATCAAGTAGTCATCATATCGATCTTGTCAAATGTTCATAACGTCTGCATCTACTCCTGCAACAGGTCTGTCATCTAGCGGTGCATCAAGGACATAATTCTTCTGTGCAGCAATGAGGATAATCCTCAGATCACGGACCCAGTCCGTATCATTGCTACTATCATCTTTCAACTTAGTTTTCTCTAGGAACATATCAAATATAGGGGAGCTACATCGCGAGCTATTGATCTACAACATAATTATGCAAAAACTACTAAGGCTAAGTGCATGATAAATTTAAGTTCAATTAATCAAATTACTAATGAACTCCCACTTAAATTAACATCCCTCAAGTTATCTAAGTGATACATGATCCAAATCAACTAACCCATGTCCGATCATCACGTGAGCTGGGGTAGTCATCAATGGTGAACATCTCTATGTTGATCATATCTACTATATGACTCACGTTCGACCTTTCGGTCTCCAGTGTTCCGAGACCATGTCTGTACATGCTAGGCTCGTCAAGTTTAACCCAAGTATTCTGCATGTGCAAAACTGTCTTACACCCATTGTATGTGAACATAGAGTCTATCACACCCGATCATCACGTGGTGCTTCGAAACGACGAACTTTGGCAACGGTGCATACTCGGGGAGAGCACTTTTATCTTGAAATTTAGTGAAGGGATCATCTTATAATGCTACCGCCGTTCTAAGCAAAATAAGATGCATAAAGGATAAACATCACATGCAATCAAAATATGTGACATGATATGGCCATCATCATCTTGTGCTTTTGATCTCCATCTCCAAAGCATCGTCATGATTTCCATCGTCACCGACTCAACACCTTGATCTCCATCGTTGCGTCAGGGTCGTCTCGCCAACTATTGCTTCTACAACTATCGGTAACGCATAGTGATAAAGTAAAGAAATTACATGGCGCTTGCACTTCATACAATAAGGAGACAACCCTAAGGCTCCTGCCGGTTGTCGATATTAAAAAACATGATCATCTCATACATCAACATATATCACATCATATCTTGACCATATCACATCACAACATTGTTGGGGAACGTAGCATGCAATTTCAAAAAAATTCCTACGCTCACGCAAGATCTATCTAGGAGATGCATAGCAACGAGAGGGGGAGAGTGTGTCTACGTACCCTCATAGACCGAAAGCGGAAGCGTTTGACAATGCGGTTGATGTAGTCGAACTTCTTCTCGTTCCGACCGATCAAGCACCGAACGTACGTCACCTCCGAGTTCTGCACATGTTCAGCTCGATGACGTCCCTCGAACTCTTGATCCAGCAAAGTGTCGAGGGAGAGTTTCGTCAGCACGGCGGCGTGGTGATGGTGATGGTGAAGTGATCAGCGCAGAGCTTCGCCTAAGCACTACGTGAATATGACCGGAGGCGTAAACTGTGGAGGGGAGCGCTGCACACGGCTAACAATTGTTGGTGTGTGTTCTAGCGGTGCCCCCCCATATATATAGGTTGGAGGGGAGGAGAGGCAGCCAAGGGGGCGCCCCAAGTAGGAGGAATCCTACTTGGGGTCCTCCCAATTCGGCCTCCCCCCTTTCCTTTTTACCGGAGGAGGAAAAGGGAAGGGAGAAGAGAGAAAGGAAGGGGGGGTCGAATCCCCCCTTTTCCATTTCCAATTCGGCCAGCTTCCATAAGGGGGGCGCGCCACCCCTTGTGGGTTGGTGTGCGCCCCTCTCATGGCCCATATGGCCCATATCTTTCCCCCAGGGGTTCCAGTAACCCCCCCCCCCGGTACTCCTATAAATACCCGATACAATCCGGAACACTTCCGGTGTCCGAATATTATCATCCTATATATCAATCTTTACCTCTCGACCATTTTGAGACTCCTAATCAGGTTCGTGATCTCATCCGAGACTCCGAACAACATTCGGTCACCAAATCACATAACTCATATAATATAAAATCGTCATCGAACGTTAAGCGTGCGGACCCTATGGGTTCGAGAACTATGTAGACATGACCGAGACACCTCTCCGGTCAATAACCAACATCGGAACCTGGATGCTCATATTGGTTCCCACATATTCTACGAAGATCTTTATTGGTCATACCGTAATGACAACATACGTTATTCCCTTTGTCATCGGTATGCTACTTGCCCGAGATTCGATCGTCGGTATCTTCGTACCTAGTTCAATCTCGTTACCGGCAAGTCTCTTTACTCGTTCTGTAATACATCATCCCGTAACTAACTCATTAGTCACATTGCTTGCAAGGCTTCTTATGATGTGTATTACCGAGAGGGCCCAGAGATACCTCTCCGATACTCGGAGTGACAAATTCTAATCTCGATCTATGCCAACCCAACAAACACATTCGAAAATACCTGTAGAGCATCTTTATGATCACCCAGTTACGTTGTGACGTTTGATAGCACACAAGGTATTCCTCCAGTATCCGGGAGTTGCATAATCTCATAGTCAAAGGAATATGTATATGACATGAAGAAAGCTATAGCAATAAAACTGAACGATCAATATGCTAAGCTAACAGATGGGTCATGTCCATCACATCATTCTCCTAATGATGTGATCGCGTTCATCAAATGACAACACATGTCTATGGTTAGGAAACTTAACCATCTTTGATTAACGAGCTAGTCTAGTAGAGGCTTACTAGGGACACGGTGTTTTGTCTATGTATCCACAAATGTATCAAGTTTCCAGTTAATACAATTCTAGCATGAATAATAAACATTTATCATGATATAAGGAAATATAAAATAACAACTTTATTATTGCCTCTAGGGCATATTTCCTTCAGTCTCCCACTTGCACTAGAGTCAATAATCTAGTTCACATCGCCATGTGATTTAACACCAATAGTTCACATCGCCATGTGACCAACACCCAAAGGATTTACTAGAGTCAATAATCTAGTTCACATCGCTATGTTATTAACACCCAAAGAGTACTAAGGTGTGATCATGTTTTGCTTGTGAGAGAAGTTTAGTCAACGGGTCTGCCACATGCAGATCCGTAAGTATTTTGCAAATTTCTATGTCTACAATGCTCCTCATGGAGCTACTCCAGCTAATTGCTCTCACGTTCAATATGTATCTAGATTCAGACTTAGAGTCATCTAGATCAGTGTCAAAGCTTGCATCGACGTAACTCTTTACGACGAACTCTTTATCACCTCCATAACCGAGAAACATTTCCCTAGTCCTCTAAGGATAATTTTGACCGCTGTCTAGTGATCCACTCCTGGATTACTTTGGTACCTCCCTGCTAGACTTATTGCAAGGCATACATCAGGTCTGGTACACAGCATAGCATCATGATAGAACCAATGGCTGAGGCATAGGGAATGACTTTCATTTTCTCTCTATCTTCTGCAGTGGTCTGTCATTGAGTCTGACTCAATTTCACACCTTGTAACACAGGCAAGAACACTTTCTTTGACTGATCCATTTTGAACTTCTTCAAAACTTTATCAAGGTATGTGCTTTGTGAAAGTCCAATTAAGCGTCTTGATCTATCTCTATAGATCTTGATGCCCAATATATAAGCAGCTTCACTGAGGTCTTTCATTGAAAAACTTTTATTCAAGTATCCTTTTATGCTATCCAAAAATCCTATATCATTTCCAATCAACAATATGTCATCCACATATAATATTAGAAATGCTATAGAGCTCCCACTCACTTTCTTGTAAATACAGGCTTCTCCAAAAGTCTGTATAAAACCATATGCTTTGATCACCTCATCAAAGCGTATATTCCAATTCCAAGATGCTTGCACCAGTCCATAAATGGATCGCTGGAGTTTGCACACTTCGTTAGCACCTTTAGGATCGACAGAACCTTCTGGTTGCATCATATACAACTCTTCTTTAAGAAATCCATTAAGGAATGCAGTTTTGACGTCCATTTGCTAGATTTCATAATCATAAAATGCGGCAATTGCTAACATGATTCGGACAGACTTATGCATCGCTACGGGTGAGAAAGTCTCATCGTAGTCAACTCCTTGAACTTGTCGAAAACCTTTCGCGACAAGTCGAGCTTTGTAGACAGTAACATTACCATCGGCGTCAGTCTTCTTCTTGAAGATCCATTTATTCTCTATGGCTCGCCGATCATCGGGCAAGTCCACCAAAGTCCATACTTCGTTCTCATACATGGATCCTATCTCAGATTTAATGGCCTCAAGCCATCTGTCCGAATCTGGGCTCATCATAGCTTCTTCATAGTTTGTAGGTTCGCCTTGGTCTAGTAACATGACTTCCAGTACAGGATTCCCGTACCACTCTGGTGCGGCTCGTGTTCTGGTTTACCTACGAGGTTCTGTAGTAAATTAATCCGAAGTTTCATGACCATCATGATTAGCTTCCTCTCTAGCTGGTGTTAGCATCACGGGAACGGTTTTCTCTGATGAACTACTTTCCAATTCAAGAGCAGGTACAATTATATCATCAAGTTCTACTTTCCTCCCACTCACTTCTTTCGAGAGAAACTCCTTCTCTAGAAAGGATCCATTCTTAGCAACAAAGATCTTGCCTTCGGATCTATGATAGAAGTTGTACCCAACAGTTTATTTTGGGTATCCTATGAAGACGCACTTCTCCAATTTGGGTTCGAGCTTATCAGGCTGGAGGTTTTTCACATAAGCATCGCAACTCCAAACTTTAAGAAACGACAGCTTAGGTTTCTTGCCAAACCATAGTTCATACTGTGTCGTCTCAAAGGATTTAGACGGTGCCCTATTTAACGTGAATGCAGCTGTCTCTAATGCATAATCCCAAAACGATAGTGGTAAATCAGTAAGAGACATCATAGAATGCACCATATCCAATAAAGTACGGTTACGACGTTCGGACACTGAAGGAAATATGCCCTAGAGGCAATAAAAAAGTAGTTATTTTATATTTCCTTATTCATGATAAAGGTTTATTCTTCATGCTAGAATTGTATTGATCAAAAACCTTAATACATATGTGAATACATAAACAAACACCGTGTCCCTAGTGAGCCTCTACTTGCCTAGCTCGTTGATCAAAGATGTTTATGGTTTCCTAACCATGGACATGAGTTGTCATTTGATAACGGGATCACATCATTAGGAGAATGATGTGATTGACAAGACCCATCCGTTAGCTTAGCATAATGATCGTTCAGTTTTATTGATATTGCTTTCTTCATGTCAAATACATATTCCTTCGACTATGAGATTATAAAACTCCCGGATACAGGAGGAATGCCTTGTGTGCTATGAAACGTCACAACGTAACTGGGTGATTATAAAGATGCTCTACAGGTATCTCCGAAGGTGTCTGTTGGGTTGGCATAGATCAAAATTAGGATTTGTCACTCCGAGTATCGAAGAGGTATATCTGGGCCCTCTCGGTAATACACATCATATGCTTGCAAGCAAACGACAAAGGAGTTAGTCACGAGGTGATGTATTACGGAACGAGTAAAGAGACTTGCCGGTAACGAGATTGAGCTAGGTATGAAGATACCGACGATCGAATCTCGGGCAAGTAACATACCGATGGACAAAGGGAATTACGTATGTTGTCATAACGGTTCGACCGATAAAGATCTTCGTAGAATATGTAGGAGCCAATATGGGCATCCAGGTCCCGCTATTGGTTATTGACTAGAGAGGTGTCTCGGTCATGTCTACATAGTTCTCGAACCCGTAGGGTCCGCACGCTTAATGTTCGTTGACGATATAGTGTTATATGAGTTATGTGAATTGGTGACCGAATGTTATTCGGAGTCCCGGATGAGATCCCGGACGTCACGAGGAGTCTTGGAATGGTCGAGAGGTAAAGATTTATATATGGGAAGTCATATTTTGGGTTCCAGAAAAAAGTGCAGTTTTTTCGGTATTGTACCGGGAAGCTTCCAGAAGGTTCCGGAGGATTCCGGAGGGGTCCGGAAGTCCACAAGTGGGTCCACCACGACCCAAGGGCTGCCATGGGCTAAGGGGAGGCTCCCATGCCTTATTGGGCTAGGCGCAGTAAGTCCTCAAAAGCCCATGTTGCTAGGGAAGGCAAAAAGCACTACTAGGAAAAGGCTAATTAGTGGCGCACCTGTTTTGGCCATTAATGGCGCACTACAGGTGCGCCACTATCATCACGCCCCTAGTAACAAATACTTATGACGCACCCCTGATGCGCCATTAGTATACAAGACAATAGTGGCGCACCTGGCAGTGCGCCATTAATATGTCAAACGATGCGCCATTACTATCTGACTTAGTAATGGCGCACCACATAGAAGTGCGCCATTACTAACAATTTTTTTTCAAATTTTTTTTTAAATTTTTTTCTGACTTAGTAATGGCGCACCACATAGAAGTGCGCCATTACTAACAATTTTTTTTTCAATTTTTTTTTTCATTTTTTTCTTAATCTCGGGTCACTATGGCTTAATCTCGGGTCAATATGCTTAATCTCAAGTCAAATCGTACTAAGTGGTCAAACTTCCCGCAAGGTCACCCATCCTCACACTACTCCAGCTCGAGCATGCTTAACTTCGCAGTTCTATCCAACCCCAGCACCACCTCACTTAACAAGCACTTGTTGTTATATCTATCAAATCAATCCTATTAAACCTTGTTGATGTCTAGGACTTTGTTCATGTTCATGAGTGTGATGAAATTTTGAAAAAATATTTCAAACTTTCCGGTCATATTACGTATCATATTTTGAAAAAAAATTCCAAAAAAAAAATTCGAAACCAATTTTTTTTCTGTTACTAGTGGCGCACCTAGCAAATGTTGCGCCACTAGTAAGTTTGAATTTTTTTTCCATTTTCCCCCCTCTAGATCTTAAAAGCCCCCTATCTTTCGTTCTGTTAGGTTTTGGGGGATTCTGAAAATGTTCAACGGGGTTCCCCCCAATTGAATTCGGATGTAACTTTTTGAGTAGATGATTTTTCATATAAAAAACTTTTTCATCGGAGTTCGTATGCAAAAGTTATGCCCATTTTACAAATTCTCGAGAGATTTTGCAAAAAAGTCGAAAATTCATGTTTGTAAATTTTGCTAACAACTAGACCACATATCACATGGGAATCTTATTTTCTTTTATTTTTTTGACATTTCTATCATTTTCTTTTATTTTTTTTTAAACTGAAAAGGCGGTCCACGGGGGGTGCATTTGGTGAATTTTTTGTAAGACTCAGAAAGTTAGTAATGACGCACCACTTTTCCAATGCGCCATTAGTAACCCTGGTTACAAATGGCGCACCTGTTACGTGGTGCGCCATTACTAGTTTTGCAAAAAAAAAATATAATTGTTAGTAGTGGCGCACCGTGGTTGTGGTGCGCCATTACTAGTTTGAACTAGTAATGGCGCACTATACCCAGATGCGTCATTACTAGTTTTGAAAAAAAAGGTAAAAAAAAAATTTGTTAGTAGTGGCGCATATAGTTTGTGGTGTGCCATTACTAGTTAAAACTAGTAATGGCGCACTGTGCCCTGGTGCGCCATTAATAGTTTTGGAGAAATAAAAAAATTAAAATTTGCTAGTAATGGCGCACCTTTTGTCTGGTGCGCCATTAGTAATGAGGACACTAATGGCGCACCTGTATCTGGTGCGCCACTGCTATATAGTAGTGGCGCACCACATACATGGTGCGCCATTATTGTCCGTATTAGCTATAGCCCTTTTCCTAGTAGTGAAGGGAAGGAGTCCTAGTAGGAATAGGATTGGACTTGGAGTCCAAGTCCACGTGTGTACTATTCATGGTTACTGTTCACGTGGTACTATTCCTTCTACTCCAAGCCCCTACACATATATAAATAGAGGAGAGGGGGCGCCCCAAAAGGACACAACATTGCCTTAGCCGTGTACGACGCCCCCCGTCCACCGTTTACCACCTCGGTCATATTTTCGTAGTGCTTAGGCGAAGCCCTGCGAGGATCGCATCACCATCACCGTCACCACACCGTCGTGCTGACGGAACTCATCTACTACCTCGACAACTTGCTGGATTAAGAAGGTGAGGGACGTCATCGAGCTGAACGTGTGCAGAACTCGGAGGTGTCGTACGTTCGGTGCTTGGTCGGTTGGAATGAGAAGAAGTTCGACTACATCAACCGCGTTGTCAAACGCTTCCGCATTCGGTCTACGAGGGTACGTGGACACACTCTCCCCCTCTCGTTGCTATGCATCTCCTAGATAGATCTTGCGTGAGCGTAGGATTTTTTTTTGAAATTGCATGCTACGTTTCCCAACAGACACACCATTACGCTGTGGTGTTCAAGGTGGCGTGAATTGTGAAACTATTCCACATTGTTTTAGATGAAGGCCACACTCGTAACTCAAATATTCGCCTCCGTGATCAGATCGTAGACACTTTATTTTCTTGTTACGATGATTCTCCACTTCACTCTGACATTCTTTGAACTTTTCAAATGTTCGGAGCCTTCTGATGATGTCACATCATCTTCTGGAATGAGGGGGCTCTCCGGGAGAAAACGGTAACGAGATCCTAATGTCGGAGTTAGTAAAATCTTTAACCCGAATAGAAGAGAGATCAGAGTCCCAGAGTATAGACGAGGAATAAAAGATCCTAATACCACCCAGTTGGCGACGTGGGCCCGTAAGCCACACAGCCAAGTTAGTAAAATAGTTTTTGACCACTAGACTCAACTTCGGCTAAGGAATTGGAAAGGGGGACTCCTAGGGGCAGTCGGCTCTGATACCAACTTGTGACGACCCCGGCTTAATCGTGCATTAATCATACACGCAAATGCGCACGATCAAGCCTAAGGACTCACTTGAAGATATCACAACACAACTCTAAAACATAAATAAAGTCATACAAGCTTTATATTAAAGCCAGGGCCTCGAAGGCTCGAATACATAGCTCGAAGGCATACAAGCGTCAGCGGAAGCATCAGATATCTAGGTACAGATATTTTACAGAGAGAGAGAAATAGGCCTTCACAGAGGCGGGGTAAAATAAAATACTATGATCGAAAGGCGTAGGCCTCCTGCCCTGGACCCTCCGATCCTACTCCTGGTCGTCAAACGGCTCCTCGTAGTAGTAGTACTCGCCAGGCGGGTAGTAGTACTGGTCGTCGGCTGGGGCGTCTGGCTCAGGGGCTCCGTCGTCTGGTGGCATCAAATGGAATATGGGGAAAAAGAAAGTAAAGCAAACGTGAGTACTCATCCGAAGTACTCAGCAAGCAAGGATCTACACTACATATGCAACATTGTCAAATGAATGGCTGTATATGTGGACTAGGCTGCATAAATGCCAGAATAGAGGGGGAAGCCTAGTCCTATCGAAGACTAGCATCTTCAACAATCTTCCACAGTCTTGCAGCAATAGAAGAGAACAGATGAACATAATGTAAAGTAGTAGTAGTAGTATCATCAACCTCGACCTGAGATCCTTTCTCGACTCCCTGCGAGAAAGCAATCCCAGAGCCGTACTATCCAGTTCTCATCACATGTTCTAGTTGTACCGATCGGGATACAACTCCGAGTGTCCGTTACCGTAGGACAGGCTATCGATAGAAGTTTCTTCCCTGCAGGGGTGCACCAACTTAGCCACCACGCTCGCTTAACTCTGGCCGGACACACTTTACTGGGTCATGCCCGGCCTCGGCTAAGCAACACGCCGCAACCCGACCAAATACTTAACAGAGAGGTCAGCACGCCGGACTAACCTATGCCTCCAGGGGTCTTGGGCCATCGCCCCGGGAACTCCTGCACGTTACGTGCACCGCCGGTGAGCAGACCTAGCAACCCCTTATACAAGCGCGGTTGTGTTCCTAGTCCAACCCAGCGTGTGCTGCATCAGTCGCTGACGTCCATTAAGCTTCGGCTGAAGTATACGACGCAGAACGCCCATACTATGCCCACGTGATGGTTAGTGCTATCGGGCCAGAGGCCCCTCGGATCAAATATCCAAACCGTAGTGGATTAGGAGCGCGCGGAAACGAGCAGAGACTCACGATCGATGTGACCCCGTCGCCCCGTCTCGAGGACTTGCGACAAGGGCTAAGAATGCCTGGCCACGCCTCGTAGTTATCTCGCGGGCACCTCTCAGGTCAACCCAACTCCACATCACTTCGCATTAAGCTCGCGCGGGTACCCCTCAAGGCCGACCCATCTTTAGTAACATGGTTTAGTGCAAGTTACAGTATCAATCGTATCCGTGTGTCCAACACCAAGGGGGAACCCTGAGGAATCACCCTCGATGGAATTCCCGCTGATGTTACCGTCAAGGTGAACGAAGGGGGAATCACCCTCGAGGTCCACACTTGAGGAGTTGCGCGACGATGTCGTTATCAGGGGTGGTGTAGGAGGAATCACCCTCGCTTACCACGACCGAGTAACTAACCTACAAGGTTAACATCAGAAGTGCTGACGAGGTATCACCCTCGGCACTCGATAGTAACCCAGCAGTGTCGAGCAACATAGGGAGAGGTGATGTGCGGTGCCAGGGTCTAGTCTTCAATCCCGAAGATCGGGTCTTCCGATATCCAGTGGGGCAGTCGGGATCAAGTGGGGGTCTCTGTCGTGTCTCTACCCAGCCTATACTAATCAGTCTAGGATAACCAGAAAGGTAGCAAGGCAGGGTACAATAATCAGGCTATGCAGCAGATATAGGAAAACAGTAGCAGTAGCAGTTCTAATGCAAGCATAAGAGAGAAGAGAATAGGCGATATAGGCATGCTCAAAATGGGGGTGCTTGCCTGTTTACTCTGCGGCAAGGGCAAGGTCGTTGGTGGTGTCGTGGGGGACATAGTCGTACTCCTGAGCTGCGTCTGCCTCGGGAGCTACGTCAACGTCGGGGTCTACCAATAGAGAAGAGGGGGAAGAAACAGGTAAACATAATGCAAACAGATGCAACACAGTGCGTGCTATGCTACGATGCAGTGCAGGGTTACCTAAATATGCATCGAAGTCACTTTAGTTGTTTTTAAGGTTAAAGTGGTATTTATTCACCGGTGATTAGGCACTATTCATCTACGGAATCAGGCTCGGAGTTACGAGTTCTTCTATGTAGGGGATTCCGACAAGGAAACAGACGGCACGATCAGATTCGTCTCGTCGTTCTGAGCAAGTTTTATGTTTTAACTTTTTTTATCCGAGCTACGGTTTAAATTCTATGAATTTTCAAAGTTTTGGCAATTTTCTGAAATTACTGGAATTAACTAAATCCGAAAATAATTAAATAGAAAAATGCTATGGGTACACAAAAGTGTACCCATCATTTTGCCCATGTGGCTGACAGTGGGTCCACCTGTCAGTAGTTAATTAGGTTAATTAACTAAATTAACTAATTAACTAAATAATTAACTAACTAACTAATTAAAACATTAATCATTTTTATTATTTATTATTTTCATTTTCATTTCTCTTTATTTTTTTTCTGGGCCGGTCCTACTGGGCAGTGGCCCAGCCGGCCACACACACTCGCGCACACACACACAGCACGCACACCACACAGCAACACACACACAGGCGCACACACACAGCCACGCACACGGCCATGGCCATGGCCGTGGCTAGCAGTAGCAGCAGCCACTAGCAGGAGCAGTTAGCAGAAGCGGCAGCAGGCGAGCGTGGGAGCAGCGGGCGAGGCATTGGAGCCGCGGCCATGGGCAGGAGCAGGCGGCAGCAGCAGCAGCAACAACACGTACGCGTACGCGAAAGCGAAGCTCCGGCCATAGCCGTGGTACGACAACATATGACAACGGATCGAAGGGGAAAAGAGGGGGAATAGGAAGAGGACCTCACAGCGATGCTCGTAGACATGGTCAGGAGGCGCGAGGGTGGCCGGTCGTGGCGAACGCGACGACAAGGTGCGGCGGCCGTGGCGGGAAAACGGCTCGATCCCGAGCGTGCGGTACAGCCCAGCTCGATTTCTTCGGTGGAGACGAAGGAGACAACCGCGGGGAGGCTCATGGACATCTTGGCGCGGCGAGGGAAGGCCGATGGCCGCGGGATCGACGAAGTGCGTGACGACAGTGGCTTCGGGCGACGAACAGAGGAACGGGATGAACGAGAGAGAGAGAATGGGGAGGCTAGGGTTTGTCTATGGGGACGGGGGCTATCTTATCCAGCTAGGGGTGTCGTGGATGCTCGACACGAGCTCATCGGACGCGTGGACGGCGTGCGCCGTGGCCACGCCATGGCTCCGCCTTCCTCTCTGCACGTGAGGGAGGAAAATGCCGGTTGTGGCAGGGCCATGCTACTGTGGACTTTGAAGCCCAATCACACAGTAGGTCTAGTTCCTTTCCATTTTCTTTTTCTGTTTCATATTTTGTCTCTGTTTTACAATTTCTTTTGATACCAACTGATTTTTGTAAAATGCGTAACTTGCCACATAAATATGATGCAATGCTATGAGTATGCTCAAAAAGTTTCAGGGCCATAGCTTAACTTATAACATTTTGTTCAAATCAATTTAATCTATTTAATTGTTGTTGGCTTGGTTTTGTTGATGCTAGGGTCACTTAAGGAATTTTTGTGATGTTGTTTTCCTGAACATAATTAGTTATGAATTATGTGCTATTTAATGAACATTTTTTATTTCCAAATTGGAACAACTTTTATTTTCCACTTTGAATTAAATTGGAGTTTGAATTAGGAGTTGAAATGCAATATGATGCAAATGATGACTAGGCATGGTTAAACTTGCTGACATGGCATGATTAGGAGGTGATCACTGTAGTGTGATGCTGGGGATGTTACAAATCTCCTCCACTACAAGAAATCTCGTCCCGAGATTTAAGTGGGGAAGAAAAGGAAAACTTCGGAAGAACTGACCTTTGCAAGGTCGTTTATCTGGCAGACAACTCAGGGAATGTGGCAGATGTATCTCTCGATTTGAAAATTAGGGAAACATCGAGAGCAAGGTAAGAAGTTACAATAAGAGGTTTCATGCGGATGTACATCTGATCAATACCTGAACAGAGTGTGAAAAGAGGTTCAGAGCATCGGGAATGGATCATCTCTCGGAAGGTGACTCGTTACATGATACGAAGCCAAATGCAAGAATATTTCGGAATCAAGGTTATACAAGAGAGTCAGGTTCCGATCCTGTGGAACTGTGGGTTATGGCCCACCATGTGGGCTAAAATTAGGAAGGACGGTGACATCTTACACGATCCGTTAAGCAAGGCATGTCAGAGGATAGCCTGTCAGTTATGTTGGCAATAACGCTGGTACCAAGGGCGAGGGACGAAGAGAACCATTTTCCTGCTCGTTAAAACGAGGCGGACCAATAGGCAAAGTTCTTGTCCATCGGTGGTTACCGGTATATCATCAACAATTGTAACAGGGTCGTACTGACCGAATTGTACCTCGAGGTGTTTTCATAAACAGGGAGTTATTTCTGCTTACCTCATATAGATCACAAGAAAGGTTAAACAAAACAATGGAAAGGAAAATGTGTTTACACACAAGAATTGGGAGTATAACCTGTCCAAATAAAAGCGGAGCATGATATACATGATGGGACAGCAAGTTCAAAAGCATTTAGGTAAAGGGGGCAAGGGAAAACCATGATATTACCCATGCAACGGTGTTTGGACAATTGATCACGAAGCGTTTGGTAATTTGCCTCCAATGTTCTTGTTGATATTGGAATACCACTATCATGCTTCGAGGCAGCAATGATATGGTGCCAAATAAAGATTAGGTTCGAAGAACTCAAGAGATACCGGGAAACAATTCCAAGATTATCTCGGAACGTAAGGATTAACCAAACACAACCAGGTCTGTGTTGGCAGAAAGTCAAGGATGTCTTTGATGATAACACAAATCATCGAAGAGGAAGGATGATAATTCTCACCATGAATTTAATGGATAACTTGGAACAAGTCAAATATGGGTGATAATCACAACACATTTGTCGGGAGGCTCTATGAAGATGCCATCGAAAAGTGATGACATCAACTGTAAGGAATGATGAGGCGAAAAGTTTATTGGAACCACGGATACGACACAAGCTCGAAATCAAGCTTGTTGCTCGAGGTGAAATGATAAGAGGAGGAAGATCAATGTAAGCTTAGCTTATCGTCTAAAATTGTGCTCCGGGATGAAGAGCCAGGTAGCACAGTTAAAAGTTAGCACGATAGGGATATAGCTGATCCGGCTAGGAATGTTGTGATGGGGTGTTAGACTTCCCAGTAACAAGTACTAGGGGTAACACCGGAAGGTAAGTAGGAGCAGAGGTTGGACGGGGAAAATGATCTGCAGAGGACAAGTATTTTAACTTATCCGGGAAATGAACCCAAAGAGGAAATATGGTCGGAACCATGTTTGCAAAGGATCAATTCTTAGATACAAGATGAACTTGTACCAGGGGAATAATTATTCTTACGAGCAGCTTCCATGATAAGTTCTACATCGTTTCCATGGGCATGAACACAAAGGTTCAAGGTCGACCCCCACTTCTTCAATGCACAACCTTTCATTCACTTCTCATTTTCAAAGAAATTGTAGTGCTGAGAATTTATCTGGTGAAGCACCAGAAGAGTATGACTCGCATAACCTTCGAGTTCACACGAATTAGGGAAAGCATAGGTTCAACCCATCGGGACATTTTACGAATCCATACAACCAACAACCAAAGTAAGGGTTGCGAGTTCGAAAGCAGAGTATCGAAGTCAAAGCAGGTGATACAATTTACCGGAGGTATCAAGTACCAAGAAAAGAGCTCACAGAATGTTTGAGTATGAAAGATACTGTCGGATATTAATCTAACAGAAGATCAGGTAGACGACATAGGATCTGGCGTGAGTAGCGGCACTCAACCATAAGAGGAAGGATGTGACGGCATAGGATTATAGAAACATCGGAATAATCCGACGTTTAAGTACAAAGGATTCATGGTTCAGAAACAAAGGATCGGAAGCAAAAGCTCTGATCAAAAGATGAGTAGGTTGGACAGAACTAGATGGACAACTTTGGTATTCCGTCTTGGAGAGATCTCCAACCATGTTTACGGGACATGTCCTGGTCAGAAGTCAGTCCCAAGTCAATAAGGAGAAGGAATACACTACCTCTCCGTGCCATGCAATCTGGGCGAATGTACAGTCGGCAAGAAGTAGAGAATGATTTAGTGCCAAAGGCAATGTCAACGGGGAAGGAAGCGATAAGGTTCTTAAATTAGAAAAGAATCGGTCGGATAATTGTCCACAGAAGGAATCAAGTGATCCGTGAGAACTAACGGATAAAGTTTAAATAACTAGTTCCACCTGAGAGTTCTCCAAGAAAGGACGGAAGGTAAGCTCAATGGGTTTAAGGAAAACACTAGAATAACCTAAGTATGAAATTCAGGGGGTTCACGATTTCCAAAGCCAGAAGTGACAATTAGTTCACCTGGGCAGAGGGACGAGTGATTTTTACATGCTTAGTTGGACAATCAATCAATGCTTGATTGGCCGAGATCCAACTCATGTCCGAAATGATGACTGGGCCGGAAGGATGATTTAGTAGGGAAGAGCTGACGATTGCGAGTATTCGCACACATGTTGAATCAATAGGATCGAAATGATAATGACAAGGGATATCAACAACAACTACTTGACATATGGAGCTAACCATAATATAAGCTAGGAAGAATTTCAGTAGTATTAGGATGCATGGGATTCTCGGAAGATAAGATGATATTTCAAAGTGTTTTAGGAATCACATGAACAACTGGGGATGATCGGATCCCCGGTACTGTGAGTAATTAACCGCAGCGAAAGAAGCTGCACAGCAGTAGGTTCAAAGGATTCCCGGTTTAACGAGGAGTATTACTGGGTACCTCGTACAGGCATGATTGACTGGCCATGATGATACAACGGCAAGGATGTGTAGATATCCACGGGGATTATCGGTGTTAGTAAACTGCAAAAGCAGTGGGTAAAGGGGTCTCGGAAAACTTCGGGAAGTATCTTCGGAGCCTTCTGATGATGTCACATCATCTTCTGGAATGAGGGGGCTGTCCGGGAGAAAACGGTTACGAGATTCTAATGTCGAAGTTAGTAAAATCTTTAACCCGAATAGGAAAGAGATCAGAGTCCCAGAGTATAGACGAGGAATAAAAGATCCTAATACCACCCAGTTGGCGACGTGGGCCCGTAAGCCACACAGCCAAGTTAGTAAAATAGTTTTTGACCACTAGACTGAACTTCGGCCAAGGAATTGGAAAGGGGGACTCCTAGGGGCAGTCGGCTCTGATACCAACCTGTGACGACCCCGGCTTAATCGTGCACTAATCATACACGCAAATGCGCACGATCAAGCCTAAGGACTCACTTGAAGATATCACAACACAACTCTAAAATATAAATAAAGTCATACAAGCTTTATATTACAAGCCAGGGCCTCGAGGGCTCGAATACATAGCTCGAAGGCATACAAGCGTCAGCGGAAGCATCAGATATCTGGGTACAGATATTTTACAGAGAGAGAGAAATAGGCCTTCACAGAGGCGGGGTAAAATAAAATACTACGATCGAAAGGCGTAGGCCTCCTGCCCTGGACCCTCCGATCCTACTCCTGGTCGTCAAACGGCTCCTCGTAGTAGCAGTACTCGCCAGGCGGGTAGTAGTATTGGTCGTCGGCTGGGGCGTCTGGCTTAGGGGCTCCGTCGTCTGGTGGCATCAAATGGAATATGGGGGAAAAAGAAAGTAAAGCAAACGTGAGTACTCATCCGAAGTTCTCAGCAAGCAAGGATCTACACTACATATGCAACATTGTCAAATGAATGGGTGTATATGTGGACTGGGCTGCATAAATGCCAGGATAGAGGGGGAAGCCTAGTCCTATCGAAGACTAGCATCTTCAACAATCTTCGACAGTCTTGCAGCAATAGAAGAGAACAGATGAACATAATGTAAAGTAGTAGTAGTAGTATCATCAACCTCGACCTGAGATCCTTTCTCGACTCCCTGCGAGAAAGCAATCCTAGAGCCGTACTATCCAGTTCTCATCACATGTTCTAGTTGTACCGATCGGGATACAACTCCGAGTGTCTGTTACCGTAGGACAGGCTATCGATAGAAGTTTCTTCCCTGCAGGGGTGCACCAACTTACCCACCACGCTTGCTTAACTCCGGCCGGACACACTTTACTGGGTCATGCCCGGCCTCGGCTAAGCAACACGCCGCAACCCGACCAAATACTTAACAGAGAGGTCAGCACGCCGGACTAACCTATGCCCCCAGGGGTCTTGGGCCATCGCCCCGGGAACTCCTGCACGTTACCTGCACCACCGGTGAGCAGACCTAGCAACCCCTTATACAAGCGCGGTTGCGTTCCCAGTCCAACCCAGCGTGTGCCGCATCAGTCGCTGACGTCCATTAAGCTTCGGCTGAAGTATACGACGCAGAACGCCCATACTATGCCCACATGATGGTTAGTGCTATCGGGCCAGAGGCCCCTCGGATCAAATATCCAAACCGTAGTGGATTAGGAGCGCGCGGAAACGAGCAGAGACTCACGATCAATGTGACCACGTCGCCCCGTCTCGAGGATTTGCGGCAAGGGCTAAGAATGCCTGGCCACGCCTCGTAGTTATCTCGCGGGCACCTCTCAGGTCAAACCGACTCCACATCACTTCGCATTAAGCTCGCGCGGGTACCCCTCAGGGCCGACCCGTCTTTAGTAACATGGTTTAGTGCAAGTTACAATATCAATGGTATCCGTGTGTCCAACACCAAGGGGGAACCCTGAGGAATCACCCTCGATGGAATTCCCGCTGATGTTACCGTCAAGGTGAACGAAGGAGGAATCACCCTCGAGGTCCACACTTGAGGAGTTGCGCGACGATGTCGTTATCGGGGGTGGTGTAGGAGGAATCACCCTCGCTTACCACGACCGAGTAACTAACCTACAAGGTTAACATCAGAAGTGCTGACGAGGTATCACCCTCGGCACTCGATAGTAACCCAGCAGTGTCGAGCAACATAGGGAGAGGTGATGTGCGGTGCCAGGGTCTAGTCTTCAATCCCGAAGATCGGGTCTTCCGATATCCAGCAGGGCAGTCGGGATCAAGTGGGGGTCTCTGTCGTGTCTCTACCCAGCCTATACTAATCAGTCTAGGATAACCAGAAAGGTAGCAAGGCAGGGTACAATAATCAGGCTATGCAGCAGATATAGGAAAACAGTAGCAGTAGCAGTTCTAATGCAAGCATAAGAGAGAAGAGAATAGGCGATATAGGCATGCTCAAAATGGGGGTGCTTGCCTGTTTGCTCTGCGGCAAGGGCAAGGTCGTTGGTGGTGTCGTCGGGGACATAGTCGTACTCCTGAGCTGCGTCTGCCTCGGGAGCTACGTCAACGTCGGGGTCTACCGATAGAGAAGAGGGAGAAGAAACAGGTAAACATAATGCAAACAGATGCAACACAGTGCGTGCTATGCTACGATGCAGTGCAGGGTTGCCTAAATATGCATCTAAGTCACTTTAGTTATTTTTAAGGTTAAAGTGGCATTTATTGACCGGTGATTAGGCACTATTCATCTACGGAATCAGGCTCGGAGTTACGAGTTCTTCTACGTAGGGGGTTCCGACAAGGAAACAGACGGCACGATCAGATTCGTCTCGTCGTTCTGAGCAAGTTTTATGTTTTAACTTTTTTTATCCGAGCTACGGTTTAAATTCTTTGAATTTTCAATGTTTTGGCAATTTTCTGAAATTACTGGAATTAACTAAATCCGAAAATAATTAAATAGAAAAATGCTATGGGTACACAAAAGTGTACCCATCATTTTGCCCATGTGGCTGACAGTGGGTCCACCTGTCAGTAGTTAATTAGGTTAATTAACTAAATTAACTAATTAACTAAATAATTAACTAACTAACTAATTAAAACATTAATCATTTTTATTATTTATTATTTTCATTTTCATTTCTCTTTATTTTTTTTCTGGGCCGGTCCTACTGGGCAGTGGCCCAGCCGGCCACACACACTCGCGCACACACACACACAGCACGCACACCACACAGCAACACACACACAGGCGCACACACACAGCCACGCACACGGCCATGGCCATGGCCGTGGCTAGCAGTAGCAGCAGCCACTATTAGGAGCAGTTAGCAGAAGCGGCAGCAGGCGAGCGTGGGAGCAGCGGGCGAGGCATTGGAGCCGCGGCCATGGGCAGGAGCAGGCGGCAGCAGCAGCAGCAACAACACGTACGCGTACGCGAAAGCGAAGCTCCGGCCATAGCCGTGGTACGACAACATATGACAACGGATCGAAGGGGAAAAGAGGGGGAATAGGAAGAGGACCTCACAGCGATGCTCGTAGACATGGTCAGGAGGCGCGAGGGTGGCCGGTCGTGGCGAACGCGACGACAAGGTGCGGCGGCCGTGGCGGGAAAACGGCTCGATCCCGAGCGTGCGGTACAGCCCAGCTCGATTTCTTCGGTGGAGACGAAGGAGACAACCGCGGGGAGGCTCATGGACATCTTGGCGCGGCGAGGGAAGGCCGATGGCCGCGGGATCGACGAAGTGCGTGACGACAGTGGCTTCGGGCGACGAACAGAGGAACGGGATGAACGAGAGAGAGAGAATGGGGAGGCTAGGGTTTGTCTATGGGGACGGGGGCTATCTTATCCAGCTAGGGGTGTCGTGGATGCTCGACACGAGCTCATCGGACGCGTGGACGGCGTGCGCCGTGGCCACGCCATGGCTCCGCCTTCCTCTCTGCACGTGAGGGAGGAAAATGCCGGTTGTGGCAGGGCCATGCTACTGTGGACTTTGAAGCCCAGTCACACAGTAGGTCTAGTTCCTTTCCATTTTCTTTTTCTGTTTCATATTTTGTCTCTGTTTTACAATTTCTTTTGATACCAACTGATTTTTGTAAAATGCGTAACTTGCCACATAAATATGATGCAATGCTATGAGTATGCTCAAAAAGTTTCAGGGCCATAGCTTAACTTATAACATTTTGTTCAAATCAATTTAATCTATTTAATTGTTGTTGGCTTGGTTTTGTTGATGCTAGGGTCACTTAAGGAATTTTTGTGATGTTGTTTTCCTGAACATAATTAGTTATGAATTATGTGCTATTTAATGAACATTTTTTATTTCCAAATTGGAACAACTTTTATTTTCCACTTTGAATTAAATTGGAGTTTGAATTAGGAGTTGAAATGCAATATGATGCAAATGATGACTAGGCATGGTTAAACTTGCTGACATGGCATGATTAGGAGGTGATCACTGTAGTGTGATGCTGGGGATGTTACAAATCTCCTCCACTACAAGAAATCTCGTCCCGAGATTTAAGTGGGGAAGAAAAGGAAAACTTCGGAAGAACTGACCTTTGCAAGGTCGTTTATCTGGCAGACAACTCAGGGAATGTGGCAGATGTATCTCTCGATTTGAAAATTAGGGAAACATCGAGAGCAAGGTAAGAAGTTACAATAAGAGGTTTCATGCGGATGTACATCTGATCAATACCTGAACAGAGTGTGAAAAGAGGTTCAGAGCATCGGGAATGGATCATCTCTCGGAAGGTGACTCGTGACATGATACGAAGCCAAATGCAAGAATATTTCGGAATCAAGGTTATACAAGAGAGTCAGGTTCCGATCCTGTGGAACTGTGGGTTATGGCCCACCATGTGGGCTAAAATTAGGAAGGACGGTGACATCTTACACGATCCGTTAAGCAAGGCATGTCAGAGGATAGCCTGTCAGTTATGTTGGCAATAACGCTGGTACCAAGGGCGAGGGACGAAGAGAACCATTTTCCTGCTCGTTAAAACGAGGCGGACCAATAGGCAAAGTTCTTGTCCATCGGTGGTTACCGGTATATCATCAACAATTGTAACAGGGTCGTACTGACCGAATTGTACCTCGAGGTGTTTTCATAAACAGGGAGTTATTTCTGCTTACCTCATATAGATCACAAGAAAGGTTAAACAAAACAATGGAAAGGAAAATGTGTTTACACACAAGAATTGGGAGTATAACCTGTCCAAATAAAAGCGGAGCATGATATACATGATGGGACAGCAAGTTCAAAAGCATTTAGGTAAAGGGGGCAAGGGAAAACCATGATATTACCCATGCAACGGTGTTTGGACAATTGATCACGAAGCGTTTGGTAATTTGCCTCCAATGTTCTTGTTGATATTGGAATACCACTATCATGCTTCGAGGCAGCAATGATATGGTGCCAAATAAAGATTAGGTTCGAAGAACTCAAGAGATACCGGGAAACAATTCCAAGATTATCTCGGAACGTAAGGATTAACCAAACACAACCAGGTCTGTGTTGGCAGAAAGTCAAGGATGTCTTTGATGATAACACAAATCATCGAAGAGGAAGGATGATAATTCTCACCATGAATTTAATGGATAACTTGGAACAAGTCAAATATGGGTGATAATCACAACACATTTGTCGGGAGGCTCTATGAAGATGCCATCGAAAAGTGATGACATCAACTGTAAGGAATGATGAGGCGAAAAGTTTATTGGAACCACGGATACGACACAAGCTCGAAATCAAGCTTGTTGCTCGAGGTGAAATGATAAGAGGAGGAAGATCAATGTAAGCTTAGCTTATCGTCTAAAATTGTGCTCCGGGATGAAGAGCCAGGTAGCACAGTTAAAAGTTAGCACGATAGGGATATAGCTGATCCGGCTAGGAATGTTGTGATGGGGTGTTAGACTTCCCAGTAACAAGTACTAGGGGTAACACCGGAAGGTAAGTAGGAGCAGAGGTTGGACGGGGAAAATGATCTGCAGAGGACAAGTATTTTAACTTATCCGGGAAATGAACCCAAAGAGGAAATATGGTCGGAACCATGTTTGCAAAGGATCAATTCTTAGATACAAGATGAACTTGTACCAGGGGAATAATTATTCTTACGAGCAGCTTCCATGATAAGTTCTACATCGTTTCCATGGGCATGAACACAAAGGTTCAAGGTCGACCCCCACTTCTTCAATGCACAACCTTTCATTCACTTCTCATTTTCAAAGAAATTGTAGTGCTGAGAATTTATCTGGTGAAGCACCAGAAGAGTATGACTCGCATAACCTTCGAGTTCACACGAATTAGGGAAAGCATAGGTTCAACCCATCGGGACATTTTACGAATCCATACAACCAACAACCAAAGTAAGGGTTGCGAGTTCGAAAGCAGAGTATCGAAGTCAAAGCAGGTGATACAATTTACCGGAGGTATCAAGTACCAAGAAAAGAGCTCACAGAATGTTTGAGTATGAAAGATACTGTCGGATATTAATCTAACAGAAGATCAGGTAGACGACATAGGATCTGGCGTGAGTAGCGGCACTCAACCATAAGAGGAAGGATGTGACGGCATAGGATTATAGAAACATCGGAATAATCCGACGTTTAAGTACAAAGGATTCATGGTTCAGAAATAAAGGATCGGAAGCAAAAGCTCTGATCAAAAGATGAGTAGGTTGGACAGAACTAGATGGACAACTTTGGTATTCCGTCTTGGAGAGATCTCCAACCATGTTTACGGGACATGTCCTGGTCAGAAGTCAGTCCCAAGTCAATAAGGAGAAGGAATACACTACCTCTCCGTGCCATGCAATCTGGGCGAATGTACAGTCGACAAGAAGTAGAGAATGATTTAGTGCCAAAGGCAATGTCAACGGGGAAGGAAGCGATAAGGTTCTTAAATTAGAAAAGAATCGGTCGGATAATTGTCCACAGAAGGAATCAAGTGATCCGTGAGAACTAACGGATAAAGTTTAAATAACTAGTTCCACCTGAGAGTTCTCCAAGAAAGGACGGAAGGTAAGCTCAATGGGTTTAAGGAAAACACTAGAATAACCTAAGTATGAAATTCAGAGGGTTCACGATTTCCAAAGCCAGAAGTGACAATTAGTTCACCTGGGCAGAGGGACGAGTGATTTTTACATGCTTAGTTGGACAATCAATCAATGCTTGATTGGCCGAGATCCAACTCATGTCCGAAATGATGACTGGGCCGGAAGGATGATTTAGTAGGGAAGAGCTGACGATTGCGAGTATTCGCACACATGTTGAATCAATAGGATCGAAATGATAATGACAAGGGATATCAACAACAACTACTTGACATATGGAGCTAACCATAATATAAGCTAGGAAGAATTTCAGTAGTATTAGGATGCATGGGATTCTCGGAAGATAAGATGATATTTCAAAGTGTTTTAGGAATCACATGAACAACTGGGGATGATCGGATCCCCGGTACTGTGAGTAATTAACAGCAGTGCGAAAGAAGCTGCACAGCAGTAGGTTCAAAGGATTCCCGGTTTAACGAGGAGTATTACTGGGTACCTCGTACAGGCATGATTGACTGGCCATGATGATACAACGGCAAGGATGTGTAGATATCCACGGGGATTATCGGTGTTAGTAAACTGCAAAAGCAGTGGGTAAAGGGGTCTCGGAAAACTTCGGGAAGTATCTTCGGAGCCTTCTGATGATGTCACATCATCTTCTGGAATGAGGGGGCTGTCCGGGAGAAAACGGTTACGAGATTCTAATGTCGAAGTTAGTAAAATCTTTAACCCGAATAGGAAAGAGATCAGAGTCCCAGAGTATAGACGAGGAATAAAAGATCCTAATACCACCCAGTTGGCGACGTGGGCCCGTAAGCCACACAGCCAAGTTAGTAAAATAGTTTTTGACCACTAGACTGAACTTCGGCCAAGGAATTGGAAAGGGGGACTCCTAGGGGCTGTCGGCTCTGATACCAACCTGTGACGACCCCGGCTTAATCGTGCACTAATCATACACGCAAATGCGCACGATCAAGCCTAAGAACTCACTTGAAGATATCACAACACAACTCTAAAACATAAATAAAGTCATACAAGCTTTATATTACAAGCCAGGGCCTCGAGGGCTCGAATACATAGCTCGAAGGCATACAAGCGTCAGCGGAAGCATCAGATATCTGGGTACAGATATTTTACAGAGAGAGAGAAATAGGCCTTCACAGAGGCGGGGTAAAATAAAATACTACGATCGAAAGGCGTAGGCCTCCTGCCCTGGACCCTCCGATCCTACTCCTGGTCGTCAAACGGCTCCTCGTAGTAGCAGTACTCGCCAGGCGGGTAGTAGTATTGGTCGTCGGCTGGGGCGTCTGGCTTAGGGGCTCCGTCGTCTGGTGGCATCAAATGGAATATGGGGGAAAAAGAAAGTAAAGCAAACGTGAGTACTCATCCGAAGTTCTCAGCAAGCAAGGATCTACACTACATATGCAACATTGTCAAATGAATGGGTGTATATGTGGACTGGGCTGCATAAATGCCAGAATAGAGGGGGAAGCCTAGTCCTATCGAAGACTAGCATCTTCAACAATCTTCGACAGTCTTGCAGCAATAGAAGAGAACAGATGAACATAATGTAAAGTAGTAGTAGTAGTATCATCAACCTCGACCTGAGATCCTTTCTCGACTCCCTGCGAGAAAGCAATCCTAGAGCCGTACTATCCAGTTCTCATCACATGTTCTAGTTGTACCGATCGGGATACAACTCCGAGTGTCTGTTACCGTAGGACAGGCTATCGATAGAAGTTTCTTCCCTGCAGGGGTGCACCAACTTACCCACCACGCTTGCTTAACTCCGGCCGGACACACTTTACTGGGTCATGCCCGGCCTCGGCTAAGCAACACGCCGCAACCCGACCAAATACTTAACAGAGAGGTCAGCATGCCGGACTAACCTATGCCCCCAGGGGTCTTGGGCCATCGCCCCGGGAACTCCTGCACGTTACCTGCACCACCGGTGAGCAGACCTAGCAACCCCTTATACAAGCGCGGTTGCGTTCCCAGTCCAACCCAGCGTGTGCCGCATCAGTCGCTGACGTCCATTAAGCTTCGGCTGAAGTATACGACGCAGAACGCCCATACTATGCCCACATGATGGTTAGTGCTATCGGGCCAGAGGCCCCTCGGATCAAATATCCAAACCGTAGTGGATTAGGAGCGCGCGGAAACGAGCAGAGACTCACGATCGATGTGACCACGTCGCCCCGTCTCGAGGATTTGCGGCAAGGGCTAAGAATGCCTGGCCACGCCTCGTAGTTATCTCGCGGGCACCTCTCAGGTCAAACCGACTCCACATCACTTCGCATTAAGCTCGCGCGGGTACCCCTCAGGGCCGACCCGTCTTTAGTAACATGGTTTAGTGCAAGTTACAATATCAATGGTATCCGTGTGTCCAACACCAAGGGGGAACCCTGAGGAATCACCCTCGATGGAATTCCCGCTGATGTTACCGTCAAGGTGAACGAAGGAGGAATCACCCTCGAGGTCCACACTTGAGGAGTTGCGCGACGATGTCGTTATCGGGGGTGGTGTAGGAGGAATCACCCTCGCTTACCACGACCGAGTAACTAACCTACAAGGTTAACATCAGAAGTGCTGACGAGGTATCACCCTCGGCACTCGATAGTAACCCAGCAGTGTCGAGCAACATAGGGAGAGGTGATGTGCGGTGCCAGGGTCTAGTCTTCAATCCCGAAGATCGGGTCTTCCGATATCCAGCAGGGCAGTCGGGATCAAGTGGGGGTCTCTGTCGTGTCTCTACCCAGCCTATACTAATCAGTCTAGGATAACCAGAAAGGTAGAAAGGCAGGGTACAATAATCAGGCTATGCAGCAGATATAGGAAAACAGTAGCAGTAGCAGTTCTAATGCAAGCATAAGAGAGAAGAGAATAGGCGATATAGGCATGCTCAAAATGGGGGTGCTTGCCTGTTTGCTCTGTGGCAAGGGCAAGGTCGTCGGTGGTGTCGTCGGGGACATAGTCGTACTCCTGAGCTGCGTCTGCCTCGGGAGCTACGTCAACGTCGGGGTCTACCGATAGAGAAGAGGGGGAAGAAACAGGTAAACATAATGCAAACAGATGCAACACAGTGCGTGCTATGCTACGATGCAGTGCAGGGTTGCCTAAATATGCATCTAAGTCACTTTAGTTATTTTTAAGGTTAAAGTGGCATTTATTGACCGGTGATTAGGCACTATTCAGCTACGGAATCAGGCTCGGAGTTACGAGTTCTTCTACGTAGGGGGTTCCGACAAGGAAACAGACGGCACGATCAGATTCGTCTCGTCGTTCTGAGCAAGTTTCATGTTTTAACTTTTTTTATCCGAGCTACGGTTTAAATTCTATGAATTTTCAAAGTTTTGGCAATTTTCTGAAATTACTGGAATTAACTAAATCCGAAAATAATTAAATAGAAAAATGCTATGGGTACACAAAAGTGTACCCATCATTTTGCCCATGTGGCTGACAGTGGGTCCACCTGTCAGTAGTTAATTAGGTTAATTAACTAAATTAACTAATTAACTAAATAATTAACTAACTAACTAATTAATTAAAACATTAATCATTTTTATTATTTATTATTTTCATTTTCATTTCTCTTTCTTTTTTTTTCTGGGCCGGTCCCACTGGGCAGTGGCCCAGCCGGCCACACACACTCGCGCACACACACACAGAACGCACACCACACAGCAACACACACACAGGCGCACACACACAGCCACGCACACGGCCATGGCCATGGCCGTGGCTAGCAGCAGCAGCAGCCACTTGCAGCAGCAGTTAGCAGAAGCGGCAGCAGGCGAGCGTGGGAGCAGCGGACGAGGCACAGGAGCCGCGGGCGAGGCACAGGAGCAGGCGGCAGCAGCAGCAGCAGCAACAACACGTACGCTTACGCGAAAGCGAAGCTCCGGCCATAGCCGTGGTACGACAACATACGACAACGGATCGAAGGGGAAAAGAGGGGGAATAGGCAGAGGAGCTCACAGCGATGCTCGTAGACATGGTCAGGAGGCGCGAGGGTGGCCGGTCGTGGCGAACGCGACGACAAGGTGCGGCGGCCGTGGCGGGAAAACGGCTCGATCCCGAGCGTGCGGTACGGCCCAGCTCGGTTTCTTTCGTGGAGACGAAGGAGACGACCGCGGGGAGGCTCATGGACATCTTGGCGCGGCGAGGGAAGGCCGGTGGCCGCGGGATCGACGAAGTGCGTGACGACAGTGGCTTCGGGCGACGAACAGAGGAACGGGATGAACGAGAGAGAGAGAATGGGGAGGCTAGGGTTTGTCTATGGGGACGGGGGCTATCTTATCCAGCTAGGGGTGTCGTGGATGCTCGACACGAGCTCATCGGACGCGTGGACGGCGTGCGCCGTGGCCACGCCATGGCTCTGCCTTCCTCTCTGCACGTGAGGGAGCAAAAGGCCGGTTGTGGCTGGGCCATGCTACTGTGGACTTTGAAGCCCAGTCACACAGTAGGTCTAGTTCCTTTCCATTTTCTTTTTCTGTTTTATTTTTTGTCTCTGTTTTACAATTTCTTTTGACACCAACTGATTTTTGTAAAATGCGTAACTTGCCACATAAATATGATGCAATGCTATGAGTATGCTCAAAAAGTTTCAGGGCCATAGCTTAACTTATAACATTTTGTTCAAATCAATTTAATCTATTTAATTGTTGTTGGCTTGGTTTTGTTGATGCTAGGGTCACTTAAGGAATTTTTGTGATGTTGTTTTCCTGAACATAATTAGTTATGAATTATGTGCTATTTAATGAACATTTTTTATTTCCAAATTGGAACAACTTTTATTTTCCACTTTGAATTAAATTGGAGTTTGAATTAGGAGTTGAAATGCAATATGATGCAAATGATGACTAGGCATGGTTAAACTTGCTGACATGGCATGATTAGGAGGTGATCACTTAGTGTGATGCTGGGGATGTTACAACTGTGGAGGGGGGCGCCGCCGCACACGGCTAGGCAATTGTCTGTTGTGTGTTAGGCACCCCCCTCCCACATATATATAGGTGGGAGGGAGGGAGGAACAGCCAAAGGGTGCCCCCAAGTAGGAGGAATCCTACTTGGGGTCTCTCCCAATCCGCCCCTGCCTTATATAGGTGCGGGGGAAAGGCAGGGGAGGGTGGCGCCCCCCCCCCCCCCCCCCCTTTCCTTTCTCCCATGAGAGGGAAAGGCAAGAGGGGCTAGCCCTCCCCTTTTTCCTTCCCTAGGGCTGGCCGGCTAGGGAGAGGGGCGCACCAGCCCCCTGTGGGCATGTCTATCCCTACCTAGGCCCATTAAGCCCATAACACCTACTGGGGGTGTCCGGAACCCCTTCCGGTGACCCGATGGCTACCCGGTGCATCCCGAAACCCTTTCGGTGTCCGAATACCATCGTCCTATATATCAATCTTTACCTCTCGACCATGTCGAGACTCCTCGTCATGTCCGTGATCTCATCCGGGACTCCGAACAGCATTTGGTCACCAAATCATATAACTCATATAACACTATATCGTCAACGAACGTTAAGCGTGCGGACCCGACGGGTTCGAAAACTATGTAGACATGACCGAGACACCTCTCCGGTAAATAACCAATAGTGGAACCTGGATGCCCATATTGGCTCCTACATATTCTACGAAGATCTTTATCGGTTGAACCGTTATGACAACATACGCAATTCCCTTTGTCCATCGGTATGTTACTTGCCCGAGATTCGGTCGTCGGTATCTTCATACCTAGTTCAATCCCGTTACCGGCAAGTCTCTTTACTCGTTCCATAATACATCACCTTGTAACTAACTCCTTGGTGATTTGCTTGCAAACTTATGATGTGTATTACCGAGAGGGCCCAGAGATACCTCTCCGATACTCGGAGTGACAAATCCTAATCTCGATATATGCCAACTCAACAAACACCTTCGGAGATACCTTTAGAGCATCTTTATGATCACCCAGTTACGTTGTGACGTTTGATAGCACACAAGGTATTGCTCTGGTATCCGAGAGTTGCATAATCTCATAGTCGAAGGAATATGTATTTGACATGAAGAAAGCAGTAGCGATAAACTGAACGATCAATATGCTAAGCTAACGGATGGGTCTTGTCCATCACATCATTCTTCTAATGACGTGATCCCGTTATTAAATGACAACACATGTCTATGGTTAGGAAACCTTAACCATCTTTGATCAACGAGCTAGTCTAGTAGAGGCTTACTAGGGACACGGTATTTGTTTATGCATTCAGACATGTATTTAAGTTTCCGATCAATACAATTATAGCATGAATAATAAACCTTTATTATGGATAAGGAAATATAAAATAACAACTTTATTATTGCCTCTAGGGCATATTTCCTTCAAGGAGGGACAGGGGTGGAAAGGGGAAGGGCCTCTGCAGCACCTCCAAGGAGGAAGCACGGCGTCAAGGACGTCACTGCTGCCGGGCCGGCCAAGCCGACCAACGGTTTCCCGCGGCCCAAAACCAAACCACCGGTCACCCACCAAACCAGACCGGCGCTCGGAGGGAAGCCGGCTAGAAGCGGCGGGGATGAGGAGGATAGGGGAAGGGAGGCAAGCCTCAGATCTGACGAGGAGGGGATGAACTCCGCGCCGCCGCCGCCACCGGGCTGTTGTCTCACCACCCGCATGGTCGAGGCCGCCGGCCAGAGCACACCCGCGAACCACGCCAGCCGAGATGGCGCCGCCGCCTCGCCAAGGAGGGCCGCCGCCCCAAATCCGAGGTCCTCCTCCAGGGAAGGAGCAACTGAAGGCCTCGCCGCCACCATCACCGGCGGCCACGCGAGCGAATCCGGCGACTTTCTCAGGTGGCGGCGAGGGAGGGAGGGTAAGGGAGCAGCGGTGCGGTGGGGAAACCTTAGTCGCCGCCCGTGTCGCCCGAAGCGGACGACGTCGGGGCCGCTGGGGGGTATCTACCCACCCACCACGCTGTTGGACATGTGCGGTAGTCACACGAAGGAATTTATCGACCCCGACGGGGATCTCTCTCTGCAGTTGGGCGTCCTCTTCTTCCCCAGTTCCCAATCTCAGTCTCCAAGAACAGCGCCGCCCTTCCCATGCCTTTCTGATTTTGAGGTTGTGGCCAACCATTGACGGAGACAAGTGGCAACATAGATCACAAACAGGTGAGGACGTGGCCGTTTCAGTATCCTTTGTGGTTTGGTACATGATGAAGATAATTGTGGCTATTTTGGTTGTCTGGCAGTCTACCTCTTTTTCTGATGTTTTTAACTTCTCATGAACTCCCACGTTTTGTTATTTGTCTTGATGGCCATAACAGTTGACACAGGTAAAGCACTATCTCAGTATTTATGTTCATGAGATAAGTTCCCGACAATGGATTCACAGTAGTGTTAGCATTTGTGTCCAAAGAGCCAGTGTTGCAATTTATTTCAGAGTAGTGCCTTGTTCGGCTGTTGGGCTAGTAGTTTCTCATGTTTTCTTCGGCCCTTCTTTGTGTAACTGAACTACTATGTATTTATCAGCTTCTGCGAAATGAACTGGGAAAAATGAGCTTGTATAATTTGGATAAAAATATTTGGTTCATTGAGATGTTGTAGATTGTACATTAGTCTATTATAATGAATGAAGCCCCATTAGTTTTTGGGAAGATATGCTCTTTATGGTAGGCGTGGACGATATGATTGTCAGACATGTGAGCATCATCCATTGTTATAAAGCATGTGGTTCCCCTATTACCATCTTATTCTCTACCACTCTGCTCTGCCATCTCTGCCCTCTCCCAGATACATGCCCAAAGTCATGAACTAAAATGATCATGAAATAGAGAAGTAACAAATGAGCAAAGTAGGTTTAATTAGGTGGAGTTGGAGTTGCACGCACGTATGGGAGTGGGAGGCATCTGGACGCACATCGCATACTTCAGCTAAGGGGAAAGCACCAGGACAGCCCTCCAATCGAGTTGCCTCAAGGTTTGTCAGAAGAGGCACCTCACTCATCTTGCCAAAGTTTGTTGTCAGAGCTCGTAGGGCCTAAATGGTTCGATTGTCTTTATTTAATTTGCTTATGATAAATCACAGCTACGGGGGTGCAACTGCCTGAATGTTTTTTTAGTTGGAAATTGACTGTAAGTATATTGCATCAGTGTGGGGTAACGGTTTATTTCTTCCTTCAAAAAAGAGTATTTTATTAACCCATAATGAAACATCCATAGTTAGGATGCAGACAACTAACAGCACCGCTCACACACAGAATGCCGGCAAATAGCAAAGCCATAGAGGGCCAACACTATGCCTAGGCGGATGAAAACAAAAAGGAAAAAGAGAAAAGGAGCAACGTCGAGCCTCGTCGAGCAGTTGCATCCACCGAATATTTGACATCCTGCTCACTTCAAATATTTGACAATAATGTACACAAGGCTTTGAAATTAATCTTGGAGCATACTTTACTTATTTCTTTATAGCACTGCTTTGGAGGAGCTAGTAGGGCGATGTCGGGCAGCCGCCCTACACTGATTTGTGCGAAAGAAATTACACAGGTATATGCATCCTCTGATCGCTAGCTGGCTGCTTTGTGACTTGCTTGTTGGCTCGTTCGGACAAAGGAAAATGGAGAAAGAAGGCACTGCCTGGCCATCAATTGCATGGCCGCCGCGTTATTTGGGCCCTCGACCCGTAAATTCATGCTTCCATTCGCCCAAAAAAACTCGTGCTTCCCATTGACGATGGGTGATTGGTGAGGTGAACAAGAGAATAATGAGCTGAGGCAGCCGCTTCACATCACCAGCATGAACCCTAGCGGCCGCTGGCTGGCGGACGACGGCAGAGCTAGCACTAGTGGGCACACCGCACAGGGATCCAGACTAAAGGCGCGGAGCGAGGACACAGGGCGGCGCAGCGTTGCCGGCGAAGGTGAAAGGTAGAAGTCTAGAAAGTTGACAAGGAAAGGAAAGGAATAGAGAAACGTATAAATTTATGGAATTTCTGTGTGGATTTGCATAATATAATAGTTTGAAAATTTAAAATACATATTATTTTGAAAACAAAAAAAATTGATTTACTTGGTAGTGGCGGTTTTTGTATGGATTACTTAGTTTTGCATTATAAAAAATAAATATGCTTTAGAATTTGCCCCACCTAAAGAAAAATCTAGTCACGCTCATTTGAGGCGCTTTTGGTCATGGTGCCGAGCAGCCTCATGCACTTAAAAGGGAAACCAGTGAGCCGTGAACAACATAAGAGAAGTCAACGATGGAGGAGATGCAGATCTTGGTCACTGTTGTTCAGCAGCTCCTTCCGGCATCCGATGAAACACAGGGGAGAATGGCACACACGTTTTGGACCGAGGTGAAAAGTACAATAAGATGATTGGATCTCATCAGCAAGTTTAGACTCCCCAAGTCTCACTCGGCACTCCTCTACTAATATGCAGTTCCGCGTCGGTCCAATTTGCATCCTAAAAGCATCTCTAACTGATCCCTTGACACTTAACTCATTATCCAACCCCTTATTTTAACTCCATATAATTTAAGGAGTTAAAGGGAGGCCGTTCCTAGCCGATCCCTTATATTTAACTCCTTATAAAAAATTTCTCAATTATTTTAGCCTTGTCACATACATTTCAAACAGTAGCATGCTATTTCTCAATTATTTTAGCCTTCATGGCCACCATCGGCTGCCTAGCCTGCTTGCCGCTGGCCGGATCAAAGGGAGGGTGACCTGCCATTGACGGGGTCGCTGTGGCCTTGCCACCGCCCTTGCTACCAGACTTGGTTGATAGCGTAGTGCCCCGAAGCAAGTTTTTGGTCCCCAACCTCTTCCATGATGCGAGCGGCGACGCGTGGGTTAAATCCAGTGGCGTCAGTTGCATTACTGGTGGGGTAGTGGAACGGTCTTGCGGTTCCATTCCGTTGCTTTTTGCGGCTGACTCTTGTAATTTTTACTTCTCTAATGGTTTGAGAGATAGTCTATGTGCGGTTAGCTTCTCAAAATGAGGAGTTAAAGATTTTTAAAGGATCATTAGAGATGCTCTAATTCGCCGTTTCGGCGTGGCTGTGGTGATCTCTATTGGCCGCATGGCCGCTATTCACCTGAGGCTGCACTGTATACACATCTCGGCTACTAGGGCTACTCACTTTGAAAGTCGAAAGAAAGGGGCAGCATGTAGGATAATGTTGGATCCCTGACCACACCGGCCGAAAACCTGTAACTGATGCTGACTACTCTTTATTTCTGTAGGGTCTTGATTACTAGGATATTATTAGAATTTCGACACCATCACTGGGTTATTGTAGCGAAGCCCTCCCTACAAGGCCCTTCCAGCCACATCAGTAGGAAATTCCAAACAAGCTTTGTAGTTGTTGCAGTCACCTCTATTTATCTCTCCAATGTACAACCATCCTAGCATCCTACTATATACCTATCTATATACCTTACTGTCGGAGTAATGGGCCACGGGTAGCCTAGCCCGGGTCCCTGAGCATTTCAACACATTGGGCCGGCTGCGCCCCTCAAGCATCAAGGATGAAGCGCCGCCTTCTGGTGGCTGCTGGCTCATGCGGCCGGATGCCAGAGGACGGCCAAGCACCGGAAGACGGCCCCAAGAAGGGCCGACTCCTAGCAGGCGGCCTCCAGAGAAGCTGGCTCCTAGAACAGGCGGCCCACGACGCCCTCAAAGTCTACGCCCCCATTAAGAAGACAAGACAGGATGTGGCTACAGTATAGCCCATTCCCCCATATCCAGGGCACGGCGCGGCCACAGTGCTCCGTACAGGCAGAGATCTCCTCACGACGTGGCACTGTGGCCACCCCACCCTTGACGTCATTCCTATCAGGCGAAGCCCTGTTCCCACGACGGCCTGTCGGTACGGCCTGCAGGCGGCAGGCCCCACCAGGCAGCGGGAGATTGGAGGGCGGCAGAGCCTGACCAGTCAGACCGGTGGGAGGCCGGCCTCTAGCAAGCGGCCCCTCCTCCCTCGAAGTCCGCGCGCCATTAAACCAGAAAAGACACGGCATGGCTACAGTGATCTCCCACCCGACGGCGGGACTGTTGTCACGCCCCCCCTGACCAAGCGCGCGTCATCTGCAATACGGCTACAGCAACGAGCAGCTCATGAGACCCGCAAGTGGCGGGAGCGGCTTGTCGACTCCGAGACAGACCAGTCGGCGGGGCCCACCAGGTGGCGGGCCCCAGCAGCTGACAGAGAAGCCGGTGGCCAGGGACGCTGACCGCCGGACCCTACACCCGGCCAGATGACTGTTGTACCCCTGGGGGGTAGGCCTATATAAACCCCCCAGGGCACCCATGCAAAGGGTTCGGACCTGTGAAGCCTAGACTCATTCAGAGGGAGGAGAGAGTTGGCCCTGCTCTCTTCTACCTCTGGCATACAGCTCAAGGAGCACCTTGTACTCACTAGTGCCTTAGTGATCATGCGGAGACCCCGCAGAGCAGCACTAGGGGTGTTATCTCCTAGGAGAGCCCCGAACCTGGTTAAAGTACGCCGGCGTTCGTGTCTACGCCTCATCCCGCTTACAGGCACCGGCGACGTTCTACTAGCTCCCACTATGATAAGCCATCCTTTGGCATATGTCGCATCCAACCCCCGACATTTGGCGCCCACCGTGGGGCTAGGTGCACCGCCGTCCGGAGACCTGTTCTGGACGGGAACCTTGTTCCTTCCTGGCAAGCGCAGCCAGCCCGGCACGCTAGACGGCGCCTGCGCCGACGCACTGCGCGGCGTGGAGGTTGTCTGCGCGGCAGGTTGCCTCGCGGATCTTGTTGGCGAGCTTTGCCTTCCGGACAAGCCCGTATCTGACGTGGGCACAGATGACCCCGAGAGCCGCCTTGTCGGCCTCCTCGACCAGCTCCACGTTGGCAGCGAGCCTGCTGTAGACTTGGAGTCGGTTGGCTCCACCGACCCGATGCTTGTCGATTCTGACACGGCGTCGCTCGACACATTCCCCACCAGCGTGGTGGTCTACGACGAACCGCTCCCTCGCGCGAACAGTGGCGGAGGCACCGTCACGAAGGTGCTTGTCATCGAGCATGGCGAGCACTCTGGCGGAGCTGGCCAGGATCCGCTGCAGGCGGCAATTCGGGACCTGTC
Source organism: Thinopyrum elongatum (assembly GCA_011799875.1). Classification (NCBI taxonomy): domain Eukaryota; kingdom Viridiplantae; phylum Streptophyta; class Magnoliopsida; order Poales; family Poaceae; genus Thinopyrum; species Thinopyrum elongatum. The sequence goes on from CM022299.1 coordinate 606,963,983, forward strand.
CGCGCCCATAGCACCCGGTGCGGACGGTGAAACGCTGGAAGCATGCCGTGTCGCGCTTCTCGACAGCGCCAACAAGTTGGCGGCCATGAGACGCCTCACCGAGGCTTACCACCGCGAGATCGACAGCGCCGTCTGCGGCACGCCGGTTGCTGGCGAGCCCAGCCGCGCGGGCACGGTCCGACAGCGTGGCGCAGCCATCGCCAGCATGTTGGGGGCTGACCGCCCAGTCTACGCCATGCCGATGGAGAACTTGCGCGCCGCCCAGGCGGCGGCAGAAGAACTGGACCGCCTGGAGGGCGACGAGTGTCGCTGCATGACGGAGCGCGTCCAACAGCTCATCGACACGGCCGCCGCGCAGCAGGAAGCCGGCCGCCGCATAACGGAACCCGGCTTACAGGCCGGGAACCTTCCCCCTCGCCGAGAGCATGGCGCAACCTCCCGGACGCCAACGGACGGCGCCCGCGACGGGAGAGGCCCAGAGCCGGTTGCAAGCCGCAGCCGCACACGCATCTCCATCGAGCGCGACCAAGACGGCCGCCCACGAGCAGTGGAACGGTGGGACGGTCGTCCGCCTCCCCCGTGCCGGGAGAGACGCATTTCCCTGCCGCCTGTTGACCACCCGACACTCGGCGACCGCCTTGGCCGCCGAGAAGGAGTCGGGGAGAACGATGCCCGCCACCGGATCGACCGCCTCAACCGGTCCCTGGCGCTAGAAGAAGAAGACGCATTGGGTCCGCCCTGCTTTGGCCCCCGCATCCGCGACGAGCCCTTCCTCAAAGGGTTCACTCTCCCAAGAGATACGCCCAAGTACACCGGCTCCGTGAAGCCGGAAGACTGGCTGGTCGACTACTCCACGGCCGTCAGCATCGCAAACGGCAACAAGTGTGTTGCCGTGAAGTATGTTCCGCTCATGCTCCAAGGCACCGCCCGGACATGGCTGAATAGCCTGAAGCCCCGCAGCATCAACAGCTGGGTTGATTTCACCGAGGCCTTCAACCGCAACTTCACCAGCACGTACAAGCGGCCACCCAAGCCTCGCCAGCTCTCCTTGTGCGTCCAAGGCCCCGACGAGTCGACTCGCGACTACCTCACGCGCTGGGCCGAGCTGCGCAACTCCTGCGAGGGCGTGCACGAGGTGCAGGCCATTGAGTATTTCACAGCCGGCTGCAGAGAAGGCACTCTGCTCAAGCATAAACTCCTTTGCGACGAGCCGGCCACCCTCGACGAGTTGCTAATCATAGCGGACAAGTACGCCACGGCCGACTCCTCCATGAAGGCGGAGATTCAAGTTGATGCCTCCGGCAAGGTGGCTCCTCAAGCTCCTCGGACCCCGGCTGGTGACGCTAATCGGCGGCAGCAGCAAAACGATAACAAGCGTAAGGCACCACAACCGGCTTCCACAAGTCGGCAGGTGGCGATAGTCGAAGACCAGCAGCCGGAAGGACAGCCTCCTCCCAAGCGTCAGAAGGGCGGCAAGCCCAACTGGTTGCCCGCTTTCTCATACGAGCAGACTTTCGATGCACCCTGCAAGTTTCACAGCGGCGCGAAGCCGTCCAACCACGCCACTCGGAAGTGCCACTGGCTCACCAGGATCGCCAAGGGCCACGGACTCCTGCCTCCTCCACCTGCTGGCCCGCCGGCTCCGCCGCCCCAGCAGCCGGCGGTTCGGCCAGTCAGAGCTATCCAAGATGAGTTCCCTGAAGAGCACGGAGCTTACGTCGTCTTCACCAGCGTGACTGACGACAGGCGCAGCCAGCGTCAACAGCGCCGGGAAGTGAACGTTGTCGCTTCTAAAGCTCCGGAATTCATGCACTGGTCGGAGAGGCCGATCAGTTGGAGCCGATCTGACCACCCGGAGGTGATGCCTGCTCCGGGTTCTTATGCCGTGGTGCTGGATGCCACCTTCGCTGCGGAGAGGCGGGCTGCTCGTTTCTCCCGAGTTCTGATAGATGGCGGCAGCAGCATCAACATCTTCTACCGTGACACCATGGAGAAGTTGGACATCAAAGAGAAACAGCTCCAGCCCAGCCGGACTGTCTTCCATGGCATTGTGCCTGGCCTGTCCTGCTCGCCGATCGGCAAGATCAAGATAGATGTCCTTTTCGGAGAGAAGGATCACTTCCGCCGAGAGCCAATCTGGTTCGAGGTGGTTGATCTTGAAAGCCCCCACCATGCGTTGCTTGGCCGGCCCGCCCTGGCCAAGTTCATGGCGGTCCCCCACTACGCCTATCTCAAGATGAAGATGCCAAACACCAAGGGCATCATCACCGTGGCTGGTGACTACCAGAAGTCTGTCGCCTGTGCCGCTGCCAGCAGTCGGCTGGCCGAGTCCCTTGTGATTGCTGCCGAGAGGAGGCTCCTTGACCGGGTTGTGGCAATGGCAGGCAAGCAGCCGAAAATGTCGCCAGAAGCTGAGGGCTCGTTCAAGCCGGCGAAAGAAACAAAGAAGATACCCCTGGACCCGGAGCACCCGGAGAGGTACGCTGTCATTGGTGCAAACCTTGACAGCAAATAGGAAAGCGAGCTCGCCGATTTCCTCCGTGAGAATCGGGACATCTTTGCATGGTCTCCTAAAGACATGCCGGGTGTTCCGACGGATTTCGCCGAGCACAAGTTACATGTCCGACCTGGTGTCAAGCCAGTCAGGCAGCCCTTGCGCCGCCTGTCGGAAGAAAAGAGAAGGGTCATTGGAGAAGAAATAGCCCGGCTTCTAGCAGCTTGCTTCATTATGGAAGTATTCTTCCCAGAGTGGTTAGCCAACCCAGTCCTTGTGCCGAAAAAGAATAAGAAGTGGCGCATGTGTATTCATTATACCAGCCTCAACAAAGCTTGCCCCAAAGATCCATTTGCTTTGCCAAGAATTGACCAAGTGATAGACTCCACAGCCGGATGCGAGCTGTTGAGTTTTTTGGATGCATACTCAGGGTATCACCAGATCAAACTGGACCCAGCCGATAGGCTGAAGACCGCCTTCATCACACCATTCGGAGCCTTCTGCTACCTGACCATGACGTTCGGCTTGAGGAATGCCGGCGCTACGTTTCAGCGTTGCATGCAGAAGTGTCTCCTCAAGCAACTCGGAAAGAACGCCCATGTCTATGTGGACGATATCGTGGTGAAGACGGAGAAGCGTGGCACCCTGCTAGAGGACCTTAAGGAAACCTTTGAAAACTTGCGTCGTTTTCAAATCAAGCTCAACCCGGAGAAATGTGTCTTTGGAGTACCAGCTGGCCAGCTTCTTGGTTTCCTGGTCTCAGAGCGCGGCATAGAGTGCAATCCTGTGAAGATCAAGGCCATCAAGAGGATGGAGGTGCCTACCCGACTGCTGGATGTGCAAAAATTCACCGGCTGCTTAGCATCCATCAGAAGTTTCATCAGTTGGCTGGGCGAGAAGGCTTTTCCTCTGTACCATCTTATGAAGAAAACCACTTTTTTTAAGTGGAATGGCAAGGCGGATGAAGCTTTTCTCCTGCTCAAAAAGGTGTTGACCACTCCGCCTGTCCTAGCGGCTCCGACTGCTAAGGAGCCGATGCTTCTCTACATCGCCGCCACTAGCCGGGTGGTCAGCATAGTCATAGTTGTGGAACGCAAAGAAGACGGCAAGGCACAGCCGGTCCAGAGACCGGTGTACTACTTGAGCGAGGTGTTGTCAGCCTCCAAGCAGAACTACCCCCACTATCTAAAGTTGTGTTATGGCGTGCATTTCGCCGCCAAGAAGCTGAAGCCATACTTCCAAGAGCATCCAATCACGGTTGTTTGCACCGCCCCGCTTGCGAAGATCATAGGCAGCAGAGATGCATTGGGCTGAGTGGCCAAGTGGGCCATCGAGTTGGCCCCCTACACCATCTTCTACCAACCTCGCACCGCCATCAAATCCCAGACGCTGGCCGACTTCCTCGTCGACTGGGATGAGACCCAGTACCTGCCGCCAGCTCCAGACTCCACTCATTGGCGGATGCACTTCGATGGCTCGAAGATGCGCACCGGTCTGGGAGCCGGCATCGTCCTCACCTCTTCCAAAGGCGACAAGCTCAGATACGCGCTGCAAATCCACTTTGCCGCCTCCAACAACGTGGCCGAGTACGAAGCACTCTTACACGGGCTCCGGCTTGCCAAGGAACTCGGCATTCACCGGATCCTGTGCTACGGTGACTCCGACTTAGTGGTCCAGCAGTCGTCAGGCGACTGGGACGCCAAGGATGCAAACATGGCAAGCTACCGCTTCCTCGCCCAGCAACTCAGTGGATACTTTGAAGGGTGCGAGTTCCTCCATATACCGAGAAACGACAATGAGCAAGCCGATGCCTTGGCACGGATCGGCTCCACCAGGCAAGCAGTACCAGCCGGCGTCGCCCTGCAATGCCTCCTCAAGCCGTCTATCAGGCCGTCACCAGAATCAGACTCCATCTTCGTGCCGACTCCCCTCGAGGCAGCCGTCTCGGGGACTTCACCAAGCGGCCCGGGGACTGCAGCAGTTGCACCCGGCCCGGGGACTCCACAACCCGGCCCGGGGGCCGCAGTAGTCGGCCCGGGGACTTCAACAACACAGCAAGACGCCGTTGGCTCCACCCCGCCGCCTCCCCTCCCAACCGCCCTCGTGCAAATAGCAGTTCTGGCAGTCGAAGAAATAGCAGCACCTTCATGGGCACATCCCGTCCTCAACTTTCTGGTGAACAAGGAGCTGCCGACTGATGAAATCTCGGCCCGACAAGTGCAACATCGGGCAGGAGCATACACCATTGTTAACAGAGAACTTGTGAGGCGTAGTGTCACTGGCGTGTACCAGCGCTGCGTGGAGCTGGAGAAAGGCCAAGCAATCCTCAAAGATATCCACCAAGGCGAGTGTGGTCACCACGCGGCTTCAAGATCACTTGTTGCCAAAGCTTTCCGCCATGGTTTCTTCTGGCCAACTGCTCTAGAAGACGCCAAAGATTTGGTCCAGAAATGTAAGGGGTGTCAGAAGTTCCGCTCCAAGCCACATTCGCCGGCTTCTGCACTCAAGACCATCCCCATTGCCTGGCCCTTTGCCGTCTGGGGGCTGGACATGGTGGGACCATTCAAGACAGCACGCGGCGGCATGACTCATCTACTTGTCGCCGTGGATAAGTTCACCAAGTGGATAGAGGCCAAACTAATCAAGAAGTTGAATGGTGCGACCGCGGTGACTTTCATTGCAGACATCACCACCCGGTATGGCATACCACACAGCATCATCACCGACAACGGCACAAACTTCGCCAAGGGCGCCTTGGCTCGTTTTTGCGCGACGCAGGGCATCCAACTGGACTTAGCGTCCGTTGCCCATCCGCAGTCAAACGGCCAGGTGGAGCGAGCAAACGGCCTCATTTTGTCCGGCATCAAGCCCCGACTGATCGAGCCTCTGGAGCGTTCGACCGGCTGTTGGCTCGATCAGCTGCCGGCCGTCCTCTGGAGCCTGCATACAACTCAAACAAGTCAACCGTCTTCACGCCCTTCTTCCTCGTCTACGGTGCCGAAGCCATCATCCCGACGGACATAGAATTCGACTCCCCTCGAGTCACCATGTACACTGAGGAGGAGGCAAAAGAAGCACGAGAAGACGGCGTCGATCTGCTGGAAGAGGGCCGGCTGTTGGCACTCAGCCGGTCAGCCATCTACCAGCAGAGTCTACGCCGATACTACAATCGGAAGGTCAAGCCAAGATCTTTCCAAGAAGGAGACCTTGTGCTCCGGCTGATCCAGCGAACAGTCGGCCAGCACAAGCTCTCGGCACCTTGGGAAGGCCCCTTCATCATCAGCAAAGTTTTGGGCAACGACTCCTACTACCTGATCGATGCTCAGAAGCCCAGAGCACGCAAGAGAGACGACTCCGGCAAGGAGACAGAGCGGCCGTGGAACGCAAACCTCCTTCGAAGATTTTACAGTTGATGCATTATGTATCACGCTACCCTTTGTATTAAGTACGAAGACTCCGGGTTCCCCGAGAAGAACTCGGGGGCTACCCTCTTTTATCTGCATAATGAGTATTACGCCTATAAATGTGTCATTTCATTTTTCTGCCTGGCATCGGGTTCGACCAGTCGGCCCGGGGGCTCGCCGCCTTGTACTATGTGGTGCTTCCTGCAGCTGGACAAGTAATGCGTTGGCGCCTCAACTTTCTCCTGCCAAAGCCACAGTTCGCAGAGCGACTGTCCGGTGGGCAGGGGTTAAAGGCAGAAAAGGTGTCCGCATGAAAAATGGCTAAGGACCCAAAGCATGTACATAGTTCAGGCCGGCTTTCGCCTCGTTGACCAGCTGCAGAGCAGCCGTGCGGCCGGCTTCTACTTATCTTACTAATGCTCTAGTCGGCTAAGTACTTGCTCTCCCGAAAGTAGCTAAGTACTTGACCCAGCCACAGTCCGCAGAGCGGCTGTTTGGCTGGCAAGACAGCAGCCAAGGGAGGGCGGCAAAGGAAAAAAGCCAAGGAGCAGAAAGCAAGGAAAGTCAGAGCTCGGCAAGAGCGCAACTTATGTAGAAGAATATCTGCATGTCAATAGGCCCTTGGCCAGCATTCAACAGAATTTGAAATACACCCCGTGGGTGGAATTGTGCGAATTTAACAAAGTTTGTCGAGACTGATAAAACAGGAAAAATAAAAGACAAGTCGGCGGCCTAGGGAGCAGCAGAGGGGTCCGACTGGTTGGCGGAGTCGGTAGTGCCGATTGGTGAAGCGGACGGCTGGTCAGTCTCCGCTTGGTCGCCTCCAGCACCAGTCGGCGCACTCGAGCGCGGCTCGTTGTTTGAGGCACGATCAAGCGAAGACCGGTCGTCCGCCCCGACCTCCGGCATATCTTCTTCGCTCTCCCCGTCCTCCTCGCCTTCCCCCTCGTCGCTGGAGTCGATCATCTCGGCTGAGTCTTCGTCGTCCTCCGGGTTCAGCCTGAACCACTCCGGCGGCGCCTCGGCACCGTCCTCAGCCAGCTTGGGAACAAAGATGTTGGTGTTGGTATACTCGGTGATCGCCGTTGCCCGTCTGACAAGATCGCGCTCCACCGCCACCAGCTCCTCTTGGGCATCCTGCTGAAACGTGGTCAACTGGGCTAGACTTAGCCCAGGGTACCACGCCTTGACGAATTCCAAGGCCCGGCGCGCGCCAGCCCGGGCTGAGGAACCCTTCCGAGCCTCAAGTCGGCCGGCCGCCACCTCCAGCCAGTCGGCAGTCCGACTGGGAGTGCGCGGAGCCGACATGTCCGGCCAAAGGGCGGAGACCGCTTGGGCCCCGACACGCTGAAGGCGGCGCAGCATCCGATGAGCTGGCCGGAGGCGGGCCTGGATGCTGAGGAGCTATTCGCTAAGAGTCCAGGGGGCGTTGGCAGCGATCTGCACGCCTTCCGCTCTCCGTTCTCTACGATAAGGCTCAATAGCCTGGTTGGCGGCGTCAGAGTGGCCAGGAAAGAAGTCTGCTCAGGAAGAAAGCAAAGAAATCAGAAGTTAGAAGCTAGACGCCGGCTCGATCGGCAACCGGCAGCTCAAAGAAAGAAAAAGAAGAAAGCTTACCATCAACTATATCTTCAATCCTGCCGAAGCCGGATTTCAGCAGCGCCTCCCTGTCAGCCCAGGCAGAGCGTTCGGTCTCGAACTCGGCAAGGAGACTGGACTCTGTTACCTCCGCCTCCTTCTGGGCCTTCTGGAGAAGCTCCGCCTGCTCCATCAGTTGCTTGACCAGTCGGTCACGCTCTTGGGCCAGCTCGTTGCACTCTGCCTCCTTGGCGCGCAACGCGGTGTTGGCCTCACCCAGCTGCTGCTGCAAAGTAGCGTTGGCCTCTGCAAGAGCAGAGGAAGGAAAAAATATCAACCATCAACAAAAAAGAGGTATGGCTGCCAAGGAGATCCAGCCCGACTGCTCACCAGTCGGCCCGAATCTCGGGGGCTACAGCCCGCGGGTGCGCTGGCGCGCCCCCGCAGAGAAAGAAAACAAACACTTACTCCGGCTTTCCGACAAGTCGGCGGTTCGCCGCTCCAGCTCTCGGACGTTGGAGTTGAAGGTGATCGCGCGAAGGTTATGATAGTCCTATAATGAAGATATCAGATAAAGTCAGCACTCGGAGCTTGCCAATTAAAGTTCCGAGCCGCCTGCTCAGCAGCCGGCCCGAAACTCGGGGGCTACACCCAGTGGGTGCGCTGGCACGCCCCCACAGAGAGAATACAAGAATCAAAGACGAAGAAATAAAGGACGTACCCGAATGGCCGCTCGCGAATCCAAGAACGCAATGTTGCACTGCCGAAGAGCGGTGGCCTCAGCTCGGAGTTTGGCTTGGACGTCTAGGATCGCCTGGTTTAAGGCGCCGGTCCTGCCTCCACACACCCACTCAGCGGGCGCGGGGCTGGAGGCTTCGGCGTCTGGGACGGACGAGCTCGCAGCGCCGGCTTCTAGCGGTCGCGGCGCCGAAGCCGCCTTCGCGCCTCGGCGGCGCGATGGTGTGCGGGCCTCAGGAATTGGGCCCGACACTACCTCGTTTCCGGCTGGCGGCACCGGCGGGGCAGCCGGCTGTTTGTCCCGCACTCCTCCAGACAGCGGCGACGGAGGCACGACTACCTCCGGCATGACGACATCGCCGCCTTCTCCCCCCATGACCGGCTGTTCGACGCCGGCTCCCCTAGTCGGCGCCGTAAACTCTGGTGGTGGCGGCACGAAGCTCAAGGGAGTGACGAGTAGCGGCACCTGACAGTGCGCGGCTCCTTCACCCAGCCTCCTCTCCGCGGCATCGGCTTCAGCCTCCACCAGCCTCTTCAACGCGGCGGCTTCCGCCCTGTCCGCCTCCGCCTTCTCCATGCGGGCGGCTTCCTGCTCCTCGCGTGCCTCCCGCGCGTTTCGTTCCCACGCCTCCCGAAGGTCGGCTGCTGGGTCGATTCGCCGGGTGGTGGTAGAGGTCTCCACCGACCCGATGATCGAGGCGGCGGCCGACTTCTCGAGGGAGAGCGGAGCCCTAAGTCAAGGAGAATAAAGCAAAGAAGCTCAGACGGAACCAACAAGAAAAGAAAGCACAAGGAAAAGACACTTACGCCGACACCATAGGAGGCACCTTCGGAAGCTTCTGGAACTTGGTCGCCTTCGTGGCGGCCTCCTTCCGCCTAGTCGCCGCGGCCGGGTTCTTGGCCTTCTTCGGCACGCTACCGAACAAGACGGCGCCTTGTTTGCGTTTGCGCGTACCGCCTCGAGCAGCCGGCCCGGCAGAAGGGCCCACGTCCGCTCTGTCAGCGCCTCGCGCATGGCGCGGCTCGTCCTCCTCGTCATCATCATCGGGCCAAGTCTCAAGGCCGCCTCCTTCTTCGGAGCCGCCTGCTACGTCGCCGCCGCCCGTGGCGTCGTCTTCAAGGGCGGCCGCCCCCAAGTCAGGGTCGTCCACGTCGCTCACTTCCCGGTCCGGCTGATAGCCTTCACCCGGCCCCACCACGGCGGCCGCCGCCGGAGCAGGCGGCGGGTCGGCGCGGGAGTATGGCCGCTTGCCGAACCGCCAGGACCCTTCCGACAGCTTGAGGTCAGAGATCTCGTTCACCATACGGGCAACTTCGGCAGCCGGCATGTCCCTCGTACACATCCGGCTCGAGTCGCGGTGCCCGCTCATCCGACAGATCAGATGAGGCCGGCCTTGGAGCGGGAGAATCCGGCGCTCGACGAAGGCGACCAGCAGGTCGGACGCCTTGAGGCCTTCTACGCCCGTCAGCACTCGGAGCCGGTTGATGGCGGCAGTGGCGTTGGCCGACAGGCATCTCGGCTTGTAGCCCCAGTTGGCCCGAGGCTCGGCCGGAGGGCCGGCTTCATAGGGCGGCAAGTTGATGAAGTCGATTGCCGGGTCGATGTTCTCCACGTAAAAATATGATTTCTGCCACAGTTTGACCGACTGTGACAGCTTGATGGAGGGGAAGGCATTCTCCCCCGACGGACGGCGCACCGCGATGAAGGCATCGCACTGGGCCGCCTTCTCCCTGGCGGAGGTGCCCAGTTTGGTGTAGAAGAATGCTCCCCACAACTCGATGGTGGGGAGGATGCCAAGATAGCCCTCGCACAACATGACGAAGGCGGACAGCAGCGTCACGGTGTTGGGCGTCAGATGATGCGGCTGAACAAGGTAGAAGTCGAGGATGGAACGGAGGAATCCACTCGCCGGCAGGCCGAAGCCGCGGAGGAAGTGCGAGCGGAAGATGACCCGCTCGCCTCCTTGCGGCGCCGGCGAAATCTCCCTCTCCGGTGGCACGCACACCTTGACGAAGCCCGCGTCGGGCAGCCGCCGTGTGGCACGAAGGAAGGCAAGGTGGTCCTCAAGAACGACCGAGCCATCCCAGTCCCCTCCCTTCTCGCGCGCCATGTGGACCGGGCTAGATGGAGAAATGGCGCTGCTGCGGAGGTGAGGGCCGCGGCGGAGCAAGAGGCTTGGGGCGAAGGGGACCGACGGCGGCAAGCTGCAGTGGCGCCTTGGCGGAGCGCGGAGGTGCGGCGGCAGCAAGGAAAGGAGAAGGACGAAAATGGCGAAGGGAGAGGAGGGCGCGAGGGCTCCGCCGCTCCCCCTCCTCCCCCTACTTATAGCCCCTAGGCTACGAAGCCGAGGGGGCGCGGCGTGGGATCGTGGGATTAACTGCACCGACGACCCCACGGCCCCGCGGTTATCGCGCGGGTTACTGCGCGTAGTGACCCCGCACGGAATCGCGACCGTCTACCTCGGTCGCAGCGGATCCGCCCGCGCGCCGAGGCCCAGTAGTGGTGGGCCCGGCCTGCTGCCACGTCCCGTCACGCGCGTTGTTGGCGGGCTGGACCGACTAGCTGGCGCCGCGTGGCGTGCTTGCTGCGGGCGGCGCGCCTAGAGGCTCGACCGGCCCGCCACCTGGTTCCCGCCTCAGCGTTTCGAAGTTATCAGACGAGGCCGCCTGGTCGCGACCGACTCCCAGCAGGCGGCACACCAGGAGGCGCACGAAGCATTCAGCAAGAGTGTTCGGAGAAGGAAGCTGCTGAGACCTCTCGACTTATCGGCCACGACTCCTCACTAGCTTCGGGGACTACTGTCGGAGTAATGGGCCACGGGTAGCCTAGCCCGGGTCCCTGAGCATTTCAAGACATTGGGCCGGCTTCGCCCCTCAAGCATCAAGGATGAAGCGCCGCCTTTTGGTGGCCGGCTGGCTCATGAGGCCGGATGCCAGAGGACGGCCAAGCACCGGAAGACGGCCCCAAGACGGGCCGACTCCTAGCAGGCGGCCTCCAGAGAGGCCGGCTCCTAGAACAGGCGGCCCACGATGCCCTCAAAGTCTACGCCCCCATTAAGAAGACAAGACAGGATGTGGCTACAGTATAGCCCATTCCCCCATATCCAGGGCACGGCGCGGCCACAGTGCTCCGCACAGGCAGAGATCTCCTCATGACATGGCACTGTGGCCACCCCACCCTTGACGTCATTCCTATCAGGCGAAGCCCTGTTCCCACGACGGCCTGTCGGTACGGCCTACAGGCGGCAGGCCTCACCAGGCAGCGGGAGATTGGAGGGCGGCAGAGCCTGACCAGTCGGACCGGTGGGAGGCCGGCCTCTAGCAAGCGGCCCCTCCTCCCTCGAAGTCCGCGCGCCATTAAACCAGAAAAGACATGGGATGGCTACAGTGATCTCCCACCCGACGGCGGGACTGTAGTCACGCCCCTCGTGACCAAGCGCGCGTCATCTGCATTACGGCTACAGCAACGAGCAGCTGATGAGACCCGCAAGTGGCGGGAGCGGCCTGTTGACTCCGAGCCAGACCAGTCGGCGGGGCCCACCAGGCGGCGGGCCCCAGCAGCTGACAGAGAAGCCGGCGGCCAGGGACGCTGACCGCTGGACCCTACACCCGGCCAGATGACTGTTGTACCCCTGGGGGGTAGGCCTATATAAACCCCCCAGGGCACCTATGCAAAGGGTTCGGACCTGTGAAGCCTAGACTCATTCAGAGGGAGGAGAGAGTCGGCCCTGCTCTCTTCTACCTCTGGCATACAGCTCAAGGAGCACCTTGTACTCACTAGTGCCTTAGTGATCATGCGGAGACCCCGCAGAGCAGGACTAGGGGTGTTATCTCCTAGGAGAGCCCCGAACCTGGGTAAAGTACGCCGGCGTTCGTGTCTACGCCTCATCCCGCTTCCAGGCACCGGCGACGTTCTACTAGCTCCCACTATGATAAGCCATCCTTTGGCATATGTCGCATCCAACCCCCGACACTTACCTACCTTATTACTAATAAAAGGGCTATTGCTTCCGTCGGTTCACCGTCATCCTCTTTTTTTTTAAGATCGTTACACAAAGATTGATGGATGAGATTTCCACCCCATGTACAATTACCCATCGTGAACCAACTCTGTTTCAGTCCAGCTACAATACCAATCGAAAACCAATTGAGTTTTCCATGCCATGCACGATACCCACTGAAAGAGATCAATAAAATCAACTCTTGCCCGACCCACATACAAACGATCGCAATAATCACGCCCATCTATCATGGGATCGGGAAGTAGGAAAAATAGACCAGCAAGATACGAAAGCTGCGACGACGAGATCGAGCTGGCTTCGAGGTCCTGCTCAAGGGTAACTTGGACGGGCTTGGATTCCGTGGCGCCAGCCGCTTGTTGCGTTGCCGATCGGCGGCGCCGAGGGCGGCCAGGAGGGGGTGGAGGAGGTCCAGGTGACCTCGAACCTCTGCACCAAGATTGTCTTCTCGTTGTTGTCCATCTAAGCCGTCGCCGCACTTCTGGTGCGCACCTGGCGCCCGGGGAGACTGTAGAAGTGAATGCTCTAGACAATGCAATCAAAAAACCGATCTGATGGAAGAGACTAGGCAGCACATTATACGTCAACACTCCCCCTCACGTGTGGCTCCCTCGGACCTAAACGTGGACCGAAAGTGGGCTTTAATTTAATTGCGCCAGCCGGGTCTTGAACTCAAGACCTCTTGGCTCTGATACCATGTAGAAGTGAATGCTCTAGCCAATGCAAACAAAAGACCGCTCTGATGAAAGAGACTAGGCATCACATTATACGTCAACAGAGACACCCTGGACAAGAAAATCTGCCTCCTCGCATGCGCTCCCCTGACGATCTCGAGAATCCTTGCCGATTATCGCGTTCACATGCGAGGCAGCCGTTAAAAAGCCGACTTACCGCGAGGCCGCGTTGGCACGTACAGGGTGGAGGCGCCCTTGGATGTTTGGGAGAATGCAGCGCGACACCTCAACTCGTGGGTCGCAGATGTCACGTTGAACCTTGCCGTCGTCTCGCCGAGATCCTTTGGTCAGACTACTATCGTCGTGCTCGCCAATGCTATATAATTGACAGGAGGCTCGGCTCCCTGCATTTTCCTATAGACGCGTACAACGGAAAATGAATTATCGTCAATAAGATAACCATCCGTCTGTTCTTCATGCGTGATCACCTGGCAGGGAGCCGAGCCAGGAAGAACCTTTGATCCTGGATATAGCAATTGGTACCACCAATGTCGATAAAAAAAATCTGATGGTGGCAAGCAATAGTGAGGCTCCTGAATTGATCCTCTTGCTTGAAGCAGTGTCAGCCTATTCTGCTTCAAGCAATTCTCTAATCACAACGCAGCTATATTTTATGGTGCGTGAGCCCAAACAGCAGTCAATCGCCAAGAATCATACCTACACATGACACGCACGCATGGACTATAGAGTGGGAGAAACAACATCAGGTGTCTCGTTCCTTGCTATCCCTTAATATTAAAGGCACGTGAAATATGGCTTGTCAAAGCAAGCTATTCTGTTTTGGAGCCTTTTTATTCAGTTAGTATATGCTCAGTTATTTGTACAACTCCCGGGACTGGATCGTTCTTTTCACATGCACGGGACTGTATTGTAGATGATATATTCCATCTGATTATATTTTTCTGATTTTCAGCTGCACCTAGGTTATGTGGATTGGATATAATTTGCTACAGGGCCTCTTTCATAGGCAAGGAAATGTCTAGAGCATGCAGCCATTAAAATGCTGACAATACTTCCAAGGAAGTGTGGGGAAGGTGCATGCAGATTGGTGTTTTATTGACCCAAATTTTGAACTTGGCCAATCCTGATTCATGCCAATTGGGTGTCTACTCTGCAGCAGAAGCGTGGGGAAGGTGCATGCGCTAGATGAAAAAGGATGATGCCCACCATCATTACAAGTCCACATAATTACAAGTCGACGTAGGGAGGGAAGCAAAAGCGGTGTGCTACAGTGTGATGACATAGCCCTGGGATTGATCATGTTAGTCGTGAGTGTGGACATTGTGACCACCGTCGACGATAGTGGTGAAGAGGAGAAGTGGCAACATGGATGAGACGCTAGGAGCATGCAAGGATTTGTTTTTCCCATTTCAACGCACGGGCATATTTGCTAGTATATACTCACTCCGTTCCATAATGTAGTGCCTATAGATTTTTGCAAAAATCAAAGATTACAAACTTTGATCATATTTATAAAGAAAAGTAGGTACATCTAGAATACCAAATGCACATCATTGAATACATCATGAGTTATATTTTCAGAATGTACATGTTTGGTATTGTAGATGTTTACAATTTTCTCTATACACTTGGTCAAAGTTGGCAAAGTTTGACTTTCACAAAAATCTATAGGCACTACATTATGAAATGGAGGGAGTACTAATGACTAAAGGATTGTGCTATTTTCTGACTTTTTGGTTCATCCACGCAGATAACTATTTTTTGGTCCATCCACATATATCACGATAGAAATTTTCACGCATATAAGGATTGAAATTTTCGTGCATAAGTACCGAGAGATTGACGAAAAAGGGTTTCCCCCTGCTTTATATATATAAAGCAACCAACCGAAACCTGCCGATACAAACACACGCACCCAAGGCTGGATACAAAGACGCTGAAAACATCAATAACACCCCAACAAAATCCTTGCAAACAACAGATGAAAACGCTAAGCACTACTTCCATCGGTTGACTTGTCTATCTATGAGCCTGTCCCCTTGTCGGCTATGTACGAGGGAGATTCCTCCACAAATCCAGCTTCTTGTCGTGCAAGTCAAGTCTTCTACAATATTCCTTGTATACGCCATCGGTTGCCTAGTGTGTCCCAGGATGGAACTGAAGGGTTCCTCAGACCAGCCCACCAGGCCGGGAATCGATGAGGTGAGAGGCCCATTAGTGGGGAAACTGTCATTAATGGCAAGGGCACGCGTGGATGACCTTTCTCAATAGCTTAGTAAGTATTGATGTAGTAGAGCATGCCAATTTTTTGTCATCTGATGGCATGTATTGATGCAGTAAAGCATGCCAATTTTTGGTAGTACGATGACATATATTGATGAAGGAGCAGGATGCTATGTGTGGGACTACGTAAAGGTAGTTTATGATGCATGTGGTTATATGAATTTGGGGATCTGCCGATGAGGTACCCGGCTGTGAATTCTGATAATTGAGGGTTGACTGGTCACTGTATGCGAACGTGCCGGGACGCGTCCACGAATGTTTAAGGGGTCGTATTAGATATATTCGGTTGTAGATTCTCTAAGGGCATAATTGGTATCTGCCTTAGAGATGCCCTAAGCGGCACAAACAATTGAGGGGCCCTAAGCGGCAAATAAGGGCGGTGTCACCTGAACCTTGTAACTGGGTTGGCAAGGGCCGGCTCCTTTTTTTTTTTTTTTTTTGCGGTGGACAAACTTGTATTACTCATTCACGGAAGCATTACAATCAGCTTGTACCACATCTAAAACCCTGGGAGGACCAGAACCAAGCCATGTCATAGTTCTTTGCTCAACTCTAGCAAAACTAGCAAGGCAATCACTAGCCTTATTCTGACAACGACCCACATGGGTAACACAAGTCTCTCTCAGGCCTCTCAGGAATTTTATTTCCTTCACTAAGGAGGCATAGACCGATCTATCTACCTCGTCCTCCTGAATCATGGTTACTGCAGTTAGTGAATCCATCTCGATGGCAATGGGAGACTCGCTTCTCTGAATTGCGAGCGATAGTCCTTCCATGCAGCCACAAAGCTCGGCTTCCAAAGCATCCCGACACAAGAACAATTGTCTGCACGCCGAGAAAATAATATCGCCAGCTTCATTACGTAAGATCATACCGGCACCAGCTGTACCGTCGGCACCGTATGAACCATCCGTATTAAGCTTAATCCAGCCCTGTGATGGTGGAGTCCACTTCAATGTATTCACAACAGGCGCTGTGCAAGGGCCGGCTCACTAACGTCTTACGTATGTTTTCATTTCTTTTCTTTTTCGTGAGTACGCAAATTGCGTACCATAGCTTTTAGAAGAAGATCATTGCAAGTACAAGACGACTACCACTCGTCGCGAACAATGAGCGAAGCACCAACTCCACACCCAACTAGTCCGAAGACAGCCACCAACGAGAACACAACTACAAAGCAAAACAGCTTGCCCAAAAACGAAAAACCTCGCCGCGTCTCGATTGACGTCAGTCACCTCCGAAGAACAGTAGCTCCTACCAAGCTTCCCTTGTCGACGCACCATCCCCCCATAATGCCAAAAGGAGGTGGCAAGAGGATGGGGGGACTCGATCTGACCCAAGGAAGGCACCATCTTAGTTTCACCAGCGACGACCGTACATTGCGCCGGAGAAGAACGATCATGGGCAACGGCGAACACCGGAGGAGTGCATCATAGAACCTCCATGCCATGTCTCTCGGCACGATGCTCCCAACAGAGGGATGACGTCGAAGACGCCGCCATCGTGCCAAACCTACACTGATTCTTTCGCCCGGAGACAACTGCCAACACCAAGAAAGCGAGGGACATGACGACACACTCGGCGATGCCTCCAAGGAGGGAACGACGTACACCCACGGGCACCATCATTGCAGGATTTTCCTTTTTATTCATCTTTCCTCTTTTACTTTCCTGTTTTCCTGCAGCTCTATTTTATTTTAAATTCTTTACTGTTGTTTCATTTTATTTTTCTAATGCAAATACATTATTTTGGAATACATAAATATTTCTTTTGGTATAGATGAACATTTCTTTTATATGCACAAAATTTTACCTTAGTTAATGATTATTTATTTATTTTAACATTTTGTAAATACATGCATTTTTTCTATAATACATAAACAATAATTTTGAAACATATAAAAATGTTTCATACCATGAACATATATTTTTGAAATATATGGTCATATTCCCAACATATTCAAACATTTTTTTTCTTAACACATGAACATTTAATTTTATAATACGGGGAAAATTATTCTATTAACATTTTTTGTGAACACATAAATATTTTCTTCACTGTTAAACTTGAAGAGATGAGTGTGCCTTAGAATAAATGATAGGTTGGCCGACCATTAGCACACCATAGAAGCTTCGATGATGCCCACTCTGTCGGTCACAAACTCCGTCCCTATATATATCAGCCAACTCTTCGGTGTGCATGTGCTCCTCGGAAAAAAATTCGCACAGTTCCCACAACTCGTCTTGTTTTTTAAATGTGGTAAGTGCGTATTAGGATTGGGAGGCATTGGGAATGAAATTGTTGCACCATTCTGCACTCGGACTGTTACGGTCAACGTAGACATCTCCAAGGTGCTTACGTGATCCAGATGGGTCAATTTACTAGAAATACGTGTTACTACATTATTAGAGGTAATCGAGTAATTGAGGATGCGATTTTAGATGGCTAACCATATTTTGTACACCTGTTTTTGCAGATGCTCACCTCTAGCACGGACTGGAATGTGTGTTCAGTCTTGTTCGAGTGTGTGCACGTACGACCGCGAAGTCACTAATGGTGTTAAGGATAAATTTGTACTGTGGAAGGCTACCGGAGAGAAACCAGGTGTATCCGTTGAGGTAGATGTCTCCTTGTTCACCCCTGTAAAATATTGTTTTCCCTGCTGGCTTAGGCCTCTTAATGCTAAAACACACACATCTTGTGTGTTCTTGAAAAATGTCGAGGACATATACTTGAGTCTCACTACAGCAGGTTGCATTACCATGCGACTTTTCCTGCTCATTACACGGCGGCCCGTGTGTACCACGTCCGTGGGAGCGCGTCCATGCAGCTGGATTGGACGGCGTTGAGTGTAATTGCGTTGGAACACAGAAAATTGAACCTATTTCTGAAAATTACTTTACACTTGACTAATCGTCCAAAGTTGGCTGAATTAGTTTACGTGTGCCTAGTGTAATGTAACAGGGGATGTGATCGAGCCTAAGAAAAAACTCACACAGTTCCCAGAATCTCTACTCCTAATTGACGAGTTCGTACGTCATTCGTTCGTTACCCAGGCTCCCCATCGATCGTTCCACCCCACCGATTTTTTTTCAACAACGTCCAAATTTCACCTCCGGTTTTACAAGGAAAAAACCAGAAAATAGAACAGCCCTACCGACGCACGGCCGCACACCTCACGATCCCCAACTATCGCTGGACGTAACCGGGGTCCACCATGTTAGGGCATTACACTAGGTGCGATCGAGATGGGATGATTTCTTAATGGCGGCCATAAGGAACTAAAGATTACGACGGTGTGATCCATCGGCTGACCAGTCGCCAGGTCGGGTGTTCTTTGTCTGGCGACTTGCTTGGCTGCCGCGCCACGGCAACGGCAGGAAGCAGGGCACATGACAAGGGACCCCCTATTGGATGGTGTCCCGTTCCCCGATGAGGGATGATGCGCCCCTGTCGGCAAGGATGGGAAGAAGGAAGACCAGGGACTGATCTTTGAGGACGAGCCTGGTGATCTACTGTTCGTCATGTTGTTGAGCAGAGGAGGGTGGGACGATGTCGGCGATCTGGACCAACAGGTAAAGCCAATAATCTCCCCACCTTTCCTTCTTCCAGTCGATCAGGTCCTCATTCTCTGCATTATTGGGTTGCATATATATGTAAGTGCAAAGTTAAGAACTTCATCTGTTGGAGAGTACTCTCTGCTGGACTTTGGGTTGCTGGGACGACACAGGCAGCAGGAATAGCATGGAGAAGGGATGTTCTCTCGAGGACCAGGAGGGGGACCTCCTCGACTTGCTCCGAGGGGTGCCAGCGCGGCTTGGCTGCACGCCGCTGCGGCCTGTCAGGTCTACTCTTGCTCATTGGCGATGGCAGCGAGGCTAATTTAAGGAGGTCCTAGCGGTCCTACCAGTAATGCTGCACGGCGGGGATGATGTCGTGAGTTGTTGCCTCTTGCTATTGCTCACCTTTTTCTCTTCTGTTGGGTGGAACGGGAACCCTTGCAGCTCCAGGGACGGTGCACACTCGATTGTGATTTGTTTGACCAGCTAGGTCTTCGCACACTCGATTGATTAGCTAACAAACTAGAGCAAGCTAGCTAGATTGAGTAGTCCCAGTTGGTATTTAATCTATTAATTCTTGGATGAGTGTGTTTGGAGGCGAGAAGGGGAATATGTTACTCTGCAAATTCCAAGTCTCGTCATGACTATTATTACACGTCAAACATATAGTAATGCGAGTGTGAGTGTGTTTTGAATTCTTAATTGGTAAATTGTAGTGATTAACTGACTGGGGATTCAGTTTGGATAGCTACCCAAGGGTATGAGTGTGATCAGTGTGATTAATTTTTTTATCAGTGTGATTAATTGTCATTTGTTTAGTGGTGAAAATGTAGGAATTAATTTGTTTCATCAATTCTGTACTTGCATTCGGCCATAGAATTTAGTTGGGATAGGCGGTAGCATAAGCACAGAACTTAATTAACCACAGTTTCGAGAAATTTTTGAAAGTTGTTTATTTGTTCTATTTTACATGGTGGAATTTTCTTACAATTGCGGGTACTTGGTTCAAAGTATAATTTTTTACTGTTAAGCGATAGCACTGATATCACTATTTATCATCACGATGTCCATAAAAAAAAATCATCATGACGTGTCGAATCGTTGACGTCTCAATTTGATGTTGATGAATCTGTATCACAACTTCTGTTGATTCTCATGGTTGGAGATACTGCAAGAAATCTGACTCGGCAGGGCCCTCATGGATGCTCAGCGGTGCACTCAGCCAGAGTTCGCCTCTCCCGCAGTACGTCCTCATGGAAACAAGTTGCGTCCGACATTTGCTCTTCTGTGAATCAATCCATAGGCTCTTTAATAGTTGTGTGTTGTTGGGTGTTTTCATCGTGGGCTTCTTGTTTCTTTCAGTCCATCAAAGAAGCATTGGAGCACCAGGTGAAGAGCAAGGCCTTCTTGAAGGTACGAACCAAAATTCCACCGTAATGCTGAAATACATTTATGTTGCTACTTGTTAGTGTAGTTTTACTGATGCAGATCAGCTAAAAAGTCTCTCCTGTCTTCTCTTTGATGCCATGATGACTTGTGTGCTTAATTATTAAGTAAATTACACTGTGGCGCTTGTTATTTTTCATGTCGCCACATGGCATTGTTCTTTTGGGACATGCATAGGGGTGCTTTGTACCGGTACGTAACTTCATGATGAAAACAAGAGCAACATTTTTTTCTTTGTAGGTCAGAATTATTAACAAGATATGAAGAATTAACCTGTTAATTTCTTTGCAGAGGAATTAGCCAGTTAGTATTTTACTAAATAACTATGGATTAGCTACTATTTTTGAAATGGGTTGCTTATTGGACTAAGGACGTGTGCTATTTTTCTCCCGTTGCAAAGCTAAACCAGGACCAGGACGTGCCATCTTTGCAGTTTACATATTTTTTAGATGTGCTAGCACACATTTGGAGGCATCATTTTCAGTTAAGTCATTTATCATCATTGGTCCCATTCTGCACAAGACTGCCAAAAACAATCACTGACACCACTCTGCATTGGACCTACACAGTCATCAGTTTTACCAGCGTCACACAATGGTCTGTCTTTTGTTGTGTGACATTATGGCTAACTGTTTGGTTTAAATTATGTCTGGTAGCTATCCTTGGATGCTGTTTATTAACCTAGATGGCCCCGATTCCTGGACATCGTGCTGCCTTAGTTTGATTAAGTGCTTGTTTCTCTACGAATCACTCCGATTTCTTTTGACGCTACAGTTCCTAATTGTCTATTCTGCTATTCCGTCGTGCCTTGTCACTTCTATCGTGAATCATCATGCACTCACACCGACGAACTCTGTTTAGGTATGTGAAAGGTTATCCTTGGTAAATCATGCTTTTAGCATTTTATTTTTAGTTCTTCCACATCGCATTGTTGCCTTGTTAGGGGCTATAAAGAGTATCATTGCCACACCTGATCTCATTTTTTGGAGGAACTGGGTTGGGGCCTTTTTCTCTTAAAAGAAGCGGGTGAGAGTGAATACTTGTCACTGTGAATGAAAACCATAATATGTCAAGTTCAATAAACATTTCTGTTTAGAACAATTGAGTTTGTACAATAAAATAAATCCGGCCGCAACGCTGGCTGTATCCATGCAATATTAATCGAATATCTATATTTCAGCAAGATTTTTGTTTATTAGATTTTAGAGGGTTTTTCCAGTACATTTGAACATTTTATATTTTATCTCTTTAGGTTCTCGTATTTAGCTCACGGCTCCAACTTTTGTTGAAAGGAAACTCAAGGTTCTAACGTGATATGCGATCTCTTTCATTTGGTTTACTGGAGAATATAATTGGTAAATTTGATGATCTCAAAGAAGTTTTAGGTATAGGAGACAGAAAGTGACGGGGGTCTTTTTTTTTTGCTCTTCTCTAACGGATACATAAATGTGTACCACGAATCAAGCAATGCGTGCGATGGAGGGAAGGGTGTGGCACGAAAAGAGAAGGGTGCATCGTGAGGTGGGGTTTTTGTGGGACCGCGAGTTGTACAA
The DNA here is from genome assembly GCA_011799875.1 of Thinopyrum elongatum. Classification (NCBI taxonomy): domain Eukaryota; kingdom Viridiplantae; phylum Streptophyta; class Magnoliopsida; order Poales; family Poaceae; genus Thinopyrum; species Thinopyrum elongatum. The sequence continues at coordinate 606,985,753 of CM022299.1, forward strand.
CCATATTTCTCCCCACATATGGGCTAGATTTGGGGGAGCCCGGACTATCCGGATGGTAGGATTTTGGGGAGCCTGTTGGGCACCCGTTTGATGTCCGAACACGCCCAAACATATGAGGGATACATGAGCTTAGATCTTGGAGACGACCTTAATTTTTTTATGCATTGTAGCCCGTAGCAACGCACGGGCGTTCTACTAGTTAGTCTTGTTTTTCAAATGTGGCCAGTCTTGCCCACATTACAATTTTTGATAAGTTCTTTTTAGTTGCTAATTTTTGGTAAGTTTTACAGCTATCAAATGTTAGTGTTTGACCAAAACATGACATACTAAAAAACTGTATGCATGCATGATATATTTTGGGTAGTGTTCCTCCTAGTATATTGCATTTCCATGGAATCAAGAGAGAGAAAACTGTGGTAGTGTGTTTCGCAAGCACAGGTGCTGAGAGCAATTCCAACGCGGCTACCCATTTCGTCCGCGCGCGTCCGTTTGGGTTGGCGTGGACAGAAAAGTCGGCCCAACGCGCTGACCCAAACGGACGCGCGTCCGCTTTTCGTCCGCCTGCTGACCCATTCCCGGCCCATTTTTTAGCCTCATTTGCGTCGGCGCGGACACGAGGCGGACGCGCGCGGCGCCTACTCCTCCCCTTGGCCCGCCAGTCGGTGGCAGCCCCTCCACCATTTCCCTCCACTTTTCCAAAAGCCTCCCACCCGCGCGCCCTCCCGCCGCCCGCCATGGACGACGACCTCGATGTCGCCGCCGGCCATCCCTCCCTCGCCTCGTCCAGCATCACGACCGCCCCCTCCGGCAAAGGCAATCCTCGCCCCCCCCGGCAAGACCACCGCTGCGCCCAAGCCGAAGAAGAAGCTGACACAAGAGGAGCGGGCAAGGGAGTTGGCGAAGAGAAAGGGCCGGAGGCACGCGGCGGACGCAAGGGAGGAAGCCATCGCGGCAGCCGCCATCGCCGCCGCCGTGCAGCAGGAAGCCACCAAGGCCCGCGTCAGGGCGGCAACGAGGGAGGCGCTGATGTTCCTAGGGTTAAACCCTGGCCAGCACGGCATCGTCAACGCCACCGTGGCCGCGGCCAGCACCGGCTCATCTGCATTTCCTCGGATGGTGCTGCCTGATTCGCCCCACGCGTCAGCGACGCAGCCGATGCCCGGCTTCCATGTCTACCCGCAAGCCTCCCGACTCTCCGGGGAACACTCTCCCGAGGTGAGCGTGGTGGCGCCTTCCACGCCCGCGCCCGCGCCCATCGACCTCAACGCCACCCCGGTGGCCGGTGGCTCATCATCTGGAGGAGCGAGGAAACACGCGCGGCACATGCCAGCCGACGTGCTGCCGGGCGCACGCAACCTGTTTGACAGAATGCCGACCTCCGGCGACGACTACTACATCAGAACATCATCTTCGAGGGTGGTGCGGCGGCCGCTGGCGGTGCCGCCGGGGCTAGCTACGATCCCGACGGGACACAAAGCCAGGACGGCCGAGGGTCGTTCACGCCGTCCACCTTTGATCAGGATCAGGTCGCCTTCATGCATGATCAGGTCGGCCTGGAACTGGACGGTTTCCCGCTCGACCACGAGTTTCCGGAGGACTATGGACTCGAGGAAGAGGATGAATTGGACATCGAAGGGGATACTTTGTTCGAGGAAGAGCTCCCAAACCAAGCCGCCGGGGGGATGACGAAGCGCAAGAGCAGGCGGACCAAGGCATACACGGCGGCCGAGGACAAGCTCATTTGTGAGTGTTGGAGGGACATTGGGCAAGACCCCAAGACCGGCGCCGAACAAAAGGCATCAACCTTTTGGACTCATGTCCATCGTGAGTTCCATGAGTGCAAGAAGTTTCCGCCGTACCAAATGCATAGCACACGTGGGTGGGTTTCGATTTCGATGCGTTGGAAGATGATCCAACAAGAGTGCAACAAGTTTTGTGCCACACTTGAGAGCATCAAGGCACGCCCCATGAGCGGCATCGGCATGCAAAACATGGTATGCTAGCAAGCGTCCCTCTTTGTGTCATTTCGTTTATGCTTGCATGTCCATTTCCATATCCATTTGCCAATATGCTTGCATGCAATCCATTTGTAGGCATTCCAAGATTTGGAGGCATTCAAGGTCCAACACGATGGCAAGTCCTTCAACCTCTTGCATTGTTGGAGAGTCATCAAAGACGAGGAGAAGTTCATGGCGCAATATGCCGCCCTCATGTCGCGTGGGGAGAAGAAGGCCGTGGAGGAGGTTGGGGACGGCGAGAAGCCACAGCCGTGGGGGAAGACCAACTCCAAGAAGGAGGACAAGCGGGATGCGGCGTCAAATGCCTTGATCGCAACCGTGGAGGACATGATGACCAAGAAGGACTCAAGGGAGGAGAAGCACCGGCAAGACAAGGAAGAACAAATGAACGCCTTTATGGAGATCCAAAGGAGGAGGCTTGAAATGGAGGCGGAGAAGCAAACAAGGATGCTTGAGATGGAGGCGGAGAAGCAAGCCAAGATGCTAGAGATTGAGGCCGCCAATGACAAGACCAAGGCGAAAGAAGTGGCTCTCGCTAGCATGATGACGGGGGTGGAGATCATGAACGTGGATCTCAACACCGTGTCACCAAAGAAGAGGCCGTGGTTCGAGAAAATGTAGGCTGACATGCTCAAGTTCGACAACAAGTGACCTATGGCGGCGAGCGCCATCCTTTTTTGTATGCCGGCAAGTGTGCTGGCATGACCACGACCGCGATGACGTGGTCGAATTCACGCCCCTTTTTGTGTGCTGGCATGTGTGCCGGCCGCTGGCAAGTGCGCCAGCTGAACTGTGTGGTGTTTTTCTGAAGCTGACATTGTATGCCGGCGCTGGCATGGTGCCGGCATGAACTTCGGGCGACAACCTGGCCGCTGGCATGATCTATGGCCTCGGGCCTTTTTCAACATTTGCTTGCGGACATGAAATGGGTCATGGCCGTTGGGCGCACTGCCGACCCAAATCATAAAGAGGGCGGACGCCGAGCGGGCGGTCGACCCAAACGGACAAAAAGCGGACAAAAACGCCGCCGGCGCGTTGGAGTTGCTCTGATCACCCCTTGAGTGCACAAGGAAGTACTATACTTAGCTTATTCACCAGCAGACACTTGTGCATAGGAGGAAGAAATAAAAGAATAGAGAAAACCAGTACAATGTCACATGCGCACAGGCCGCAACACTGTTCCACACGCCCCCAGTGCAGCGAGCATGCCAACGCCATGCTGGGCCACATCCACCCTCACTGCCCAAAAAGGCAAGCTAGATCTAAGTAGCCAGCCGGATCCGGCGCCGGCCCTACAGCACCACCATGAGCCGCAGCACTTCTTTGCCAGACGGGAGGCCGGGCTCCGCGGAGTACGCCAACACGTATGTAATATCATCAACCGCTAGTGGAGAACAAGGTGGAAGAAAATATCTCATCTCTTGATTTTACCAGATTGAACAGAGGCACGTGAACCATGAGTGTGACCTAATTTATGCTAGAGCACAAGATAGATTTATGGAAGATATGACCCTATTTAGTGAGAGGAAATATGATACCGGCCGACTGTCTAAGCATGAGCCATTATTATAAATTGCGTGCCTAGTCCTACTGCTGCATGTAGCTAGCCTTAGTATCCACCACACTCTGCCCACCATATTTGCTCACTTCATCCTGATAGCATTAGCATGGGAATAAATACGGCCAGAGTCATGAACTAATGTTTTAGGAGAGAAAGAACAGTACAAAATTGACCAAACTAGGATTACTTAGGTGGAATTGGAAACATGCATGGAAATGGGAGACATCTGGACATACATCACTTGTGGCAACTTACTAGGGCGTTGAGCTTGTTACCATGGCAAATGGCCGAGGTAAAAGCGCAAGGATGATCTTCCAATGAAGTTGCCTCGGCGATGTATGTGAGTAGCACCTCGTTGTTGTTAGAGGGGTATTGCGTGATAGCTTGTAGGGATTCCTCTGAGCCGTAGGGCGACCGTGTGCAGTGAGCAAACGGAATGTCGTGCGCACAGAGGAGCCTGAACTGTAGCTAAAGTGCCCCAGTGAGTATGAGTTGCTGGTGTGACCGATGGCGCAGATTTAGTTCCTACCGGTTGCTTTGTTTTCTACATTACTTTGTGTAAGATTTCTATTTTTCTCACTAGCCGGTGTGGATGCATTTGGTCCAATTTATATTGTAAACCCACTTGTGGGACTTTGCCGATCAAACGAATTCATGTTTTGGCGCCGTCGAGATCTCTTCGTGTAAGAAGCGTTGTTCACCTTATGGCCAGGCTGTATACACATCTCAGCAACTCGGACTACTTACGTCCAGAGTCCGAAGTAAGAGGCATCGTGTAGGCCGAAGGGATCCTTTAATCCTTACCTCACGGGAAACCCTTCCAGCAGCCTCACTAGAAAATTTGAAACTACAATAAGATGATGGAATTCTTTACCTAGTACTCCACTTGACATCACTTCAAGTTAGATAGACAAGAACATAAAGAGCACGTCCTTCTCCTGAATGCCTTAGGTTGAGATATCCTTCTCTGAATGCCTTCTACTCCCTCCGTTCCAAATTACTCGTCGTGGTTTTAGTTCTAAAACCACGACGAGTAATTTGGAACGGAGGGAGTAGCATAGAGAGATGTTGGCACTCTCCAGGTTCATGTTTAGTAACAGGTCGTACATCTTCCATAGAAGGATATCTGGTCAGCCCGCATAAGTTAATGTATATGTGGGTGCTCTTCTCATCTCGGGCATAATGATAGCTACAACCGGGCTACCTTGCGACAGTAGGTTTACCCTTTCTGAGAACGTTCACCACAGACACATTTCGCAAATGCGAGTAAATTAGAAGCACAAACATTACGCGAAAAAACACATTTTTTTTCCTTTTCGCAAGTGGCGTGGTTTTGCTTTCGCGAGAGGCACGGCCGTGCCTCTCGAAAACTGAAAAAAGTCGTGTTTTCTCTTTTTTCTTCTGCGAGAGACATGGTTTTGCTTCCGCGACAGATATGATTGGCCGTGCCTCTCGGAAATGGAGAAAAAAAACATGTTTTCTCTATTTTTTTCTGTGAGAGGCACGATTTTGCTTCCGCAAGAGGCACGGTTTAGCTTCCACGAGAGGCACGGCTGTGCCTCTTGGAAACGGAAAAAAAAATATGTTTAAATACGAGGCTATAAATACAAGGTTATAAATAATCATATAAGATTCGAAGAAGAAATACGAGGCTATAAATAATACGAGGCTATAAATAATTATGTTGGCATAACTAAACCAAAAATTCGAAAAAGAAATACGGGACTATAAATAATCATGCATATAAGAGATTAAAAGAACACTCAAATAAATTTCATGGATAAAATAGATCTGATCATAAACTCAAAGTTCATCGGATCCCAACGAACACACCGCAAAAAAAGTTACATCAAATAGATCTCCAATAGACCATTGTATTGAGAATCAAAAGAGAGAAAGGAAGCCATCTAGTTACTGCCTACGGACCCGTAGGTCTACAATGAACTACTCACGCACCATCGGAGAGGCACCAATGAGGATGATGAACCCCTTCGTGATGGTGTTTAGATTGAATCTGGTGGTTCTGAAACTTGCGGTGGCTGAAATTGTGTTTCGTCGACACCCCTAGGGTTTTTGGATTTTTTGGGTATTTATAGAGCGAAAAGGCGGTGCGGGAGGCGGCCGAGGTGGGCACAACCCACCAGGGCATGCCTGGGCCCCCAGGTGCGCCCAGGTGGTTTGTGCTCCCCTCCGAGCCCTCCTCTAGTACTTATTTGGCCCAACAGGTGTCTTCTGGTCCAGAAAAATTCTCCAAAAAGTTTCGCTACGTTTGGACTCCGTTTGGTATTGATATTCTGCGAAGTAAAAAACTAGCAAAAAACAACAATTGGCACTGGGCACTATGTCAATAGGTTAGTCCCAAAAAATGATATAAAGTTGCTATAAAATAATTGTAAAACATCCAAGATTGATAATATAACACTATGAAACAAGTAAAAATTATAGATACGTTGGAGACGTATCAAGGACCAACAACATATACACAGAAAAGACGGCATGCATCCAAAGCAGTATCAAGGTCCTGCCAGCTACGCTCTTACCAAAGAAGAGAAGAAAATCTTCTTTGAATGCCTGTTCAATATGAAGGTCCCGTCTGGCTTCTCGTCGAATATAAAGGGAATAATAAATATGGCAGAGAAAAAGTTCCAGAATCTAAAGTCTCATGACTGCCACGTGATTATGACGCAATTGCTTCCGGTAGCATTGAGGGGACTTCTACCGGACAACGTTTGATTAGCCATTATGAAGCTAATTGCATTTCTCAATGCAATCTCTCAGAAGGAAATCGATCTAGAAATCCTACCAAGGTTACAGAATGATTTTGTGCAATATCTTGTCAGTTTTGAGTTGGTGTTCACACCATCCTTCTTCAATATCATGACGCACGTCCTAGTTCACTTAGTCCACGAGATTGCCATTATGGGTGCTGTATTTCTACACAATATGTTCCCTTTTGAGAGGTTCTTGTGAGTCTTAAAAAAAATATTCATAACCGTGCCAGGATAGAAGGAAGCATCTCCAACGGTCATGAAACAAAGGAGGTCATTGAGTTTTGCGTTGACTTTATTCCTGACCTTAAGCCAACTGGTGTTCCCGAATCGCGGCAAGAGGGCAAAATGGGTGGAAAAGGCACGCTAGGAAAGGACCAATTAATATGTATGGACGGGATTCTTGGGTGCAAGCACACTACACAGTTCTATAAAATTCCGCCTTGGTGGCTCCGTATATCGAGGAACACAAGAATATTCTATGCTCCAAACACCCGGAGCAGTCTGACGACTCGATTACATGTGAACACACGGGGACTTTCGGCGGTTGGTTGCCGACACGTCTCATGGATGACGACGCTGTTGCAGATGAGTTGTACTTGCTGGCCAAGTTACAATCATCGACTATATTGACTTTCAAAGGGTACGAGATAAATGGGAATACATTTTACATGATCGCCCAAGATAAAAAGAGCATCAACCAAAATAGTGGTGTCCGCTTTGATGCAGCAAACACTAATAGGCCATAGGACACATATTATGTTTACATAGAGGAGATATGGGATCTTGACCAGGGACGTGATTTGAAGGTCCCTTTGTTTCGGTGCAAATGGGTCAATCTGACAGGAGGCGACGTAAAGGAAGACCCGCGGTACGGAATGACAACAGTGGATCTCAACAATCTTGGGTACACAAACGAACCATTCGTCCCAGCCAATGATGTGGCGTAGGTTTTCTATGTGAAGGACATGTCTACCAAGCTGAGAAAAAGAAAAGATAAGGAAGCGAATACATCATACAATGAGCCAAAGCGCCACATAGTTCTTTCAGGGAATAGAAACATCGTATGAGTGGAGGACAAGACAGACATGTCAGAAGATTATGAAAAGTTTCATCAAATTGCTCGCTTCACAGTGAAGATTGACCCAAGCATCCTGTTAAATGATGAAGATTGTCTATGATTACGGCGCAAAGGGACACACGCGAAGAAAAAGTTGTATACCCCAAGATCCCACTCTGGGATGTGACCGGCTTCACCGTAATCACTTTCTTCTCTAGTGAGTTTCCGGACTTATCTCGAAATTCCGACTTCGGACAAACCAGAGGGAATCTTTCTAATAGTTAGGGTATATATGTGTTTTGCCATTTGAAACGCGAAGAAATATTATGTCCAAACAAAATATTTCATGCATTATGTAGGACTGCATTTCCTATTTTTTTGAGCTAAATAACCCTGAAATTGAAAAGCACTACAAATGAACTATGAAAAGGTTGAAGCTTGGCATGGTATCATCATTTCACCCACATAGCATGTGCTAAAAAGTTGAGAGGGTTACGGCAAAAACTGGATGCACTTCGTGTACAAAATGGACAATCTCTTTCGAAGTATCAGGGTTTCAGACGAAAACTCATTCGTTACAAAGGCATTTCATTTTTTTAAAAATTATTTCAACTCCAGACTTTTTGTGCGTTCAACATGCACCATTCAAAGACAAATCATCAATCTTCAAACCTTTCTGACTTCATTCGCTTTTTTTCATGCATTTAATGAATTTTTTGAGATATAAAACTAAAAGAGCTAAACAGAATATAAAACCCCATTTAAAATAATCTAAAAATTATCAATTTGAATATAATGATAAAACACACTAATATTAAACAGCGGGAAAAGGAATCACTCAAAAATCTATTTTTAAAGTAAAGTTATTCACAAACTAGTGATTCACACAAATTTCAAAGAATTCAAATTTAAACTATTCAAATTTGAGAACTACTGGCACTAACAGAAAGTTTATAATTTTTGTAACCTAAGGCAAAAAGATTCACTCAGAAACTCTAAATATTTGGATGTAAGTAGAAACAAACCGGGACTACAAATTAAAAAATTAACAAAACATGCCCACCTACTAGGCCACCACGGCCTGGATACGAGTAGAAACCCAACTATATCTGGGTCAGGATGCAGGCCCGCACGACAAGTAGACCCCATAGGGCAGAGGAACATTAGGCATATACTGCCTGTCTTAGAGGAGCTCGAGATGGAAGTCGCGGCGGGGCTTATAAACTGGTGCGAGCGCGCTTCGCTTGGCGAGGTGGGACTAAACTTCCACCGCACCTCGCCGTGCCAGGAACAGGCCTTTAGTCCCGGTTGGTGGCTCGCACCGGGACTTAAGGCCCTCCTTTAGTACCGGTGCGAGCCACCAACCGGGACTAAAGGCCTGGGCTTCCCGCCGCTCGGCCTGGTGAAATTCACCTTTAGTCCCGGTTGGTGGCTCGCACCGGGACTGAAGGAGGGCCTTTAGTCCTGGTTGGAGGTACCAACCGGGACAAAAGGTTTTTGTATACTTCCTCCGTCCTTGAAAGAGTGTACTTCCAAATTGATTGGAAAGTCAAACTTTTTTATGTTTGACCGTATTTATACAATAATAGACTAACTTTTATGCCCTCAAATTAGTAGCATTAGATTCATGATAAAATATATTTTCGTCATATACCTATTTGGTTTCACAAGCATTGACATATTTTTGCACAAACTAAACTTTGAGATAGTTTGATCCTCCAACTAAGTTGGAAGTACACTCTTTCTCTTTGAAGGACAGAGGGAGTATAAGCAAAGACTTAGAAAATATTCCCCCACTCTCTCCATTCTCTCAACGCCGAACCAGAGGACGCCGCCAGGCTGCTGCGCTGGAGATCGCCGTCGCCTCCCCCGAGGCCGGAGGACGTCGCAGCCCCCGACGCCCTCGACGCCCTTGCCGCGCCCTGCCCCTCTGCCCCGACACGCACCCCTGCCCCGACGCCGCCGCTCCATAGTCGGCCTGCAGGTACTCCGTCCTCCCTCCACCCCTCTCCTATCATTGCAAGATGGTAAAGTTACATAGTTAATTGCAAACATATATTAGCAAATTTTGTTCATCTTTTTCTTTCATAGATTGTTTTTTTTTCACTAGATGTTGTAGATGCTAATTAGTATATGTACGTATGTATGTATACAATGTATGCTTAGTATATGTACTAGAGTGAAATTTTGACTAGATGTTGTAGATGCTTAGTATATGTACTAGGGTGAAATTTTGACCAAGCATAGAAAAAAGTTGACCATATGTATAGTATAGAAAAAAATTGCATAGGAAAAAGTTGCATAGAAAACATTTGAGGAATTTTGACCAAGCATAGAAAAAATTTGCGTAGAAAAAAGTTGCATAGAAAAAAGTTGACCATGCATGTATTAAAAATATTTTAATATTGTATCTTAAAAATATTGATCAAAAACATGTTAATATCTTATTTGGAAAATGTTAATATCTTAATGCTGTATTTGCAAATGTTTTTTATGTATTTGCAAAATCAAGTGAACAAGAATTACAAAAATCATAATGAAACATTTAAAAAATGTTAAATTTGCATAGAAACATTTTTGGCATCGACGATGCCCGGCCCGCATCCTCGTCGTCGACTCGGTGGCGACAACCTGCTTGAGAGGCTCCATGTCCGGGACTGGGCTCCGCCGGGCTGGCACTGGGAGGTGCTACCTTTCGGGGCGCGCAGCTTGGTGAGGAACCGGGCTCCCATCGTCGACCTGGAGCTTCTTTGGTGGCGGTCGCGTGGGCCACTATCGGTGCGGAGGCAGCCGGCCCCCGAGGAGGTGGTATGTCGCCGTGTCAAGGAGGAGGACGAGCACGTCTGTCGCTACATGGTTGCGTTGGACGGCAGGTTCTCCAATACCTGGCAGGTTCTTTAGGGATCTCACCCGAGCTATGATCCTGTGATGGTTCCTTCTCTTTGGGTGTCCAGCGCCCGCGCCTCAGGAACCGCGAGTGAACTAGATTATTCGATAATATTCGATCTGTATTAGCTAGTGATGTGATATGATAACATTCGAGATGTATTAGTGATAATACTCGAGATGTATTCGAGATTATATTCGATAATATTCGATGATGCATTAACTGGATTATTCGAGATGTATTAGTGATAATTTTTTTAGATGTATTCGAGATTATATTCGATAATATTGGATGATGCATGTATTAGTGATATTATTCGAGATGCATTCTAATTTGAATACTAAATTGTTTTATCTTTCTTCTGGATTAGTTAAGCTATGGACGCTAGCGGCAGAGACGACCATGATCAAGAAGAGATCATGTTCAACATGATACGAAACCCAGCTGAGGGTGAACCTGAATTCGAAGATGATGGCTCACAATATCTGAATAATTCCGGTGAGGGAATATTTGAGGAAGAACCGAGAGACGAAGGCCACACAAACAATGATGGTGAAGAAAATGATCTTCAATTAACAAAGACCGGCGAGGTATATATAAGGCCTTTGGTGATCATTACATGCATTAATTGATTTGTATATATATATAACGAATCTTTCTTCTTTTGGCCCTCCGGATCGAGCAAATCTTCTACAAGCAGGGCAGTACGAGGCCTGGCCAAAAGGTTGCAGCCTGGCATAAAGTACAACATCGATGCGATCAAACCATGTGGCGAACCGCTTGCTCCTAAAAAGATTGCGAACAAATTTAAGCGTCAGTGCAAAGTTATTGTCAGGGACCAAATCCCCATCTCCATTCAAGAATGGAATAAGCCAAAGGGAGATCAAGGAGTTAGTTTTGTCTCCGGAAGAGCAAAAGATCTGCTTTGGGAATCGCTCATGTCACATTTCACCCTACTAGAGCATTTGATAGATGCAGAACGGGGGAAAGTCAAGAAGAGTGCTCTTCAGAAGATGGCCACACAATTCTGCAACCAAAAGAAAAGAATATGGAAAGGCTACGAAGAAGCAGGAAAGCAGACTCCAGAATTCACTGGAGCACTGGAGAAGGCAAAAGATCACTGGGACTCTTTTGTGAAGTTCAAGGAATCGGAAGAAGCTAAGGAACGGTCGAGGAAAAACAAGATTAATGCTGCGGAAAAAAAGTTTCACCATGTTCTGGGGCCAGGTGGCTACCAGGTCGGCCGGCCTAAGTGGGATGAATCTGAGGAACAGATGATTGCTGCAGGGGTCACTCCAATTACATTGGGTTGGCCCGACAGGTGCAGGACTTGGTTTTATGCGCATGGGAGAAAGTTGGACCCAAAGTACACGGCAGATTATGGACCAGGCAAGTCTTAAAGAAGCCTCCGACGCTTTACTTAAAGCAATAGAAGAGGCTCGAACGGTGGCGTTCAACTCCGAGAGAGAGAACGACGAGCTTACGCGCGCCCTGAAGAATCCTGAACACCCGGGACGAACACGAGGCAAAGACGTTGTTCCGTGGTTTGAGGGGTTTGCGGAGTGGAACCCCACTTACAGAAGCCGTGCGAGAAAGAAGAAGCAGGAGGACTAGAGGAAGCTGGAGGAGGTGCAAAGGAAGCAGGAAGCAAACTACCTTCAACAGGTATAATCAAAGCACGCGGAGTTGGAGCGCGCTTTCATGCAGCAGCAGGAGCAGATCGACACACTAAGCCAGGAAAGGCAGCGGCAGTAGCAAGCAGATCCATCATTGGATAGCACCATCCCATCTAGGCCGAAAAGCAGCGTGGGTTCTACGGGGGTCCCGGCCGATGATGCACTACTGGCTAGATACCCCGTGGATGATATCGAAGAGAGCACACCTTGTGAGCTACACATGAATCTGAAGAACATATCTATGAAGGTGGCGATCGGCTATGCTTTACCAAATCCCCCTGAAGCAACCTTCCATGGCAATCTGATTTCAGCTGGCTATGCTCGTATCGGCGTGGATGAAGTGATGCCGGGATATGACACACTAGAGCTTGACATTCCTGCAGGTCAAGAGGAACGCACACTGGGAGACGCCATACGTGCTATCATTTTATGGAGAAAGGATTGCATCGTCTTTCCAAGGCCACCAACTCCTCCTCCAATACCGCCGCATTAGCTGGCTCCTGCTCCAAGTCCGCCGCGTCAGCCGGCTCCTCCTCCAAGTCCGCCGCGTCAGCCGACTCCAACCCACCCGAAGACGGAGCGCGCCGCTAGTCCACCACCGCATCAGCCGACTCCGCCACCCCACCCCGAGACGGAGCCCATCAGCGCGAGTCCACCATATTGATATCTGGCGCGTCAGCCTTCTCCAAAGCGGAAGAGAGCACCAAGCAAGAAAGTCTCTCCTCCTGCCAAAAAGAAGTTGGCTTACGACAGGAGTGACGAGGAAAACAAGGCCATAGTGGATGCCGAAGTGAAGGCCCATTTTGCACCGAAACCGCCCCCGCCGCCAAAGGAGAAAATACCCGAGGAAGTCATACAACACTTTGTGGATATGACTCAACCGGCTGTGAAGAGAATGGACTCAGGCTATGAGCGCTCTATTAAGAAGTCATATCATGCAAAAAAAGATAAGGAGTCGAGATCGAGCCTTACAAGTAGTGAGAAAAGCGGGAAAACTGTTCCCCACCTGGGAGAACAGGCAGTGCAATCGATCCACCCGCTCATTTTACAATCACATGTGAGTACCGCCGATCTGCCGGTAATAACCGACACTCATAGATAGATGGCTAGAGAGGCCGGGGTCACTGTTGAACAACTCCTAGGCATCAAGGATCTTCCCAAGATTCAAGAGGAGGAAGTAGCATGGAAATATGTCCCTGGCCAACCTCTGGTCAGGCCTAAGTAGGTCCCGCTTCTATCAACAAAAATGTGCAGATTGTATGACTGGTACCTGGGAGAAATAAAGAACGGGCGAGAGGTCCTCATGGTGAAAGTCAAGGCAGAGCATTACTTCCATGACAAAGATTTGTGGGTTGAGTTTCAAGAAATGTTTCAGTTATTCAATCAAGACGCACTCGACAAATCTCTCGTCAGTTGCTATTGTCTGTAAGTGATTTCTTTCTATAATTTAAGTCTCTAGCTGTGCTCGTTCATTGCCTGTAATTATCCTCACTATATTCTTTTCTGTGGTATTATGCAGAATGAAGATTTATGAAATGAAAAGAGATAGAGTCTATGGCATTGGGTTCATTTACCCAAATACCATTAATGAAGGTGTGCGGCAAATCAGCAAAAAGACACGTAGAGAAGCTTGCTAGAGTTTTTGAAGCAACTAAATACCCAACTAGAAATACTATTTCCTTATAATTTCAGGTGAGTGACTGTCTTGTACTACAAATTCTATTTTGCTTACTAGATGTTAATAAGTGTAATTGATGAGATATGCACATGCCCGCTTAATTATACAAACGTGTGCGCATGCAGTTTTCACTGGATCCTGCTAATCATTGAAGTTGACGAGAGAAAAAATCAAGTACTGGACTCACTACTTAAAGAACAAAAAGAATACTTAAACGTGAAGGAGATGCTCGACAGGTAATTTCAATCATTATCGCACTATGTCGGCCTCTTTAGTTCATTTTCTGATATCAACTAATTAATAACTCCTTTATTCATTTTCTTTGCCGGCGGGCAGGGTTTGGGAAAAGTTCATCAAAGAGGTTCGCGACCCATGAAAACAACACTGAAATGGGTGCGACCCAAGGTAATTAAGTAGTACTAGCTACGTTCGTGCATCTCTTTAATTCTAGTTTAAATACCATTATCATGCTTGATTAATCTTATATCTTATCTATACTTAAACTAATTACAAACTCCCTAAAAATTATCACGTTAATCAGTAATTAGGAGCCATTAATATGGTGGGGCCGAGTTATTACGGTGTAGATCAATCCTAGAAATTCCCAAGTCTATAAAAAACCAATCTGGTGGGGTCGAGGTATTATGGTGTAGGTCAATTCTAGAAATCCCCAAGTCTATGAAAAATCCATTATACACGTAACACGCATCTCACGTAAACCAATCTGGCCTCAAGATCGATCTGTCCTTGAAGAATCCTCACGATGTAGATCAAATCCCGATGCCTTCTCCCGATCCCCTTCAATATTCTGGTGACTTCTCAATGACATCTGCCTCCACTCTCGATCAAAGAATCCTCATCTCACGTAAACCAATCTGGCCTCAAGATCGATCTGTCCTTGAAGAATCCTCACGATGTAGATCAAATCCCGATGCCTTCTCCCGATCCCCTTCAATATTCTGGTGACTTCTCAATGACGTCCGCCTCCACTCTCGATCAAAGAATCCTCACGACGTATGTATCTCCCATTACCTTCTCTTCCCGATCCCCTTCTATCTCCTGGTGTCCATGTCCATCATCGTAACCTTCTTGATGCCTATTCCAATCTATAGTTGTTGCACTGTCCTGTGCTTATCTTTCCAGATTGAAGGGAGGAGGGATATTGCTGGCTGTTATTGTCTTATGGGTGCAGGTTGTGAAGGATGTGGTCCGCCATAACACTGCTGCCTGGGTCTGCAATAGATCCATCGAGGTGTCAGATACGTTATGTAGGAGCATGCAGCAGGGTCTGCAATTTGATATCACATATCTGGTGAACACGATTAAACGATGAAGTTGTTGGTCGTACTATCGAGGTCAGTTTTCACGAGTAATATAATATGTCGCAGTGGAGGAAGACGAACACGCGCAGCCGTTAAATCGGACCTCTTGCGGCACACGATCTGTCAAGCCAGGTATGTGTTTACGAGCATGATGAATTTGTACACTGATAATCAGATCGCCCATTTGAAATCTGGCACATTTGCACTTCGATATTTTAGAAACTCCCCCAAAAAGATTACAGTTCGAGTGTTTCTAGCTTTCAATGTTGCAAGTCCAACTCCAGTGCACTGAAGATACCGTGATTAGTTTGTTAAATAAACATGTGCTATATAGCCTAATTGGCATAACGCATGTCCAGGGTATACGCATTATTATTGATCCTGCTATTAAATGATTAAAGGCCTTCTCAGTTCCACAAGTTATAGTCAGTTCGGCAAGTTGCTCTTAAGAGGCAAAAGAACCTTTTAACCCTCCAATTCATATTTCATAGAATTACTTTTCTAAAAAGAATATTTGTCTACACATTATTTGGACAATCATGTATAATACTTTGTGTCGATAAATCTCATATATTTGCTTGCTGATATGTCCATAAACAAGGAAAGTTCTACCGTATTATGAAAATAATATTAGTTTGTTCGAGAAGTTTTGAGCTAAATATACAAATATGGTCAACTAAGTCATATACATGAATCATTGGTAATGAAAAAAAGCTTGAGTGGTTACACAACGTTGTTTAAAACAACGCACACAAATCACATGAGAATGTTAAGCTGAGATACATTTAGTTTCTGCTCACTTTTATTGCAATATTTTTTTTCAAAAACTGATGTTGGAGAACCCGATCCCTGATGATATCAAATCTTATTTGAGGTTATAAATAGGTAACGTTTGGATATTATTAAGAGCAACAATTAAACTGGTGATGATTGAACAATTGGGACAACAAAATGATAGGTTCCTTGAGTTACTATTAGAGGGCCTATACGTGCTATTGAGGCTTGGTTTGCTCCGCTGGTACTACCTGGGCTGCGGCGCCAAGCAGGACACCAAGCCTGCGCAGTCTCAGGTACTTGCCGTCGTGTCGATTTTCAAATCTACAAACCCTACCACAATAGCGTCAGCTTCATGTCTAGAGTTGTCCAACCATGACTCGCGCCTCGCCGGTTGTCTCAACATCTCAAATGTCATCTTGCACAGCCGCGAGTTGAAGATTACCCCATGGTCGAGGCCATTGCTGGACAATTTCCAATGCCTACAGGTAGTTCAAGATAAAAAACTATGTGAGCTAGATAAATCATGTCTTCTTGAACAAGGCGGTGGTAGCGACTTCACCGATCGAGAGTGGCAGATGTGACGAGGTCAGACATGCCATGTTAGGAAAAAGTTCCACTGTTCAGTTAATAATTTCTTAGTGTTAATCTTGGTAGACTAATTAAAATTCAGGACCTCGGAGTAAGAGCATCTAGCCGCCATCCCAGTATGTTTTTTGGTTGTTAACCTGTATGCTGCTTTGATGTCAACAGAGAAAGAGACTCCATGGACAAAGGATTACATGGTTGCTACAACCGATTGAAAACATGAGACAAGGACTAGCATTTTGACATGGAAACAAGGTATTCCAAGTTAGGTTTTTCCAGAATCTAATGAAAGTATCAGATGGCCTTCCCTTCAGGAGCTTCCTTTTCTTTAGGCTCATGTACACATAAAGAAGAAACGCGAATAAACATTATAGCCAAGAGGATGAGTTGTTTCTCTCAATGCCACATGGGCAGTAGGTGGAGCATGATTCTGGGCCATATCACGCTAACTAATGTTCCAAAGTACACTAGAAAGCAAAAAGGCAACAAGGTGATTGTATTTTCCCTTCTTTATCACTGTTCATTTATGTTCATTTCAAACAAGTTACCCATGAAATTCGACGTGAAAAATAAGGGATTTTCATGTGTTTTCTAGGTACATACTATTTTCACTATTTTCATGCTTTGGTGTTCCTTCTTCTTGGGCATTAATGTGCTGGTCCTAGCAGTGCGCATTGAGAACAGACTTATTTCAATTTTAAGAAGTAACATGTTCCTACTTATATCACTATTATGATCTAACACACAGAAGTCCCCAAGTATATCATTGAGTCGTGTCACTAATCCACTGTCTATGGCACACCCATGCTATCGCTTTTTGTTTGCACATTGAAGTCCTTCTATGAGAACCGTTTCCTGTGGAAAAGATCTTATTTTTACCCTTTTTATGTAGGTTGTCCATATTCTTCGTGCTCTTAGTTTTGTTTGGATGGGGGAGAGGAAGAAAGATTGATGATCCAACATCAGCATCCAGCGGCCAACCCTACAGGACATGGAAAGCATAATTGACAATATGTGAAAAAAAATTATCTCCTTGATGTGTTCATTTTTTAGGTACCATCTCTACTAGAGACATAATCTTCACATTGATATATAGAGGTACTTCAAAATTACAGGAAAAATGAATTTCCATCTTTGCTCTCTATTTTCTTACACTAAGAATCGAATTAGTTTCCAAAAAAACTAGAAATAGTTAAGAAAAAGATCAAGAACAAATCAACAATATAGGCAAGAGAGATCTACGACCAAATGTTTAGATGGAAGTTCTGTGTGCTACTACATGACATGTTCACATTAATTCAACAATTAAGTTCCTCTATGGCATTCCCCCGCAAAAAAAAGTTCCTGTATGCCATATGATAAAGATTGACAATCTTTCAAATGACTTTACCAGAAAAAATGCATTCCAATGTTATGTGTAGCAATGACATATAGATTCTAACAACTCAACTGTCATTGACGAAGCAAGAACCATCACGGGGTAATGCTAAATATAAAATTCATATATACAATATGACAAAGATAGATCACGTTTCAAATAGCTATACCAGAAGAAATATGCATTCAAATGTTACATACAATGATCCCAAAAAGATTCTAACAACTCAATTCTCATAGGCGAAGCAGTTAGGCTTACGAAAAGAAACTGAAGACAAGAGAGCAGAAACACATTTACTAAGCATACATTGTCAAATCATGCAACTACTACTTATCCTAAAAATCAAGTAGTAGAACTCCATACCTCAAAGGCGCATTTATAGAACATTTCTAAAAAAAATTACTAGCCCGTGCGAATGCACGGGTTGACGACTAGTATTTACTAATTGGAGGCACCAATGGAGCCACCACGTTAATCCTAAAAACTAAACAAAATTAACCATCTGATCTAAGTATTGTGTATCTTCAGCCGTCGGATGAATTCCCTGATAGAGTCGTAGCAAACTATCCTACATGTATGTCTCCTTACTCCTTGGATAGGTCTTCGTGTGGCTGCCTAAAAAAAAGATAGGTCTCGCCCTCTCTCCCCGGCATGGCCGCATCTCTTCTGCAAGCACCCATGTTCCCCCTCCTCCGCCTCTCCATGTTCTCCTTTAATGTCTCCATCTAGATGAAAATTACATAATCCAATCTCTTTTCAATCCCCTCCCACTCCAATTTTTAGAATCTCCATTATTCCAATTTCTGCATCGCATGTGGATGTGTATCCATGATAGTTTGAAGGAGGGCATCATTGATATTTGAGGGCGCACGAGCAAGAAGTCGAAGACAAGTACTGACCGCTGTGACTGGTGACAGCTTCATCATCCACTCCTGCTTTGTTTGGTCTCAACAAGTACGCGCACACGCATGTAATTTCAGATAAATACAGTTCTTAATTCTTTTTTACAGGAAATTCTTATTTTAGGGAAAGTTCTTTCTTTTCTGGACCCAAACCCCCCGGTAGAGCAAGTTGCTGCCCTTCCTCAAGGTTGCCTTTAGTAATTGCCGAGCGTGTCCCTTGCCTGTTGATTACAAGGATTATGTCATATAAATAGAAAATATCATACGTGAAGCTTTTTCGTACCGGCCATGGTGATGAGTAAGTTGAGTAGGTCGCTCTATGCTGCTAACTTAATGGTGTTGATGGATGTGATTATGTTAGTACTCCATGTGGTGGTAGCGTGTGGAGGTGTAAACATGGGAGCAGATTAATCGTCATCCATATACTGATATACATGGCCAACAGATTGACAGCGGCCACTTGCAAGCCATGGTTCCCAATGGTAAGTTTCCACTGACCGTTCATATCTTAATTGTAGGGAGTTAGAATTTCCCATCTCACATCCAAATGCACAACACCAAAAACAAGCATATACCTAGGCAGCTAGAGGAGCGTACTTCTTTAATAATGCTAGAATTAGTGGAAACCTTAATAATATGTTCGGTGACATGATTTATGTTCTACTTGCAGAAAATCGAAGTGAGGCAGACAACAGGTAACTTCTCACAATTATGTTTCATCAAACTAGATCATTGTGAAGTACAAACTGTTCGTTTTAGACAGTTAGTGGCCTTGAGACACTTTCTTGAACAAATATTAGACTCATCAAGTTTGAGGTACAGCTGTCTTAAGTACCATGCATGATATTATTTCCACTCGATGAGAGAATTATTATCTGTAAATTATTTTTCATGAGCTGGGACATGAGAAAATTGGTTCACTAACACCATGTTAATCCTTACAATTACAAAATTTCGATCATTTGATTATAATATATAATGTATCCATAGCCATTGGATGAAACTAAGACGTGTTGTCCTATGTATATACTACAGCATACGGGAGTCTGCCTCTCTTGGGCCTCTCTCCGTTTTCTAGAAGAAAGGGAAACCTTTCTTTTAAAAAAGCAAATCCGAGCGTCCTCACATTAATCCTTAGGATGTAAGAATACTGACCATTTGATTAATATAATAATGTATTTGTAACTAACGGGTGAAACATAAGATGTGTTGTCCTATAGCAGCACGTACACGAATCTTCTTCGCTTGGGTCTCTCTATTTCCTAAACAAAAACTTTCTTTAAAAAGGGCAATTTGAGCGTCCTCTTCTCTGCTATCCCATCGTGTAATTGTTATGACCATGGTCTCTACCTCCCCATGATTCCAGGAATTGACGAGTTCAGATTTGTTGCTTCGTCTAGATACATGGCATGGCCAGAAGCATTGCGGCAAGCCCGATCCGGCGATCTTCCGATGAAAGTCGACGAGGACTTTCCGTCGAGCGTTATGGCGCCGCCCAGAGCTGGCCTCAAATGTGCTGATGGCCGGTGCTTTTGGCCTTCAGAAACGACATAGATAAAGCGGCCGGCCGCTGGATGCCTACGTATCATACGTAAACTGACATGCGTACACTGATTGATCCTAGAGCGGACGCACGGCACCGGCGGCGGCCTGGATTTTGAGCGGATGAATGGCTTCAGAAAAATATGCAACGTGCCTCATCTTTCATTCTTTTCCAGATTTATGCATTAAGACTATTTCTGTCCTTTCCAGATCTTTTCATATACGGCTCGCCGGCGCATCGCGTTCCAGCCCGCATGACAGTTACCTTAAGAGAACGTCTACTCCTGGAGTAGACGATCAAGAGATGGCAGAGTCTCCGCCTAGAAATCTGCTTTGCTCTCCGGTAAGCAATTGTGATATAGTCAATCAAAAGAACACAGACATCAATCTGCCAATACCGTATCATTTTTCTACAGGCCAACAATGCAAAAAAGTGTTTTAAAAAACAATGCAAAAAGTAAATGTAGAAATTGATCTGGGAGGTATGTTTCTACACATTCGGTTAATTTTTTATGACTATATTAGACATGCATGGGCAGAGTATATGTGCAAAATTGGGTTTAGAAGCTTGCCATGCATACACATGAACTCCAACGAGAACAAAAAAATAGCATGGATCGGCCTCCACTAATTGGACATCATGATAAATTATTCTAAAATAGTGTGAAAACTTGCATGCATGTAAAACATATATACAGACATATACACATGCTAGGTAATACGATAAATTTGAAGCTAAGAAAAAAAGTTATGTTATTATGCACCAAGCGACCCATGTATAGGTAACATGTCGTAAAAATGTATTTAAACTGCAGTAAGTACATATCATGAATTAATTCTTTGAGTGAAAAATCATAACATTATTTTATGAAATTGCACATATGTATGTCCTATGTGACCTCTACATGTGTTGATTTTTAACAATTTTTAAAAAACATAAAACTACCATCTTACTGAGTTGAATACAGTGAGTGAGTTGGAATGGGTAGATTTATTGTAGTGAAAAAAATCAAGTTAATGTGTTAGCATAATTATATACTTCTCTGAACTAAACTAAGTAACTTATGTTAGAAAATTAGACAATAAGTTATGTGCCACTTGAAGTTTTAGTTTGGGCATCCTTAAACAAAGTTCTTTGTAGATAGTCTATGTTGATTTAAACTCAGTAGTAATGTGATTACAGTCAACATGCAAGATATACTCTGGGTTTATGCAAATTACATGTAATGTGTCGGATGTCAACTTTTAACAACAAGAAATAATCATGCTCTACAGTGAATTAAGCCGAAGTAATCAGGCTCATTAATAATAAATGCCAGAAATCCAATGGATCAGAGTAATGCTATCACTTGGTTTGGCAGCCTTTACACATTTGTTTTCAAATCTATATACATGTCACTTTTGTCTTAAAAAATTGCATGCATGTTTAATATTTGTGGCATTAAGTCTGAGGCGCTTTTGTTGTATGTAAGTGAAGATAGGTAACCATTTTTGGTATGTGTAATCGAGTCATTATTGCTGAAAAGGCACACGGAAGTATAAGAGTAATCGAGTCTTCTGTCATGAGAAAATAGGCAGACATTGCTATGAGAAACTTTGACCAAACATCTGCAAGAAAATGTAATAATGAGTCAATGATGATGGAAACACTACTCGATGGGTGGTGCCAGCATGTGGAGCCTGGAAGGAGAGAATCACATAAATTTAAGGGCAATCGAGGAAGTAGTACACTTTCGATTGCTTCTTTAGTATTGCAATAGGTTTTTGGTGTGTGTCGACTAAGAACATGATTAAAGAAATAGCGATGTGCTTATTTTATTCAATCAGTGTAAACGTAGTATCAATTACTTCATGCTTAATCTTTTAATTTTGCGGGTGTACTTCATGCTTAATCTAACACTGTAATAAGAAAGACAGCAGAAATATTAACAAAAATATAATTATATTACATAATACTTATCACTCAAATTAAGCTACTTATAGGATGTTGGGTTATATCTCAAGTGCCTACAAAAATTAGCTCCTGTTTTTCATTTGTTCAAAAATATATATAAACTTTTTCGGTTGTTTATAAAACAAGCCAATGTGTTTAAATAAGTAATCTTAAAGATAATATTCTTCTGTTTCCATAATGATCATCCACTCGATGTTCTGCACGTAACAAATATATTCTTCTGTTGGCTGCAAACAACAAATGTTCACCAAACGCATTGAACTAATTTACCCTTTGAAACACTAGACCGTGCAGATGCACGGGTTGATGACTAGTTATTATCTAATTGAATTCTATTCTCGTAAAGTGCATGAGGCAGGCGTCGGAGAATAATTTATGTGCATACTACGTTTGCGAGAAAATTCGCTTTATGACATAAAGGAGCAAAAGTGGAAGAAATCTTCTTGTACGTAAACACAATTCACAATTCTTTTTATCATGATCTAATATATACACACACAACTAATATATTCATAGTGATCACCTTCTTTAAAGATGCAAAAGATGCAGGATAAGCTCCTACCAACGGACCGCATACGAGCATTTGAAGAGAAAATAGCGGGATTTTTGCTTGAGCAGGTCATAGATCCCGAAGGAGAATGCCATTACACCTAATGCCTGCATTTAATGATCTGCAAATTGTAGGAGAAATTGTATGTACCAAATTGATATATATATATATATATATATATATATATATATATATATATATATATATATATATATGGTCGCGTTATTCGTCACCCTGGGTGAGGAATAGTTATTCTTCACCACCTCTCTATTTTGATGTCAATGCACCGTATTTTTAGGTTTTGTAAATTTTGTATTATTTCATACGTAAAAAGAGAACGTAAGAAAATATATACTTGCCGTAAAAAATATTTTAAGTTACGTAAAATTACGAACGTAAAAACATAGTGTAAAACATACATAAAATGCGATATTTCTGGTCTTATAACCTATTTTTTTGTTTTCTTATACCAAATTTTACGTAGTGAATCAATATGAATATAACTATTTGTATTCCAAACGTAATTTATTTATGAAGCGATCGTAAGATTATCTCGGGTGAAGAATAACTTATTCTGCACCCTGGATGATGAATAGGATTACTATATATATGTGTGTGTGTGTGTGTATGCATGGTCGTACGAGAAATTCTATGATATATGATTGGTCGTACGAGAAATTCTATTATATATGACGTGTACAGTATGTAGTAGTAGTGGCACTTGACGACTGCAGTAGCGTAAAATATGTTTAAAATAAAAAAGAATTAAATGGAAAACACAAAACAAAAAAGAAAAATAAACCATAAATCATAAACCCTAAAACGCTAAACCCCTAAACCTCTATTCCCGGTTGGTATCACCAACCGGGATTAAAGGTCCTCAGCCCCCGGCGTGCGCTGCCGGCCACGTGGCAGGGATTTAGTCGCGGTTCGTGGTCAACCGGGACTAAAGGGTGAGGGTCTTTATTCCCGACTTATTAGTTCCGGTTGGTGAAACGGGACTAAAGGTCCTTACAACCCGGGACTAATGGCCGATCCTCTACTAGTGGTGGTGCTCTGGGCGATGAGCAGGCTCTTTTTTTCAGACTAGGGAATCGGTCCTACTTGTATTGTAATAAACCTACTTGTAGGATCTGCCCATCAAAAAAGTTCACGAGGAAATCCCTTTGCATAGGAAACATTGGTCACTTGGGGCCGAGCTGCATGCATATATTGGTCACAACTCACACGGTCTGCCCACTTGTAAAATCCAAAGAAAGAGGCAATGTTTGTAGGTCACGACTGGATCCACCAAAACCGTGACAGCGTCATTTTCCGAAAGCCTCGAATCGTTGACGAGTACTTATGTTTCTTTTCAAAACTCCAACAACCTCAGTAGAAGATTCTAATCAAACCTTACAATTGTCATAGTCATTACATTATCCTTTTCAAATACAGCCGTCGCAAGGATTCCAAACAAAGATACCAGAGGCTCCACCTCGTACATTCATCCTTGCCCAACCCGATCCATCAAATATCATGTCCCTATGTGCATCCCAAACCAAACCCTAGCCGTTTGCCACTCCACGCCACATCCACTCTGCCCCGCTCTGTGCCCCCCCCCCCCCCCCCCACACACACACACACACACAGCTACTCTCGGTGATCTCCGACCTTCTTCGGCATGCCCGGAAGCGGATCCAAGTCCTGCAACTCTAGATTTGTCGACTGAGACCTCATGCCCTACGGGGACACGGAGGAGTTAGCTGTTTGGCCGGCTCTCCGTTGGCCCCGGGAAGAAACATGAGCTCCATCATCGTAGTTGATCCGGTGGTAATCCATAGCCTTCGCGCAAGTGGAGCTTGGATCTGTCGGTGTCGGCGCCATGAGGCGTGTGACTGCAGCGGATTCGGATGCGGTGAGCACCTTAAGGTATAGGCGTGCCCAACCGAATGGCCCCGGGCTTTCCGCACAACCCTTGCGGTGCTCCCCCTGTAGAGCCTGCTTCTGCCACATGACAATCATGCAAAAATATTTATGTTCAATTGGTGGTCCAAAGTTGGCTGAATTATTTTGCATGTGATGATGGACAGCATCGCAGAAATATTTCTAAACACTCCTTCATTTTGCTTGTTCTAAATCCCCGGCGAGACAAGTGCAACAAAGGAATCAATGCCATTCCGAGTGTGCGTGCTGACGTTGAGCATCAAATCCCACCACTCTGTGGCACCCCGGCTAAGAGAGGCCGGAACACCCCATAGTCCAGCCCAGAGATCAAGTCTTCTGGAATACGGCACTGCTTGGCATAGAACAAATCAGCTCTTTATTACAAATACTCGGGGATACAAGGGTTCGGGTCTTACAATGGAATATCTCGGCACGGCGACACTAAGCCTGATCAGGTTGCTCTATGCTAGCAGCAGAACAACTCGTAGCAGCGGAATGACTTATAGCAGCGGAACAACGACGACAGCGATGGACTCCACTCCGCAGGGACTCTGGCTGGAACGCTTATCCTAGCTCGCAAACTCGGGATCCTCGACAATCAAGCAAACACGGCATGACCTGCAACCTGCATGACATGCCAGGTGAGTACTTTGAATGTACTCGCAAGCTCACAACAACCAAAAGCAATCAAGACAAACAACAGCATGGCATTTAAAGGTTAAACAATGATGAGCATGATACTACCAGAACAACATGGCATGTACAAGGTGAACATGATACAGCTAGAACAAAATCAGACAAGCATGGCATGAACATGTTAAACATAACTCATCTAGGATCATATGAAATGAGCATGGCAATGTTACAGAATGACACTAGCATGCAGCATGTTTAAACTATCATGATTCAACTTACTCTGTTCGGGGGTTACCTCGTAACCACCGCATGTACCACTTACCATCGTGGACATCACACGATCACCTCAAAATCAAATCAAGCTTGGTATTAACAATATCGTAGTAATCATTATATGACCATAAGGAGCTTGATCCTTACCCGTGATTACCGCATAACTCCACAAATATCAACCAACCTCGGTATACACGATACCACCGTGATCCTCTCACGATCACATAAAGATCAACCAACTTCTTTCCTCATCGAACCGGGGTTATCATTAATTAGGTTATTATTACTGTTGACCCATAGTGTGACCTACTACGAACTGGGCCCATATCCGCGGGTGTGGCTATCGATAGATTTGAACACACTCTGCAGAGGTTAGTACACTGTACCCACACTACGGAACCCAAGGCCTCATGCTCCCATTCGGCTGGACCAACGGCATTCCGACAAAACCGATCTATCGCCATGACACTCTCGCGGCCACTTCGACCAACTCCCCTTAGGGCTCAGTCCTGGGTGGCCCCGATGCCACTCTGGACATCCAACGGCCACCGTCGTGGCAAAACAAAAACGGTCCCAAACGGGGACAACCTGGGTACAGCACAACTACGGGCACACAAGGCTTATGCCGTCCTACCCGGCCAAGGTAGCACCAGAGCATAACCTTCCCTAGTTGGAGGGACCGACGAGAGGCATGACAATAGACCGCATTAGGGCCTTCCCATAAAAGGTAAATGTGGTTGCACTGGTCAGTTCGATTTGATGGCACTATGACTCAGCCAACAGGTGTTCAAGTTCAATTAATATCCGGTTAAACTTGAATGCAAATGATGCTGAGTCATACAATATAACATGATGAATTGACCATGATACCAACATGAACATGGATGGGAAAGCATAATCATTCAACATATCAACAGTAGTAAAGCATTTATACCGATGAGCAGGACACGATGATGAACATGAACAAAATAGTATAACATGATCGCATAAGAGCATAGCATGATCATTAACATCAAAATAATTATTTGACTGAAGTATAACAAGAGCATAAGCAAGTAAACATCTACTCAACTAGGTGCAACTAATCATAGCACAAGCATAAGCATGCAAACACGAGCATATCTAAATTCTTGATTCATGCAGGAATAAGGGCCTTCCCAGATCGATTGCAAATGTGACCATCGGATTGCTTCGCTGCACGACCAGGATCGAGGCGGTGGCATCAAAAGTTATTCGTCTCGCCGCAGGGGCATTTTCATCTTTTCACCCAGCCCAATCACAGTGCATATATATATTTCGCTCACAATCACGGCCGCTATGTTTACCTTTCCCACGCGGTGAAAACCCTAGCCGCCAACTCCGCTCGTCTCCCACCCCACCCCGCCCCTTCTCTTCCCGCTCCGCCGCCATTCTCATAGGACGCCACCGGCGCCATTCCTGCTCAAGGCGACATAATGACGGTCGCGACCCGGGCTTCCATCGGATGGGGCCGTCACCTCCATCATCTATTTCGTCACAAGCGGCGGCAGAAGCAGAGCCGCGCCGTCCTGGAGGAGGCACAAGGAAGGCTGCGCCTCCTTTGGAGGCGGATCCACTCCTCTGTCGGACGAGGCCGTCTCCTCCATTACCGACCCCGTTGCGAGCAGCCGCAGAAGAGGGGCGCGTTGCCTTGGAGAAGGCACCGAAGGAGGCAGATGTTACCAGGTCTGTGTGTCTCTCCCCATCTCTCTCAGCTTTATCATTCTTAATGTTCTAAAATGAAGTAGAGGAGAAGAACGTATAGTGTTTCTCAGCCAACCATATGAAAAATGATTTTAAAAAAGTACATTTGATTGAGCAAAAAATCTAAATGTTCAGTTTAGCTTTGAAAAGAAGACCTGCACTTCAATCTTTGGCGCCGGGTGTGCTCTCTTTCAGTTGGATTGTTTGTGTCTAATTGATTTCAAATCTCATTGCCTGCAGGTCGCTTGTTCTTGCCATTGTTGCGTCGAATCTGTTGTTGCGATGGTCGATCTGTGGGTAGGCCTTTATTTTGACCCGTTCTTTCTTGTTTGATGCAGTTCTAGCTGTGATTTTGACATTGCTTTTGATGTAGCCTGGCCATGGTTTGCAGGTGCTGCTTCTATTGGTAGACCCTCCCCTCGGATTCTCGCTCTATCTGAGCCGACCTTCACGTCTTCGTCCAGGGAACTACAGGTCGACCCATCCTCTCTTTCCATTCTCTGTTCCTTCTTATTTGCAGAACTATGCTTTGCCTTTGTCTATGTTTGTTGTCTTCTCTGTATGGGGATTTTTGGATTCGGTTGATGTGTCGGTTAGCTGCTGTTAGATTCGGTTGGTGTGCAAGATAGCCAAGGAATGTATCTCTTCCTTGTCTCACCTTTGGTTGAGACAAAGGGTGTATCCCCTTCTTTTTCTCTCAAACGGTCGTATGGTAGTATTTTTAGTATTTTTTATCATTTAACTTAAATCTATGCTGGGTAATATTCCTCATATAGTTTCTTTGCAAATCAGGATATGATAATGTGAAAAGATGTGATTTGTTACAGTTTCTTGTGGTATGTGGTCTTTACTTGCATGGTGGCCGGGGAAGCAGGACGAATTCATCTCGGTTGTTTCCTGTACAACCATCTTTTTTGTTCATCAAAGATCTTTGAAGTGCGGTGTAGATTTTAGTTCATAAAAAAAGATATGTTTAGGTGCAGTGCAAACAAATATGTGTATGTCCACATTATCTTGTGATTTTCTTAATCCAAAAGCAGACAAGCATAACTGTTTGTTCATGGCAATCTAGAATCGTGATATTTGTTTATAGTCTTGTTTTCGTGGTAGTATTTGTTTGATTGGATGGTTAAAAAAATTCTTCGCAGTGATACAAAATTGTGTGTCGGTAATGAGTAGAACAACTTTTCTGGATTAATTTTCTCGATCTCCGTTGCTCGAGTGCTTAAGAATTTATCTCCCAAATAACCTATTAATTACAATCCGAATAATACATTTATCCTGAAGACCGTGATGCAAAAAATCATGCGTTCATATAAGCAAACTTTTGACATGTAACGTGCAAATCCCTGCTTTGATGCTTACCACTTGAGGTTTAACATGGGCCTTGATGCTGGTAGCGCATTGCGGTGTGGTATGTTGCAGTGCATGTGATTGTGAGCGCCAAGCCTCGCACATCGAACCGGCACAATTGCGATGATGAGTACCATTGTGTGCAAAGTGCCCTCTTCGTCTAATATTGGTTCTGTGAGTTCATACATTTTTTCCTACTTCTTTCACTTTACATAATCCTCGCATGTTTCCTGCTTATCTAATTCTGCTGCACAACTTAGTTTGTGTGACCCTCAATTTGTATTTCAGCGAGATGGAGAATTTCTCGCGGGAATCTGCTTATACGGCCTCCTACAATTAATGTTTTTATTGCTTACTGTAATTAGCTAGCTGATTAGATATTTAATTCATAATTCTTACCATTCACATATTATGTTTGAATTAACCTTTTCTGTCTGTGTTTGCTACTCACAAAGGTCACTGGAAGCATCGATGTTCTCTGATGATGCCCATCTTCAGACCGCAACCATGTGTTCACACAATACATTAAACATACAGTGAAATTTGGTAAGCTTGTTTGGTTGGGCCTACACTTTTAGTAGTTGTGGTTCAGATGAATTATCATGTCCATCTAGTTTTGTTTTTGCCGTCACAACCACATATTGCATAGAAGTTCTTTACCGTGTAATTTAGTAGATTCATTATTTTACTTAGTGCTGCTCTCATGGTTCAAACAGAATAGATTCTCATTTTTTTTATTGCAGAGTGCTAGCAAGCTGCATTGGAGATTAATAGTTGAGAGGGTGTGATATTTGGATCAGAAACAGGAAGAATCGATCATCTTCCAAGGTTAAATTTGAACTTCCTTCTTAAAAAAGTTCTACCCTGGAATGGATCATTTCTCTTAGTTTATTCATGTTTTTCTTAGCTTGCATTACAATCTTTCTCTATCCAGTATGACACCGGCTCTGAAAAATAGTAATTGAATGTTGTTCTTAGTTGATTAATGGTTAGTGTATTTCCTTACATGTTGTGCGTTATTCTCAATCGGCTTGCTTAAGCTCATGTGTACCACTGTCTCATGTACCACCAGATTGATCGGAGCAAATATTAGTCGAGTCTGGATGAACCGAGCTATTTCATTATAAGTTGTCTTTAAGCCTGGGTTTTTGTGATCCTTGATCTAAAGTTTTTCAAATTAGCATAAACATCACCCATCCATCAACCGAGAAAATGTTGCGTAGTTTGTGGGATTATATTGCCACAAAAATAGGTTTCATATTATCATGGTATTCATTTTAACAAGTCACCATTAATTAAATCATATCAGTTGCCATCTTATTTTTTTCATCTCGCTCTTATGATCTAATTTTTCTTTTTTCCCATTTTCAGTAGAATTATCCTGCCCTCATGACCACAATATTGGTCCTTCCTCAACAAAACATGAGCAACTAACTAGACATAGCTTTAGTTGAGCTGATCGAGCTTCTAAGGCGGAATCATCAGGAGAAATAGCAATCCATGCTACTCAAATTTACAATACATCAAGTATTCTAACGGTTGACGGCAAACTTGGGGCTCGACATTATGTGACCATGCAATGGCCTTGCAAGACCAAATGTCTGCCCGGGTCCCAAAACCATGGGGTAGGCCCATAATGTCAAGGCCATTGCAATTTGGGGCCCGACAGAAAATATTTCATGGATAGTAAACAAATATTTAAGCTAATATTTCTAGCTTAATTATTTGTTTACTATCGATGCAATATTTTCTTCGCTAATCTTCCCGGTTCTATTATTTCCAGAGTTTTTTAGGTATATGCAAAGTTTTTTTTATGTGTGTTTTGGGTGAACATATAAACAAACATAGGAAAGTGGTCTCTCTACTGGAGATTGTAGCACATAGAAAGATATACTCACATGTGTAACTTGGTACCTTCTACAAGCCTTGCTGCTCTGCTCTACTTGAAAAGGACGTGCAAAGTTAACTGAACCTCGAGATTGCGAGCCGATGCTTGGGTGTCTGCATTTGAGGGTGTGCATGTTCTCTGGAACAAAAAATGTTTGATGCAAGTAGAGAATGGAATAGTAGAATATGCTTCTTCATTTGTAGATAGTCGCCAAAACTGGAAATAGATCTTTGTTGTATTGTATTGCATGTTCTACATTGTAGTGCAGAAATATGACTCTAGAGGAGGCTAACAAGGTGTGCCATATATCTTCATTTATGTATGCACGGATGTGAGAGCATGCCTGGAGGGGATTCATCTCGCTGCGTTCTGGTCGTGACTGCCTGTTATCATGGTGAGAGATTGTGCATGTGTCATTCAGGCCTTAGCAAGCAATGAACATTGCATATAGACTGGGTACCATATTCGGAGAAATTTAGATAGAGGCTGAAAGATAACTGATTGCATGTTCATGGTAGCCAAAAGAGATAAAAAGAGAGTGGCTCCTGAGATGGCGGCCTTTCTCTGCCATACAAGAGTTGTTGGTATTTGGGACCTGTTTTACCGGACATA
The DNA here is from genome assembly GCA_011799875.1 of Thinopyrum elongatum. Classification (NCBI taxonomy): domain Eukaryota; kingdom Viridiplantae; phylum Streptophyta; class Magnoliopsida; order Poales; family Poaceae; genus Thinopyrum; species Thinopyrum elongatum. Next base: position 607,016,821 of record CM022299.1, read on the forward strand.
ATAGCCCATGTAATTGACACTGATTGTTATCCCCAATTTTAAAAGAATATCATGTAAAACTCTCTTGTCCTGCCTATGCTTCATCCTGTTTTCACAGTGTTCCTAAATATAGATCTATTGTTTACATATGTGTTTATTTAATGTCTTTAGTTGAAAGAATTACTAAGAAGGCTAGCTTAGGTTCTAAGAATTGCTGAAGCATACTATAAAACCGAAATATAAAACAGAGACATGGACCATTTATTTCTACGATGTTATGAGAAGCACTAATTTAATAGATACAGGAATGTTTGATTTAAATTATATGTCAGCTTTGCCATGCTTGGCAATATTCACTTCTGCTGCAAGTGCTTCTATAATTCCAACTTAGGAAATGTGTGGTCTGAAGATGGGAGAAGTAGTTCAGTTACACAAATGTTTGAATGGGAAATTATATGAATTAGAACGGAATAACTGTCCGGCCTTACCAAAGTCTGCATAAGGAAATGGATTGCCAGAGCTAACACCATATTTATAGCACAGATAGATACAAATTCAATAACTTAATATGTTATTGTTTTCCCTTCTAGAACAAAGGTCTGTTTGCCCCAGGGACTAACATACTTCATAAGAGAGATGCTTTATATCTTAGGATCAATGCAATTTTCATATATTGTTTTATTACAAGAGTCATGGTTTTATCTTTTAAAGTATTAACATATTTTGTTTATTGTTTTATTCCCCTGAATGTTTACCTACGCAGATAGCATGCTATTCATCTTTTCTCAGATGGCTTCTGTCACCCTTGCTGATCTTTGTTATGAAATACAAAATCAAATGGTATGTGTCTGCTACTGTCGGCTGTAGCATTTTTGGGGCGTTTAGAGTGCAGTCCTATCAAGCTCATACGCATGGTCATCATTGACGACTAGACTATTTAGCACATAACAGGTAGTGTAGCAAGTGTTCATATGTTTTTCCTTTGATGATGCATGTCCTTTTCTCCTATGGTAATGATGGTTATGTAGTTTTACCAACATCATTTGTCAGTGCTTATCTACACACCTTACAAGTGGTGTTTATCTATAAGCTTGGCAACTTTATGGTCTTGCCAGGGACAAACATACTGAATCCTGCTGCAGCACCATTCAAATACAGCCGTCGCAAGGATTCCAAACAAAGATACCAGCGGCTCCACCTCGTACATTCATCCTTGCCCAACCCGATCCATCAAATATCATGTCCCTATGTGCATCCCGAACCAAACCCTAGCCGTTTGCCACTCCACGCCACATCCACTCTGCTCCGCTCTGCCCCCCCCCCCACACACACAGCTACTCTCGGTGATCTCCGACCTTCTTCGACATGCCCAGCAGCGGATCCAAGTCCTGCAACTCTAGATTTGTCGACTTGGACCTCATAGCTGTTTAGCCAGCTCTCTGTTGGCCCCTGGAAGAAACATGAGCTCCATCATCGTAGTTGATCCGGTGGTAATCCATATCCTTCGCGCAAGTGGAGCTTGGATCTGTCGGTGTCGGCGCAATGAGGAGTGTGACCGCAGCGGATTCGGACGCGGTTAGCATCTTAAGGTATAGGCGTGCCCAACCGAATGGCCCCGGGCATTCCGCACAACCCTTGCGGTGCTCCCCCAGTTGAGCCTGCTTATGCTACATGACAATCATGCAAAATATTTATGTTCGATTGGTGGTCCAAAGTTGGCTGAATTATTTTGCATGTGATGATGGACAGCATCGCAGAAATATTTCTAAACACTCCTTCATTTTTCTTGTTCTAAATCCCGGGCGAGACAAGCACAACAAAGGATTCAATGCCATTCCGAGTGTGTGTGCTGACGTTGAGCATCAAATCCCACCACTCTGTGGCACCCCGGCTCAGAGAGGCCGGAACACCCCATATTCCAGCCCAGAGATCAAGTCTTCTGGAATACGGCACTGCTTGGCATAGAACAAATCAGCTCTTTATTACAAATACTTGGGGATACAAGGGTCCGAGTATTACAATGGAATATCTCAGCACGGTGACACTACGCCTGATCAGGTTGCTCTAAGCTAGCAGCAGAACAACTCGTAGCTGCGGAATGACTTCTAGCAGCGGAACAACGACGACAGCGATGGACTCCACTCCGCCGGGACTCTGGCTGGAACGCTTATCCTAGCTCGCAAACTCGGGATCCTCGACAATCAAGCAAACACGGCATGACCTGCAAACTGGCATGACACGCCAGGTGAGTACTTTGAATGTACTCGCAAGCTCACAGCAACCAAAAGCAATCAAGACAAACAACAGTATGGCATTTAAAGGTTAAACAATGATGAGCATGATACTACCAGAACAACATGGCATGTACAAGGTGAACATGATACAGCTAGAACAAAATCAGACGAGCATGGCATGAACATGTTAAACATAACACATCTAGCATCATATGAAATGAGCATGGCAATGTTACATAATGACACTAGCATGCAGCATGTTTAAACTATCATGATTCAACTTACTCTGTTCGGGGGTTACCTCGTAACCACCACATGTAACACTTACCATCGTGGACATCACACGATCACCTCCGGATCAAATCAAGCTTGGTATTAACAATACCGTAGTAATCATTATATGACCACAAGGAGCTTGATCCTTACCCGTGATTACAACATAACACCACAAATATCAACCAACCTCGGTATCCACGATACCACCGTGATCCTCTCACGATCACATAAAGATCAACCAACTTCTTTCCTCATCGAACCAGGGTTATCATTAATCAGGTTATTATTACTGTTGACCCATAGTGTGACCTACTGCGAACTGGACCCATATCCGCGGGTGCGGCTATCAATAGATTTAAACACACTCTGCAGAGGTTAGTACACTGTACCCACACTACGGAACCCAAGGCCTCATGCTCCCATTCGGGTGGACCAACGGCATTCCGACAAAACCGATCTATCGCCATGACACTCTAGCGGCCACTCCGACCAACTCCCCTTAGGGCTCAGTCCTAGGTGGCCCCGATGCCACTCTGGACACCCAACGGCCACCGCCGTGGCAAAACAAAAACGGTCCCAAACGGGGACAACCCGGGTACAACACAACTACGGGCACACAAGGCATATACCGTCCTACCCGGCCAAGGTAGCACCCGAGCATAACCTTCCCTAGTTGGAGGGACCGACGAGAGGCATGGCATTAGACCGCATTAGGGCCTTCCCATAAAAGGCAAATGTGGTTGCACTGGTCAGTTCGATTTGATGGCACTATGACTCAGCCAACAGGTGTTCAAGTTCAATTAATATCCGGTTAAACTTGAATGCAAATGATGCTGAGTAATACGATATGACATGATGAACTGACCATGATAACAACATGAACATGGATGGGAAAGCATAATCATTCAACATATCAATAAAGCATTTATACCGATGAGCAGGACAAGATGATGAACATGAACAAAATAGTATAACATGATCGCATAAGAGCATAGCATGATCATTAACATCAAAATAATTATTTGACTGAAGTATAACAAGAGCATAAGCAAGTAAACATCTACTCAATTAGGTGCAACTGATCATACCACAAGCATAAGCATGCAAACATGAGCATATCTAAATTCTTGATTCATGCAGGAATAAGGGCCTTCCCAGATCGATTGCAATGGTGACCGTCGAATCGCTTCGCTGCACGACCAGGATCGAGGCACTGGCATCAGAAGTTATTCGTCTCGCCACAGGGGCATTTTCGTCTTTTCATCCAGCCCAATCACCGTGCATATATATATTTCGCTCACAATCACGGCCGCTATATTTACCATTCCCACGCGGTGAAAACCCTAGTCGCCAACTCAGCTCGTCTCCCACCCACCGCCCCTCCTCTTCCCGCTCCGCCACCATTCTCGTAGGATGCCACCGGCACCATTCCTGCTCAAGGCGACGTAATGACGGTCGCGACCCGGGCTTCCATCGGATGGGGCCGTCACTCCATCATCTATCTCATCACAAGCGGCGGCAGAAGCAGAGCCGCGCCGTCTTGGAGGAGGCACAAGGAGGGCTGCGCCTCCTTGGAGGCGGATCCACTCCTCTGTCGGACGAGGCCGTCTCCTCCATTACCGACCCCGTTGCGAGCGGCCGCAAAAGAGGGGCGCGTTGCCTTGGAGAAGGCACCGAAGGAGGCTGATGTTACCTGGTATGTGTGTCTCTCCCCATCTCTCTCAGCTTCATCATTCTTAATGTTCTAAACTGAAGTAGAGGAGAAGAACGTATAGTGTTTATCAGCCAACCATATGCAAAATGATTTAAAAAAAGTACATTTGATTGAGCAAAAAATCTAAATGTTCAGTTTAGCTTTGAAAAGAAGACCTACACTTCAATCTTTGGCGCCGGGTGTGCTCTCTTTCAATTGGATTGTTTGTGTCTAATTGATTTCAAATCTCATTGCCTGCAGGTCGCTTGTTCTTGCCATTGTTGCATCGAATCTGTTGTTGCGATGGTCGATCTGTGGGTAGGCCTTTATTTTGACCCGTTCTTTCTTGTTTGATGTAGTTCTAGCTGTGATTTTGACATTGCTTTTGATGTAGCCTGGCCATGGTTTGCAGGTGCTGCTTCTATTGGTAGACCCTCCCCTCGGATTCTCGCTCTATCTGAGCCGGCCTTCATGTCTTCGTCCAGGGAACTACAGGTCGACCCATCCTCTCTTTCCATTCTCTGTTCCTTCTTATTTTCAGAACTATGCTTTGCCTCTGTCTGTCTTTGTTTTCTTCTCTGTATGGGGATTTTTGGATTCGGTTGATGTGTTGGTTAGCTGCTGTTAGATTCGGTTGGTGTGCAGGATAGCCAAGGAATGTATCTCTTCCTTGTCTCACCTTTGGTTGAGACAAAGGGTGTATCCCCTTCTTTTTCTCTCAACCGGTCGTATGGTAGTATTTTTAGTATTTTTTATCATTTAACTTAAATCTATGCAGGGTAATATTCCTCATATAGTTTCTTTGCAAATCAGGATATGATAATGTGAAAAGATGTGATTTGTTACAGTTTCTTGTGGTATGTGGTCTTTACTTGCATGGTGGCCGGGGAAACAGGACGAATTCATCTCGGTTGTTTCCTGTACAATCATCTTTTTTGTTCATCAAAGATCTTTGAAGTGCGGTGCAGATTTTAGTTCATAAAAAAAGATATGTTTAGGTGCAGTGCAGACAAATCTGTGTATGTCCACATTGTCTTGTGATTTTCTTAATCCGAAAGCAGACAAGCATAACTGTTTGTTCATGGCAATGTAGAATCATGATATTTGTTTATAGTCTTGTTTTCGTGGTAGTATTTGTTTGATTGGATGGTTAAAAATTTCTTCGCAGTGATACAAAATTGTGTGTCGGTAATGAGTAGAACAACTTTTCTTGATTAATTTTCTCGATCTCCGTTGCTCGAGTGCTTAAGAATTTATCTCCCAAATAACCTGTTAATTACAATCCGAATAATAGATTTATCCTGAACACTGTGATGCAAAAAAATCATGTGTTCATATAAGCAAACTTTTGACATGTAACGTGCAAATCACTGCTTTGATGCTTACCACTTGAGGTTTAACATGGGCCTTGATGCTGGTAGCGCCTTGCGGTGTGGTATGTTGCAGTGCATGTGATTGTGAGCGCCAAGCCTCGCACATCAAACCGGCACAATTGCGATGATGAGTACCATTGTGTGCAAAGTGCCCTCTTTGTCTAATATTGGTTCTGTGAGTTCATACAATTTTTCCTACTTCTTTCACTTTACATAATCCTCGCATGTTTCCTGCTTATCTAATTCTGCTGCACAACTTAGTTTGTGTGACCCTCAATTTGTATTTCAGCGAGATGGAGAATTTCTCGCGGGAATCTGCTTATACGGCCTCCTACAATTAATGTTTTTATTGCTTACTGTAATTAGCTAGCTGATTAGATATTTAATTCATAATTCTTACCATTCACATAGTATGTTTAAATTAACCTTTTCCCTCGGTGTTTGCTACTCACAAAGGTCACTGGAAGCATTGATGTTCTCTGATGATGCCCATCTTCAGACCGCAGCCATGTGTTCACACAATACATTAAACTTACAGTGAAATTTGGTCAGCTTGTTTGGTTGGGCCTACAATTTTAGTAGTTGTGGTTCAGAAGAATTATCATGTCCATCTAATTTTGTTTTTGCCGTCACAACCACATATTGCATAGAATTTCTTTAACGTGTAATTTAGTAGATTCATTATTTTACTTAGTGCTGCTCTCATGGTTCAAACAGAGTAGATTCTAATTTGTTTTATTGCAGAGTGCTAGCAAGCTGCATTGGAGATTAAGAGTTGAGAGGATGTGATATTTGGATCAGAAACATGAAGAATCGATCATCTTCCAAGGTTAAATTTGTACTTCCTTCTTAAAAAAGTTCTTCCCTGGAATGGATCATTTTCTTGGTTTATTCATGTTTTTCTTAGCTTGCATTACAATCTTTCTCTATTCAGTATGACACCGGCTCTGAAAAATAGTAATTGAATGTTGTTCTTAGTTGATTAATGGTTAGTGTATTTCCTTACATGTTGTGCGTTATTCTCAATCGGCTTGCTTAAGCTCATGTGTACCACTGTCTCATGTACCACCAGATTGATCTGAGCAAATATTAGTCGAGTCTGGATGAACCGAGCTATTTCATTATAAGTTGTCTTTAAGCCTGGGTTTTTGTGATCCTTGATCTAAAGTTTTTGAAATTAGCATAAACATCACCCATCCATCAACCAAGAAAATGTTGCGTAGTTTGTGGGATTATATTGCCACAAAAATAGGCTTCATATTATCATGGTTTTCATTTTAACAAGTCACCATCAATTAAATTATATCAGTTGCCATATTATTATTTTCATCTCGCTCTTATGATCTAATTTTTCCTTTTTCCCATTTTCAGTAGAATTATCCTGCCCTCATGACCACAATATTGGTCCTTCCTCAAAAAAATGTGAGCAACTAACCGGACATAGCTTCACATGAGCTGATCGAGCTTCTAAGGCAGAATCATCAGGAGAAATAGCAATCCATGCTACTCAAATTTACAATACATCAAGTATTCTAACGGTTGACGGCAAATTTGGGGCTCGACATTATGTGACCATGCAATGGCCTTGCAAGACCAAATGTCTGCCCGGGTCCTAAAACCATGGGGTAGCCCCATAATGTCAAGGCCATTGCAATTTGGGGCCTGACAGAAAATATTGCATGGATAGTAAACAAATATTTAAGCTAATATTTCTAGCTTAATTATTTGTTTACTATCGATGCAATATTTTCTTCGCTAATCTTCCCGGTTCTATTATTTCCAGAGTTTTTTAGCTATATGCAAAGTTTTTTATGTGTGCTTTGGGTGAACATATAAACAAACATAGGAAAGTGGTCTCTCTACTGGAGACTATAGCACATAGAAAGATATACTCACATGTGTAACTTGGTACCTTCTACAAGCCTTGCTGCTCTGCTCTACTTGAAAAGGACGTGCAAATTTAACTGAACCTCGAGATTGCGAGCCGATGCTTGGGTGTCTGCATTTGAGGGTGTGCATGTTCTCTAGAACAACAAATGTTTGATGCACGTAGAGAATGGAATAGTAGAATATGCTTCTTCATTTGTAGATAGTCGCCAAAACTGGAAATAGATCTTTGTTGTATTGTATTGCATGTTCTACATTGTAGGGCAGAAATATGACTCTAGAGGAGGCTAACAAGGTGTGCCATATATCTTCATTTATGTATGCACGGATGTGAGAGCATGCCTGGAGGGGATTAATCTCGCTGCGTTCTGGTCGTGACTACCTATTATCATGGTGAGAGATTGTGCCTGTGTCATTCAGGCCTTAGCAAGCAATGAACATTGCATATAGACTGGGTACCATATTCGGAGAAATTTAGAGAGAGGCTGAAAGATAACTGATTGCAAGTTCATGTTAGCCAAAAGAGATAAAATGAAAGCGGCTCCTGAGATGGCGGCCTTTCTTTGCCATACAAGAGTTGTTGGTATTTGGGACCTGTTTTACCAGACATAAATAGCCCATGTAATTGACACTGATTGTTATCATCAATTTTAAAAGAATGTCATGTAAAACTCTCTTGTCCTGCCTATGCTTCATCCTGTTTTCACAGTGTTCCTAAATATAGATCTATTGTTTACATATGAGTTTATTTAATGTCTTTAGTTGAAAGAATAACTAAGAAGGCTAGCTTAGCTTCTAAGAATTGCTGAAGCATACTATAAAACCGAAATATAAAATAGAGACATGGACCATTTATTTCTGCTATGTTATGAGAAGCACTAATTTAATAGATACGTGAATGTTTGATTTAAATTATATGTCAGCTTTGCCATGCTTGCCAATATTCAGTTCTGCTGCAAGTTCTTCTATAATTCCAACTTAGGAAGTGTGTGGTCTGAAGATAGGAGAAGTTGTTCAGTTACACAAATGTTTGAATGGGAAATTATATGAATTAAAACGGAATAACTGTCCGGCCTTACCAAAGTCTGCATAAGGAAATGGATTGCCAGAGCTAACACCATATTTATAGCACAGATAGATACAAATTCAATAACTTAATCGGTTATTTTTTTTCCCCTTCTAGAACAAAGGTCTATTTGCCTCAGGGACTAACATACTTCATGAGAGAGATGCTTTATATCTTAGGATCAATGCAATTTTTATATATTGTTTTATTACAAGAGTCATGGTTTTATCTTTTAAAGTATTCACATACTTCGTTTATTGTTTTATTCCCCTGAATGTTTACCTACGCGGATAGCATGCTATTAATCTTTTCTCAGATGGCTTTTGTCACCCTTGCTGATCTTTGTTATGAAAGACAAAATCAAATGGTATGTGTCTGCTTCTATCGGCTGTAGCATTTCTGTGGCATTTAGAGTGCAGTCCTATCAAGCTCATACACATGGTCATCATTGACGAGCAGACTTTTTAGCACATAACAGGTAGCGCAACAAGTGTTCATATGTTTTTCCTTTGATGATGCATGTCCTTTTCTCCAATGGTAATGATGGTTATGTAGTTTTACCAACATCATTTGTCAGTGCTTATCTACACACCTTACAAGTGGGGTTTATCTATAAGCTTGGCAACTTTATGGTCTTGCCAGGAACAAACATACTGAATCCTGCTGCAGCACCATTCAAATGCATGAAAAATTTCCAGAATGAACATAAAGGTGAACTCCGCTCAGAGAATTACCTGCTCTAAGTGACGTTCCTAAAGATTTATGTACCAATAGAGTGAGAACAAGATGAGGTCAAAGAGGCAACATATATGAGCGGCATAAAAGGCAGCAGGTAATGACATTTATGAACTAAATAATAGTGGATGAGTAACTCTCGTCATCATAGAACACTAAATAAAGAAATTTAAGTTTTGGGTCTGGAATTGTGGCTACAAGTGGAAAAAAATAAGAGGTAGGTCTAGATATTGTCTTCTGTTGGTGTATATCTCAAGAAATCTCACGGGCAGTTATTCCTTGATACGTCCTATTTCAACCCAAGAGATTCACCAAAGATACTTTTGTATGAAAAATCTTGATGGTTAGTGTTGTTGATCTTTGTCTTAAGAGTGTTCATTGTACATATATGTTGTGCCAGCCAGTTAGGCTTGGCTGGAGAATAAAACGCTTTCCTTGTCATATGTTCTTTACTTCACGCTTAGTAATTCCTTATCTGTAATTGTTGTTTCTTCAGTTGCATATATCTCAGTGATGGTTCCTTATCGTTCTTGGTAAGTCTACATGTCGTGTAGTCCATGAAAAGAACTAAACACGCTGAATTAGTAGAGGCCTTCCTATTTGTACATAAATATATGGTATTGATTATTTATGCATGCTCTGTCCTTGGCTTGGTCATGTCATTCTACCTTCCATGTGTAAGATTTTTTGCCTGTGTACTTAAAGTTTTTGGTTTCCATTTTTCCTTATAACAAGGCATTTTTCAATCATTTTGTCATTCAGCAACTCAAGTTTCAGGTAGTTGAATAGACTTTTCTTTAAACTACAGCAAACCCGTAGAAAATAGTTGGACATTATAGCTGAAGTTGTTCCTCCACCAGACCCTTGTTTAAACTATGAATCCAATCATTCTTTATCTCCAGGACGTGGACTATCTCTCGCTTACACCAATGTTATGTTTTGTTGCACCTATTTTATTACTTAACAAGCAGAACAAGCTACTTATCAGCTGCCATTGGTTATTCTTTATTTTTGCGGTGAAGCCTAGAGCTCTAATTAATTGTAACTACAAAAATAAATAACATAATTTATTCGAGTCCTTTATCTAACACAATTTATTTAAACTATGAAGCCGACTAGAGAATAGGCTAGGAAAAATGAGACGCTCTTTTTAGCCTAGAATAGTTTTTCACAGGCGTGAACTACATTTAGTCGTACCATTCCTATGATCACCATCTATTCATACACTAAACTGTTTTTCGGTTTACCACCATTCATACACTAAACCCTTTTCTGGTTTACAACCATCGTTACAACTGAAAGGAGGAAGCCCTTTGCCTTACTGCTCTGCATCGAAGTTTATCGGATTGAGGATCCTACACTTTTGTAGCTCACAAGATTTATTGTTATCCCCATGTATATCTTACGATCGTGCGATCCTCCCTATGTATTCTAGATAGACTAATTCATATATTTAATTAAATGCAATTTACATCTAAACTTTATTATCCTGAAAAAAATCATTGTTATGACATATGGTTACAAGATGAGGATACCATCTCCATTAACATCTCAATGCAATATTTGTTGGCCCGCCGTTCGGCGGGCAACGCGCGGCAAGCCGCGCCCCCTATCTAGTATATAATATTCACGAAATATGACCACGCACTCAATAATTAAAGATTCAGTTGAAAACCATTGCTATTGCAAGGCTATCATGCAAGTTGCTGTCGTGGCTTGCCTGGGGTGGAAGAAATCACCGGGGAGAGGTGCGAAGCCTTCATGGAAAGATTCACCGGAAATAGTTCTCTCTCAGAGGGGGCTGTTTGGGGAAGGGCAAAATGGACATTTTCACAGTGTGAAAACATTATGAAAATGAGACCAACAGATCGAGATGAAACTGTGAGCTTTGGAATCACCTCGTTCGGAGTTAGGAGCGCGAAGATATAAGCATTTGAACAACAGGGACTGATCTATAAAACTATCTCCACAAACAAGTCCCTGGGCTGAAAAACAGGATTACGTTCTCAGAAAGGGAAAACGTACTTCTTCCCGCAGCCGTACATGAATCCGTTTTTGCTCAGGGAAAACGTATTCGCAGGAATACGCTTCCACTAATCCGTCAGCGGGGCCAGCTGGCTCACTTACATGTGGGGCCCACCTGATCCATCTCTCTCTCTCCTCTCGCCTGGCTTCTTCCTCGTGCCTGACCGAAACAGAGGGCAGACGGGGCTGGGCTCAGCCGGCGACAGGCTCGGCGGCTCCGGCCACCTCCGGCGAGGGCGCTGGCACGGACGAGCTCGCCGAGTAGCGCCGCGATGAAGAGGTGCAACAGGAGCGGCGGGGATGGCCTGCGGAATTGGCGGCGGTAGGGAACAGAGGCGGCGCTCCGGCGAAGGTTCCCGGCGGCTCCGGCGAAGGTTCCCGAGGAGAGGCCACCAGTGGAACTGGGGCGAGGCGTCGCACCCTCCTAGTGCAGCAGCCGTGCCGGGGAAGGCCACGGCCATCGCGGCACGCGGAGGCCGAGCGCAGGAGTGACGGCCGACTGCGGGGGCACGGCTATGCTGGCTCCGGCGATGAACTGAGTAGAGGGGAAGGTGCACCGAAGCTCGGGAAAGGTGATGGTGGCGACGGACGGCTGGGAGGGGGACTGGCTAGCTCCAATTTATGCCGAGGCCGAGGCGCACGGCGGCGGCCAGAGGCGAGTGGAGCAGCTTCGGTGGGCGGGGAAAGCAGGGGAGGGAGCTGCGAGGTGCGGAAGAGGTCGGGGACACTATAAATAGCCGTGGGGAGGCTCTGGAGAGCTCGAGGGTGCTTGGCCATCACAGCAATGGAGGTGGGGGCGGTGGTCAGGTCACGGTCATGGCTACCGGCACTCAACGATGGCGAAAGAGGAGATAGGCAGAGCACAGGGCGACGCAGAAGCTCACAGGAAAGCTCTAGGACAAGGAGATGCATCGAGACGATGAAGGAACGGATGAGCACAGGGTCGCGGTCTGCCGGAACGAATCGGTGTGCATGCCATTCCCGTGATCACCGCGTGAACACGGTGTTGACACGTGCTCTGAGCTGTCAGACCATGCCCGGGAGATAGACCATTCTACCCTGAGTTCCAAGGAATAAACAACCAAGGGCAGGGGCAAAGAAGAGATTTGGGCTTAGCTCCAAACCAGCTGAGCAGCAAGGTGTTTGATGCCTTATGGAGGAGATTGGTCTGGAGGATTAGACTGGGATTTAGCAGGGGGTGATAAACTAATAAGATGAGTATCTCCGCAAATTACCAGCTTATTTGGATGAAGATAAGTGGCACTTGCTGTAGAAAGTGCCCCACTGGTCAGAAAGACAAACTATGAAGTAGCACTCTCATAGTTGACTGGATTGAGCTGAAATTTAATAGATGAGTTGTTTGAACATATTAAGACTCTGTAAAAGTTTCATACCATCTGGATACACCAAAATGGTACTTGCTTCACAATGCAGCTCTCTGGTCAGAATGTTAGAAAAATAATAGAGGGCAAATCGCTAGATGAAATGATCCCAAATTTGTGGGAGAGAGTTTATATGGGTAGGAGCATGTCCCGGTAAATTGTCAGAAATAATGAAGCAATATAAAATATAGTTGCTTCACAACCTGAAAATCTGACCAGAAACCAAGATTTGAAGATGTGCTCACATAGATTGGTGGATTGAGCTCAAAATTGGTGGAGAGTCATGATATTAGCACATGAAGGACCTTGAAAAATTTCAACTCATTTGGATCACCCTAGCTAGTCCTTCCTTCACAAGGCCTCTGTTTGAACAGAAACTTTGGAAAATTGCTCAGGAATATTTACCAGGCAAATGAAGTTTAATTTTGACAGGAAAATGTGTCCAAAAAGTTTTGGATCAATCAAGCAAATATAGATGGCACTTCCTTCACCAAGTGCCAGCTAGGGCATAATAGGGAAAGGATTATTTGTGAATTATTTTTTATGATGCCAAGGAACGGTTTTGACATATCTGTGGAAGATATGTCCCAAAGTATTTATGAGAATTATTTGGGAATTTTGTGGATGACAGAAAGGTAGGTTGCTTCACAACCTAGGGCAAAAAGGATTATTCATTTAATAGAAAAAGGAATATTCCCAATAAAAAGAATATTGGGATCGGTCCAAGATGGGAAATCAAATGATCTTGGGATGGTTTTGAGGATGACAATCCACTTTGGTGAAGAATGAAAGGTGATCTCCTCAGGTTTCCAGACCACATAGCCATAGAAAAGCAATCCAAATAAAAAATCCAAAGAAAATCAAAAGAAAAGAAAGAGCCAAAAATCAGGGTGTGACACACTCCATTACTGAATTAAAGCAAGACAAAGTTTCAGTGTGGATGTCAATAAGGCCAAGCCAAGCTTTAATCTTCTTCCAAATACGCCTGCAAAATCTACAGTTTTACAAAAAGATGTGCGGCCGTCTAGGCCATTCTTAGCATGTTAATTGGAAGCACACGTGCACATATGAATGCTACCTTGAATTTAGTGTGCGTGCAGCATTACGTATTTTTCGTATGTAGAGCACAACTTGTAGATAAGCTCTAAGTATTAGGGAAATGTATATAAACTGATACGAAATAAGCAAAGCTTGGCTCAAAGCTAACTACCAATCGAAGGCTGATACGTCTCCATCATACCTACTTTTCTTAATGCTTTTCTTCTTGTTTTGGACTCTAATTTGCATGATTTGGATGAAACTAATCTGGACTGACGCTATTTTCAGCAGAACTACCATGGTGTTGTTTTTTTGCAGAAATAAAAGTTCTCGGAATTGGACAAAACTTTTTGGAAAATTATTTCAGAATAAATAAAAAATACTGGAATCAACTAGAGGAGGCAAAATGAATAATAATATGAATGATTATGTTGTTAGAGAATTAAACAAGACTCTCAAAGAATTAATACTAATGCACCTAGTCCTACTAAAAAGAAAAAGAAAAAGAAAATGATAGGACTGTGCATACCTCTAGTGAACCTGAGATAGAAAAACCTTCTGAAGGTAACAATGATGTTTCTATTTCTGATGCTGAAACTCAATCTGGTAATGAACATTCACCAGTGATAATGAAAATGATAATGATGATGTACATGAAGATGCTCAACCAGACAATGATAACGAATCAGATAATTATGTTGAAATAGAACCTGCTGTTTATCTTGATAACCCACAACCTAAAAATAAATGATATGATAGAAGAGACTTTGTGGCTAGAAAACATGGTAAAGAAAGAGAACCATGGGTTCAGAAACCCATGCCCTTTCCGCCTAAACCTTCAAAGAAAAAGGATGATGTAGAATTTGAACACTTTACTGAAATGCTTAGGCCAGTCTTTTTGTGTACTCGCTTGATACGTCTCCAACGTATCTATAATTTTTGATTGTTCCATGCTGTTATATTATCATTCTTGGATGTTTTACAATCATTTTATAGCAACTTATATCATTTTTTGGGACTAACCTACTGACATAGTGCCCAGTGCCAGTTGTTATTTTCTGCTTATTTTTTACTTCGCAGGAAATCAATATCAAACGGAGTCCAAACGCTGCGAAACTTTTTGGAGATTTTTTTTGGACCAGAAGACATCCAGTGGGCCAAAGAAATATCGAAGAGGGGGCCCGAGGTGAGCACAAGACACCAGGGTGCGCCTGGAGGCCCAGGCGCGCCCTGATGGGTTGTGGCCACCTCGATGACCTCCTGCACTTCCTCTTTACTCTATAAATACCCCAATATTCCAGAAACCCTAGGGGAGTCGACGAAAATCAATACCAGCCGCCGCAAGTTCCAGAAACCACAGATCCAATCTAGACACCATCACGGAGGGGTTCATCATCCTCAGTGGTGCCTCTCCGAAGATGCGTTAGTAGTTCATTGTAGACCTACGGGTCCGTAGTTAGTAGCTAGATGACTTCCTCTCTCTCTTTTGATTCTCAATACAACGGTCTCTCGGAGATCTATTTGATGTAACTCTTTTTTGCGGTGTGTTTGTTGGGATCTGATGAACTTCGAGTTTATGATCAGATCTATGTTTTTATCCATGAAAGTTATTTGAGTCTTTTTGATCTCTTATATGCATGATTACTTATAGCCTCGTATTTCTTCTCCGATATTAGGGTTTTGTTTGGCCAACTTGATCTATTTATCTTGCAATTGGAAGAGGTGCTTTGTGATGGGTTCGATCTTACGGTGCTTGATCCCAGTGACAGAAGGGGACTGACACGTATGTATCGTTGCTATTAAGGATAACAAGATGGGGTCTATTTCTACATAAATAGATCTTGTCTACATCATGTCATCGTTCTTATTGCATTACTCCGTTTCTCCATGAAGTTAATACACTAGATGCATACTGGATAGCGGTCGATGTGTGGAGTAATAGTAGTAAATGCAGGCAGGAGTCGGTCTACTAATCTTGGATGTGATGCCTATATAATGATCATTGCCTGGATATCATCATGATAATTTGAAGTTCTATCAATTGCCCAACAGTAATTTGTTTACCCATCGTATGCTATTTTTCTCGAGAGAAGCCACTAATGAAATATATGGCCCCCGGGTCTATTTTCTCATCATATATTTTTAGATCTATTTGCTATTTGCCTTCTTAATCTATTTTTATTTGCTTGTATTTTCAGATCTATTAATCCAAAAATACAAAAATACCTTGCTGCAATTTTTATCTATTTATTCTATCTCGCATTCCCGCGAGATCTATTTATCCAATCTACTACAATTTTACCTATCTTTTTACCCGTGAGGGATTGACAACCCCTCTCTTACGTCGGGTTGCAAGTATTTGTTCTTTGTGTGCAGGAGCTGTTTACGTGGTGTTGCGTGGTTCTCCTACTGGTTCAATAACCTTGGTCTCATCACTGAGGGAGATACCCACCGTTGCTGTGCTACATCATCCCTTCCTCTTTGGGGAAATACCGACGTAGTTCAAGCAAACATCAAAAGGAATTTCTGGCACAGTTGCCGGGGAGGATCAAGTCAAGATAGTCTCCCGGCTGCGTGCCAATTTCTGGCGCCATTGCCGGGGAGACATCATCAACATCTACCAGGTACCTAATCACAAATCTCATCTCCTTGCAATTTACATTATTTGCCATTTGCCTCTCGTTTTCCTCTCCCCCACTTCACAAAAATTTGCTGTTTTATTCACCCTCTTTTTCGTTCGCCGTTTTCTCGTCAGATCTATCTTTTAGCTTGCATCAATGAGTGATTTTGATATGGCAGAAACAGATGATGGCCTAGCTCCTAAAATTGGATGTTCTGGCAATCTGGATGCCAAAACTTTTGTTTTGGGGCAAGGGAATGTTATGGGAAAAGAACATATCCAAGAATTTTTCAATTGAGTCGGAAATTTAAGTCTTTATGATGCTCCTATACTTAAAAGGACTAAATCCTATGCGGAAGCTTTTTCAGCTTTTGTTCTGAAACTTGAAAATAAATTTATTCGTACTCATCCTACCTTGCAAAGATTGTTTTATGAGTTACTCGTTATAAAGAATCCTAAAGCTAAAAAGTTGGCCACTCTTGTTCTCATGAATGAATTTGACTACATAATACGGGAAGCTAGGGAAATCTTTGATTTTTATGGTATGAATCATGAAAAACCCGTGATTGATGAAATTCTTTATAATAGTGATTATGCATTAAGACATTTGCTTGGGAATAATCAAATCTTTGATGAGAATCTTAAAAAGCAAGTCCCTGTTTTAGATATAATCCAACAAGTTTTCAATGATGTTAATCAACATTATTCTGGGATTGTTGCTGGAAATCAAAGTGGATATGATGATAAGCAACTTGATAGTGCTAAAGCTTCCATGGATAACGTGTTTTATGTTGTTTTTGCAAAACCTCCTGACAAAAACTCCTCTAAGGAAAACAAAAACAAAGATGACAATACTTAGATCTTTGCATTATGCCTAGCTAGGGGCGTAAAACGATAGCGCTCATTGGGAGGCAACCCAACTTGTATCTTTTTGCTTTTTGGTTTTCTTGCTGTTTTCAATAAAATACCCAATTATGCTTCTGGTTAGATGTATTTTTGTGGATTCAATTAGTGTTTGTGCCAAGTAAAGCCTTTCGGATAGCTTTGGTGATAGTTGATTTGATCTTGTTGGAAAACAGAAACACTACTGGAATCAGGATCTTTGCCGTCAGCCAGCTCTTTGCCGTCTGCTAGCTGACGGCAAAAAAGGTCTTTGCCATCAGCTTACAGAAAACTGACGGCAAAGAAAGAGCTGACGGCAAAGATCATGTTTGCCGTCAGCCAGCTCTTTGCCGTCCGCTAGCTGACGGCATAGAAGCTTTGCCGTCAGCTAGCAGACAGCAAAGACGGAGGGTGGCCCACTAACGATAACAACCTAACGGCCACTTTCTTTGCCGTCTGCTAGCAGATGACAAAGAAAGTGACCAACCTAACGGCCGTAACGGCGCACCAGCCCCACCTCTTTGCCGTCTGCCAGCAGACGGCAAAGTTTTTTTTAACACGCAAAAAAATAGACCCACCTCTTTGCCGTCCGCCAGCAGACGGCAAAGTTCTTTTTAATTAACCCGCAAAAAAAAATAGACCTACCTCTTTGCCGTCTGCCAGCAGACGGCAAAGTTTTCTTAACACGCAAAAAAAATAGACCCACCTCTTTGCCGTCTGCCAGCAGACGGCAAAGTTTTTTTTAACACGCAAAAAAAAATAGACCCACCTCTTTGCCGTCTGCCAGCAGACGGCAAAGAGGTGTGTCTATTTTTTTTTGCGGGTTAAAAAAAATGCCGCCACCTCACCTCCTCCCTCCTTCTCTCTCCCCCTCTCTCTGTCCCCCCACGCCTCACCCACCCGCACCCGCGCGCTGCCAGCTCGCCCCTACGCTCGTCCCTCCCCCGACCAGGCCGCGGCGCCGCCCCCTCCCCGCGGCCCTCCTCCACCACCGCCCCCTCCCCGCGGCGCTCCTCCACCACGCCCCCTCCCAGCGGCCCTCCTCCACCACCGCCCCTCCCCGCGGGCTCCTCCAACACCGCAGCGCGCCCCTCCCTGCGGCCCACCTCCACCACCGCGGCGCCCCCCTCCCGGGACCTCCTCGACCAGCGCCCCCTCCCCGCGGCCCTCCTTGACCAGCGCCCCCTCCCCGCGGCCCTCCTCCACCACCGTGGCGCCGCCCCTCCCTGCGGCCCACCTCCACCACCGCGGCGCCACCCCCTCCCCGCGGCCCTCCTCGACCAGCGCCCCCTCCCCGCGGCCCTCCTCCTCTACCACCAGGGGAAGGGGGGATCGGCGGCGGACCGGATGCCGTTGCCTCCCTCCGCCGCTTGGCTACGGGCCTTTGCTGGGGTTCCTCCCTCGCCGGCGGGGACATCGGGCTCGTGCTGTGACCCCGCCCCGGTCGCTGGCCGTTGGGCTCTAAGCTGAGGTAGGAGGATTTCATCAGTAAGTATTGCATCAATGATATAATTAAAGGAGAGAATATGTTGACAATACTCATGTGAAACTGAAAACAACATAACTATGCCTTCTTAGCAGAAAAGCAGGAAGAAAGATAACCAAATTACTATTGTAGCAACTGAAGATCCCTTTCTTCTGTGTTCTATATCTCCTCAGTGATTGTGCCAAATAAATTGGTAGACAGTAAACATTCTGCAAAAACTACAATTAAAAAGATCCACATCCAACAGACTGGAAATTCTATTACTCAAACATTTGAGACATAAATCATTCACTGGGTAGGATTTAAATTATCAATGGATAAGTGTATTTTACATACCTTTTGGTCAGAACGCAGAATAATGGGTTGCATAGATTGCCCAGTAAGGCACTGAAGAGGTCTTCTTAAAACAGGTCATGACTTTGATGGCGGCGAAGACATTAGATGATTGTCCTATTCTAGAAATTCAGCAGGCCTAGATCAAGATTTTAGTCTTGCTATCTGCCCCAACTTGTAAGAGCTCCGTCAGTGCCAGTATAGGACTATGGCATGGCATTTATATCACTGACGAAGCAAAATATGTCATCTCTTTGTTTATCATCAGTCTGAACATTTTATAGGTTTAACATTGTGAAACGGAGAAATGAACCAAATATTTTCAGTATTGATAACTCTGCAATGTGTTGAAATAGGGATCCCAAATCTCCTAGAGAGGAAATTACTAACCTGAAAGTATTTTGAATCTGTGAGATACCTAAGCGTGCTACTCCATTATCCTCGTAATGCTTGAGCGAGCTCAACAAAAGATAGATTATGATGCCCTGCCTATGTTGGGGAGAAAAGGCTACCTTTTTTCTACGACATGAAAGTTGACATTTCAAGCTAGATGCTAGTATACAACTATCAGTGCATTATTTGGCTATAGTAACAACGTCAAGATGTTCAGCATGGCTGCGTGGGGATCTTTATTTGTTGTCATGATGCCCCGTTGGAAGCAATCTACAGGAAGAAGAGGATAGACTTTGAAACACATATGTAACTTCAGTTTCACAAGGAAAAATGTAATGTTGGAGAAGACTCCTGGACAAAGTCTAAAAAATTTGAATTCAAGGGGGCATTCGGACAGAAGTGTAGAACTAAGTATGTGTGGGTAGATGTTGCACCTAATTTCCTGCTATCTCCTGTACTACTTGATGTAACATTGCCATTGAGTTAATAAAGTGCCATGAGGCGTTCCCCTTAAAAAAAATGACGATGTCTATTACAGATTTGCTTTAAGCCACAATCAGGACACTTCCTCGAATTCAGCAAGTGATGGGGAAGATGAATTGCTACCATCTAAGCAAACAACCTTCAAAAGAAGTTTGAACAACTAACTTCTGAATATTGTATAGTATAGATGAAATATATAAACTACAGAAAATGTCAATTCAGAAAAAGTGTGCATTGGTCATATATATATATATATCTCAGTTGCAGATATCATTTTTCCATCCCAAAATATGTATGCCTGAACAGATGTCCAAAAA
Organism: Thinopyrum elongatum; assembly: GCA_011799875.1. NCBI lineage: Eukaryota > Viridiplantae > Streptophyta > Magnoliopsida > Poales > Poaceae > Thinopyrum > Thinopyrum elongatum. The sequence goes on from CM022299.1 coordinate 607,037,023, forward strand.
GACTATCAAAAAACATAAAGGTCAAATTAAACACTATTTATTACATTTCAAATTCTACTATCCTTGCTGTTGTCTGCAGTTTAATTTATAAGTTATAACTGACAACGCACACAATAGTGCTTATACCTACCTATCAACCTCTTAGTTTTCAATAGTGTGAATTGCTATACTTCTTTCTCTCACCAGTCGTGCCTCACTAGTCAACACTTAATCTACTTGATAGGCTTGCTTGTTTATAATACTATTTTAGTGTAAGGTCAGCTCAAATTAGCCAATTAAATTGTAGGTTACGAAGTCGATCTGGGCGAATAAATAAACAGGGTTATTCTGGGTGATTGCAGGTGTGCATGATATTTGGAGACTTAAACAAATGCTTTATTAACCATTAATGAATTTATGTGCAGTTGTTTCGTCGCTGCGAGGGTCTGGTGTTCGATGACCTCCCCGTGCGTTCGACGAGCTCTGCCCCTGCGTTCGTGGGTGAGCACAAATGACATCTCCTCCTCCCCCCTTCATTTTCTCTGTTCCGGTCTTCGTGCCGATGAAACATGCTAGCTGTAGGTAGATTGAATCATCAGTATGCGTGACCACTATGCGTCTCCCGTTCGAAAGGGTTACATCTATAAATATGCATGCATTTGCATATTTATAACCGTGATTCTTTCGAATTGTCCAACGTTATCCATGGACAGCCCGAGTATGTGTAGATTGGGTTCGTTTTCCCATATGCTCTGCTCCGGATCCGATGCAGAATTTCGTCAGTGCCTCCCTGTTGTTCTCCGGGTACACATCCTCTCTGCTTATTGCCGAGACGTGTATCAGGAGAACAGTGGGGAGGTGCTGCCGAAATTTTGCGCCGGTTGCAGAGCAGAGCATGGGAAAATGAACCTAATCTACACATACTCGGGTGGGATTAGGACCTATCTTTACCTATTAGCGTCTAGGTTGCATGGACGTAATAAAACTGACAAACTCCATTAACTGATGAACCTGGTTTGCTGAATTATGTATATATTTCTTGTGTGTCCATTAGCTAGGCAAGATGAGTGATCGTGCGTGGATGTACACCGGCCACACTAGTCAGGAAGAAATGACCACTGAATGGTTCACAAAAACCAAGAATTTTGTGACAGCCGCATTTGCAAATGGCCAAAGAAAAAACTGGTGCCCCTGTGTCCGGTGCGACAATTGGCACAAGAGGACAGAGGATGAAATGGGTAAACACCTACAGAAGAGTGGTTTTACGCCCGCTAATGGTTTTGACAATAAGGTCCGTTCACTTGACAAATACGACATCAACGGGTATCGCTTTCGTACCTATGGCAAAGAGCTATCTATGGCCGACCGAAAGCCTACAAATTGTTGTGTCTTTGCTATCGGCGAAGGAGATACCGAGTATTATGGCAGAGTTGAAGGAATTTATGAACTTCTATTCTATGGTGCAAACCCACCAAATGTCGTAGTCTTCAAATGTTATTGGTTCCAGCCGAAGGAGACTAGAAGGACTCATTAACATATAGGGCTAGTCGAAATCAAATAAAGCACCCATTTGGATGTTCCCGATGTCTATATTACGGCTCAACAGGCAACCCAAGTTTTCTATCTACCGTGGGCCTGTCAAAGTGATCCAAATCTCAATGGTTGGGATGTCGTTTATGAAGTGCCGCCACGTGTTAGACCACCTCCCCCCAATGAAGAGGATTATGAACCTCACATTAACCCAGACACATATGAAGGAGAATTCTTCCAAGAAACACGTGTTTCCAAAAAATGTTTCAAGAACCGCTCTACTTCACCCCAGAACATTGAAGTAGACAGCGACAGTGAATCCGACTTCACCTCTGAGCCAGAACAAGAAGAGCCGGAACAAGAAGAGGTTACTGCTGCGGATGACCTGTCAATGCTTGACCGATTATGTAAAGGAGGCCTTCCACATGTTGATGCATTTATTGATGATGATGATGAGCATGTCATTACTGATAGTGATGATGATTATGCATTTATTGATCCCGGAGCATATATAGACGATGAAGATTAATATTAGTAATGTCAGGTATTCAATTATTATTATGTACATATATATTAGGTATTCAATTTTTTATTATGTTCATGATGATGATACACTTAAATTATATACATATTATTCATGTTAGGTATTCAATTTTTTTTATGTTGTACTAATTTCGTTTACTCTTTGTCATTGCAGGTGTTGACAGATGGTGGGCTTGGGTCGAGAGCGCTCCGAGCCTCCTTCCTCGGCGCGTGCTGGGAGGGGTGCTTCCATTCCACCCCAGCCCCTCCGGAGAGCGCTCATAGACAGTATGCAGACACCACCGGCGGGCGCTTCTTCTTCGGCAGGGAGAGGTCGGGGGAGGACGAAGATGGGTGCTAGAGGTGGACATGGCGGCGGGAGAGGTAGGAAGGCTGCTACGCCTTCCTCGCCCGACCACAGGACTGCTCCGTCTGAGGTGGACCCGTCTCGGACTCCGGTCCACGAGCCTCGGGCCGACGAGCCTTCGCCCCACGAGACTCCGGTCCCAGTGTCTTCATCCCACGAGACTCCGGTCACAGAGTCTTCGTCCCACGAGACTCCGGAGGCTAGTGGCCATGATGATGGTGGCGAGGACCGCTTTTGTGATGATAGCTATAGCGAGGGCGAGCTGGTTGAGGGGGGGAACGTCTACCAGCGTGGTGGTACAAAGCTCCCGCCCGTGCCGGCGTCCCGCGAGCAGAGGTGGTTGATTGCGCCTAATGGGGATAAGTAAGTGCATTTACTCTTTTTTAACCTTTTGCCTTCATGTTTCTTCAAATTAATATCTGATGCGTTGGCCTTGTCATACTGCAGAGGTTGGAAACACAGCCCTGGTATCCGCAAGCCCAACCAGGTCCTTGGTGTGCTTTGCCGGCAGAACTTCCCGGGGTGGGTCACGTTGCCCGGTGAGGGTGAGGTTCCACAGCTAGCACTGAGCTGGGAGCTGTACTTGGCTGCCCCGGCCCCGCCGGAGGAGAGGGTCGACGGTGTCTTGTGCCACACGGTGGCCGACATTGTTTTCTACATGTTTTGGGTAATTTCTCCTTTACAGAATTAAAAATCAACAGTACCTAGTGATTGTACTAATCAGTGTTGTCTTGTTTGATTGCAGACCTTCTATAGGTGTCTTGAGGGAGAGGAGGAGGCCGCGGCTAAGGTTCTCGAAGCCGAGTGCAAGCGCCTACTTCAGAGCTTATGGCACGAGGCTCGGGTGCAGGCTGTTCGAGACTACTACGCCTCAATTGGTATTAAGAGGTCCAAGACGAAGTGCCGCGGCAAGTTTCTGAGTAAGGATAAGTACATGAAGGTAATTACCTATTCTTAAGGCCTTGTACTTAGTTTCCTTGATTTGATTCGTAGGCGTAGCGCTGAATTTTCTTTTGACTAACTTAGGTGCCCCCGAGATGGTGTGCGGATAGGATGGACTGTTGGGAGGCATTGGTGGATGACTGGTGCTCTCCCCAATGGCTAGCCGACCACAACAAGGCCAAGGATAACCGTGCCAAAATGGTTGGTCTACCACACCATCAAGGGAGCTGCAACCTATATGAGTTCGGGGATAACTTGGTATGTGGTTTGCTTCATGATTCATGCAATTTCATTCTTCATGCTAGCTTGAGCCCTTAACTAATATTTTGTTCCTCTCTTTTAGGCGTGACACAACAAGACGGAGGTGCCAGAGGTGTTCGACCTCTATGCCATGGCCCATACTGCAAAGTAAAGAAGGTCAAGGCATTCTCTGAGTCGGACCTCGATCATCCAGAGAACTTCACCAACATCTCCTCCCACCACAAGCTCGTGAGGTACAGAGACGAGGGGAAGGCGAGGAAAGGGGAGGACTTCAACCCGAGCAAGCAACCTTTTGATCCAGAGCTGGTGATGATATCTGGTGGCAGGAGGCCCCATGGCTCGATAGCCATTGGGGATGGACTGATACGTTGTCCTCGCACTCTTCCGGAGATCAAGAAGTGCCAGACGAGCTCCGATCCTGAGATAAGGCCTCGTCCACGGCCAATGGAGCTCGCCATCGAGGCTAGGGCCCAGGAGCTTCTGGCGGAGGGAAACAGGCAGGCGGCGGAGAGGGAGAGGGAAATGGAGGACAGGACGGCTAGGCTGTTGGAGGAGGAGAGGAATCGGAACGACGCGTCTCACCGGGCCCTATACGAGCTCCTCGTGGTATGTTTCTCCTGCATATTAGCCAAATCATGCACGTAATGTTCGTTTCATTACTAACTAATATGACTGATTCGTGAAAACAAAATGTGCAGACCGTGTGCCAGAACAACGGTCAGACCCCTCCGCCGATGCCCCAGATTGGTATAGCGCCCACGGTGAGTTTCATTTGAATGGTCATTAGTTACTAGTATTCACATTTGAGTTGCATCATGCTAACGAGACATTGCAAATGATCTTTGGTGCAGGATGCCTCCCAACAAGCATCAACCGATCCTTCTCCGTCTACCACTGGCGCAACCCCGACCGGTCCTTCTCCGTCTGGCACTGGCGCAAACCCGACCGGTCCTTCACCTCCGTGATGATGGTAAATTTTCCCAAGTGTTTTGCTTAACAAATGCATACTTAGCTTAAGAAATGACCTATTTAGCTCCAAAATGACCTATACTTAGCTCATTTTCCTCGAAAATGACATAATAACCTTACTTAGCTCCAAAATGACATATTTTACGTAGGATAGTTATAAAATGACCTATACTTAGCATTTTTTCCTCCAAAATGACTTGATATGCTTAGTTAGCTAAAAAATGGCATAACTATCTAGGTATAGCTCAATAATGATCTATACTTATCTTAGCTAGTTCATTTATGACATAATTAGCTTACTTAGGTAAAAAATGGCATAATAACCTTGGTTTAGCTCCAAACTGTCATATAATTAGTTTATTTTCCTCCAAAATGACAAAATAACCTTACCTAGCTCCAAAATGACCGATTTTAACTAGGATACCTCTAAAATGACCTACACTTACCATTTTGTCCTCCAAAATGAATAAATATGCTTAGTTAGCTCAAAAATGGCATAACTATCTAGGTTAGCTCAAAAATGACCTATACTTAGCTTCTTTAGTTCAAAATGACATAGACTTAGCTTATTTTCCTCGAAAATGACATAATAACCTTACTAAGCTCCAAAATGACCTATTTACCTATCTTAGCTTAAAATGACCTACACTTAGCATTTTTACCTAGCTATGCTAAAAAATGGCATTTTTACCTACCTTAGTTAGAAGAAGAAGAAGATAAAGAAGAGGAGAGGAGAAAAAGAAAGAGAAGAAAAATTCTTCTTCTTCTTCTTTTTCTTCTAGCTAGTCTTCTTCTTCTTCTTCTAACTTTCTTCTTTCCCAATTTGCAGATTTGCTTTAGATGAGGAAGCTTGCGTTGATGGAGTCTACTCTTCTCCTTGTGCTTCCTTTTTGTTTTGATTTTGTACGATGAACTTTGTTGTTGGATATGTTGTTGGAAACTTGTTGTTGGATATGTTGTTGGAAACTTGTTGTTGGATATGTTGTTGGAAACTTGTTGGATATGTGTTGGTATGCTTGTTGAAAGTATTTTAAAAATTTGTATATATATATATATATCTGTGAAATTCTGTGAAACTGAATGAATTTAAGAAAAAACAGAAAAAAGGGGCTATACAGGCTCTTTGCCGTCTGCTGGCAGACGGCAAAGAGCTTTGCCATCAGCTGGCAGACGGCAAAGAGCTTTGCCATCAGCCAGCAGAAGGCCAAGTTGCCACGTGGCAGCTACCTGTGCAACCTGGGGTCACTGGGCTGGCCTATATGGTTGCTTTGCCATCTGCTGGCAGATGGCAAAGACCTTTGCATCTTTGCCGTCTGCTGGCAGACGGCAAAGACCTTTGCTTCTTTGCCGTCTGCGGGCAGACGGCAAAGACATTTCCCTCTTTCCTGTCTGCCCGCTGACGGCAAAGACATTTGCCTCTTTGCCGTCTGCCAGCTGACGGCAAAGACATTTGCCTCTTTGCCGTCTGCCAGCTGACGGCAAAGAATGCCATGTGGCAGCTACCTAGTAGGCATCTGGGCTGGCCTATTTGGGCACTTTGCCGTCTGCTGGCAGATGGCAAAGATGGAAAGGTCTTTGCCGTCTGCCAGCAGACGGCAAAGCACGCCGTTAATCCCTTAACGGACCTAAGCTGCCACGTCTACCGTCTATGCCCTTTGCCGTCTGCTAGCAGACGACAAAGACCTTTGCATCTTTGCCGTCTGCCAACAAATGGCAAAGTGCCCTTTACCGTAGGTCGTTCAGCCGGACGGGGTGCCGTTCTTTACCGTCTGCTGGCTGATGGCAAAGGCCTTTGCCGTCCGCCAGACATGCCTTTGCCGTCAGCCATGGCAGACAGCAAACTGCCTGATTCCTGTAGTGAAACTTTTGCGTCCAGTAAAACAATTTTGAAAATTCACAGCAGAGACGAAAAATTCTGAAGTTTTTACACAAGATTTATATATAAATTGCTTCTGTTTTCCTAAGTTTTCAGATTTTTTTGAGTTACATAAGTATGAGAACTATTCATATCTTTTAAGGCTGTTCTGTTTTTGACAGATTCTGTTTTCTTTGCATTGTGTGCCTATTTTGATGAATCTATGGTCTGTATTGGAGGTTATAAGCCGTGGTAAAGTTAGAATACAGTAGATATAATCCAAGAACAAAATTTGAATGGGTTTTCTACAGTACTTAAAGTTAATATTGGTTTTCTTATACTAACAGATCTCACGAAGGTTTTGTTGAGTTTTGTGTGATTGAAGTTTTCAAGTTTTGGGTGAGATCGCAATGGATGAAGGAATAAGGATTAGCAAAAGGCTAAGCTTGGGGATGCCCAAGGCACCCCAAGGTAATATTCAAGAAGTATCAAGCAACTAAGCTTGGGGATGCCCCCGAGTGGCATCCCCTCTTTCTTCTAACGACCATCGGTATTTTACATGGAGCTATATTTTTATTAGTCACATATTATGAGTTTTGCTTGGAGCGACTTGTATGATATGAGTCTTTGCTTGTTTTGCTTTTTATTTTAAGTCTTGAATCCTTGCTGGACACACCTTTTTGAGACAGCCAAAAATTATGCTATGCTTGCTCCTATGCTTCACTTAAATTTTTAGAGCCTTGGAATTGCTCTAGTGCTTCACTTATACCTTTTTGAGCACAGTGTGCTTTGTTATTTTTGAAGAAATGCTCTCATGCTTCACTTAGATTTATTTGGGAGTTAGTAAAATTTTGAAGAAATTCTCTCTTGCTTCACTTAAATTAATTTGAGAGAAAGAATTATGATGCTCATGTTCTTCACTTATATTTGTTTGAGCTTAGTAAAAGCAACATATGAAATTAGTCCCAAAGTGATAGATATCCAAGGAGGATATAATAAAAACTTTCATGAAGATCATTGGACAAAATAAACTTGATTCTTTGTAATAGTTTTGAGATATGATGATAGTGATATGTGAGTCATGTTGATGAGTAATTATGCTTTAGTAAGAATATTGGTGTTAAGGTTTGTGATTCCCTATGCAAGCACAAAAGTCAATAGTTATGCAATGAAATTACATCCTACTTGTGGTGCATTATTCGGTGTTAATTATGCTTAATGCTCGCTTATGAGATTTTTTTTTCTTGGTTGGACGCTTCTCAATCTTTTGCTAGCCTTCATTTGCACTAAGTATGATCACTACTTGTGCATCCAAATCCTTTAAACCAGTTTTTGCTATATGAGTCCACTATACCTACCTATATGCGGTAGTTCCGAGCCTTTCGAAGCAAATTTGTATGTGCCATCTCTAATTTACAAAATAAACTTCTCTTTTGTGTGCTCGTACCGCTCGCGAAACGGTAGGGGGTGGCTAATATATTTCCATGCTAGATGTGTTATTCTCACGATGAGTGTATTCACTTGTCATTGCACGAGAGTACGGCAAAGGTATTAGGGATGCCCAGTCCCGAAATGAAAAAAATGAATTTACTTTATGTTGTCAAATAATAAATTCCTTGGAAAGTGTTGGTATGGAGGGCACCCGTGGATATGGCTAGCCATGGAAAGTGAAAGTATGGTGGAAAAAGGAATAAACTTTATTTTTTGTTTGGGAACCGCCTATGATATAGCTAGCATGGAAAGTATTGGAAACTTCTTGATCGTTCTTGTTGGCAGGAAAAGCATGCCTCCCAAAATGTTTTTATCTCTATATTTTTTTTGCTTTGAGCTCTGGCACCTCTACAAATCCCTACTTCCCTCTGCGAAGGGCCTTTATTTTACATTATGCAATTTTTATTTGTGTCTCCATCTTCTCTTATAAAGCACCAACTAAGGGGCACTATGATCGTACTTGAGCATTGGGTGTAGCTAATATGCGAGTGTGTTTCATGAATGGATCAATGATTGAGCATAATGCGCTAGGGATAACTTGCTTTAGTGTTGATATTTTGAAAGACATGGTTGCTTGTTGATATGCTTGAGTATTAAAGTCCTCATGTCAAAACTAGACTATTGCTTTGAACCATATAAAAGTCCAAATGTCCATGCTACAAAGAAAAGAATATGTGATGAACATGTTAGGCAGCATTCCACATCAAAAAATCTGTTTTTATCATTTAACTACTCGAGGACGAGCAGGAATTAAGTTGGGGATGCTAATATGGCTCCAACGTATCTATAATTTTTTATTGTTCCATGCTGTTATATTGTCATTCTTGGATGTTTTACAATAATTTTATAGCAACTTTATATCATTTTTTGGGACTAACTTACTGACATAGTGCCCAGTGCTAGTTGATGTTTTCTGCTTGTTTTTTACTTCGCAGGAAATCAATATCAAATAGAGTCCAAACGCAACAAAACTTTTTGGAGTTTTTTTTTTTGGACTAGAAGACATCCAGTGGGCCAAAGAAGTACCGAAGAGGGGGCCCGAGGAGAGCACAAGACACCAGGGCGCGCCTGGAGGCCCAGGCGCGCCCTGATGGGTTGTGCCCACCTCGATGACCTCCTGCACCACCTCTTTGCTCTATAAATACCCCAATATTCCAGAAACCCTAGGGGAGTCGACGAAAATCAGTTCCAGCCGCCGCAAGTTCCAGAAACCACAGATCCAATCTAGACACCATCACGGAGGGGTTCATCATCCTCATTGGTGCCTCTCTGATGATGCCTGAGTAGTTCATTGTAGACCTACGGGTCCGTAGTTAGTAGCTAGTTGGCTTCCTCACTCTCTATTGATTCTCAATACAACGGTCTCTCGGAGATCTATTTGATGTAACTCTTTTTTGCGGTGTGTTTATTGGGATCCAATGAACTTTGAGTTTATGATCAGATCTATGTTTTTATCCATGAAAGTTATTTGAGTCTTTTTGATCTCTTATATGCATGATTACTTATAGCCTCATATTTCTTCTCTGATATTTGGGTTTTGTTTGGCCAACTTAATCTATTTATCTTGCAATGGGAAGAGGTGCTTTGTGATGGGTTCGATCTTACGGTGCTTGATCCCAGTGACAGAAGGGGAACCGGCACGTATGTATCGTTGCTATTAGGGATAACAAGATGAGGTCTATTTCTACATAAATATATATTGTCTACATCATGTCATCATTCTTATTGCATTACTTCTTTTCTCCATGAACTTAATACACTAGATGCATGCTGGATAGCAGTCGATGTGTGGAGTAATAGTAGTAAATGCAGGCAGGAGTCGGTCTACAAATCTTGGACGTGATGCCTATATAATGATCATTGCCTGGATATTGTCATGATTATTTGAAGTTCTATCACTTGCCCAACAGTAATTTGTTTACCCACCGTATTCTATTTTTCTCGAGAGAAGCCACTAGTGAAACTTACGGCCCCCGGGTCTATTTTCTTATCATATATTTTCAGATCTATTTGCTATTTCCCTTCGCGATCTATTTTTATTTGCTTTTATTTTCAGATCTATTAATCCAAAAATACAAAAATACCTTGCTGCAATTTTTATCTATTTATTCTATCTCGCGTTCCCGCGAGATCTATTTATCCAATCTACTACAATTTTACCTATCTTTTTACCCGTGAGGGATTGACAACCCCTCTCTTATGTCGGGTTGCAAGTATTTGTTCTTTGTGTGCAGGAGCTGTTTACGTGGTGTTGCGTGGTTCTCCTACTGGTTCGATAACCTTGGTCTCATCACTGAGGGAAATACCTACCGTTGCTGTGCTACATCATCCCTTCCTCTTTGGGGAAATACCGACGTAGTTCAAGCAAACATCATCGCTTGACTAATATTTTAAAGATGTCCCCTTGTGCAAAATACATGGAAGACATTATCACTAATAAAAGATAAATACCTGAAGCTGAAATCTCCACATGCTTGCTAATTATTCTTTTATGGATGGAGTACCTAAAAAACTTGGAGATCCGGGAATACCAACTATACCTTACTGCATCAAAGGAAATTATTTCAAAATTGCTTTCTGTGATTTAGGATCTAGTGTTAGTGTTGTGCCTTTCTCTTTATACAAAAGACTTGATTTGAATAAAGTCACACGTACTGAAATATCTTTCCAAATGGCTGACAAATCAACTGCCATACCTATCGGTATTTGTGAGGATGTGCCCGTTGTTGTTGCAAATGTTACTATCTTAACAGACTTTGTTATACTTGAGACGCCCGAGGACGACAACATGTCGATTATCCTCGGTAGACTCTCTCTGAATACTGCAGGGGCTATTATTGATTGCAATAAATGTAAAGTCACTTTTTATATCAATGGTAATGAGCATACGGTGCATTTTCCGATGAAATAATTCCAAGTCAATGGTATTAATGTTATTGAAAAATCTCCGACACTTACTATTGGAAGCTTTCAACTCCCTCTACGTACTGCCAAAAAGAAATATGAAATACTTATTGTTGGGGATATGCATATCCCCGTTGAGGTAACTTAGTGTTCTACGAAAGTTCTTCGGTTTCATGCTAATCGAAAGTGGTTGTTAATAAGACTTGATCAACCTTATTAACGGATCATTTTTGAGAGGTATGAAGTTGGTGAATTTATTAAGCATGACCTTCTGTCCCTACCATTTGTTTTCTATTTTTCTTAGTTAAATAAAATAAAATGCCATGTTTAGCCTGTTTTCTGAATTTTCCGTGCAATAAAAAAGTCCCCAAAAATATAAGTGCTCAGAATGTCCTGAAACTTTTACACGGTTTTTTTCTGAGTATTTGAGAATTTTTCGCACAAATAATATCAGAGGGGGGGTGCCCCTGGTACCCACAAGACACCAAGGCACGCCAGCCACCCCGGGCGCACCCTGGTGGGTGGTGGGCCCCACGTGGCCCCTCTCACTTATCCCTTTAGCCCATGTCATCTCCTACCTCCAGAAAAAATCACCATTGCGCTCTCTCTCTCGTGTTCTTGCTCTCAAACCCGCAGATTTCGATCTCCTTGCTCGAAGCTCCGTTTTCGAAACTGTTTGGGAGGATTGCTACTTGGTATGTGACTCCTCCATTGTTCCAATTAGTTTTTGCTTTAGTGGTTTATATTTTGAATAATTAGCTACTCTTGGTGCTATTGTAAATGGGCTTGCATGTTGAATTCTTGGGGTTCCAAGTAGTTTGAGTGCCTTATATAGCCTCTAGGCATCCATATGAGTAGTTGCTATCAATCTTGTGAAGTTATGTTGACAAAAAATTTGTGGACTAAAATTTTCAAAATTTTATTCGTACGAATAAGATGAATATCTTCAGGAAGTTCTCCTCCAAAAAGAATGCTAAGGGAGTCATTGGGGAATCATCAGACAATGATGTCAACACTCCGAGAATGCTGGAGGCGCACGGCCGCACAATGTCTTCATGGAGGAGGTCGGGTTCCATCAAGACTTTGCCCAATTCATTGCAAATGCCTGGCTGACCGCCTTGCTCGCAGATGAGTGTGACCAACATACCATCCTCACGAACTCCTTTGTGCAAAACTTCTATTTTCTGAATAGGAACAACCCTCCTGAGGTTCGGTTTAATTTATATTCTGAAACCCGTCCGATTCCGCTCATTGAATTTTGTGACATATGTTTGATTCCCTTAGACGGGGAATTAAGAGAGCCTAGACCGGCTGAGTTTGAGGACTTCCTTCTCACCTTGACAGTGGGTGATGAGAGAGGCGTGTCAAAAGCCACCGCTACTAGTTTGCAGTTTCATTCTGTGCATTACTTTGCTTTATTCAACGTGAAGTGTTTAATTGCTTGGGAGAAGGCCGGCGCACTTAGTGCTCCTGACCTATTCATTTTACGCAATGCACTACACAATGCTCACACCTTTAGCCTAGGGGCTATTATTGCACGCCGTTTGCACCTTAACAGGACTAAGGGCAAGATACATGGTGGTATTTATGCCACTCGCTTAGCGAGTCACTTTAATGTTTAGGTACACCAGCATGATTATCCTTTGCCCCGAGTTTATCTAGATCACCCAGCGATGGAAGATCAGCAGTTAATCGACACTGCTGATTCTTTTCATAACGTTCGTTATAACTTAGTAATCAGCAAGGTTACCCGTGATATTATCCCATTGCTAGCACCTGCTTTGTTTGATTCTAGTGCCAGGAACAGATACAGGATCTTGCCAGCGGAAATTATCGCCTACCGGAATGCCCAGGCAGCGGCAGAGCAGGAGCCCCAGGAGTGGGATGCTCAGGTGCTGCCGCCCCAGCACTTCCACATGGGAACGGATGGCTACGATGGATGGTGATTACCAAGCTAGGCCGAAAGCCTAAGCTTGGGGGAGTACGTATTTCCACCGACATTACATTCATGTTCACACATTTCATTCCAGTTGTCGGTGTCCACACTTTTTCATTGTATTATCCATGCTAGATTTATTTTCTCGCTTTCTTCTTGTGTGTTTGAAAAACGTTGAGAAAATCCAAAAATATTTCTTGGTACTTTGTCATTTTTTCTTTCTAGCTTAATTAGTTGTAGTATTAAAAGAAAACCTAAAAAGATTTCTCGATTCTTCTTTTGCTTGTTGGGTGCTTTCCCGTGTAAATAGTTTTTCTCATTTTTTTTTCTTCTTTAATTTGCTTTCTTAAGAAAAACTAAAAACTCCAAAAATATTTCTATGTGTTTCTCTGAAATTCTTTTCTTTTATTGAGTCGTACCAAGGAGAAGACCACGATGAAAATGTTGAGTGGCTCTCATATGCATTGTTGTTGATCTAACAAAGAGCCTAAATTACCTTGTCTTCTCCTTTTGAATAAAATATTTGCAGATTCTCGCTTAGTCCATGACACTCTTGCACTATTATTACTTGCATATCATTCGGTCGTGCAAGTGAAAGGAAATAATGACGATATTTGATGAAGTGACTGTGGCAGAGAGAAGCGGGTATGAACTCAACATGTTTTTGTTTTTGTAAATATGTTTAACTCGGTATCCATGATTCAGCATATTATGATCAAACATGTTTGCAATGACAATTAGAGATTATAGTTGCTCATGCCATGCTTAAGTAGCTAGGAGTGGATAATGATTTACCTTAGGTGTCAACATGCATTAGAATGATTGTGATGTAGTATGATGATATGGTATCCTCCTCTGAATGTTTCAAGTGGCTTGACTTGGCATATGTTCATGTATGTAGTTGAATCAAAACAAACATAGCCTCTATAATATTTATGTTTATGGTGTGTGTATCCTACTCATGCTAGTATTCGATGTTGATTGTTCATAATGCATGTTCATGACCGTTTTCGCTCTCTAGCTGGCCGCTTCTCAACCTATTTGCTAGCCTTCACCTGTACTAAGCGAAAATACTGCTTGTGCATCAAAATACTTAAACCAAAGTTATTCCAGATGAGTCCACTATATCTACCTATATGCGGTATTACCCTGCCGTTCCAAGTAAATTTGCATGTGCCACCTCTAAAATTTCAAATGTACATATGTTTTGTGTGTCTGGACCGCTCATGGAGCGACAGGGGGTGGTCAGTATCTTCCATGCTAAGCGGGTTATTCTTATGATGAGTGTTTATTCAATCGTCCTTGCACGAGAGGGGCTGGTAATAGGGATGCCCAATCCCAAAATCAAAAATTGTAAATAATTAAACAAAACTCCCCCAGGACTGTTGTTGGTATGGACGGCACCCGTGGATTCGGCTAGCCATGGCTTGTGTTTTTTGGTGGAAGGGGGAGTAAACCTTTACTTTTACCGCTTGGGAACCGTCGCTAATTTGTTTATCATGGAAGATATTGAAAACTCTTGGTCGTAATGTTGATAGGAAGGGTGCACCTCCCAAAATTAAATTTATCTCTGATTTAAGCTTTGAGCTCTGGCACCTCTGCAAATCCCTGCTTCCCACTGCGAAGGGACTATCTATTTACTTCTATGTTGAGTCATCACCTTCTGAAATAAGCGCCAGACCTGAGAGCACTATTGTCATCCTCATGCATTGTGTATAGTTAATGTTGAATGCATCATGACTGGATCCTTTCTACCATGAATTACAATGTTTAGTCGCTGCTCGAACTTTGGAGGTGCTCTGCATTTATGTTTTGCGGTCTCAGAAAGGGCTAGCGAGATACCACTGTTGCCATATTATATCATGATTGTTTTAACAAAGTATTGGAATTTGAGATATTTTATTATTGCTCACTAGTTGATTATACAATTGATATGAGTTAATATAATTTCTATGAGTTATTGTTGATATGGTTAGTCATGATCTTTGCTGAAAACTTGGGTGCTATTTGAGCATATATATGTAAACAAGAGCAAAAGAGTTCGTAAAAAATTTTCTTTATCACTTTCAGTTTATCAACTGAATTGCTTGACAACAAGCAATGGGTTAAGGTTGGGGGAGTTGATACGTCGCCATCGTATCTATTTTTCCTAATGCTTTTGCTCTTGTTTTGCACTCTAATTTGCATGATTTGGACGAAACTAACCCGGACTGACGCTGTTTCCAGCAGAACTACCATGGTGTTGTTTATTGCAGAAATAAAAGTTCTCGGAATTAGATGACAATTTTTGGAGAATTATTTCAGAATAAATAAAAAATACTGGAACCAAGACCCACTAGAGGGGGGGCCCTGGCTGCCCACAAGACACCAGCACGTGCCGCCCCCCTCTGGCGCACCTGGTGGGTGGTGGGGCCCTCGGGGCTTCGTTGACCCTAATTCCAACTCTATAAATTCCTAATTTCGGAGAAAAATAGGAGAGGAAGTTTCATCGCGTTTCACGATACGGAGCCGTCGCCACCTCCTGTTCTCCATCGGGAGGTCAGATCTAGAGCCCGTTCGGGGCTCCAGAGAGGGGAATCTTCGGTCTTAGTCATCACCAACTCTCCTTCATCACCAATTTTATGATGCTCCCCACCGGGAGTGAGTAATTCCTTCTTAGGCTCGCTGGTCGGTGAGGGGTTGTGTCGGGGATATAACCCCGAGGTGTGACCCGCCCAGGAGGGGTCGGGTTACACCGTTGGCGATTCAATATGAAGAAGGTCCGAATAGACCCAAGAAGGCGAAGCATGAGAACCAGTGGCAGCTCACAGGGTGGGCCTGTCGAAGTCCCAGGACCAGGTGGTGGCCCTAGAGCCGGAGGTGTGAGCCGTCCGATGGTGACTTGCCTGGTAAGGCAAGGGGACTTAGAAACCAAGCTGGTCACATTGTGTGATCCGGCTCGGACTCTTGTAAGTATCGGGCCTCGACCTGTGTATATAAAGGCGAGACCCGGTGGCGGGTTAACTCAAGAAATAATTGATTGAGAGCTAGGTCAAGCGATTCCGCTCCCTTGTAATCGATACTCAAGTAATACAACTAGAAGCAGGACGTAGGATTTTACCTCGTTGGGAGGGGCTGAACCTGGGTAAACCTTGTGTCCTTTGTCCTGTTCAACCCCTTCGAGCTCGACGGGATTGAACGGGACAAAGGACACAAGGTTTACCCACGTTCGGCCCCTCCCAACGAGGTAAAAGCCTATGTTGTGATGGATCCACACCTAAGTCCTTTCATGAGGGCATCTGCCGTGTTAAATCCACGATAGTTGGCGCCCACCGTGGGGCTAGAGCACGGTGGTTTCGAGTTCTTGAAGGGCGACTTCTCAGGGATCAAAGGATATGCCATGGGCCGGATGACTAAGAGTCGCTGCGGCAAGCTCTACATCGATGACGCCGGCTGGGGCCCTGAGGCTGACTCAATTGAGTACGGGTACCGGGTCCCCTTTGGTGGAATTCACGTCTTCATCGACAAGATCGGCGATTCAGAGCCTAAGCCGGACACCTGCACCGACATCGTCGAGACGGCTCACCGCGCGCGACCCGCAAGGATTCAACCTGGCCGGAAGCACGTTTTCATTGGATTTGTTCATGGGGCGGATCTTGAGGAAGGTTCTACATTTGGTGGAGAGACGACCATCTATTCAGGTGATGAGTCCTCGACCGGAGAAACTGGGTCAATCTATCAGCTTCAGGATGGCGGGCTTGGGGGCTATTCCGACGATGACAGTATTCCGGACCATTATGAGCCGCCGAGCAGGGCCGCTATTTTTATGGCTGGCACGCAACCAATGGTAAATTCATCAACGGCTGCTGCTATGATATCCAGTTCAACTGCTACTATGATAGATGGGGCAAGCGGCTCAGTTCGGCCACCGGCTCAGGTTTTCACTACTACGGAAAACCTTATACACAGAGGTATAGGAGTAACGCTGGTCAGAACAAAGCGCTACTGCTACTTACCCGTAGCGCGTGTCAACAAAGCGTGCTACCACCATGGTTGTAGCAGTAGCGCGTCTGCAGGTAAAAGCGCTACTACTATAATTCCCACACTGTTGCCGAATGGCTAGGAATAGTAGTAGCGATCCTGTGGAAAGCATGCTACCGCTAAGTGCCTTGTAGTAGCGCGTTTTCGTTGCAGAGCGCTACTGCTAAGAAAAATAAAATAAAATGAAAAATAAATAGAAAAGTAAATGAAAATGAAAGAAGTAGAAATGAAAAAAAGAAAATGTACGCCCTCGACGCCGGCCATCGCCAAGAAAAATAAAGGAGAAAGGCATAACAGTAGCGCTTGTTCTGACAAAGCGCTATAGCTACTCTAGCAGTAGCTCATTTTATATGCGCTATAGCTACGTTCCTTAGATAAAAGAAAAAGAAAAAGGAAAATAAATAACTACTTCCTATAGCAGTAGCGCGTTTTGGTAGAAAGCTCTATAGCTAACTTAGCTATAGCGCTTTTTGCCTACCCGCGCTACTGCTATTTTGACATAACCCCGCGCAGGCTCAAAATTTTGCTAAGTCCTTTCCCCCCTCTCCCCCCTATCCCCCAACTCCTCTATTGCCGCCGTCAATCGCCCTGCCCGAGCACGCCCTCGACCTCACCGCCGCAGCCCTCGACCTCACCGCCGCCGCCCTCGACCTCACCGCCGCCGCCCGAGCCCGCCGCGGACCGCCGCCGCCCGAGCCCGAGCCTGCCCTCGCCGCCGAACATAAGCCTCTCCCTCTCCTCTCCCTAGCCCTCCTCTCTCTCTCTCTCTCTCTCTCTCTCTCTCTCTCTCTCTGCTAGGGCAAATTTCATATGTTGCTGCTGTGATGATGTTCATATGAACCCTAGGTGTTCATATGAACCCTAGATTTGTTTAGGACAGTAGGAATTTTGTTAGCATATAGGAAAAAAATTTAGCACATTTTTTTAGGAAATTAGCTAGGGCAATTTTTTATGAAAATGCCTAAATAGTAATTTCATTTAGCTTTAAATTAACATAGGGTATATAAATAATAGTAGCATTTAGCTTTAAATTAATAGAGGCTATAAACAAAAAACAGTAGCATTTAGCTATAAAAAATTATTTAGACTATGGACATGAATCTGGACCAGATTTCATTCAAATGAAATTTGAATTATTTGGACTATGGACCTGAATATTTTTGAAGAAATTGGGTGTAGGTACTAAGGTCTTGCTGTGGAAATTTTGGTGAGGTCGGAAGGGTTAGAGAAAATGGAGTTCCTTTGCAATTTCTAATAAGGTCAAGTGTTGTTGGAATATTTGCTCTAAAACAATTTGGATGAAAAGAAAATAATGTGTGTGTGTGAGAGAGGAATAGCTATAACAGAATTTGGGTTCTGTCCTAGGCAGAGAAGTGTTTAGTGATGTCATTTTGCAAAGGTTTTTTGTTTTTGAAAAGAACACTATTTTTCAAGGAAAAGAATTTAGGCAAGTTTTATTTTAAAGTTGATCCCTTCCTAGACTTTTAGCTTTAAACAAAAAAAAGCATTTAGCTATAAATAAAAAACAATAGCTATGGCACTTAGCTATAAACAAAAAACAGAATTGTTTTTCTTTTCAAAAACTTGGTTAAAGTAATTGTTGCTATATAAACGAAAAACAAGATTGATGTTATATGATATATGTCATTGATGTTCATTTGCATATTCCATTATTGTTGATTATATCTTTTGATTGAAGTGGTCATGTTATATCTTTTCATTGAAGTGGTTCGATTGTGCCCAAGTGGCCTTTTGTTGTTTGCAGAGAATGAAGCCAAGTGGCCTACGTTTTGCCGGAATGTTGATTCATTTCCGTTCCGGAAAATTTCAGGTGCTCGATTTGTCCACTTTGTAGAAAAGGTCAGGCTGAAATTTTCCGTGAATTTCGGCATGACTTGTGCTACAAACTAGCACATATCGAGTGCCCGGGATTTGCCGCACCGGGAATGAATCAACATTCCTGCAAAACATAGGCCTTTTTTATGTCATTGTTCATTTTATTAGGTCTAGAATTAATTGACTAGATTTAATCGTAGGAAACATGGCTAGCAACGATGAAGGAAAGGGTTCTGGTGATTGCAACGTCTACGAGGCGGCAGACGCCTATTTGGACCTTCTCGAGGAGCAACGGTAGTTGCAGTGCCCACTTGTCACATCCGAGACTGAGACCGGCGCCGAGACCAGCGCTGAGACCGACACCGGCGCCGAGACCGGCGAAGCCGGTATAGAACCGAAACCGAAGAGGATACGGAGCCCAAACCAGCTCAACACTACTAGACTGGTGGTCATGGAGGTGGACTCCGGCAATTTTGAGCCAAAAGAGCCTGCGGAAGCTCATGTGTGCGACGGCAATCAAATAGGCTGTATCCTACGGGCAACCGCCACCATCAATGATGAGAAACTAAAGAAGATACCAAATATGGAGCACTCCCTCCTAAGGAAGCTGCACCAGGTATTCTTGTTCCCGGGCCGGGATGAAATCAAATATACTCGACCGTGGCAAGACCCGGCAAGGAAGAAGATAAACAAACGCGCCATGGGCAAGTTTAGCGGCGCGTTGTCCACCTGGAAAGTAAGGGTGAAACATCGGATCATGGTCAAAAAGGAACCCTACTCCGAGATTGTACAGGATAATCCGACAATTACGGAAGAGCAGTTCGAAATATTCAAGGCGGCTTGCGTTGCCGAAGCTGCCAAAGAAAAGTCGAAGTACATGAAGGGGCTTCAAGAGAGGAACCTGGGGTGCCACAACCTCGGAAGCCGTGGTTACGTGGGGAAGAGGCCCATATGAGCCAAGGAGGACGTGGAACGTGAAAGTTTGGGGATCCCAGACCCCTTGGCGGAGTTCACCGTCCTGTAGGAGCGTGACATCATCAGGACCCGGTACCATTGGGACCCAGTCAACAAGGTTTTGAAACGGACGCGGTAACGATGGAGTTCATGAGACTGGTGGTAATTTTAAATTTACCCCCTAATTTTAGCTTCTGATCAATTCGACTGCACGTTTAGTCACATTTGTAAACGATCGTTCTTCCTTTTGCAGAAAGAGCAGCACAGGATTGCGGCTGAAAGCGACTCGCCGTCTGAGGCGTTGGCGTGGCCCAAGTGGGACACCCCATTCAACCGGGCCTTGAACATATTGAAAGGACTCCCGGTGGACACTTGGCCATCGTATGGACGCGTGCACGGTGTCGGAGACATGTCGGGGCTGGATTTCGGGGACACAACATATCCCAGAAAATTAATCCCTCATGTCATCACCAGCCCAGGATTACCGTTACTGGTGGACACGTCCTTGTTACAGATTACCAAGCTATTACAAGAATTGGATACAAGACCATAAAGGTCTAATGATACAACAGTGATTCTGATGGTGGATGACGGAATTGTCTCGCGGTTCTTCAATGTCGATGGGGCTCCATTCCCACAGGAATGGCTGACCTGGATAATTCCTATCCCACATGGCTGCCATCCTAGGCTCCGCACGGACATCGCTGTGGAACTCCTTGTAGAAATCCTGACCTGGCCAAGTAAATAGCCAGGGACAAGCCTGTGAGTACGTTTGAATGTACTCGCAAACATCAGGAACAAAAGATATACCAAAGTCAACAATTAAATTATATGATCATGATGAACCACACTATATGCGTATGCTCATGATGGACTTAAATGCTTACTGACAGGAATTAAATCATGGCATGATAAAATATTAGCATATGCAAACATATAAAATTGTTAGTGATAAACAAGGAAAGTCAAAGGAAACAAAATAAAAGAAATGCCGGTCGGATGTCAAGTGACACCATGGTAGGTCTTGAAGAGAAATGCCAATCGGGTGTCTAAAAGAGAAATCGGACGAGACAGGACCATCCGAGAACTCAGGCGACGCCACGAGAGGTCTTGAAAAGAAATGCTAGTCGGGTGTCAAGTGACGCCACGGTCGTACTTGAAGAGAAATGCCAATCGGGTGTCCAGAAGAGTAGTGGCATGATAAACCGCCTCTTAACTCGAGGGACGCCACGAGAGGTCTTGAAAATTAAAATTGAGTGCCCGGGGTAGTCTTGCCAGCCTCTGAGACACTCAGGAAAATTAAAATAAGAGAAACAGGTTAGTTCACAATAATATGCATAACCATAAATTTTTTCACAACAATAGTATTCAAATAACCATGACGGCGTTAGTGATGATAACAATATCCTGCAAAATAGTTCAGGCCCAATTAATTATTTTCCTCCGAAGACCGACACTTGACCAACCCAGACTGTAGCCCTTAACCGCGGACACGGCTATTCGAATAGGTTTAAACTCTGCAGAGGGTGTACACTTTACCCACAAGTAAAGGATTTCTTTAGTTAGTACCATGACACTGACTAATTCCCATTGCGGTCTTTGGGTTGAAAACACACCTGACCAGCACACACCAGATTAACTTTTCGGCTGCCCGGAATCACCCAAAGCATTGTTCAAGAAAAACTCTGAGACGGAGAGACCAACCTCCTGCATGGGATCACTATTAATACGCGCGGATTCCAAGGGGTGCCCCCCTCTCAGTCACAACTGGAAACACCCATGCCCCCTGACCCGATGGCATGATTTAGTCCTGGATCCCTGGGAAACCCTCATCGTGGCCCTCTGTACGGTGTGTGCATGGAAAGGGGTTATCAACTTACTGGACCATACCCTACCTGTGGCAGGAACCTGTGGGAGCACGAAACAAGTATGGGGGTTACCGGAACAAGACTCGATCTATGGTCGACTCAGGAGGTATTAAGTTTCCTACAACAGTTAGCACAACAAGGTATTCTTTCAACAGCAATACCAACAGGGCCACGACCCTTGCATGCTCCAACAAGCATACCAAACAAGGCATGATCACACTCCAACGTGATCATCCTTCTGCCGGTAACGATATTTGTCTTATGCCTGCTCCTGCAGTTAGTCAAGTCATGCACACGATGCACGGTATGAAACATGCCAATTCTATATGCACGCAAATTTTTATTTGAATTCAACAGAAGCATGGTTCAATTATTTCCTGCAACCAAACAACTATGCAATCACCATATCAAGTGTTCAAGATGCTTGCCTTGAGCATGCAGAAGGGTTGGGTGCATTCCAAAAGTTTGAGAATTAATCTCTCCTCCATTTCCTATTTTGAAAATATTTAAATCACCACATAAAACAAAAACAGTGCTAAAAATTGTTTCAAATGTTTTTGAAATAAATACTAAAATAAACTAGAGACAAAATAAGGAATATCAGAAAAAGAATCATATCATTTGGACATGGTATGAATTACTTATGGAATTACCAAGATGGGATAAATGACTAAATGGACTTTTTAATAAACCCAACAGAAACTAAGCTTATATAAAAAAATGTTCACCCTGGCTAGTTTAATAGAGCATGATTTTAGAAGCATGTATAAATTTGAATCACTGGATTTGGATTTAAAATAGTTCCTGTGGAGATATTTAAAATTGCAGAAAAAAGAAAAAGGAAAGGAATGGAGGTGCGCCCTGAGCGTGTTTTAGGCATCTGGAGCTACTGGGCCGAGCCCAGCCGATCAGCCGCGCGAGGGAACGGCCGACGTCGAAGGCGTACTTGAGAGAGACGCTTTCCGGACCAGAAGACGTGTTTCGCGAAATACGTCTCCACTTAGCTGACTCAGCCGTGACCTTAGGCCACTGACGGTGGGCCCGCCTGGCCCACTGGTCAGGTTTGACCAGCTCCCACGCGCGTTTTTCTTCTTCGGCAGCACAGGCGGGGTTCCGGCGATCGCCACCGGCGAACGGCAGGGCCCCACGACGAGTTGAGGTCACTGTCATGCTCAGAATGGAGAGGCGGTCCTGTGGGTACCACTCTTGGTCGCCGGGATGGACGGAGTCGTCGACGGCGAGCTCCCCGGCGGACGGCGGCGTTAGGTGGAAGGGGCCTTTTTCCCTGGAGCTCGCTCCAGTGAAATTGAAGGGCGGGCTTGATCTGCGGAAACACGGGGAGGCTGCTAGTGTAGAGAGCAGAGAGGGGGAGTCTCAGGCGGCGCCGGAATCAATAAGAGGGTGGCGGCAGTGGTTTCGGCCGGAGACGGGGAAGATGACCGTTACCGGTCGGGTGGTAGCTCGAGGAGGTGCTTAGGGGGTAGAAGGAGATGTGCTGACCATGGAAGGGGGCTCGAGGGGAGGTTTTATAGTGCGGGCGAGGCGGTTCCGTTGCTTCCAGAGAAAGCCACGGTGGCGGCGGCCATTAATGGCGCCGCGGAGGTAGCTGCGGTCGGTGGCGATGGTTAGCGAGGCCGGTGGGAGGTCAATAGGGATTGGTGAGGGAGTGGATGAGCTCGGGTGGTTGGGAGTTAAGGCGGAAGAGGCGTGGCGAGGAAGGATTCATCGGGCGGCGATGAATGGCGGCGGTGGACGGTGGTGGACGGCGCTAGGGGCCAAGGGAAGGTGTCGGCGATGCTTAGCGTGGACGGCGGGGTCCAGTGGAAGACTCAGTCGTGCGGAAGAAGCAGCGGGGATGCGGCAGGGCTTGATGCCAGAGGCTGCAGAATGCGTGCTCTGGACGCGCTCCGTGCACGCGCACATTGTGCTCGAGGAAATGCCAGTGGCATCTAGAAAAGTTGGTTGCAAGGGAGAATTAGCAGGGTGGGGTTCCTTTAGATGGCAAGACTGGTGGACATGTTGAAATGGCAAGGGAAGCAGGTGTGTAGTGCATGATAAAAACTTTGCCAAATCCTGCCATGCACTCTAGGTGTTTGACAAAATGCCAAGGCCACCTAGGGGACTACTCTAGCCACCAAAATTACCAGGTTGGGGTCTCTTTAGGTGCAAACTAGGATGGCAAGGTTAGTTTGGAAAAATAAAAATCTTGATAGTGCAAGTTTTTGAGAAAACCATTTCTGGACAGAAACTGGAGAGCATTATTTGGTAAACTAAAAGATTCCAATGGAGCTATACTTTTGGACATAAGGGTTTGGTTGTAAGAACTATAAGTGGGAAAAATTTCAGGATTTTTGGGGCAAGGAAAATTGGGGTTGTAGTAGAAACTCAAATACTGGACAGAATTGGAAAGAGGTTGTTCCACTCAAAATTTCCAAAGTACCAAGTTAGGTTTTTGCATAAAAGTGATATATAGGCATCACATGACCTCCCATAATTTTTTATGGGATTTTAAAAGAATTATTTAAAGTAGTTGTAGTGCAACAGAGGCATTTAAAGTATTGAGATAGCTGTTAAAAGAATTGTTTAGAGGCAAATTTTATTCTGAAAATAATTCTTACTGTTATTAAACTATAATTGAAATGTTTTAAGACAACTACCAAAGCCACAATATTATTTCCAAAAATTGCTATATGGAGGGAAGAATTTGAAAAACAGAGTGCAGAAAATACTCCGAAAATAATAAAGGACTTGATATATTTCAAAATTTTATTTTTTGGCCAAATTTTAATTAATAAAATCATGTTTGAATTTTTGGGGTGTGGCAAACTCTACCCCCCTTAAGAAAATCTCGTCCTCGAGATTTGTTAAGGACGGAAGAATTAAATGCAAATTACAATAGACAAGCAATCATGCACAAGACAATAACACATAAGCACATCATTCAATCAAACACTACGCACTGCAAGAAATATACACATATTCGTCTACGGCATGACGGTGGAATTTACAGGGTAACAAGGTTGCTAAGTTCATGGCAACTACTCTGGTAGACTCAGTCCACTTCGTTCACGTCCAGACGGGCGTGTGTCGCGGACGTCGAGGCTTCTCCGGGGGCTTCAACGTCGGAGTTGACTGGAGTGTTATGAGGAGCTGCACGGTTGGGGTAGCGATGATGACCCATGCGGCGTGTAGTAGCTACAGTCCCGTTGGAGGAAATCCCAAAGAGATGATGGAGTTCATCCGGGGAAACGAATGCATTGTCCGGGTAGGCAACAGGGGCTGACCTCGCAGGCTCGATTGGTCTCCCGAACAGTACTATCGGGGTGTCGGTGGCGGGTGCGGCTTCACTTCTCACCGGGGTCAAAAGAGCAAGCGTCCTGCGGGTCTCAATCAGATCATTGGTGACCTCATCGAAGAGTGCCTCTTACGTTCTCAGGTAGCGCACCAGATGCATTGGGGCAGGGTCCGTCTCATGGTCTCCATTGGCGACTTGGGTCGGTCTACCATAGCCTTCACGACTAGGGTAGTATTAGAAGGAGCGATAGTTAACCCTCGGCGACTGATATCAGAGTTGAACTACAGCTTCTCGGGCTGCAAGTTGGATAGCTTGGGGCTCGTCGGTGGTCGTCCTCCCGGTGAACCGGTAAGGGCGCTCTGCGGTGATGCCCCTCCCGTAGATGTGCACCATGGCCCAGTAGTGGTGGATGGCATCACTCGCGTGCTCTTGGTACACGACATACTCCGACGGCTCTTTGATGCCGAGAGCACGACGGGTGAGATTGGTGAGGATGGCTACAAAGCCTTCAAGCTCGGCTGCGGTGGTCTCGTTGTGCACGATGGGGCCAGGCATCTTGGGGTTTGGATATCAAACTGGGAGTGAGGCTGTGATGTGTTGGTTTGGGGCAAGGCTTCTCTAATAAGCCAGCAGAGTCTTCCATCGCACGCTTGTGGATAGGACAACGCAGGTGTCGGCCATAGGCACACGGCCTATGGGCTAGGTTGATAGGTTGGGCACCGACTATCAAAAGATGTCGGCCGGCCACTGTGCGGTTATTTGATAGGATGGGCTTGACTATGGACAGGAAGGGATGTGGATGATGTGGAAACCTAGAGATAGCGACCAGGCTAAGATAGGATTAGCCAATGGTCAGCCTGGCTCTGATACCAAGGCTGTCGGTGTTGGATTTCGGGGACACAACATATCCCAGAAAATTAACCCCTCTTGTCATCACCAGCCCAGGATTACAGTTACTGGTGGACATGTCCTTGCTACAGATTACCAAGCTATTAGAAGAATTGGATACAAGACCATAAAGGTCTAATGATACAACAGTGATTCTGGTGGTGGATGACGGAATTGTCTCGCGGTTCTTCAACTTCGATGGGGCTCCATTCCCACAGGAACGGCTGACCTGGATAATTCCTATCCCGCATGGCTGCAATCCTAGGCTCCGCACGGACATCGCTGTGGTACTCCTTGTAGAAATCCTGACCTGGCCAAGTAAATAGCCAGGGACAAGCCTATGAGTACGTTTGAATGTACTCGCAAACATCAGGAACAAAAGATATACCGAGTGCAACAATTAAATTATATGATCATGATGAACCACACTATATGCGTATGCTCATGATAGACTAAAATACCTACTGACAGGAATTAAATCATGGCATGATAAAATATTAGCATATGCAAACATATAAAATTGTTAGTGATAAAAAAGGAAAGTCAAAGGAAACAAAATAAAACAAATGCCGGTCGGATGTCAAGTGACACCACGGTAGGTCTTGAAGTGAAATGCCAATCGGGTGTCTAAAAGAGAAATTGGACGAGACAGGACCATCCGAGAACTCAGGCGACGCCACGAGAGGTCTTGAAAAGAAATGCCAGTCGGGTGTCAAGTGACGCCACGGTCGGACTTGAAGAGAAATGCCAATCGGGTGTCCACAAGAGTAGTGGCGTGATAAACCGCCTGTGAACTCGAGGGACGCCACGAGAGGTGTTGAAAATTAAAATTGAGTGCCCGGGGTAGTCTAGCCAGCCTCTGAGACACTCAGGAAAATTAAAATAAGAGAAACTGGTTAGTTCACAATAATTTGCATAACCATAAAATTTTTCACAGCAATAGTATTCAAATAACCATGATGGCGTTAGTGATGATAACAATATCCTGCAAAATAGTTCAGGCCCAATTAATTATTTTCCTCCGAAGACCGACACTAAGACCGACACTTGACCAACCCAGACTATAGCCCTTAACCGCGGACACGGCTATTCGAATAGGTTTAAACTCTGCATAGGGTGTACTCTTTACCCACAAGTAAAGGATTTCTTTAGTCAGTACCATGACACTAACTAATTCCCATTACGGTCTTTGGGTTGAAAACACACCTGACCAGCACACGCCAGATTAACTTTCCGGATGCCCGGAATCACCCAAAGCATCGTTCAAGAAAAACTCTTAGACGGAGAGACCAACGTCCTGCATGGGATCACTATTAATACGTGCAGATTCCAAGGGGTGCCCCCCTCTCAGTCACAACTGGAAACACCCATGCCCCCTGACCCGATGACAGGATTTAGTCCCGGATCCCTGGGAAACCCTCATTGTGGCCCTCTGTACGGTGTGTGCATGGAAAGGAGTTATCACCTTACTGAACCATACCCTACCTGTGGCAGGAACCTGTGGTAGCACGAAACAAGTATGGGGGTTACCGGAACAAGACTCGATCTATGGTCGACTCAGGAGGTATTAAGTTTCTTGCAACGGTTAGCACAACAAGGTATTCTTTCAACAGCAATACCAACAGGGCCACGACCCTTGCATGCTCCAATAAGCATACCAAACAAGGCATGATCACGCTCCAACGTGATCATCCTTCCGCCGGTAACGGTATTTGTCTTAAGCCTGCTCCTGCAGTTAGTCAAGTCATGCACACGATGCACGGTATGAAACATGACAATTCTATATGCATGCAAATTTTTATTTGAATTCAAAAGAAGCATGGTTCAATTATTTCCTGCAACCAAACAACTATGCAATCACCATATCAAGTGTTCAAGATGCTTGCCTTGAGCATGCAGAAGGGTTGGGTGCATTCCAAAAGTTTGAGAACGAATCTCTCCTCCATTTCCTATTTTCAAAAATATTTAAATCACCACATAAAACAAAAACAGTGCTAAAAATTGTTTCAAATGTTTTTGAAATAAATACTAAAACAAACTTGAGACAAAATAAGGAATATTAGAAAAAGAATCATATCATTTGGAAATGGTATGAATTACTTATGGAATTACCAAGATGGGATAAATGACTAAATGGACTTTTTAATAAACCCAATAGAAACTAAGCTTATATAGAAAAAATGTTCACCCTGGCTAGTTTAATAGAGCATGATTTTAGAAGCATGTATAAATTTGAATCACTGGATTTGGATTTAAAATGGTTCCTTTGGAGATATTTAAAATTGCAGGAAAAAGAAAAAGGAAAGGAGTGGAGGTGCGCCCTGAGCGCGTTTTAGCCATCTGGCGCTACTGGGCCGAGCCCAGCCGATCAGCCGCGCGAGGGAACGGCCGACGTCGAAGGCGTACTTGAGAGAGATGCTTTCCAGACCAGAAGACGTGTTTCGCGAAATACGTCTCCACTTAGCTGACTCAACCGTGACCTTAGGCCACTGACGGTGGGCCCGCCTGGCCCACTGGTCAGGTTTGACCAGCTCCCATGCGCGTTTTTCTTCTCCGGCAGCACAGGCGGGGTTCCGGCGATCGCTGCCGGCGAACGACGGGGCCACACGGCGAGTTGAGGTCACCGTCGTGCTCAGAATGGAGAGGCGGTCCTGTGGGTACCACTCTTGGTCGCCGGGATAGATGGTGTGGTCGATGGCGAGCTCCCCGGTGGATGGCGGCGTCGGGTGGAAGGGGCCTTTTGCCCTGGAGCTCGCTCCAGTGAAATTGAAGGGCGGGATGGATCTGCGGAAACACGGGGAGGCTGCTAGTGTAGAGAGCAGAGAGGGGGAGGCTCAGGCGGCGCCGGAATCAACAAGATGGTGGCGGCAGTGGTTTCGGCCGGAGACGGGGAAGATGACCGTTACCGGTCGGGTGGTAGCTCGAGGAGGTGCTTAGGGCGTAGAAGGAGATGTGCTGACCATGGAAGGGGGCTCGAGGGGAGGTTTTATAGTCCGGGCGAGGCGGTTCCGTTGCTTCCAGAGAAAGCCACGGTGGCGGCGGCAATTAATGGCGCCGTGGAGGTAGATGCGGTCGGTGGCGATGGTCAGCGAGGCCGGTGGGAGGTCGGTAGGGATTGGTGAGGGAGTGGATGAGCTCAGGTGGTTGGGAGTTAAGGCGGAAGAGGCGTGGCGAGGAAGGATTCGTCGGGCGGTGATGAATGGCGGCGGTGGACGGTGGTGGACGGCGCTAGGGGCCAAGGGAAGGTGTCGGCGATGCTTAGTGTGGACGGCGGGGTCCAGTGGAAGACTCAGGCGTGCGGAAGAAGCAGCGGGGATGCGGCAGGGCTTGATGCCAGAGGCTGCAAAACGCGTGCTCTGGACGCGCTCCGTGCACGCACACATTGTGCTCGAGGAAATGCCAGTGGCATCTAGAAAAGTTGGTTGCAAGGGACACTTAGCAGGGTGTGGTTCCTTTAGATGGCAAGACTGGTGGACATGTTGAAATGGCAAGGGAAGCAGGTGTGCAGTGCATGATAAAAACTTTGCCAAATCCTTCCATGCACTCTAGGTGTTTGACAAAATGCCAAGGCCACCTAGGGGACTACTCTGGCCACCAAAATTACCAGGTTGGGGTCTCTTTAGGTGCAAACTAGGATGGCAAGGTTAGTTTGGAAAAATAAAAATCTTGATAGTGCAAGTTTTTGAGAAAACCATTTCTGGACAGAAACTGGAGAGCATTATTTGGTGAACTAAAAGATTCCAATGGAGCTAAACTTTTGGACTTAAGAGTTTGGTTGTAAGAACTATAAGTGGGAAAAATTTCAGGATTTTTGGGGCAAGGAAAATTGGGGTTGTAGTAGAAACTCAAATACTGGACAGAATTGGAAAGAGGTTGTTCCACTCAAAATTTCCAAAGGACCAAGTTAGGTTTTTGCATAAAAGTGATATATAGGCATCACATGACCTCCCATAATTTTTTATGGGATTTTAAAAGAATTATTTAAAGTAGTTGTAGTGCAACAGAGGCATTTAAAATATTGAGATAGCTGTTAAAAGAATTGTTTAGAGGCAAATTTTATTCTGAAAATAATTCTTACTGTTATTAAAATATAATTGAAATATTTTAAGAGAACTACCAAAACCACAATATTATTTCCAAAAATTGCTATATGGAGGTAAGAATTTGAAAAACAGAGGGCAGAAAATACTCCGAAAATAATAAAGGACTTGATATATTTCAAAATTTTATTTTCTGGCCAAATTTTAATTAAGAAAATCATGGTTGAGTTTTTGGGGTGTGACAAGACGGCACCACATGGAAGAAGTACTACCGTGAGACCACAGAGGAGACAAAGGAAAGACGGAGGTTAAATGAAGAAAACATCGACAAGAAGGTTGAGATTGCGGTTGATAAGAAATCAGCTGAGACTGTCAAAGCAGCGGTAGCTGCCACAAGAGAGGAGATGGCAGCTTGATATAGTGTCTTGGTTCCGGCTATCGTCAGTTGGACCAAGCAAAGTCTAGATAAAGAGGAAGCGGACTTTCCCCTTTCCAACTTCTTCCGGAGCAGCTCGTTTAGCACACCTGCTCCCGCACCCGCTAGCAGCCCGTCCTCTGTCTCTGGCGTGCTCGGCGGGGCTTTATCTTTGGCTGAGCTCGATGCCATCACGGTACCTGTCACACCGGCCCTCTTCAATATATGTATAATCTCCCGTTTCCACTGCCTTTCGGATGTCTCACGTCGCAGACATGTCTTTGCAGGCCGACGTAACCCCGTGCACCATACTATACACCATCAACGGCCAGAAGGTGGACGTGGGAAAGACGACGATAGTGATGCCACAGGAACAATTGTTCCATAGCTGGCCAATCCCCCCTGACGTCCTCAAGGTTTCTGTGGCTAGTGTCAAACCAGGCCATGAGAATTTGGCTCCTCCAGCACTAGGGGGAGATGACGACGAGACCCCGCGGCAGCTTGCCGATTGCAAGAGTTGGGTCCTGTTGTGGCCAAAGAGTCTGCTTCGTCTGGAGGCGGCTGAGAGCAAACCCACAACCACGCAGCCTCAGCAAGGTATGAACACCAACACCCCACCTACCCAATTAGCGTCGCATGTCGTGCTGGGTGATAGCGGAAGGCGTGAGGAAGAGGCTCCATTAGTCGCTGATGGCGTCGCCGCCGTCGAAGAAGCAATGCATGATATCGATGCCATTGATGAGGATGATGATAACCCTCTACAGTATCTCAATACTGGCGCCTATGACGACGGAGGATTGATGGCTCAGCAGTATGAGTACTCAGATTTGACCGTGATGAGTCGGTGCTTGAATTCCTGTAGCAAAGAAGCATAGGAAGAGACAGAGGAAAGGCAACAAAGCTGCTTCTATGATCCAGCCACCTCTGCAGCCTCAGGTTCAATACCGTATACCTATCATAGGTGCGGCAAAATGGCATATCCCCGGTGATCCGATCCTACCTAAGGCAGCAGTAGAGGCCATATACTGCGATCTAAGGAGACTTCATGACGATGTGATGTGGAGAGAGAAAAGCCTGATCGCCTCAAAAAATCCAGGATACCCCCTCTACATGGTTAATGTGCCGCAGCAAAGGTTGTACGTCGACACATTCCCTGCGGGGAAGTTCTTCCTTCGATTCGATTACATCTTCGACATGTTTCACTTGAAAAAGTTGGATTTTACGTTTATCCGCCTTTTTTCCTTGTACATGAACTACATCATCAGGATTGAGCAGATACCTTATATCTATGTCACTCACCCATACTTCAAGCACGAGGGCTTCTTGCCACTCTTCCCAAAGCACCATGAATACGCGAGTAACTACATCTCCAATTTGATGGTCGGCAATAAGGACAAGGAGACCATTCTCGTGCCTTATCATCCCATGTAAGTCATCCGCGCGGATATCCTTCCTTCGATTTCAATCATTCATTTGCACGCGTGGAGGCTAATTTGAGGTGTACTTATTTTGCGCAGCGATGGGCGCACCGTCCTCATCATCCTTTACCCCCGATTCTCCAACGCTATTTACTTGGACTCGTCGAAGATCATGAACAAAAAGGATTACACCCACATCAAGTCTGTTCTCGACAGTGCTATCTTTAACTACGGCCTATGGGGTGGAGAGATCATGCTCAAGAAGAAAAGGAACCGCGCGCCCGCCTTCGGCCATAAGAACGACTTCTGCTGCATCCAGCAACCGAGTGGTACTCTCAGTGATGGATTCTTTATCCTCCCCCACATGCTGGAGTACAGACGGGATCAACAGAACCTTCGCATGTCACCTAGATCCGGCGATGCCCATATTCTGCAATGGGCAAAGAACCTAGGAGATATCCCGGATCATCGACTTCGAGCTGAATTCTATCACATCTAGTGTGAACTTGCCCAAATCATCATGAAGGAGGTCCGCGAAAAAACAAGGATGTTCTACGAAGAAGGGCAAATGTCACGGGAAGACGTCCGAACACGCGTAGCCGCTCAGCGTCTTGACCTGAAGCCTTTCACTGCGCTCGGGAACTATCTCCCTGACTTGGATGGATGGCACGACATGTTGGAGTGATTGACGATATATGACAATGTGTCCGTTTAGTCCATACTTTCTCTATGACGAAACTTTGAGTTATGCACGATGAAACTTTATTTGTGATGTAATTAAACCATCCTCCTCAACTAGCGAAGATCACTCTAGTTAGGGCATTTTGGGTACGATGAACTTTGTTATTTATGCTTATGATATGTTGCTTCTATTTTTGCCAACTCTGTCTCTTTCTATTGCTCAACTATATATGTTGCATATTATCAACTCATGTGACGATGCAGGTACATAGATCATCGATGGCAAAGAAGTGCTATGCCAGGAGTATACGACGAGTGGCCGGAGTGTCAGGCCCAGGTGTACCGGTTTCCGAGCAACAGCCAGCGAGGGTTCGATAGCAGAGTCGAAACGAAAAGTAGTTAGTTTAGGTTAACGCTAGCTAGTGCGAGAGAGGGATACGAACCGACGCCTCAAGAAGTACTACATTATGTATGATGAGACATGTCAGGTAACTTGTATAGCTATATCGTGATTATGATGTGACAACATGATTTGTGTTGGATGATATGATGAGACTATGATGTGTATGATATGATGAGCATATAGCATGTTTATGATATGATTAGAATACTGTATAAAACCTGTACAAAAATATCGCAAATACGTAGCAAAAAAAAGATATGTGAAAATATAGTAGTAGCGCTGTTTAGCGCTGGACAGGAAAACGCTACTGCTAAGTAGGTATAGCAGTAGCGTGTGTCAAAACATGCTACTGCTAAAGTTAGCTGTAGTGCCGTATCAGTAGCGCGGTTCCCCGCGCTACTGATAGCCCTTAGACCCGCGCTACTACTAGGCTTTTCCCTAGTAGTGTTTATCTGAGCTCTTGGGCAGTTTCACGGCTCTGTTAGCCACAGAAGTTACTGCGGCAAACCAAGCACAGCATAATGCAGAGGTTGCAAAGGTGCGAGACGAGGTGGCCAAAGCCCAAGAGGATTTTAATGCAGAGAACATCAGGATGGCAGTGGAACGAGACAAGATGGATGCTGAGTCACAGCGTATCATGGCGGAGGCTTTTCGCTTAAGATTGGATCAAAACGCCTCTAATGCGGTTCTTCGAAGGAGGTATCAAACCCGTTTGCCTACACAGTTTGAGGCGCGGAATCTTTTAACATGACTAGTGCGGGGCCAAGTAACCCGCCAGGCACAGCCCGGGCGGCTGAAATCCCAGGGAGCACGGCGGCGGCTCAGCCTCGATTGGCAGACCCACCCCATAGGGATCGAACCCCGCCATGGCGTTTTTCGACACCATGTGATCATTATTCCAACCCGGTGGATAACATGATCGCAGCGGCCACCCGGGTCAATGCAATCCCCATCACAAATGAGACGCCTTTTGCAGCCGAGGCGCGGAATGCGATTGAGCTCTTGCAAACAGCAGTTGCACAGCAGGAAAAGTATACACATAGTCGTGAGAGGGTGCATTCAATGCCCCTCCAAAGCCGCAGTTACAGCCGGTGCATTGAGTCGCCGGCGGTTTCCAGTAGCGAGCGACGATGATGGCCAAATCGAGATGACTCACCCTGTGGGAATAACCCGTCCCTTTCTCATGCCCAGGCGATTGTGGATGATGCCAGAGCATGCCGAGAGGTGGAGGCCGCAGCGGCGGCTCAGTTGGGGGTTTATCAGCAGCCTCCGGTGACACCTTCAACGTCCATAGGGGCTGGTATAATTTTCAGATCTATTGGAGTGCCTTGTTTAGTGCCAGCTTTACGTAATGAACGCTTGCTTAAGAATTTTAAGGGTCCTCGCAAGTTGGCTAACTATATAGCTGGTCTCCCCCCTGAGGCCTTGATTGAGAGTTATGAGTTAGCCATGGAGATCCTGGATGTCAGTGATGCTGTGTGTGCGAAGTACTTTACTATGATGTTGGATGGGCCAGCATGGACCTGGTTAAAAGGACTACCCGCCAACTCCATCAATTCTTGGGCAGAGTTGAAAGCATGGTTCATTCAGAATTTTAAAGGAACATGCAAGCAGCCTTTGACGATTGTTGATCTTGATAACTGCGTGCAGCGTGAGGATGAGTCGGCTCATCATTGGGTCCGGCGGGTCTCAGCTATTATGCACTCTTCAGACAATATTGCGGCGGGTCAGGCGGTTCTGGTCTTAGAGAAGAACTATCATTTCACCCCCCTTAAGCAGAAGCTTGGGCGGCTTAAGCGTCATTTTAATGACATGGGAGAGCTCATGGCGGCTCTCATCAAGTATGCCAACTCTGAAACCACCAAAGATCTTGGATCTGATGATGAAAAATCCAATAAGGGAAAGAAGGGTGGCAATGGTAAGGGTCAGCAGCAGAACGTGACAGGGCATAATGGTAACAACCAGGGTAACGGTGGTAAGCGCAGACAACCCGATGGCGGGTCAAATCTTGTAGCTAACACCAACACCAGATATAAAAGCCAGCGCCGTAATGGCAATGGTAAGCAGCCTTTGGAGGGAAGAACTTTAATATTGAGGTGATGATGAATGAGCCTTCCCCAAAACACAGCCTGCCCAATAAACCGGTGACTCATGCTTGGAAGGACTGTTTCATCATGCGAGAGTACTGGAATTCCAGCTTCAATTAGAATCATGGCAACAATAATGGCCCGCTTGGCGGGTCAGGATCCGGCTCACAGGGGCCCGGCTTTGGTGGCGGCCGTTCAAATACAGGGTACACTACTGAAGGATGCAGCTAAAGTGACACTACGATCAGAGACCCTTCGACGAAACTGTGTGCGATGCATTAATCGCAAACGGTGATGTAAAAAACCCGTAAAAAAAGAAGCAAAACGTTTGCGATGGCGGATACATTAAACACAGTTCAGATTTTAGTTGCGTGTGTGATGCGGGGCATATGGTTCAGTTCAATGAACTGTTTGCGATGAGTAAGAAGAACAGAAACGGGCAGCCAAATGAAGGCATGTGCGATATACAGCATACAGTTCAGTCGGATTAACTATTTCTGATGAGACGGAACAATAGAAACGGGAAGCCAGATGAAGGTGTGTGCGATTGAGGGCATACACTTCAGATGGATGAACTGTGTGCGATTAGGCAACACAACCGAAACGGTCAGCCAGATCAACGTGTCTGCGATTGACTGCATACACTTCACACAGATGAACGGTTTGCGATTAGCCACAACAAACAGAAATAGTTAGACAGATCAATGTGTGTGCGCAAGACGGGCACACATTCTAATTAAAAGAAGCATGCGCGATGGTAATAATGAGCGCGCACGATTATTGGAACAAGACATGTGCTGACATCGCCTATTGCGGTGCACCCTATGGTGCAAACACCATGTACGCGGCCGAGAAAGTATGCCCACGTTACGCCGTCCAGGAATAGTGCAGCACTTAGAAATTATAGAACCATCAATAAATTTTGAGCCTGCATCCCATCACATTCCAAATTACTACCACGCTATATTTAATTGCAAACCTATTCACACCGATCAAAACATAAACGGTTTCCCACTTAGGAGCGTATTAGTACTCGGTTATAAATACTACTACTCCAAGATGACTGCACATTCCTCCTCAACTCGATCGTCATCCACAAAAACAAACAAGTCATTCATCGTCGTTCCCTTGCGTCTGCCATGGCCAGCGTGAGTTCTAGGTCGAGAGATTACTACCAGGGAGAGGCGAGCATGGAAGCGAAAGCATGAGAGATGTCCCGCCTCGCCACGAAAGCAGCCGACATGTCTCGCCGCGCGGCCGTAGCAGCACAGAGTACCAGCCGCGTCACCGAAGCAGCACAGACGTCCCGCCGCGCCATCGATGCAGCAGACTGGTTCGGCCGCACCGCGAAAGAAGCAGAGATGTCCCGTCGTGCTGCGAATGTAGCAGAGATCTCCTCCCGCACCGCGGCGGCCTGGGAAAATGTCTCGCGTGCAAGCGAGGACTCTCACAGGCGCATGCGCGCTATGCTCGATGATCTGATGGGTCGGATCTCCGACGGGATGAAGCAGCAGGACGAGATGAATGCCTTTTTTGAAAGTGCTACCAGCGTCATCCGGGGACTAGGGGAAGACAAGGCGAAGCTCCGCACCGAGCGCGACCTGCTGAGGGTGAAGATCGCCAGAACAACAAAGCAGTATGAGGAGACCACTGCCTTGTTGTAGAGGACCAACATCATCGTCAAGAAACTTATGGACGAGAATGCCATGCTCCGCATCGAGCGCCAAAGGCTGGTGGAGGAATCCTTGGATGCTCTCAAGCAGCGTCTTGAGGACACGAAAGAGCTCATCGCCGCTCGCCGCGGAGACTACTAGTTCCCGCGGCCTGCAGCAATGCATCAAGAAAGTAGAGATCAGCGAGCCAGATCGTTGACTTCCTTCTTCTTTTGCCCTTGTGTATTTCGAGCATTGCCGCATGTGGCTTTTTTAATTATCTTCTGAAATATGTAAGACAATTATTATACACTGTCATCGTCCTTATATTCATCAGTCTTGCTATAAGTCGCAGTCGATGCTATATAGGTCCGTCGGATCTTACATCAAGATCCGTGCAAAACTTTCTTTTCAGATTTTCTTTTTTCTCTCTTAAATCTCAGTCGAGTGAGACATAGCCATGCCATGAAACAGGGGCTCGGGCGCCATTAATGGAGACGTTGGGAGGGAGGTGGGCTGCGGATAGAGGTCAAAGGGCTCTCCTCCCGATGAGCACGCGCAGGGGTCTAATCGCACGCCTCCCGTACTCAAATAGCTACCTCGCATGGCACCTCCTAGCCAATAAAAAAAGGGACGCGTGGCGGCATGTAAATGGTAAGTAGAACTCCCATGGTTTCAATAATACTTGTGTTTCTGATTTGTAACGTGACAGCACTTGTTCCAAAATGACTTTGTTGATTGTTAATGTATGCGCCTTCGCAAATCGGACAAAAAATTTACCACAGCATGTTGGTGCCATGTCATGACACTATGCCAAGTTTCATGGTTTTCAGGCGAGTTTTGGATTTACGGGAATTTTAAAACCAAGTTTCTTGATGTTTCCGGCCAAGCCAAGATGCCCAGATGTTTGAATTCCATTCCCACTTCTTCCATGGGACCTAAAAATTCGCTCAAGTACACATAAATGATTTTCCAACTAACTTTTGCGCACTGGAGCATGCGCTTGTACTTCAAATTTGAATTATGTGCATTAAATGCCTGGAAATAAATTAATGTATAAAAATGCCACATGAACCCGGAATAATTCCAAAATTTAGCACGAAACTCCTATTTGGTCTAAGCTGCCTGTGTAAAAAAATCAAGGCGAGAGAAGGCAGTGTATGTCGTTTCGCACACGGAGGTGACACGTTCCCTCTCGGAACCACGAGCCTTCTTGAGAGAAGCTCCGGTTTGCAAGAAGCTTATACCAAAGCTTGTCCCAATTCGGCCAAAAAAATTACCACAACATGTTGGTGCCATGTCATGACACCATGCTAAGTTTCATGACTTTCAGGCATGTTTTGGATTTACATGAATTAAAAAACCAAGTTTCTCAATATTTCCGGCCGAGCCACGATGCCCAGATGTTTGAATTCCATTCCCATTTCTTGCATGGGACCTAGAAATTCACCCGAGGAAACACATGTGATTTTTCAACCAACTTTGATGCACTGGAGCATGTGCTTGTAGTTCAAATTTGAATTATGCACATTAAATGCCCAGAAATTCAATTAATGTATAAAAAAGGCCAAACGAACCTGGAATAATTCCAAAATTTAGCACGAAACTCCTATTTGGTCTAAGATGCCTATGTAAAAAAATTAAGGCGGGAGAAGGCAGTGTATGTCGTTTCGCACACGGAAGAGACACGTTCCCTCTCGGAACCACGAGCCTTCTTAAGAGAAGCTCCGGTTTGCAAGAAGCTTATACCACAGCTTGTCCCAATTCGGCCAAAAAATTTACCACAGCATGTTGGTGCCATGTCATGACACCATGCCAAGTTTCAAGATTTTCAGGCGTGTTTTGGATTTACAGGAATTAAAAAACCAAGTTTCTCAATATTTCTGGCCGAGCCACGACGCCCAGATGTTTGAATTTCATTCCCGTTTCTTGCATGGGACCTAGAAATTCACCCAAGGACACACATGTGATTTTTGAACCAACTTTGATGCACTGGAGCATGTGCTTGTAGTTCAAATTTGAATTATGCACATTAAATGCCCAGAAATTTAATTAATGTATAAAAAAGGCCAAACGAACCCGGAATAATTCCAAATTTTAACACGGCAATCTTGTAGTTCTATGTTGCCTCTGTAAAAAATCAAGGGGGGGAGGTAGCGTATATCGTTTCGCACACAAAGGTGACACGTGTAGGAGATATGCCCTAGAGGCAGTAATAAATGTTATTATTTATCTCCATGCTCATTATTATGTTTTATGTTCCATGCTATAACTGTTGTGGTTCCCGAGCCCGTATATCCATAAAGGCTCTGGGGAAAACCCATGTGCACGTGTGGAATAATAAACGGTAAAATGTATTCCTAGTCATGCCTCTAAGACTAGCTCAAGTGTTGCATGATGATTATGTTTTCCCAATCATGGGCATGTCTATGCCAGCAGCTTTGAGGGCACAATGTTAGAAGAACATTTGTGTTGAATCGACCCGATTGATGTTATGCTATGAGTTACTTTCGTCACAAGTTAATGGTTAATAACACAGAGATGGTTAACGTGTGCATGATTCCTTAGACCATGAGAATATCGAGTTTCTTCATGCTTGCTTCATGAACTTTGGGGTTTGTTAAACGTCATCCGTAAATGGGTGGCTATTACGGCAGCTTACGGGTTCATGGAAAAGTATGTCAAGTAACTTGATAGCTCAAGATTGGGATTTGCTCCTCCGACGATGGAGAGATATCTCTGGGCCCTCTCGGTGTTACGGTATCCATCATTGTCTGGCCAGACACTTTGTGATTTGATCACGGGGATGCCGGAACACGGTAACGAGAAAAGAGAACAATACCGGTAACGAGGTAACTAGCATAGTGGACAAGTTGTTGATCCACGGGAATGCCAACATGTCTACACCTCGGGTATTTGTAACATATCGCGAAGCAACAGGAATAGCACACGACAACTGGAGGTTCACTCGAATATTCATTCGTGTGGGTATAGGGGTCAATATGGGTGTCCACGGCTCCGATGTTGATCATTGATCGGAAGGGGTTCCGTGTCATGTCTATACTTCACCGAACCTGTAGGGTCACACGCTTAAGGGTCATCTATCTACTGAATACTAGACAGGGAGTCTGAGAGAAAATCACCGGAAAAGTTTCGGACACCGGAAAAGTTCCGCAGAGAGGACACCGGATGAGTTTCGGTGAAACTGAAAAGTTGTTTCGGGGTATTCCATTAAGTCAAATTGGTTTCGGCACATGCCTGATAATTCTTGGAGTGTGCCAGAATCATTCTGGAAACTTCTGGGAATTTTTCGAGATGAAAACCGGAAATGTTCCGGAGCTGCCGGAACCGCTTCAGATGCTTTTCGCAGATGAAATCACTAAACTGGAATTGTTCCAGAATGCATTGAAAATTATTATGGTGGGTACTGGAAATGTTCTAAGCCCACATAAATATTTTCAGTTCGAACGGACGCTGAAAAATGTCGTCGTGAATAGTGAAAGTGCTTTTTGGGTTACTTTTTGGAAAGCCACTTGTTTGGGCTTTATCCCAAAAGATCTAGGGATGACATGGATGGAGTGGGAGGCCCTCTTGGGGGCCCCCCAAGGGGTGTGGCCGACCACACTTGGGGCTCCACCATGGAGCCCCTCTTGTTCCTTGGTTTCACTTCTATGCCCTTGGTGGAAGGACTTCATTCATGTACTTTTGGGTTTTATTGTAAAACCACCCTACCCCTTGGGATTTCCTATAAATAGAGGTGGAGGGGCAGCTCTCCACACTCATCCCTTGCTCTCATACTCATGCCATGCAATGATCTGGCTTCTCTGTCCCTCCCACGAAAACAGTTTCGTAGAGACGAAAGGCTGTCTGGGTTCCGGTGGGAACTAGTTCTGGACGGCGAAGCCCTGCCGGATAGATGACACCGTATGTGTGCAACTCTGTAGAGAGGTCGTAGTTTTGATCTTAGTGACCGAGGGGCTGTTCGAGAGTGTCCTCCCGAAGGGCTGTCCAAGTGACGGTCCTAGTTCTCTGAGTCCTCCCGAAGGGCTGTCCGAGACACCGTCCGGGGGACTGTCCGACCGCCTCCCGGAGGGCTGTCCGAGTGGCGGATGAGGGTATACATCCTCGCGGTTGGGAGGTTGTAAATCATAGCTGCGGGGATCTGCACCGCTGATCATCATCGACTCTACTTCCGCTGCGCTACGAGTCGGTAACGAAAATGATCAAACCTTGTATGCAGTCTCCATAGTGGTCCTGGGCTGGTGCGTAGGTCGGAATTTTTTTGTTTTCTGCTGCGTTACCCAACAACACGTCCCCCCTCGGGAACCACGAGTCTTCTCGAGAGAAACTCCGGTTTGCAAGAAGCTTATACCAAAACTTGTCCAAATGCGACCAATTTTTTTACCACAGCATGTTGGTGCCATGAAATGACACCATGCCAAGTTTCATGATTTTCAGGCGAGTTTTGAATTTACAGGAATTTAAAAACCAAGTTTCTCAATGTTCCCGGCCGAGCCACGACGCCCAGATGTTTGAATTTAATTCCCATTCTTGCATTGAACCTATAAATTCACCCAAAGACACATATGTGATTTTTCAACAAACTTTGGTGCACTGGAGCATGTGCTTGTAGTTCAAATTTGAATTATGCACATTAAATGCCTAGAAACTGAATTAATGCATAAAAATGCCAAATGAACCCGGAATAATTCCAAATTTAAACACGACACTCATGTAGTTGCATGTTCACTGTACATAAATGTTCTAGCAATTCAAACACCATCCTTTCCGTCCGTAACACCATTTTGTCTTTCAAAACATAATGAAAAAAATCAGGTATACCACAAACAGTTTACTAGCAAGAATCGTGTGGGATCCGATATAAAATATCTTGGCGCACCGTCTTGTCTAGCTTAAGCAGGAAGCTTCATCGTCTACAGTCCTCGGCCCGCGCTTGAACCACACTTGCGCGGCAGTTTCTCGCGGCACCGAGCGAAATTTTTCTGCCACCGCAGAAATATCTATCTCTCCGCCCCCTCCCTCCCACCAAAAGCCACATTTCCACTGTTCCTCCTTGCTTTCCAAGTTCAAACAACCTTCACTGCTGCGTACTGGCAGCTCAGCCTCTTCGCCGGCGACCCTTCTTCTTGTAGCGCCGCCTCCTCGCCGGCGACCCTTCTTCTTGCAGCGTC
This sequence comes from Thinopyrum elongatum, assembly GCA_011799875.1. NCBI lineage: Eukaryota > Viridiplantae > Streptophyta > Magnoliopsida > Poales > Poaceae > Thinopyrum > Thinopyrum elongatum. The sequence goes on from CM022299.1 coordinate 607,078,528, forward strand.
GCCTCCTCGCCCGTGACCCTTCTTCTTGCCGCGCCGCCTCCTCGCAGCCGACCCTTCTTCTTGCTGCGCGGCCTCCTCGTTGGCGACCCTTATTCTTGCTGCGCGGCCTCGTCGATATGGTCAGGTAATCCACAACCCACCCACACCATCCTCCTCCTTCCCTGTCCCACATGCCCCAACCGACGGGGCGACACCTTCCACCGAAATCACTGGCCCCGTCCTCCAATTAAGCGCCGCCCACAGCCATTTTGCACGCAGTATAATGTGGAGCTCAGTAGCATCTGGCAGCGGAGAAGCAAATCGCGGCCTCACGCGCGAACGAGGTCGCTATGGCTGCCATGCGTGCCGACCGCCAGATCTTTGAGGAGCACCTCGTCTTCGAGGCCACTGTCGACACCGCCACGCGGTTGTCTACTTTAAAATACAGTTCGTGCTGTTTTCTCGAGGCCACCGCCAGTGCCTTCTAGTGATTTGTCCTCTGTAATGTTAATATGCAATCTGATGTTCAGTTAACAGTTTGGTCCTCTGAAATGTAAAGTTCAGTTAACTGTTTGGTCCAACAATTGCTACATTTCGTAGTACTGTTCTCAAGCATTCTTTGTTTTGTTAACTGTCTTATCTTCTAGTACATGTTTCTATTCTGCAATGTCGTGCTCAGTTAACTGCTTTGGTTCATTTGGTCTGCTGTCCATTTAACTGTTTGGTTCAATTCTGCAATTTGATTTTCATTTGCTGTGGGTAAAATTTTGTATTGTTATGCATGTGAGAAATAAATCGAATTTGGCTGTACTCAATACATATTCTACTGATAGTATGGCAACTCTTAGTTATCCTGATCAAGATCTTCCTGATGTGTGTTGCAGGGAAACAATGGGAGACACTGCGGTTTACCTTCGAGGTTTGCTCACGCATGGTCCTTTCGCTAATAGCACATTATTGTGCAGTTGCATGAATCATTCTAATATTTAGGTTTCTTACAATTTGGTCTTGCACATGTAGGTCCTGCTGTCAAAGGCTTAGACCCACTGTTCGACCCATTTTGCATATGGGGAAATGAGATGTCCATTAATATCAGTCAAGTCAAGAAACTCAGAAAGATTGTTGGGATGAAGAAACTTGAGACGAATAACAGCAAGATCTTTGTTTGCACAATGAAGAAGACATGAGTCAACTATAGGATGGTACTAACTCTTTTACCTTGTTTTTACCCCTTGCGCCATTTCAAAATTTATAACAGCGATTTATGCATATATTTGTTTTCAGTACTTTTCAAAGCAGTTCACCGATGATTACCTCTCAAACCACCTGCATGGTCAAGAGGCGAGGAAGGTATTCATTCAACACCCACGGTACAATATTGAAGTCTTCATGAACAGGACTAATGTTGGGCGGGCAATTATCCATAGCCACTGGCCTAAAGTTGCAAGGACATTCAACATCACTGAAGGCTCAATATTTGCCTTCTGCTTCTGAAGTTTCCCAGATGAGATTCATCTGTCTATTTACCGTGTATGATGCTACTTTCCAAAGGTTTTCGATGTTGCATGTGAAACTTGGTGCTGCTGTGCAATGGTGTAACTGAGTGCTGAAGCTATCTGATGTAATTCGATTATGAAATCCTGGTTGCCGTTATACAGATATGAAATATCTGGTGTGTTTTATAAGAAATGTCAATTTGATTACTACATGGATTATCAATAATAGGCTAATTACCCTGCTTATTGGGGTTTTCTATTGCAGACGGTTACTCAGACAGCACCGTGGGCGATGAACTCAAACAACCCACATGGTTTCTAGAAAGTAGGTGTGTTCGATCAACTAACAATCACACACGGCTTTCGGCAGAGAACTGTTTACGTTAGGCCACCTTGCACAAATGTTTCCACACAAAAAACTGTGTGTGATATACATACGAACAGAAATATTTTTCAGGGATTCGCCGTGTGGGATGTACATACGAACGGAAATGATTGGGTTTCGATGCCTCGCCCGATGGCACACGAGCTCATTTTGCCCCCGCCTGTGTGCTAGGAGAGCCTATCCCCGACTGTTTCTGGGTCATGTGGGAAGGAGCCCCCTATCGCCGACACTCACTAGGCGACGGTTCCAAATGCCGTCGCGGAAAGGGATTAAAAACCATTTGTATAGCACGTCTCGGCACCTGTGGTATCAACGACAGGGCAACCAGGATGGTTATAACCAGCAGCCTAGTCAGGGTAACCAACATCATCAGTCAGGATATCAGAGTAATCCAAAGCAGCTTAATAGTGGCCAGTATCATGTTTTCACCACAAGTCTTTGCAAACAAGTTTAGAAGGTTCATAAACGCTCGGTCAGTGCGATTGAGCCAGCAGTACCTCAATACTTGCGGTGGTCAGAGCAGCCAATCACATGGAGTCGAGAGGATCACCCGCCCCGGGTTAACAATCCGGGTCAACTTGCGTTGGTGGTTATAAATTCACTAAAGTGCTCATGGACGGTGGCAGCAGCATCAATATCCTTTACTATGATACCTTTCGCCGGATGAATTTAACTGATAAGGAGCTTAAGCCGTCTTCTATAGTGTTTCTTGGTGTGGTAACTGGTAAGTCGGCATATCCAGTGGGTAAGATTGCCTTGTACGTGGGTTTTGGCGATGACTATGACTACAGAGCAGAGCCCTTATCATGCCTTGTTCAGACGGCCAGCTTACGCCAAATTTGTGGCACGGCCTTGTTATGTTTACTTACAGCTTAAAATGCCAGGGCGGAAGGACACTATTACGGTCCATGGCAATCAAAAAATTGCACTGTAATGTGAGGAAGGAGACGCTGCATATGCTAAGTCGGCTTGCGCCACAGTGGAGCTTAAATTTTATAAGGATAATGTTGACCCGGCTGATATGACCCCTTCGAAGAAGCCCAGCACTGAGCAAGACTCTTTGTTGAAGTTTAAATTGGCTGATGATACTAAGCAAGTTGACTTTGTCCGTAGCGACTCATCTCAGCAGTTCATAGTGGGGGCTAATATGGATCCTAAATAGGAAAGCACACTCATCGAGTTCATCCGTGAGAATCGGGACATCTTTGCATGGAAACCTTCTGACATGCCGGGTGTACCGAGAGAATTCACTGAGCACACTCTTAATGTGGATCCTAAATTTAAGCCAGTCAAGCAGTTTCTTCGTCGTTTCAATGAAGAACGATGTAAGGCCTTTGGAGAAGAGGTGGCCCGGCTCTTGGTAGCCGGGTTTATTGTGGAAGTCTTTCATCCGGAGTGGTTGGCTAACCTGGTGCTGGTGTTTAAGAAGAATGGCACTTGGCGTATGTGTGTTGACTACACAGATCTTAACAAAGCTTGTCCAGCTGATCCATTTGCTCTCCCCCTTATTGACTAGATTATTGATGCCACGGCGGGTTGTGAGAGTTTATGTTTCCTAGATGCTTAGTCTGGTTATCATCAGATCAAGATGGCAGTTAAGGACCAAGAGAAGACGTCTTTTATCACCCCTTTTGGAGCCTTCTGTTATGTTTCTATGCCTTTTGGGCTGAAGAGTGCTCAGACGACTTATCAACGCTGTGTTCAGAATTGTTTTCACAATCAGATTGGGCGTAATGTGCATGCTTATGTAGACGATATTGTGGTCAAATCCAGAAAGAAGGAGACTCTCCTGGATGATCTAAGGGAGACTTTTGACAATCTCCGGGTCTATAAGATGATGCTTAACCCGACCAAGTGTGTTTTTGTTGTGCCTGCAGGCAAGCTCTTGGGTTTTTTTGGTCTCAGAGAGGGGTATTGAAGCTAACCCGGTGAAGATCAAGGCTATCACTTCGTTTGCTAAGCCGGCGTGTGTTAATGCTATCCAGCGCTTGGCAGGTCGCATTGCGGCTCTAAGCCAGTTCATAAGCCGCCTGGGCGAGAAGGCAATTCCTTTATACCAGATGATGAAGAAAACAGATCATTTTGTCTGGAGTGATGCTGCTGATAAGGCGTTTGAGTCGCTCAAAAAGCAATTAGCTGAGCCGCCCATCCTTGAGGCTCCCATTGAGAAGGAGCCTTTGCTTTTATATGTGGCGGCTAACAGTAAGGCTATTAGTGTGGCAATTGTTCTAGAGCGCAAAGAGGCGGGTAAAGAGTACCCTTTTCAGTGGCCGGTTTATTATGTCAGTAAAGTGTTAATTGAGTCCAAACAGCGATACCCACATTGGCAGAAATTGGTATATGGGGTGTTCATGGCGAGTCGCAAGCTGAGGCATTATTTTCTTGGTCATCCTATTACTGTGGTCAGCTCTGCTCCCTTGGGAGACATTATTCGGAATAGAGAGGCCACATGCCGGGTTGCTAAGTGGGCAATCAGACAGTTGGAAGGCTCGGGGGCTGGAGTTATTTTGACTTCCCCACGAGGTGACAAATTTTGTTATGTTTTAAGGCTAATGTTTCCTTGTACTAACAATGCAGCCGAATATGAGGTTTTACTCCACGACCTTTGTCGTGGAATCATCACGGCAGATGTCCTAGTGTGAGGACTTAGTCGTGGAGCCATCGCAATGAGGTTAGCTTAAAGGGGTTAATCAGGACAAAAGACACGGGGAGTTTATACTGGTTCGGCCCCTTGCGGTGAAGGTGAAAGCCTAATCCAGTTTGAGGTGGCATTGCTAGGGTTTCGATGACCAGGGAGCGAATACGCTTAACCTGGCTCTCGATCTGTTGTCTCTCATCCCTCAACCGTCGCCGGGTCGTCCCTTTATATACACAGGTTGTCGCCCGGCGGTTCACAGAATCCTGGCCGGCTCATAAACGTGTCCGGCTCGGTATCCCCTCTTTCCTATCTTACAATACAAGTCATATACTTATGGCGGTTTACATCTATGGGCCCTAACTCGCCTTTGGGCTTTGGGCCTTCTTATTAAGTCTCCTTCGTAAGTCGCCATCTTCTATGTCTTCACGGGCTTCAATACAGGTAAGTCACTATGAGCATAACCCGGCCCCTCCTGGGCGGTTTATACTCAATAGTTATATCCCCAACTTTAGGCCCCAGGTTGATTTGAACTTGTTCACGTCAATCTTTAACACTTAGGAAAATTCCTTCTTCATTACCTTCGTAAAAATTTGTAACTCGCCGTGATGTCATCTTCCGAGATCATGATAACCCGCCATGATGTCACCCAATTTGGAGCTCCTCGATTCCCGCGCATACCATTTATCCATTCACCTTATAAATAGGGCCAGGGGTCCTTTTCACTTTCCCCCCTCGGCCTCTTTGTCTTCATCATCTTCCTCGCGACGCCCTGCCCTCAAGTCCAGCCGCCGCCATCGACCATCTCCTCTGCATCACTATTGGCCGCCGCTTCAACCTGACTTGGTCCAGATTTTGCTCACGCGCCTCCGCCTATCAACAGCTTTGGTAAGTTCTTCCTCCTTCCCCCTCCGTAGATCTCATTAGGGTTCGAACGGATTCATGGAGGTTCGGCGCTGTTCTTCACCTGTTCTTCGCTGTAGCCTGAGGTTTGGTTCAAACTTGATATCTATCTTGTGCGGCAATAATCCTAGTCCCTTTTTCCTCATCAGAGCATCCCTTTTAGGTAGAAAAATCTGATCTGGACCTTCATAAACTGCTCAAGTACCAGTATTTTAAGTCTGAATATATTTTCATTTCCTGACACGCGGTAGATCCAAAATTGCAATACCAATCTATGAAACCTGTTTTTCATCACTTAGCCATTTTCCAACATCAGATCTATACTTTCAATATCCGTGTAGGCGGTTTAACCTCAGAAAATAATAACCTGCCAGGTACCATTAGTCCCCTCTAAACCGCCAAGTGCTCGTCTTTGTAATTTAATAACGTCACTGTCCGGTTTAACATTTATGCATGCTTCAACACTTTCTGCCTATTAACCATGAACCTTAACCCGGCACAAATCTTTTCCAGGTTATCGTATAAATGGCCAAATCCTTTTATTCCTCTAACTGGGTTCCATCCCGGGTTACAGAAGAAGAACTGAACGGGTGTGTTGCAACCGGCGCTTTAGCGAAAAAGGAAGACATCCACTGGAGAGCCCCCGGTCCAGAAAATCCTCCTGAGCCCAAGGATGGGGAAGTGATCGTTTTTGCTGATCATCTGAGTCGAGGGTTCAGCCCTCCCGGATCAAAAAAATTTCGTGATGTGCTTCACTTCTTCCAACTTCACCCTCAAGATATTGGGCCTAACTCCGTGTCCAATATTTGCAATTTTCAAGTGTTTTGTGAAGCCTACCTGCAGGAAGAGCCCACAGTCGACCTGTTCAGAGATTTCTTCTATTTAAACCGCCGTACTGAATTTACGGATGGGCCCAATACTGAAATTGTCGGGGTTTCAATTCAGAAAAGAAAAGACATCAGCTTCCCTCATGCTAGGCATCATAGCCATCCCAAAGATTGGAATCAAACTTGGTTCTATTGCCAAGATACATCTCCAGCTGGCGAGAATCCTCTGCCGGGTTACCGTGCTCACCGGCTTACCGATGCACATCCATTCCCCCAAAGACTCAATGCAAAGGAATGGTCCAAATATGCACCACAGCTTTCAAAGCTCAGAGCCTTTATGGCAAACGGTTTGACAGGCATTGATTTTGTCCATTGCTGTGTATCTTGGAGCATTTTGCCTTTAAGCCATCGCCCCGGTTTAATCTGTGAGTACACAGGGGATGTGAAAGACCCTCAATGCCACACTGATATTCAGCTGACTGATACTGAAATTACTGAATCTTTCAAGAAGATGTTGGATGAACCGGTGACCGACTCTAGCAAAACAGGACTTATTCCTTTCTGTGCTTCAAATAAACCTCCAGCTGTAAGAATTGCCCCACTCCTGCTTTAATCCATATTCTTAATACTCCTTTATGATCTTTTCAATCTTTAAACAGGGTGATGATCCGTTCTAGAAGAAGAAACCGCAGGATAAACCGGCCAAAACACTTCGTGTCAAGACCAAGGTCAACAAGAAGCCTGCTAAGAAGAAAAACACCGAGCCTACCGAGTTAAACATTGACGATGATAATCCGGAGTCAGAGGTAGAACTTGATTCACTTGGCTCTTTTTTCATACATCTCATTGACGATGATTTTTATCAGGACGACGCAGAAGCTAGCCGCGCAAATGACGTAGAGGTAACTATTCTCTCATCCGGTTCAGAACCTCTGCCCACACAGAAAACCCGACAAGCAAGCCAGAAAGTAAGATTTTCTCACCCCCTAGCTTACTTGGATCCAAACATTCTTTTGAAGAAGCAGCAACACGAAGCTCGCCGCACAACCCGGCATAGCGGCCATGTGGTCACTTCTTCCGGTTTACCGAACTTGCCAGTTCATAAACGCCGCCCAGAGGTCTCTTCTATTTCTGACACATCTTATCCCAAGGCGGGTTATTTCCGACAACCTCTTAATCCGTCTGATTCAAACTATCAGGGAACTTCCCATTCATCCTCTGGCGAGTCCATAGGGACACAAATCCCAACCCTCAAAACTGTTCCTGGGTGAGCATTTTTAACTAACCCCTTATACCTTATGCTTGATCATTATACTAACCTGTTATTTGCGTCTCTGTCAGAGCCAAGGCCAGACCCAGTAAAAAGGCCAAATTGAACAAACCGGCTGATGACAGCACGCCAACTGATCCGGAAAAGAACCCGAAACAGTTTGAACCAAATACTGAAGCTATTCTTGATGACCCGCCACCGCAAGATCATGAAACCTTTGTTGAATAGATGGAAATTGATCCGATGGGGCATGCTGATAACCCGCCAAGCCCAACTAAGGCTGCTGATGATAAAGCCGACGATGTTGTAGTTACCGGTGTCGGGTGTACAGCCCCAGGCAACCCCACTGCTCTGTCAAAACATAGTGCCAAAGAAGAATTTTCTGCTGTTGACAAGGGCAAGTGGAAGGTGGACTTGGAAAGCTATGCCCACCTCAGCACCCAAGATATTCATTCTGGGTTTTTAAACCATTTGCACACAAGCCGTGATTATGAAGCCGGTTTACTGAACATGATGAAGGAGCGACATGAGGTAAATGTTGTTAATTCTGCATAAATATTCTTCCCTTAGCCGCCAAGTTTACTGGACATAAAAGAATAGAATGTTCTGCAAACTTTCAAGAACCATATAGATCAACTCCACTAGCCCGCAAGGGCCGGTTTATAATGTCAATATGAACCGAGACTTTAGAATAATAACTCTTAAATTTCGCCTCTGTAGCCCCCAAGGGTCGACTTAACAAATATGTTAAGTTGAGACTAATTTTGCTGTAAGGCTCAAAATTCTTACTTAGGACCTTTATAATCCGGTTGACCATCAAGCTGATAGTTGTTATGTGCTTGGGACTTGTAATTTTTTTTGATAAGAAGCAATAGACATTAGCCCCCAAGTGCCAAGTATATTACTTGTTATGTGCTTGGGACTTTGAATATGCAATGCTATCTAATTAATTACATGTCTCTTGCAGGCTGATCTTAACAAGAAGGAATCTCAAATCACCGACCTTCAAGAAAATATCAAGTCACAACAAGCCGAGACCTCCAAAGCCAAGGAAGAACTGACCAGTGCCTGAACAGCAATGGAAAAACTGAAGGAGAGCTTTAGGAACAAGCGGGCAGGTTGGGATACAGAAAAGTCAACTCTGCTGAAGAGGGCTGAGGATGCTGAGGCTGCCCTTAATCCGGTAGCTGAGGAGCTGACTGCCTTGAAACAGCAAATAAATGCAATGACCGCTGCCGTATTTGGTAAATAACTTCTTCATAAGCTTTGAACATGTATTATGTAAGAGACTGCCGGTTTACCGATGTTTTTGATGATGCGGGAACTCGCATTGCTCATCTTGGCTCTGATATGCGGCAAAAACTAAAAGCCGCCTATACACTTATAGAGCAATTATATACCGGCGTACAACGGGTTATCTGCATAGCTTCCCATAATAAACCGCCCCCAACCTTGATCAAGGAGACGTTGGAAAGGCTGGCGATGATGCCTGCACGGTTTGAGGAGCTAAAGAAGTCAGCTGCCAGGGTGGGTGCTCTTACTGCACTAACTCGGGCCAAAGCTTGGATATCTGATCTTGATCCGACCGATGTGGGAAACGGCTACCTGGGCATAAAGGAGGACGGGTCAGAGTTTAATAACGATGACCTCAGAGCCTTGACGAGGGAAATGCGCCCATTGGCTAGCAAATTGGCTGAAGAAACCAATCTTTCACATTATCAGTCGATTTATGATGCCGACAACAAGAGAGTTAACGCGCCAACTTATGATGCTCCAAATCTTATTCCTCCAATCCATAAGCATACCTATGCCCCTGATGTTGACCCCTCCATACTTATAAGTGATGAAGCTGTATTCAAGGCCTTAACTGGGATCAATTGGACCACCATTGACTTCCAGCCACTGGGTAGAGAGGAGGAAGATGAACCGGCGCTGGACGATCCGCAACCTTCAAGTCAGCCAAGCCAGGACTCGTAAACCGGGGGCCGGTTTAGCAGCTGCCTTCTTTAAGACTTGTTAAAACAATTATTCTTTTGGGCACCAAACGCCTTGTAATAGGCTAGCTTAAACTCCTGTTCTGCTATGCCATCGTGCATATTTACTTTGCATGACACTGCTAATCCACCATGTTAAGATATGCCACTTATGCTTATAATATTAACAATGTGGAATCTGCTCCTGCATGCAACGGATTAAAAGTGTCCTGGCGGTTTACCGCTGGACGGGTCATAACAACCAATAAAAAACCATGGAAACTAACATAGCTTATACCCAAGGCTGGAATTTCAGAATAACCAAATTTGAAATATATCATACCTGTGATATTTGATCACACTGTTGGTTTACACCGGATATTATCTTATCTCATACTGGCGACTTATAGTCAAAAGCCAGGCCGGGTTAATAAACACCGAATGAATTATGATCATAAAGCATTATAAACCTCATCAAATAAACCTCAAAAAACTATGGAATAAAACAAACAAAAAAACGAGGCTTTTCATGGGCTGCCAGGCCAAAAATCGAGTGCTTTCACGGGCCGCACAGCCACTGAGTTAAACCTATATACAAACCTTATAAGATGGACCTCACATAACCAATCGTCGTTTTAACTTTGACATGTTCAGGGTCTGTATAAGATTGACTTGTCAAACGTTCGGTGGGTCATTCCAGGAATACCTGGGTGGAGTGGCTTACTTAAAAAGGCAGGATAACCCGGGGTTTTAGGTGAATACACCTGGCTTCCAAGCCTGGCTTTTAAGCCTATTACAAGGGTTATACAAACTCTTTGTTCTTTAGAATCAAGGAGCCCCCAAGTAATATTTTTGAGCTGTGCTCAAGGGGCACCTATGTTTGAGCTGTGATTTTGCAACAGACTCTCTTTGGTACCTTTAACCTGGGTAGCAAGCCCCCAAGTTTTTTTTTTCAGTTGGCTTATAAGCCGGTTCAAAGGGTAATCATAACTTCGCTCATAAGCCGGAAGCCCCCAAGTAACCAAAAACTCATTAAGAAAAAACGACAGAGGCCCTGCTTTAGCAGGGGTGCCGGTTTAATATATATATTGTCAACCCGGTCCGCCACTGGTGGGTTACTGGTTCCTGCTCCTGGTGTGTTAAAGAGGTTCCTCGCCTCGTAAACCGGTGGCAGGCGAGATTGATGCCTCCTCCTCATGACTTCGTTTGAAGCGTTCTGATCTAGCATGAGCCGGTAAGACTCCGACTGAATCCGCTGCGCCTGAGCATCGAACGTAACCCGCTCCGCAGCCATCCTGGCATCTTCAGCTGCCAGGTCTGCCTTAGCTTGAGCTATCTGATCTCGCAATTTCACGACTTCCGCGTTATGCTGATCTTGATTATCTGGGTTAACCTCCGTCGTCAGCAGTATTGCAAAGGCGTCTAGTAAAACAGACAAGACTTGAGCCGGCGGGCGCGCAGGGCCTCCTGCCCCGGCTGCCGTCGCCGCTGCTGACCCGGAAATCAATGTCGCTGCAGTTGAAGAGTGCTGCACTGGCTGCATACCGGCCATGAAGATTGCAACCCGGTTCGGCGGCTCGTAGGGGTCCAGAATACTATCGCCATCGGAACAGCCCCCAAGCTGACCGTCTTGCAGTCGGTACAATGACTCGGTTTCACCGGTGGATGAGTCGCCATCAGAATAGACAACAGTCTCACCGTCAGATACTGATTTATCCTCAGATCCCGCACCATTGATGAATCTCACGAAGGCATGACTCATGGCGGGCTGACCTCGGGCGGGTTTTGCACACTGAGCCATCTCGATGTTGTCGGTGCAGGTGTCCGGCTCAGGGCCCGGTTCGCCGATCTTGCCAATGAAGACGTGAATTCCACCGAAGGGGACCCGGTACCTGTACTCAATTGAGCCGGCCTCGGGGCCCCAGCCTTCGTCGTCGATGTAGAGCTTGCCGCGACGACTCTTGGTCATCCGGCCCACAGCGTATCCCTTGATCCCTTCGAAGTTGCCCTTTAAGAACTCGAAACCACTGTGCGCTGGCCCCACGGTGGGCACCAACTGTCGTGGAATCATCACGCCAGATTTCCTAGTGTGAGGACTTAGTCGTGGAGCCATCGCAATGAGGTTAGCTTAAAGGGGTTAATCAGGACAAAAGACACAGGGAGTTTATACTGGTTCAACCCCTTGCGGTGAAGGTGAAAGCCTAATCCAGTTTGAGGTGGTATTGCTAGGGTTTTGATAACCAGGGAGCGAATACGCTTAACCTGGCTCTCGATCTGTTGTCTCTCATCCCTCAACCGCCGCCGGGTCGTCACTTTATATACACAGGTTGTCGCCCGGCGGTTCACAGAATCCCGGCCGGCTCATAAACGTGTCCGGCTCGGTATCCCCTCTTTCCTATCTTACAATACAAGTCATATACTTATGGCGGTTTACATCTATGGGCCCTAACTCGCCTTTGGGCTTTGGGCCTTCTTATTAAGTCTCCTTCGTAAGTCGCCATCTTCTATGTCTTCATGGGCTTCAATATAGGTAAATCACTATGAGCATAACCCAGCCCCTCCTGGGCAGTTTATACTCAATAGTTATATCCCCAACAACCTTCGTATGGCCAAAGAGATGAATTTAAGCCGGGTCAGTTGTTTTGGTGACTCAGACCTGGTGGCTCAGCAAGTCTCAGGCACATGGGATTCCAAAGACCCGCTCATGGCGGCTTATCGCCAGGCGGTTGACAATATTGCTGGTCACTTCAAGGGGTACCACGTGGAGCATCTTGACCGAAGAAAGAATGAGGCAGCTGATGCTTTGAGCCGGCTTGGGTCTCAATGTAAGCCGGTGCCTCCTAACGTGTTTCTTAACGTCTTGCATCATCCTTCGGTCATGTTGCCATCTGAGGAAGATCTTGCTGTCCCTGACCCGGAGGCGCAGTTGGTGGCGGCTCTCCATGCTATTCCTGATTGGATGCTTCCCTACTTGGCTTATATGACTCGGGGCGAGTTACCTGAGGATAGAACTTTGGCAAGGCAAATCACCAGGAGGTCTAAGTCTATGACTATTGTCAATGGCGAGTTACACCGATGCTGTGTGACAGGCGTGTTCCAGCGTTGTGTTTCTCCAGAAGTGGGCCATGAGATTTTAAGAGAAATCCATGAAGGTGATTGTGGTCATCATGCCGGCTCTAAGTATTTAGTGGCTAAAGCCTTTCGCCATGGGTTTTATTGGTTGACGGCTCATGCTGATGCAGAAGATATCGTCAGTAAGTGTGATGGATGTCAGAAATTTTCTCGACGGGCTCATGTGCCGGCTCAAGAGTTGCAGATGATTCCAATTACTTGGTCGTTCACAGTTTGGGGGCTTGATATGGTTGGACCTTTCAAGAGGTCTAAGGATAAGAAAACCCACCTCTTGGTCGCGGTTGACAAATTTACCAAGTGGGTTGAAGCAGAGCCGGTTAGCAAGTGTGATGCGGCAACCACAGTTCAGTTTGTTAAAATTGATCTTCCGTTTTGGTTACCCTCATAGTATCATCACTAATAATGGCACTAATTTGTCTAAAGGTGCTATGATGGAGTTCTGTCAATGAGAACATATTCGTCTTGATGTTTCTTCTGTGGCTCATCCTCAGTCTAATGGTCAAGCTGAGAGGGCTAACCAAGAAATTTTGAGAGGAATCAAGCCCCGGCTTATGGTTCCTTTGAAGCGAATGCGGGGTTGTTGGGTTGAGGAGTTACCTTCAGTACTCTAGAGTATCAATACCACCCCCAACAGGTCAACAGGCTATACGCCTTTCTTCATGGTCTATGGTGCAGAGGCGGTTCTTCCAAGTAATATCCGTCATGACTCACCCCATGTGGTGGCACATGTTTAAGCTGATAATGAGATAGCATGTCAAAATACACTCGATGCTTTCGACGAGGAGCGTGACCTTGTGGTGGCTCGTTCAGCGATATATCAACAAGACTTGCGTGGCTATCATAGCCGCAGGGTTAAAACTCGGGCGTTTCAAGAAGGTGACTTAGTGCTCCGGCTGATTCAAGATTAGACTGATATGCATAAGTTATCACCACCTTGGGAAGGGCCCTTTGTGGTCAGCAAAAACCTGAATAACGGGTCTTATTACCTCATTATTATACGAGAACACAAGGATTCACGCAAGTCGGAGGAGGAGACCCGCCGGCCATGGAATATTGCTCATCTTCGGCCTTACTACACCTGAGGCACCGGCTCCCGTCTTTGTACATATATTTGTCAGTGTATATATCTTTTATGATCAATATAATAAAGCCAGCATCCCTGAAAAATTCAGGGCCTTTGTCGTTTCATTTCTGTGTATCTGAGTCTTTATTAGTTGGTCATAAGGTCACTTGGGGGCTTCCAACCCACCGGGTTTAGCTTTCATACCCTCTTGACCAGGCATGAGACCCCAAATTATGAATTATCCTGCCCGTTTGCAACTTGCTTCTCCGCCAGCTGACCCGCCGAACTCTTAACAGTCAATCTTTTTTAAGACCCTAAACTTGTTAAGGATAAAACGGTGGCTTGTGCCACGTGAGAGCCGGCTTACAGTGAGCTAGATAAACGCAGCAGCTGTGCGGCCTTGAAAGCACATGGCCTGTGAGCCAACTTGTTTGGTCTTGTTTTGGTAAACTGGCCAAGCAATTATTTGAGATTTTTTGAATTTCTTTTTCTCTTGAGTTATTTTGATTTATTTTCTCCGAAGATTTTGCTGTTGTGCAAATTTTTACTATATGAGTCGTGAGGCTCCAATTATATGGCTCATGTTTGAGTATTTTGGGGTTATGACCCGCCCTGGCTTTGGACTTTAAGTCGCCAGTATATATTGGTTTGAACAGTTGAGATCATAAGGCTGTAAGTCTTTGGGTTGTCACCCGCACTAGCTTTTGATGTTTAAGCCACCATCCTGATTCGGCTCTACAGGTATGTTTTCAATTATCATATGAGTCTTCGGGTTTAGTAACCCGCCGTGGCTTTGGACTTTATGTTGCCAGTATATTTTGGCTTGAATGGCCTTGATTCTAGTCTTTTCAGTATTAGTATAAGGCTATACATGTGTGGGTTGTCACCCGGCCTGGTTTTTGACCTTAAGTCGCCAAGACATATGTTGTTTAAACTTTATCCAGGGCATGCAAAACTTTAAATGGAAATAAAGAGTACTGGTATGGCTCATATGAATGATCGCATCAGGCAGGCCATAAAGATTAAACTAGCGGCTCAAAAGTCAAAGATTAACATGCACGAAGGCATGACATGGCAGATCATTGTTTTCAACTATCCTATTACAAGGCTTGGCTTTGAGCCCGCAAAAGTATTAAACTTCAAATGTCTTTGGAGCTGCACTCCTATAAGCCGGCCTGAGAGCCTCCTGGATCATCATCACTATGATTAGTTTTCTTCCGGCCGCCTTGTGGATTGTGGATCATCCTGCGCCGGTTCTTCCTCGTCGATCATCTAAAGATCAGCTGTTGTCCAGTTGATGCCTGTTAAAGCTTCAAAAGTGGCCCCATCATTGAGTATAATAGAATGATCAACGTCAGGGGCGAAGATATGCTTACGCCGAGGAGGAATGAGATTGACAACATCATGAGCCGACGGCTTAATCTTCTGATTGTAGCCGTCGTAAGCCACCGTATATTTGTTCGAGTTTAGCTCTTTGACAAGTTAACAGGCCACAGGCTGCATCTCCCGGAGGTAGTGATTGAAGTCCTTCTCTTCAAAGGGTGACTGATCATCCTTGAATTCAGGATAGCCGGTGGCTATTTCCTTTGGGTCAAGCTCAGATTGCCATGCTTTGGCCCGGCCTAGAGCAATGATGGCTCCGGCTCGGGCAGAGGATAATCTTTGTTCTTCAATCTGGCTCGGGACCGTGGAGACATGATCTAGCACAGTCTTGATTTGACTTTGTGGTTTTTTGTTACCTCCTAAGGCCACAAGACTGCGGAGAGTGCCACTGTATAACTGCTCTGTTAAAGAATAAATGGCCTTCAGCTTCAATAGCATATCTTGACCAAGGCTGGCACTCCTCGGGCCTGTTAAGAGGTTAGATAAGAGTCGCCAGGCGAGTTAGTGCTGCATATATATATGAGAAGCTAGGCAGGTTACCGGATTTGAATGCATGTTATACTTACCGAAGATGGCGGCTGTTATTTGAATAATGTGTTGTTTTAAGCCAGATAACTCCCCAGTTACCGGCTTAAGAGTAGCTTCTACATCTTCGGCCTTTTTGACTAGAGCAGCCCTGTCAGTTTCCTAGGCAGCTCTCTCCGTAACAAAACCTGCTTTCAGCTTTTCAATTTCCTCTAACGAGACCTGCAGGTCTGACTTGGCCTTGGAGGTTTCGGTCTGCTGCACCTTCAAGCTTTTTCTTAAATCGCCAACTTGCGATTCCTTCATGTTCAATTCAGCCTGAGATAAACAAAGGAATGATTATAATGCAAAGAGCAGGATTGGTGAGATATGGTTAATTAAGTTCCAAGCACATTGCAAGCAATACACTTGGCACTTGAGGGCTAATGTAGGTTGTTTCAAAAATTTTGCGCCCCGGCTCAACTTGTCCGTTTAAGCCGGCCCTTGGGGGCTACATATTTGGATTTCTAAAGTGGCTATAAGTCCCGGTTCATCTTATTAAGTTAAGCCGACCCTTGGGCGCTACGCATTTGACCTTAGAGCTAATTCTTAGTATGGCTCATCTTATTATTATTATGGATTAATGGTTGAAAAAATTGAACAAGGTTCATTCAAAATAGATAATTGAAGACGCAACTCATCTTGATAAGATAAGCCGGCCCTAAGAGGCTACAGTTTGACATTTCTCATGAAGTCTCAAGCATATTCAACATCTTTTCCTATACTTAAGACATGGTGGCTATATAAATATATGTGGAAAGGGATTAGCAACGTACCTCATACCATTCCTTCATAAGGTTTACTTAGCCGGCTTCCAGATCACGGCTAGTGTGAAGGCGGTTCAGATAACCGGCGTGGATGTCACTTGCACTGAGGGCAGCATAAGTTTCCAGATCCAATTTCGCCTTGCCTTTGTCCAAGGAATGAGATTCTTCCTTGGTACCATGCTTGTGTAACACAGTGGAAGCCCCTGGCGCAGTGTAAGCCGTCCCAGTGATGGTCAAATCATCAGAATCCTTCTCAAGAAGGATATCTTCAGCTGGCTTCGGAGTCGGCGGCTTAGGGCTCGGTGGGTCATGGCTGGCCGCCTGGTTAAGTTTAGCATACATTTGTTCAGGGATGGTGGCATCAACTGATGGTGGCTGGTCATCAATGGGCTCTTCCAGATCGTGAGTGTGTGCCTCAGAAATATCTGCAGACTGCTTCTCTGGTTCAACATTTTTGGGATCCTTCGAAGACCCTCCAAGCTTCTGTTTCTTACCGGTCTTTGCGACACCTCTGCAACCAAAATACAAAGTGTATGAGTATATCATCAAAAAGTTGTTGATAAACAATTGAAATACTTACCCTTGGGTGATCTTGAAAGTTGGCATTTGAGTCCCAGAAGAGTCGCCAGATGATGGAGGTTTCTTCTGATAATTTGAGTTGGAAGGATTAAGAGGTTGACATATGAGGCCGGCTAATGGACAAAGAGAGTCTAGGTTATGTGGCACCTCATGGTGACGTTTGTGAGGAACCGGCGTATTGGGTAAACCGGAGATAAGATCTTGAGAGCCGCCGCTCCGAGTCGGGCGTCTTGGCTCATGTTGCTGTTTCTTCAAAAGAAAGTTGGGATCCAAGTGAGCAAGAGGATGAGAAAATTTCACCTTCCGGACAACCCGCCGAGTTCTCTTTCTTGGCAAAGGTTCTGAGTCGGAGGAGACAGGGATTACCTCTGTAGTGTCGGCTTGACAGGTCTCTGCATCATCCTGAGAAGAGTCGGCATCAATAAGTTGCATAAAAAGGTGACCAAGGGAGTCAAGTTCTACCTCCGAGTCATCTAGCTTGAGAAGATCTTTCGCTGCTGATTTTTTACGGCGGCCCGGTCCATGAGCGTTGGTCTTAAGCTTTTTGACTTGGGGGGGGGGGCGGCTTGAAGTTTCTTTCTCCAGAATGGAGAGTCGGCCTGTATTCAAATGAGCAGCAGAAAATTGAAATAAAGTGAAAGTTATAAATGTTGATGGAAATATGACAAAATTTTATCGAAGACACTTACAGGTGGAGGTGCATTGAGCACGCAGAAAGGGTTCACTCCTACTTTGCGGCAATTCTCCAGGGTCTCCCCAAGTAATGATTTAACCATAGCGGTGGCTTCTACATTAGTCAAGGTTGTTTGGTTGTAGCGTTGAGGGTTCTTTGTGTCGCCTGCGTACTCACACATTAAGCCGCTGTGCCGGCTTAATGGCAAAATTCTCCACGAAACCCAACAGCGGACCATGTCTACTCTAGACAAGCCATTGGCTACCTGGGCTCTTATCTTTGAAAAGATGGTGGAATACTTAGAGTTGGAAGGATTAAGAGGTTGACGTATGAGGCCGGCTAATGGACAAAGAGAGTCTAGGTTATATGGCACCTCATGACGACGTTTGTGAGGAACCGGCGTATTGGGTAAACCAGAGATAAGTTCTTGAGAGCCGCCGCTCTGAGTCGGGCGTCTTGGCTCATGTTGCTGTTTCTTCAAAAGAAAGTTGGGATCCAAGTGAGCAAGAGGATGAGAAAATTTCACCTTCCGGACGACCTGCCGAGTTCTCTTTCTTGGCAAAGGTTCTGAGTCGGAGGAGACAGGGATTACCTCTGCAGCGTCGGCTTGACTGGTCTCTGCATCATCCTGAGAAGAGTCGGCATCAATAAGTTGCATAAAAAGGTGACCAAGGGAGTCAAGTTCTACCTCCGAGTCATCTAGCTTGAGAAGATGTTTCGCTGCTGATTTTTTACGGCGGCCCAGTCCACTGGCGTTGGTCTTAAGCTTTTTGACTGGGGGGGGGGGGACAGCTTGAAGTTTCTTTCTCCAGAATGGAGAGTCGGCCTGTATTCAAATGAGCAGCAAAAAATTGAAATAAAGTGAAAGTTATAAATGTTGATGGAAATATGACGAAAGTTTATCGAAGACACTTACAGGTGGAGGTGCATTGAGCACGCAGAAAGGGTTCACTCCTACTTTGCGGCAATTTTCCAGGGTCTCCCCAAGTAATGATTTAACCATAGCGGTGGCTTCTTCATCAGTCAAGGTTGTCTGGTTGTAGCGTTGAGAGTCCTTTGTGTCGCCTTCGTACTCACACATTAAGCCGCTGCACCGGCTTAATGGCAAAATTCTCCACGAAACCCAACAGCGAACCAGGTCTACTCCAAACAAGCCATTGGCTATAAGGGTTGTTATCTTTGAAAAGATGGTGGAATACTTAGCCCGTTCCGCAGTGGAGATACGATCTGGAAGCGTGTGGGTGGGGCTAAGCTGGAAAGGGCGAAAACCCGGCAGGGGATTTTCACCAGCCGGAGATGTGTCTTGACAATAGAACCACGTCCGGTTCCAGTCTTTGGGGTGACTAGGCAATACAGCTGCAGGAAAAATAATATCTCATCGCCTCTGAATGGAAATTCCACCAAGCTCGAGACTAGGCCCATCGGTCATCTCAGTTTGGTGGTTCAGATAGAAATACTCTCTAAACAAATCAACTTTAGGCTCTTGTTGAAGGTACACTTCGCAGAAGACTTGAAATTGCAGATATTGGAAATAGAGTTGGGACCGATGTCTTGAGGGTGAAGATTATAAAAGTGGAGAACATCCCGGAAGAATTTTGACCCGGGTGGCGAGAAGCCACGGAGGAGGTGATCCGCAAAAATGATGACTTCACCTTCTTTAGGTTCAGGTCTAGTTTCAGCACCTGGAACTCGCCAGTGGATGGTATTCTTCGTTGGTAAGACTCCCATATCAACATACTCTTAGAGAGAAAGTTCAGAAACTTCAGATGTGACCCAATCGCAAGAAATGGGAGTCTTGGTCATAATTAGCGGTTTAAAAAGCTACGGCCAGAGAACAAAAATATGGCGGGTTAAAATTATGGTGGTAAGCCGCCTAATGATTACAGTGATAATTCAATAGCAACAAGCTGATTATGGAGTAATTGGAACATGGCGGGTTACAAATTTATGGTTAAGCCGGCAGAAGGTTGGCGGGTTACCTGGTTTATTATTTAAACCGCCCAAATCACGTCAGCAAGACGGTCATTTACATAACTAGGATTGATGAAGTTTTTTGATGGAATTTCACCAAGTGTTGGGCAAACAAGTTTCATAGATCATGCCTATAATTTTGGATCTACGGCAGTTCAAAAAACAAAGAGTAATTGCTAAACCTAAAGCATGACCGCGGAGGAACTAGTGAGCTGGAGATTGAATCTTAGAAGGGAAGGATGAATCTATGATTTGAGACAAATATTAAAACTATTACTGCACGGCTTCAGTATTGTTCTTCGGTTAAGCTACCATGGCAGATGGATGAACTACGATAAACTTGGACGAACACGACGAACACCAACGAACTAGAGTGACCTAATGCACATTGAAAGAAAGAAAAGACCGATACCTAGCAATGTTAATGAATAGCGGAAGGGCACCGTGATCTCTGGTCAAACCAGGTTGATGCAGCGTCCTGGACGGAGCTGCTGAGGAAGGTCGACTGGGGCGGCGGAGCTCCGGCAGCGGCGGACGATGCGAGGAAGAAGAGGAAGAGAGAGGGGCGGGGTAAAAAGGAAAAAGGAACCCCCCGTCCCTATTTATAAGGAAAACAGTAAAATGGCATGCGCGGAAATCGAGGAGGCAACATGATTATCTCAGTAGTGCAGGCGCCTCGATTCTCACACGACTAGTTAATGCAAAAGATTCATTATGATGTCATGAGTTTTTTATGGATTTACTCCGCATGACGTCATGGCGGGTTACAGTGATTTGTTCAAAGTTAAACTTTGGAAGGACGATTCGCCGACTGAAGCAGTGAAGATTGACATGAACAAGTTCAAATCAATCTGGGGCCCGAGGTGTGACCCGCCCAGGAGGGGCCGGGTTACACCGTTGGCGATTCAATATGAAGAAGGTCCGAATAGACCCAAGAAGACAAAGCATAAGAACCAGTGGCGGCTCCCGGGGTGGGCCTGTCGAAGGCCCAGGACCAGGTGGTGGCCCAAGACTCGGAGGTGTGAGCCGTCCGATGGTGACTTGCCTGGTAAGGCAAGGCGACTTAGAAACTAAGCTGATCACGTTGTGTGATCTGGTTCGTACACTTGTAAGCCTCGGGCCTCGACCTGTGTATATAAAGGCGAGACCCAGCGACGGGTTAACTCAAGAAATAATTGATTGAGAGCTAGGTCAAGCGATTCCGCTCCCTTGTAATCGATACTCAAGAAATACAACTAGAAGCAGGACGTAGGCTTTTACCTCGTTGGGAGGGGCTGAACCTAGGTAAACCTTGTGTCCTTTGTCCCGTTCAACCCCTTCGAGCTAACCTACGTTGTGATGGCTCCACACCTAAGTCCTTTCACGGGACATCTGCCGTTTTAAATCCATGACAGGTTGGATGAGATCCATCATGTAATCGAGTTAGTTTTGTTAGGGCTTGATCCCTAGTATCCACTATGTTCTGAGGTTGATGTTGCTATGACTTTTGCTATGCTTAATGCTTGTCACTAGGGCCCGAGTGCCATGATTTCAGATCTGAACCGTTCATGTTTTCACCATTATATCTATGTTCTAGATCCGATCTTGCTAGTCATATGCACCTGCTACGTGTTATGATCTGTAAACCCCAGGGTGACAGTAATTGAGATACTTTCCGGTGATGACCGTAGTTTGAGGAGTTCATGTATTCACTATGTGTTAATGCTTTGTTTCGGTACTCTATTAAAAGGAGGCTTTAATATTCCTTAGTTTCCTTATGGACCCCGCTGCCACGAGAGGGTAGGACAAAAGATGTCATGCAAGTTCTTTTCCATAAGCACGTATGACTATTTAGGGAATACAAGCCTACATTATATTTATGAACTAGAGCTAGTTCTGTGTCTCCCTAGGTTATGACTGTTATATGATGAATATTATCCAACGAATTCACTAATCCAATGCCTACGAGTTTCCCACATCTTGTTCTTGCTAAGTTACTATTGCTATTGCTACTGTTTCAACTGCTACAAAACTGTTACTGCTGTCACCGTTACCACTGTTACTGTTACTACTGCTATCCAAACCATCATATTACAGTGCTACTGATCACTTTGTTGCAGATATTTAATCTCCAGGTGTGGTTGAATTGACAACTCAACTGCTAATACTTACAAATATTCTTTGGCTCCCCTTATGTCGAATCAATAAATATGGGTTGAATACTCTACCCTCGAAAATTGTTGCGATCCCCTATACTTGTGGGTTATCAAAGACAAGACTGTAAACGAACTGTATTCGTGTGTAAAGGACGTGTCCAAAGAACAT
Source organism: Thinopyrum elongatum (assembly GCA_011799875.1). NCBI lineage: Eukaryota > Viridiplantae > Streptophyta > Magnoliopsida > Poales > Poaceae > Thinopyrum > Thinopyrum elongatum. The sequence goes on from CM022299.1 coordinate 607,100,432, forward strand.
TCATGCTTATAACAAAGATGACGAACCATCCATCAAATGTATTCAGAAATAACTATCTATATGTTCATACTAGCCCGCCAGACCTCTTGTAGGAGATGTCTTTGGGACGCATATGGACATACATATGTTACCACCTTTATATATAGTTTGCTCAAGTTGTTCTAGTACACAAGTGGCTGGGAACGAAAACACTAGCCGGCGATACCTCTTGTAGGGGATGTCTTTGGGAGATTTGTCGCAATTATAACCATGCATGTATCCACCATAGGTCAATGCTTTGAGATGTGTGCTACGCGTTTTCTGGTTTTCACACAGTTTCTCTTATTTTAGAGTATTACATATGGTTTTGTTGTTGTTTCAAGTGTATCGTAATGAACTGATTGACATGAACCATGTGACTTACTTTATGCTAGGAGAAGATGTGCTCTTTGTTTTAGGCCCAGAAGATATGGTCTCGACTGTCTAAGCATGTTCCATTGTTACAAAGCATGTGCAACATTGTACCGTTGCATGTAGGTAGTACTATTTGAGTCTACCACTCAGCACATCCATCTTTTCTATCTTCACCCGAATAAGTAAATTTACCTGTACAGGTAGGTACCGGTTGGCAATCCACCATCCGCTGTGTCATTTAGATTGATGCGGCCAGTTTGGGTATAAACACGCGATTCATTTTCCTGCGGATATACCTCAGAATACGTCCTGATAAGCCTGACACCATCTGGCCATACCTGAACATGTCCTCACTCGCTTCTGTCCAATCATGCATGTGTACTACCACAACTCTCCATCCCATAGAAAAGCTAGCATTTTATTTTGTTGTGAGATATGAATTGATCGATACCTTTTAAACAAAAAATGTACTTTGAAATCTGTTTATATATTTGGATTCCTGGAGACAAGATATTTAAAACAAGATCAATTTTGACAATATTTAAATGAGTTTAAATTTCATGAATAATTTCAAATAATTTAGACACATTTTATGAAACTGATTTCACTCATTAAAAAAACAATTTTACTAATTTAAAAAGATAGTGAATTATTTAAAAACCTATTTCAATCAATTCAAAAATCAATTCCAATCGCTTCATAAAAACATATTTCGCTCATTTTTAAAAAAGATGTGAAATAATCAGTTTTACATGTTTTAAATAACTAGTTTCAAAATTTTGAAATAATAAGTTTCACGTATTTCACACCGAAATATGTGTCATGTGTACAGATTTCACTCATTTCAGAAAATTGGTTTCACTCAATTAAAAAAATAATTTATTTCTGGAAATTGATTTCACTCATTTTTAAAAACTATGAGATAAAAAAACCATTACACTCATTTATAAAACTAGTTTCACTCTGAGTTTATGAAAAATATTGAAATGGATTTCACTCATAACAACTATCAATTTCAAACACAGAAAAATGCAGTTTCACATGTAATATTGGACATATTTCACATTTTTGAAATAACTGCTTTCATCCGTTTCACTCATATCAGAAAACACATTAAACTCACTTAATTGAAATATTGTATTTCACTTGTTTCAAAAATCTGATTTCACTCATTACAAAAGATAAATTTCACTCATTTCATTAGTTTCCGAAAACACATTACACTCATTTAAAAATGATAGATTTCACTCATTTTCTTAAAACATATTACACTCACTTAAAAAGATACATTTCACTCAACTGAAAAAACACATTACGCTCACTCAATTGAAATACTATATTTTACTTGTTTCAAAAAACTGATTTCACTCATTACAAAATATAGTTTTTAAAATAATTTCGCTGCATATTTCAGATAAATTGAAACGTATTTCACTCATCATGAAAATCAGTTTCAAACTCTGAAATAAGCAGTTCCACATAAAATATATTGAGTGAAATATGTCAATTGAAACGTTAACAATTTAACGTGTTGGAAATATATTCAAGATTGACCTTGTTCTAAAGATATTGGCGCAAGGAGTTCAAATATATAAATTATTTTAGAAGCAAAATTATAGTACAAAATATACTAATGATTAAAATTGTCATGGGTGGAGGAAAATGATGGGTTTGTTGGTGAGAGTAGAGAGACGAATGTGTCATAACCTGTATCAGAGTCGGAAAAAAAAGTGAAGAATAGTACCATGCATGCTACCTTTATCTGTCAATGGTGGAACCCACAAAGGAGCAATACCGACACTTAAATCCAGGAAAGGAATCAAATATGTGTTGCTGTATTGGATACTTCACCATGTGGCGATACCCCATTGGGTCGTGCATCACCGGTAGGTACCGTCTCCGGTAAAAATGACTTTGCGTATCTTCACCCAGATAGGATTATAGGAAGTCATGAACTAATGACTCAGTAGATATAGAGTAGCGCGTGCGCGCTCACACACAGACAAAAAAAAGGTTGACGGGGTGGAATTGGACACATGCATGAAAATGAGAGGCATATGGATGTACATCACTTGCTGGCACACTTGTGGATGTTACTATAGTCACCTCACTACACGAAGTGGGTGAGGGATAAGCACAAGGGACCCTCTCAGCTGAGGTGTTTGTGAGAGCTGAATGATAATCATCCGGCTCTTGTTGGAGATGTCTCTTGCCACAAGCGCTCTTAACTTGATTGGGGACTACTTTCTTTTTTTTCGCGAATACGCAAAGCTTGCGTATTATTTCATTGATAGAAGAAATAGAATGAGTACAAATAAGGGTAAAGCACATGACACGAATGCAGACAGGCGTGAACATGGTGCCCGGAGCAGGGGAACAAGGGATGCTCTACCCGAATAGAGGATACATCACAGCTAAACCTACCAAACCCGACCCAAGCGCGGCAATGCCGAACCAACAAGAGCACCAACATCTTCAAAACCGAAAGAGGGGACACTGCGAGCGAGCAAGATAGCGCCTTCAAGCAGGAGGACGACGCCGAGACGCCGTCGCCATCCGGTCTGGAGGAACCAGACCTAGGGTTTCCCCTGAGCTCGAAGAGGGGCGCAGCCGAGGGCCTTGAAAACGCCTCCAAGAAGGAAACGACATCCGCAGATGCCGCCGCTGCCAGCGTCGGCAAGCCGAGCAGGGATTCCTCCCTGGCCTGAGCCTGGCTAATCCCATAGCCACCGTGTCTGGAAACGAAGATGAGGAGGCCAACGTCGGTCGGAGCCACCATGTCAGAAGGGGATTGGCTGGGCTGCATCTGCCGTCGGAGGATGGGACCGCCTCTTAACCCATGAGCACGGATCTAGCAAAGGGGAGGCATTGAGGCGTACAAAGTAGGGCAGGAGGCGAAGCAGACCACAAGGGGGGTCAGGGACGGTGAACAACAATGCCGGCAAGCTAGGACTGGAGGGACACATATCGTAGCTACCGTGGCCATAGCCATCGGGACATCGGGGAGCCACGCGAGCTGGAAGGAACGCAGCTGCTAGGTCACCGAGGCCGGAGCCACCTGCCGAAGAACGCCGGCAGCCATGGACACCGGAGAGACGCGGGTCCAAGGTCGCCGGGACCGGAGCAGCTCCAGCAAGTACCCTCCTTGAGGGGCTTCAAGACTGCCACTAACATTGTAGTCTCGTTGCCACCGCGTGAGCCGTCGCCGTGGCTCAGGGGAGAGGAAGGGCCACCGCTGACGAAGGGGGCTGCCTGCAGGAAGGTAGGCTGCGAGCACCACCGCGACCGGCCGCAGTACCTGTGTCCAACCCAAGACCAGCAGCACGAGCAGAGCCGGGCCGCGCACGGAGGGAGGAAAGGAGGACTACAGGGGGCGGCGCCGGGCAGCCGTGGCCGGCATGCCACTCCTGCTGTCAGACTGGCAGAGACGTGCAGCAGCTGGGAAGAGGGCCCCCGCGCAGGAGCACCAGGACGCGGAGCCCGGGGGAGGGGGTGGGGTGGATGGTGCGCGGGGGATGGATCCACCCTGCAGCCACCTTCCTGGGGCGCGGCACGGCCTTGCCGGCCGGCCCTCTGGCACCGCCGCGGCGGGGCCTTGCCGGCCGGCCCTCTGGCGCTGTCGCGGCGGAAGCGTGCGGGGGGCGTCCCCGCGGCGGTGGTGGATCTGGGGGGCGCGGGGCGGGGGCGGGGGGGGAAAAGAGGTTAAGCGAGTTGGGGGTGGGGCGGGGGGGGGGGGGTGGCGGCGCAGCGGGGTGGGCGGAGGGGGGAGGGTTCCCGGCGGCGACGGATGCGGTTACCCCCGTGTCGCCATGCGGTTACCCCCGTGTTGATGAGCTTTAATTGTTTAGTCATCATAACTTGATTGTGTGAAATTCAGCTTTACGAGTGTCCTATTGTGTACAGGCTGAAGGCGTGAATGGTGCAGGAATAATTACTTTTGAGCTTGGTGAGTATTCGTTTTTTGCTCCGCAGTTGGTAAAATGGAAGTCCTTTTGTCTTCGGGGGTAGAAGCATACATATTGCTGCATTTTCTAATGTGAGATTGGTAATTATGTTTCTTAGTGGGCATGAGAATGCTTTTGGTCCCCGATTATTGAACATATAAACCTCGCTAGGCTACCCGCCTAGCGAGGGCACCTGCGAGCGCCGGCGATTCTGGATCGAGCGATCCTTTTACTGTGGTGCTTTTTACCCTGGTGGAAGCTGGTCAACCGTTGGTCTCTTTCTCACGCACGATCTCATTCTGGCGCTGGATGACCTGTGGGCTCGTTAGCCTGTGGGGTCTAGCGAACGGAGAGTGCGCTGCTCATGGGCTTGCGTTGGCAGAGGAGGATAGAAACGTGGGGATGGGCTGCGTGCGTGCAGTAAAACCTAGCCGCCCTCGTTCTCCCCCTCTCGCGCCGCTTATCTCCACCTCCTCCCACGCGCCTTCTCGCTCGCCGCCGCCGTGGCCTCTTCCTGCTCCGCCCTCATCCCTGGCGTGTCCCGTGCGCGAGAGGCCGCCACCTCTCCTCACCTTCTCCTCGCTTCCCGGTCTGAAGCAAAGGGATTGACGCGGCGACAGTCAACGGCGCCGCCGGGGATAACTCCAGTTCATCGTCGATGGGAGGAGGGGAGCAGCAACCGCCTCCCTCTCGGCCTCCCTGTCTCGTCGGAGCCGCCGCTCTCGGAGTCCTTCCCAGCCATCCGAGGATCTCCCATCCCATCGCGAGCCGGATTTCAGTGGCAGGGGATGAGAGAATCGACAATGCATCAAGGCCTCCGCCACCTCTTTTGCGGTGCAGTACAACGGCCTCTGCAGAAGCTAAGCGGCAGTTGCCTCGTCTCCTTTTCAATCGCAACTCCTGCGACCTTTAATCTCAACAGCAGAGCCCTCAGTTGTTAGGGAAGGTGTGCTCATGCTTGTGGTGGTTGGCCACATCCCAGCAGCGTGTGGGAGCCGCTGTTTTCAGTCAGAGCTGGGTCTCCGTGCCATTCATCACCAGCCTGTCTGCAGGTATGGTAGCTCCTACTCTTCTATTTCATACTGATGAAAAAGGAGAGGCACAAGATGAAAAAGGAGAGGCGCAAATCTTCAGACCTTTGCTTCCGTAGTTTTACTGAACTGAACTTCTCTAGAATAAACACCAACCAGAGCTTAGTCTTAGATATTTTGTTTGTAATTTAAATTTGCTCAGAGTGATTACTCCACCGTTACAATGATGTTTATAGTGGCAAAATGATTGTATATGTATGATTGATTGATACAAAAGCTGGACAGTTATGTCGAACCTTTTATCTTGACATTTTCCTTTTATGTATCTACTAAAGATAAGGGAGAACCTTTTATCTTGACTGAATCGTTGTTTGAGAGAAAACAGAAAGACGAAGGCGATGAAGAGGATACATGAGCGGTCAAGTCGGCGTGAGGTGGAGAAGATGTGGCATTTCTGTCGGCGGCGCTGGGCCAGTAACATCAGGCAGTGGACTACAGGGAGCTGCCGTGGGTTGTGGCTACAGTTTCCACGAGAGTGGGGTGGGGGAGGCACACGTGGGGGCGATGACAGCAAGTGGATCCGCAGCACTGAGGTGCACAACCACTCCGAGAAGGTGATGACCTTGCTTGCCATCGTGAGCTTTGCTCTTCTCTTCTTGCCCTGTTCAAGTGCTAATTATTAATTGCTTGTTGGGGTTGATCATTGATTAGGCCACAACAGCAGAGGAGTGGGATCGGCGAGAAGATTGAAGGTGTTGCGGAACCTGATACTCAATTCCAACAAGTCATGACCTTTTTTTCCTTCTTTCTTTGTCGGTGGATTTGCGGCTGCTGAGTTCATGTTTGTGATGAAATTAATGAGTTAATGTTTGCACTGGTTTGCATGTTATAGATTAACAAGGCATCTATGCTTCACAAGGCCATTGAGTATGAGAAGTAGCTGTATTTGCAAGTACAAGTTAGTAAGCATGCCTGGATGCATGGTTGGATGATGAGCTTAGATTGAGGAAGATGGTGGTCTCATCGATGACGTATGCATGTAAGATCTCTATGATAAGGGCCCAGTGCTCAGTTAATTTCTGAGTGATGGAGTTCGTCGAATAAATGTGAACCACATCATAGGAAGGGGTGTTATTCTACCTTTAGTCGATGCACATTGTTCAGTTCATATATGATTCCAACGGTTTTACTTCCATATCACAGGTTTTCCCAAACCAAATAATATTAGTAATGCCACATGTATACAATTAGTGTCTATTTATTTGTTTTGTTTCCACTTCCATTTTATTGCCAGCATGCAACACTGACCTCAGACATCTACTACTCATTGCCTTTGCTATACAGATTTATATAAAAAAATGAAATTTAGGCTGCCATGTATGTGAACATTTCTTCTGTTACAAGGGCTCTCCAGGCTTATGATCTTTCTAGGATAATTGATTGTTGAATCTGAAGGTATATAATCAGTTTGTTAACTCATGTATCTTTATGTATTTTTGTTCATCCTCAAAATATTGTTGCTTACTTTCCTTGTCCTATATTTGTGAGGTTGCTGAGGAGGTTTAGTTCTTGTAGGCAGGGTAAAACTTGAGTCGCCTACAAATGATTTTGCACGTTTGTGGAAGGTTTTTCTGGGCTTGTGCATGGCGAGCCCGTTGGGCTGCTTATGAGCAGTTTGCACTGTAGGTTGTCAAGTCCTTGCAAGATAGAATGTGTTTTTTGCATTCTGGTCTTACAATGGAGAAATCAACAACTACGACCATGCAGGTATGAACTTTGCATGAGAGGCTAAGATAGGCATGGCGACATGGATCATGGTAGTTGGTTTTGCTAGATTTCATGCGTCCATCCATCCATGCTATCTCCAGCAGCAATGCATATTTTTTCCATGTATCTCTCATTCTTCCATGTAGCTAGAGACTTAGAATAACCAATGGAACTTTCTCAGTTTTGTTTTTTCGCTCTTCTCAGATTTTAGGCTGGGTCTATACAGATGCGAGGCACACACTGAATTTAGATTTCAGTGGGAATATATCATTGCACCATGTTCAAAATTAGAACTACAGAGAAGAATGAAATTTTGTGATTAGGCTGTTGTGGTGTTTCTTTTTAAATAAATGGCATGCTAACTTGCTGGTTTAATTTAGGTCTGTAGGATAGTGTCTACTCTCCGTTGCAACAAACAACTTCCTCAGGTTTGTCCAGTGGTTTGATGCAGCTGAACCATAGATGCAACCAATAGCTATTCTGAATAACTATGACTGTTCTCAGCCGAACCACACCTATACTAGCTGAACCAAGGAAGCAACTTATGATCAAACCTGACAATAGCGGGCAGAGTTGCTGTTCAAGTAGTAGCAGATCACCAGCGCGCGGACGAGGAGATCCAGGTCACGGGTAATCCCCATCAGGTAAGCTTGCCTTCCATTTGTGTTTCTTGTTTGATGAATTGTTTAGGGTTTCTTTGATGAATTACTCATATGTGAGGACATTGCAGGCCATGCACACATTGAGTGAACAGATTCAGTTCCCTTTTTTATCCCTTGGTAGTTCTCATTGAATCTTCAGTTGTGAATATCGTTGCAATTAGCAAGCAACCCTGATGGCAGAAGTTAGCTAGATGCCTAGATTGATGTGTTCCGGTTCTATTCTATGCAGATTCTGCACTCCAATTAATTGTTTTTCCGCTGTTACCCGTATTCAATCAATACGGTCCGGTGTACTATTTTTAGCTTCATAGATGTGAGCACGCCTTTTCATTGTTCTTAGAATGTTCAGAAGCGGTGCTCCCTCTAGCTCTCATTACTGCTTAGCACCAGTTTTCGCTAGAGTAACTTCTTTTTTCCAATCACGAGTTTGCATGTTATCATGATGTGCTTAATAACACAGTCCTACACAAGCTCGATGTCTGTTAGATGAATTTTGCTGATGTAGTGGCATGCACTTTAGTGACCTATAATTTTAAGTTACAACTATGCTACAGATTTTACCTTTCCCGTTAAAGGTCTGCCACATAATCAGGTTGTATTTCTTTTCATTGGTGTGGATTTACAACTATTAGTTCCTGACTCCTAAATCTGAAATTTATTTGGTCCCTCCATTTTTGTTCAGATCTATGTCAATAAGAAACTCCACAAGGAAATGGCAAACTTTAGGATCGACCGGGCGCGTCAGTGACTTGGAGGGGACAGCAAGACACATAGAAGAAATATAAAGCATCAAGGTAGCAACCCGTTGGTGATTTTTGTCTTATTTGCGACTAATTTGATAGTTAATGACATTTGGTTATGCAGTGGGAAAGGTAAAAATTAACGCATCCAGTTTTTTTTACCGGAAAATCTGTCAGTTTATGTTCTCTTCTTGATGGTAGTTAATCCATCATCCTACTGTTATATATGTGCATAATCATATGTTGTAATTGCATCGGCAGGTGAAGAAACTCAAATTTGTAGCCAATGTCATGGTTGTATGTAGGATTCACTTAACAATTGCAGAAGTCCTCCCAGTTCACGCTTTTGATTTATGGTGGAGACATGTGGAGTTGTCTCGGACGACGAGGCCATCGGCGCAACTGCACAACAAAGTTAGGCGCGAACAAGATGTGTTCTTTAGTGCTTCGCTTCTTCCTTCTAGGCATCGGTCCCAAATTCGCTGGCCTAACCTTCTGGTGAGCTCTTCCTCTGGCCTGTAGGTTCAACTAGCTCATCTCCACTAAATATTCATTATTATGTTTCCTTTGTTATGTTTCCGTTGATCCTACTTTCTCAGGCTGATTTGGTAGTCTCGTCATACCTTGTTTTGTATTTTCTCTTTACTTATCTATAACCATTGTCCTGATCACAAGCGCTTGTTTAGTGTTATGCACCAACTGTGATTGTAGCAGATTGATTAGTTAGCAAAGTCATATATTAGCATAGTTATTTCTCTTCATCAAGTACCATTCATTACGATGCGTGCACATGCATCCACTTTCTCTGCTGTTCATTGAATGAATTAATAATGAAAGGGATTCGTTCTTGTTAGTACTTCAAGCTTGGGCCAGTAATTTGTTGTATTGCGTGGACAACAGGGCATGGGCTTCGTTTAGAGTCAACAAAAGAAAAGTTTTTCTCAGAGTAATTTTCAGTTCACTGTTTCCTTCGACTTTTGTGACTTCTGATGTTTGGATAAAGGATTTGAAGATTTCCTCTTTTTATTATTGATGATGGAAGATGGATCATATTTATGCATGTTCTAAACCATTTATTCTCTGTTTGGGCTGTAGTTTCTAAGTTCGCTTTCTTAGTAAAGAACTTAATAAAGCTTTGCTGCTGCGGACTGTTTTGTCTTTTCTTGTATAAGATTATATTCTTTAGCTCGTGAGCTGACCTATTTGTGATTTGTACCTCAGTTGACGGGATATCTCATAACTGAAACCATGAACAACAAGTGCTTCGGTTCTGGTGGTGGCGATCCATTGCTCGAGGCGACATCGTGTGCAAGATTATCCTTGTGGAGGCCGCTGGCACGGTGGCACCCTCCTCGACCTGCTGATCCCATTACCCAGGTTAGCTTATTCCCCTTTCCTTATGCCTGATTCCTATTTTTGTGTTGCTCTGTTCGATTTGGAGTTTCCCCCATGTTCCATGAGATGCCTTGGCGATGGCTGAGGCCTCCATGTTAGAATGTGATTTATGTGGTGTTCACGGTGAGATAAAGTTCGAGGTCCATTTAATTCGTAGTTATTCTTCCAACATATTTTGTGGCTCTAAAAAATTTGGATGACATCCCGAATTGGAACTGGGCGAGGTATGCCATGAACGACATTATATCAGTAGCATGGGCATTGGGCAACAAACTCACTGATGAGACAAAAGCCACCTTTTTCCTATAAAACTCGCTAGGCTACCCGCTATTCTGAGGCTCCCTCGTGCACTACCCTCTATCCCGAATTATTTCCCCATTTCTCCTTGGTCTAAACTCTAAAAATCCACATAAGATTCCAGGAAGGTTTAGCTCAGCTAGATTTTTTCATGTATTTAAAACAAGTTCATGTACAATGTTTTATAAATAATTTAATTGAGGTAAATCAACGAGTCTCTATTTTGTTTAGCATGGATTTTTGGGGATTCAGTCTTCGTCTTTGCTAGCTGGAATTTGCGTCAAGAAATCTGATAGATAGCTAAGCTAAAATTTGTATTGTTGCACCAATAGCAATTGTAATTTCTTTCTCACCTTCCCTCTTTGCTCAGTCTCTATTTAACAAATAATTTGATTGAGGTCAATCAATGAGTCTCTATTTTGTTTAGCATGGTATTTCTGGGGATTCAATCTTCGTCTTTGCTAGCTGGAATTTGAGTCAAGAAATCTGATCGATAACTAAGCTAAATTTTGTAATGTTGCACCAATAGCAATTGTAATTTCTTTCTCACCTTCCAGCTAAGCTCAGTCCCTATTTAATATGGTTCTATATTGGATTCTTTAATCCGATACTTGTCTAAAGAGATCATTTTAAGTTTTGCTAATCACGAGTTGACATCAAAATTCCTTCGAGTCTCATTCAGTATGCTTTCTTACTATATTACCTAATTAAGTGACAAGAAGGCAAAAACAAAGCTGAAGCATCAGAATGTGCCGTTGATCAATATTTTAGTTAATAAACCATGAAATGGAAAAGGTTAATTTGCTCTCTCCAAGAAACATCATATCTTAAACCATGTTCACACGCGCCATCTAAACCTATGTGATGCCTCTTTGTTCAGTTTTGATGAGGTGTGTACAGAGAAAAGGCAGCATAAAATTGGTCCAAAGAAAATAGTGAATATTAACATGGGAAGGGTGTGAAAATTGAGCTGCAAGGAAAACCGTAGCATCTTTTTCCTTTTTTCTCTGCTGAAAATTGATATACAATGAGAAAGTTCATATTAGCATGTGGCATACGTCATGAAGGAAGCTGCACTGAATGAGTCAAGGGAAATCCGAAACTGCAGGTCGAACCTTCATCACCGCATTTGCGCCAAAGTGAGCTCAAATGAACCATGGACTATCAGTCAGTATAATATCCATAGATATATCGTCAACCCTGTAACCAAAACTATTATAACCTTTCCAAGATGCACTATAACTTTATGAATCATAATTTAGCAACTGAAGAGTGGACAAGAAAAAAAAACTCTTTAGTTTAGTTAGTTTGAAGCCAAATTCTAATCATAAAACTGTAGCCGAAAAGATTCTATGGGGTCCAGCTCCTAATGATTGATGATGTACAATGTGTCTAATTCCAGTTCAAACGTCTTTCACTTGATTGGCTTGACCTCTTATTACTATCTTGCATATTTTTAGATGGTATTAGTAGTCAGTCGAGCATCGATTTTTTCTGTGTTCACTGCAAGTTTTTTTTTTCAAAATTCATCTTTCTTTGTGCTAAATGTTCTATCTTACTGAACCATTACTCCAATTGTAGGTTGCCTGTTGCGCCTAAAGGTTGGATACATGGTGATATGGTAATGCCGATTTGCGAAAGCAGGTGTACAGGGTGTGTAAATTAAGAAAACAATTTATAATATGTGATGTGATCACTGCATTTTAATTTAGTATATGCGATCCCCTCAAGTAGGGAAGTATTGAATGCACCTCTCTGGCATACACTCTTTCATTGCATCGTGTAAAGATATGTGGTGTGAGGGGAAGGAGAAATGCGGGAGCTCATATTTTAATGTGATTGCCGAGCTGACAATGCAGCCATTATTTGGGCAAGTATTCTTAAAACAGGAATTGCATGCAGTTTAATGACTATATAGTTGGTGAATCACTGTCAGTATACTGGATCTAGTAACCGGTGAGATCATGGTAATGTAGGTGACTGATGTTAGCAAAGTTTAAATTGATTACCCCTGGGACGACGATCTCCATCTCCTTATTGTGGACGTCGTGGTTCAGTAGTGGGGGGCCTGGGGCAACTCTCTTCCACCATGTATGTTGAATGCATTCCATCTGAAACAACGTTAAGTGCGTGCTTAGAGCTGGTAAGACAACGGTGGCTGCGTGGTTGGTTGACGTGTCGTGATCGCTGGCCGATGCCATGTATTGCTGGATTGACGAGCTTCATTGAGCTCTATGCGGTGGGTGCACCGATCCTATCTACTTTTGTCAAAGTTGGTAACTAAAGCAGTAAGTTAAACTTGAAGGGAAGCTCCAGCCATCAACAATCTACCATTCTCCTCCTCAACGGTGCACGGCGCCCCCCACAACAAATGTAGCACATAAGCGGCGTCCATAAAAAACCAGCGCCTAATCCAACGACATCGTTGCTCAAGAAACACCATATGGAACACAGCCCACGACAACAAACAACAAATCTAATACCAGAGGAAACAATACAAACCAGATCGCACGCAGGGCGAAGCAGCAGGCCGAGCAGACGCAGGGCGAGATGGATGACCAGAGCAGCAACGGCGTAGCAGGCCGAGCAGACACAGGGCAAGATGGATGACCAGAACAGCAACAGCGCAGCAGGCCGAGATGGATGACCAGAACAGCAACGACGCAGTTCGCGTGGACGGCGAAGCAGCGCCCAAGGAGCAGCAGCGGAAGTAGCACCGACAGCCGGAAGAACACGACGGCGGGGATCCTCCAGCCACAGCTTGGAACCGAGGCGTACCCAGCACCCCAAGTCGCCAATCTCCACTGTTCAGAGCTGCGCCAAGTCGCTAACCCGTTGAGAAGACACGCTCACAGGGAAACCCATACACATACCCGACACGCGGCTTGGACCAGCGGCCAGCTGGAGATTTAGCTTGCTGAGAGGACACGCGCACACACACCCGACACGCTGCATGTCCTTGCAGCCACAAGGCGACGAGCGCACTACATCTCCCGCATGGTCACGGGCGGACGTGCCTTTTTCTAGACCATGGTTGTCGTGATTTTTTAGTGGGATGGTAGTATGGTTAATAATACAACAATCGGCTATAAGGCTTCCCTTCGTTTCTAAATATAAGCCACGAAGCAAAATGGATGAATCTACACTCTAAACTATATCTATATACATCCGTATATAGTTCATTATGAAATCCCTACAAAGACTTCCATTTAGAAACAGAGGGAGTATGTTATTAATAGTTGGCCCACCATATAACCTCACAAAGTGTCTTGAGTCTTGTGGTGCAGCTGGCTACTAATCAACAATCCGCTTCTCTTCTCTCTCCTCCAACTAAGGAAATATATAATATTTTAGTCCTTATAGCCTGCTTATGTCACCTTATTGTACTTGCTCTTATGTCAGCGTGCTAAACGGGCCGTCGTGCCAGCCCGTTTAGCGAGGGGCTGAGCCTGGGCTAGGAAGAGCACGGCCCGAGTACTTAGCGTGCCTGACCGGGTCGTGCCGTGCCTGGCCCTTTTAACCCAAGGCGGGCCCTGCTGGGCCGGGTCGGTCCATTTGGCCAGGTTTGCACACACCGAAGCCCACACACACACACGACATGCGTAATGTTGTGGCCCGCATCGCGTCCACCCTTGAACAGCGGGCGCCACCAAGCAAACGCATCTATTTCCAGTGAGTTTTTCTTTTTGAGGGTCTATATTCTTAGATAGTTTTTTTTCACGGAAACAAATGTGACGATCCAGTCAAAATCGTACCGCTCAATTGAACGAGGGAGTTCCTACCCATATGAACTTTCTTTACCAAAAAAATCAGATCTATTATAAAAATTCATCAGAAGTATAAAGCATCTCAAACATACTAAAATTTACATAGAGATTCCGGGGCCACCAAACGACAACTACTGTTGTCAGAAGTCCTAGATAAAGCCACACACAATTAGATAAACTTCATAATCTTACTGCTTGTTTGCAGATGCTCCCAGTCAAACAGGAGGAACTCGACGGTACCAATGATGTTGACATCAACCATATGACTCTGGCTCATGCCAATAGTTATCGCTATGGTAACTGTGTTATTCCAATTCTAGAAAATTCACATCATTCCACCCCAGCTTAATACCCCGATTACTTGTCATTTATAGAACAGCCGCCCTGCCGCAAGCACAAGCAGCCCCTAGAATATATTCATCGCCCATGCAAGGGCGGGTAAGTCCCAAAGTTCAAAGGGAAAAAAATCCATTTGAAAGCTGGGAAATACATTACTCGCGGTAAAAACTCTTATTACTTTCGTGTTTGCAGCAACTCCTACGACAAATACTAAATACTATAGTTCTGTGTAAATTGGCAGGCAAGCCCGGTGAGCACTATTTAGATGAGTTCGCTACCCACTGTGTGTGGGGAAATACATTTAAGCTGTATAACAAAAATGTTGGCAATCTGCGAAATATCATCAAAGACAAGAAAACACCTGACCATTACTACGTATGCCACATGACAGAAATATTTGCTACTGATGGCAAAAGAATGGTAATCTTAAACAAATACATTCTTGTGTTTCCTACAAGAACATGTCGGCAAACCATGTACTGAATAACCTTTTATCCTCATTTGCAGTACTTTAGCACACACTTTTCTAAGAGAAGCCTCTTCCCGCACATGGATGCTGATCATGGTGAGCTACCGATCAGTACAGGAGATGGGACCACCAGTGTCATGGCCTGCTTTATCAAGGGCGTCGACAACAGGGCTACACTCACAAAGAATTGTAGCAGCTTCTTCCATAAGGCAAACATGAAGAAAGGGTGTGTATATGCTTTCGCCTTCAAGTGCACGTCTAAGGGCCTCTACATGATTGTCTATCCAATCTAAGCATATCACAATAGTCCTTTGCTACATAACTTGGTATTACTATAAGTACCTATCGAGGCTTTTATATCTGGCATCATTTTGGATCTTATGTAAAAAAATAATGACAATCATGTCCGTATGACTATCATCAATCCGTACTTATTTTCATATGTTTTCTTCTGTGTCTACATATTTTGATGCACACTCTTTCAATAATTGGCTTGCTCTCGGCCTTTGCGCCATGGGCGCAACGGGTCATCTAGTGTGATGAACAAAGCAACAAGAAGATGAGATTCTCTAAATCTCATGCGTAGCCAGTATGCAGTTCACGAGTCCCATACGCCCATGATGCTCAGTGCGATGAGCGGGCTCTTTCTTCCAAGCTCGGAAATGGTCCAACTTGTGCTCATCAAAAAAGTTCCCATGGAAATCCCTTTGCATAGGAAACTTTGTTCACTCGGGGGTTGGGGCTGGGTTGCATGCATATATCGGTCACAACTCACATGGGCCTCCCACTTCTAAAGTCCAAAGAAATAGGCAATGTGTAGGTCGTGGTTGGATCCATCAAACTTATGTTTCTTTTTTAAACTCCAACACCCTCACTAGAACATTCCTAACAAACATTACAGTTGTCATAGTCATGTAACGCCCTGATCCAAACTGGCAACACACCAGCTGATTTATAGGATCATGTCACTCGGTTCTGGAGGATAGAACACACAGAGAGAGAAACAGAGTAGTCATCTGGTCTTCCATGCACTTGGTATCCTTAACTCCAAGCTTAAGTAGCAGCTGGCCAGCTCCCATCATGGGCTTGACACTCGATGTTTTCCATCATAAGGCCCAGCAGGCACACGCCACTTCTTCCCTTGACTTTAGTTTCTTCTGGCTCTCTTGTCTTGTGGTTGTAGAGGTCTTGACAAGTCAGTACATTATCATTTTGATATACAGCCATCGAATAATTAGATTCTACTCTGCTGGGGAAACTTTTTACGTACTATTTGATACAATATCATGTCAAGGCAAGAGCATCAAGAACAAAAAGGCAAGAACTGATTCCAGGCATCAGGTTGAGTGACCAATCCTTCTTCCGTATGCTTGTTAGGATGTATAATGCGTAGAATTACTTGTTCAATTTAAGAATATGGAGAAGCCGTCCTAGAGATATATGACTGAGCAACCATTCATGCATCTTTCTATTCATAGATTGGTATTATATGTCTTTGGTTGAGAGAAAAGTTCCGCAAATTCTACTTCCCACATATACTCTGTTCAAACCGCATGAATTTGGATATGTGTGTGCTCTTCTCCTCGCTTGTGTTGAATAGGGAAGCTATAACTGGGCTACTTTGTACTCTAGTTTACCGATTCTGAGGACGAACTGTCACAACTCACACACATTCTTCATGTTCAATCCACTCTGTAGACTGTTTATATTGGTGAAACTAACTAGGCATATATATATAGACGTCATCTTCCACGACTCCGATGAATACACTTCGCATTGGTTCTTTTGGATCGTGTTCTGCTCCCAGTCGGCTATGGAGCAACAGAGTCGAGACGGATGATCCGGCAGAACTTGAGTTACCGCCGGTGATGCGTCCTGACTGCATATCGCCGACGGTTCCCACATCACCGAGAGAGGTCTCCGGGCCGAAGGTAGTTTCGCCGAGTCTTGAGGCTATGGTGACCAGAGGGACGGCTGGCCAGGAGGCCCGCACCTGCTCTCCAGTACCAGTCACTCCGGGCACCGTCCCGGTCGGAGAGAGGAGGCGCACCCCGGTGGTCTCTGCGACTGCTGGTACTATGGACGTCGGGTAGCACGTCGCGAGTGGGGGGGGGGTCGTGGGCAGGAGGCCCGCACCACCCTATCACCCGTGGCGGTTCCGAGCCACCATGGGGAGGGGCGCGGGCAGGAGGCCCGCACCACCCTCTCACCACGAGTTAGCTCCAGGCGGAGTGGGGAGGGGCACGGGCAGGAGACCCGCAGCTCCCCTTCTCCCGTGACGAGTCCAAGCCGTGCTGACGGTTTGGTGGGGAGTGGGACTGTCGAGCAGGAGGCTCGGCGGTCTCGCTCTCCCGTTACTGCTGTTGGCGGTGCTCGCTCGACCGCGCCCTACCCATCTTCACCGGCAACAAGGGATGTGCGTGGGAGCGGGGAGCAGACACCTCAGGAGAGGTCCACAGAGGAGCTTATCGCTTTTGGTGGGATCATGGATCCGGTGACGGCTGGCAGGCGTGTCAGCAACCGGATCCAGGAGCAACCAGATGCGGATGACCTGCAGTTAGGGCATGCCATGAGGGCGGCCAAGCTTCGAGATGTCGAGGCAACTACAGGTATGTCTTTTGATAAGAGTTGTTCAATTCTGCATTTCACCGAACATGAAATTATCGATAAGGCAAATAACTTAGGAATATCTTTGGGGTCGAATGATAAGGAAGTTGCGAAATCTGTGAATGATATTTTAGACATAGAAGCGGAGCGAGCTTCGGAAATTATTCGTAACCTCGCGGCCGTTAGACCTATGAATGACGATGATATGAAAAATTTAGGGATATCCGCCCTTGAAAACATATGTAATGATCTAATGCCTAATACGGAGGCCGAATGTGAAGAGGGGTCGAAGACTGGGGACACTGTAGAGCCTTTAATGATGGAAGGTACTGTCTCGAGTTTTTCTGGTAATAAAGTCTCGAAGAGCGATGGGGAGAAGCCCAAGAGACCCTGGAAATGGAAAGTATATCCTACTTCGGCGGTTCGTAGAAGTGCTAGGGTTAAGCTTAAGAAAAAATTCCATGATGATCTATGAAAGGAATCTTTTGGAATGGCAGAGGTCTAGCTGACTTGGCTAAAAGAAGGTTCTTAGCAGAGACAACGATAGAGCAAAAACTAGATTTTATTGCACTACTCGAAACAGGGCGAGATAATTTCACCTCACAGTTCCTTGAAACTTTATCCGACGGAATTGATTTTGATTGGCACTGTTTACCTCCTAGAGGAAGATCCAGTGGGATATTGCTGGGGGTTAGGTGCGAAACGCTTGAGGTAATTAATGTGGTTAGGGGGGACTTTGCAGTCAAGTTCCGGGTGAGATTGAAGTTGGATGGCTTCCGATGGTCTCTGGTAGCTGTATATGGAGCAGCACAACCCGAACTTAAACCAGATTTTCTAGCGGACTAGGTGCAGATTTGTGGGGATGAAACTCTTCCAATCCTAGTCGGAGGGGATTTTAATATAATTCAAAGGATAGATGAAAAGAACAATGACAACTTTGATGGACGTTAGTCCATGATGTTTAACATTATTATCGAGAGTCTTAGTTTGAGAGAGATTGAACTCACAGGTAGGCAGTTTACATGGGCCAATACGTTGCCCACTCCAACATATGAGAAGTTGGATAGGGTGCTCGCTAGTGTGGAATGGGAACAAAAGTACCCATTAGTGTCGGTGCATGCGATGTAGAGGGCGATCTCAGACCACACACCATTACTAGTTGACTCGGGAGACGCAACCCATATTGGGAACAAGAACGCTTTCTCTTTCGAACTAGGTTGGTTCGAGAAAGAGAACTTCATGGACATCATTGCACGAGAATGGGCGAAGCCTATTAGTGGACGATCAAGTATAGAGAGATGGCAAAACAAAATTAGACATCTGAGACAATTCTTACAAGGTTGGGCCAGAAATGAGAGTGGGATATACAAACAAGAAAAAGAGCGACTCACCCAGTTAATAGATGCTCTGGATTTAAAAGCAGAAGTAAACATTCTTAATGTAGCCGAGCAAAGCTCGAAATCCGAAGCTGAGCAACGCTTACGAGCTCTTATTAGAGAAGAGGAGCTCAAATGGGCATTGCGTGCTAAGGTGCTTAAGGTTGTCCAAGGGGATGACAATATATACATAATTCTTTCACATGATTGCGAATGGGAAACATAGGAAGAAGAAAATAATACAGCTTGAACAGGACGAAGGGACAATTGTGGGTAATGAGAATCTGAAAGCATATATCTCTTATTATTATAAACAACTTTTCGGGCCTCCGGCAGCGAGCACGGTGTCCCTTAATGAGCCTGTTATTGGAGATATCCCTCAGCTTCGGTCGGAGGAGAATGATATTCTATCTGCACCGTTTACTAAGAAAGAGGTTCTAGATGCAATTTCACAAATGAAACCGAATAAAGCACCGAGACCAGATGGGTTTCCTGCGGAATTCTATAGGAAATGTGGCATATTATTAAGGATGATCTTATGCCTATGTTTCAAGATTTTTTTAGCTGTCACTTAGAACTGTTTCATCTTAACTTTGGCATGATTACGTTGTTGCCAAAGAAAGAAGAGGCAGTTCAGATTGAGCAGTTCAGGCCAATATGTCTTCTCAACGTGAGTTTCAAAATATTCACGAAAGTGGGTACCAATAGATTGACACGGATTGCCCATTCGGTGGTGCAACCGAGTCAGACAGCTTTCATGCCTGGGAGACACATTCTTGAAGGGGTCGTCGTCCTGCATGAAATTCTTTCGAAGAAGCTAGATGGGGTTATCTTCAAAGTGGATTTTGAGAAGGCATATGATAAAGTTAAATGGCCTTTTCTTCAGCAGGCAATGCGCATGAATGGTTTTAATGAGGCATGGCGGAACCAAGTGGGTTCCCTAGTCCAAAAACGTAGTGTCGGAATCAAGGTTAACGATGATATCGGTCACTATTTTCAGACATATAAGGGATTGAGGCAAGGGGATTCTATGTCTCCTCTCTTATTTAATATAGTGGCGGATATATTGACCATTCTTATAGGCAGGGCCAAGGAAAATGGTCAAGTGGATGGACTTGTCCCTCATCTGGTCGATGGGGGAGTTTCCATTTTACAGTATGCGCACGACACTATTCTTTTCATGGAACATGATATTTCAAACGCGCGGAATATGAAACTCATACTATGTCTCTTCGAACAACTGTCTGGATTAAAAATAAACTTTGAGAAGAGCAAGTTGTTCTGCTTTGGTAAGGCCAAAGAAGAGCAAGACACATATAGACAATTGTTTGGTTGTGAATTAGGTTCTTTGCCCCTCAGTTATTTGGGCATACCGATTCATCACCGTAAGCTATCTAATAAAGAATGGAAGTGCATCGAAGATCGAATTGAAAAAAATCTTAGTTGCTGGAAGGGCAAGCTAATGTCATATGGAGGTCGGCTAGTGCTGATTAACTCAGTACTTACTAGTATGCCGATGTTTCTACTATCTTTCTTCGAGGTACCGAAAGGGGTGCGGAAGAGACTAGATTTCTTTCGATCTCGATTCTTCTGGCAGTCAGATGAGGACAAGAAGAAATGCCATCTCGCACGATGGGATATTTTATGCCGACCCAAGGACCAGGGGGGGTCTCGGTAAAGAAAACCTGGAAATTAAGAATAAATGTCTTATGAGTAAATGGCTCTATAGGCTAGAGATAGAGCCGGATGGTATGTGGGCACAGATACTACGCAACAAGTATCTACAAATCGAAAACGCTAGCCCAGGTCACCGCGAGACCAACTGACTCGCCATTCTGGAAGGGACTCATGCGAACGAAATATTTGTTCTTTCGTAGGGTCAAATTCTTGGTTGGCAATGGGATGCCAACAAGATTTTGGGAGGATACATGGTTAGGGGAGACGCCACTAGCCATACAATACCCCACCCTATATAACATTGTGCAACGTAAGGAGGATTACGTAGGCACGGTATTTCAATCGATACCCTTGAATATTCAGTTCAGACGAGTGTTAGTTGGGGAGCGTTGGAATGCCTGGATGCACTTGGTACGGAGATTGATAGATGTTCAATTATTCGACCAACCCGATTCGATGCACTGGAAGTTGGCTAGAAATGTAGTGTTTATGGTGAAATCTTTTTACATGGATCTAATTAACTCTGGCCCAATCTCAAGATCGTTATATATTTGGAAGGTTAAGGTTCCCTTGCGTATTAAAATTTTTATGTGGTTCGTACACAAGCAAGTGATCCTCACCAAAGATAACTTACTAAAGAGCCAGTGGGTAGGCAGTTCACGTTATTGTTTTGGTGATCATGATGAAATAATACAACACTTATTCATAGATTGCCCACTCGCGAAATTGCTTTGGAGAACGATCCATATAGCCTTTAACATTACTCCTCCAGTTAACATTGAACCGTTATTTGGGACGTGGTTAGCTGGGGTTGATCATATTACTGCGGCTCGTATTTGGATTGGAATATGTGCGCTTGTTTGGGCTATATGGAATTGCAGGAATGATATGATTTTTAACAGACAACATATTTTAACTTTCTTGCAGGTCATTTTCAGAGCTACCGCATGGATCCGTACATGGTCCTTACTCACTCCTACGAACTCCAGGGAGCCATTGGTTACTGGGTGCAATCAGTGGGAGATGGTAGCACGGGCTATATTCAACCGGTTTGGAAGGCGGTTGCATAACAGGATAGGAGTCTAGGGAGCTTGTCCTTTACATTGTCATACCGATTGTGATATTGAGCATTCACATTTCTTTTCCTTTTTGCTTCGCTTGTGAGCTGTAATACTTTTATGACTTTATGCTACTTCGAGACTTTTTAATAAGATTGCTGCATGCATCGTTCCGATGTAGAGGCCGGGGGCAAGCCTCCTTTTCCAAAAAAAAATGAAAGTTAATCCACACACACAACATATAGTGTGTACGAGTTACCAGTGTTATTATTGCAGGATTAATTACCAATGTGTTTCCTTTTTTGTCCCGTTTTCTACTATGTTGTTGGTCAAATGGAAGTCATCTTTGGGAATGAACCCTCTTGATTGCATCGCTTATACATTATGGAGTATTGTAAGTTTTGTACCTATTAGTGTGCAAGCTTTAAGTAAGAGCATCCCTGATGACCAACAACATGAAGATGGGAGCTCAACACATAAGTAAAGATTCTCCAGGTCTCATGGTAACCAATATGCAGTTCGTGAGTCCGATGTACGCCCGTGATACTCAAGGCTATTACTGTGGGCTCTTTCTTGTAGATGAGGCGTCGTAAACTCAATCATGGGGGACATCACCCACACATGTCCTCCTCCTCAGCGCCTTCAGCGTCATGAGTGCACGCTGGCGCTCACACGCTTGTTAAGCGTGTCGCGTCCCATTAAGCCCTTGTCGCAAGTTGGGTTGGCTCTCTGGCTTGCTTGGCTTTGCGGCTCGGTCTCTTGGTTTTTGACTCATTCGTTCGCTCGATTCTGTGGCGATTTAAAAAGGAAGTTAGGAAATTAATAAACTTCTAGATAAAAAAATGTTCATTAATTTTTAAAACTTTGTGAATTTGCAAATTTAAAAACTGTTCACGAAAATAATAAAAAATTCACACATTAGAAATAAGCTCACAGATTTAAACAATATTTGTGGAGTTCAAAAACAGTTACTGAACTTGGAAAAGAAGTTCTGAATACAACAGATGTTCACAAATTTGAAAAAAAAAGTTCACGAATTAAACAAATTGTTCATGAATTTTAAAAAGTTCATTAGTTTGAAATAATGTTCATAAATTTGAAAAAATAGCGGATTTTAAAACAGTTAATGATTTTGATAAAGTTCATGAATTTGAAAAGGTTCAGGAGTTTGATAAATGTTTGTGAATTTGAAAAGGTTAATGAATTCGGAAAAAAAAATTGTGAATTCACAAAAGGAAATAATGAAAAGAAGAAAAAGAACAAACACGTCCTTAATAAACCAAAGAAAAATCACGCCAAAACAAGGAGAACGTACTAAAAGGTTCCTAAAATCGGTGCAAAAACACTACTAGGGAAAAACTTATACACAGAAGCTTATCAATAGCGCTAGCTAAAATGGGGCGCTACTGCTAATTAGCAGTAGCGTGTAGTCATAACGGGCGCTACTGCTATCCACATAGCAGTAGCGCGGCAAGAATAAAACGTGCTACTACTATAATTGCCACGCCATTGCCGACAAGCTAGGTATAGTAGTAGCGCCCTTGTGTGAACCGCGCTACTGCTAACAAAATAGTAGTAGCACGTTTTTATGGTAGGGCGCTACTGCTAAGTTTGAACTTGGCCACATGGAGGGCCCCACTTAGCAGTAGCGCGTCTCCCAGCAGCTCGCTAAGAAGAAAAAGAACAAACACGTCCTTAATAAACCAAAGAAAAATCACGCCAAAACAAGGAGAACGTACTAAAAGGTTCCTAAAATCGGTGCAAAAACACTACTAGGGAAAAACTTATACACAGAAGCTTATCAATAGCGCTAGCTAAAATGGGGCGCTACTGCTAATTAGCAGTAGCGTATAGTCATAACGGGCGCTACTGCTATCCACATAGCAGTAGCGCGGCAAGAATAAAACGTGCTACTACTATAATTGCCACGCCATTGCCGACAAGCTAGGTATAGTAGTAGCGCCCTTGTGTGAACCGCGCTACTGCTAACAAAATAGTAGTAGCACGTTTTTATGGTAGGGCGCTACTGCTAAGTTTGAACTTGGCCACATGGAGGGCCCCACTTAGCAGTAGCGCGTCTCCCAGCAGCTCGCTACTGCTACTCTTTTAGCAGCAGCGCGTTTCCTGTTCCCACGCTACTGCTAAAGCGCAGCCACCACCTTTTCCTCCCCCCTCCCCCTCCCCCATCCTCTCTTCCTTCCACTTTCCCCTAGCTCCCACCTCCTCTCTCCCTCACTTTGCTTCTTCCTCACTACTTCTCCCCCCATTACTCTCTTTCTTCTACCTCTCTTTCTCTCTCTTTATTGCTCCTAGCTAACTACACCACCTCCATTAATGCAACTCCTTTCTCTTCCCCCCCCCCCCCTCCACTAGTTAGAGTCGTCTCCTTCCCCAACTAGCTAGGTAGATCTACCTATTTAATGAAGTGACCTATGTACCTCCCTAAATACATCTAGCCATGTCAACAAGTAAGCTTTGACCACTTTTGATCATTCCCTAGGTGTGTGGCGACACCGATCGACATCATCATCACCGTGCTCGATCTCGAGATAGGTAATTAAAAATTTGTGCTTTTGCAAGAATGGAAATATGTGTTTGTGTGCGATATGACATAATCGGGCGATATGATGGAAATTGTGTGTATGGCATGAGTTGCTGCCGAATTGTGCTTGAGTTGCCTATGTTTTGCCGAAATGTCGATTTATTTCCATTTCACTGAATTTTGGGCAAACTCTATATGTCCTATTTTTAGGGAAGGTCATGCCGAATTTTTGTATGACTTTGATGCATGCATGCATTTTTATAATCAATTTGTTTATTATTACCGTGCAGGCATTCATGATGGTCAGTGGAACGATGGTGGAAAGGGGGTTGCGGTTGGCTGTGCAGGAGATGAATGAAAATAACCGGATAGAGATTTTATGTCCGTGTCAAAAATGCAAAGGAGGAGTTTGGCTCGACCCCTATGAGGATGGTCATTTGATGGCGCACCTGCTCATGACTGGTTTCATGGATTGCTATACTCGCTGGATAATTGAAGATGATGATGATGGTCATGAGGACGCCGACGGGGCAGCCAATGACGACACGGGGCAAGACGAAGAGATGACCGATAATGGCGGTGGAGAAGGGGCCGGGCATGGTGGCGGAGAAGAGGCCGGCGGACATGGCGGTGGAGAAGAGGCCGGACATGGCGGCGGAGAAAACGTCAACTACATGCCGTCGACTTAGTCGCTACTAAGTTCAATTGTGTGGGACCCTCATGTTCGAGACCTGCTTCGCAAGGAGACGAGTACTGACAGAGCTGCTTCTAGAGAGTAGGCCAAACTGGAGCAACTAGTGGTAGACTCGAACACTCCATTGTACGATGGTTGCGATCCCGAGGTGACCCGCTTGAGTTTCACGCTCGAACTTCTGAAGACGAAGGCTAAAAACAAATGGACCGACACTAGCCTCGATGAGCTTCTCAAGTACCTAAAGGATGTTCTTCCCACGGGGAATCTATGTCCTACTAGTGTGGATGAGGCCAAGAAGATCGTGCGCCATCTTGATCTGCCGCATGTTAGATACCATGCATGCATCAACGATTGCATAATTTATCGGAAGGAGCACACGGAAAAAACCAGCTGTCCGGTGTGCAATGCTTCTCGATACAAGAAGGCTAGAAAGAAATCTCCCCAGAAAGTTGTATGGTACTTACCGATCACTCCCCGTCTACAACGTTATTTTGTAAATTCCAAGGAAGCAAAGCTCATGCGTTGGCACGCGGAGAGGAAAAAGCCCGACGATGGAGATGATCCGAAGCCGAGACACCTCGCGGATGCAAGCCAGTGGAGAGCGTTCAACGGCGAATATCGATATTTCGCATGTGATGCAAGGAACATCGTGCTTGGCGCGTGTACCGATGGCATGAATCCATTTGGCAACCAGAACACCAACCATAGCACATGGCCCGTGTTTGTATGGATGTACAACATCCCCCTGGGTGTGCATGAAGTCAAAGTACATACACATGAGCATGCTGGTTCAAGGGCCAAAACAACCGGGAAATAATATTAATATGTATCTGGGGCTACTTCAAGAGGAGTTAGACATGTTATGGAAAACACCGGCCAAAACATGGGACGCTAGTAAAGGCGAGTATTTCTATATGAGAGCCGCGCTGATCACGACGGTGCCCGACTATCTTTGTTACGGATATGTCGCTGGCCAGGTGTGCCACGGATATTGCGGATGCATGCGGTGCATGGATGATACGACATCTCAACAGCTAACGTCAACGAAAGAAGGCGGGTCTAGGAAAATCATGTACATGGGGCATCAAAGATGGCTCGAGAAGGACGACCCGTGGAGAAACAGTGGAGATCTATTCAATGATGAGGCTGAGCATCGAGGACCTCTACGTAAGAGGAGCGGCGCCAAAATCGATGAGCTGTTGAAAAACTGGGAACAGTGCCCTGCGCCGGGAAAGACGATGAAAAAGGCACCGGAGCCGTTGCTGAAGGTATGGAAGACGTGGTATGTTTTCTGGGACTTGGAGTACTGGCACAAACTCGACACGCCTCATTGCCTTGATCAAATGCATATCTGTAAGAATGTCCTTAAGAGCATGCTTGCGACACTGATGAACATGCCGAATAGGACCAAGGATGTTCCGAAGGCAAGAAGAGACTTGCAAGATTTGAATATCAGGGCAGATCTGCACATGTCACCCTGTAAAAAGTCAGAGGAGACAGAGACGAATACGGAGGCGCGGGAGAAGAAGGGCAAAAAAGTAAAGGAAGAGGATTATCGCCCCCCTTCTTGCTTCACCTTAAGTCTGGCTAAGATCGATCAATTCTTCAAGTGCCTTAACAGAATCAAAGTTAGTTCCGATTACTGTGGGAAGATAAGAAGATTTTTAGACATGGAGAAGAAAAGGTTCAGCGGGACGAAGTCCCATGACTGTCATGTGATGATGACGCAGATACTACCTGTTGCCCTTAGAGGGATAATGGACAAGCATGTCCGTGACACGCTTATTGGTCTCTGCAACTTTTTCGACGTTATATCTCGAAAGTCGATCAGTGTGAAGCAGCTCCGAAGGCTACAGGAAGAGATCGTTGTGATAATAAATGAGCTTGAGATGTACTTCTCGCCCGCGTTCTTTGACGTCATGGTGCATCTGTGTGTCCATATTGTGGACAACATAATAGACCTGGGGTCGTCATTCCTGCACAACATGATGTCGTTCGAGAGGATGAATGGGGTCATCAAGGGATTCGTTCGTAACATGTCTCGTCCGGATGGAAGCATCGTCCAGGGCTATCTGACACAACAGTGCATATCTTTCTGCGAGAATTATCTATATGGCGGAGACCTGCCTGGTGTTGGTTTGCTCGTTAAGAAGCACCTTGGGAGGCTTGAAGGAGAAGGTCATTCCAACGGTCGCAGGGAACTGCATGTGGGTTACTTAGATCGACGCAACGACTTTGACACAGCAAACTTAGTAGTGCTACATCACCTAGACGAGGTAGATCCTTTCGTGACACGGCCCAAAGAAACCATTACAAAGAGGTATCATGATCGTGGGCTATGCAGGACGGACGGCGAAGTTACTAGAGAGCACAACTCCAGTTTCCTGCATTGGTTCAAAGAGCATATTCTTGCTAATCCCCCGGAAGAGGGCTCTAAGGACGGATTGCTCATATACGCCTTAGCACATGGCCCCGCGGGCAACCTCATGACCTATCAGGCATACGATATCAACGGATACACATTCTACACGGAGGCCAAAGATAAGAACAGTGATTTTCAGAACTCAGGGGTGACGATGGAATGCATGACCAGTGACAACGGCGCAACTAAGAGATTCTACAGAAGGGTCGAGGAGATCTGGGAGCTTAACTACTCTGGATTGCACAGCGTGAGGACGTTTCGTGTCAGATGGGCTAAGAATGTCGTAATAGAAAACCGGTATTTCACCACCATGTCTATACCCGACGACAAGAGCGCTACTGTGAACGCCATCGCAAAAAACGAGCCATGGGTACACGCTAAGCACGTGACACAATGCTTCTTCATAACCGACCCGAGCAATCCCAGCCATGTTGTCGTGAGGAGAGGCAAAAGGAACATCATTGGAATGGATGGAGTCGCCAACAAGGAAGACTACGACTAGTACGGCAACCCAATGATGGAAGATGATGATAACAATGAAGTATACGTCAAAAGAAGAATCAGTACTACATTACCTAAGAAAGATCGTACTCCATGGAAAAGAAAAAGTCACAATGAGGGGCTCAATTATTCGTCAACGAACAAGAAGGGAAAGAAGTTCACTCAAAAACGAAAATGTCGACGCTGAGAAACCGTTATCGGTCAAATGATGTAATATATATGTTCCTATTTTGTGTACACACTTAACCGTTATGCATGGGTCAAATGATGTAATATATATGTTCCTATTTTATATACACACTTAACCGTTATGGGTCAAATGATGCAATATATATTGCCTTCGTTATATACATTGTATCACCTTCCCTTCGTTCCGGCTCTTGGGAAAAAAAGGAAAAGAAAAGAAAAAGAAGAAAAGAAAAGGAAAAGAAAATAAAGGAAAAGAAAAGAAAAAGAAAAAAATGAAAACAATAGCAGAAGTGCCTGTTGAAGAAAAGCGCTATATCTACTGGTGATAGCAGTAGCGCGGTCACGAAACACGCACTGTAGCTACTTTAGATAGCAGTAGCGCTTTTTTGGGAAACGCGCTATAGCTACCTTAACTATAGCGCGTGTTTTAGAACCGCGCTACTACTACGTTGACATAACCCCCCCGCGGGCTTCCCTCCTCTGCTTCCTTCCCCAAATACCCACTCTCTTCTCCCACCTCATCGCCGTCAGAGCCCCTGCCCTCGCCGCGCCCCTGCCTCGGGCGCCGCCGGAGCCCTGCCCTTGCCCTTGCCGGAGTCTCTGCCTCCTCCTCCTCGACCTCGCCGGAGCCCGGCCCTCGCCCTCGCCCTCGCTGGAGTCACTGTCTCCCCCGACCCCGCCTCGCCTCCGACCCGCCTCGGTGCCGCCGTCTCCCCGTCTCTCTCTCTGCCCTCTGTAAGCCCTCTCCCCTCCCCTCTTCTCTGCACTCTGCTCTCTCTCTCTCTGTTAGTATGAACCTAGCTATTTAGTGCTAGTTAGTATGAATTAGTGTGAACCCTAGGCTATTTTTTAGTGCTAGTTAGTTAATTAGAATTAGTATGAACCCTAGTTAATTAGGTAGTATGAACCCTAGTTTTAAAAAAACCCTAGGACAGATTAGTGGCTATTTTTTAGTGGTAGTTAGTATGAACCCTAGGTTTCAAACTATTGCTATTTTTTAGTTAAAGCAATTGTTGCTATTTAATTTTTTTAGTTAAAGCAATTATTGCTATTTAAAAAAACAGAATTAGTATGAACCCTAGGTTTCAAATTTAGGTAGGTTTCAAATTATGACAGAAATTTGACAAGTGTTGAATTTACCAGCAAATTTGACAAGTGCTGAATTTAGTTTAAAATATTGTGAAGAAAAAGGACTTCTTGCATTTTTCTTCAAGTTCTATATTTTTCATCCTGTTATATGCAAATTTGACACTACTAGGAAAATCCTTATACATAGAAGTTTACCAGTAGCGTTTGTTTGGGCCCCCACGCTACTAGTTATTACCAGTAGCGCTGGGTACAAAGTGCGCTAATGGTATGGCTTAGCAGCAGCGTTGGTTTCTTTTGGGCATGCTACTGGTAAGTGTGCCACACCACACCACCAGATCAATAAATATTAGCAGCGTCGGTCGTCTACCCAGTGCTACTGTTAAATCAAGATCTGTAGCGCCTGTTCTCAGAAACGCGCTAATGTTATTTCTTCTATGTGTAAACTTTTACCGGTAGCGTGTTTTTCCTCCTGGCGCTATATCTAGTAGAACTTACCAGTAGATATTTTGGCTGGCGGTCATAGATGTGGCGGGCATTGGTAGCCAACGCTACTGCTATGGTCGCCAGCTAAAATACCTGCCACCTTCCCCCCCCCCTTCCTTTCTCCCCCTCCTCTTGCACTTGCTTGTTCCTTTCAATGCTCCCCCTCCTCCCCCTCTTCTTTGCCCCTCCACCACCCCCTCCATTAATGCTCTCCCTCCTCCCTCTTTCTTTATTTGCCCCTCCACCCCCTCTTCTTTGCCTCCCTCCCCCTCTTCTTTGCCCCTCCACCACACCCTCCATTAATGCCCTCCCTCCTCCATCTCTCTCCCTAGCTCTCTCTCTCCCTAGCTATTTAGAGCTATATGTAGGTACCTCACTATCTAGAGCTATTAGCTAATTAAGAAGGTGCTCGATATCCCTCTCGACACATAGGTGAGCAAAAAAAAGTGTGTGTGCGATAGGATCGAAACTATATGTGCGCGATATGAGAATATACCGAATTGTGTGTGGCATGTGAGTTGCCTATATTGTGTATTTTTTGAAATATGGGTGACATGAGTTGCCTATGTTTTGCCGAAATGTCGATTCAATTCCGTTTCGGCGAATTTTGGGCAAACTCAATATGTCCTATGTTTAGGGAAGGTCATGTCGAATTTTTGTATGAATTTGATCCATGCATGCATACGTGGTAATAATATTTTGCTGCGCGCAGGTGATCATGAAGGTCAATGGAAGGATGGTGGAAAGATACTAGCACTCCGCGATGGACGACATGTATGAAAAAATACTGAAGGATGTTTTATGTCCGTGTCGAAAATGCAAAGGAGGAGTCAGGCTCGACCCCTTTAAGGGTGGTAAATTCAAGGCGCACCTGCTCATGCATGGCTTCATGGATGGCCATACTCGGTGGATAAGTGAAGATGATGATGATGATGATGAGGACGTCGATGGGGCTGGAAATAACGACATGGGGCCAGATGAAGAGATGACCGATTATGGGCTCGAAGAAGAAGATGGCCTCGGAAATGGCGATGGCGAAGAGGCAGTACAAGGCGGAGAAGACACGGACACACCGCCGTCTTCGTCGCTACTAAGTTCAGCCATGCTGGACCCGCATGTTCGAGACCTGCTTCGCAAGAAGACGACTAGCGACAGAGCTGCTTCTAGAGAGGAGGCCAAACTGGCGCAACTGGAGGTAGACTCGATGACTCCTTTGTATGATGGTTGAGATCCCGAGGTGACCCGCTTGAGTTTCATGCTAGAACTTCTAAAGATGAAGGCAAAAAACAAATGGACGGATGCAAGCCTGGATGAGCTTCTGAAGTATCTAAAGAAGGTTCTTCCCGCGGGAAGCCTGTATCCTACTAGTGTCGAGGAGGCAAAGAAAATTGTGTGCCCTCTTGATCTGCCACACATTAGATATCACGCATGCATCAACGATTGCATCATATATCAGAACAAGCACGCGGAAGAAACAATCTGTCCAAAGTGCAATGCTTCACGATATAAAAAGGTCGGAAAGAAAGCTCCACAGAAAGTTGTATGGTACTTTCCGATCACTCCGCGTCTGCAGCGGTATTTCGTAGATCGTATGGAAGCAAAGCTTATGCGCTGACACGCGGAGAGGGTGAAGCCATATGACGGAGATGATCCGAAGCTGAGACACCTCGCAAATGCTAGCCAGTGGAGAGCATTAAACGCTGAATTTGAATTTTTTGCAAATGATGCAGGGAACATCATGCTTGGCGCTAGTAGTGATGGCATGAATCTGTTTGGCAACCAGAACACCAATCATAGCACATGGCCCGTGTTTGTATGGATGTACAACCTCCCCCTGGAAGTGCATGAAGGAAAAATACATACACATGGCTATGCTTATTCAAGGGCCGAGACAACCAGGAAATGATATAAATCTGTATCTCGGGTTACTGAAAGAGGAGCTACAGACCTTATGGACAACGCTGGCCAAGACATGGGACACAAGCAAAGGAGAGTATTTCTACATGAGAGTCATGCTAATCACGATGGTGCAGGACTATCTCGGTTACGCCTATCTCTCCGGCCAGGTGTGCCACGGATATTGCGGATGCACCAGGTGCATGGATGATACAACTTCTCTGCAGCTATCGAAAGATGGCGGGTCTTCGAAAATTGTGTACATGGGGCATCGAAGATGGCTCGAGAAGGATGACCCGTGGAAAAAGTGTGGAGATCTATTCAATGGTAAGGCTGAGCATCGAGGTCCTCCACGTAAGCGTAGCGGTGCAGAAATATATGAGTTATTGAAGAACCGGGAAGAGTGCCCCTCGTTGGGAAAGACGAAGAAAAAGGTGCCAGAGCCGCTGCTAAAGGTATGGAAGACCAGATCTGTTTTCTGGGATTTGGAGTACTGGCCCAAACTCAACACGCCTCATAGCCTTGATCAAATGCATATCACAAAAAATATCCTCGAGGGTTTGCTTGGAACATTGATGAACATGCCGGAGAAGACCAAGGATGGGCCGAAGGCAAGAAAAGACTTGGAATTTTTGAATATCAGGAAAGATCTCCAAATGCCCGGTAAAAAGTCGTCAGAGACTGAGACGGAGACAGAAGATAGGGGCAAAAAAGTAAACAAGAAGGAAGAACAATATTGCCCCCCCCCCCTCTTCCTTCACCTTAGATCCGAAGGAGGTCGACAATTGTTCAAGTGCCTTGCCGAAATCAAAGTTAGTTCCGGATACTGTGGGAAGATAAGCAGATATCTGGACACTAAGAAAAAAAGGTTCAGCGGGATGAAGTCTCACGACTGTCACGTGATGATGACGCAGTTACTCACGGTTGCACTTAGAGGGATTATGGACACACATGTCCGTGAGACGCTTACTGACCTATGCCACTTTTTTTATGCTATCTCTCGAAAGTCGATCGGTGTGAAGCAACTCCACAGGCTACAAGAAGAGATTGTTGTCATACTAAATGAGCTAGAGATTTACTTCCCGCCCGCGTTCTTTGATGTCATGGTGCATCTATGTGTCCACATCGTGCACGACATCATCGACCTAGGGCCGACATTCCTGCACAGCATGATGCCGTTTGAGAGGATGAATGGGGTCATCAAAGGATTCGTTCGTAACATGTCCCGTCCGGATGGAAGCATAGCCCAGGGATATCTGACCAAAGAGTGCATCTCTTTCTGCGAGAGTTGTCTAGGCACTGGAGACCCTGTTGTTGGTTTGCCTGTCAACAAGCACTGTGGAAGGCTCGAAGGTGAAGGTCACACCAACGGTCAGAGGGATGTGAATGTGGTCCGCTCGGGCTGACAAAACGACTTTGACAGGGCAAACTTAGTAGTGCTACAACACCTAGATGTGCTAGAAGATTTCACGACACTGGACAAAGAGACCATCGCAAAGAACTACCGTGACCGTGGGGTGCATAGGACGGACGCTGAAGTTATTAGAGAGCACAACTCCACTTTCTTGCGTTGGTTTAAAGAGCGAGTTCTGGCTAATCCCCCGGAAGAGGGCTGTCCGGACGGAACGCTCATATACGCCTTAGCACATGGCCCGTCGACCACCCTCGCGACTTATCAAGCAACCAATATCAACAGATACACGTTCTACACGGAGGACAAAGATATAAACACTGATAACCAGAACTCAGGGGTGATGTTGGAAGCCATGACCGGGAACGTAATTGAAAGATATTACGGAAGGGTCGAAGAGATCTTGGAGCTTGACTACTCTGGATTGCATAGCACGACGATGTCCCGTGTCAGATGGGCTAAGAACGTACGAAGAGAAAACCGACATTTCACTACCATGTGTATACCCGACTCTGGTAGCGGTACCGTCAACGCCACCGACAAAAATGAGCCATGGGTACACGCTAAACATGTGATACAATGTTTCTTCATAACCGACCCGAGCAATCCCAGCCGTGTTGTCCTGAGGAGAGGCAAAAGGAGCATCGTCGGAATGGATGGAGTCGCCAACGAGGAAGACTATGACCAGTACGGTGACCCGATGAGGGAAGGTGATGCTGATGACGATGAAACATATGTCAAAAGAAGAATGAAGACTACATTACCTACGAAAGATCGTAATCCCTGGAAAAGGAAAAGTCACGACCTTGGGCTCAATTATTCGACAACAAACAAAAGAGGGAAGAAGAAGATCAGTCTGAAGCGTCGTCGTCGCCAGAGCTGACAAACTAACATAATTTGTGTGTATCTATTTTGTATACCGCCGTTAGCGGTCAAATGATGTAATATATATTATACACTAATTATTATCCGGAGGGTATACGGTGTTATTGCTCCAACAGTCCAAATTAAACCCTAGCTAGAGCTATATATACCCCTACTATACAACTTGTACAAATACAAATGAAAGATAAGAAAAAGAAAAATGCAAATGAAAGATAAAGAAAAAGAAAAAAAATATCTATATGGGGCATAAGAAAAAGAAAAATGCAAATGAAATGAAAGATAAAGAAAAAGAAAGAGAAAGGAAGTTTTGGAAAATGAAATGAAAGAAAAAGAAAAAGAAAAAGAATAATGATCAGTAGCGCTTTTCGAGGGAGCAAGTGCTACAGCTAACTGGCCACATAATTTTAAAACAAAAAAATATGTTAGCACTAGCGCGGTTTGTGCTGGGCAGCGCTATAGCTAACTTAGGTATAGCGCGTTTTGCCTAGCCGCGCTATAGCTAAGTTGCCTACAGCACCGGTCGAGCCACACCTATCTCTTTCCTCTCTCTCACTCTCGCTCTGTCGATCCCCTTCTCTGAGCTCCCACGCCACCGCCGACGCCGCACCAGCCCACGCCGCCGCCGACGCCGCACCCGCCCACGCCGCCATCGACGCCGCACCCAAACCCGATGCCTGCCACTGGCTGCACTGACACTCCATCCCCCCGTGCCGCCCCGTGCCCTAGGTCCACCCCCCGGCCCGCCTGATGAGGACATCTGAACCATCAACGGTCCAATCAGAAGAAGTCGCGCAACGGAAATACATGATCAGGTGAACGCTAACTTAAGTTTATCATTTGACCTTGAAAACATGGTTGTGCCTTCACCTACTTTGTTGTTGGTTGAACTCAGGTGCAATATCGAAGAAGGCCAAACACATATCAATCTGTGCAAAACAATGTTTTATGGTGACGAAACAAAGTTAGGAGTTCATGAAGAAACGAGTTGTCTGCTGAAGAAACATTGTTTCGATTCTGCCAAAACAATGTTTTGCACGAGTTTGGATATCCCAAGTTGCGAAAGGTTCCAAGAACTCGAGTTTGCTGCTGAAGGAAACATTGTTCGACCCCAGTGAACAATGTTTGGTCGGGAACTGCCAACCACCTCCGACGAGAGTTTTCCAGAAGCTACCTCATTAAGTCTCGAAGCCATTAGTCAAACCAATGCTAGTTCTCTTCCACACGTAAGCTGGTTCCAAAGCTAGTTTAATTTCACACCTATCCAGGGGGGTTGTCCCAATTAAAAATAGGCTAGCTCTCCCCTTCGTTGGGGACTTTTGCCATTATTAATCAAAGACCAAAGACATAGACTCCTCCTGAGATTGGAGAGCTCTTGTTACCCTTATTCTCATGAATCCTTGAGAAATTGCTCCTAATTCGTGCTCCACGACTAGATCATGTTGTGTGGGTTAGAGTTCGTGGTTTCCCTTGCGGATTGCACCTATCCCATTCTCCACGAATTGAGCATGGTTGTGTGGGGTAGTATTGCGGGTTGTGGATCGGCGAATGTTCGGGTTGCAAGCTTCGGTGAGCATCCTCCTCATCCGGTCATAATCTCTTTTTTTTTCCTTTTTCGGCTGCTTGCAGCTATTTATCCCCATCCATTTATCGATGCAACGCCGTGAAGATCAGACCTCCCCTTGAACACCATCTTCTCCGAAGATGGTGTCGCATCATCTGGTATTCAGAGCAAGGTTTACACGGTATTATCTGTATCTTTGTTGCTAGATCTATCCTTTTAGTTTGGTTTTCCCCTTCCTAGAGTCCAAAGCTAGAAAAGCCACAAAAAAATATCCAAGCCTTTGTTTGCTGAGATCTAGTTGTTTGCTTTCCTCTTTGTGTTTCCACCAAGTTCTATCCAAAGTTGCTGCTGTTTTCTTCAAGTCTTGTTGTTGGATCTTTTGTGCTGCAAAAAAAAGAGTGAAAAAAAAGCAAAAAAAAAGAGAAGAAGAAGTGTTGAGCAAGTGTGCAATCATATTCAGTTGGGTGAGAAATTTCAGAAGTTGTAGTGGCAAGTGTTACAACTCAAACATGGTGCAAGGATCAACAAATTTTCTTGTTCGTTTGGTTTGCATCAATTGGATCTCAGCACTAGCCCTCCCTTTTTTACCCCACCCAGATCCACCTAGAAACCGTCAGCTTCCTTCCTTTCATTCGCCCGTCCACTCCTGATTTTTTCTATCACCGCACAGCCGCCAAGGAATCATTAGAATTTGGGTAAGCAACAAGGTGAGCTGAGTGTTTTCCACATATATTTTTCTTTTGTCCACTTGTTTCCGAGAGTTAACATGACAGGAGCCAACTCGAGTGTACATGGACATCAACATGTGGAAG
Organism: Thinopyrum elongatum; assembly: GCA_011799875.1. Taxonomy (NCBI): domain Eukaryota; kingdom Viridiplantae; phylum Streptophyta; class Magnoliopsida; order Poales; family Poaceae; genus Thinopyrum; species Thinopyrum elongatum. The sequence continues at coordinate 607,136,439 of CM022299.1, forward strand.
ATGATCTCCCAAAAATTCGCACAGCACTTGGTGGAATGATTGAGGAGAGTATAGCTGCAGCTATGCGAAGGTTGTTCGGAGGCCGCCTTCCTGTCTCGGGTAATGAGGATCAACATCAACATAACCCCGCTGCCTCACTGGCCGCTGACAACCGAGGACGTTAAGGAAACGAGGATCGCCATGATGGTCGTGGAAGAGCGGCAGGAGCTGCTGCCCACGGCGCCCCTACTGTTGGGGCTGAACGGAGGCGTGGCGAATTTGCTGCCCCCCGTGAGGGTGGGATGCATGGAGGAGAAGCTCACGGGCGAGGCCATGACCCCCGCGGGTTTGCCACTGATCATCGGCGACGAGCGGCACATGATGGTGATGCCATCTCCCTTCAAGATCTCTCTGGGTATGGTGATGAAGATGAGGCCATGGGGGACTATGAACCCTACTCCCCGCCTCGCCGTGGTGCTATTTTTGGTCGCAATGGTCATCATTATGACCGTCGTGATCAAGATGACGGTGACAACCAAGCGAGAGTGAAGCTACATGTGCCATCATTCACGGGAAAAGAGGATTCAGATGCATATATTGAGTGGGAGGAGAAGTGTGCTCAAATCTTTTGCATCCACGGTTTTTCTGAAGCCAAAAGGGTTGATCTTGCTGTTATGGAGTTCTCTGGTTATGCTCTTACATGGTGGAATCAGCTCCAAGATGATCGACTAATATCGGGCAATAACTATATCCGCAGCTGGACTTTGATGAAGCAAGTCATGAGGCGCTGTTTTGTTCCATCATACTATGAGAGGCAACTGTACAAGCGATTGCAGGGGCTCACTCATGGTTCCCGCACTTTTGAGGAGTACTATAAAGAGATGGAGGTGCTGCTAATTCGGACAAGAACCCGTGAAAGTGATGAGGCGAAGATAGCGAGATTTTTACATGGGCTGAATGATGAAATATCAGATTTTGTGGAGATGTTTCCTTATGATACACTACAAGATGTGGTTCATCAAGCTATACAAGTTGAGAAGAAGAATCTACGTAGGTCGTACTCGTGTTTTCCAAGGACGCACCACCACACGTTCATGGCAGCGAACACAACAGCCATATGGTTCTCAGTTTGAGGGTGCACCACCTAGGCACCCACATGCATCGACGGCTTCCTCACCTGCTATTCGCAATCAAGATAAGAGGTCATCAGCTACAACAGGAGCACCCAATGCTCCACCTCCAAAAAAGAGTTCTACACGCAGCAGTGACATTCAATGCCACAAGTGCAAAGGAAGAGGTCATATTTCTTCGGAATGTCCAAGCAAAAGAACTATGATCATCAATGAACGAGGTGAATGGGAGTCTGAAAGTGACCCTGAAGGTGGCAATGATGAAGTGGAAGAGGAGCAAGGTTGGGAAGTAGGAGGAACTATTTTATCTCATGAGGAACTTGATGGAGAAGCTTTGGTTGTATGTCGTTCACTTAACGCCCAGATTGTGGAAGAGGAAAAGTGGCAGCGGCATAATCTTTTCCACACCCGTTGCGTTATCAACTCAAAGATATGTCGAGTGATTGTTAATAGTGGCAGCTGCAACAATATTGCAAGCACGGAGATGGTCGAGAAGCTTCAATTGCAAACAAAACGTCACCCACACCCATATCGCATGCAATGGCTGAATGATTGTGGCGCAATTATGGTGATTAGCAGTGTGCAAATACCAATTTCAGTAGGGACATATCAGGATGATGTTGAGTGTGATGTGGTGCCGATGCACGCTTGTCATGTGCTTTTTGGACGACCGTGGTTGCATGACCGTGATGTGCAAATCAGCGGGCGCGCGAATCGCTTATGTTTTGTGCATAGAGGAGAAAAGTTCACTTGGCTGCCCATGACACCCGAGGATGTCTATCTTGATGAGATGAAAAGAAAAGGAAATAAAAAGGGAGAGAGTGATCATACACAACGAGTGAGCCACCAACATAGTGAGGGAGTGTTTCCACAACCAAAAGCTCCACAGCCAAATATGACCAAGCCCCGGGAAAAACAGGGATTAGTTATGATGGCTAGGAAAAGGGATATGAGGGAATTGAGAGAACCTAATACTCCATTCTTTGTACTCATATACAAGGAAACTTTATTGGCTGCTAACAACTTACCCTCAACTCTTCCTAGTGTTGTTTTTGATCTTTTGCAGGAATATGAGGATGTATTTCCCAAGGAGGTGCCACCTGGTTTGCCGCTGAAGTGGGGCATTGAACACCAAATCAACTTGGTTCCGGGTGCCCCACTACCAAACCGACCACTGTACCGAGCAAACCCAGAGGAGACGAAGGAAATTCATAGGCAAGTAGAAGATCTTCTTAACAAATGGTATGTAAGGGAAAGTCTTTCTCCTTGTGCTGTTCCCATTCATTTAGTTGCAAAGAAAGATGGTACTATGCGCATGTGCACTGATTGTAGATCCATTAACAACATAACTGTGCGATATTGACACCCTATTCCTAGGCTCGATGACATGCTTGATGAACTTTGTGGCTCCACCATAATTTCCAAAATTGATTTGCAAAGTGGATACCACCAAATAATAATGAAAGAGGGTGACGAATGGAAAACTGCATTCAAGACAAAATTTGGCTTGTATGAATGGTTGGTTATGCCTTTTGGATTAACGAATGCACCTAGTACTTTCATGAGATTGATGAATCATGTGCTTAGATCCTTCATTGGCAAGTTTGTAGTGGTTTACTTTGATGACATATTGATTTATAACAAAACTTTGAAGGATCATGTTGGACATATAAAATGTGTGCTCGCTGTCCTACAGGAGGAACGGTTGTATGCTAACGTGGAAAAGTGCACATTTTGCACAAACAAGGTTGTGTTTCTTGGCTTTGTTGTTTCAGCAAAAGGTGTTGAGGTCGATGAAGAGAAAATCAAGGCTATTCGTGAGTGGATGCCTCCGCAAAATGTGAGCCAAGTACGTAGCTTCCTCGAAGTTGCGGGTTTCTACCGCTGGTTCGTGAAGGATTTCAGCACCATTGCTGCACCAATGAATGAGTTAACGAAGAAGGACACTTCATTCCAATGGGGTGATGCCCAAGACAAGTCCTTCCAAGAACTGAAGTTGCGGTTGACATCGGCCCCATTGCTTTCACTTCCAGATTTTGGTAAGACATTTGAAATTGAATGTGATGCAAGTGGTGTTGGCATTGGTGGAGTTCTGATGAAAGAAGGTAAACCCATCGCCTATTTTAGTGAGAAGCTTAATGGTCCAACTCTTAATAATTCAGTCTATGATAAAGAATTGTATGCACTTGTTCGATCTTTGGAAACATGGCAGCATTACTTGTGGCCTAAAGAGTTTGTGATTCATTCTGACCATGAATCTCTAAAGCATCTAAAGGTTCAACTCAAACTGAACCGTAGACATGCAAAATGGAGTGAGTGCATAGAATATTTTCCTTATATTGTCAAGTACAAGAAATGGAAGGATAACGTTGTTGCCGACGCATTGTCTAGGCGTCATATTTTACTTTCCCAACTTGCTGTTAAAATCCTTCGTTTAGAAGGCATCAAAGAATTGTAATCTGACGACTCATACTTTGCTGAACCATTTTCAAAGTGCAACAAGGGAAAGGGATGGGAGAAGTTTCACTTGCATGATGGATTTCTATTTCGCGCCAACAAATTATGCATCCTAGATTGTTCTGTTCGTTTGCTGCTTTTGCAGGAGGCTCACGCTGGTGGACTCATGGGACATTTTGGAGCCAAGAAAACTAAAAGTGTGCTCGTTGATCACTTTTTTTTGGCCGCGAATGAGACGTGACGTGGAACGCTATGTGATGAGATGCGAGATATGTCACAAAGCTAAGTCCCGCTTGAATCCTCATGGTCTCTATACTCCTCTATCTATTCCGAATACTCCGTGGGAAGATATTTCTATGGATTTTGTTCTTGGTTTACCACGGACTAAGAGGGGGAGTGACTCGATGTTTGTAGTAGTTAATCGTTTTAGCAAAATGGCACATTTTATCCCATGTCATAAGAGCGATGATGCTTCACACATTGCTGATCTGTTTTTCAGGGAAGTTGTGCGGCTACATGGAGTACCACGGACGATTCTGTCCGACCGTGACACCAAATTTCGGAGCTACTTTTGGAAGACGTTGTGTGGAAAACTTGGCACCAAGCTCCTATTCTCCACGACATGCCACCCACAAACTGATGGACAGACTGAAGTTGTCAACCGAACATTGTCCATGATGCTAAGAGCAGTCCTCAAGAAGAATTTGAAGATGTGGGAAGAGTGCCTACCTCATGTGGAGTTCGCGTATAACAGGGCGGTACATTCGACCACTAAATTTTGCCCATTTGAACTTGTTTATGGCTTCAAACCTATTGCTCCCGTTGATCTCTTGCCTTTGCCACTGCAGGAACGAACCAGCCTTGATGCAAGTAAGCGTGCTGATTTCGTCAAGAAACTTCATGCCCAGGCAAAGGAGAACATTGAGAAAATGGCTGAACATTTTACGAAGCGGGTAAACAAGACCAGGAAGAAGCTGGTGTTCGAGCAAGGCGATTTGGTACGGGTACACCTTCGGAAGGACTGTTTTTCTGAGCAACACAAGTGCAAGTTGCAGCCATGTGGTGATGGACCATTTGCGGTGCTCGAGGGGATCAACGACAATGCTTACAAGATCAATCTTCCTGAAGAATATGGTGTTAGCCCAACCTTCAATGTCTCAGATCTTTCCCCATACATTGGGCCTTTAGAGTCGAGGATGACTCCTTCTCAAGAGGGGGAGGATGATGAGGACATCCCAACCATCAACAGTCCAATCACAAGAAGTCGTGCAATGCAAATACATGATCAGGTGAACGCTAACTTAAGTTTATCATTTGACCTTGAAAACATTTTTGTGCCTTCACCTCCTTTGTTGTTGGTTGAACTCAGGTGCAATATCGAAGAAGGCCAACCACATATCAGTCCGTGCAAAACAATGTTTTATGGCGAAGAAACAAAGTTAGGAGTTCATGAAGAAACGAGTTGTCTACTCAAGAAACATTGTTTCGATTCTGACGAAACAATGTTTTGCACGAGTTTGGATATCCCAAGTTGCGAAAGGTTCCTAGAACTCGAGTTTGCTGCTGAAGGAAACATTGTTCAACCCCAGTGAACAATGTTTGGTCGGGAACTGCCAACCACCTCCGACGAGAGTTTTCCAGAAGCTACCCCATTAAGTGTCGAAGCCATTAGTCAAACCAAAGCTGGTTCTCTTCCACACCTAAGCTGGTTCCCAAAACTAGTTTAATTTCACACCTATCCAGGGGGGTTGTCCCAATTATAAATAGGCTAGATCTTCCCTTCGTTGGGGACTTTTCCCATTTTCTATCAAAGACCAAAGACATAGACTCCTCCTGAGATTGGAGAGCTCTTGTTACCCTTATTCTCGTGATTCCTTGAAAAATTGCTCCTAATTCGTGCTCCACGACTAGATCGTGTTGTGTGGGTTAGAGTTCATGGTTTCCCTTGCGGATTGCACCTATCCCGTGCTCCAGGCCTTGAGCGTGGTTGTGTGGGGTTGTATTGCGGGTTGTGGATCGGTGAATGTTCGGGTTGCAAGCTTCGGTGAGCATCCTCCTCGTCGGGTCATAATCTCTTATTTTCCCTTTTTCGGCTGCTTGCAGCTAGTTATCCCCATCCATTTATCGATCCGACAGCGTGAAGATCGGACCTCCCCTTGAACACTCTCTTCTCCGAAGACGGTGTCGCATCACCGGCCCGTCCCCCCGTGCCGCCCGTCCCCCGAGCAGTCCCCTCCACCGGCCGGCGCCATCTTCTCTCCGCCGGCAGGTCTCTCTCTCTCTCTCTCTCTCTCTCTCTCTCTCTCTCTCTATCTGACCAAATTTGGTCTCTCTGCAGATCGAAGCTAGGCGCAGATCGACAAGGAAGAGAAGGATGCCCTCAACCCCCTCTTCCCCGGCGACCTCGACCCCGAGGTGCGCCACTCCCTTTTCCCTCCCTCTTCATATGCTTGTTGTCCAAATATTTCCATATGTTAGAGTGTTCATATTGTTGTTAGAGTGTTCATATTGTTGTTAAAATGCTTGTTAGAGTGTTCAAATGCTTGCTGTTAAAATGAAATACAGTGACATTGGAGCCAATTTGGAGTTGCTAGAGTATTTGGAGTTAAAATAAAATGAAATGAAATGTTGTCCATTGGAGTCCATTTGGAGTTGCTGTCCATTTGTATTTTGTTGCTAGAGTAAATGAAAATGAGTGTTCAGTTTGTTGATAGAGTAAATAAATTGAAAATGAGCATTTTATTAGGCAAATTGTAGGTCTACAATCGATCTTGTGTGTCTACAATAATTGATCTTATGAATGCTTGACGCACAGGTAGATCACCGACCAGGGCCGGCCTGGGGTATGGCCGACAGGGCGGCGGCCCCGGGCCTAGGCGAGGGAGGGGCCCATGATGGAGTACATATATATATATATATATATATATATATATATATACACACTATAGCCCAGTAAGAAATAAGACGGGCTAGGCCCATCAGATAGCTAGCTAGCGATGGCCGATCAATTAGCGAACGCGAAGCGTCAGGCGTTGTGACTCACGCCAGTTGCCAGGCACACGACTGCTCGTTTTCCTTCGTAGGTTCGTTGATCGTGATTCGTGAACGGTGAACCGTCGCCCGTGACGCCCGTCGGCCTCCTCACTTGGCGCCTTACCGTGTCGCCCTTGCGTCGGTCGCCGCTGCCCGCGCCGGCGCTGCACGGCAGTCCGGCAGCCCGGCCATCCGGCATCCGGCGAGGCGGCACCGCGGCAATACCTATACAAGTATACATCCGACCGACTGCAAGTTTTGACGAAGTCTGCAACGCGGCCGTCCCCAATCCCTGAAAGTCTGCAAGTCAGTACGTTTGAACGTTTTCATCCATGTTCCTCAGTTTCTGTCCATCCTCCAAACCCCAATTTGACAATTTCAGTACTTTATTTATTCTTTACTTAGTATGTATGTATTCAACTATACATCAATGATCCATCCTCCAATTTCAGTATGCATGAATTTTTAAAATTTTCTAATCCAATCTATCATTTTTTGTCATTCTATGTACATGTCTAGGGTTCCAATCATCCAATGTATAAATTCCTAATTCTTTGTATCCTATTTTGATCTTTTCTTCAAGATTTTAGGACATTGGCCTGCCATGTTACCTAAGAAGAAGCAATTGTCGGGTGCTGAAAAAAGGAGGAAAAAGAAAAAAAGTGATCTGAAAATTCTACCACTGAAGGGTTCTTGTTGTCGATGGAGTCAGTCTAATTTGGTTCTTATTTGAGGTAATTATGTCATGTTTGTTTCATTTTGCGATCTTTTTAGTATTATTGTTGTTGATGGAGTCAGTTCGAATTTGGTTATTATTGTTCTCGATGGAGTCATTTGAATTATTATAGTCAAATTTTAAACTAAAGATGTGTGACTGAAAGTTACTCTTAATAAGTTATATATATATATAACGCACATGCATACATATATATGGTCTTAGGACATAGGACATAGTGGCCCATGTCGTCGAGTTCACCTAGGGCCTCCCGAAACACAGGGCCGGCCCTGTCACCGACGTGCCGCTCGACGACGCCGCGAGAAGATCATTGACACCACACCCGCATCCTCGACAGGCAGATAGTGAGCATCCCAAAACCCTCACTATATATAGCTCTGTCCATGCAGATGCTAGAGGAGAGTGATGACATGTGCATGTGGTTGTTGTGCTGCTATAGAATGTTTGGACAGATGCTATAGAATGATAGTGAGCATCCTATATTGTTGTGCTACTGTAGTTGTGCCAGACTTTTGTTGTTTGCAGGGAAACCGATTGCGAGTGAGCTATGTTTTGCCGGAAATGTTGATTCATTTCCATTCCGGCAAATTTCAGGCGGTTTATATGTGCACTTTCTAGCATAGGTCAAGCCGAAATTTTCCGTGAATTTCGGCATGTCTTGTGCTAGAAAGTTGGACATATCGAGTGCTCGAGATTGGCCGCGACGGGAATGAAACGACATTCAGGCAAAACAAAGGTCACTTTTTTTGTCATTATTCAATTTATTATATAAAGCTCGATAACTAAACGACTACGGCATTGAACCCTAGGAAACATGACCGACAATGATGAGGCCGGAGGTTCTCAGTCCCAAGAAGGACAAGCACACGCCTACCTCGACTTTCTGACGGATCAGGAGACACAAGCAGGGTGTCAGGACCCCCTTGTCATGACAGACGACGACGGTGGTGGCGCCGGCGCCGACACTGATGCCACCAACACCGGCACTGAGATGGGCCCTGATGATGTTGTTAATGACAGCACGGAAGGTGGGACCTCCCAAGTGAGTGAAGGAAAGAAGGCAAAGAGGGCAAGACGCCCAAATGAGCTCGGCACCGGAAGACTGGTGGTCATGGCGGTGCACCCCGGCGAGTTCGAGCCAACAGAGCCACGGGAAGTGGCAGCGTGTTACAGCAACCAACTAGCATGCATCCTACGGGATACCGCTAACATCAACACCACAAAAATACGGAAGAATGAACATTTGAAGCATCTGCTCCTAACTAGGTTGCATGCAAGATTCCTGTTCCCCGGTCGGAATGACGATGTCGACCCATGGAAAGAAGGGAAGTTCAGCAATGCATTGAGCGCTGGGAAAACTAGGGTGAAAAAGGCGATTGAAGTAGACCATGAAACCTACGCCGAGATTGTTGCAGACGATCCGAAAATTACGCTAGAGGTCTTTGAAAAGTTCAAGGAGACTTGCAATGAAGAAGCTGCCAAGGCCAGGTCGGAGAGAGGCAAGCAGCTACAGGCAAAGAACATGGGGAACCACCGCCTTGGAAGTCATGGTTACACGGGAAAGAGGCCCGTGTGGGCTAAGGAGGACACAGAACGTGAATGTCTGGGGATCCTAGACCCATTGGCTGAGTTCACCGACCAGCAGGAGGGCGACTTCATCAGGGCCCGATTCTCGTGGGACCCCAAAAAAGATTTTTTTTTTTCACCGACGGGTCGACTAGGAAATTCATGAGATTACTGGTAATTATCCTTTTACCACCTTATATATTAGCTTCTGATCAATGAAGTCTACTACATTCTAGTCACATTCGTAAATGATTCACGCTCCATTTTGCACAGGGAGCAACACAAGCTTGCGGCCGAAAGCGACTCGTCAACTCAGTCGACTGAGTCGTCGGCGAAGTACAAGTGGGACACTCCTTTCTACCGGGCCATGAACATAATGATGGGACACCCGCCGGGCCAGTGGCCGCAATATGGACGTGTGCACGGTGCCGGAGACGGCGCCACGTGGAAGTACTATTATAACGAGGACCCTGAGGCCAAAAGACAGAGAAAGAAGTTCAGTCAAGTGACTATCGACGAGAAGGTGGCGTGGGCGATCGAGAAAACAAGGGCTGATACCAAAGCTGAGGCAATCTGGGAAGCGGTAGCTGCCTGTAGAAATGATATGGCAGCTGCCTTTACAAGCTTGATTCCAACTGTGGTCAGCTGGGTGCAACAAAGTCCAAACGTGGCACCAACTGATTTTCCCATGCCCGGCTTCACCTGGGGCAACTCAATGAACACCGCACCCACACCCGTACCTACTATGGCAACCGCAACCGTACCTACTATGGCAACCGCACCTACTCCCGCACACAGCTCTCACAGCAGCCATAGCTCCGTCTCTGGCTTGAATGTCGGGCCGTCGACATTGGCTGAGCTCGATGCCCTCACGGTAAATACGCGTCGCACCCTCATCAACACAACTAATTAATTAATCTTCAGTTGTCGTTCTTTTTGGATCTCTGACGCCGCACACGTACATGTCTTCGCATGCCGACTCCACTCCGTGCACCCTCCTTTACCACATGAAGGGTGGGTTGGTGGATGTGGGGAAGGGTACTATAGTGAAGCCCAAGGATCGATTGTTCCACCGCCGGCAGATGCTTGATAACGCCTTAAGGGTCTCTATGGCGAGTCTGAAAGCGGGCTACGAGGGTTTCCCTCGTCCCATACAAACAGATGGAGAGGATGACGAGACCCCCACGCAGCTTGGCCAATGCAAAAATTGGCCGATCTTGTGGCCGAAAAATCTTCTTTGTGTCAAGGTGGCCGGGAGCACACCAACGAGACCTCGGGAAGGTATGACCACAACCCCACCTACACAACTACAACCATCGTCTGTGCTGCTGGGTGAGATCGAGAGACACGAGGAAGGAGGGCCATCCGTTCCGGCGGATGATGCCATTTGCCCCATGGAAGAGGATATGGATCATAACATGGAGGAGGATGACCCTCTCCACTATCTTAATACCGCCTTTGACAACGAAGTAACGATGAGTCAACCATATGAATATGAGATGCATGTACTAGAGCCAGAATGTCCTCGGGAGTGCAAGAAGTCTTTGTTCATGCAATCCTCGCAGGACACGCCTCCAGACGCCGGTTCAACCCAAGCTCAACTAATTAGCCAGAGTTGCCCAATGCTGAGCCCGACAACACTAGGGGTGGTGCTCAGGGAGGGTCTGACAGACCCACCAGCACCTGAGCCCACCAAGAAGAAGCAGAGGAAGGGACCGACGAGAAAATCCAATAAAGCTGTCAATGTTGGTTCTAGCAGCCAGCCACCTTCGCATACCAGGGTTGACAGTGTACCGATGAAACATGTTCCATTAATCCATGTCGCGGGAAAGCCAATGGTACCGGCGAATGCGCTAGCTGCCATAACAGGGGATCTCAGGAGACTGCATGACCATGTGCTTTCGACAGAGAGAAGCCTCCTCGCCTCGGATGATCTCAGGAGACCACTTTGTGTTGGCCACTTTGTGTTGGATGATGATGACATGATTTGATGAGACTATTTGTATGTGTATGCTATTATTACATTTGTATGTGTATGATATGCTAGAGATTATTGTATAAAACCTATACAAATACAAAAGAAATATGCTGAAAAAAATTCAGAAACTAATAAAAATAGCAGTAGCGAGGGGAATGAAGTTAGCAGCAGCGTGCCCTTAGCAGTAGCGCTACCTAAGGTAAAGCGCTACAGCTTTTAGGAGTAGCGCGTTTCAGTGAAGCTCGCTACTGCTACCAATATATAGCAGTAGTGCGGGTCAAAACACGCTACTGCTAAAAGTTATCTGTAGCGCCGTATCAGTAACTCGGGTTCACGCGCTACTGATAGAACCTAGACCTATGCTACTGCTAGACTTTTCCCTAGTAGTGAAAGGAAGCGCAATATGGGCTAGGCCAGTACCAAACAGTCAGAGTGTTTAGGCGCTGCATAACAAATACACTATATTTAGCGTTATAAGGACATGTCCAACGCGGATGCTTAGGATGGGCGCCAGGGTCAGAATCCCAGCCATTTGGCAGTTAATTTATTCAATTCTTGTGTCAAACGAGTCATCGATTCAAAACAAAGCATCGAGCGCTTGGCTGCTCTTCTGCGCGCTCGAAGTGCCCACATGTTAGTTAGACCATGCAATTAGCGTCTTCCGTTGTAGGCCAGGGCGCTTACCTGATATTTTAATTTTATGATCTTTATTTTTGTTCGGTTAGCGTTTGTGTTAGTTAGTCCATGCAATTAGCGTCTTCCGTTGTAGGCCAGGGCGCTTACATTGATTTTTTGTTCCTTTAGCGTTCGTATAAGCTGCTGGCTAAGTAGGATGTGGTCGAAATGAGATGACATATTTCCGGCATAGGGCAAGGCACGGCAACCAACACGCATGCACCTGTTTTTCTTCCTTGCCGTTTTTCCTTCTTTTTTATTTTTTTCTTTTGTTCATTCATTTTTATTAAATATTTGAAAATTAAAAAATGTTCACATTTGAAAAAACATTCACGAATTTGAAAAATGTTCACTAAACTGAAAAATGTTTCTAAATTCAATAAATGGTTATGATTTCAGAACAGAAGTTCACAAATTCAAATTTTATTTGATAAAAAAAATTCCTAAACCTCAAAAAATATCGGCAAATTTGATAAATATTAACATATTAAAAAATATCATAAATTTGAAAAATGTTCATGATTTCAAAAGTTCATGAAATTGAAAAATGGCTCATGATTTTTTTTAAATGTCTGTGAAATTAAAAATGAAAATGGGAAAAGTAAATAAATAACCAAATGAAAAGAAACACAAAAAAATAGTTTAGGGAAAATTCTACTTCACAAAACCGATGGGAAAAATATAGCGTAACCGTACTCATAATGGTGACAAGTGCCACATCGCATGTGCCTCACTGCTTGTCGCAACCTAGGAGTTGAGATGGGATTCTTCCCAGGGACGGGGATGGATAGTTAGGTTTATTTTTGCTTTACTTATAGATATGTGTTTTAAATGAAATATTTTTATATGTTCAAAACTAATTATTCATGTGTTAACAAAACAGTTAAGATAAATCAATACTAGAAATACTTATTATAGGAAATTCAGAGGGGTTAGTGCACGGGCGAGGGGACACAGGTGCGCGGCCACGCAGCACGCGCTGCTGCTGGAGCATGGGAAGCGAGGCAGTGGCCATGGTCATGACGTCGACGTGGATCTCGTGCGGCGGAGCAGTGGGCTCCTGCTTCTTAGATTTTTGAGAGGAAAGGGACGCCGGTGGTCAAGGCGCACAAAATCTCTGTCACGTGATGGGGAATCTGAAGGCCACAAGCTCCATGGCCACGACGGCGCCTAGCCAGAGCCGAGGATAAAGGCCGCGTGCGATCTCAAATCTGGGTGCGCCATGAGCTCCCAAGATTTGGTGACCTCTGTTTCCATGGTGCATGCAGCCGTTGCGGCTCCTCCGGGCACATCGGTGCGCAGCCCAGGCTTGGGCATGGATCTGGAGGGGAATGAGAGTGGGAGTGGCAGGGGTGTGGGTGTGGATTTAGAACAGAACAATGACGGCGAGGGTTGTACGTGAGATAGAAAACTCATTCGGTGTGCTTGTACTCCGAGAAAACTCATTCAGTTCCCACAACTCGTCTTGTTTTTTAAATGTAGCCAGTGCCTATTAGCATTGGGAATGAAATTGTTGCACCATTCCGCACTCGAACTGTCACGGTGAACGAAGACATCTCCAGAGTGCATACGTGATCCAGAGGGGTTAGTGTACTAGAAATACGTATTACTACTACCTTATTAGAGGTAATCAAGTAATTAAGGAAGTAATTTAGATGGCTAACCGTATTTTGCACACCTGTTTTTGCAGATGCGTTCCGCCAGCACGTACAGGTACCTCTGCTCAGTGTTGTTTGGGTGTGTGCACGTACGATGGCAATGTCGAGGACATCTACTTGAGTCTCACTACAGCACGTTGCATTAACACGCGACTTTTCTTCCTCATTCCACGGCGCCCCGTCTGTATACCACGTCCATGATCACGACCGTGAGAGCGCGTCCATGCAGCCGAGATGTAGTTGAGTGTAATTGCGTTGGAACACAGAAAATTGAACGTCTCTCCCAAAATTCCTTTACACTCGACTAATCGTCCGAAGTTGGCTGAATTATGTTAAGTGTGATCTCTATTGTAATGTAACAGGGTATGTGATCGAGCCTGTTGTAGATCTCGTGCAGCGCACTGACTAGCGATCTCTTGTCCTCGTGTTATCCTTGCCTTCATATCAAGTCGACCCGTTCCTCGATCCTTGCAGTCTCGCTGCCAGCCTGCCCTATCATCGTCACAGCGCCATGTATATTCGGCAAAGCGTCACGCAAAAAAAATAAGATCGACAAAGCGGGCTAGGAGATCAACACCGTTACAACATCAGGATTTTTTTTTTTTTGCAGATTCAGATAGTAATCTGATCGGGCAGCAACACTGAGCTGAACACAGCCAATGCTGCATGGTCGGCACTAGCGGTCAAGAAGGCGGCGCAAACAAGAAGATCAGGAGGCCAGTCATGGTCAGGATCTCCTAGGTTGTGTTCAGCTAGGCATATATGCAAGCCAAGAAAACTGGTTGACAGTCAAACTTACATTGCCGACCTGTCAAAACTTACATCTAAGTCCCATGCCATACTCCCTCCGTCCTAAAAATAAATGTCATCTTTCCGATGCAGAGGCCAGGGGATGTCCTCCTTTTAAAAAAAAAATTACATCTTTGTACTAAAATTAGTATAAAGTTGAGACACTTATTTTGAGACGGAGGGAGTAGATTTTACCCAGAGATTCGTGCGGGTATTTTCTTTTTCTTTTTCGTTTTCTTTTTATGCTTGAATGTGTCACTGAGATGTGCAATAACTAGAGCACATCTATATTTTTGTTGTGTTCCTCCTAGTATATTGCGTTTCCATGGAATCAAGATAGGAAATAACTGTGGTAGTGTGTTTTGCAAGCACACGTGCTAATCACCCCTTGAGTGAACAAGGCAGTACTATACTTAGCTGATTCACCTGCTGACACTTTTGTGTAGGAAGAAGAAACAAAACAAGGGAGGGTGGAGGAGAAGGGGACGGCCAACAACATGATTTGGGATCCTGCATGTGTCGCCACAGAGGGGGGGGGGGGGGGGGGGGCGATTTGTTTAGCTCAAAGTTTTGGTTCCTTTTCACAACTAACAACCATATCCTGAGAAATTTTGCATGAATTATGCAGTGATGGCTCTAGATTGCCCTGCGCAGCTATGGTCTCTTTGTGGCTTATCCATAGTGTCTTTTTGTTCTATTGCCATGACGTGGTATTTAATTGTGTTATAGTAAGAAAGGGAAAAAATTATTTGCTAAAGAAAGAAAATAAAAATAGAGCTAAAGATAAGAAAAGGAAAAGGAAAAAAAATAAACTTAATAGGATGTTTCATCTGTCAAAATTCTCCACCCCTATTGATTCGTGAATCTGTGCCTAATGATGTGAAAGGCATTTGCATAGATTGAAGAGATGTTGAGTGAACTAATCCATGGGGAGAAAACAAGAAGAGGACTAGCTAGTCAGCAAGTATGTAGTATCACCACTCACTAGTAGGGAACAAGGTGGAAGAAAGTATCTCATCTCTCTATTTTACCAGACTAAACACAAGCACGTGAACCATGCAGCCTAATTTATGCTAGAACAAGATATATTTATGGAAGATACGACCCTATTTAGTACCAGGAAATGTGATACCGATTGTCTAAGCATGATCCATTATTATAAGTTGTGTGCCAACTCCTGCTGTTGAATGCAACTAGTCGTAGTCTCTACCACTCTGCCCAACCATATTTGCTCTCTTCATTCACATAGCATTAGCACCTGAATAAATACTACAAGAGTCATGAAATAATGGTTTAGGAGATAAAGAACAATACAAAATGGATCAAACTATGATCATTTAGGTGGAATTGGAAACATGCATGGAAATGGGAGACATCTGGACACACATCCCTTAAAGCAACTTACTAGGGTGTTGCGCTAGTTACCACGGCAAATGGCCGAGGGAAAAGTGCAAGGATGACCTCCAATGGAGTTGCCTCAGCGAGGTTTGTGAGTAGCACCTCCTTGTTGTTAGAGGAGTATTATGTGATAGCTTGTAGCGACTCCTCTGAGCTGCAGGGCGACCATGTGAAGTGAGCAAACTGTAAGTCATGAGCACAGATGAGCCTGAACTGTAGCTCAAGTGCCCCAGTGAGTACGGGTTGCCGGTGTGACCGGTGGCACAAATGTAGTGCCTACGGGTTGCTTTGTTTTCAACATTACGTTGGTCCAATTTGTATCTTAAACCCACTTGTGGCAATCTGCCCATCAAACAAATTCCTGTTTTAGCACCATCGAGATCTCTTCGTGTAAGAAGCATTATTCACATTAGAGCTAGACTGTATACACATCTCAGCAACTTGGACTACCTACTTCCAGAGTCCGAAGTAAGAGGCATCGTGTAGGCCGTGAAGGTATCATTTAGTCCTTACCTCTTGGGCTATCCTTCCAGCAGTCTCACTAGGAAATTTCAAACTACACTAAGATGATGGAATTATTTACGTAGTACTCAACTTAACATCACTTAAAGTCAATTAGACAAGAACATAAAGAGCAAGAAGCTAGGAACCATGCGTCACCAATGCATTAGGTTGAGAGACCCTTCTCCTGAATGCCTTATAGCATAGAGATATCACTGTCCAGTTTCCTGTTTGTCAACAGGACATACGCCTTTCATAGAGAGATTTCTGGTCAGCCTCCATAAGTTCTCGGATGTGCGGATGTTTCATATTGCCGGTATAATGATAGCTATAACCGGCCTACTTTGGTACACTTGGTTTACTCTTTCTGACGACTGTCACCACAGAGATATTTCGCGAAGGGGTAAATTAGAAGCACAAACATATGTTTGCTTTGTTATGAGTTGAGTTCATTTTCATCAAAGCAAGCATGTACTCCCTCTGTTCAAAAATAAGTGTCGTAGTTTTGGTTTAAATAGTGTCATGGTTTTTCTGCAAATTTGAACAAAAACCATGACACTTATTTCCAAACGGAGAGAGTACATCCCAGACATTTAATCGATACGCATACATGGCATGTGTTCTCAACTTGCTAGTTCATGTGAACTATATTAACACACGAATGGCCTAATATTAGTACTCCACTTCGTGTGCAGTGCCACACAATGATAAAGGAACCTCACAATATGGTGCTACACCAGCCAGATCTCAGTTGCCACACTAAAAAATGCCGTGTTCTAGTAACCACGCAAGTGGTGCTGAAATTGGTCAATGTGATCTAGCATGGTGTATCGGTGAATGTTGCATTATACTACTACTTTGGCCAGCCTGTGGTGATGGTGGTGATCAAAATTCAGAAAGCATATCATGGTATGGCCATGCACTAACCAAGTTTGTTTTTTCCCAGGAAAAACCAAGTTGATGTAACAGCCAATGACATCTTGATGACCGGTTAATCGCTCTCTCACTACGCTATATATAAACTCACATGAACGAAACAAATCTTGGCTTCAGGCAAGCTATGTATGAAAGGGGAGACAGTGAGTGAATCGCATTAATGTGTCAAGGACAAAGTCAGTTCAGGGAACTAAATTCATGCTTATAACAAAGACGACCAACCATCCACCAAAGGATTCAGAAATGACTACCCATGTCATGCTAGCAACTGGAAATATATAAAAGTCACTGTGATAGTGATCACATGACAACCAGCCGGTGAGCAGCATGGGAATTGGAGGCATCGGGAACTAAACTCATACAGTGATGTCTTTCTTTGCTACAACAGTGATCTAGTATGGATTAGGATCACATGGATTATGAGGTATGAACGGTATCACTTGAAAAGGTTCTCAGATCATGTTGTTATCTAAGCAAGCATTTAGTTGTCCTGGGAGGTTACCTCGTACCCCTGTGCCTTCTTACCATGTGAGATATCTGAGCATGAGTGGAAGGAAATATTATCTTGCATATTTCGACTACCATTGGTTAACCAAATAAAAAATCTTCCAATTCAGAGACACGTACTTGTACGCGTGCTTTTCACTTAGCCTTCAACACCGGCTCTGTCTTTGGAGTTTCGATATGCACATTGTCCTTTGAGCCAATTCATTGAGTTCGGTTAGTTAAGGTTAGTTCAAACTGGACCTGAAAATGCTAAGATGTACTCCATGATGTTAATCAGCCCAGGGTTGGTACAGTGTAAGGACACCATTATATAGCAACGACAATTGGGATGGCCTAGTCTGTAGAAGATGCTTGCCAACCGGTCGTTTTCTGCAATTTTGGAGTACCAAAGCTTTGTTCGACTGATGACAGTCACGCATTGCACTAATTCATTTTCTTAAAGGTCCTATCTTACCAGGGGTAATCTTTCTTCTGTGGCGTTACCAGAGTAATCTTGATATTTGCTTTTAGTGGGCTAGCTCTTAACCTCTTACTAAGAATATTTTCTAAGATGCGCATGGTCTTGGTCTTGTGCAAGCTTGTTCTAGAGTCCAGCATGGAGCAGCAACATCTTGCATAGAAGCATGAGTCCGCTTCCAACATGCACACCGAGCAACTTAAAATGAATGTCAGAAAAAGCTTCAGTTTGTAAAGAACTACCACTCTCTGACACACATATAGCACTAGTAGCAGATAGGAGTAGTTCACAAATTTTTAGGTTGCAACTTGCAACTACTATTACTTTGCAATTAACCTGCCTGATAATCGAATTGTTGGCAATTGCATCAGTGGCTGATTTTCTTACATGTGGTTGGGTGCATGGACACATCGTGAGGTGCTTTTATCTCATCACCAGAATGTTCGTCAAGGTAGCATTATCACGCGACTCTATCCCATGGACTGAACTTGAACGAATGGGCTAGGTGCGCGTGTACTAGGACACGGCTTGTGTTTGTGCAGCAAGTGGACTTCCGAATTGGCAGGACACCACAAAACCTACAGAGACTGTAACCCGTATTCAATTGAATTGTGCGTGTGTTAATCTAGTTCATGTGAATTGGTCGACTGAGTAGAACACGCGCTATTAGTATGTGCTCCGCGGCTTATTATTTGAGGTGAGAAATGCATGAGTTAACTGTTTGGTCTATACGTGTTTAGTATAGGTGAAATGGAATGACAAGAAAGGGGATTAAGAGTGAGGAAGAACAATGTTTGCATGCTTGTGGTGATTGTTTATCATTACAGAGGGTAAAACCAGTGTAGGAAGTGGCCTGGTTGTGGCCAGCTAGCCTGCGTCGTCACCACGGGTGAATTCACTTGGGCGTCACGTTGACTTATACGAGTTCGTTGCACCATGTCCCAAGTCCAAAGGCTGCCTGAGCCTGTTTTGATGGACAAGTAATTGCCCTGTATCCCAAAATTCTGGTCCTTGATCTAGATTTATTCTTTCATCAACGCAGCTAGTTCTGGGTAAACTGGACAACCTATTGGATCAATCAGCTCACCAGCACCAAAGGTTTCACCATATGCCCGTGATCTTTTCATGTCTAGGTGGGCACCGACGCTAGTCGGGGAAGAAAAGATGTGCCACACTAAGCTATTTGTGGCATGCCATTAAAATTAATCTCCTAGTTCAAGGCTCATGTCTTGTGTGCGAGAGTGACAGAGTGGGTGCAGCATGTACTACCACAATCCCATCAGTGGTGTACTGGTGTAGTCGTTACTCCAATTTACTATTCATGTACGCTAAAGTGTTATTGCCTGGGACATGGTATCTGTTTCCCTGAATTTTTTTGTATTCTTACCCGGGACATGGTATGAGAGGAAGTAAAGACACGTGTAAACAAACACTGAAAGAAGAAATAGATGGTTCTTCCTTGTTGATTGTTCGTTCCTATCTTCTTCAAGGTGATATCTAAGGGGGAAATGACGGCTTACGGTCACAATTACTCCTTTAAATAGTACTCCCTCTGTCCTATAATATAAATATATTGGTTGTAATAACATCTTATATTATGGGCGGCGGGACTATGAACTTGTGGATGGGCTCTTTGTTTAGTGGTTGGAGCAGGCATATCCTGGCAGGAGCATGTTCGAACCTTGTGGGCAATATTTATTGGTTAATTTCGTTGGTTTGGGTGTTGTGCCTCAAGTATTCTCTTAGGCTGGTCATAGTGGGATGTAACTTTACTATAACATGCATATGTTATTATCACTATAATGAGTAGTAACATATGTGTGGTATCATGCAAGCCTTTATTTATTCGGATGTAGAATCATTGTCTCATGGTGCGTTGGGCTGTGACAACATATTATGTTAGCATAAATATCTCTCTCCTCATTAACTACATACCACATAAGCAATTCCTTGGGGATCATTATGTTACTATAAGTTACCCCACTGTGGCTAACCTTAGTACACTAGTAACAGAGAGCTGAGCAAACACTCAGGCTTCTACATTTGTGGTCGTGTACGTTAATATCGAACTAGAATTGATAACTTGATAGAATGTTTAGATCTATCTACTTTCTCTGCCTGCATTAATTTTTGAATTTGTTCCTAGGGATCCAAAGTCTGTGAGAGGAGATATCACTAGTAGAAAACAGGCCTTTCGTCCGGTCCATTAGTCCCGGTCTGGTTTTGAACCCAGACTAATGGTACCATTAGTCCCAGTTCTAACGGCTATGCATTAGTCCCGGTTCATTTGTGACCTATAGTCCCGGTTTGTGATACAAACCGGGACTAAAGGGGTGGTGACAGAATGGGGCCCCCATGACCCCCTTTAGTCCCGGTTTGTATCACAAACCAGGACTAGGGGTAGACCTTTAGTCCCGGTTTGTACAACCGGGACTAAAGACATCCCTATATAAACCCTTCATCTAGACCGAGCCCATTCTCTGTTTTCTCCTTTCCCCTCTCTGTTCTTCCCCTTAGCTCGAGCTCATCCTCCATTTTTTGCCAAGATTTCTCAAGATTTGAGCACTCCATCTATCCAAGTGTTCACAAAGGTTAGCACCTTTGTCCTTTCATCTCTCATTGCTAGATTAGATCGTGCAATGCTCTATAAGTATAGTGATTTGTGGGTTTTAGTTTGGGAGTAATTATGTGGGAGTTTATTTGATTTATATGCAATTTGAGCTCAAATTAACTTCTGAGTTTGCATATGTGTAGGTGTGGTTTACTCAGTGCCTTCCCGTCCCCGTCCTAACCACCGTCGATCGCCCGCACCATCCCGTGGCCAGCACCACCTTGGTGAGCCTCTTGTTCTTATCCTTTTTATAAAAAAAAATCTTATTTCTATGATTTAGATAGTTACTTGTATAATTATCTTACTTGTATGATTGTTTGTTATACATAGTGCCATGGTCTTGATATCCGTCCCCGTCGGCCCTCGTCCGGTTTATGATTCGGATGTGGTATGATTCTATTTTATAACTATTTGTTGCATTTCGCGTTTATGACAATTATGCCCATCAAGTGGACATAGAGATTTTTATCTAGGAGGTATGTGACCCGGAAACTACAACCGACCCTCTTGTCGAGAAGTTAAATTTAGTTGAAAAAGAAAACGAGTATTTGAAAGAAAAATTGAAAAGAATTGAAGAAGAGAAGATGAAATTGGAGTTGTATGTTGCCGGTGTCGTCGATGATCACATGATCAAGATGAATGCAATGCGCTTGAAGATTAGAAAGATTAGAAAATATGCCGTTAATAAAGAGGCTTGGTATCACTATGCTGTTGGATCAATTGTTACCATAGTTGCGAACTTGATCGCATTTCTTGTTGCATTTAAATGCTTTAGCTAGATAGTTGTATGTTGTTTTATGAGAATAAGTGTGTATGAACTTGTATTAATTTGGTCTTTTTGGTGTTGTGTAATGAAGATGAGCCGGCAATGGATGTACGATGACCGACGCTCTCCCCGGTTCATTGGTGGCGTGCATACTTTTCTGCGTGCGGCTGAGGCAACAAGCGAGATAGTTTTATGTGTTGTCCATGTGTTGTGTGTAAGAATGATAGCAATTACACTAGCTCAAGAGTCATTCACGTCCACCTGTTTACATCCGGTTTCATGTCCGGCTATAACTGTTGGACAAAGCACGGAGAAAGAGAGGTTCTAATGGAAGAGAATGAAGAAGAAGAGGATGATGACAGCTATCCTGGGTTCCCTGAATACGATGGTACTACAGTGGGGGAAGAAGCTGAAGAAGAGGCATCAGATGAGCCCGCTGACGATCTTGGTCGGGACATTGCTGATGCAAAGAGAAACTTCGCAAGTGAAAAGGACAAGTTGAAGTTGCAGCGCATGTTAGATGATCACAAGGAATTGTTGTACCCAAATTGCGAAGATGACAAGAAAAAGCTAGGTACCACACTGAAATTGTTGCAATGGAAGGCAGAGAATGGTGTATCTGACAAGGGATTTAAGAAGTTGCTGAAAATGTTAAAGAAGATGCTTCCAAAGGACAACGAATTGCCCGACAGTACGTACGAAGCAAAGAAGGATGTCTGCCCTCTAGGATTAGAGGTGCAGAAGATACATGCATGCCCTAATGATTGCTTCCTCTACCGTGGTGAGGAGTACGAGAATTTGAATGCATGCCCGGTATGCGGTGCATTGCACTATAAGGTCAGCCGCGATGACCCTGGTGACGATGTAGAGGGCGAGCGCCCCAGGAAGAGGATTCCTACCAAGGTGATGTGGTATGCTCCTATAATACCATGGTTGAAATGTTTGTGCCAAAACGAAGAGCATGCCAAGTTGATGTGATGGCACAAAGAAGATCGTAAGAAAGACGGGAAGTTGAGAGTATCCGCTGACCGGTCGCAGTGGAGAAAACTCGAGAGAAGGTGGCGGGACTTTGCAGATGACGATAGGAATGTATGGTTTGGTTTAAGTGCAGATGGCACTAATCCTTTTGGGGAGCAGAGCAGCAATCATAGCACCTGGCCTGTGACTCAATGTATTTCTAACCTTCCTCCTTGGTTGTGCATGAAGCGGAAGTTCATTATGATGCCAATGCTCATCCAAGGCCCCAAGCAACCTTGCAATGACATTGATATGTATCTAAGGCCATTAGTTGAAGAACTTTTACAACTGTGGGACAAAAAAGGTGTACGTGTGTGGGATGAGCACAAACAGTAGGAATTTGACCTATGAGCATTGCTGTTTGTAACCATCAATGATTGGCCTGCTCTTATTAACCTTTCAGGACAGACAAACAAGGGATATCACGCATGCACGCACTGTTTAGATGATACTGAAAGTATGTATTTGGATAAATGTAAGAAGAATGTGTACCTGGGATATCGTCGATTTCTTCCGATCAAGCATCTCTTAAGAAAGAAAGGCAAGCATTTTTAAAGGTGAGGCAGATCACCGGAAGAAGCCTCGCCACTGTACTGGTGATGATATACATGATATGGTCAAGGATTTAAATGTAATCTTTGGAAAGGGTCCTGGCGGACAATCTGTTCTGAATGACACTGATGGACACGCACCCATGTGGAAGAAGAAATCTATATTTTGGGACCTACCCTATTGGAAAGACCTAGAGGTCCGCTTTGCAATCGACATGATGCACGTGATAAAGAATCTTTGCGTGAACTTGCTAGGTTTCTTGGGCGTGTATGGGAAGACAAAAGATACACCGGAGGGACGGGAGGACCAGCAACGTATGCACGAAAAAGACGGCATGCATCCAAAGCAGTATCAAGGTCCTACCAGGTACGCTCTAACCAAAGAAGAGAAGGAAATCTTCTTTGAATGCCTGCTCAGTATGAAGGTCCCATCTGGCTTCTCATCGAATATAAAGGGAATAATAAATATGGCAGAGAAAAAGTTCCAGAACCTAAAGTCTCATGACTGCCACATGATTATGACGCAATTGCTTCCGGTTGCATTGAGGGGGCTTCTACCGGACAACGTTCGATTAGCCATTGTGAAGCTATGTGCATTCCTCAATGCAATCTCTCAGAAGGTAATCGATCCAGAAATCCTACCAAGGTTACAGAATGATTTGGTGCCATGTCTTGTCAGTTTCGAGTTGGTGTTCCCACCATCCTTCTTCAATATCATGACGCACGTCCTAGTTCATCTAGTCGACGAGATTGCCATTCTGGGTCCTGTATTTCTACACAATATGTTCCCCTTTGAGAGGTTCATGGGAGTCTGAAAGAAATATGTTCATAACCATGCTAGGCCAGAAGGAAGCATCTCCAAGGGCCATGAAATAGAGGAGGTCATTGAGTTTTGTGTTGACTTTATTCCTGACCTTAAGCCGATTGGTGTTCCTGAATCGCGGCATGAGGGCGGACTGGGTGGAAAAGGCATGCTAGGAAAGGATTTAGACTGGGCGCAAGCACACTACACTGTTCTACAAAATTCCAGTTTGGTGGCTCCGTATATCGTGGAACACCAGGATAGTGTACGCTCTAAGAACCCGAAGCAGTCTGAGCCCTGGATCAAACGTACACATATGGCATCATTCGGCGGTTGGTTGCAAATACGTCTCATGCATGATGACACTTTTGGAGATGAGCTGTACTTGTTGGCCAAGTCACCATCTTCGACTATATTGACTTTCAAAGGGTACGAAATAAATGGGAATACATTTTACACGATCGCCCAAGATAAAAAGAGCACCAACCAAAACAGTGGTGTCCGCTTTGATGCAGCAAACACCAATAGGCCAAAGGACACATATTATGGTTGCATAGAGGAGATATGGAAACTTGACTATGGACGTGATTTGAAGGTCCCTTTGTTTCGGTACAAATGGGTCAATCTGACAGGAGGCAAGGTAAAGGAAGACCCGCGGTACGGAATGACAACAGTGGATCTCAACAATCTTGGGTACACAGACGAACCATTCGTCCTAGCCAATGTTGTGGCGCAGCTTTTCTATGTGAAGGACATGTCTACCAAGCCAAGAAAAAGAAAAGATAAGGAAGCGAATACATCATACGATGAGCCAAAGCGCCACATAGTTCTTTCATGGAAAAGAAACATCATGGGAGTGGAGGACAAGACAGACATGTCAGAAGATTATGAAAAGTTTCATGAAATTGCTCCCTTCACAGTGAAGACTGACCCAAGCATCCTGTTAAATGATGAAGATTTTTCATGGTTACGGCGCAAAGGGACACACGCGAAGAAAAAGTTTTATACCCCAAGATCCCACTCTGGGATGTGACCGGCTTCACCGTCATCACTTTCTTCTCTAGTGAGTTTCTAGACTTATCTGGAAAGTCCAACTTCGGACAAACCAGAGAGAATCTTTGTAATAGTTATTGTATATATGTGTTTTGGCATTTGAAACGCGAAGGAACATTATGTAGGAGTTAATCAATGCAATTATGTCCAAACAAAATATTTAACTATGTATTTTGCAAGGTTGATCGTACGCGGTTAGCCACGTCATCAATTTTCAACCCTTTCAGACTTCATTTGCTATTCTTCATGCATTTATTGATTTTTTTGAGCTAAATGAGCCTAAATTTAAAAGCACTATAAATAAACTTTGAAAAGGTTGAAACTTGGCATGGTATCATCATTTCACACACATAGCATGTGCTAAAAAGTTGAGAGGGTTACGGCAAAAACTGGATGCACTTCGTGTACAAACTGGACAATCTCTTTCGAAGTATCAGGGTTTCGGACGAAAACTCATCTGTTACAAAGGCATTTCATTTTTTTAAACTTATTTTAACTCCAGACTTTTTATGCGTTCAATATGCACCATTCAGAGCCACGTCATCAATTTTCAACCCTTTCTGACTTCATTTGCTATTTTCCATGCATTTATTGATTTTTTTGAGCTAAATGACCCTGAAATTGAAAAGCACTACAAATGAACTCTGAAAAGGTTGAAACTTGGCATGGTATCATTAGTTCACCCACATAAAATGTCCTCAAAAGTTGAGAGGGTTACGGCAAAAACTTGATGCACTTCATGTACAAACTGGACAATCTCTTCCGAAGTATCAGGGCTTCGGAAGAAAACTAATCTATTACAAAGGCATTTCATTTTTTTAAACTTATCTTAACTCCAGACTTTTTTGCATTCAATATGCACCATTCAAAGCCACTTCATCAATTTTCAACCGTTTCTGATTTCATTTGCTATTTTTCATGCATTTATTCATTTTTTTTAGCTAAATGACCCTGAAATTGAAAAGCACTACAAATGAACTCTGAAAAGGATGAACCTTGGCATGGTATCATCATTTCACACACATAGCATGTGCTCAAAAGTTGAGAGGGTTACGGCAAAAACTGGATGCACTTCGTGTACAAATTGGACAATCTCTCACGAAGTATCAGGGTTTCGGACGAAAACTCATCTGTTAGAAAGGCATTTCATTTTTTTAAACTTATTTTAACTCCAGACTTTTTATGCGTTCAATATGCACCATTCAGAGCCACGTCATCAATTGTCAACACTTTCTGACTTTATTTGCTATTTTCCATGCATTTATTGATTTTTTTGAGCTAAATGACTCTGAAATTGAAAAGCACTACAAATGTACTCTGAAAAGGTTGAAAATTGGCATGGTATCATTAGTTCACCCACATAAAATGTGCTAAAAAGTTGAGAGGGTTACGGAAAAAACTGGATGCACTTCGTGTACAAAATGGACAATCTCTTCCGAAGTATCAGGGTTTCAGAAGAAAACTAATCTATTACAAAGGCATTTCATTTTGTTAAACTTGTCTTAACTCCAGACTTTTTTTGCATTAAATATGCACCATTCAAAGCCACTTCATCAATTTTCAACCCTTTCTGATTTCATTTACTATTTTTCATGAATTTATTGAATTTTTTTTAGCTAAATGACCCTGAAATTGAAAAGTACTACAAATGAACTCTGAAAAGGTTGAAACTTGGCATGGAATCATCATTTCACCCACATGGCATTTGCTAAAAAGTTGAGAGGGTTACGGCTAAAACTCGATGCACTTCGTGTACAAACTTGACAATCTCTTTCGAAGTATCAGGGTTTCGGATGAAAACTCATCTGTTACAAAGGCATTTCATTTTTTAACTCTAGACTTTTTGTGCGTTCAACAAGCACCATTCCAAGCCACATCATCAATTTTCAACCCTTTCTGACTTGATTCGCTATTTTTCTTGCATTTAATGATTTTTTTGAGCTATAAAACTAAAAGAGCTAAACATAATCTATTTTTGATTAAAACACCTATTTAAAATAACCTAAAAATTACCAAATTGAACATACTGATAAAACACACTAATATTAAACAGCAAAAAAAAAGAATCACTCAAAAATGTATTTTTAAAGTAAAGTTATTCACAAACTAGTGATTCACACAAATTTCAAAGAATTCAAATTTAAATTATTCAAATTTGAAAACTACTGGCACAAACAGAAAGTTTATAATTTTTGTGACCTAAACCAAAAAGATTCACTCAAAACTCTAAATATTTGGCTGTAAGTAGAAACAAAAGCAAAAAAAAGAAAAAAAAAGAAAAAAAATTGGAAAAAGACCTTTAGTCCCGGTTGGTGGCTCCAACCGGGACTAAAGGCCAACCTTTAGTCCCGGTGTGATCCACCAACCGGGACTAAAGGTCTGGACTTCCCGCCGCTCGGCCTGGTGAAATTCACCTTTAGTCCCGGTTGGTGGCTCGCACCGGGACTAAAGGGGGTTCTTTAGTCCCGGTTGGAGCAACCAACCGGGACTAAAGGTGAATGTATATAAGCAGCACATAGAAAAATTCCAAAGCCCATCTGCAGTTCAATCTCCCCGACGCCCACACCACGACACCGCCAGGCTGCCGGAGCTCGCCGCCGCCCCCAAGCCCGTCCTCGTCGTCGCCGCCACCGACGCCGGCCGCCCGCGGCTCCTCCCTGAGCCCCGACGCCGCCCGCGCCTCCTCCCCGAGCCCCGACGCCGCCCGCGCCTCCTCCTCGAGCCCCGACGCTGCCGGCCCGCACCTCCTCCCCGAGCCTTGCCGTCGCCTACCTCGTCGTTGCCTATCTCGCCCGCTGTGAGCTCGCCGCCCCGTCCATCTCCGGCTATTTTTATTCTTAAATAAATGTAGAATATTTTCTCATGTACATGA
The DNA here is from genome assembly GCA_011799875.1 of Thinopyrum elongatum. Taxonomy (NCBI): domain Eukaryota; kingdom Viridiplantae; phylum Streptophyta; class Magnoliopsida; order Poales; family Poaceae; genus Thinopyrum; species Thinopyrum elongatum. The sequence continues at coordinate 607,163,911 of CM022299.1, forward strand.
TGAATATTTTGTAACACACATTGAACATTTTTACATTAAACAATGTGTTAAGTCAATATATACTTTACAGAGGAACAAAAATATTCGCGGAAGCGAATATTAGTGGAAGTACTCAATTTTTTCAGTTTTAGATGGTACTTTTTTTCATTGGTAGAATACATTTTTGTTTCTATGAAATAATTGTCATCTAGCCTATATTTGAATGTTTGTACCACACCATATCTTCTGTTATTAAATGTGGCATTCATTCATTTATATTGTTCAACTTTGAATAAACAATAAGAAATCATCTAGCCCTGTTATCCTTTTTATCAAATCAATCCCCGGGCGTTTTAGACTAATGAGCATTCAAATCTTAGCAAAAAATAATAAGAAATCATTCACACGCACACGTAGACGAATGGTTGGATCAATGCTATGTTAATTAGTTGTAAATTTTTATTAAATATGAGTAGCACAATAAAATGATAATTATTGCATAGGTATTTGTTTTCATAAGAATTTGTAATCGACGTCGACGATGCCCGGCCCGCATCCTCGTCGTCGACTCGGCGGCGAGAACCTGTTGAGAAGCGCCATGTCCAGGACTGGGCTCCGCCGGGCTGGCACTGGGAGGTGCTACCTTCCGGGGTGCGCAGCTTGGTGAGGAATCGGGCTACCGTCGTCGACCCGGAGCTTCTTTGGTGGTGGTCGCATGGGCCACTATCGGTGCGGAGGCAGCCGGCCCCCAAGGAGGTGGTACGTCGCCGTGTCAGGGAGGAGGACGAGCACGTCCGTCGCTACATGGTTGAGTTGGACGTCAGGTTCTCCAATACCTGGCAGGTTCTTCAGGGATCTCACCTGAGCTATGATCCTATGATGGTTCCTTCTCTTTGGGTGTCCACCGCCCGGACCTCAGGAACCGCGAGTCAACTGGATTATTCAATAATATTCTATCTGTATTAGCTAGTGATGTTATATGATAATATTCGAGATGTATTAGTGATAATACTCAAGATGTAATCGAGATTATATTCAATAATATTATGATGCATTAACTGGATCGAGATGTATTAGTGATAATATTCGAGATGTATTCGAAATTATATTCGATAATATTTGATGATGCATTAACTGGTTTATTCGAGATGTATTAGTGATATTATTCGAGATGCATTATAATTTGAATACTAAATTGTTTTATCTTTCTTCTGGATTAGTTAAGCTATGGACGCTAGCGGCAGAGACGACCATGATCAAGACCATATCATGTTCGACATGATCTGAAACCCAGAGGGTGAACCTGAAGATGACGGCTCACAATATCTGAATAATTCCGGTGAGGGAATATTTCAGGAAGAACCAACAAACGAAGGCCACACAAACAATGATGGCGAAGGAAATGATCTTCAATTAACAAAGATCGGCGAGGTATATATAAGGCATCTGGTGATCATTACATGTATTAATTGATTTGTGTGTGTATATATATGTATATATATATTTATATTTATATATTAACGAATCGATCTTTCTTCTTTTAAACCCTCTGGATCGAGCAAATCTTCTACAAGCAGGGCAGTACGAGGCCCGGCCAAAAAGTTGCAGGCTGGCATAAAGTACAACATCGATGAGGTCAACCAAATGGCGAACTGCTTGCTCCTAAAAAGAATGCGAACAAATTTACTCTTCAGTGCGGAGTTATTGTCAAGGACCAAATCCCGATCTCCGTTCAAGAATGGAATAAGCCAAAGGAAGATCGAGGAGTTAGTTTTGTCGATGAAAGAGCAAAAGATCTGCTTTGGGAAACGATCATGTCACATTTCACCCAACCAGAGCATTTCACATATGCAGAACGGGGGAAAGTCAAGAAGAGTGCTCTTAAGAAGATGGCCACACAATTCTGCAACCACGAGAAAAGATTATGGGCCGGCTACATCGAAGCAGGTAAGCAGACTCCAGAATTTACTAGAGCACTGGAGAAGGCAAAAGATCACTGGGACTTATTTGTGTCGTTCAAGGAATCGGAAGCAACTAAGGAACGGTCGAGGAAAAACAAGATCAATGATGAGAAAAAAAGTTTCACCATGTTCTGGGGCCAGGTGGCTACAAGACTGGCCGGCCTAAGTGGGATGAATCTGAGGAAAAGATGATTGTTGTAGGGGTCACTCCAAAAACATTGGGTTGGCCCGACAGGTGCAGAACTTGGTTTTATGCGCATGGGGGAAAGTTGGACCTAAAGACAGGGGAGATTATGGTGTAGGCAAGTCTTAAAGAAGCCTCGGACGCTTTACTTGTTGCAATAGAAGCGGCTCAAATGGGAGCGTTCCAGCCCGAGAGAGACAACGGTGAGCTTACAAGCGTGATACGTCTCCAACATATCTACAATTTTTGATTGTTCCATGCTATTATATTATCTATCTTGGATGTTTTATATGCATTTTGGTACTATTTTATATCATTTTTTGCGACTAACCTATTAACCTAGTGCCCAGTGCCAGTTGCTGTTTTTTTCCTTGTTTTTGACTTTTTCAGAAAGGAATATCAAATGGAGTCCAAACGGAATAAAACTTTCGCGATGATTTTTCATGGACCAGAAGACACCCAGAAGACTTGAGGAGGGGGTCAGAAGACTCATGAGGAGTCCACAAGTCCTCAGGCCGCACCCTAGGGGGGGGGCGCGCCCCTTGGCTTGTGGACCCCTCGGGAGTCCCACAAACCTAATCTTTGCTCTATAAATTCCAAAATATTCCCCAAACATCAGAAGCGTCCACAAAAATACTTTTCTGCCGCCGCAAGCTTCTGTTCTCGTGAGATCCCATCTTGGGGCCTTTTCCGGCACTCTGCCAGAGGGGGATTCGATCACGGAGGGCCTCTACATCAACCTTGCTGCCCTACCGATGATGTGTGAGTAGTTTACCACAGACCTACGGGTCCATAGCTAGTAGCTAGATGGCTTCTTCTCTCTCTTTGATCATCAATACCATGTTCTCCTCAATGTTCTTGGAGTTCCATCCGACGTAATCTTCTTTTGCGGTGTGTTTGTTGAGATCCCATGAATTGCGGGTTTATGATCAGATTGTCTATGAATATTATTTGAGTCCCCTCTGAACTCTGTTATGCATGATTAAGATACCTTTGTATTTCTCTCCGATCTATTGATTTGGTTTGGCCAACTAGATTGGTCTATCTTGCAATGGGAGAGGTGCTTTGTGATGGGTCCAATCTTGCGGTGTCCTCACCCAGTGACATAGTAGGGGTAGCGAGGCACGTATTGTATTGTTGCCATTAAGGGTAAAAAGATGGGGTTTATATCATATTGCTTGAGTTTATCCCTCTACATCATGTCATCTTGCTTAAGGCGTTACTCCGTTCTTATGAACTTAATACTCTAGATGCATGCTGGATAGAGGCCGATGTGTGGAGTAATAGTAGTAGATGCAGGCAGGAGTCGGTCTACTTGTAACGGACGTGATGCCTATATTCATTATCATTGTGTTAGATATCGTCATAACTATGCGCTTTTCTATCAATTGCTCAATAGTAATTTGTTTACCCACCGTATGCTTTATTTAAGAGAGAAGCCTCTAGGGAAACCTATGGCCCCCGGGTCTATTTTTCATCATATATTTTCGGATCTATAAAACCAAAAACCCAAAAATACCTTGCTGCAATTTCTTTATATTTACTTTATTTTATGTTTTCGTTATATTTTATATCTATCTCTATTAGATCTCATCCTTGCAAGTGACCGTGAAGGGATTGACAAGCCCTTTATCGCGTTAGGTGCAAGTGTTTGATTGTTTGTGCAGGTGCATATATTGGAGACTTGCTTCTGCCTCTTACTGGATTGATACCTTGGTTGTCAACTAAGGGAAATACTTATCTCTACTTTGCTGCATCACCCTTTTCTCTTCAAGGGAAAAACCAATGCAAGCTCAAGAAGTAGCAACACGCCCTCGGGCATCCTCAACACCCGGGATGAACACGAGGCAAAGGCGTTGTTCTGTGGGTTGAGGGGTTTGCGGACTGGAACATTGGTTATAGAAGTCGTGCGAGAAAGAAGAAGTAGGAGGAAGACAAGAAGAAGCAGGACGCAGACCGGCTTCAACATGTAGAATGAAAGCACGCGGAGTTGAAAGCACTGCTGGCTAGATACAACGTGGATGATTGCTACTTCTTGAGCTTGCGTTGGTTTTTCCATGAAGAGGAAAGGGTGATGCAGCACAGTAGAGGTAAGTATTTCCCTCAGTTAAGAACCAAGGTAACAATCCAGTAGGAGAAGAACGCACAAATCACCAACACCTGCACAAACAATCAAACACTTGCACCCAACGCGATAAAGGGGTTGTCAATCCCTTCACGGTCAATTTCAAAAGTGAGATCTGATAGAGATAGATAAACAAAAGATAAAATATTTTTTGGGTTTTTTCGTATATAGATCTGAAAATAAAAGATTGCAAAATAGTAGATCGGAAAGTAATATGATGGAAAATAGACCCGGGGGCCATAGGTTTCACTAGAGGCTTCTCTCATGAAGGCAAATAATACGGTGGGTGAATAAATTACTGTCGAGCAATTGATAGAAAAGCGCAAAGTTATGATGATATCCAAGGCAATGATTATGCATATAGGCATCACGTCCGTGTCAAGTAGACCGACTCCTGCCTGCATCTACTACTATTACTCCACACATCGACCGCTATCCAGCATGCATCTAGAGTATTAAGTTCATAAAGAACGGAGTAACGCCTTAAGTAAGATGACATGATGTAGACGAATTAACTCAAGCAATATGATGAAAACCCCATCTTTTTATCCTCGATGGCAATAATACAATACGTGCCTCGCTACCCCTACTGTCACTTGGTGAGGACACTGCAAGATTGAACCCAAAGATAAGCACCTCTCCCATTGCAAGAAAAACCAATCTAGTTGGCCAAACCAAACCTATAATTCAAAGAGAAATACAAAGATATTAAATCATGCGTAAAAGGATTCAGAGAAGATTCAAATAATATTCATAGATAGGCTGATCATAAATCCCCAATTCATTGCATCTCGAGAAACACACCGCAAAAGAAGATCACATCGGATAGATCTCCAAGAACATCAAGGAGAACGTTGTATTGAGAATCAAAGAGAGAGAAGAAGCCATCTAGCTACTAGCTATGGACCCGTAGGTCTGAGGTAAACTACTCACGCATCATCGGAAGGGCAATGGAGTTGATGTAGAAGCCCTCCGTGATCGATTCCCCCTCCGGCGGTGTCGTGGAATCGTCACGGCAGATGTCCTAGTGTGAGGACTTAGTCGTGGAGCCATCGCAATGAGGTTAGCTTAAAGGGGTTAATCAATACAAAACACACGGGGAGTTTATACTGGTTCGGCCCCTTGCGGTGAAGGAGAAATCCTAATCTAGTTTGAGGTGGTATTGCTAGGGTTTCGATGACCAGGGAGCGAATACGCTTAACCTGGCTCTCGATCTGTTGTCTCTCGTCCCTAAACCGCCGCCGGGTCGTCCCTTTATATACACAGGTTGACGCCCGGCGTTCCACAGAATCCCGGCCGGCTCATAAACGTGTCCGGCTCGGTATCCCCTCTTTCCTATCTTACAATACAAGTCATATACTTATCGCGGTTTACATCTATGGGCCCTAACTTGCCTTTGGGCTTTGGGCCTTCTTATTAAGTCTCCTTCGTAAGTCGCCATCTTCTATGTCTTCATGGGCTTCAATACAGGTAAATCACTATGAGCATAACCCGGCCCCTCCTGGGCGGTTTATACTCAATAGTTATATCCCCAACATTAGGCCCCAGGTTGATTTGAACTTGTTCATGTCAATCTTCAACACTTAGGAAAATTCCTTCTTCATTACCTTCGCAAAAATTTGTAACTCGCCGTGACGTCATCTTCCGAGATCATGATAACCCACCATGATGTCATCCAATTTGGAGCTCCTCGATTCCCGCGCATGCCACTTATCCATTCACCATATAAATTGGGCCAGGGGTCCTTTTCACTTTCCCCCCTCGGCCTCTTTGTCTTCATCGTCTTGCTCGCGACGCGCTGCCATCGAGTCCAGCCGCCGCCATCGACCCTCTCCTCTGCATCACTATTGGCCGCCGATCAACAACCTTGGTAAGTTCTTCCTCCTTCCCCTCCGTAGATCTCATTAGGGTTCGAACGGATTCATGGAGGTTCGGCACTGTTCTTCACCTGTTCTTCGCTGTAGCATGAGGTTTGATTCAAACTTGATATTTATCCTGTGCGGCAATAATCCTAGTCCCTTTTTCCTCATCAGATCATCCCTTTTAGGTAGAAAAATCCTATCTGGACCTTCATAAACTGCTCAAGTACCAGTATTTTAAGTCGGAATATATTTTCATTTTCTGACATGCGGTAGATCCAAAATTGCAATACCAATCTGTGAAACCTGTTTTTCATCACTTAGCCATTTTCCAACTTCAGATCTATACTTTCTATATCCGTATAGGCGGTTTAACTTCAGAAAATAATAACCTGCCAGGTACCATTAGTCCCCTCTTAAACCGCCAAGTGCTCGTCTTTGTAATTTGATAACGTCACTGTCCGGTTTAACAATTATGCATGCTTCAACACTTTCTGCCTGTTAACCATGAACCTTAAACCGGCACAAATCTTTTCCAGATTATCATATAAATGGCCAAATCCTTTTATTCCTGTAACTGTGTTCCATCACGGGTTACAGAAGAAGAACTGAACGGGTGCGTTGCAACCGGCGCTTTAGCGAAAAAGGAAGACATCCACTAGAGAGCCCCCGGTCCAGATAATCCTCCTGAGCCCAAGGATGGGGAAGTGATCGTTTTTGTTGATCATCTGAGTCGAGGGTTCAGCCCTCCCGGATCAAAAAATTTCCGTGATGTGCTTCACTTCTTCCAACTTCACCCTCAAGATATTGGGCCTAACTCCGTGTCCAATATTTGCAATTTTCAAGTGTTTTGTGAAGCCTACCTGCAAGAAGAGCCCACAGTCGACCTGTTCAGAGATTTCTTCTATTTAAACCGCCGTACTGAATTTACGGATGGGCCCAATACTGAACTTGGCGGGGTTTCAATTCATAAGAGAAAAGACGCCAGCTTCCCTCACGCTAAGTATCACAGCCATCCCAAAGATTGGAATCAAACTTGGTTCTATTGCCAAGATACATCTCCAGCTGGCGAGAATCCTCTGCCGGGTTACCGTGCTCACCGGCTTACCGATGCACATCCATTCCCCGAAAGACTCAATGCAAAGGAACGGTCCAAATATGCACCACAGCTTTCAAAGCTTAGAGCCTTTATGGCAAACGGTGTGACAGGCATTGATTTTGTCCATTGCTGGGTATCTTGGAGCATTTTGCCTTTGAGCCGTCGCCCCGGTTTAATGTGTGAGTACACAGGGGATGTGAAAGACCCTCAGCGCCACACTAATATTCAGCTGACTGATACTGAAATTACTGAATCTGTCAAGAAGATGTTGGATGAACCGGTGACCGACTGTAGCAAAACAGGACTTAGTCCTTTCTGTGCTTCAAATAAACCACCAACTGTAAGAATTTCCCCACTCCTGCTTTAATCCATATTCTTAATACTCCTTTATGATCTTTTCAATCTTTAAACAGGGTGATGATCTGTTCTGGAAGAAGAAACCGCAGGATAAACCGGCCAAAACAATTCGTGTCAAGACCAAGGTCAACAAGAAGCCCGCTAAGAAGAAAAACACCAAGCCTACCGAGTTAAACATTGACGATGATAATCCGGAGTCAGAGGTAGAACTTGATTCACTTGGCTCTTTTTTCATACATCTCGTTGACGATGATTTTTATTAGGACGACGCAGAAGCTAGCCGCGCAAACGACGTAGAGGTAACTATTCTCTCATCCGGTTCAGAACCTCTGCCCACACAGAAAACCTGACAAGCAAGCCGGAAAATAAGATTTTCTCACCCCCTAGCTTACTTGGATCCAAACTTTCTTTTGAAGAAGCAGCAACACGAAGCTCGCCGCACAACCCGGCATAGCGGCCATGTGGTCACTTCTTCCGGTTTACCGAACTCGCCAGTTCGTAAACGCCGCCCAGAGGTCTCTTCTATTTTTGACACATCTTATCCCAAGGCGGGCTATTTCCGACAACCTCTTAATCCGTCTGATTCAAACTATCAGGGAACTTCCCATTCATCCTCTAGCAAGTCCACAGGGACACAAATTTCAACCCTCAAAATTGTTCCTGGGTGAGAATTTTTAACTAACCCCTTATACCTTATGCTTGATCATTATACTAACCTATTATTTGCGTCTCTGTCAGAGCCAAGGCCAGACCCAGTAAAAAGGCCAAATTTAACAAACCGGCTGATGACAGCGCGTCAACTAATCTGGAAAATAACCCGGAATAGTTTGAACCAAATACTAAAGCTATTCTTGATGATCCGCCACCGCAAGATCATGAAACCTTTGTTGAACAGATGGAAATTGATCCGATGGGTCATGCTCATAAACCGCCAAGCCCAACTGAGGTTGCTGATGATAAAGCCGACGATGTTGTAGTTACCGGTGTCGGGTGTACAGCCCCAGGCAACCCCACTGTTCTGTCAAAACATAGTGCCAAAGAAGAATTTTCTGCTGTTGACAAGGGCAAGTGGAAGGTGGACTTGGAAAGCTATACCCACCTCAGCACCCAATATATTCATTCTGGGTTTTTAAACCATTTGCACACAAGCCGTGATTATGAAGCTGGTTTACTGAACATGATGAAGGAGCGATATGAGGTAAATGATGTTAACTCTGCATAGATATTCTTCCCTTAGCCGCCAAGTTTACTGGACATAAAAGAATAGAATGTTCTGCAAACTTTCAAGAACCATATAGATCAACTCCACTAGCCCGCAAGGGCCGGTTTATAATGTCAATATGAACCGGGACTTTAAAATAATAACTCTTCAATTTCTCCTGTGTAGCCCCCAAGGGTCGACTTAACAAATATGTTAAGTTGAGACTAATTATGCTGTAAGGCTCAAAATTCTTACTTAGGACCTTTATAATCCGATTGACCATCCAGCTAATAGTTGTTATGTGCTTGGGACTTGTAATTTTTTTTTGATAAGAAGCAATAGACATTAGCCCCCAAGTGCCAAGTATATTACTTGTTATGTGCTTGGGACTTTGAATATGCACTGCTATCTAATTAATTACATGTCTCTTGCAGGCTGATCTTAACAAGAAGGAATCTCAAATCGCCGACCTTCAAGAAAATATCAAGTCACAACAAGCCGAGACCTCCAAAGCCAAGGAAGAACTGACCAGTGCCTTAACAACAATGGAAAAACTGAAGGAGAGCTTTAAGAACGAGCGGGCAGGTTGGGATACAGAAAAGTCAACTCTGCTGAAGAGGGCTGAGGATGCTGAGGCTGCCCTTAATCCGGTAGCTGAGGAGCTGACTGGCTTGAAACAACAAATAAATGCCATGACCGCTGTCGTATTTGGTAAATAACTTCTTCATAAGCTTTGAACATGTATTATGTAAGAGACTGCCGGTTTACCGATGTTTTTGATGATGCAGGAACTCGCATTGCTCATCTTGGCTCAGATATGCGGCAAAAACTGAAAGCCGCCTATACACTTATAGAGCAATTATATACCGGTGTACAACGGGTTATCTGCATAGCTTCCCATAATAAACTGCCCCCAACCTTGATCAAGGAGACGTTGGAAAGGCTGGCGATGATGCCTGCATGGTTTGAAGAGCTAAAGAAGTCAGCTGCCAGGGCGGGTGCTCTTACTGCACTGACTCGGGCCAAAGCTTGGATTTCTAATCTTGATCCAGCCGATGTGGGAAACGGCTACCCGAGCATAAAGGAGGACGGGTCAGAGTTTAATAATGATGACCTCAGAGCCTTGACAAGGGAAATGCGCCCATTGGCTAGCCAATTGGCTGAAGAAACCGATCTTTCACATTATCAGTCGATTTATGATGCCAACAACAAGAGAGTTAACGCGCCAACTTATGATGCTCCAAACCTTATTCCTCCAATCCGTAAGCATACCTATGCCCCTGATGTTGACCCCTCCACACTTATAAGTGATGAAGCTGTATTCAAGGACTTAACTGGGATTGATTGGACCACCATTGACTTCCAGCCACTGGGTAGAGAGGAGGAAGATGAACCGGCGCTGGACGATCCGCAACCTTCAAGTCAGCCAGGCCAGGACTCGTAAGCCGGGGGCCAATTTAGCAGCTGCTTTCTTTAAGACTTGTTAAAACAATTATTCTTTTGGGCACCAAACACCTTGTGATAGGCTAGCTTAAACTCTTGTTCTGCTATGCCATCGTGCATATTTACTTTGCATGACACTGCTAATCCACCATGTTAAGATATGCCACTTATGCTTATAATATTAACAATGTGGAATCTGCTCCTGCATGGAACGGATTAAAAGTGTCCTGGCGGTTTAGCGCTGGACGGGTCATAATGCCCAATATAAAACCATGGAAACTAACATAGCTTATACCCAAGGCTGGACTTTCAGAATAACCAAATTTGAAATATATTATACCTGTGATATTTGATCACACTGTTGGTTTACCGAACCGGTGTAGTAAGGGGGAGAACCCAAACTTTGAGCATTGGTAATTATCATAGATTGCTTGGCTTATGAACAAAACCAGGCCGGGTTAATAAACACCGGATATTATCTTATCTCATACTGGCGACTTATAGTCAAAAGCCAGGCCGTGTTAATAAACACCGGATGAATTATGATCATAAAGCATTATAAGCCTCATCAAATAAACCTCAAAAACTATGGAATAAAACAAATGAAAAAAACGAGGCTTTTCATGGGCTGCCAGGCCAAAAATCGAGTGCTTTCATGGGCCGCACAGCCACTGAGTTAAACCTATATACAAACCTTATAAGATGGACCTCACATAACCAATCGTTGTTTTAACTTTGACAAGTTCAGGGTCTGTATAAGATTGACTTGTCAAACATTCGGTGGGTCATTCCAGGAATACCTGGGCGGAGTGGCTTACTTAAAAAGGCAGGATAACCCGGGGTTTTAGGTGAATACACATGGCTTCTAAGCCTGGCTTTTAAGCCTATTACAAGGGTTATACAAACTCTTTGTTCTTTAGAATCAAGGAGCCCCCAAGTAATATTTTTGAGCTGTGCTCAAGGGGCACCTATGTTTGAGCTGTGATTTTGCAACAGACTCTCTTTGGTACCTTTAACCTGGGTAGCAAGCCCCCAAGTTTTTTTCTTCAGTTGGCTTATAAGCCGGTTCAAAGGGTAATCATAACTTCGCTCATAAGCCGGAAGCCCCCAAGTAACCAAAAACTAATTAAGAAAAGACAACAGAGGCCCTGCTTTAGCAGGGGTGCCGGTTTAATATATACATTGTCAAAAATATGTACATCAGAAGAGCCAATGGCTCAGGTGTAGTAAGGCCGAAGATGAGCAATATTCCACGGCCGGCGTGTCTCTTCCTCCGACGTGCGTGAGTCCTTGTGGTCTCGAACATCAATAAGGTAGTATGACCCGTTGTTCAGATTCTTGCTGACCACAAAGGGTCCTTCCCAAGGTCGAGATAACTTGTGCATATCAGTCTGATCCTGGATAAGCCGGAGCACTAAGTCGCCTTCTTGAAAGGTTCTGGTCTTGACCCGGCGGCTGTGATAACGACGTAGATCTTGCTGGTAAATCGTCGAACGAGCCGCTGCGAGATCACGCGCCTCGTCTAACAGGTCAATTGCATCCTGACGTGCCTTTTCATTATCAGCTTCAACGTAAGCCGCCACCCGGGGTGAGTCGTGACGGATGTCACTGGGGAGAACCGCCTCTGCTCCATAAACCATGAAAAAAGGCGTGTAGCCCGTAGATCTGTTGGGCGTTGTGTTGATGCTCCATAGCACCGAGGGTAACTCCTCTACCCAACAACCCGGCGTCCTCTGTAAGGGAACCATAAGCCGGGGCTTGATGCCTCTCAGGATCTCTTGATTGGCTCTCTCAGCTTGACCATTGGATTGGGGGTGAGCCACCGACGATACATCAAGCCGGATATGCTCACGTTGACAAAATTCTTTCATAGCACCCTTGGAGAGATTAGTGCCATTGTCTGTTACAATGCTGTGTGGAAAGCCAAAATGGAAGATCACCTTCTTCATGAATTGAACCGCCGTTGCTGCATCACACTTACTGACTGGCTCTGCCTCTACCCACTTAGTGAATTTATCAACCGCCACCAAGAGGTGGGTCTTCTTATCCTTGGACCTCTTAAAAGGTCCAACCATATCAAGCCCCCAAACTGCAAACAGCCAAGTGATTGGAATCATTCTCAACTCCTGAGCCGGAACATGAGCTCGACGTGAAAACTTCTGACAACCGTCACATTTTTTGACCAAGTCCTCAGCATCAGCATGAGCCGTCAGCCAATAAAAACCATGACGAAAAGCCTTGGCTACAAGAGATTTAGAGCCGGCGTGATGACCACAATCTCCTTCATGGATCTCACGCAGAATCTCACAGCCTTCTTCAGGAGAAACACAACGCTGAAACGCCCCGGTAACACTGCAATGGTGCAGCTCTCCATTGACAATTGTCATTGACTTGGACCACCGGGTTATTTGCCTGGCCAAGGTTTCATCCTCAGGTAACTCGCCCCGGGTCATATATGCCAAATATGGAACTGTCCAATCAGGAATAACATGAAGAGCCGCCACCAACTGAGCTTCCGGGTCAGGAATAGCCAAATCCTCCTCTGTACGTAACTTGACCGACGGGTTATGCAAAACGTCAAGAAAGACATTAGGTGGCACCGGTTTACGTTGAGAACCCAACCGGCTTAAGGCATCAGCCGCTTCATTTTTCCTCCGATCAACATGCTCAACTTGATAACCCTTGAAGTGACCAGCAATAACATCCACCTATCATTGATAAGCCGTCGTGAGGGGATCCTTAGAATCCCAAGTACCAGAGACTTGTTGAGCCACAAAATCTGAGTCACCAAAGCACCTTACCCGGCTTAAGTTCATCTCCTTAGCCATCCGAAGACCATGGAGCAAGGCCTCATATTCAGCTGCATTGTTAGTACAAGGGAACATCAAACGGAGAACATAACAAAATTTATCACCTTGAGGGGAAGCAAGCACAACTCCAGCCCCCGAACCCTCCAATTGCCTGGACCCATCAAAGTGAATAGTCCAATACGTGTTATCTAGTTTTTCCTCAGGCATCTGCAGCTCTGTCCAGTCATTGATGAAATCCACCAGTGCTTGAGACTTGATGGCCGTGCGAGGCATATACTTCAAACCATGAGGCCCAAGTTCAATGGCCCATTTGGCAACCCGGCCTGTTGCTTCCCTGTTTTGTATGATATCTCCTAAAGGAGCAGAGCTAACCACAGTAATGGGGTGACCCTGAAAATATTGCTTGAGCTTCCGGCTTGCCATGAAAACCCCATATACAAGCTTCTGCCAATGTGGGTATCTCTACTTGGACTCAATAAGCACTTCGCTGGTATAATAAACCGGCCGTTGAACCGGATATTCCTTGCCTGCCTATTTTCTTTCAACCACAATAGCCACACTGACAGCCCGACTATTAGCAGCCACATATAACAATAGCGGCTCCTTATCAACGGGCGCAGCTAGAACTGGCGGCTCAGCCAGCTGCTTCTTAAGCGCCTCAAATGCCTCATTAGCAGCGTCACTCCAGACGAAGTCATCTGTCTTTTTCATCATCTGATACAAAGGGATGGCCTTCTCACCGAGGCGGCTTATGAACCGGCTTAGCGCCGCATTACGACCCGCCAGACGTTGAACATCATTGATACACGCCGGTTTAGCCAGAGAAGTAACTGCTTTGATCTTCTCTGGATTAGCTTCGATGCCCTTGTTAGACACCAGAAAGCCCAAAAGCTTGCCCACCGGCACACCAAAAACACACTTGGCCGGATTAAGCATCATCTTACAAACTCGGAGATTATCAAAGGTTTCCTTCAAGTCATCTATCAACGTATCCTTCTTTCTGGATTTCACCACAATATCATCCACATAAGCATGAACATTGCGTCCAATCTGATTATGAAGACAATTCTGCACACATTGCTGGTAAGTTGCCTGGGCTCTCTTGAGCCCAAAAGGCATAGACACATAGCAGAAGGCTCCAAAGGGAGTTATGAAAGTTGTCTTCTCCTGGTCCTTAACTGCCATCTTGATCTGATGATAACCAGAATAAGCATCCAAAAAACTCAAACGCTCACAACCCGCCGTAGCATCAATAATTTGATCAATACGAGGGAGAGAAAAAGGATCAGCCGGACAAGCCTTGTTTAAATCCGTGTAGTCCACACACATGCGCCAAGTGCCGTTCTTCTTAAGTACCAGCACCGGGTTAGCCAACCACTCAGGATGAAAAACTTCAACAATAAACCCAGCCGCCAAGAGCCGGGCTACCTCCTCACCAATGGCCTTACGCCTTTCTTCATTGAAGCGACGAAGAAACTGCTTGACCGGTTTAAACTTGGGATCAATATTGAGAGTGTGCTCAGCGAGTTCCCTCGGTACACCTGGCATGTCAGAAGGTTTCCATGCAAAGATGTCCCGGTTCTCACGGATGAACTCGATGAGCGCGCTTTCCTATTTTGGATCCATATGAGCACTGATGCTGAACTGCTTGGATGAATCGCTAGGAACAAAATCAACCATCTTAGTGTCTTCTGCCGATTTAAACTTCAAAACCGGATCATGCTCTGTAGTTGGCTTTTTCAAAGACGTCATATCCGCCGGATCAACATTGTCCATGTAAAATTTTAACTCCTCCGTTGCACAAACCGACTCAGCATAAGCCGCATCACCCTCTTCACATTCCAAGGCTATCCTTCGGCTCCCATGTACTATGATGGTCCCCTTGTAACCCGGCATCTTGAGCTGCAGATAAACATAACAAGGCCGTGCCATGAACTTGGCATAAGCCGGCCGTCCAAACAGAGCGTGTTACGGGCTGTGAATTTTGACTACTTCAAAGGTCAATGTCTTTGACCTAGAGTCATGATCATCTCCAAAGGCAACTTCCAGAGCTATCTTACCAACAGGGTACGCCGACTTACCCGGCACCACACCATGGAAAACTGTATTCGACGGTTTAAGATTTTTATCTGTCAACCCCATGGGACGGAAAGTTTCGTAATAAATGATATTGATGCTGCTCCCTCCGTCCATGAGTACCTTGGTAAATTTATACCCTCCAACCTGGGGTGCAACCACCAATGCCAGGTGACCCGGATTATCAACCCGGGGCGGGTGATCTTCCCGACTCCACACGATGGGCTGCTCAGACCAGCGCAAGTAACGGGGAACCGCCGGCTCAACGGTGTTCACTGCCCTTTTGTGAAGCTTTTGATCCCGTTTGCATAAATTTGTGGTGAAGACGTCGTACTGCCCACTATTCAACTGCTTTGGGTTACTTTGATACCCAGATTGCTGCTGCTGATTCCCCTGACCTGACAGTTGATGGTAGCCACCCTGATTGCCTTGATTGCCCTGATTACCTTGGAATCCAGAACTAGAACCGCCACCGCCGTAACCCGGCCCATGAGAACTGGACCCTGAACCACCACCCGGTCCATGATTGTCTTGAAAAAGATTGGAATTTTTATACTCCTTCATGATGTAGCAATCCTTCCAGAGGTGGCCAGACGGTCTTTCTCGCGGCCCATGCCTTGGGCAGGGCTGATTTAGCATCTGCTCAAGATTAAAGCCTGACCCTCCGGCCCGTGGGGGCGGTTTACCTTTACGACGCTGGCCATTATTCTGTGCGTTGGTGTTAGCCACAAAGTCCAAACTATTATCAGCTTTGCACTTACCATTGCCTCCCTGGTTCGCCGGATTATGCTGCTGTCCTCTGGTGCTGCTGCTCTTCTTTCCCTTTCCCGGCTTGTCATCATCAGACTCGGGGTCCTTGGTACCATTAGAGTCAGCGTACTTAACCAGAGCCGTCATCAGCTCTCCCATGGCATTGAAGTGGCGGTTGAGCTGACCCAACTTCTGCTTAAGAGGCGTAAACCGGCAATTCTTCTCCAACATTATGACCGCTGAACTGGCATTGATGCGATCCGATGAATGTAAGATGGTCGAAACCCGGCGCACCCAATGGGTTGTGGACTCACCTTCTTATTGGACACAGGCATCTAGATCCACAGTTGACATAGGCTGCTTGCATGTATCTTTGAAATTTTGGATAAACCGGGCCTTTAACTCGGCCCATGACCCAATGGACTTGGCAGGGAGCCCCTTCAACCAAGTGCGAGCCGTTCCATCCAACATCAGGGGGAAATATTTAGCACATGCCGCATCGCTAACATCTAGCAATTCCATGGCCATCTCATAATTCTCGATCCATGCTTCAGGAGGTAAATCGGCTGTATAGTTAGGCACCTTGCGAGGACCCTTAAAATCCTTGGGCAGATGCTCATTATGTATGGCCGGCACTAAACATGGCACGCCCAAATTCCTAAAGGTTACACCTGGCTCCAACGAAGTTGTCGGACGAATCGGAGAAGGTTGACGGGCCGCATATTGTGCCGCCAGCTCAGCCTCTCGACATGCTCTACCTTGATCCACCACGTTCTGAGCATCAGCACCCCCGCCCACCGGGTTATGTCCACGAGGATGGTTATGGTTCCGCCCACTGCTTGACACAGCTGGTTCATCAATATGCCTACTGTAACTCCGGCTTGGGCGAGGGGTGGAATGAATCCGGCTTCGACCGTAAGAATAAGCCTGCTGTTGAACCAATGCTGTCTGAAGGAGCTCTCTAGCCCTCCGCATCTCAACCGTCGTTGGAGACTCGCCTTCAACCGGGATAGCCGCCAATCGTGATGCCGCAGCGATCATGTTATCCAAAGGGTTAGAGTAATGACCCGGTGGTGTTGGCATGTATTGCGGCGGGATATTATTCTGACGAGGCGGATCCATGGTGCGCGGCTGAACCGGCGCTCCCGTCCCAGGCGCTTCAACCTGGTCCGCCACTGGCGGGTTACTGGTTCCTGCTCCTGGCGTGTTAAAGAGGTTCCTCGCCTCGTAAACCGGTGGCAGGCGAGACTGATGCCTCCTCCTTATGACTTCGTTTGAAGCGTTCTGATCTAGCATGAGTCGGTAAGACTCCGACTGAATTCGCTGTGCTTGAGCATCCAATGTAACCCGCTCCGCAGCCATCCTGGCATCTTCAGCTGCCAGGTCTTCCTTAGCTTGAGCTATCTGATCTCGCAATTTCACGACTTTCGCGTTATGCTGATCTTGATTATCTGGGTTAACCTCCATCGTCAGCAGTATTGCCAAGGCGTCTAGTAAACCGGACAAGACTTGAGCCGACGGGCGCGCAGGGCCTCCTGCCCCGGCTGCCGTCGCCGCTGTTGACCCGAAAATCAATGCCGCTACAGTTGAAGAGTGCTGCACTGGCTGTATACCGGCCATGAAGATTGCAACCCGGTTTGGCGGCTCGTAGGGGTCCGGAATACTATCGCCATCGGAACAGCCCCCAAGCCGACCATCTTGCAGTCGGTACAATGACTCGGTTTCACCGGTGGATGACTCGCCATCAGAATTGAAAACTGTCTCACCGTCAGATACTGATTTATCCTCAGATCCCGCACCTTTGATGAATCTCATGAAGGCACGACTCATGGCGGGCTGACCTCGGGCGGGTTTTGCACGCTGAGCCGTCTCGATGATGTCGGTGCAGGTGTCGGGCTCAGGGCCCGGTTCACCGATCTTGCCAATGAAGACGTGAATTCTACCGAAGGGGACCCGGTACCCGTACTCAATTGAGCTGGCCTCGGGGCCCCAGCCTTCGTCGTCGATGTAGAGCTTGCCGCGATGACTGTTGGTCATCCAGCCCACAGCATATCCCTTGATCCCTTCGAAGTTGCCCTTCAAGAACTCGAAACAACCGTGCGCTGGCCCCACGGTGGGCTCCAACTATCGTGGAATCATCACGGCAGATGTCCTAGTGTGAGGACTTAGTCGTGGAGCCATCGTAATGAGGTTAGCTTAAAGGGGTTAATCAGGACAAAAGACACGGGGAGTTTATACTGGTTCAGCCCCTTGCGGTGAAGGTGAAAGCCTAATCCAGTTTGAGGTGGTATTGCTAGGGTTTCAATGACCAGGGAGCGAATACGCTTAACCTGGCTCTCGATCTATTGTCTCTCGTCCCTAAACCGCCACCAGGTCGTCCCTTTATATACACAGGTTGACGCCCGGCGGTTCACAGAATCCCGGCCGGCTCATAAACGTGTCCGGCTCGGTATCCCCTCTTTCCTATCTTACAATACAAGTCATATACTTATGGCGGTTTACATCTATGGGCCCTAACTCGTCTTTGGGCTTTGGGCCTTCTTATTAAGTCTCCTTCGTAAGTCGCCATCTTCTATGTCTTCATGGGCTTCAATACAGGTAAATCACTATGAGCATAACCCGGCCCCTCCTGGGCGGTTTATACTCAATAGTTATATCCCCAACAGGCGGGATGCCGGAAAAGGCCCCAAGATGGGATCTCACGGGAACAGAAGGTTGCGGCAGTGAAAAAGTGTTTTCCTGGATTGCTCTTGTGGTTCTGGAATATATGTGAATATACAGGAGGAAGGGCTAGGTCAGAGGAGTCCTGAGGGGCCCACAAGGCAGGGGGCATGCCCTCCACCCTTGTCGCCGCCTCGCAGCTCTTCTGACTTGGACTCCAAGTCCCCTGGGTGTCTTTTGGTCCAAGAAAAATCATTGTGAAGTTTTATTCCGTTTGGTATTCCTTTTCTGCGAAGTTCAAAAACAAGGAAAAAACAAGAACTGGCACTAGGCTCTAGGTTAATAGGTTAGTCCCAAAAATAATATAAAATAGCATATTAATGCATATAAAGCATCCAAAAGAGATAATATAATAGCATGGAACAATAAAAAAATTATAGATACGTTGGAGACGTATCAAGCATCCCCAAGCTTAATTCCTGCTCGTCCTCGAGTAGGTAAATGATAAAAACAGAATTTTTGATGTGGAATGCTACCTAACATACTTATCCATGTAATTTTCTTTATTGTAGCATGAATGTTCAGATCCATAAGATTCAAAAGAAAAGTTTAATATTGACATAAAAACAATAATACTTCAAGCATACTAATGGAGCAATCATGTCTTCTCAAAATAACATGGCCAAAGAAAGTTATCCCTACAAAATCATATAGTCTGGCTAAGCTCCATCTTCATCACACAAAATATTCAAATCATGCACAACCTCGATGACAAGTCAAGCAATTGTTTCATACTTTTGATGTTCTCAAACCTTTTCAACTTTCACGCAATACATGAGCGTGAGCCATGGACATAGCACTATAGGTGGAATAGAATATGGTGGTTGTGGAGAAGACAAAAAGAAAGAGATAGTCTCACATCAACTAGGCATATCAACGGGCTATGGAGATGCCCATCAATAGATATCAATGTGAGTGAGTAGGGATTGCCATGCAACGGATGCACTAGAGCTATAAGTTTATGAAAGCTCAAAAAGAAACTAAGTGGGTGTGCATCCAACTTGATTGCTCACGAAGACCTACGGCAATTTGAGGAAGCCCGTCATTGGAATAAACAAGCCAAGTTATATAATGAAAATATTCCCACTAGTATATGAAAGTGACAACATAGGAGACTCTCTATCATGAAGATCAAGGTGCTACTTTAAAGCACAAGTGTGGAAAAAGGATAGTAACATTGCCTGTTCTCTCTTTTCTCTCTTTTTTTTTCTGGGCTTCTTTGGCCTCTTTTATTTTATTTGTGGGCTTCGTTGGCCTCTTTTATTTTTTCCTCACATGAGACAATGCTCTAATAATGAAGATCATCACACTTTTATTTACTTACAACTCAAGAATTACAACTCGATACTTAGAACAACATATGACTCTATATGAATGCCTTTGGCGGTGTACCAGGATGTGCAAGGACTCAAGAGTGACATGTATAAAAATTATGAACGGTGGCTTTGCCACAAATACTATGTCAACTACATGATCATGCAAAGCAATATGACAATGATGGAATGTGTCATAATAAAACGGAACGGTGGGAAGTTGCATGGCAATATATCTCGAAATGGCTATGGAAATACCATAATCGGTAGGTATGGTGGCTGTTTTGAGGAAGGTAAAAGGTAGGTGTATGGCACCGGCGAAAGTTGCGCGGTACTAGAGAGGCTAGCAAAGGTGGAAGGGTGAGAGTGCGTATAATCCTTGGACTCAACATTAGTCATAAAGAACTCACATACTTATTGCAAAAATCTATTAGTTATCGAAATGAAGTACTCCGCGCATGCTCCTAGGGGGATAGATTGGTAGGAAAAGACCATCGCTCATCCCCGACCGCCACTCATAAGGAAGACAATCAACAAATAAATCATGCTCCGACTTCATCACATAACGGTTCACCATACGTGCATGCTACGGGAATAACAAACTTTAACACAAGTATTTCTACAATCCACAATTACTCACTAGCATGACTCTAATATCACCATCTTTATATCTCAAAACAATCATAAGGAATCAAACTTCACATAGTATTGAATGCACTTTATATGAAAGTTTTTATTATATCCCTCTTGGATGCCTATCATATTAGGACTAAATTTATAACCAAAGCAAATTACCATGCTGTTTAGAAATACTCTCAAAATAATATAAGTGAAGCATGAGAGTTCAATAATTTCTATAAAATAAAACCACCGTTGTGCTCTAAAAAGATATAAGTGAAGCACTAGAGCAAAATTGCCTTGCTCAAAAGATATAAGGGAAGCACATAGAGTATTCTAATAAATCACGATTCATGCGTGTCCCTCTCAAAAGGTGTGTACAAAAAGGATGATTGTGGCAATCTAAAAAGCAAAGACTCATATCATACAAGACGCTCCAAGCAAAACACATATCATGTGGTGAATAAAAATATAGCCTCAAGTAAATTTACCGATAGACGAAGACAAAAGAGGGGATGCCTTCCGGGGCATCCCCAAGCTTAGGCTCTTGATTGTCCTTGAATATTACCTTGGGGTGCCTTGGGCATCCCCAAGCTTAGGCTCTTGCCACTCCTTATTCCATAGTCCATCAAATCTTTACCCAAAACTTGAAAACTTCACAACAAAAAACTCACCAGAAAACTCGAGAGATCCGTTAGTACAAGAAAATAAAATCAGCACTTTTGTTACTGTTGTGAACTCATTATGTATTTATATTGGTGTAATATCTACTGTATTCCAACTTATCCATGGTTCATACCCCCCGATATTACCCATAGATTCATCAAAATAAGCAAACAACACAAAGAAAACAGAATCTGTTAAAAACAGAAGAGTCTTCGAAGATCCGAATTGTTCTAATACTTATGTAACTCCACAAATTCTGAAAAGTTTGGAAAACAGAGGAAATTTGTATATGAATATCGTGTAAACAATTCAGGGTTTTTCAACGCTCCAGTGAACTACTAAAATTCTGTGACTGGACACAAAAGTTTCTGTTTTTCAGCAAGATCAAATCAACTATCACCGTAAGCCATCCCAAAGGTCTTACTTGGCACAAACACTAATTAAAACACCAAAACACATCTAACCAGAGGCTAGATGAAAAATTTATTCAAAAACAGAAAATAAAAATGTTGGGTTGTCTCCGAACAAGCGCTTTTCTTTGAAGCCTTTTAGCTAGGCATTGATAATTTTGATGATGCTCACATGAAAGATTGCAATTGAAACACGAAAAGAGCATCATGTAGCATGTGAAAAACATGTTTAAGTCTGACATACTTCCTATTCATAGGAATTTTATAAGCAAACAAATTATCAAGACAAGCAAAAACTAGCATATGCAAGGAAAAAGAAAAAGAAACAATAGCAGTCTCAACATAACGAAAGGTAATTTAGTAACATGAAAGTTTCTACCACAATATTTTCCTCTCTCATAATAATTACATGTGGGATCATACTCAAATTCAACAATATAACAAATCACATAAAATATTCTCTTCATGATCCACATGCATGCAAAGTTGACATTCTTCCAAAATAGTGGGATTATCATTACCTAGAGTTGACACTCTTCCAAACCCACTTTCAATATTATTGCAAACACTATTATCATGAGGCTTAAATAAATTTTCAAGATCATAAGAAGAATCACCCTAATCATGATCATTGCAACAAGTAGTGGACATAGCAAGACTAGCATCCCCAAGCTTAGGGTTTTGCATATTATTATCACAACTGACATTAATAGAATTTATAGTAGGACCATTGCAATCATGCTTTTTATCTAAGGAGCTATCGTGGATCACTTCATAAATTTCTTCTTTTAACACTTCATCACAATTTTTAGATTCACGAATTTCAAGCAAAACTTCATAAAGATAATCCAGTGCACTCAACTCACTAGCAATTGGTTCATCATAATTGGAGCTCTTAAAATGATTAGCAAGTGGATGAGGCTCCATAAACTTTTGTTTCTGAATTTCAATAAACAAACAATTATCAAGCGGACAAGCAAACAAGCCAAGTAAGACATAGAGGCAAACAGAAAGAAGGCAAATAAAAAGGCAAATCTGTTTGAAAATTGTTTTAGAAGTGGGGGAGAGGAAAAAGAGAGGCAAATGGCGAATACTGTAATGCAAGAGATGAGAGCTTATGATGGGTACATGGTATGTCTTGACATGGCGTAGATCTCCCCGGCAACGAGGCCAGAAATTCTTCCTGCTACTTCTTGAGCTTGCGTTGGTTTTTCCCTTGAAGAGGACAGGGTGATGCAGCACAGTAGAGGTAAGTATTTCCCTCAGTTAAGAACCAAGGTATCAATCCAGTAGGAGAAGAACGCACAAATCACCAACACCTGCACAAACAATCAAACACTTGCACCCAACGCGATAAAGGGGTTGTCAATCCCTTCACGGCCAATTGCAAAAGTGAGATCTGATAGAGATAGATAAACAAAAGATAAAATATTTTTGGGGTTTTTTGGTATATAGATCTGAAAGTAAAAGATTGCAAAATAGTAGATCGGAAAGTAATATGATGGAAAATAGACCCGGGGGCCATAGGTTTCACTAGAGGCTTCTCTCATGAAGGCAAATAATACGGTGAGTGAACAAATTACTGTCGAGCAATTGATAGAAAAGCACAAAGTTATGACGATATCCAAGGCAATGATTATGCATATAGGCATCACGTCCGTGTCAAGTAGACCGACTCCTGCCTGCATCTACTACTATTACTCCACACATTGACCGCTATCCAGCATGCATCTGGAGTATTAAGTTCATAAAGAACGGAGTAAAGCCTTAAGTAAGATGACATGATGTAGAGGAATTAACTCAAGCAATATGATGAAAACCCCATCTTTTTATCCTCGATGGCAACAATACAATACGTGCCTCGCTACCCCTACTGTCACTGGGTGAGGACACCGCAAGATTGAACCCAAAGCTAAGCACCTCTCCCATTGCAAGAAAAACCAATCTAGTTAGCCAAACCAAACCGATAATTTGAAGAGAAATACAAAGATAGTAAATCATGCATAAAAGAATTCAGAGAAGATTCAAATAATATTCATAGATAGGCTGATCATAAATCCACAATTCATCGGATCTCGACAAACACACGCAAAAGAAGATTACATCGGATAGATCTCCAAGAACATCAAGGAGAACGTTGTATTGAGAATCAAAGAGAGAGAAGAAGCCATCTAGCTACTAGCTATGGACCCGTAGGTCTGAGGTAAACTACTCACGCATCATCGGAAGGGCAATGGAGTTGATGTAGAAGCCCTCCGTGATTGATTCCCCCTCCAGCGAGATGCCGAAAAAGGCCCCAAGATGGGATCTCACGGGAACAGAAGGTTGCGGCGGTGGAAAAGTGTTTTCGTGGATTGCTCTGGTGGTTCTGGAATATATGTGAATATATAGGAGGAAGGGCCAGGTCAGAGGAGTCCCGAGGGGCCCACAAGGCAGGGGGCGCCCCCCTAGGGAGCGCCCTCCACCCTTGTCGCCGCCTCGCGGCTCTTCTGACTTGGACTCCAAGTCCCCTAGGTGTCTTCTGGTCCAAGAAAAATCATCGTGAAATTTTATTCCGTTTGGACTCCGTTTGGTATTCCTTTTCCTCGAAGCTCAAAAACAAGGAAAAAACAGAAACTGGCACTGGGCTCTAGGTTAATAGGTTAGTCCCAAAAATAATATAAAATAGCATATTAATTCATATAAAACATCCAAAACAAATAATATAATAGCATGGAACAATAAAAAATTATAGATACATTGGAGACGTATCAATGATATCGAAGAGACGACAAGTTGTGAGCTACACATGAAACTGAAGAACATATCCATAAAGGTGGCAGACGGCTATGCTTTACCAAATCCCCCTGAAGTAACCTTCCATGGCAATCTAATTACAGTTGGCTATGCTCGTGTCGGCGTGGATGAAGTGATGTCGGTATATGACTCACTAGAGCTTGACTTTCCTGGAGGTCAAGGGGAGCACACACTGGGAGAAGCCATACATGGTACCAGTCCATGGAGAAAGGATTGTATTGTCTTTCCAAGGCCACTGAGTCCTCCTCCAAGTCCGCCGCGTCTGCTGACTTCACCCCACCTCAAGACAGAGCACAGTGCTAGTCCGCCACCGCGTCAGCCGACTCCATCCCACCCAGAGACGGAGCACAGCGCTAGTCCGCCACCTCGTCAGCCAACTCCAGCCCACCCTGAGACGGAGCGTAGCGCTAGTCCGCCACCGCGCCAGCCGACTCCAGCCCACCCTGAGACGGAGCCCAGTGTGAGTCCGCAATATCGATCTCTACAGCGTCAGCGGACTCCCAAGCAGAAGGTAGGATAAAGAAGAAAACCTAGCCTCCTGCCAAAAAGATGTTGGCTTACGACATGACTATCGAGGAAAACAATACCCAAGTGGCTGCCGAAGTGAAGGCCCATTTTGCACCGAAACCGCCCCCACCTCCAAAGGAGAAAATACCTGAGAAAGTCATACAACACTTTTGTGGATCTTGCTAAACCGGTTGTGGAGAAAAGGAAATCAGACTATGAACGCTCTATTAAGAAGTCATATCGTGCACAAAAAGATAAGGAGTCGAGCAACACAGGTAGTAATAAAAGCGGGAAAACTGTTCCCCAGCTGGGAAAACAGGCAGTGCAATCGATCCCCCCGCTCAAGGGGAGTACCACAGATAAGCCGGTAATAACCGACGCTGCTAGAAAGATGTCTAGAGAGGCCGGTGTCACTGTTGAACAACTCCTAGGCATCAAGGATCTCCCCAGGATTGAAGAGGAGGAACTAGCATGGAAATACGTCCCCGGGAACCCTCTGGTCAGGCCTGATGAGGTGCCGCTTCTATCAACATAGGTGCGCAGATTGTATGACTGGTACCTGAGAGAAGTAAATGACGGGCGAGAGAGCCTCATGGTGAAAGGCAAGCCAGAGCATTACTTCCATGGAACCGATGTGTAGATTGAGTTGCCAGAATTTTTTTCAGTTATTCAATCAAGACGCACTGGACAAATCTCTCGTCGGTTGCTATTGTCTATAAGTGATTTCTTTCTGTAATTTAAGTCTCTAGCTCAGCTCGTTCATTGCGTGTAATTATCCTCACTATATTCTTTTGTGTGGTATTATGCAGAATGAAGATTTTTGAAATGAAAAGAGATGGAGTCTATGGCATTGGGTTCATTGACCAAAATACCATTTATGAAAAAGTGTTAAAAGAAAATGTCGAAGACACAGAGGCCAACTTGCTAAGGTTTTTGAAGGAACTAAATGTCAAACCAGAAATATTATTTCCTTAAAACTTCAAGTGAGTGTTACTGTCTTGTACTACAAATTCTATTTTGCTTACTCGATGTTATGTGTAGTTGATGAGTTATGCATGCCCGCTTAGAGAAACGTGTGCGCAGTATCCACTGGATCTTGCTAATCATTAGAGTTGATGAGGGAAAAGTTGAAGTGCTGGACTCACTAGGTAAAGACCCTAAAGAATACTACATCCTGTATTTGATGCTCGACAGGTAATTTCAATCATTATCACACTATGTCGGCCTCTTTAGTTCATTTCATGATATCAAGTAAGTAATTAATAACCCATTTATTCATTTATTCATTTTCTTTGCCGGGCAGGGTTTGGAAAAAGTTAACCCAAGAGATGGTCGGTGCATGGGCACCAAAGCTGAAATGGGTGCGATCCAAGGTAATTAAGTAGTACTAGCTACGTCCGCGCATCTTTTTAATTATAGTTTCAATACCATTATGTATCTGATTGAATTCTAATCTCGTAAAGTGCATGAGGTAGAAAAAGGGGAATAATTTATGTGCATACTATGTTTGCGAGAACATTCGCATTATGACGACCGAAAGGAGCACATCTGCAAGACAACTTTAGGTACGTTTGCCAGAACACTATTCATAATTTTTATATCATGATCTAATATATATACACACAACTAATATATTCATATTGATCTCCTTCTTTAAAGACGATGGAGATGCGGGATAAGCTTATACCAAAGGACTGCATACGAGCACTTCAAGAGGAAATGGCGGGATTTTTGCTTGACCAGGTCATAGCATCTGACGGAGAATACCATTTCACCTAATGCCTGCATGTAATGATCTGCAAATTGTAGGAGAAATTATATATACTAAATTTTATTATTCTATGATATATGATTGGTTCTACGAGAAATTCTATTATATATGCATAACGTGTCGTAGCGTAAAATATGTTTGAAATGAAAAAGAATTAAATGGAAAACACAAAATGAAAAGGAAAAATAAACCATAAACCTAAACCC
This sequence comes from Thinopyrum elongatum, assembly GCA_011799875.1. Classification (NCBI taxonomy): domain Eukaryota; kingdom Viridiplantae; phylum Streptophyta; class Magnoliopsida; order Poales; family Poaceae; genus Thinopyrum; species Thinopyrum elongatum. The sequence goes on from CM022299.1 coordinate 607,190,763, forward strand.
CTAAACCTTTAGTCCCGGTTGGTGTCACCAACCGGGACTAAAGGTCCCCAGCCCCCGGTGAGCGCTGCTGGCCACGTGGCAGGGATTTAGTGTCGGGTCGTGGCCAACCGAGACTAAAGGGTGGGGGCCTTTAGTCCCGATTTATTAGTCCCGGTTGGTGACCCGGGACTAAAGGCCTTTCCCAAACGGGACTAATGCCCGTTTCTCCACTAGTTTATGCCTCTTTTGAAAGGGGTGTGCAAGGAAAAATCAAAGAGATGGTGGTTGGGATAACCATGTATGTAATATCACCACTAGCCAATGGGGAATATACGCGGTTAGAATATCTCATCTCTCATTTTACCATATATTGAAGTGAAGGACATGAACCATGTCACTTACTCCCTCCGTTCCAAATTACTCGTCGTGGTTTTAGGTCAAATTTGAACTAAAACCACGATGAGTAATTTGGAACGGAGGGAGTAGTTTATTAGTTTATGTTAGGAGAGGAAATGTGATATTTTTATTAGAAAGTATGCTCTTTGTTTTAGGCCCAGGAGATATGGTCTTGACCATCGTCCATGATCCATTGTTATAAAGCATTTGGCACCATATCATTCCATCTGGCTAGTCTTCGTCTCCACCACTCTCCCCACCCACATTTACCCTCTTCACCCAGATAGTATTACCCTCTTCGCCAACATAGTATTAGGCACTACTGCTCTATCTATCCATTGTTATAAAGCATGTGGCATTGTATCGCTTCATCAAACTAACCTTTGTCTCTAACACTCTCTCCCCAAACACATTTTCCCTCTACACCCAGATAGTATTAGGGAATAAAAAAACATAGAAAAATCATGAACTACTGATTCCTAAGAGATAGAGCAGTAGCAAATGAGCAAAGTGGAATTCATTGGGTGGATTTGGATGCATTCATGCAAATGAGAGGCATCTGGATGTACATCACTTGTTGACACCGTGACACATTTAGTTCTGGCACCCCCAGATGTAGCTGAGGGAGAGGCACATGCACATCCTCTTAGTCGAGGTCTCTTCAAGAGGTGCATCAGAAGATTCTTGTTCTTGTTGGGGAGGGCACATGCACCGGATGAACAGGATATTGAAAGTTCCTATTTTCCCTATGGTTTAGTCGCCCTATTTTGGTTACCTTAAAATCATTGCTAGGAGAGTCATAGTGTCGACGAGTTACCAGAGTGATTGTTGTAGGATTAATTACCAACATGCTTCATGATTTTCCTATTTTTTGCTATATCGTTGGTCAAATGGAAGTCATCTTTGGGAAAGAAGACTGTCGATTGCATCGTTTGTACATTATAGTGACAAGAAAAAGAGCTTGTGCATTGCAACGGGAGAAAAAAATACCCCATGCCCCTAACCCAATAACCATGAATCAAGACCTCAATAGATTCATGTGCATCCACTAGTGGAGAAAAGCCTAACTATGGCGTGCCAAAAATAGCCTTGGTGGCGTGGACACTCGACGCCACCAATATGGCGTCAGTGTTAAAAATTAGCGTTGGCGTTGGCACCTACGACATCAGTATTTTGGACAGTAATGGCGTGCCGCGTTGTCCACGCCAGCAGTATTAGTCATCAGTTGTGACATTCCATGTTTTGTCGACTCCAGTAACCTGATTTTCAAATTTTAAATAAAAGTTGTACAGCAGCGATGTCAGCCAAAATGACAGCATAATTCAGTTTAGGAATAGTCACTAAATCAACTATAAATAGACCCAATGACAGCATTTAAGTTCAACAATGCACTTGTTGATATAGTTCAACAAAGTAGGCAAAGTAACACACATATGGATGTACAAGTTCAAATAAATAGAGGTGATAATAAAATGATATCTTCCATGCACGCCAACTAGCTAACTACGACTTTTCAGCGGGCGGAGTCAGGGTCATAGTCTGGAGTAAGTGCACCATCATCGCTATCAGCAGGCTTGTAGTAGACCATGATCTTGTCACGATCGTAGTCGGGGTAGAACGTGGCTCTCTCCAGCTTCCATCTCGTAAGCATCTGCAAGGGCTTTCCAACCAGGGCAACCGAAGTAGGTGCGGTTTCCGTCGTTGGTGACAAGACAATTGAATTTTTGGACCGTCAGCATCTTCATGAGGGTGCACTGGAATGTGATGGTGGCATCAACTGGAACTTTAAACTTCTCTAAGAAGTCACGCCTTGCCCCGTAAGGGATGGCCTGAGCAAAATTGAAAGAAAAAAGTAGCTAGCTAGTTACACAATTTTGGGCACAACCGTATACATCATGCATGAAACTCAATCAAAATTTGTTCAGCTAAAACATACCGTCCTAGTGAGGAAGTCATTCAGAATATATATGAAGAACTTCTTATCCCTATGGCATCTCACCGAACCACAGGTCTCACATGGGGCATCCATTTACTGCTTTTATGCATGAAGTTGAGAAAGATAAGTATACATAAGATGCACATAAATATAATGCACCATAAGCAGTTAGTACGAACCAGCGCTATCCGCTCATCTAGTTATTAACACATACATACTTGTAATAAAACAGTTCTACAAACCATGCGTAATTCAAACATAAAACTTGCATAAAGTTAAACAGTTCATATGAAATAGGTAGCGCGCGCTAAGCTAGTGGCCAGAGGGACCAGCCTCGTGGTCGTGCCTAGTCGACCTATGACGACACCTCTGCTGACCCTCCTCCTCATGCTCCAAGGCATCCCAGTCTATGGGATTCTCCTCTGCGCTCTTCCTGGCTGCATACTAAAGTAACATCATCTTGTTGGCCTCCACGAGTTTGTCATCTCTCGCAAGCTCACTCACCAATGGGTCGAAGAACTGCAACTCGGCCTCTTTGCTCTCCTTCTCCTCAACCCTAGTGCATATCCTCATATCCTCAGGCGCGAGGAACATCGCAAACTCACGACACTCAGTGAAGTTCAGATTCGCCCCTTCCTGAAAGAACTCTACTGCCATGGCATCATAAGCGCGCGCCACTAACTCCGGGGTGTCCCAATGGTCAAGTTCGTGGACGACATTGTCCTTCCTAATGGTGACATAGTACTTATTTCCCTTCTGTCGCACACCACGAAACTTCGGGGCCATCTGTGACGACGCATATATATAACTAAAAAGTTAGTAAAAAATGGGCATATTAACGAATACCTGCAAAACCTACAATGCATAAAACTTTCTTTCACCAAAAGTACACTACTAGAAATATAATAAAATTACACTATCTAAAATCATAGTCTACAACTACACTACATTCTTTCACCACAAGTACACTACTAGAAATACAATAAAATTACACTATCTAAAATCATAGTCTACAACTACACTATATTCTTTCACCACAAGTACACTACTAGAATACAATAAAATTACACTATCTAAAATCATAGTCTATAGCTACACTAAAATTTTACACTACTCGTATGCACAAAATTCGATATTTTTCTACACTACTATTACACTACACTAAGTAGAACTCACCCGCATCGGCGGTAGACGGCGAGGAGGCATTGCGGGCGACGTGTCCGGCGGCGGTAACGGGCGATTCGATGGAGGCGACGGTGATGGGGACGGGGACGGCGGTGGCCGGGGTGGATGCGGAGGCGACGACGACGGGTGATGTCTACTACGCAACCTTTCTCCTTGTAGACGTTGTTGGGCCTCCAAGTGCAGAGTTTTGTAGGACAGTAGTAAATTTCCCTCAAGTGGATGACCTAAGGTTTATCAATCTTTGGGAGGCGTAGAATGAATATGGTCTCTCTCAAACAACCCTGTAAACAAATAACAAAGAGTCTCTTGTGTCCCCAACACACCCAATACAATGGTAAATTGTATAGGTGCACTAGTTCGGTGAAGAGATGGTGATACAAGTGTAATATGGATGGTAGATATAGATTGTTGTAATCTGAAAATATAAAAACAGCAAGGTAACTATTAACAAAAGTGAGCAAAAACGGTATTGCAATGCTTGGAAACAAGGCCTAGGGTTCATACTTTCACTAGTGCAAGTTCTCTCAATAATGATAACATAATTGGATCACATAACAATCTCTCAACGTGCAACAAAAAATCACTTCAAAGTTTCTATCGGAGAACGTAGGACGAAAACATGCATCAACCCCTATGTATAGATTACCCCAATGTCACTTCGGGAATCCGCGAGTTGAGTGCCAAAACATACATCAAGTGAATCAATAGAATATCCCATTGTCATCACAGGTATCCCATCGCAAGACATACATAAAGTGTTCTCAAATCCAATACTCAATCCAACATAATGAAACCTCAAAGAGTAAGACTCAATTCATCACAACAAGAGATAGAGAAGGAAGAAACACCATATGATCCAACTATAATAACAAAGGTCGCGGTACATCAAGATCATGCCAAATCAAGAACACGAGAGAGAGAGAGAGATCAAACACATAGCTACTGGTACATACCCTCAGCCCCGAGGGTGAACTACTCCCTCCTCATCATGGAGACCGCCGGGACGATGAAGATGGCCACCGGTGATGGTTTCCCCCTCCGGCAGGGTGCCGGAACGGGCTCCCGATTAGTTTTTCGTGGCTACAGAGGCTTGCGGCGGCGGAACTCCCGATCTAGGTTTATTTCAGGGGGTTTCGTGATTTATAGGAATTTTTGGCGTCGGTCTCACTTCAAGGGGGTCCACGAGGCGGCGACAAGGTAGGGGGGCGCACCCTCCACCCTTGTCGTTGCCTCGGGACTATTCTGGCCCAACTCTTGTGCTTCGGGGGCTTCTTCTGGTCCATAAAAAATCACCGTAAATTTTCAGCCCATTCCGAGAACTTTTATTTCTGCACAAGAAACGACATCACGGTAGTTCTGCTGAACACAGCGTCAGTCCGGATTAGTTCTAATCAAACCATACCAAAATCATATAAAATTGTTGTAAACATGGCATGAATACTTCATAAATTATAGATACGTTGGAGACGTATCAGCATCCCCAAGCTTAATTCCTGCTCGTCCTCGCGTAGGTAAATGATAAAAGAAATAATTTATGAAGTGTGAATGCTAGCAAGTGCACAAGTTTGATCAATGATAATTTCAATCACTTTTTCTAGCATCATTATACATCATAAACAGCAGCTCATCTCGTAAAACTTCTCATGATCAAGTAGCAAGCTATTCACATGTTAAAGCATAGATAATAAACTTTCTTGCAAACTAACAAACTAAGTTCTCAGTCATCAAACAATTACAATTCATCTTATTTTCAGGAAGGGTCTATGTAAGAGTTTTGATTTAGCAAATTCCACATACTCAACTATCATATAGTCTTCCATGATTGCTACCACTCAAAGCATATTTTTAGAACAAATAGCATCCATTGAACACAGAGAAAGATAGGGGCTTAGTGTTTCGCCTCCCAACTTATTTATCATATAGATAATTGTCAACAATAATAATTCATGATCAAATATATTTGAATGGCCATATGTGCTTAGATCTTACCCCACCACATGATGCTTGCCAACTAAAGAATAGGTTGGAATAAGAAATTGACTCAACAAAAATAAAAGTAAAAGATAGGCCCTTCGCAGAGGGAAGCAGGGATTTGCAGAGGTGCCAGAGCTCGAAGCTTTTAAAACAGAGATGAACATAATTTTGAGAGGTATGCTTTCATTGTCAACATAACAACCAAGAGTTCTCACTATCTTCCATGCTAGACACATTATAGGCGGTTCCCAAACAGAATGATAAAGTTTTTTACTCCCCCTCCACCAACAATCACACTCCATGGCTGATCCGAAACAACGGGTACCGTCCATACCAACAAGTTTCCTAGGGGAGTTTTGTTTAATTATTTGAAATTTTGTTTTTGATCTTTTGATCATAGGACTGGGCATCCCAATTACCAGCCACTCTCTCGTGAATGACAAGTGAATCAAAACTCATCGTGAGAATAACCCAGCTACATGGAAGATACTGGCAGCCCCTAGTCGCTACATGAGCGATTCAGGCATACAAAACAGATTATTATTTAAAGGTTTAGAGTTTGGCACATGCAAATTTACTTGGAACGGCAGGTAAATACCGCATATAGGTAGATATAGTGTACACTCATGGAAGAAACTTGGTTCAAGGATTGGATGCACAAGCAATATTCCCTCTTAGTACAGAAATTTTGGCTAGCAAAAGATTCTAAATAGCAAGCACCACATGTTGGAGGATCCATAACAATATAATTTCTATACAAATATACCCAAACATAACTCATTAAGTTGTCTTCCTTGTCCAACTTCAAATAATTTTCTCAAATTTGAAAATAATTAATGGGGCTCACAATCATAGAAGATGTCCAAGATAGTATATTTATATGTGAAATCTCTCTTCTTTTAATATTCTTTCATGAATTGTTCAAGTGACCAATACTATGTTTGCTAACTTTCAATAAATTTATCACCTCTACTTCTTATACGTGAAGTCATAACTCCCCATGGTATAAGCATATGCAACATATATAATTTCAGATTTATGATATTCAATTCATTCAACCATTTACTCATAGGATATAAGTGAAGCACACGAGTAAATGACAAACTACTCCAAAAAAGATATAAGTGAAGATCAATGAGTAGTCAAATAATTAAGTAGCTATGTGAAGACTCTCTCTCAAAAATAATAATTTAGATCTTAAGTATTTTATTCAAACAGCAAGCAAAACAAAATAAAATGACATTCTAAAAACAGCACACATCATGTGAAGAAGTAAAAAACTTAGGCTCAACTGATACTAATCGATAATTCTTGATGAAGAAAGGTGGGATGCCAACCGGGGCATCCCCAAGCTTAGATCCTTGAGACTGCCCTGGGCATCCCCAAGCTTGAGCTTTTGTGTCTCCTTAATTCTTTTTATATCACGGTTTCCCTAAATCACTAAAACTTCATGCACACAAAACTCAACAAGAACTTGTGAGAAAAATTAGTATAAATCAAATGCAAAACCTTATCATTCTCTACTATAGAAAATCACTAAAATTATTACTTGACATTGCATACTAAATGCCTCTGCATATTTAATACTCCTATCCTCCAATAGAATCATTAAACAAGCAAACATATGCAGACAATGCAAACATAACAGCAATCGGTCAAAATAGGACAGTCTGTAAAGAGTGCAATTGTACTCATACTTACCTAACTCCAAAATTTTTGAAATACTACCACACTGTAGAAAATTTGTTGTTACTCATTGTGTAAACATTTCAAGATTTTACCACGTTCTGACTTTCCAGAAGAATTCAGACAATGATAGAAAACTTTCTGTTTTCAAAACAGCAACATATAGACTTGCAAAATAAGCATGGTAAAGGCATACTTGACACTTTTATTGAAATAAAATATGCAAAACATTAATCAAAATAACAGCAAGCAAATATTAATAAAATAAAATGACGCTCCAAGCAAAACTCATATCATGTGACGAATAAAAATATAGCTCCAAGTAAGGTTACCGATAATGTTGAAGACGAAAGAGGGGATGCCTTCAGGGGCCCCCCAAGCTTAGTTTCTTGGATATTCCTTGAATATTACCTTGGGATGCCTTGGGAATCCCCAAGCTTAGTGTTGTGCCACTCCTTGTTCTCCTCATATCGTTATCTCACCCAAAACTTGAAAACTTCAATCACACAAAACTTAACGGAATTTCGTGAGATGGGTTAGTTTGATAAAACAAATCACTCACTTTGGTACTGTCAAGACAAGATTCAAATTTTTTCTCACATCATGCCTACGGTACCCTATCATTTCTACAATTTATATTAAGAAATATAAGCCATAGAAACTAGAAAACAAGCAAACTATGCATCGAAAACAGAATCTGTCAAAAAAGAAAAGTCTGTAAAGATCTGAATTAAGCTAATATTTTGTTACTCCAACAATTATTAAAAATTAGTACAACGTAGAAAATTTGTACACAAATCTGCTGTAAAAAATTCAGAATATTTCCATGTTCCAGTGAAAGATAGAAATTTCTGTACTGTACGCAAAAGTTTCTATTTTCGCACAGAATCAAATCAACTATCAACCACACTATCCCAAAGGATTTACTTGGCACTTTATTCAAAAAAAATCTATAAAACATGATTAATACAGTAGCCTAATCATGTGAACACATAAAAACAGTAGGGGTAAATGTTGGGTTGTCTCCCAACAAGCGCTTTTCTTTAATGCATTTTTAGCTAGGCATGATGATTTCATTGATGCTCACATAAAAGATAAGAATTGAAACACAAAGAGAGCATCATGAAGAATATGTCTAGAACATTTAAGTCTAACCCACTTCCTATGCATAGGGATTTTGTGAGCAAACAATTTATGGGAACAAGAATCAACTAGCATAAGAAAGCAAAACAAGCAATACTTCGAAACTTTCAACACATAGAGATGAAACTTGATATTATTGCAATACCTACAAGCATATGTTCCCCCCTCATAGTAATTTTCAATAGCATCATGAATGAATTCAACAATATAACTATCACATAAAGCATTCTTTTCATGATCTACAAGCATAGGAATTTTACTACTCTCCACATAAGCAAAATTCTTCTCATTCATAATAGTGGGAGCAAACTCATCAAAATAATTATCATGTGAGGCATAATCCAATTGAAAATTAAAATCATGATGACAAGTTTCATGGTTATCATTATTCTTTATAGCATACATGTCATCACGATAATCATCATATATAGCAACTTTGTTATCATAATCAATTGAAACCTCTTCTAAAATAGTGGATTCATCACTAAATAAAGTCATGACCTCTCCAAATCCACTTTTATCAATATTGTGAAAAGATTCAACACCCTCCAAAATAGTGGGATCATTATTTCCTAGAGTTGACACTCTTTCAAACCCACTTTCATCAATATAATCATCATAAATAGGAGGCATGCTTTCATCATAATAAATTTTCTCATCAAAACTTGGGGGGACTAAAAATATCATCTTCATCAAACATAGCATCCCCAATCTTATGGCTTTGCATATCATTAGCATCATGGATATTCAAAGAATTCATACCAACAACATTGCCATCATGCTCATCATTCAAAAATTTAGTGCCAAACATTTTATAGACTTCTTCTTCTAACACTTGATCACAATTTTCCTTTCCATCATTTTCACGAAAGACATTAAAAAGATGAAGCATATGAGGCAACCTCAATTTCAATTTTTTAGTTTTCTTTTATAAACTAAACTAGTGATAAAACAAGAAACTAAAAGATTCGATTGCAAGATCTAAAGATATACCTTCAAGCACTCACCTCCCCGGCAAGGCACCAGAAAAGAGCTTCGTTGACGGGATGTGAGTGCCGCTTTCCTAGCCTCCCCGGCAACGGCGCCAGAAAAGAGCTTGATCTCTACTACGCAACCTTTCTCCTTGTAGACGTTGTTGGGCCTCCAAGTGCAGAGTTTTGTCGGACAGTAGCAAATTTCCCTCAATTGGATGACCTAAGGTTTATCAATCCGTGGGAGGCGTAGGATGAAGATGGTCTCTCTCAAACAACCCTGCAACCAAATAACAAAGAGTCTCTTATGTCCCCAACACACCTAATACAATGGTAAATTGTATAGGTGCACTAGTTCGGCGAGGAGATGGTGATACAAGTGTAATATGGATGGTAGATATAGGTTTTTGTAATCTGAAAATATAAAAACAGCAAGATAACTAGTAACAAAAGTAAGCAAAAATGGTATTGCAATGCTTTAAAACAAGGCCTAGGTTCATACTTTCACTAGTGCAAGTTCTCTCAACAATGATAACATAATTGGATCACATAACAATCCCTCAACGTGCAACAAAGAATCACTCCAAAGTTTCTATCGGAGAACGTAGGATGAAAACGTGCATCAACCCCTATGCATAGATTACCCCAATGTCACCTCGGGAATCCGCGAGTTGAGTGCCAAAACATACATCAAGTGAATCAATAGAACATTCCATTGTCACCACAGATATCCCATCGCAAGACATACATCAAGTGTTCTCAAATCCAATACTCAATCCAACATAATGAAACCTCAAAGAGCAAGACTCAATTCATCACAACAAGAGATAGAGAGGGAAGATATACCATATGATCCAACTATAATAACAAAGCTCGCGGTACATCAAGATCGTGCCAAATCAAGAACACGAGAGAGAGAGAGATCAAACACATAGCTACTTATACATACCCTTAGCCCCGAGGGTGAACTACTCCCTCCTCATCATGGAGACCGCCGGGATGATGAAGATGGCCACCGGTGATGGTTTCCCCCTCCGGCAGGGTGCCGGAACGGCCTCCTGATTGGTTTTTCGTGGCTACAGAGGCTTGCGGCGGCGGAACTCACGATCTAGGTTTATTTCTAGGGGTTTCGTGATTTATAGGAATTTTTGGCGTCGGTCTCACGTCAAGGGGGTCCATGAGGCGGTGGCAAGGTAGGGGGCGCGCCCTAGGGGGGGCACCCTCCACCCTTGTTGTTGCCTCGTGACTCTTCTGGCCCAACTCTTGTGCTTCGGGGGCTTCTTCTGGTCCATAAAAAATCACCGTAAATTTTCAGCCCTATCCGAGAACTTTTATTTCTGCATAAAAAATGACACCACGGTAGTTCTGCTGAAAACAACGTCAGTCCGGGTTAGATCTAATTAAATCATACCAAAATTATATAAAATTGTTGTAAACATGGCATGAATACTTCATAAATTATAGATACGTTGGAGATGTATCAACGGGGGCGGGGACTTCGGCGGTGGAGGCGGAGGCGACAGCGACGGGGACTTCGGCGGTGGAGGCTGAGGCGGCGGCGGTGGTGGAAGCAGTGGAGGCGAGGGCGACGGGGGCGGCGGCGATTTAATGGGGATCGATGGTTGTGGGTGGGGTGGGGTGGTTAATTTAATCTATATCTCCTGCGGGGGCGGCGATGTAATTGCTGGCGTTGATCTACGCGGCCAATGCCATTGCTATCTGTTACACATATTGTTTTTTACTTTTAATTATGTGTTAGACATATTGTTTTTTATATTTATATAGATGTTTAGTTTATTATTTTATTATTTTATTTTTCTATTGTTTATTATATTATTATTTTTACTAATTATTTTGTGTAAATATGTAACCATATAAGGAAAACCAATAATTAGAGAACACCGGCCAACATCGATCGATCTCATTAATCTAGCATAGATACATAATAGTTGAAGGATGAAATAATAACACATATATATAACTTCTAGTACTACACACTCTTGATCTAGACTAAGAACATTATCAGTGTAATGATTCGCACGAGCAAAAAAGTTGCCACCGATCCAGCAGGGAGAACGTGGCCAAGCATAACACCAGCTAAAACGGCATATCAAAGCATCTTGAATTTTTGGATTTGGCCGCGCATCACATTAGTCTTCAGCTGCATCTCATCTATCCGTTGTCTTAGTTCACCAATGGAGTACTCGAGCAACTCGCTCACGTACTTTTGCACGAGATCAACCCATATCCATGTGTAGCAATATTTTGTCCCTAACGCCTATGGATCACAATATACACAGACATATATTAATGATCGCGAATTGTGCAAATTAGCAGAATATCGAGGTATTTTCTGTCATATTACCTTTGCATGGTTACCGCAGATGTAGAACTCTCGCTCTGGATTACTTTGTGTGTGCGACATATGCTTATCAGCAGGGCGTCCACAACCGCACAGCACAGGTGCCCTCGCTCGATTCCTGGCAGCTTCGGCGCCGGTGGGATAGCTGCCGGATTGTCGAAGGGACGTCGTGCTGCAGCGGGATGATTCACCAGACAGGGCTGACGACATTGGCCGTGGCGAGCGCATGTCATGTCCAACGGGGCCAGACGAGAGCTCGGCCAAGGCGGCGGAGTCCCAGACTTACGACACGCCTCACCGACGTGGGCTCGAACGGGCGGCTCGTTCCTATTCAACAAGCTCCGGTGGGTCCATTGTCACCAAAGCAGCTGACTAAGAGGGAGTAGAATTTTGTGGAGAATTGAAGTGAATGTATTTGAGAACAAGGGGGCTGCCAACACATCTATATATAGGCACAACTTAGTGTTGGCGTTCCGGACAAAGACACGACAGCACAAAGTTAAGTATCTATGGCGTGTTTATAAATCGCACGATAGCAATATACTGCAACTGGTCACGACAACTGGGCACACATAGTAGTGGCATAGGATGTATTGCCAGCGTCAGCAATAGCAACTTATAGCTGGCGTACCAATTTGGCAAAAAATGGCGCGCCACAAACGGAAGTTGTGGCTAGCCGTTTTTCCACTAGTGATCCCATCTGTGTTGCTGCTTATCCCCCGCCCACCCACGCCGATTGAGGCCTCAATGCTCACCGAATCACAACACATTTCAATGTGGTCAATACTAAGGCCTCTCTCTCTCTCTCCCTCTATCTCTCTCTACATAAGACGAGAAATTTACTCTATTCTTTCTCTGTGAGGTTCTGCCGACGCATGGATTAGCGATGGTTTCTTTTGTCTCCAATGTGATTTTTCTGAGGTGTCGATTTCCATTCCGGATCTACACCAATACAAAAGAAATAATGATTGTGTGCTATTGATTATGGTTGCACCCTAAATAGCACGACTTTAAATGTTTAAGAAGTAAAAAACATGATATTTAGATTCTACACATTTTTGTAATCAATATTCATATATAACATGTCAAAATTAGAGTTAGGGTTTAAAAGATACGGATATTTTTTTAGAAAGCATCTGAATCTGCCAAAACAATGTTATTTTCTAGATGGGTTGCATGTTTTTAACCAAAATATTAAGGGGTATTATGCAAAAAAACAAAATGTTACCTGGACTCACTTGAAACGGGACCGCTGGTTGATTAACCAAAAGATCCGGTGGTTCTCTATAAAAGAGTAAACATTTTTCTATTCACTTAAAACAGGACCGCGGGTTGATTTCAAGAAATAGTGGGGGGTTTTCTCCAAGAGACACGACGGACGGGCAGAAACACTTCTCCCTTTATTAGTACTCGCAAAAATGCACGTGCGTTGCAACGGGAAAAAATGCCCCTAGGCCAAAAACACATAAAACAGAAATGAAGCATCTGGTTAGATTGAAAGATGTAAAGAAAAGAAAACAAAAGAGTGAGGGGAAAAAAATATGTTAGTACATACTATGTAGTCATTTAATAATTTAATCAATCAGTTTTTTTCCTAGATGTCTTCATAATACCATTCCTCTGCCGCAGTTGCTATAGTTAATTGAAAGGATCAAATACACATTAGAGGTGGGATACGAATCACATAGTTTGTATTCAGATTAGGAGATATTTGATACAAAGTAGGATTATTGTTTGATTTATTCGGTGGCCCCGAAATACATCTCGGATCTGAGTTCCCCCTCTGGTGCCTTCTTTCTTTGGCATCATTTTTTCCGTTCCAATTTGGCGAGCTTGATCTGGTTTGGAGGCTTCTAGATCATGGTCCTCATGTTTTCTTTACGAAACGGTAGATCATGTTTTGAATTGTTATTTCCGAAGCATCTAGAAAGAGGCACTTTGGTTTAGACCAGACACTTTGGTCCACATTATTGATAGAAGGTGCAAGCGGCACATTGTTTTTGTTTCTTGCATAGGGTAAAATTTATCAATTTTGAGGACAATTCCAGTGATGGGCAAATAATTGGGAAGAAATAGCATAGGTAGAGAAAGATATTGCATAGACCAAGAACGGGCGACAATGAAGGCGCACGTAGCCCCACTTGCGCACTATCCCCTTGCCGACATTGAAGCTTGTTGAAAACCTTATCTTTTTGGATGGCTCATTGGAATAAAACTTCGCCTTCTCTTCCAGTGGGAGCAAGAAAAACTCCAGCCCCACGGCCATCTCCTTCTCAAGAAACAATAATCAATGGTTTATGATCTAAATGAAATTGGCAAACCTGAGCTAGTTATATTTTACTTATGGCTAGTTTAATTCCGAAAAGTAAGAACCCATGGTTTATGGTTTCGCACCCAGGGCAGCGTCGACTTTCTAAATCAGCGGTGCACTTGTCCTCGAGACCTTTTACAGTACATCAAGTCTATTTGGGCCGTCCATTTATGTGGTTAAAGGGCCCAGATGAACCAATACTACAACAGACTTTCGATAGTATATTGATTAGTTAGGGGCATTATAGGCAGTTCACTGTTTACCTATCTGTTTATATCAATCTCGTGGACAGGTTCACGCATGCAGGTCTGCTTCCCGGCCGCCAACGTAAGCACTCATCTCATCCAAGTGCCCTCCCGTAACGAGCAGTAGTATTACTCCCCGTGAATCTTCTCGGGAGGAACTAAACACCGTTGCTTGCCGCGTTCTTGTATGGTGTGGCCTGAGGTGAGCCGTAGTCGAAGTCGATTTCGAGCATATCGCAGTGACACCGCGGGCTCTTGGTTCAACGCCACACACTAGCATGGCGTCGATCTCCAGCTTGACTCGCCCTGTCGTCTACTGGTCCATCAGCTCGATGAGGCCCAACGCCTTCATACAAAACGGTTCCTCCTCGTTACGGTCGTCCATGTCCGGCCGGCCAAGAAGCGTCTCTATGTCAGCAGAGAACACTATGAGCCGTGCGGGCTGAAGCTTAGTATGTTGCCGGCCGGAGAAGAACGCACAAATGAAGCGCGACACAAATACGCAAGGACAAGCGGGTTGATTGAGATCCTCGAGAAACTAGCACGCATGCACATAGAAAGCTAACCTCTCCAGCGAGCTGGCTGCTGGATGGATTCTTCCGAAGGACAAGTACGTAAACACTACACGTACGAATCGATTCCGCCGGCCGGAGAGCAAGAGAATCGTACGCGAACCTGCTGATCTGATCTGAACACACACACACGGCGTCGGGTGTCATGGGATTAATTTAGTTAATTAGATTATCATCATTAAAGAACAAATCTACCTCTAATAAGAAATTACCAATATATCCTAAAGAATTTTTTTAACGGATTCATACTAACCATTGGATCAACTAAATACTACCCACTATTTTGGGTAGTATGATGTACCGTAAAAAATCTCTTGTCCTAAGGATGAGCAGTGTCGTGAGGCGATAGGTAAGCAACCAAGCTAACCCCGACATGTTTGAAGCTTAACTTATGCTAGCTAGCATAGAGAGAACCAAGGGCATATGCACGTGAGAAGCGGCAAGGCAAGCCTGATCGGTGTCTGCCATGCCCTTGGGGTCCATGAGGGAGACATTGCTGGCAGACAAAAGCATCGGAGGACCTGGCAGTTGACGGAGGACACGACTCGTGGGCTAGCCGACCAATTACATGCAGCGCACCGCTACTCGGGTTTGGTCAGTGAATCACTGGTGGTGCCGGCAAGGTCGACTTGAGGGCTGCATCGGTGCCGGCAAGGTCGACATGAGGGCTGCATCGTTGACTGATGTGCAGGCCATGGTGCGAACGAACCCCTCCTTTGCTTGTCCATCATGGCACGCTCCAAGTTGAACTCTAACGAGTGAATAGCAAAAAACTATCACATTACAGGCTATCGTTCCAAAAAACTACCGTTTTTTTTAATTTTTCAAAAAACCACCACTTTTTTGGCTGGCTGTTCCAGAAAACCCAAGTGACCGAATCGTTACATTTTAAATGCGGTTATGACATCCCTGGCCCGCATGTTAGGTCCACGTGGGACACGGGCGACGGCGCGCGTTGCCTAACGGCCGTCTGTCCGCAACCGTCCCAACCGGGCCCGTGTCCTCTTCCCCCCTCCCGCACTCTCTCTCCCTGTCTCTCCTCTCCTCTCCTCCCCCCCTGTTCGATGGCGTCGGCGGCGGCGAAACCAGGCGGCGGCGGCGAATCTACTGGACGAGGTGGCGCGGGGGGCGACGGTGGCGACTACTCGGAGGTGGATAACTAGCTGTGCAGCGGTAGTTTCACCACCCAGCCGCCGCCGCCGCCGCAGCCTACACCACCGGCGGCGCAAGAGACGGCCAAGGGGCAAGCCTCACCTGGAGCAGAGCGGCCATCTCAGCGTGCCCATCCGGAGCTGGCCCTTGAGTATAGAGCAGCCAAGGCTCTTGCTGGCGCCATCACCGCGGATCCGGCCAACTCCAGCCAGTGGGCCTCTGCATTTGGAGGTGTTGAGTAAGTTTTCTCTCCTCCTCTTCTCCTCTAAAGAACCCTAGTTCATCTCTGTAGTGGTAGGTTAGTAGGCTAGCTGGCAATGATTTTACTTAGGTTTGAGAAAACCCTAGACGGTGCTATGATTTTGGTTGTCTAGTTTGCAGCTATATTCCACTTACTATCTTACTAATGCACTAAAGTAGATTCAGATGAATTTGATTTCTGCCAGTTAGTGAATTAGAGATGTATTAGATTTCTGCCACATAGTGATTTAGATGATTGAATTTTCTGTCACTTTTTGTCAATTAGTGATTAAGTATAGTAGTTGCATTAGAGGTTCAGAGTAGTAAGAGTGCTGCACAGCATTTTTTTTAGTTGATTTAGATGACTGTCACTTAGTGATTAAGTACAGTAGTTGAATTAGAGGTTCAGAGTAGTAAGAGTGCTATCACTTAGTTGATTTAGATGACTGAATTTTCTGTCACTTAATTAACAACTGTTGTAATACAGGTTGGATGATGTAGTTTGGGAGGTCAGGCTGTATTTTCAGGGCAGAGATAACATGGAAAGGAGTTTCTCTCTGTCAGACATAACATTTTTGAATCTGATTGCACTTACTGGGACTGAAGGCTATGGGGCAGATGATTACATGTACTGAGTTAAGGAAGTAGGAATTGGACAGGAGGGTTTATTTCTTCTGGATAGTCAGGAGGTAGTTGAAGAAATGATTGACCCCTCTGATTTGACAGTTCTGAATATCATAGTGGCCAAGGCAAATGAAGATAGAGATGTTCTAATTAACAGGGTTGACAGTGCCTATGAAGAACAAGTTCCAATAGGCAGCCCATTTGGTGGCCCTGGATTTGTCTTAAGTTTGTCACAAGATGGTGTTGTTCACCCTCTTGAGGTGAATTTAAACACACAACAAAGTTGCAACTTGCACAGTACACAGGCTCCTGTTGAAGATTGTCATGGAGATGAAGAAGATGGTGCTGGTGCTGAGGGTGGAGCTGCTTCTGGGGAAGATGAGGAGATGGACAAATCATCTTCTGACTTTGAGATTGACAGAGGTGATTACAGAGGAATTAAGATGTCTTACAAGTCATGGATGAGAGGTGAAGAAAATGCAGTCAATGAAGAGGAAACGGGTGCTGCACAAGAGAGGCCACATTTTGAAGGTGATAGTGATGTTTCAGAGTTCTGGGAGGAGGAGAAACAGGCTGATAGTGGAGAGGAAACAGTTGTGACAGACAGGCCTGAGAAACTCAAGCCTGTAAGGGGATTAGCACTTAAACTAGGGCCTACATCAAGATCTCATAGTGAGCCAGAGATCCCCAAGTTTAAAGATTATATACTTGAGCCTGATGAATTTTGTTTCCCTGGTGATTTTGGCATTTCTGATTCAGAAGGAGAGGTACCAGTACTCCCCTCTGGCAGGAAGAGAAGATTGAAGAAGAAGAAGGAGAGGAAGTGGTATGCCCCAACACTACCTGATGCACATGAGCAGTTGTGCAAGGACCTTTGCTTCACCAATGTGTATGAGTTCAGAAAGGCTTTGAGAAATTTCCATGTTAGGACATTGAGAAACTTTCAGTATCATAGGAATGATCCAAGCAGGATCATTGTTTGGTGCAAAGAGAGAGACAATGGTTGTCAATTTTATATGATAGCTTCCAAAGTAGCCCATGAAGATACTTTCACTATAAAAAAGTGTCACCTAGATCACATTTCTGAAGCTAGTGGTGAGAGTACCAAGGTGACAGCACAATGGGTTGCTGAAGCTGTGGAGGACACAGTTAGATCTATTGTCAAGGCTGATGTAGAAACAATTCTGAAGCATACAAAGAAGAAGTTTAGTGTTCATGTTCCTAGGAGTTTGGCATATAGGGCAAGGCTCATGGCTGTTGATGTTGTGCAAGGTGAACACAGAGAGCAGTACCTAAGGTTGAGGTACTACCTACAGTGTGTTCTTGACACAAACCCTGGGAGCAGGTGCATAGTAACAACTTATGAGGATCCTTTGACCCCAGCACCTACACCAAGGTTCAAGTATATGTTCTACTGCCTCCAGGCATTCAAGGATGGATTCCTTAATGGTTGTAGGCCTTTCATAGGTAAATTCAGTTGTTACTACTCTCTGAAATTTAATAATGGACCTAGTTGTTAAACTTGACCCTCAATCTCACTGTATATGTAGGACTTGATGGTTGCTTCATCAAATTCTCCACTGGTCAACAGATATTGGCAGCAACAGGGAGAGATGGGAACAACAATATATTCCCAATTGTTTTTGGGGTGGTTGACAAGGAGGATGGTCATAGCTGGAGTTGGTTTCTTAACCAGCTCAGAGTCTGCATTGGCACAAGCAACAAATTTGGGAACTACACCATCATGTCTGACAGGCAGAAGGTATGTACTTACCTCAAAGACATTTATTCATCATGCTTTAATTTATTCTTATTAGCTGCTTATGAAAAAAACAGGGGCTTCTTAAGGCAATTAATGAGGTATTTCCTGAGTCCCCACAAAGGTATTGCCTTAGGCATATCTATGCCAACTTTCAAGCCGCTGGTTTTAGAGGGGAAGAACTTAAAAAATATGTAGACAAAGCTAGCTATTCATTCACTGAACTTGGAATGGATGGCTTGAAAGCAGCATGTGAACCAGCATATTTGTGGTTGAATGGAATTCCTAAGAAGACTTGGGCTAGATATGCAATGGATCATGTATGCAAGACTGACTTGGTTGTCAACAACCTTAGTGAGGTATTCAACAAGATGATCTTAGATGTTAGATCCAAGCCAATTAAGACCATGTTGGAAGGGTTGAGGACCAAGCTAATGGTTAAGTACCAGGGCATAAGAGAGAAAACAGATAACTGCAGGTGGGAAATAACACCACACTACATGGAGAAGCTGGAAGAGAGCAAGAAATGGGCTAAATATTGTGAAGCAAACCATGGCTGGTCCCAACATTTGGCAAGTAACTAGTGGAGAGAACACTTATTGTGTTAAGTTGGATTTAGGTACCTGATCTTGCAGAAAGTGGGACATGACTGGAAATCCTTGCCACCATGCAGTTGCTGCTATGCACAAGATCAAGGTTCATCCAGAGGATTATGTTAATCCATTCTTTAAGAAGAAGATGTACAAGGCTGCATACCAGCACATCATCTACCTTGTTCCTAGTCCTGAATTCTGGCCAAACACAAACACACCAGACATTGAACCACCTGTATTTAAGGAGAAGAAAGGGAAGAAGCAGACAGCTAGGAGGAAGGGTCAATTTGAAGTCCCAGCACCAAAGGATACTTCTAGGATGGGCACAATTACCTGCAGCAACTGCAACAGACAAGGTCATAGGTGGACCATGTGTGGAGACCCTCTTAAGACTAAGTTTATTACAAGGAAAAACAAGCACCAGGTATGTATAAATGCAACTTCTGCTCATATATTCTAGTTTTACTTGCAGCACTGATCAGTTCCATTTAACATACTCTTTGCCATGTGTAGGAAAACAGAGAATGCTATCCAGCCACTTCTACACCACCTACTTCTGCTCCAGTTCCATCCAGAGCAGCCAAAGCTGGGGCTAGAAAGGCTAAAGCTCCTAGTAAGGCCAAAGAGCTTGCTCCCACAGCACCAGCTAGGGCCGGGCAACCTCCTAGGGCACCAACTGTTACCTCAGCATCAAGAGCATCAACTGCTGCTACTGGAGTTTCAACAGCAGCACCAAGAAAGAGAAAGACCTCATCTACAACAACAGCCAGGAACACCAGGTCTAGTGTATCATCTCCAGCAAAGAACACCAGGTCAGCAGTAAGAGGTGCAAGAGGTTTCAATGCTCCAAGGGCAGCATCAAGTTCAGATGCTCCAGTTGTTGGCTCAAAGAGGAAGAGAAAGGCCCCATCAAAGTGGGATGACTATTTTACAGCAAGTGGCAATCACTGAGTTTGTTGTACTGTGCTTGTTTGTTATGTTAAGGCCATGAACTGTGCTTGTTTGGCATGTGGTTGAAATTGGTAAAGATTGTTATGTTAATGCCAGGAACTGAGTTTATTTGGCATGTAATGAATTTGTTAGAGCTCGGTTTGTTAATGCCATGAACTTTCCTTGTTTGGCATGTACTAAACTTGTTAGAGCTTGTAATGTTAATCATGGATCTTTGATGTTGAGTATTGTGTGATGTTAAAAATTGTTTCATGGATCGTTTGATGTTGAATATGATCATATTTGCCTCGTTGTGGTCAATTAGCGTGGCATGTCATCGACCAAACCCTAATTGACCAAGCTTGGTCAATTAACAACAATTCACAACAATTCACCATTTGACAACAATCCATACAATTAACAACAATTCATAAATCCATAAATAGATCAACAATTCACCATTTGATTAACATACAAGAACAATTTTGCCTTATGTTCAGTAAACAAATTCACTCATTCATTCATTCACCTCATCCATACATAGAACAACAATTCAACAATTCACTCGCTCATTCATTCATAAATCCATACATAGTACAGCAATTCATTCACCATTTCATTGCTACATAGATAGTAGGCCTCCAGGAACAAGTTTGGACCACCACTATAGATAGAAACCCTAATTGTTAAGAATCCTAGTCCACCTCTGCCTAGTGACCTGAAATGGGTGCAAACTAGCCCTCCTCCTTGCCCAATGGATGATTTGATCATCACTAGGGTTGGAGCCAGTGGGGAAGGCCTCCAGGAACTGTTCCATGTCCTTGCGGTTTCTTGCTGCCAAGATCCTCTCAGCAAGATGCCTTCTCTCCCTCCTTTGAGCTGCTGCTCTTCTTCCCTGCCTCTACCTTGGTCCCCTGGGCACCTCTTCTGCATCAACCACCTCTCCATCTCCAGGATCCATGTCTCCTTGCTAGTGTTCCTGAGCACTCTCTTCTCTGGCGGCTGTGGGGAGGAGGGGGAAGGGGTTTGGGTCTGACTAGGGTTACTGGCAAGGGGATGGAATTTATAGGGTGAAACCTGCGGCTGGTAGAGAGGCTGTGGAGTACAAAACAGCCCAGCAGTAGGCCCATGGAACATACAAAATGGTATTTGGCCCAAATTAATGTAATACAGCAGAGTATAAAGCAGAGCATAAAACAGGCCATGTAGAAATTAAACAGTGCTTCACTGCATTACTTAACATAGGTTCTAGCAGTCTCATGTACTGCAACATAGCAGTACCATAACTTAAAATACACATTTGCTGCAACACTTAACATAGCCATCACTACAGTTACCATAACTTAAACAGTTCATATATGACTGCACAAAATATACTCCTACCATCAACTTGCAAGGCCTGTTATATATATAGGCCTACTTACTTACTTATCCAGAGCACCACTTCTCTTTCTTCAAGCCTCCAGAATGGCCTTGATTTGCTCAAGCTTTTCCTTGCTCCCATGGCCAGCATTGAGCAGATCAACAACAACTTTCTCCAGCTCCTTCTTCTCATGTGCAAGAAGATCCCTGTCCACCTTGATCTCTTTCATAGCTTTCCTAGTGTTCTAAATTATGTCTGCCTGGGCACTAAGGATACACTTCTGCTCCTTGGCTAGCCTAAGCTTCTCCATCTTCACCTCCATCTCTAGCTCTTCCTTCTTCTTCTCATATTTCTCTGCATCCATTGCTTTCTGGTAGTCCACCTTGCCTACACCATCCAGCCAGTCAAACATCTTGGTAACATCATCAACCATCTTATGATACTCACTGCAGAGATCATCATACTCCTTCTTCAACTTGGCTATCTCATTCTCATATGCATTCTTGTCTTGAATCCTGCCAAGGTTTTGCTCATGGAACATTTCCCACAACTTGATCAGGCAGTTCTTAAGTGTGTCAGGCCAGACAGGGTCAACCCACTTAACTACACCACAGTTGAAACCTCCCTGTGCAATAAAAGAAAGTAAATTAACAATTCTAATTTCATAAATGAATTCAGTTAAGTCAGACAGAAACAATTTGAGTTCAAATATAGTACACACAGTGACCTAACCCTAACCCTACACAGTGAACTAATCTGTTGCTTCATATGACCTGAGAGAGCAATGAACTAAATCATCAGTGTTGATACTCACCTGAACAGGGAATCCATAAAACCTCCTTCCAGTTTTAGCACCTTCGAAAGCCACACACTTCCTAGGCATCATCTGGTGCAGTGTGCACTTGGGAACAGCCTCCATGGGAGCACCACAGAACAATGGGTCAGGGATGGTGTCAGGTGTGTCCTACATACAGATGGGAGAGGATGGTGACAGATCAATGGATGCAGTGACAGATCAATCAATCAGTAGCTAATCCAATGAATCAACCAAAGATCCCAGGCCTGAATCCCAAATCCAGTGACCAAACCCTAACCCTAGAAAATGGCAGAGGGGAGAGGAGAGGATGAAGCTTACAAAGTACTCCATGTCCATCAGGTTGGCCCCCATGCTGTCGTCGTCCAAGCTCTCATCACCATCATTCCAAGAAGGCATCCTGGCCGGCGACAAGGAAGAGAGGTGGCCGGCGGCAATGGCAAGCTCGAGGAGAGGGGAACAGAGCGAGGCAGAGAGTGAGTGAGCGAGTGAGGGAGGGGAGTGAGCGAGTGAGCCGCGATTGGTTGCTTTTGACCTGGTCGGGACGGGCCGCCCTAACGGCCGTTAGGCAACGCGCGCCGTCGCCCGTGTCCCACGTGGACCTGACATGCGGGCCAGGGATGTCATAACCGCGTTTAAAATGTAAGGATTCGGTCACTTGGGTCTTCTGGAACAGCCAGCCAAAAAAGTGGTGGTTTTTTGAAAAATTAAAAAAAGCGGTAGTTTTTCGGAACGATAGCCTGTAATGTGGTAGTTTTTTGCTATTCACTCAACTCTAAGAGACGCCGAGCTGGCAGCCGGCATGCTCGCACACGACGGTGTTCCAAGTTTCCTTGTCACGTTGAGGCAGCCGTGCGCTGCTTTCCTTAATCCCATGTCTCAATTTTGTTCTCAAACCCTTTGCTTCGGCTTGGACTGCTTTCATTATTTTCTTATCTCAATTCCTGCTCAAATCATTTCCTTCCTTATTTTTCTCGCTACACGTTGAAACGTTGATTGAAATCCTATATAAATTAGGAGGACTAGTGATCAGCCCGTGAGTCTGCTCGGGCTAGAGAATGGTCTATATTATAATTATTGTGCAATTTCATATATTTATCATGCATTTTAAAGAGAATCGATGACATGTACAAATAAACACTATATAATTTATGTTACGGTAGAATGTAATGCTCATGTCAAGTATTATAGTAAAATATTGATTATATTACTATAGAATTGATACAGAGTGTCAAACCGTATATATTTGAAATGATGTCTAGTTTGCATCCAAACATTACAAATATGTAGATGTATATTTCAGTATTGTGACCACTTTTAGATTAAAATTTGAAATAGAAGATTCCCTTGAAATGACATTGACAACTATAATTGATTTTTGACAAACAATTTCAATATTCTTGGACACATATGATGTGTGCATAGGAATCCTAATATATTTCTATTGATCAAACCTTTCTATCCAAAATAATAAAATTAATGTCCTCCCTTGGATAAGCATCAAATTTAGGCACATTTTGGTAACATACTCATATAATAGTATTCAGCCATGCTTAAATTTTCCCAGATTTTTTTTACATGAACTCAAATTATCAGAGGTGGTGCCTAGTGTTTTCAAAATATTATTCTACAGACCAATGTTAGCTGGATATCTGTTCCATTTGGTGTTAGATTACTTTGTCGAGGCATGTATTTGTTTTCTCGGTCGGGGGACAAATGCGCGTATTATAATTTCGTGTGCCTCTGGGATCTGGTGGGGGATTGCTGAAATTTAGTATATTTTGGGACAGCCCAATAGCAATTTCAGAAATTCCTAATAAATCTTAGAGGCCCACTTAGCCCATTAGTGCAAGGCAAGGGTTGCTACTAAAGTTTAGTCCCACATTGCTAGTTTGGTGGGAGTTGGACCTCCTTATAAGGGAGGTTATTTCCCCACATGTATGAGCATGAGAACAAGAGGGACATTCACACGTGCTCCTCCTCTGCCGCCTGCCTCGACGCGTCGCGGGTTGCGAGAATGAGCCGAGCCGATGTCTAAATTTTTGCCACGCACGACGGGTATACGAAAGGTCCCTCGGGAGCTAGAATGTTTTTGCTGTAGTGGATATTGAATACGAACGCTGAACCTTCGGCTGTTGCCTGTTCGTTTTGTCTCCCTCCTTTGCTTCAGCTCCCGTCGCAGCCTATTCGCCTCCTTCTCATGTGCCTATAAAAGGGAGGTTGCTCCTCTCTAGAGAAACACAACAGAAGATCATCTCCCTCTCGCCACCGAGTTCCAATCTTTGAGCTACTGCTACGATCTTCCCCATCCCGGCTTGCGGCGTGCACCGCAGGTCGGGACAGTAGGCCTCCGAAACCCCACCTCTTTGAGTCATGTACGGGAGAACGGTGATAAGATTTTTGGGAAGCGCTCTACGCGACTACTGACCGGTTCATCACGGACGCTCCGGACACCGACGACCACTTCCCCAACGACGACTTCTTCCCCGACGTTGACAACCTCTTCGACGACATGGCTGGCGAGGATGTCGACCCCATGACCAGTGCTTCTGCTGCTGTACTGTACGTGTTCATGCTCTTTCTGTTTGAGGTTCTGCCATAGTTTCTTGCTCTAGTGTCTGCTCTAGATATGTTTGGTTCTAGTTCATATATGCAGATGCTATTTACCTTCTCTCTGTTAAATTGCATGCCTTGTTTTATCTCTGCTATATTAGTCATGCTTTATCTAGTATTTCTGTTAATAAAATGATATGGTAAATTGCTCATATTTCCAACAGGCATCAGAAACTAAACTCACATGGTGCACTCACACTACCTTAAACGGGTGAGTGATCCAGGATTAGTCTGACATGGATACGAGATATCAACTGGCGTATTTGAGGAAGTGCTCGGGTCAGGTTCTCCCTAACCAGGCATCAACTTGTTTCCAACGGCTACTTCGTACCCTTGTGCCGGTCTTACCATGTGCGATATCTACGCATGGGTGGAAGGAGATCTCATCTTTCATGGTTGGAGTCACCTAGGTTAGTAACGTGATCTACAAATGAGCGGAGGATGTCTCAGCTTGCACATTTGGACTCACATATGTTTAGTAAGCTAATAAACAAGTTTGTGCCGATTTGGACTCACATAGGTCTAGTAAGCTAAAAAATACATGTGCGCGCCTGTGGTGATCGTTCGTCATTACAAATGGTAAAACCAGTGTAGGCAGTGGCCCAGTTATAGCCAGCTAGCCTGCGTCGTCACAAAGGATGAATTGACTCGGGTGAAAGCTGTCCGATTTCATGGCACCATGTCCAAAATCCAAAGGCTGCCTGAGCCTACCTTGACAGACATGTAATTGCCCAGTCTCCTGAATCTCCCGAAATGCTGGTCCTTGATCGTGATTTATGTTTTCCTCCGTTGCAGCTAGCTGTGGGTAAACTGGACGAACCATTTGGATTGGACCAAACAGGTCACGAACACCAACTCTTTCCCCACATGCCCGTGTACTCTTCATGTCTAAGATGGGCACCAGTGTTAATCAAGGAAGCAGATATGTGCTACGCTAAGCTAGCTGCGGTCACCACACTCAAATGAATCTCTTACTTCAATGGTCGTACTGTATGTACGAGAGTGAGAGAGTGAGTGCAATACGTGATGCCACAATTGGATCGGTGGTGTGGCCATTACTCCAATTTACTATTCGTGCATACTAAAGTGTTATTACCTAGGACGTGGTATTTATTTGAACAATTGTCTGGACTCAAAATCAATTTTAACAAGAGCGAATTATTCTGTTTTGGAAGAGCCAAAGAGGAACAAGATGCATACAAACAATTGTTCGGTTGCGAAATGGGTTCTCTACCGTTTAGTTACCTAGGGATTCCAATCCACCATCGCAAATTGTCGAAATAGTGAAAGTGCATTGAAGATAGATTTGAAATAAGGCTAAGCTGTTGGAAGGGCAAGCTTATGTCCTATGGGGTCGGCTTGTGCTGATAAACTCAGTTCTGACTAGTCTACCGATATTACTTCTATCCTTCTTTGATGTACCGGTAGGGGTATGAAAAAGATTAGAATTTTATCGATCTCTCCTATTCTGGCAATGTGATGAGGTTAAGACGAAAAACGGATTGGCTAGATGGGATATAATTTGCAGACACAAAGACCAAGGTGGGTTAGGGATCGAGAACTTAGAAGTTAAGAATAGATGTCTTCTTAGCAAATGGCTATTCAAATTATCTATCGAGACCGAGGGTACGTGGGTACAAATTTTGCGTAATAAATACCTACAATCTAAGACATTGGCCCAGGTTACCATTAGACCTAATGACTCGCCGTTCTGGAAGGGGTTAATGAGGATGAAAGAAACGTTTTTTCAGAGGGTGAAATTTATCATTGGTAATGGTAACACGACTAGATTCTGAAAAGATGCATGGTTAGGGAAGACGCCCTTGGCCTTACAATATCCCACTCCGTATAATATTGTACAATGTAAGGAAGCTTATGTCGCTACAGTATTACAATCGGTCCCTCTTAATATCCAATTCAGGAGGTCTCTGGTGGGGGAAAGTTGTACCTCCTAGCTGCACTTGGTCCGCAGGTTGGTGCATGTTCAACTTTCTGACCAGCCTGATGTCATTCACTGGAAATTATCTACAAATGGTAGTTTCTCGGTGAAATCTATGTATTTGGACCTAATTGACTCTGGGTCAATCCGGAGATCACTCCATAACTGAAAGATTAAAGTTCCGCTTAGAATTAAATTCTTCGGGTAGTTTGTCCACAAGGGAGTGATCTTGACCAAGGATAATATGGTAAAGCGAAGATGGGTAGGTAGTTCTCGATGTTATTTTGCGACCAGAATGAAACTATACAACACCTCTTTCTTGAATATCTGTTAACCAAACTACTATGGCGTACGTTATATATAGCCTTCAACGTTAATCCTCCAATTAGTATTAACATGTTATTTGGGACGTGGTTAAATAGAGTGGAATCAAATATAGCGAGACATATTCAGATAGGGATATGTGCACTATCCTGGGCTATATGGAACTGCAGAAATGATATGATCTTTAACGGGAAAAACTTTATCAACTTGTTTGCAGGTTATCTACAGAGGCATTTCTTGGATCCATACGTGGTCGTTACTCACTCATGCGGACTCCAGGGAGCTTTTGGTTACTGCGTGCAACCATTGGCAGACGGTAGCACGGGTTATATTCAACCGATTTGGATGACGAGCTGGTAATAGGCTAGGTGTTTAGTCATTGTACCCTGTTTTTTCGCCGGCTGTGCCATCTTTTACTATCTTTTTTCTACTGGGTCCGTTTGTGAGCCAGTTTGGACCTCAGACTTTCTTTGCGTACTTCTAATTAATAAAATGGATGTATGCATCATTCTGATGCAGAGGCCGGGCTGTCCTCCTTTTCTAAAAAAAAGTATAAGAGGTGACACGGCATTTGTAAACATGCAAGGTTGGTAGAAGAAGGAGACGGTTCTTCCTCATTGATTGTTGGTTGCCATCTTCTTCAAGGTGCTATCTAGAGGAGCGACGACAGCTTACTGTCACAGTCCAATATCAACACACCACCGGGGTGGCATTAACGAAGTCACGTAATTCCTGGATCAACAGCAGTGAGACCTTCACCATTATTCCCTTAAATAGTATGAATCCGTAGATGGGCTCTTGGCACAGTGGCATATCCTGGCGGGTGAAGGTTTGAACCAAGTGTGCAATATTTATTGGTTAATCTTGTGGGTATAGGTGTTTTGTCTCATATCTTCCCCTCTGTTAAAAGGAGGTATGGGCTTCTCTCTCGGGTTGTCTAGTTTTTTAATAGTCTGAATTTAATTTGGATACAAATGCACTAGAAACAATGAGCCGAGCAAAGACGCAAGCTTTTACATTTGTAATCTTGTACATTAATAATGAACCAGAATGGTGAACTTGAAAGAATGTTTTGATCTCTCTAGTTTCTCCACCTGCATTGATTTTTTCAGTTTGTACCTAGAGATAAAAAATATGTGAGAGGAGACATGCCTCCTTTGAAGACGTTAAGCAAGCCCATGTTGAAGAGACGGTGGTTGAGATAATCAACTGGCACTGACTGTGGATGGGCCAGCAAAATAACGGTGTAGGTAATATCGTAACTAGCCGGTGGGGAATACATGTTAATAAAAGAGAAAAGTATGTTTTCGGTCCCTCAATTTCCCCAAAAGTATAGCCTTGGTCCCTCAAAAATTTTTGCTATACATTTGGTCCTTCAACTTTCAAAACCAGATAAGTTTGGTCAAAAACCAGATTTTAAGCACGCTGACCGGGTCTGACCATGTTGACCAGGTTTGAATGATGAACAGTAAATTCAAAAGATTGTTGGTTTTCACAAGCATGTTGGGTGTCACAAGATTTCAGATTTTTTTGAATTTGTTTCCTATTTTTTTGAATTTACTGTTCCTCGATCAAACCTGGTCAACATGTTCAAATCCCAGTCAACGTTCTCAAAATTTGGTATTTGACCAAACTTATCTGGTTTTGAGACTTGAAGGACCAAATGTATACCAAAAAATCTTAAGGGACCAAGTCTATACTTTTGGCAAACTTGAGGGACCAAATACATACTTTTCTCTTAATAAAAATATCGCATCTCTCATTTTACCAGACTGAACTGAAGGACATCACCCATGTGACTTAATTTCTAATAGGAGAGGATTTTGTGTTGGAAAACGAGGGGTACCTCCAACCTCTCTGTCATCAAGATATACTAGTTTAAAAATATGAACTTTTTTAGGGCGAAAAGATATGAGCTCGACCATCTAGGCTTGGTCCATTGTTATAAAGCATGTGGCATTGTATCGTTCCATCGAGCTAGCCTTCGTCTGTACCGCTCTCCCCGACTGCATTTGCCCTTTGAACCCGGATTCAACTAGTGATTCATGAGAGATGGAGCTGTAGCAAATGAGCAAAGTGGAGTTAATTAGGTGGATTTTGACGCATGCATGGAAATGAGAGGCATCTGGATTTACATCACTTGCTCGCACCGTGACACATTTAGTTCTGGAACGACAGATTGTAGTTCAGAGAGAGGCACATGCGCACCCTCTCAATTTGGTCTCTCTGCCAGATGCATAAGAAGACACTTGTACCCTAAAAAAAAAAGACTCATGTTCTTTTTTTTTTTTTTGAAAGGAAGACTCTTGTTCTTGTTGGAGAGGAGGACTTTAGCCAGGTGCTCATATGGATATAGTTAAAGCCGCAGGACAACCTTCACATGTTGGATGGACGGGCTGTCAAACGTGCCTATGTGCCTCAATGGTTCAGCCCCCCTCGTTTCAAAAAAACAAAAGGTTCAGCCACCCTAATCTGGTTATCATAAAATCAGTGCTAGGAGTGTCATAGTCTGTACGAGTTAGTACAGTGATTGTTGCCGGATTAATTACCAATGTGCTTCATAATTTTTCCATTTTCTACTATGTCGTTAGTCAAATGGAAGTCATCTTCGGGAAAAGTATATTTTTCGTCCCTTAACTTTACCGACAACCTAGAAATGGTCTCTCGACTCTAAAACCAGACAAATCTAGTCCCTCAATTGTTCAAAACGGATAATTTCCGTCCCTTCAGCCACTCCAGGTGGTTTTGTGCTGATGTGGACCTGGTATTGACTATACACCTCGCCATCTCATCTTCAACTTCTATCTATTGCCTCTTCAAAAAAATATATATATTCTATGTCTTGCACCACTCCGCCAAGTTCTGCCTGATCAGCTCCGACGCCACCACGGCCGTCTCGACGCTAACTACGACCTTCGTCGCTTCCAGTTTGTGCCGCTGCGGCGGGTGGTGAGGCGGCGCCTGGGGCGGCTTCATGACGTTCATCCTTGCACCGTTGCACTGGAGCCGTCGTTCTGCTGTAACTGTACCGGCGGCGTTGTCGAGGAAGACGGGAGCTTGCGACCGCCGTATTAGGAGACGTCGAGGCGCGCGAACGCCTGGATCGTCAAGGTCATGTTAGAGCATGCCGAGCGCATGTACGACGAGCACTTGGACGACGTGCATGCGGACCGGTCGAACACGTACGACCGGGCGTCCATGACGTTCCCATGCTCAATTGTTGAGGCCATGCTAGAGGACGCGTTCCCAGCCAGCGCAAATTGGCTTGCATGGCTAGCTTGCACAAGAGAAATCGATCAGCTTCCTTGTTGCGTACGTGCGTGTCGAGGAATCGATCAGCTTCTATACGTGCGTGTCGAGGCGAGCTCAATCCTTCCTCCGTGGCTATTGCTCTCGGCCACGACGGCGAGTCGGCGACCTCGACAATGTACAGTCTGTTGGATGGCCGTGCATCGCCGCCGTCCTGCTACAGCTAGAAAAAACAGCTCTTCGACCGGTCAGATACGGTGACACGTTAAACACCGCCGGCATGTACAGGTCCGACACACCGACCAATGTCTGGAGAGAAAGAGAGATTTGGTCCCATCTATGTGATGCGGCGCTGATGTGGTGAGGTCATTGTTAGAAATTTAGGGTTTGCGGTCTACCTCCTAATTTCTCTGCGCTTATCCGTGGTGCCGCTCACAATTCGCATATCTGAGGCTAGGGAGTAGGGACCTTCTTATACTGTCGTTCCAAAGATATAAGATTCCTAGTCTTTCCCACTAGTTTCCGGGATAGAGTCCAGATCAAATTACCAACCACGATCATATTTGTCAGTTTAACGGATTCTACCCGTTTTGTCCCCGGAGCACGCGCTTGTGAGCAACGCGCCATAATAGAGTGTAAATTCCTCTAATTATGTAGATCAACATTAGGGATGTAATCTAATTATACGATCTAGCTCCTTCTAATCATCAGTGTACCCGGGTTGTGTTTCCAATATAAATAGTATATTGTATTCCACTGATAATCGACCAGCTTCCTTAAGTATATATAAAACTTAAGTATGTTCCAGCAAGTAACAATTCCATGCTAAACATGTAAAACAATTCCATGTACAAATACATGTATAATTCCATAATGAAGTATTCCTAATATTTAACAATTCCAAGTAATTTGAATATAGTTGCAGGACACATAATTCCAACATCTCCCACTTGTCCAAAACGATCATTTAAATATTCGTAAACCCATAGACTTAACATGCTTGCCAAATACCTCCTGACTAAGAGGCTTAGTCAAGGGATCAACAATCATATTAACACTACGTTGAATACCCACAAATATATATATATGGTGATACTTCCCTTCAATATGTTTCCTCGCTGTGACACTTAAGATCACTAGAGACCTTTAGCTTCCGCCTAATTATTCCAGCATAGCTGTCCTCGGCGCCTCGAGTATTATTTCCTCGAGTGTAATTCCACCTTTGTAGGCACCTTGAGTTTTTTGTTTCCTCAAGTGAAATTCCGCATCAATTATTTTCCATCACATATATAATAATATGATTAATTCCACATCGAGTCAAGTATAAGATAACCATGTTGAATAAATTTTCAAAACCACACAAATATCAAATCCAATCAGTAAATGAAGTTCCATAATTAACCATGTTTTGAAAGAAATTCCCGACTTCGGTCAGTGAACCTGCACCATATTAGTACTACAAAAAAAAAATTGAATATGCGTACCTGGACTTATTTCTCATCTTGTAGATAGAGTAATAGCTAGCATCCTCAATGTGTTTAACTTCAATATAAATTACAGAACAAGTGACATGTTGTGATGCACTTTCCACAATCTTATATGATGTGTGAGATTCCCTTAGCTGCTCTTCTTTCCTTCCACTGCTTGAATGCAGCATAAATTCCGGTAACTATGGTATGATAATATAATGAAGATACATACGAATTCCAGTACCATTTATTATTTATTTTCCTCGGGAGTTCAAATATAATTCCTCACTGAGTATAATTCCCTTTATCAAAGGTATTTTAACAGATTTGCAATATTCTATAGAAAAACACTTCAAAATATTTTCTATGTATTTCCACTCGTAAAACATAGGATGTTTCAAATGTTCCTTTCATATGAAAGTTAAAAGATGACCAAGCTTTCACTTCCATCAATGTGACTTTATCATTACAAACAACAAAACAATATTAACATATACAATAATAATGCAAAATACTTTACACTTACGTTTGTAGATGACCTGCTATTCCATTGATGTGAAGCTTGTTATATGACCATACATTAATATACTCAATTAGCAAACCATGTCTTTAGTTCCTCTTTCCCAAAATTCCAGGAGAGAGAGTTTCCACAAAGTATATGTTCCTTTTGTGTAAAGAACTGAATAGCAAGAGTGATATTATAATATTCCAATGAGCCAAATTTCCTTAACAAAAAAAACGCTTACAAATAATGGGCTTGCGGTTGTTTGGTATGATAATAACTTCCCAAACTATATATTTCCTCATTGAGATTATTCCTTCCCGCATTTCTTCCACTCATAGTTGACATTGATGAAAATTTTAAGCCTTCTTAGGAGTTTTCCTCTAGTATTTACAGTGACTTCCCCCAAAAATCACATAACAATCATCCAGAGATTACATTCCAAGTTAATTCCTCCCACTTATCCTGAGCATGTCATGTTGGGAGTGTCACTTGTAGTTTACTTGGGGTCAAGATTATATTCCAGTGTGATTGTCAATAATTCCACCCTTGATCATAAAAATGATTGTGTTTTTACTTTCCACCAGAATTCCTTTTCCAGATAACTAAGGAAACAACCTTTGATCCACTATAATAACCATGAAAAATTCCTGGTGTGCGCTTTGTAATAACTGAGCATTTCATGCCATAATGGAAGATTTCCTTCCAGTCAAGTGACTGAGCTAGATGGATAATGATATAAACAAATGACAGTATGCAATGCTTCCTTCCAAAGAAATAAGCGAGTATAAAAGACATTCAATTCCTCCAATCAATTGTGGAGTGTACTGTATATTACAATGGTGAATAGTTCCATGCTCTTCACATACAAATGATATATTCCTGAAGTGTACTTCCCCCACCAATCAGTTGTTAAAACTATGATATTCTTTAATAAACTGATTTTCCACTTCAGTATAACCTTTGACCAGCACAATAAAACCTTCCGACTTGTATAATAAAAGATAAACATAACCATATAAAAGTGTAATTATCGAAGAGTGAGATGAAATAAATAATCTGACCTCTAGTGGGGATGTCCAAAGAAATACCATAAGTATAAAAAGAACGATGTGAAGCCCTTTCATCTTCTTCCACCTTAATAAACAAGGTGTATAAAAAAACATATATGCTTCACATGTACCATAGTCCTCCCACTAAAGTTTAGAATTTCAGAATTAATGAACCACTTAATCATATTCCAATATATGTGTCCAAGTCGTACATGGCATAAATATTGAGATTCCAAGCATGTATTCCCATTGTAGGTATTCCTCCGTGTGGAGTTATCTTCCCCAAATAAACAGTTTGGGTTGTCAACATTCATTGGACCATCAACAAATAAGAGATCATTGTACACAATTCCACAATGGACTAATTTTACCATTGAGCAATATTTTCACTCTTCCTTTTCCAAATAGAATGACATAGTCAATAGATTCCAAGATAGAACAATAAATCAAATACCTTCTCACTAAAGTTGCATAGAGTGTTCTATAACAATAATACTTTTCCTCCACAAGGGAGTTTCATGACTTAATTTCCAATCCAAAGTACATGAATTTTCCTTTGAAATTGTTGCATGCCAATAAAGTTGCTATAGTATTCCAACAATGAATGATGTATATAAACCAACACCATAATCCAACTATTTGAAAGAGTACCCACGAATAAATATATATAGTGCAAATATTATCATTAGACATACTGACAAATGAAGAGCAAATTTCCTTGTCCTCGGAGTGACTCCCATCTTCCTCCATAAACAAGTGATGCTCAATAATAACACTTCTCCGAAATCCCTTTTCAGGTTATGTGTAATTTTCTGGACAATATTTCCACCATAGCAATTTTTAATGTAATCATTTGCTCCGTGCAGTGCATCCACACATTTAATCCAAGAGTCCTCCTTAAGTTCTTCCAAGGAGTGGACTTATTTTCCTTGTATGACGTACATGCAGTAGATTAGCAATCAAACAAGTTAGTCCGTTAATCAACAATACAATAAAGTAAATAAATTAATAGATACTAGTTGGGATTCGTAATTAGCATCCCTTCCCTTGTAGCACGCGTGCACAGGTGCAAGTGGATCTTCCGGCCGTCCGGTTGGCCGTGCAGTTGGCTAGATGGTAGGCCTAATAAACAACAACAACAACAACAAAAAATTCCTTCTCCTTCCTTCAACTAATGCCTTGAAATTCCAGTGATTTTCAGAGGTAAACTTTTGTTCTTGATGATGTAGGTAGCAGCGGCAGCAGGCGTGGTTGAGACCTACACTTTCCAAGCAGTTGCTCGTGCGGCTTGCCAAGTCGTCGAGTGAAGATTTTGGAGCAGCGGCAACCTCATCAGGGTAGAACACACGATGATTATTTGGACGAAGAGGTGCCGGGTTCCGTGTGTGCAGGATTCGTTGACGGGTTCCGTCGTCAGCTAGATTCCAAAGCAAGGCATCGGCAGCAATGCACATACAAAGCTAACCTGATTGATTCCTGTACAGCTCGTATGTAGCAAAGCTAGGCTTGACTTAATTCTTTCCTTGATCCATGTGAATTAAAAATTGCATGTCCTTTTCTTTCCATTCTTTGTTGATCTTCCACGTGAACTAGGTTTGCCCCTTGATTTCCTCGTTCCAAGTGCAAAGGCAGAAGCATTAGGACTAGATGACCTCGATTAGTGCGTGACTTCAGAAAGCAATAAAGCAATCTTCCACGAGCCCTGTACTATTGGATTGATGGACCGTGACCATGAGGAGCATCACGTGAAGAAAATTCAGTGGGTAGCCAGGGTGCTGCCTGTACTTGCACGATCGTGTGCGCGACGACGGGAGATTGATCAACACGAAATCACCGAGCTACTAGGAGCGAATAGTATATTCTTTCTCGACCTGTGTCAGATCGATGTGTCGGGGAGGAGATTGAAACAGACAACCGCGGAAGACGATCGGCGCAGAGTACGCAGCGGATTCAATCACGCACCGCACAGAGACCATGAGAGCATGGGCCGATCAGCATCGGCGGCGGTGAACCTAGCTTAGATGCCAATGTTAGAAATTTAAGGTTTGCGGTCTACCCTAAATTCCTCTGCGCTTATCCGTGGTGCCGCTCACAATTCGTATATTTGAGGCTAGGGGGTAGGGACCTTCTTATACTGTCGTTCCAAAGAGTCCACCTCTTATACAGATATAAGATTCCTAGTCTTTTCCACTAGTTTCCGGGATAGAGTCTAGATCAAATTACCAACCATGATTATATTTGTCTGTTTAACGGATTCTACCCGTTTTATCCCTGAAGCACGCGCTTGTGAGCAACGCGCCATAATAGAGTGTAAATTCCTTTAATTATGTAGATCAACATTAGGGCTGTAATCTAATTATACGATCTAGCTCCTTCCAATCATCAGTGTACCCGGGTAGTCTTTCCAATATAAATAGTATATTGTATTCCACCGATAATCGACCAGCTTCCTTAAGTATATATAAAACTTAAGTATGTTCCAGCAAGTAACAATTCCATGCTAAACATGTAAAACAATTCCATGTACAAATACATGTATAATTCCATAATGAGGTATTCCAAATATTTAACAATTCCAAGTAATTTGAATATAGTTGCACGACACATATTTCCAACAGTCATGAGGTCAAAGGTCAATACCAAGTCCTCATCAGCATAAAACCACCTAGAGTGGTTGGAGGGACGAAAAGTATCCAGTTTTAACAATTGAGGGACTAGGTTTGTCTGGTTTATTGAATGTAGAGAAATACCATATGTCTACTTTCTCTCGCTCAGCCCGCTCCCTGAGTGGGGGGTGAACCCGTCATGCGCCGCCAGAGTCTACCTCCTCGCCTACACTCCCCCCCACCCCACCCCCCGCCGCCGCCCAAGTGCGCCGTTGGGCAAAGCCCGGCCGGAGTAGGCGGCGGCGAGGCCCTCACCTCCCTTCCCGTGGGGTTGGCTGGCGCGGGACAGCAACCTCGGGCGGAGACGCCGCATTATGCAGGGCGCGGCAGCACAAGGCCGGCAGCGGCCTCGGTGGCGACGGCAGCTGGTGGCGTTGGCGTGAGGCGCTGCTGGGGGCGTGTTCCCGACGGGTGGCATGCTCACGAGGCTGCGACGATCTGATTGGAGTCATCCAGATCTGGCAGCTCCTCCTGGACTGGCCGGTCTGGCCTCTGAGCGGAGCGGACTGCGGCGGCAAAGGCCGGTGGTGGCTCGCCCTGCCTACCGGCGGTGGTGGCATGCCAGGTGCTTGGACCTGTGACAGCGGCGGCCGGTTGGTGCTCAGGCAGCGGTGGCCGGTTCATGCTCAGGCAAGGGCCCGTCCGGTGGTGGACCTCCCGTCCATGGTGATGGCTTGCCCCGAGCTAGTTCCGGCGGATCTTGACCCTAACACTCTTCCTCTGCCAAGTCATCTCTCTGCCAGATGTTGACCTCTTGGATCTGGGCGCTGACGAGTTTCGGTCTTCCTTGTCCAAGATATAAATGGATTGGTGTATGTCGCCCCTAAATAACTAGATCAAAAAGGCTCCGGTCGCGCACACTCATATTATCAGCCAACATGGCCTTAAGAGAGAGCGGCGCGAAGCTTCGCTTTCTTATCGGTGTCATGGGACATGTCTAAGTCAAGATTTCCAAGGCATTGATATAGGTGAGGAAAGTCGTGGTGGCTGCGATTGGATGTCTTAAGCTCTAGTGGAAAGGTGTATTGGATGCGATGAAGATTGTATGCCAGGTATGGTGACTTGTACCAGCGGCCTCGGCAAGAAGAGGTGGCAGCACTGGATGACTGCATTTTGGTGGTGCTCCTTGAGTACCGAGTCTTGATCCCCAGGGTGAAAACCAAAGGTCTGCTCTTTATTGGTTGTACCTCGCTGACCTTGTTGAAGGCGTTGTTTTGCATGAACTCAGACATTCTCCAGGGTGAAAACCCAAGATCTTCGATCCGGCAACGACAACGCTTGTGCATTGTTTCGTTCTTGGAGGCGTTGCTTTTGGAGAACCTCTACTGTATTCCGGGCATTGTCTTTGGTGGTGGTTAGAGTGCTGCTGTTGCTAGTGATTGTTTACCACGGCGGGGTCATTCTTTTTTCTTTTCTTTTTTTCTTTTTTTTGGCTGTGTGTATCTTTGATGTCTTTGGACATCTTGTTGGTACAGAGGTCAAGTGTAATTGTTATCTCCATGATATTAATATATTCCCTTTGTCGAAAAAAGGTTTGTCTGGTTTAAGAGTTAACGAACCGTTTCTAGATTATCAGTAAAGTTGAGGGACAGAAAATATACTTTTCCATTAATATTATGGTGGTATGTGTTCTAAGATCTGTAAGAGCATCTCCAACAGAAGCGCGGTAAAAAAATTTGCAGCACCGAAATAGCGTTTTAGCGCGCGCGAGAGGGTGGTTACTTTTCTAAGCGCTGCAAAATTTAGCGCGCCGCTGTAACACTTCACCAGGCGTGATAACATCTAGTGCGCGTCTAGCCGGTACTTGGAGCTGAAGCTGACTGACAAAATACCCAGCGCACTGGAGCTGGCGCACAAAATACCCAGCGCGCGATGCAGTTTTCCCCAGCGCGCTGGCGCTTGATTACCACGCGCGGGATTATAGCGCGGCTGTTGAGGCGCTACTTTCGGTCGCGCGCACTATATAGCCGTTTTATCCGGCGCGCGGCTTATTTAGCGCATCTGTTGGAGATGCTCTAAGTTTTGTACCTGTTGGTGTGCCAGCTTTTTGTCACGAGCACCCCTGATTATGTGAGGACGAGCAACATGCACGGATTTTTTTAGTGGAAAACACCTAAGAAACATGGGCAGATTTTTTTAGTGGAAACAGGCAAGTACATCAGTACAGTTACTAAGCTCTCAGGAATTGAAGCGTTGTGGTTAATCGGGGTTGGTGGGGCCACCTGACGCATGGTTTTCAGTCGGTATTCGCTAGATTGGACCCCCTCTGAGCCAAGCCCGTCTCTCCCACCCTCCCGTTATCCCGTCTCTCTTCTCTCCTTCTCTTTCCGAGCGCCGTCACATTAGGGTTTGCGACCGCCGCCAGCCTTGCTCTGGCCGGCACCGCCACCTCCTGCTCTCGCGTCCGGGCGTCCCTGCCTTCCCCGGGCGTGCGGCCGTCGGTTTGTTTCCAGTAGCATAGCAGGGAGACCGTGTGTGCCGACGGCCGAAGAGGATGGCCGGCCTCACCATACATCTCCAAGCCCGAACGCCTCACTTCCTCCTCCTCCTCCCCCTCTTCCACCTCCCCCTCCTCTTGCACCTCACCTGCGCCACCGGATTCCCGCACACACAAAACCTAGCTCCAGGCAGCTGCTGCACAGTAGGGAATGGCGGAGGCTGAAGGCGTTCATCCCATGACGCTGGTGCAGGTTGAGCCTCCCCTTCCAGAGGGATTCCTCTCCCTTCATGGATGGCCAGGGAGGGTTCTTTCCACCTTTTTCTCCCCCTTCCTAATCTCTCTCCTTGCTCCATAGTTTTTCCTTTTTCCCCACCTATGAGTTTTGATCTCTTAGTTTTGATTCAGATTTTCAGGAATTACTGGTGTAAGCAATGGACATCAAACACCCAAGAAGGAGACACTAGATGGATCAGGGACTTGCAATTTTTTTTTACTCTGTATTCCATTTAATTCTGACCTTTCCTTTTCTTTTCTGAAGATATGATGCTTAGGGGAAGCCATTGTATGATACTCCCTCCGTCCCAAAATTCTTGTCTTAAATTTTTCTAAATACGGATGTATCAAGTCATATTTTAGTATTAGATACATCCGTATCTAGACAAATTTAAGACAAGAATTTTGGGACGGAGGGAGTATAATTTGAAGAAAAAGTGCCATAACAGTGCAAGGTTGGATTCTCCTTTTTATGTTGTTGATTATGAATTTACGGTATATTGGGAATACATAAGTATGAGCTAAATAACTTACTGATTTTGCCTTTACTTAGAAGAATTAGTGATATTAAATTCAAAATTAATTTGCTGTGGTCTGGATGAAGGTGCAGGGATGACATAAAATTTATTGGTGAGTGTCAGATATAGTGTCCTATACTCCTATGTTTGTTTTTGATACCGTGTAGGTGTTCTTCTCTGGTCCCACTATTATATACCCACTCTGCCCCACAATGTATCGCAAGAACGTCTTATATTATTGGACGGATGAAGTACATGTTTGCTTTCCCTTGTTTATTCTGCATTGCCTCCATCTTATCTATGAATATATACTACAGTCCAGCGAAGAAATGAACAGAGAAATCAATTAGCATGTAACGTTACATCATACTCTCCCTAATAAGTTAGTACTCACATTCAGAAGGTTTCCTGTTGAACATTTGTTCAGTTACTTATTTTTCTTTTCAGTCTAAACTGTGGTTCTCAATGTCCAGTAAAACTTCAGTTGAGTGAAAGTCATGCATTGTCCAGAAAGATACCAAGTTCAGTCTCATTATAGAGAAAGATACCAAGTTGAGTCAATAAAGGCTTAACATGTTTGATATGCGCAAAACAAGCAGATTAGCCCAGACTGATTGGGGTTTTGGTCGGTGTGCCCAGGTGGAGAAGCATGGCAAGTTTTATGATAAAGTTGTATCACACAATCCTCACATATGTACAGTTATGGCACCAAAAATAATAAGTTATGTTCTGGGATTCTGAACATTATAAAGTTGATAGTTAGGCACAAAGCTATTGCTCTTGCAAAAAGTCTTCTTACACTCAAATTGTCACGCGGAAAAATTCACGAGTGTAGAACTTCTTACCTTTCTCTTCTGTTTATGGAATTTATTCTTACCCATAGTAGCCCCTGTAGACATGGCGTTGTTAGTTACCAAGTGCCGATTGATTGATTTCATTGTCTTCTTTCTGCTGCAAATCGTGCTTTGGACTAAGTGGTGGCGTACAACATATCAGTGCAAGACTCCTCAACGAGCATACATCAAATTTCCCTTGGTTGATTTGCATAGAGATAATCTCTATTGGATGATTATATTTCAATAGAAAATCTATAATGGATGATTTTCCCAGAAGGGTCTATATTTCTATATTTTCTACAAGGGAGTAAATGGTGCGGCAAAGCGCACGTTCCCTTCTATTCTTAGTCCTCTCATTGGAATGGCGCGCAAGGGTCGTGGGGCTGCCTGGAACGTGGCAAACTCTGGTGGCACCCCGAGCTTGATGTTAGCGCTAATCCACCCCTCGGACATGCCGTACTCGGCGACGACCATGCAAGATTGCGGAGCAGCAGGGGCGGCGGCATGAGGGGGCACGGGGGTCAGAGGGCGCGTGGGTGGGTGGCGTCGTATCTCTGGTTGAGGGCCTGTTATTCCTAGCAGATATGCATCATTGAATTTGGTTCCTCGACGGCGTATAGCAGCCATAGTAGTCTTTATACCTCACCTCCCCCAAATCAGTAATGTTGCAGTATAGTGCAGAAACAATGCATCTTTGGATGTTGGTTTGAACAGAAGTGGG
Organism: Thinopyrum elongatum; assembly: GCA_011799875.1. NCBI lineage: Eukaryota > Viridiplantae > Streptophyta > Magnoliopsida > Poales > Poaceae > Thinopyrum > Thinopyrum elongatum. The sequence continues at coordinate 607,231,600 of CM022299.1, forward strand.
GGAACATATGGGTTGCTTTTGATTATTAGAGTTCCAATTTAGGAGGGAACAAACCAAACTGCAATCAGATTCTGCTGTTAGTGTTTGCACCAAGCTTCTTGTGGTCCCAAGCTTTCTAAAATTTCAAGAACCTGACCTGATGTGGTTCTGTAATTTTACTAACTACGGAGTACTTACTAATGCTTTTGTGTGCTGACTTCCGCTTGTGTGCTAAGGGGACCAGGTCAGTCTAAAGATGAAGAGCAATGACACGTCGATTCGTGAGGCATTGGTTCTTCTTGTATATTATCACCAAAAAGAAGCATGGAATTGTGTGAGTGCCCACTAGCATTGGATCATAAAACCTTATTTTTTTGCGCCCAATGGTTGCCCCCTGCTATTGTTGTATAAATATTGCTTCTGATAAGGTCCTCAATATCTGTTGATTGTCTACTAAATAGAAGTGAATGCCCACTCAGGCAACCTTACTTGGTTAGGTGATGAGACATGCTCACTTTTATTTTTCTCCTACACTTTTAGGAAAGGTGGGGTGGTGTTTTTGTAGAGCAGGCACATCTAGAGGCTTCCTTTGCTTGATGTTGCATATAGGACAGCTCAGACATGTGCTTACGCCTGCTATTTGTGATACTTTATGAACTATTTATGTACAATTGATTTCCAATCACTCATAGTTCAGTTCTGACAATGTATTGTTGCAATCTCTTTTTGTTTTGAACTGTTTGCTAGCAATTTAGGGGCGGTCCTCTGCTCTGTCTTGATTCTTTCAAGCAACTGGGTAAGATGCACATGACATGCTCATTAGGTACTAATCTTCTCAATGTTAATTATTTATAGATAAGAAAAACCAAAAGTTCCAATGGATTTTCTGCCCACTGCACATAGGGAAATATTTCTTTGTTATCAGCATGCACATGATCTAGCATTGTTGAAGTACATTTCCTGATCAAGGAAAGTAGTTTCAGATAACTGGCCTACTATTTTTATCCTGTTATCCACTCAATGGTGAATGGTGATATAAAACAATAATCTCTATGAATCATATTGATCTGGGTAGGAATAGGATGCAAAGATTAATGCTATATACCACGTTTTAGTTATGTTCAAGTTCGTCTATATTTGCTAAATATTTACAGATCTGCATAAGTGTGAGCCGGAGAGCTGAGGTGCATGTGGCACAGCGTAAGAATATATTGACACTGCAATGCTATGATTTCTCCCTAACCACTCAACACACTATCAAGCTAGCAATAGTGATAGCTAATCCTTGCATTGGAAATTCATTGAAAGAAGGCGCTATGCCGGGCAGTTGCTATCAGCAGAGATCGAGGTCGTGTGTGGGTGCAGCGGTTCCAGAGGACGAAGACTGCCTTGCTATCGGAGAGTTCTTAGTCATTGGCATCATTCCCATGTATCGGCATGGTCCTGCTGCGCTATAATTTTGTAAAGTATGCTTTTTAATTACATATCATCAGACACCTACCATTGGGCAAGCATAGTCAGCGATCTTCAAGGCTTTATATATGAACATAAAATCTGAGGTTAATTCTGTTGTTGATAGTCTTCTTAGGTTATTGCGACAACTTTCCATCAGTTTTCGTGTACTAAAAAAATGCTTTGTACACATGCAGATATGCGATATATTGAGCTTTTAGCAGCTTTTCATGTCTTCCTACTTTGAATAATTCAATGGTTCATGTATGCAAGGAGGCACTGTTTGTTTGTCAATGGGTTTATATGTTACCTTCTTCCGGCTTGTTCTTTGTGGAGAGTGCCCCTCTTCCAGGTAGAGAGGAATTAAGTCCAAAGTGCATGCAAGAATTCTTTTCATAGGCAATTACTTTGGCAGTTTATGCAACTTGTTTTATGATTCAGAATACACTTATGCATGCTTCTGAATAATGGATTCAGAATATACTTATGCATGCTTCTGAATAATGTATTCAGAAAACATTTTATGCAAGCTTCTGACTATCAACTATCGAGTGGTTGAAGCTGAAACATTTAGCTTGAGAGCCATATTTCTTTTACAGGATGTTGATAGCCGCATTACTAACTACCTGAAGAGGTGAGCAAGATAGCAGCGAATAAAAATGCATTGGCCACTCGCACGTCTGACCAGTAAACAGACACCATGATCCATGCGCTACAGACATCAATCGTCAGCGCAGCAAGGCTCTAAAATGCATTGGCTCAAGAAGGAATAAAGACCAAAAGATTTTACATCCCTAGAGAAAAACAGCGCAGCAAGGCGCGCGTATCCCGCTAGCATTCTGTAGGTCTCATGGTAATAGGTATGCAATTGGCAAGTCCAACGTACGCGCAATGTGCTCAAGGCAGTGAGTGCAGGCTCTTTGCATGAGTCATTTTTAGTAGTAACACTACATAGCGGCACATCTGTGACCGGTCAATTATGTTAAGATTCGTGCAGTAGCTGGCCCACGCATATGTATAGTCTATGTATTGCGATGCCATAGATAGGTATTTTTTTTTTCGAGCAACCGGCAGGAGCTCTGCCTTTTCATTAAGAATAAGAGAATTGACCAGTTTATAATGAAAACTGGCCGAAAACCGATACATCTGCGATACACGCACACGCCAGTCCCGAGGCTGCGCACCCCTCGAGTCGACGACACTGTCACCCAAGTGACCAGAGACGACACCCTACAACAGAACACTGGGCTCCGGAGCCGCCGCTCCGACATCCACACCGGCACCGAGGCCACGCACCAGCCTAGTCGATGGCTCCGCCGCCCTAGAGGCCAAAGCCAACACCCTACGCACACGAGATCTCCGGCACCGCCGCACCGACTTCCACACCGGCCCCGAGACCGCGAACCCACCTGGTCGATGACCATGTCGCCCTGGCGACCAAAGCCAACCACCACACGTAGGAGATACCCGGAGCCGCCGCTCCGACTTCCACGCCGGACCCGAGGCCGCGCACTCGCCTAGCCGACGACGAAGTTGCAAAGCCACAGAGCCACCGCCGGCAAATGAAGGACCGGACCTCCAAAGGCGTCGCCCCCAAGTGGGAAGCGACGAGGAACGCCGCCGACGCCCACTTCGGTCAAGGCCGAAGTTTGGGTTTTCACCCGAAGAGCCCGTGGCTGAGATGACGAGGGAGGTTAAGGGGCTCCATGACGCCGCCTCCAACAAGGGAACGACATCCTAGGACGCCGTCGACGCCGGCATCGACCGAGGTCGAGCTAGGCTTTCACCCGGAGCTCACCAAACCCATCTTCACCACAGCCAATCACCACCGACGGCGGCCAAGCACCCTACACCGCTCGCCACCGCCAACCACCTCTTACATGGCCAGCAAAACCACCACGGCACCACGCGCCGTCATGGCAGCCCCGCACCCACCGCCAAGAGCGGCGCCGCCGTGCCGCCATCCTCCCTACTCGTTGCCGCAGCGAAAACGCGCCACAGCGCCGCCCGCATCCCGCCGAACTCGAGGCTGACCACCACGCACCAGATCCGGGCCAGCCTAGCTCGGATCCGCGCCCTAGAGGCAATAATAAATGTTATTGATATCTCCCTGTTCATAATTAGGTTTATGTTCCATGCTATAACTGCAATGATTCTCGAGTCTGCAAATAAAACGAGGCTTGGAGGCAAACTCATGTGCACGTGTGGGATAATAAACGGTAAAATGTATTCCTAGTCAAGCCTCTATGACTGGCTCAAGTGTTGCATGATGGTTCTGTTTTCCTGATCATGGGCATGTCTATGCCAGCAACTTTAAGGGCACAATGTTAGAAGAACATTTGTGTTGAATCGACCCGAATTGATGTTATGCTATGAGATTCACTCATCACAAGTTAATGGTTAATAACACAGAGATGGTTAATGTTTGCATAATTCCTTAGACCATGAGAGTGTCGAGTTTCTTCATACTTGCTTCATGAACTTTGGGGTTTGTTAAACGTCATCCGTAAATGGGTAGCTATTACGGCGGCTTACGGGTTCATGGAAAAATGTATCAAGTAACTTGATAGCTCAAGATTGGGATTTGCTCCTCCGGCGATGGAGAGATATCTCTGGGCCCTCTCGGTGTTACGGTATCCATCATCGTCTGGCCAGACATAATGTGATTTGATCACAGGGATGCCAGAACACGGGAACGAGAAAAGAAAACAATACCGGTAATGAGGTAACTAGCATAGTGGACAAGTTGTTGATCCACGGGAATGCCAACATGTCTCACCTCAGGTATTTGTAACATATCGCGAAGCAACAGGAATAGCACACGGCAACTGGAGGTTCACTCGAATATTCATTCGTGTGGGTATAGGGGTCAATATGGGTGTCCACGGCTCCGATGTTGATCATTAATCGGAAAGTGTTCCGGTCATGTCTATGCTTCACCGAACCTATAGGGTCACACGCTTAAGGGTCATCTATCTGCTGAATACTAGACAAGGAGTCCGAGAGAAAGTCACTGGAAAAGTTTCAGAGACGACGGAAAAGTTCCGGAGAGAACACCGAAAAAGTTTCGGTAAAACCGAAAAGTTGTTTCAAATAAAACCATTGATCCAAAAAGGTTTCGGCAAGCACCGGGAATGTTTTGGAGGTTGCCAGATTGGTCTGGTAATTTCTGGTATTTTTTCGGAGAAAAAACCGAAAAAATGTTTCGGAGCTGCCGAGATTGTTTACCAGGTAAACAAAGATGGTTTTAAATTAAACCACCATACTGGAAATGTTCTAGAGCGCGTCCAAATAATGTTAGAGGGTGTCGGAAATATTCTGGGACCTTCCGGAATTTTTCAGAAGTAATAGTCACGGAAAACATCTTGTCCCAGCGTGAGGGGACAAGATCCCACGTAACGTGTGTGCTGTTTTTGGGGGCGCCCCCTTTAGGGGACAGCCCCCTTGTGGCTGGACAAAGTGTTGGGGGGGCCCCCCATGGTGGGGGGCAGCCCCCACAAATGGTGGATAGTGTTGGGAGGAAGGTGGGGCCCCATGGGGGAACACCATGGACAAGGGAACATGTTTTCTCCATGTTTGGTGGGAACATGTTTTCCTTGTTTGGTGGGTGCATGTTTTGTGGGCTAAATTTCAGCCCCCCCCCCCCACCCCTTCCACCACTATATAAGGAGGTGGAGAGGAGCTCTCCATCCCCACTCCAACTCTCTCACACAAGCCATGCATGATCTGGCATTCTCTCTCCCTCCCACGAAATAGTTTCGTAGTGCCGAAAGTCTGTCTGGGTTCCGGTGGGAACTAGTTCTGGATGGCGAAGCCCTGCCGGATAGATGACACCGTATGTGTGCAATCCCGTAGAGAGGTCATAGTTTTGTCATTTTGCCCCAGGGGATGTTCGAGTGTCCTCCCGAAGGGCTGTCCAAGTAACCATCCGGGTTTCAAGGGTTCTCCCGAAGGGCTGTCCGAGGGACTGTCCGACCGCCTCCCGGAGGGCTGTCCAAGGGGCAGATGAGGGAGTACATCCTCGCGGTTGGGAGGTTGTAAAATCCTAGCTGCGGGGATCTGCACCGACGATCGTCATCGACTCTACTTCCGCTGCGCTACGAGTCGGTAACGAATATGATCAAACCTTGTATGCAGTCTCCATAGTGGTCCTGGGCTGGTGCGTAGGTCGGAAAATTTTTGTTTTCTGCTGCGTTCTCCTACAGTGGCATCATGAGCCGTGCTATGCGTAGATGCAGGTTGCGATCTAGAATACATAGAGATGTATGGGTGTTGCACAGTATAATTAGGTAGTAGATGAGTTCTATTACTGAAAATTATTTGTGCGGGTAGTAGATGAAATCTGTTACCCGATGTTCTTGTTGCTTCCCTGGAATTTGCATATTTCTGATCTTGATAACGGCATGGTGGAGTTTCAATGTTCTGGCAATCCGCGATCCTGATTGATCAACGAAGTGGTAACAGTTCATTGAATTCCACCGTAGTTAAAAAGAAAGATGAAATTCCGCAGACGAAAGGGCAATGCAGATATGATCTGCACGGGGGTCATGCGTATGACGAAGTTCACTGTGGGGGTCGAGATTTTATTATCTCGTGTTTCATACACCCTGCATTGTTAATCTAGCGACTTGGATTATCATACTTGATGATGGACGTTGGTAGCTTCGATTTGTTTCGAAACCTTAGAAGCCACGAAAAACAAGTTTTTGCATGGACCGATTAGAGGCGTCTAACTTGGTTTTGCAGGATGGTTTGCATGTGCATGTGATGTGGTATAGCAGTGCTCATATTAATTTCATTTGTATGAGATGACTATATAATGTAAATTGATTAACATGACCTGCGTGTCATGATTCGGCATGATGGCTGGAGCCATATGATTGCACTTTAAATGACCTGTGTGTCAACCTTGTGTAATGCACTTACTTTATTAGCTATAGAGATAGCAATATTATTTGGTGCGTCGACAAGGTGGTGGCAATCTTCGCGAAGGTGAACACCGACGCGAATGCCGAAGACAAAGAAATACAAGACTTCTCCGTCAGAAAGGGCTATACCATATCATGCTATTATGAATTGTCTGAGATGTTTATCCCTTATGATGCACCCTTCTTGATTGCGCGGTAGTCGCTTTTATTAGGGTGATCTCTCAGAAAAATATCAAGTAGTTAGTGTTCTCCCAAGTGTAGCACCGTCACGGCACCTAACTTTTCGGGGTGCGCCATGCTAACATGGGTACGAACGATTAGGGATGTGTGAGGCGGGTGAGTTGAGACCTCGCAGCGAGATCACTTGGTTTTCTTGACGTTCAGGCATGAAAGTCATGAGCTCGGAACACACGCTTCGAAAGATGAACAAGAGTCACATAGAGATGTGATTGGCAAGTTTGCCTACCGGTTGAGATTTTCGTCATCGGTGATGCTAACATCAATGGATTTGAATTGATATGCGGATCTTGAATCACTCATAATCAATTTTGAGAGATATTGATTTGAGTGGGAGTGCACTGTTGAATTAACTTGTTTAATTCTCAGTGCAATTAATTTTGAACACTATCTAAGTGTGTTTTGCATAATAGTTGTAGAATAATGGCTCGCGTTTCCACCTTCCCTATTAAAATTGAATAGCTGTTAAATATCTGGTTAAAACTTTATGGTTGGTAACGTAATGTGAGGATTGTCCTCAAGAGTGCCGAGAAGGACTTTGTCCTATCGCATACTTTCGGTATTCTCTCGCTTATGCTATGGATCAAGTGACTCTCGTCCTTCGATCCAAAAGCTAGAATTCCGTTTCAGTCAAGTGCAATACATTTGCTTCCATGAGACCCGAACTTCGAAAGTTTGGATAGTTATGTGATATTCATGTAATCTGAAAATCATTTTCAGGGACAAACAAAGGCTAAAAGATATGAGATATCCAAAGCAATGTTTGTTTGCAAACTATTAGTAAAGGAGTTTACTATGCATTAGACTGATAAGAGAGGGATCCAGAAGAACGCCTGTCATATGATGAAAGGTGAATAAAACAACAACTTAAAGAGAATGGAAGTGTCCGAAGGATGTTAGTGAAACTTTCACGCCTAGGAAGTCCGGGGCTAACGCCACTCTTAAGTTGGGTGCTTCTTCTGAGAGTAGGAGAAATGCTAAAAGTTAAACTGTTAGAAGTATAAAGGCAATAAGAAAGAAGACTGGAATATCCAGCTCATGTATGAATGTCATACAAGTTTTTGATGTATGGAAGGCTGGTCAAAGATATCACTCCTGGAATCCACTTCTTTGCCGTCTGCCACTTCTTTGTCGTCTGCTGGCTGACGGCAAAGAAGGTCTTTGCCGTCCGCTTACGAAAAACGGACGGCAAAGAACTGGCTGATGGCAAAGAAGGTCTTTGCCATAAGCCAGTTCTTTGCTGTCGGCTAGCGGACGGCAAAGAATCTTTGCCATTAGTTGGCGGACGGCAAAGAGAGAGGTGGGCCACACTAACGAGCTGCTTAGAAAAAAACTAACGGCCCCCTCTTTGCCGTCTGCTAGCGGACGGCAAAGAGAAAAAAAGCGGACGGCAAAGGGGGGCGGACGGCAAAGAGATAACCTAACTAACGGATCCCCACCCCTCCTTCCCTCTCTCTCTTTCTGTCCCTCTCTCCCCGACGAGACCACCGCCGCCCCGACCACCCGCCGCCGCCCCTCGCCCCGTCGCCCCGACCCACCCCCTCCTCCGCCCCTTGCCCCTCCTTTCGCCGCCCCCCACCGCCCTCCATGTCCCCCCCTTGCCCCGTCGCCCCACCACCACCCTCCGCCGCACCTTCCACGCCGGCCAGCCGGGCCGACCGTCCATCGCCGCCCTGGCCGCCCCTCCCCTCCCCTGCTTGTACGTTCCCGGCGCCTCTTCGCTGAGGCAGAGCTCTCCATTCGCTCCCTCCCCCTTTCCGCCTCCCGAGCCTCCCTCTGTCTCCCCTCTTACTCCACTCGTCGCTCCCCTCCACCTTTCCACCTCCTCCCCTCATTGACGTCACCTCCGTCTTCTTTCCCCCTCCATCCTTTTCCTCCTCCTTCGGGTCCCCCTACCCACCGCCGGCCTCATACCCCTCCAAGGACACCGTTCCACCCCCACCGCCGCGGACTCCCCTCCACCGGCGCCGCCTCCCCCCTCCACCGGCGATTCCACTGCCTGCAGGTGAGTGATGCTTTCCCCCTCTTTTGTTAGTTTAGTTTATTTTTAGTTTCTTTTAGTTTCTGTTGAGTATGTTTAGTTTAGTTAGTTTTAGTTTTATTTTTGTGAGTTATTATTTTAGATTAGTTTTGAGTTGTGTTTAGTAAGAAGGAAGAGTAGAACCAGAAGGAGGGAGTAATATGTAGGGGGTGGGGGAGCAGAAGAATAGAAAAGAAAGAAGAGAAATAAAGAGGTGTGATGGTCTATAGCGAAGGCCGAAGCAAAGAGAGTGAGGCGGCCGTAAAGCAGAAGAAGAAGAAGAAGAAGAAGAAGAAAACGAAGAAAAGAAGAATAAGAAGAAAGAAGAGAAGAAGAAGAGAAGAAGAGAAGAAGAAGAAGAAAGAAGAAGAAGAGGAAGAAAGAATAGAAGAGAGGAGGAGGAAGGTAGAAGAAGAAGAAGAAGACAGAATGACAGAAAAAGAAGAAGAAGGGAGGAAGAAGAAGAAGAAGACGAAGAAGAGAAGATATGGAATCTGGTCAAATATTGCTGCACGGGGGGAATGTTGTGAAAGTTTTTTTGTGAAACTTCCAGATAGCATGGCAGGCTTTCATCGGGCAAACATAGGACATTCCCCCTAGAAAGAAATATCACCATAAAACCTCCCCCCCCTCCAATCTTAGATATGTTTTAGATAATAAATAGTATTTTTAGGATCGTTTCTATTGAAGAAAGGAAAAAGGAAAAAGAAAAAAGGAAAAAGGAACAGAAGACGATGGAAGGGGAAAGGAAGAATAGGAAGATGAGCGAGAAAAAGATAAGAAGAAGAAGAAGAAGACAGAAGAAGAAGATGAAGATATTCGAAAAGAAGAAGAAGAAAGAAGAGGAAGAAGAATAAGAAGAACATAACACTACAAGCACAAGAACATAACAATAACAATAATAAAAGCAGAAGAATAATAAGAAGAAGAGAATAATAATAAGAATAAGATAGACGAGAAATAAATAAAAGAAAAAGTAGAAGAGAAGAATAAGAAAATGAAAAGATGAAAAAATAAGAAGATGGACAGAAGATCAAGACCGTTTTTATACTTTCTTATTTAGGGTTCCGCCACGTTTTGCAGTTTCTTTCTTTTCTTTAGTTGAATGTTTTTATACTGCTAGCTAGTTGCCTAGTTTGCTGACCCAAAGAAGTTAAAATAGTTATTATATGAAATTCAACTAAAGTCAACATTTTTGACGACTAGTGCTACTAATAAATTCAACTAGAGCCATCATATGTCCACAAGTGCATTGTTTTTTGAATGAGAAATGATAACTTGGTGTAGTTGATTATCTTCTGCTGCTTATCAGAGATGGGGGGAAGCCGCCACCACAGACTCCGCTCTGCCACACCGGAGTACGAGTTGGATGCTTTCGAGTTCTTCAGTATCATACTTGGGACTTCAGTATCATCCACGAGGCAGGTATATAAAAGTAGAGATCTCCCCTTCTCCCATCTCATTATGATAACTCTATTGTTTGCTACATCACTCATTGTCCCAAACTGCAGAGGCTGCCTGACACTTTTATGAACATGCTGGGTGAAGATCCGCCTAATAATGTGAAGCTGCGACAGGCCGGCAGTGGGTTTCGCAGGCTGTGGGACGTGCAGTTGGTGATCAAGGAGGGCCACATGTACCTGTGTCGTGGCTGGGAGAAGTTCTACCGTGCCTACGACCTACGGCAGGGGTACTTCCTTCTCTTCAGGTACGACGACGACGCCACCATGCTCATTGTGAAGGTGTTCAACGCGACTATGTGTCGCATGCGCTACGCTGACGACGATGATGCCAGTACGTTCTGCCTCTTCTTATTCCTCTACATTTGGCTTTGTCTCGCATCGATTGTTAACGGTTATTGTTGCATTTGGACAGGCAATGGGAGCAGCAGCAGCGACACTGGCTATAGCCAAAGTAGCAGCGATTCTGGCTGTAGCAAAAGCAACAGCGATTTTGGCTGTAGCAAAAGCAACAGCAAGGAGGATGATCCGGACTGGAGTGGGGAAGAAGAGGAGCAGAGTGGGCATCAGGCTGAGGATGACCTAGCGATGGTGGTGGCTGAGGATGACCTAGCGATGGTCGTGCCTGTCCTGCCTGAAGATGGCCTCGCGATGGTGGTGGTGCCTGACAATGACCTCGCGCCGGTGGTGGTGCCGGCGATCCCACAGCTGGGCGACATGACCACGCCAATTGTGGTAGAAGACTACATCCCACTGCCTCCACCGCCTCGCCCCTCTTGGCGCATCAGGCTGAGGAAGGAGAAGGAGAAGAACAATGGGAACTGAACTATGTCAGGTATGTTTGATCTCCAAAATGATCTACATATACTTAGCTTTGTTTCCTCCGAAATGACATAAGTTAGCTCTAAGTTAGCTCTAATATGCTTAGTTACCTATGTTAGCTCTAATATGCTTAGTTACCTATGTTAGCTCTAATATGCTAAGTTATCTCTACTATGCTTACTTTCCTATAGGTTAACTCCAAAATTACTTATGTTAGCACAAAATGACCAAGTTTACATAATAAGCTTATAGTCTTCTTCTTCTTCTTCTTCTTCTTCTTATTCTTCTAGTCTTCTTCTAGTATTCTTCTAGTCTTCTTCTTCTTCTTCTTCTTCTTCTTCTTCATTTTCTTCTAGGTTAGCTCCATTTTACTTAAGTATGCTTACTTCTTATAGTCTTGTTCTTCTTCTTCATTTTATTCTTCTTCTTCTAACATCTTGTTTATCATTTTGCAGATTTGATTTAATTCACGGAAGCTTGCATGGATGGAGTGCTTCTTTTCCATTTGTGCTTTTATTTTGTATCAATGAACTTGCATGGTTGGAACTTGTTATATGGATGGATGGATAACGGTGTTGGATGAACAATGTGAAACTTTTGTAATATGTAAGGATGGAACTACATATGTGTTGGTTATGTATGTATATATGATGAAACTAGTGTGTTGGATATGCTTGTTGTGTATATATGTATATCTGCGAATTGCTGTCAAATTGAATGAATTAAATTAAAAATAGGGCTGTACAGGCTCTTTGCCGTCAGATAGCTAACGGCAAAGTTCTTTGCCGTCAGCTAGCTGACGGCAAACATGCCGCGTGACAGCTACCTGTGATTCCTGGGACTGGCATGTTTGAGCACTTTGCCGTCTGCCAGCGGACGGCAAAGACGTTAGCCTCTTTGCCGTCCGCTGGCTGACGGCAAAGCACGCCGTTAACCCCTAACGGCCCTCACCCCACCTCACTGCCATCCACGATCTTTGCCGTCTGCTGGCCACCAGAGGCGGACGGCACAATCCTTTGCCGTCCGTTTCCAGGAAGCGGACAACAAAGAAGGCCTTTGCTGGCACGTGTTCATCCGGACATTTTGCTGTCTGCTGGCGGACGGCAAAGAGGTTTGCCATCCGTGATCTATGCCTTTGCCGTCCGCTGTGGCGGACGGCAAAGAAGCTGATTCCAGTAGTGTATAGTTCTTGGGAATTATGGTTAAACATGTTAATCACTAATTCTTGGGTATTTTGAGTTAATCCCAAAGATACCCGCTCGATTGCTTTCTATTGCAACTCGATGTAAGAACTACTATGGCCTGAAAGACTAGCCAGGAATGAGGTTTAGGTATACACAGGAAACATAGGAAATGTTACTATACCTTCCATCGGTGTATTACCGTCTGTATTTATTTTCATAATTCATTTAGAGTTTCACAAACTCTAGCCCATTGCATAAGGTATCTTGCAAGAAGGTTGTTCATAAGAGAACTTTTGATGTTCGATGTTATGAATAACATATGGGCCATACTTTCATTATGAATGAGATGTATGTTATGAATATTGAGAATAATATATTACCTCTGTGTTTACTTTCATAATTCATTTTAGAGTTTCATACACTCTAGCCCATTGCACAATGTTTGTTGCAAAAGAGTTGTTCATAAAAACAACAATTGTTGTTCAGTATTATGAATAACATGAAGGGCCATACTTCCATCCAAGGTGGGATGTATGTTATGAATATTGATAGTAATATGATACATCCATAACACTGACACTAAATATCGTAAGACTAAGAGAATACCACACAAGTGTGGCACTACATTTGGTCACATTGGAGAAACCCGCATGGATAAATTCCATTATGACGGATTTTGAAGTCCTTTGATTTTGAATCATCTGACACTTGCAACTTTCCTCCAAAAAGTGAAGTGACTGAAATACCGTTCACAGGCCATAAGGAACGGACAAAAAACTTATTGGTGATCATACATTTGATGTGTAGTCCGATAAATGTTGTTAGTAGTGGATTTATCTATCTTCAGAAATGACTCAAGTAGATATGTGGATATTTACTTGATGAGACGTAAGTCTGGATCTTTTTAATTCATTCGAAAGGTTTTCAAAAATGAAGTAGAAGTTATTGTAACAATAAAATTATGTTTCTACAATTCGATTGTAGAAAGGAATATTTGAGTTACAAGTTTAGCGAATGTCTGATGAGTTGTGAAAGTAGTTTCATAACTTGCACCTCCCGGAACACCACTGCAAGTGGAAAGTCCGTGAAGATGTAATCGAACCATTTATGACATGGTAAGATCAAAGATGACATAAATAGATTTTGCCATTATCCCTTTTAAAGAGTGATGCTTTAGAGACTGCGGCTTTTACACTGAAAAGAGCTCCATCGGGTCTGTTGAAATGACACCATGATATGGTACGCCCAACCATGTTATATCTTTTCTTAACATTTGGAATATGGGGCTTGTGTAAAAGGTTCCAAACCTATTCCAAATCAGACAAGTGCTACATTGTAGGTTATCCCAAGTCATTGGGTATTCCCCCACCACTATACCGAGGCAAAGGTTTTTTGCCACAAAACGGTATGGTTTTAAAGAGAATTGTTCTTGCAAAAGGTGAGTGGGAGGACAGTGCAACTCGACGAGATAACCAGTATCTTCGTCATCAGATCAAAGGAAAGGAACCTTGGAAGTGATTCCGGAGTTTCCTACTGCGACTGATACGGAAGTCTCTACAATAAAATGTATGGACTTCGGTCGAACTTGCAGCTGAACCACGTAGGCAAGGCTCGTGCAAACCTCTCAGGTGCGCAAACGAGATATTGTTGTTAGACAATAGCATACCTACAACACACAAGGAACCGTTGATGGGCCCTGAATCTGGAATTGGCTAAATGCCAATACAATCCGAGATAGTTTCCATATAAGTGATTCAAGATTAAAATCTTGATACACCTTTCAGAAGACTTAGAGTCTGACGAATATTTATGGAACTAAAACTGATACGGATAAAAATATTTAATCCATAAAGCTCGACTTGTTGCAATAACAAGTTCAAGGAGTTGACTACGATGAGGTTGTTTCACCGTAGCGATGCTTAAAGTCGGTTCGGGTTGAACTAGCAATTAATACATATTTCAATCATGAGATATGAAACATGGATGACGAAAGGATTTCCATCTGATGGAAAGAAAACCAAGGACTTGCATGTGTTACAGTCCAAGGTATTTTGTCAGTCCAGAGGATGCTAGTAAGTATGCAAACTTCAGAGTTCCAGCGATGGACAGAAGAGAGCAAAATGGAGTTGGAATCGTCGTGTTTTGATGAAATGGTTAAAAGGGTTTTGACTTCATCAATGGGTAACGAAGATGCTTATGATTCAAGAAAGTAAGTGGGAGCATAATAATATTTCTAAACACCTTGTGTGCTTGACACATTGTTAAATTGGAAATAAATTTCTTGACACGAATTAGGACTTCATTTGAAAATAGTTTTTCGATGAAGTGCTTGGGCTAAATAACCTTAATATTAGGCATGATGATCTATGGAGATAGATTTACCTAATGGGGCTGAGCAAAGATACATATTGACAAGATGCTAAAACTTTTTAGCATTTAAAACGCCAAGGAGTGATTCTTGCCGAAGTCACATGGAAAGAGTTTTTGCAAGACTCGGTGTCCCAAAACACTGATGAGCAAAATACACGATGGAGATTCCACACACACTCTTGTGTTTGGATTAATCATATATTCCATGGTATGTAAAACAAGTAGATATGTCCAATACTCCCAAAGTTGTTGCGAGTATAGATACCAAAGTGATCAAAAGTACTGATCATGGGACAACAGTGAAAAAGGGTCATTGAGTACTATAGTAGCACTGATGACATGTTTTCTCGCAAGTGGAGATCATGAAGATTTCGTTGTAAAAGGTTACATCGATACAGTCTTCATCATGTTGGGGAATGTAGTAATTTCAAAAATTTCCTACGCACACACAGGATCATGGTGATGCATAGCAACGAGAGAGGAGAGTGTGTCCACGTACCCTCGTAGACCGAAAGCGGAAGCGTTAGCACAACGCGGTTGATGTAGTCGTACGTCTTCACGATCTGACCGATCCAACTACCGAACGCACGGCACCTCCGAGTTCAGCACACGTTCAACTCGATGACGTCCCGCGAGCTCCGATCCAGCAAAGCTTCACAGGAGAGTTTCGTCAGCACGACGGTGTGGTGACGGTGATGATGATGCTACCGACGCAAGGCTTCGCCTAAGCACCGCTGCGATATGATCGAGGTGGATTATGGTGGAGGGGGACACCGCACACGGCTAAGAGATCAATGATCAATTGTTGTGTCTATGGGGTGCCCCCTGGCCACGTATATAAAGGATGGAGGGAGGAGGAGGCCGGCCCTCACAGGGCGCGCCCAAGGTGTGGAGTCCTACTAGGACTCCCTAGTCCTAGTAGGATTCCACCTCCCACATGGAATAGGAAAAGGGGAAGGGAGAAGGAGAAGGAAGGAAGGGGGCGCCCCCTTTCCCTAGTCCAATTCGGACCAGTCCATGGGGAAGGGGCGCAGCCACCCTTGAGGCCTTTCTCTCCTTTCCCGTATGGCCCATTAAGGCCCAATACGAATTCCCGTATCTCTCCGGTACTCCGAAAAATACCCGAATCACTCGGAACGTTTCCGATGTCTGAATATAGCCTTCCAATATATCGATCTTTACCTCTTGACCATTTCGAGACTTCTCGTCATGTACCCGATCTCATCCGGGACTCCGAGCAAACTTCGGTCAGCAAATCACATAAACTCATAATACCGATCGTCACCAAACTTTAAGCGTGCGGACCCTACGGGTTCGAGAACTATGTAGACATGACAGAGACACGTCTCCGGTCAATAACCAATAGCGGAACCTGGATGCTCATATTGGCTCCCACATATTCTACGAAGATCTTTATCGGTCAAACCGCAAAACAACATACGTTGTTCCCTTTGTCATCGATATGTTACTTGCCCGAGATTCGATCGTCGGTATTTCAATACCTAGTTCAATCTCGTTTCCGGCAAGTCTCTTTACTCGTTCCGTAATACATCATCCCGCAACTAACTCATTAGTTACAATGCTTGCAAGGCTTATAGTGATGTGCATTACCGAGTGGGCCCAGAGATACCTCTCCGACAACCGGAGTGACAAATCCTAATCTCGAAATACGCCAACTCAACAAGTACCTTCGGAGACACCTGTAGAGCACCTTTATAATCACCCAGTTACGTTGTGACATTTGGCAGCACACAAAGTGTTCCTCCGGTAAACGGGAGTTGCATAATCTCATAGTCATAGGAACATGTATAAGTCATGAAGAAAGCAATAGCAACATACTAAACGATCAAGTGCTAAGCTAACAGAATGGGTCAAGTCAATCACATCATTCTCCTAATGATGTGATCCCGTTAATCAAATGACAACTCATGTCTATGGTTAGGAAACATAACCATCTTTGATCAACGAGCTAGTCAAGTAGAGGCATACTAGTGACACTCTGTTTGTCTATGTATTCACACATGTATTATGTTTCCGGTTAATACAATTCTAGCATGAATAATAAACATTTATCATGAAATAAGGAAATAAATAATAACTTTATTATTGCCTCTAGGGCATATTTCCTTCAGTCTCCCACTTGAACTAGAATCAATAATCCAGTTCACATCGCCATGTGATTTAACACCAACAGTTCACATCACCATGTGATTAATATCCATAGTTCACATTGTCATGTGACCAACACCCAAAGGGTTTACTAGAGTCAATAATCTAGTTCACATCGCCATGTGATTAACACCCAAAGAGTACTAAGGTGTGATCATGTTTTGCTTGTGAGAGAAGTTTTGTCAATGGGTCTGCCAAATTCAGATCCGTATGTATTTTGCAAATTTCTATGTCAACAATGCTCCGCACGGAGCTACTCTAGCTAATTGCTCCCACTTTCAATATGTATCCAGATTGAGACTTAGAGTCATCTGGATCAGTGTCAAAACTTGTATCGACGTGACCCTTTACGACGAACCTTTTGGCACCTCCATAATCGAGAAACATATCCTTATTCCACTAAGGATAATTTTGACCGTTGTCCAGTGATCTACTCCTAGATCACTATTGTACTCCCTTGCCAAACTCAATGTAGGGTATACAATAGATCTGTTACACAGCATAGCATACTTTATAGAACCTATGACTAAGGCATAGGGAATGACTTTTCATTCTCTTTCTATTTTCTGCCGTGGTCGGGTTTTGAGTCCTCACTCAACTTCACACCTTAAAACACAGGCAAGAACTCCTTCTTTGACTGTTCCATTTTGAACTACTTCAAAATCTTTGTCAAGGTATGTACTCATTGAAAAATCTTATCAAGCGTCTTTATCTATCTCTATAGATCTTGATGCTCAATATGTAAGCAGCTTCACCGAGGTCTTTCTTTGAAAAACTCCTTTCAAATACTCCTTTATGCTTTCCAGAAAATTCTACATTATTTCCGATCAACAATATGTCATTCACATATACTTATCAGAAATGTTGTAGTGCTCCCACTAACTTTCTTGTAAATACAGGCTTCACCGCAAGTCTGTATAAAACTATATGCTTTGATCAACTCATCAAAGCGTATATTCCAACTCCGAGATGCTTGCACCAGTCCATAGATGGATCGCTGGAGCTTGCACACTTTGTTAGAACCTTTAGGATTGACAAAACCTGCTGGTTGCATCATATACAACTCTTCTTTAATAAATCCATTAAAGAAATGTAGTTTTGACATCCATTTGCCAGATTACATAAAATGCGGCAATTGCTAACATGATTCGGACAGACTTAAGCATCGATACGAGTGAGAAAATCTCATCGTAGTCAACACCTTGAACTTGTCGAAAACCTTTTGCGACAATTCGTGCTTTGTAGATAGAAACACTACTATCAGCGTCTGTCTTCCTCTTGAAGATCCATTTATTCTCAATGACTTGCCGATCATCGGGCAAGTCAACCAAAGTCCATACTTTGTTCTCATACATGGATCCCATCTCAGATTTCATGGCCTCAAGCCATTTCGCGGAATCTGGGCTCATCATCGCTTCCTCATAGTTCGTAGGTTCGTCATGGTCTAGTAACATGACTTCCAGAACAGGATTACCGTACCACTCTGGAGCGGAACTTACTCTGGTTGACCTACGAGGTTCTGTAGTAACTTGATCTGAAGTTTCATGATCATCATCATTAGCTTCCTCACTAATTGGTGTAGGCATCACTGGAACTGATTTCTGTGATGAACTACTTTCCAATTCAAGAGAAGGTACCACTACCTCATCAAGTTCTACTTTCCTTCCACTCACTTCTTTCGAGAGAAACTCCTTCTCTAGAAAGGATCCATTCTTAGCAACAAATATCTTGCCTTCGGATCTGTGATAGAAGGTGTACCAAACAGTTTCTTTTGGGTATCCTATGAAGACGCACTTCTCCGATTTGGGTTCGAGCTTATCAGGCTGAAGCTTTTTCACATAAGCATCGCAGCCCCAAACTTTAAGAAACGACGCTTAGGTTTCTTGCCAAACCACAGTTCATACGGTGTCATCTCAACGGATTTAGATGGTGCCCTATTAAACATGAATGCAGTTGTCTCTAATGCATAACCCCAAAACGATAGTGGTAAATCGGTAAGAGACATCATAGATCGCACCATATCTAATAAAGTACGGTTACGATGTTCGGACATACCATTACGCTGTGGTGTTCCAGGTGGCGTGAGTTGCAAAACTATTCCACATTTTTAAATGAAGACCAAACTCGTAACTCAAATATTTGCCTCCGCGATCAGATCGTAGAAACTTTATTTTCTTGTTACGATGATTTTCTACTTCACTCTGAAATTCTTTGGACTTTTCAAACGTTTCAGACTTGTGTTTCATTAAGTAGATATACCCATATCTGCTCAAATCATCTATGAAGGTCAGAAAATAATGATACCCGCCGCGAGCCTCAATACTCATCGGACCGCATACATCGGTATGTATTATTTCCAATAAGTCAGTAGCTCGCTCCATTGTTCCGGCGAACGGAGTTTTAGTCATCTTGCCCATGAGGCATGGTTCGCAAGCATCAAATGATTCATAATCAAGTGATTCCAAAAGTCCATCAGTATGGAGTTTCTTCATGCGCTTTACACCAATATGACCTAAACGGCAGTGCCACAAATAAGTTGCACTATCATTACTAACTTTGCATCTTTTGGCTTCAATATTATGAATATGTGTATCACTATGATCGAGATTCAATAAACCATTTACATTGGGTGTATGACCATAGAAGGTTTTTATTCATGTAAACAGAACAACAATTATTCTCTGACTTAAATGAATAACCGTATTGCAATAAACATGATCCAATCATATTCATGCTCAATGCAAACACCAAATAACATTTATTTTGCAATAAACATGATCCAATCATATTCATGCTCAACGCAAACACCAAATAACATTTATTTAGGTTCAACACTAATCCCGAAAATAGAGGGAGTGTGCGATGGTGATCTTATCAACCTTGGAATCTCTTCCAACACACATCGTCACCTCGTCCTCAACTAGTCTCTGTTCATTTTGCAACACCTGTTTCGAGTTACTAATCATAGCAACTGAACTGGTATCAAATCCCCAGGGGCTACTATGAACACTAGTAAAATACACATCAATAACATGTATATCAAATATACCTTTGTTCACTTTGCCATCCTTCTTATCCCCCAAATACTTGGGGCAGTTCCGCTTCCAGTGACCAGTCCCTTTGCAGTAGAAGCACTCAGTTTCAGGCTTAGGTCCAGACTTGGGCTTCTTCCCGAGAGTAGCAACTTGCTTGCTATTCTTCTTGAAGTTCCCCTTCTTCCCTTTGCCATTTTTCTTGAAACTAGTGGTCTTGTTAACCATCAACACTTGATGCTCTTTCTTGATTTCTACCTTCGTTGATTTCAGCATCACGAAGAGCTCGGGAGTCGTTTTTGTCATCCCTTGCATATTATAGTTCATCACAAAGTTCCAGTAACTTGGTGATGGTGACTAGAGAATTCTGTCAATTACTATCTTATCTGGAAGATTAACTCCCACTTGATTCAAGCAACTGTAGTACTCAGACATTCTGAGCACATGCTCACTGGTTGAGCTATTCTCCTCCATCTTGTAGGCAAAGTATTTGTCAGAGATCTCATACCTCTCGACACGGGCATGAGTCTGAAATACCGATTTCAGCTCTTGGAACATCTCATATGCTCCGTGGTGTTCAAA
Source organism: Thinopyrum elongatum (assembly GCA_011799875.1). Classification (NCBI taxonomy): domain Eukaryota; kingdom Viridiplantae; phylum Streptophyta; class Magnoliopsida; order Poales; family Poaceae; genus Thinopyrum; species Thinopyrum elongatum. Next base: position 607,251,835 of record CM022299.1, read on the forward strand.
ACATTTCTGAAGTCCCGATTCTAAGCCGTAAATCATGGCGCACTAAACTATCAAGTAGTCATCATATCGAGCTTGCTAAACGTTCATAACGTTTGCATCTGCTCCTGCAATAGGTCTGTCACCTAGCGGTGCATCAAGGACATAATTCTTCTGTGCATCAATGAGGATAATCCTCAGATCACGGAACTAGTCCACATCATTGCTACTATCATCTTTCAACTTAGTGTTCTCTAGGAACATATCAAAATTCAAAGGAACAGTAGCACGGGCCATTGATCTACAACAACATAGACATGCAAAATACTATCAGGTACTAAGTTCATGATAAATTTAAGTTCAATTAATCATATTACTCAAGAACTCCCACTTAGATAGACATCTCTCTAATCATCTAAGTGATCACGTGATCCAAATCAACTAAACCATAACCGATCATCACGTGAAATGGAATAGTTTTCAATGGTGAACATCACTATGTTGATCATATCTACTATATGATTCACGCTCGACCTTTCGGTCTCAGTGTTCCGAGGCCATATCTGCATATGCTAGGCTCGTCAAGTTTAACCCGAGTATTCTGCGTGTGCAAAACTGGCTTGCACCCGTTGTAGATGAACGTTGAGCTTATCACACCCGATCATCACGTGGTGTCTCGGCACGACGAACTTTGGCAACGGTGCATACTCAGGGAGAACACTTTTACCTTGAAATTTAGTGAGAGATTATCTTATAATGCTACCGTCAAACAAAGCAAAATAAGATGCATAAAGGATAAACATCACATGCAATCAATATAAGTGATATGATATGGCCATCATCATCTTGTGCTTGTGATCTCCATCTCCGAAGCACCGTCATGATCACCATCGTTACTGGTGTGACACCTTGATCTCCATCGTAGCATCGTTGTCGTCTCGCCAACTATTGCTTCTACGACTATCGCTACCGCTTAGTGATAAAGTAAAGCAATTACAGGGTGATTGCATTGCATACAATAAAGCGACAACCATATGGCTCCTGCCAGTTGCCGATAACTCAGTTACAAAACATGATCATCCCATACAATAAAATATAGCATCATGTCTTGACCATATCACATCACAACATGCCCTGCAAAAACAAGTTAGATGTCCTCTACTTTGTTGTTGCAAGTTTTACGTGGCTGCTACGGGCTGAGCAAGAACCGTTCCTACCTACGCATCAAAACCACAACGATAGTTCGTCAAGTTAGTGCTGTTTTAACCTTCACAAGGACCGGGCGTAGTCACACTCGGTTCAACTAAAGTTGGAGAAACTGACACCCGCTAGTCACCTGTGTGCAAAGCACGGCGGTAAAACCAGTCTCGCGTAAGCGTACGCGTAATGTCGGTCCGGGCCGCTTCATCCAACAATACCGCCGAACCAAAGTGTGACATGCTGGTAAGCAGTATGACTTGTATCGCCCACAACTCACTTGTGTTCTACTCGTGCATATAACATCTACGCATAAAACCAGGCTCGGATGCCACTGTTGAGGAACGTAGTAATTTCAAAAATTTCCTACGCACACACAGGATCATGGTGATGCATAGCAACGAGAGGGGAGAGTGTGTCCACGTACCCTCGTAGACCGAAAGCGGAAGCGTTAGCACAACACGGTTGATGTAGTCGTACGTCTTCACGATCCGACCGATCCAAGTACCGAACGCACGGCACCTCCGAGTTCAGCACACGTTCAACTCGATGACGTCTCGCGAGCTCCGATCCAGCAAAGCTTCACAGGAGAGTTTCGTCAGCACGACGGCGTGGTGACGGTGATGATGATGCTACCGACGCAGGGCTTCGCCTATGCACCGCTGCGATATGATCGAGGTGGATTATGGTGGAGGGGGGCACCGCACAAGGCTAAGAGATCAATGATCAATTGTTGTGTCTATGGGGTGCCCCCTGGCCACGTATATAAAGGATGGAGGGAGGAGGAGGCCGGCCCTCACAGGGCGCGCCCAAGGTGTGGAGTCCTACTAGGACTCCCTAGTCCTAGTAGGATTCCACCTCCCACATGGAATAGGAAAAGGGGAAGGGAGAAGGAGAAGGAAGGAAGGGGGCGCCCCCTTTCCCTAGTCCAATTCGGACCAGTCCATGGGGAAGGGGCGCAGCCACCCTTGAGGCCTTTCTCTCCTTTCCCATATGGCCCAATAAGGCCCAATACGAATTCCCATAACTCTCCGGTACTCCGAAAAATACCTGAATCACTCGGAACCTTTCCGATGTCCAAATATAGCCTTCCAATATATCAATCTTTACCTCTCGACCATTTCGAGACTCCTCGTCATGTACCCGATCTCATCCGGGACTCCGAACAAACTTCGGTCATCAAATCACATAAACTCATAATACCGATCGTCACCGAACATTAAGCGTGCGGACCCTACGGGTTCGAGAACTATGTAGACATGACCGAGACACGTCTCCGATCAATAACCAATAGCGGAACCTAGATGCTCATATTGGCTCCCACATATTCTACGAAGATCTTTATCGGTCAAACCGCATAACAACATACGTTGTTCCCTTTGTCATCGGTATGTTACTTGCCCGAGATTCAATCGTCGGTATCTCAATACCTAGTTCAATCTAGTTACCGGCAAGTCTCTTTACTCGTTCCGTAATACATCATCCTGCAACTAACTCATTAGTTACAATGCTTGCAAGGCTTATAGTGACGTGCATTACCGAGTGGGCCCAGAGATACCTCTCCGACAATCGGAGTGACAAATCCTAATCTCGAAATACGCCAACTCAACAAGTACCTTCGGAGACACCTGTAGAGCACCTTTATAATCACCCAGTTATGTTGTGACGTTTGGCAGCACACAAAGTGATCCTCCGGTAAACGGGAGTTGCATAATCTCATAGTCATAGGAACATGTACAAGTCATGAAGAAAGCAATAGCAACATACTAAACGATCAAGTGCTAAGCTAACATAATGGGTCAAGTCAATCACATCATTCTCCTAATGATGTGATCCCGTTAATCAAATGACAACTCATGTCTATGGTTAGGAAACATAACCATCTTTGATCAACGAGCTAGTCAAGTAGAGGCATACTAGTGACACTCTGTTTGTCTATGTATTCACACATGTATTATGTTTCCGGATAATACAATTCTAGCATGAATAATAAACATTTATCATGAAATAAGGAAATAAATAATAACTTTATTATTGCCTCTGGGGCATATTTCCTTAACATCATTTCTCCATGCGATTATCGATTTAAATTGAGGGTTTTTGTGTAACACACAATATGGTGGCACAGTTAGTTGGAATTTGTTCAAACAAGTTACTGTGGCGAATTCTATAACAGAGGCGAAGTATGTTGCCGCCTTTAAAGCAACAAAGAAGATGTTGAATCATATAGTTCATTCATGAACTTAGTATGGTTCCAAGATGGCTTTTGTCAATGGGACACTACTGCAAGTAGTTGCTCCATAACTCAGTCTGAGGAATCCAGGTTTGACCTGTGATTCGCATACATACCAAGGCAAATCCACACAAAATATGAATTTTGAGAAAGCGTGAAAACGCGAGGATATGCAAAGATACACACGGAGCTGAAGTCGTCAGATCCGTTGGATATCAGGCTATACCACATGCGAAGCATATTTTACACCAATGTGCCATAGGTGTAAAGTGCATTAGCATTAACTAGATTATTGACTCTAGTGCAAGTGGGAGTCTGTAGGAGATATGCCCTAGAGGCAATAATAAATGTTATTGATTATCTCCCTATTCATAATTAGGTTTATGTTCCATGCTATAACTGCAATGATTCTCGAGTCTGCAAATAAAACGAGGCTTGGAGGGAAACTCATGTGCACGTGTGGGATAATAAACGGTAAAATGTATTCCTAGTCAAGCCTCTATGACTAGCTCAAGTGTTGCATGATGGTTCTGTTTTCCTTATCATGGGCATGTCTATGCTAGCAACTTTGAGGGCACAATGTTAGAAGAACATTTGTGTTGAATTGACCCGAATTGATGTTATGCTATGAGATTCACTCGTCACAAGTTAATGGTTAATAACACAGAGATGGTTAATGTTTGCATAATTCCTTAGACCATGAGAGTGTCGAGTTTCTTCAAACTTGCTTCACGAACTTTGGTGTTTGTTAAACGTCATCCGTAAATGGGTGGCTATTACGGCGGCTTACGGGTTCATGGAAAAGTGTGTCAAGTAACTTGATAGCTCAAGATTGGGATTTGCTCCTCCGGCGATGGAGAGATATCTCTGGGCCCTCTCGGTGTTACAGTATCCATCATCGTCTGGCCAGACATAATGTGATTTGATCACAGGGATGCCAGAACACGGGAACGAGAAAAGAGAACAATACCGGTAATGAGGTAACTAGAATAGTGGACAAGTTGTTGATCCACGGGAATGCCAACATGTCTCACCTCAGGTATTTGTAACATATCGCGAAGCAACAGGAATAGCACACAGCAACTGGAGGTTCACTCGAATATTCATTCGTGTGGGTATAGGGGTCAATATGGGTGTCCACGGCTCCGATGTTGATCATTAATCGGAAAGTGTTCCGGTCATGTCTATGCTTCACCGAACCTATAGGGTCACACACTTAAGGGTCATCTATCTGCTGAATACTAGACAAGGAGTCCGAGAGAAAGTCACTGGAAAAGTTTCAGAGACAACGGAAAAGTTCCGGAGTGAACACCGAAAAAGTTTCGGTAAAACCGAAAAGTTGTTTCGGATAAAACCATTGATCCAAAATGGTTTCGGCAAGCACCGGGAATGTTTTGGAGGTTGCCAGATTGGTCTGGTAATTTCTGGAATTTTTTCGGAGAAAAAACCGAAAAAATGTTTCGGAGCTGCCAGGATTGTTTACCAGGTAAACAAAGATGGTTTTAAATTAAACCACCATACTGGAAATGTTCCAGAGCGCGTCCAAATAATTTTAGAGGGTGTCGGGAATGTTCTGGGACCTTCCGGAATTTTTTAGAAGTAATAGTCGCGGAAAACATCTTGTCCCAGCGTGAGGGGACAAGATCCCACGTAACGTGGGGGCTGTTTTGGGCTGTTTTTGGGGGCGCCCCCTTTAGGGGACAGCCTCCTTGTGGCTGGACAAAGTGTTGGGGGATCCCCCATGGTGGGGGGCAGCCCCCACAAATGGTGAAGAGTGTTGGGAGGAAGGTGGGCCCCCATGGGGGAACACCATGGACTAGGGAACATGTTTTCTCCATGTTTGGTGGGAACATGTTTTCCTTGTTTGGTGGGTGCATGTTTTGTGGGCTGAATTTCAGCCCACCCCCCCTCACCCCTTCCACCACTATATAAGGAGGTGGAGAGGAGCTCTCCATCCCCACTCCAACTCTCTCACACAAGCCATGCATGATCTGGCATTCTCTCTCCCTCCCACGAAATAGTTTTGTAGTGCCGAAAGGCTGTCTGGGTTCCGGTGGGAAGTAGTTCTGGACGGCGAAGTCCTGCTGGATAGATGACACCATATGTGTGCAACCCCGTAGAGAGGTCGTAGTTTTGTCCTTTTGCCCGAGGGGCTGTTCGAGTGTCCTCCCGAAGGGCTGTCCAAGTTACCTTCCGGGTTTCAAGGGTTCTCCCGAAGGGCTGTCCGTGACACTGTCCGAGGGACTGTCCGACCGCCTCCCGGAGGGCTGTCCGAGGGGCAGATGAGGGAGTACATCCTCGCGGTTGGGAGGTTGTAAAATCCTAGCTGCGGGGATCTGCACCGACGATCGTCATCGACTCTACTTCCGCTGCGCTACGAGTCGGTAACGAATATGATCAAACCTTGTATGCAGTCTCCATAGTGGTCCTGGGCTGGTGCGTAGGTCGGAAAATTTTTGTTTTCTGCTGCGTTCTCCTACAGCCGAGACCCGCCGTAGGAGCACCAGCAAGCTGGGAACACCTCGAGCCGCTCCCCCGCCGACCACCACACACCAGATCCGCGGGAGCCCTGCCCGGATCCGCACCCTGGACAGCCGCACCGCCACCCGCCACCAGCTCCACCGGCCACCACCGCGCCACAGCCGCCCGTCACCAGATCCAGGCGGACCTCGATCTGCAACCACCGGCGCCAGGGGCACGCCCCACCCCAGACGCAGCCAGCCACGCCAGCAGAGGAGCCCGAGCATCACAGCTGGAGGGCCCTCCGCCGCGCCACCGCGACCCGCGAGCTCGCGGCGCCCCGGACCAGTGACCCCGGCCCGCGCCAGGACCCTCCATGCGAGGGGCGAGAAGACCTGCCGCCGCCGATGATGGCAGGGCTTCGCCCGACCGCGTCCTGTGGCGGCGGCGGGGGAGGAGGGAAGGCACGGGGAAGACTATGAGCGGCGGCGGGGGGTTCCTCCCCGTCGCCCACGGGAGCGACGCGGGAGGAGGAGAGGTTCAGGTGTCCATCTATGCTTAAGCTCATATAGATAGGTATTGGTTTTGTGTCAAATCAAGTCAGTAGTCCTACCACAGTTGTGGAACGAGATAATGCGCTTGCCCCCACTGCCCCACTATCATCATTTCTTCTTGGGCAGCTAGTTCTTTCTTCCTTGGGCGTCTGCCGTTGTGGGAGCAGCTCACCGGATTTGGACTTGATGGCCGGATGAAACGACACTCTGGACGGAGAAGGGGCAGGGGTGGAGAGAACGGGAATGGTGATCTGCAAGGGGGATGACGACAACGTGGTCACGAGATGGTGGGTGCGGAGAGGTGAGGCAACATTTGGGAGGAGCAGTCATGGCGCACTGAGGGATGACGAAGGGGCAGAGAAGCGGCAAACAAAGAGGGGCGGGAAAGGTGCAAACATGTTAGGAAACGTTCCAACGAAACCAAAAAAATTCTACGCACACGCAAGATCTATCCATGAAGATGCATAGCTACGAGAGGGGAGAGCATCTTCATACCCTTAAAGATCGCTAAGCGGAAGCGTTTATCAACTACACCTTCACGATCCGTCCCGATCAAGTACCGAACGTACGACACCTTCGCGTTCAGCACACGTTCAGCTCGATGGCGTCCTCCCCTTCTTGATCCAGCAAGAGGGGCGAAGTAGTAGATGAGTTCCGGCAGCACGACGGCGTGGTAACGGTGTTGGTGAAGAACAATCTCAGTAGGGCTTCGCCAAGCATAATGGAAACTATGACGAAGGATAAACTAGAGGGACGGGGTTGCCGGCACACGGCTTGGTGTATCTTGATGTGTCTTGGGTGCTAGCCCTGCCCCTCTATTTATATGTTGAGCCTTGGGGTCGAAACTTGGAGTAAAAGCCTCCTCAAAGTCGGTTTTGCCCGAAAGGCAAGAGTCCTTCTCGGACTCCAGGACCAGACGTCAGGGTTCCCGGCGTCTGGACCCAGACACCAGGGTCCCTAGCATCTGGCCCCTGGTCTCCACAAAACTTCCTTTTGCGCTTTCCAAAAACCTTGTGGGCTTTCCCTTTTGGCCCAAATAAAGTGTCCTCGCACCAGAACATTTCGGAAAACATACGAAACCCCTTCCGGTGAATTCCGGAACACTTTCGAAGACCAAACACTATTATCCCATATATTAATCTTTACCTTCGGAGATCCTCGTCATGTCCGTGATCTCATCCCGGACTCGGAACAACATTCGGTCACATACATAACTCATATAATACTATATCGTCAACGAATGTTAAGCGTGCGGACCCTACGGGTTCGAGAACTATGTAGACATGAACGAGACACCTCTCCGACCAATAACCAATAGCGGAACCTAGATGCCCATATTGGTTCCTACATATTCTACGAAGATCTTTATCGGTCGAACCTTTATGACAACATACGTAATTCCCTTTGTCTATGGTTATGTTACTTGCCAGAGATTCGATCATCGGTATCTCTATACCTAGTTCAATCTCGTTACCGGCAAGTCTCTTTACTCGTTCCGTAATACATTATCTCATAACTAACTACTTAGTCATTTGCTTGCAAGCTTTATGATGTGTATTACCGAGAGGGCCCAGAGATACCTCTCCGATACTTGGAGTGACAAATCCTAATCTCGATCTATACCAACTCAACAAACAACTTCGGAGATACCTGTAGAGCATCTTTATGATCACCCAGTTACGTTGTGACGTTTGATAGCACAGAAGGTATTTCTCCGGTATCCGGGAGTTGCATAATCTCATAGTCAAAGGAATATGTATTTGACATGAAAAAAGCAATAGCAATAAACTGAACAATCAATATGCTAAGCTAACGAGTGGGTCTTGTCCATCACATCATTCTCCTAATGATGTAATCCCGTTATCAAATGACAACTCATGTCTATGGTTAGGAAACCTTAACCATTTTTTGATCAACGAGCTAGTCTAGTAGAGGCTCACTAGGGACACAGTATTTGTTTACGTATTCACACAGGTATTTAAGTTTCCGATCAATACAATTCTAGCATGAATAATAAAACTTTATCATGAATAAGGAAATATAAAATAACAACTTTATTATTGCCTCTAGGGCATATTTCCTTCAGTCTGTCACTTGCACTAGAGTCAATAATTTAGATTATATTGTAATGAATCTAACACCCATGGAGTCCTGGTGCTGATCATGTTTTGCTAGCGGAAGAGGCTTAGTCATCGGGTCTGCCACATTCAGATCCGTATTTATTTTGCAAATCTCTATGTCCCCATCCTTGACCTTTTCACGAATGGAGTTGAAGCGTCTCTTGATGTGTTTGGTTCTCTTGTGAAACCTAAATTTCTTCGCCAAGGCGATTGCTCCAGTGTTGTCACAAAAGATTTTCATTGGACCCGATGCACTAGGTATTACACCCATATTGGATATGAACTACTTCATCTAGACTCCTTCATGTGCTGCTTCCGAAGCAGTTATGTACTCCGCTTCACACGTAGATCCCATCACGATGCTCTGCTTGGAACTGCATCAACTGATAGCTCCACCATTTAATATAAATATTTATCGGGTTTGTGACTCAGAGTCATCCGGATCAGTGTTGTAGCTAGCATCGACGTAACCATTTATGACGAGCTCTTCGTCACCTCCATAAACGAGAAACATATCCTTGGTCCTTTTCAGGTACTTCAGGATGTTCTTGACTGCTGTCCAGTGATCCACTTCTGGATTACTTTGGTACCTCCCTGCCAAACTTATGGCAAGGCACACATCAGGTCTGGTACACAACATAGCATACATGATAGAGCCTATGGCTGCGGCATAGGGAATGACTTTCATTTTCTCTCTATCTTCTGCAATGGTCGGGCTTTGAGTCTAACTCAATTTCGCACCTTGTAATACAGGCAAGAACCCTTTCTTTGACTGATCCATTTTGAACTTCTTCAAAACTTTGTCTAAGTATGTGCTTTGTGAAAGTTCTATTAAGCGTCTCGATCTATCCCTATAGATCTTGATGCCCAATATATAAGCAGCTTCACCAAGGTCTTTCATTGAAAAACTCTTATTCAAGTATCCTTTTATGCTATCTAGAAATTCTATATCATTTCCAATCAACAATATGTCATCCACATATAATATTAGAAATGCTACAGAGCACCCACTCACTTTCTTGTAAATACAGACTTCACCGTAAGTCTGTATAAAACCATATGCTTTGATCACCTCATCAAAGCGTATATTCCAACTCCGAAATGCTTGCACCAGTCCATAGATAGATCGCTGGAGCTTGCACACTTTGTTAGCACCTTTAGGATCGACAAAACCTTCTGGTTGTATCATATACAACTCTTCTTTAAGAAATACATTAAGGAATGCAGTTTTGACGTCCATTTGCCAAATTTCATAATCATAAAATGCGGCAATTGCTAACATGATTCGGACAGACTTAAGCATCGCTACGGGCAAGAAAGTCTCATCGTAGTCAACCCCTTGAACTTGCCGATAACTTTTCGCGACAAGTCGAGCTTTGTAGGCAGTAACATTACCATCAGCATCAGTCTTCTTCTTGAAGATCCATTTATTCTCTATGGCTTGCCGATCATCGGGCAAGTTCACCAAAGTCCACACTTTGTTCCCATACGTGAATCCTATCTCAGATTTTATGGCCTCAAGCCATTTATTGGAATCTGGGCTCATCATAGTTTCTTCATAGTTCGTAGGTTCGCCATGGTCTAATAACATAACTTTCAGGACAGGATTACCGTACCATTCTGGTGCGGATCGTGCTCTGGTCGACCTATGAAGTTCAGTAGTAACTTGATCTGAAGTTTCATGATGATTATCATTTGCTTCCTTTCTAGTTGGTGTAGGCATCACGGGAACGGTTTTCTGTGATGTGCTACTTCCAATTCCAGAGAAGGTACAATTACCTCATCAAGTTCTACTTTCCTCCCACTCACTTCTTTCGAGAGAAACTCCTTCTCTAGAAAGGACCCATTCTTAGCAATAAAGATCTTGCCTTTGGATCTGTGGTAGAAGGTGTACCCAATAGTTTCTTTAGGGTATCCTATGAAGACGCACTTCTCCGATTAAGGTTCGAGCTTATCAGGCTGAAGCCTTTTGACATAAGCATCGCATCCCCAAACTTTAGGAAATGACAGCTTAGATTTCTTGCCAAACCACAGTTCATACGGTGTCGTCTCAACGGATTTATTCGGCGCCCTATTTAACGTGAATGCGGCTGTCTCTAATGAATAACCCCAAAACGATAGTTGTAAATCGGTAAGAGACATCATAGATCGCACCATATCTAATAAAGTACGGTTACGACATTCGGACACACCATTACGCTTTGGTGTTTCAGGTGGCGTGAGTTGTGAAACTATTCCACATTGTTTTAAATGAAGGCCAAACTCGTAACTCAAATATTCGCCTCCGCGATCAGATTGTAGAAACTTTATTTTCTTGTTACGATGATTCTCCACTTCACTCTGAAATTCTTTGAACTTTTCAAATGTTTCAGACTTGTGTTTTATTAAGTAGATATACCCATACCTACTCAAATGATCTGTGAAGGTCAGAAAATAACGATACCCGCCGCGTGCTTCAACACTCATCGGACCGCATACATCGGTATGTATTATTTCCAATAAGTCATTAATTCTCTCCATTGTTCCGGAGAACGGAGTTTTAGTCATCTTTCCCATAAGGCATGGTTCGCAAGTATCAAATGATTCATAATCAAGTGATTCCAAAAGTCCATCTGCATGGAGTTTCTTCATGCGCTTTACACCAATATGACGTAAACGGCAGTGCCACAAATATATTGAACTATCATTATCAACTTTGCATCTTTGGGCATCAATATTATGAATATGTGTATCACTACGATCGAGATTCAACAAGAATAGACCACTCATCAAAGGTGCATGATCATAAAAGATATTATTCATATAAATAAAACAACCATTATTCTCTGACTTAAATGAATAACTGTCTCGCAATAAACAAGATCCAGATATAATGTTCATGCTCAACGCGGGCACCAAATAACAATTATTGAGGTCTAAAACTAATCTTGAAGTTAGATGTAGAGGTAGCGTGCTGACGGCGATCACATCGACCTTGGAACCATTTCCGACGCGCATCGTCACCTCGTCCTTAGCCAATCTTCGTTTATTCTGCAGCTCCTGTTTCAAGTTACAAATATGAGCAACCGAACCAGTATCAAATACCCAAGTGCTGCTACGAGCATTAGTAAGGTACACATCAATAACATGTATATCAAATATAAATTTGTTTAATTTGCCATCCTTCTTATCCGCCAAATACTTGGGGCAGTTTCGCTTCCAGTGACCACTCCCTTTGGAGTAGAAGCACTCAGTTTCAGGCTTGGGTCCAACTTTGGGCTTTTTTCCAGGAGCGGCAACTTGCTTGCCGTTCTTTTTGAAGTTCCATTTCTTTCCCTTGCCCTTTTTATTGAAACTAGTGGTCTTGTTAACCATCAACACTTGATGCTCCTTCTTGATTTCTACCTCCGCGGCCTTTAGCATTGCGAAGAGCTTGGGAATTGTTTTGGTCATTCCTTCCATATTATAGTTTATCACGAAGCCTTTGTAGATAGGTGGCAGTGATTGAAGAACTCTGTCAATAACATAATCAACTAGAAGATTAACTCCCAGCTGAGTCAAGTGATTATAATACCCAGATATTTTGAGTATGTGTTCACTGACAGAACTGTTCTCCTCCATCTTATAGCTATAGAACTTGTTGGAGACTTCATATCTCTCAACCCGGGCATTTGCTTGAAATATTAACTTCAACTCTTGGAACATCACATATGCTCCATGAAGTTCAAAACGTCTTTGAAGTCCCGGTTCTAAGCCGTAAAGCATGGCACACTGAACTGTCGAGCAGTCATCAGATCAAGCTTGCCAGACGTTTATAACATCTGCATCAGCTCCTGCAGTAGCCCTGTCACCTAGCGGTGCATCAAGGACATAATTCTTCTGTGCAGCAATGAGGATAATCCTCAAGTTACGGGCCCAGTCCGTGTAGTTTCTACCATCATCTTTCAACTTAGCTTTCTCTAGGAACGCATTAAAATTCAGGGGAATGGTAGCATGGGCCATTGATCTACAACATAGATATGCAAATACTATCAGGACTAAGTTCATGATAAATTAAGTTCAATTAATCAAATTACTAATGAACTGCCACTTAAATTAACATCCCTGAAGTTATCTAAGAGATACATGATCCAAATCAACTAAACCATGTCCGATCATCACGTGAGATGGAGTAGTCTTCAATGGTGAACATCTTCATGTTGATCATATCTACTATATGACTCATGTTCGACCTTTCGGTCTTCAGTGTTCCGAGACCATGTCTGTACATATTAGGCTCGTCAAATTTAACCCAAGTATTCTGTGTGTGTAAATCTGGCTTACACCCGTTGTATGTGAACGTAGAGTCTATCACAACCGATCATCACGTGATGCTTCGAAACGACGAACTTTGGCAATGGTGCATACTCGGGGAGAACACTTTTATCTTGAAATTTAGTGAAGGGATCATCTTATAATGCTATCATCGTTCTAAGCAAAATAGGATGCATAAAGGATAAACATCACATGCAATCAAAATATGTGACATGATATGGCCATCATCATCTTGTGCTTTTGATCTCCAGCTTCAAAGCATCGTCATGATCTCCATCGTCATCGGCTCGACACCTTGATCTCCATCTTTGCGTTGGGGTCGTCTCGTCAACTATTGCTTCTACAACTATTGCTAACGCGTAGCGATAAAGTAAAGCAATGACATGACCTTTGCATTTCATACAATAAAGAGACAACCATAAGGCTCCTGTCGTTTGACGATAAATTACAAAACAAGATCATCTCATACAATAACATAGATCACATCATGTCTTGACCATATCACATCACAACATGCCCTGCAAAAACAAGTTAGACGTCCTCTACTTTGTTGTTGCAAGTTTTACGTGGCTGCTACGGGCTTATAGCAAGAACCGTTCTTAACTACACAAAAACCACAACGGTGATTTATCAAGTTTGCTGTTTTAACCTTCTTCAAGGACCGGCCGCAATCAAATTCGATTCAACTAAAGTAGGAGATACAGACACCCGCCAGCCACCTTTATGCAAAACTAGTTGCATGTCTGTCGGTGGAACCGGTCTCATGTACGTGGACATATAAGGTTGGTCCGGGCCGCTTCATCCCACAATACCGCCGAATCAAAATAAGAAATTGGTGGTAAGCAGTATGACTATCACCGCCCACAACTCTTTGTGTTCTACTCGTGTATATCATCTACGCATAGACCTGGCTCATGATGCCACTGTTGGGAAACGTTGCATGGAAAAAAAAATCTACACACACGCAAGATCTATCCTTGGAGATACGTAGCTACGAGAGGGGAGAGCATCTTCATACCCTTGAAGATCGCTAAGCAGAAGCGTTTATCAACGCGGTTGATGTAGTTGTACACCTTCACGATCCGTCCCGATCAAGTACCGAACGTACGGCACCTCCGCGTTCAGCACACGTTCAGCTCGACGACGTCCTCGCCTTCTTGATCCAGCAAGAGGGGCGAAGTTGTAGATGAGTTCCGGAAGCACGACGGCGTGGTGACGTTGTTGATGAAGAACAATCTCTGCAGGGCTTCGCCAAGCACAACGGAAACTATGACGGAGGATAAACTAGAAGGACGGGGTTGCCGGCACACAGCTTGGTGTATCTTGATGTGTCTTGGATGCTAGCCCTGCCTCTCTATTTATATGTTGAGCCTTGGGGTCGAAGCTTGGAGTAAAAGCCTCCTCAAAGTCGGTTTTGCCCAAAAGGCAAGTGTCCTTCTTGGACGCCACGACCAGACGTCAGGGTTCCCGGCATCTGGACCCAGACGCCAGGGTCCCTCGCGTCTGGCCCCTGGTCTCCGCAAAACTTCCTTTTGCGTTAAAGCATTTAAATGCAACAACAAATGCGATCAAGATCGCAACTAAGGTAACAATTGATCCAACAGCATAATGATACCAAGCCTCACTATCGATGGCATATTTTCTAATCTTTCTAATCTTCAAGCGCATTTTCTCCATTTTGATCTTGTGATCATCGACGACAACGACAACATGCAACTCCAATTCCATCTTCTCCCCCTCAATTCTTTTCAATTTTTCTTTCAAATACTTGTTTTCTGTTTCAACTAAATTTAACCTCTCGACAATACGGTCGGTTGGAATTTCCGTTTCACATACCTCCTATATAAAAATATCTATGTCAACTTGATGGGCATAATTTGTCATAAACACGAAATGTAACAAATAGTTATAAAAGAGAATATACCACATCCGAATCATAACCCGGACGAGGGCCGACGGGGACGGATATCAAAACCATGGCATGATGTATAACAAACAACGTACGGGTAAGATAATTATACAAGTAACTATATATCTAAATCACACAAACATGATTTTTTTTTATAAAAAAGATAAGAACAAGAGGCTCACCACAAGGTGGTGCCGGCGATGGAACGGTGCGGGCGATCGACGGTGGTTAGGACGGAGACGGGAAGGCACTAATTAAACCACACCTACATATGCAAACTAAGAGTTATTTTGACCTCAAATTGCATATAAATCAAATACTACCACATATAATTCCTCCCAAAATAAAAACCCACAAATCACTATACTTATAGAGCATTGCAAGAGCTAATCTAGCAATGAGAGATGAAAGGACAAAGTTGCCAACCTTTGTGATCACTTGGATGGATGGGGTGCCTTCAAATCTTCATAAATTTTGGCAAAAGTGGAGTGTGAGCTCGAGAGGAAGAGGAAGAAAACAGAGGAGAGGAAAGGGTAAGAACAGAGCGCTCGGACTCGACGAAGGGGTTTATATAGGATTTCCTTAAGTACCGGTTCGTCTATCCAACCGGTACTAAAGGTGCATCTTTAGTCCCGGTTCGAGGCATGAACCGGTACTAAAGGTGCTGGTGGGGCCCCAGCCTGACAACAGCCTGCCACCACCTCTTTATTACCGGTTCGTGGCCACGAACCGGTAGTAATGAGCGACGCCCGCCTAGCCGTTGGAACCGGTACCATTAGTTCCGGTTGAGTTACAAACCGGGACTAATGTGCCACACATTAGGCCCTTTTTCTACTAGTGTGGGCTTTCCCCTTTGGCCCAAATAAAGTGTCCTCGCACCAGAACATTTCGGGAAACATACGAAACCCCTTCCGATGAATTCCGGAACACTTTCGAAGACCAAACACTATTATCCCATGTATCAATCTTTACCTCCGGACCATTCCGGAGCTCCTCGTCATGTCCGTGATCTCATCCCGGAATCCGAACAACATTCGGTCACATACATAACTCATATAATACTATATCGTCAACGAACGTTAAGCGTGTGGACCCTACGGTTTCGAGAACTATGTAGACATGACCGAGACACCACTCCGGTCAATAACCAATAGCGGAACCTGGATGCCCATATTGGTTCCTACATATTCTACGAAGATCTTTATCGGTCGAACCTTTATGATAACATACGTAATTCTCTTTGTTCATCGGTATGTTACTTGCTCGAGAGTCGATCGTGGGTATCTCTATACCTAGTTCAATCTCGTTACCGGCAAGTCTCTTTACTCGTTCCGTAATACATCATCTCGTAACTAACTCCTTAGTTATTTGCTTGCAAGCTTTATGATGTGTATTACCGAGAGGGCCCAGAGATACCTCTCTAATACTTGGAGTGACAAATCCTAATCTCGATCTATGCCAACTCAACAAACACCTTCGGAGATACCTGTAGAGTATCTTTATGATCAACCAGTTACGTTGTGACGTTTGATAGCACACAAGGTATTCGTCCGGTATCCGGGAGTTGCATAATCTCATAGTCGAATGAATAAGTATTTGACGTGAAGAAAGCAATAGTAATAAACTGAACGATCAATATGCTAAGCTAACGGGTGGGTCTTATCCATCACATCATTCTCCTAATGATGTGATTCCGTTATCAAATGACAACTCATGTCTATGGTTAGGAAATCTTAACCATCTTTTGATCAACGAGCTAGTCTAGTAGAGGCTCACTAGGGACACGGTATTTGTTTATGTATTAACATATGTATTTAACTTTCCGATCAATTCAATTCTAGCATGAATAATAAACTTTTTTCATGAATAAGGAAATATAAAATAACAACTTTATTATTGCCTCTACGGCATATTTCCTTCAAAACGGTGCCGGTGAAGACCATCTGGGGATACGACATTGGGGTCGTTGGTGGGATGGGAAGACTCTGTGTGCGTGGGTCCAATACAATAGAAGTGGTTTCTTTTTTCTCTTCGAGTGGTGAGGGGAGGAGTTGGACTGGTATTCTAGGTCATGAACATGTTTTCCGGATTTGGTACCAATGGGGAAGTTCTAGTGAATCGATTTGGTGTTTAGTGGGAAGGAGAAAAGAAGTGTGGAAGGGGTGGTGAGGTGAGGAAAACGTACCAACCGTCCTTTGATAGTAGAGACATATGAGTTTCCTTTGATGTATGAATGGTGTGTGTATTTCAGGGGCCTCAGTGAACACGTATTTGCGGTACCAAAAGCATTTTTTCACTTTCAATAAGGGAACCAGGGATTATAATCAAAGTATTTGTTGTGTGTAACAAGTAACAACCATGTAGTGCGATAACTGAGCATGAATTACGCATCTACTCTATAATTTTTTCATGTTTCTCCTATGCAAATGGTCAAATGGAAAGTCATCATTGGGATACAATCCTAGGGTAATTGATTCGGTTTCTATATTATTGTGGTATGAGATTTCTTACTGGGCAGTGTGAAATCCAATGGCCTGCCCTGTAGTACGTGCTTGTGCTTGTGCTAACATGCTGCTAACCAGTCGCTTCCTGCACTATTGGAGGTTGAATGATAGTGCACACGTTGCCCTGATGCATTATCTTTAAGGTCCCGTCTTAACTTGTTGATCCTGATGTTGGCTTTACAAGGGCTAGTTGTTAACCTCTTACTAACATTTGGCTGTAAACTGCACATGGTTCTCGGCAGTAGTACGTCTTGTGCAAGCTTGTGCTATTGTCCAGCATGGATCAAACACATCAAGTATGATCCGGTTTCAAACTTGTGCATTGAGCAACTGAAGGTGGATGTCAGAAAACGCTTCAATTTGTAAAGCACTGCAACTCTTATGACAGACATAGCATTAGTAGTACATAGGACTAGTTCAAACGTGGTTTAGGTTGCGGCTACTAGTCCTTTGCCATTAACCTGATCATTGAATTGTTGGCGGTTACATCAGTAGCTTATTTCCCTACATGTGGTTTGGTCGCATGGCCACGTTGTGCGGTTCTTTCAGCTGTTCACCACAACTGGTCAGTCAAAGCAGCAGTATTGCGCAGCATACACACGCCACAATATCCCACGGACTGAACTTGAGCAAGCATGCATGCGTGTGAACTAAGACACGTTTTGTGTTTGTGTGGCAAGTGGAGAGTCACCAAAAGCTAAGCTAGTGTGGTACTGGATTGGCAGGACACGACAAAACCTCCAGAGACGAAACAGATGAAAAGTGACGATCCCTTCATCGCGGTGTGCACAAAGCCGATCGAGCTAGTATACAACTGAACTGTGCGCGTGTTAATCTAGTTCACATGAACTAACCTAGCTGAGTTGCTCGAACACATGCTATTAGTACGTGCTCGGCGGCTTATTATTTGACGAGAGAGATGTACAGTATTTTATTGGCACGTATATAAGTTGTGTGCACGAATTAGCTGTCTAGTGTATATGTGTTTGAGGTTTTTTAACATGTTCCCTCTTACTCCCTCTTTCACATGAGAGGTAAGAGTAAAAAATAGATCTGAGCCTGATTACATTAAGTAGTGGGTCTGATTGACTCTTACCTTCTTAACTTCCATGTCAAAAGAGCGGATAAGAGGGACCAAGTTAAAATTGCTCGATGTGTTTAGTCTAGGCAAAATGGACTGACAGCAAAGCGGATTGCGCGTGTGGAAGAAAAACATGTGTGCGCTTGTGGTGAACGTTCATCTTTACAAAGGAAAAAACCAGTGTAGGATGTGGGCACGTGCCCGGTTATAGCCATCTGGCCGGCGTCATCACAAAAGATGAATTGGCTCAGGAGACACGTATACTGAGTTCATTGCACCATGTCAAAACTATAAAGGCTGCCTGATTGCCCTATCTCCCGAAATGCTGGTCCTTGATTTAGATTTATTTTTCCTCCGATGCAGCTAGATGTCGGTAAGCTGGACAAATCAGCTCATCGGCACCAACGCTTTTGCCACATGCCCGTGTTGTTATCATGTCTAGGTCGGCACCAGTTCATTAATCAAGGAATCGGAGATGTGCTAGGTGAGCTAACTGCAGTCATCTCACTCAAATTAATCTTTTAGTTCAAGGCTCAGGCTGTGTGTACAAGAATGACAGAGTGAGTGCATCATGTGCTGCCACAATCGGATCGGTGGTGTAGCCGTTACTCCAATTTACTATCCGGAGGAGACTCAGCGTGTGTAAACAAAGATTATGTGGGACGTAGTATGAGAGGAGACTCGGCATGTGTAAACAAAGATTGAAAGAAGAAAGAGACGGTTTGTCCTTGTTGATTGTTGGTTGACATATGCTTGAAGGTGCTGTCTAAGGGGGCAATGACGGCTCACCGTCACAATCCAGTAACAACTCACCACGGGGCGCCATTAACGAAGCCATGTAATCGTCCAACCAACGGTAATGAGACCTTCATTATTACTCTCTTAAATAGTACTCCCTCCGTTCTATAATATAGGATGTTACTATAACTAATGTAAACTCATATATTGGTTGTAATAACATCTATTATAGGACGGACGGAGAGTATGAATATGTGGATGGGCTCTTCGTACAATCGTTGGAGCAGGCACATTTTGGCCGGCGCAGGTATGAACCTTGTGGGCAATATTTATTGATTAATTTCGTGGGTTTTGGTGCTGTGTCTCAAATCTCCTCTTAGTAAACAAGTAATGCTGAGCTGACCAAACACGTAGGCTTTTACATTTGAAGTCGTGTGCGTTAATATCAAACTAGAATAGATAACTTGATAGGGTGTTTAGATCTCTCTACTTTATCCGCCTACATTAATTTTTGAATTTGTTCTAGGAATCCAAAATCCATGGGAGGAGATTTGCCTCTTTTGAAAGGGATTTGCAAGGCCAAATTATAGGGATGGTGGTTGAGGTAACCACTTACGTAATATCACAACTAGCTAGCTTGTGGGGAACACATGTGGATAGAAATATATCATCTTTGATTTTACAACATTGAACAGAAGGACATGAACCATGAATCTTAATTTGTGTTCAGACAGGTTTTTTTTTTCCGAAGGCGAGTATTACCTCTGCCATGTGTATCATTGCGAAATATTTATTAGAAACTATGTTCTTTGTTTTAGGCCCAGGAGATGTGATCTCGACCAGCGGACACGGTCCATTGTTATAAATGGCATCGTATCGTTCCATCTAGCTAGTCTTGGTCTCTATCACTCTCCCCAACTACATTAGCCCTGTTGGCCCAGATAGTATTAGGCACTCCGACAAACGAGCGATAGAGCAGTAGCAAATGATCAAAGTAGTATTAATTCAGTGGAGTTGGACACATGCATTGAAATGGGAGGCATCAAGATGTACATCACTTGTCGACACGCTTTTGGATGTTGCGCTAGTTACTGAGCCACACCCACTAGATGAGAGAGAAGCACAATTGCGCCCTATCCAGGGAGGTGGCTCCAGGAGGTGTGCAAAAAGCATCTCGCTCTTGTTGGAGAGGTAATCGTTTGTTGTGCTTTAGAAGAGAGTTCTCCAAGTAGCAGGAGTCCCCTGTAATTGGGGGCAGGTGGAACTTTTTGCGACTCATGAAGAGGTGGCTGCCCGGATCACCTTCTTGTTCGACAGTGCTTTGAGAAAGTATGGGCCATTCTCATCTCATCTCCGAGATACACCACATAGCACGCCATATTGCAATTATATCTCTTGTTTGTTTAATACCTCCGAGAATCTTTTTCCGCACTACGCGCCAGAGAAACACAAGCGCAACAGTATCATCATGTGATTGCTTAGATGCTCAAAGTGCCACGAATTGAAATAAAGAAAATGAGCAAGTGAGTGTAGCACGCATATGTTCAGAGAGTGTGTGTTGCAGGCAAGGGTCAAAGGCAGAGAGAGAGAGTCGTATGTGGTACATGCCGAGTTGTTTTACACGCTGGGACAGAGAAAGAGTGTTGCATGCAGCTCATGTCCTGACAAACACACTGTTCACATCTTTTTTATTGGCAAGACACTATTCACTCCTGCGTGCTGCATGCAATGGAGGAGACTGCTGTCTCTCCTTTTTTATTACAAATGGTCTGACATGCCTGTAATCAACTGCATGTGACCTTGTCTAACTTGACACACATCTCAAGGAACAATATATGCCAATGAACGACACAGATAGAAGGTGCCATGTAGCCCGAGCTACAAAAAACAACTCTCCTTAAGCTACTTAAGTGAGGCCCCGGTAAACAACTCTCCTGACCCAAGCTTAGCCTACAAGGAGCGGCATGCCGAACTGTTGGTCCGGTTGTCGAGAGATGGGGACCTCCATCCATCATACTGCACTCGCTCTGAACCATGTAACCCTACCTCGACCAGGTATATAAGGCGAGCTAGGGACCCTCTCTCTCGCCCGCCACTAGGCTGATCTCGCCCGCCACTAGGCTGAGAGCTTGTAACACACGAAACTAGATCTCTCCGATGATCCTCCCGATCGCCGGTGAGTATTCGAGCAATACACGAAAGGCAGCAGTATGGTCTTACCTCCTCCCGTAGGGTTTGAAATTGGGTAAACTTGCCATCGCTCGCCTTACCACCTTCATCTACCGCTCGTGTGACTCTCCGAACAAATCTTCTGCCCTAGAAGGCACTACCGGTTATGAAACACCGGCAATTGGCGCACAGCTTGTGGCTATGGGCACGGATCCTTTGAGAGGATTATGATGGCATTCTCACTCAACATTAACGACGCCATGTTGTTTTAAGATATCTTCCGCGGCCCCTTCCATCCCATCTTCAACATGGCTAGGGGACATATATGTCACGTATTCTTCGCCCGAGGACAAGTTATCGGCTTCTACACTCTAAAATTTGAAGTTGACTACATCTGGTGGGTCCGCTCCAGTGAGAGGCTCCTCGGCGACAATTTTGGAGCCACACTCTCCTCTTTCGCAAAGTCAACCACCCCCACCCCCAGTGCAGCGATGGAAGCTCCTAGAGAGATCTTGATGGTGCTCTCTTCAGGATAGAAAACATCCAGATCCTTGGGATCCGGAGGTATCAACGCCATCTTTCTTAGCCGCATAGTGAAGATCTGTGCACCGGCAGATATATTGGCTGGTGTTCCCTAACCCCTCCGCCAGTGGCGCGTAGTGGGGGGGGGGGGGGGGGGGTATACCAAAAGGTAAAAATGTAAGAACAAAAGAAGAAAAATGTTCATATATGTGAAATGCCATGCGTATGAAACCAATTGTACATTACTTAAATATGAATATTCTGTTTTCAAGTATAATTAAGGTAAAAATGGAAGAAAGTAACAAATAAATAGCCAAATAAATAACCAGTGCAGTGTCGACGTTCTAAACCAACGGCGCACTTGTCTAAAGAATGAAGAAGTGTCATGAGGCGATGGGTAAGCTACCAAGCTGACGCCGCCATGTTTGAAGCTTAACTCGTGTTAGCTAGCATAGACAGAACCAAGGGCATATGCACGCGACAAGAGGCAAGGCAAGCCTGATCGATCTCTGCCAGGCCCTTGGGGTCCAAGAGGGAGGGTTGCTTGCAGACGAGATTCTTTGTCGAAAGAGACCCTCCACCCACTGGAATTGCCAAAAAGATCCCCTCCGGACGAAATTGACAAAAAGGACCCCCTCACTAGTGGCGGCAGACGCGGCAGGCGACACGTGACACCTGCCGCCACGCCTGGAGGCGGCGGGCCCTGCCGCCACGCCAGGAGGCGGCCGCGCGGGTGTAACGGTTTTCTTAGGGTCGCTCGAGCTGGGACGGAATGGCCAGGGCAGGCGGGCCCTGCCGCCACCGCACGAGGCGGCTAGCGCTGGCCCTGCCGCTCCCAGGCCGGCATGTCCTGCTGCACGCGGGCCCAGCAGGTGGGCCACGCCGCCACTACAGCAGGCGGCATCTCTGTTGCTGCTGCACGCGCCACAGCTTGCAGATGGCGTTGATTCCCGTGCAGACGGCGCTGATTCCCACGCGCAGACGACGATGATTTTCACGGGCGAGAATCCGATGCTGTGACGACGCTGATGCCCTGCTGCTGCCGGGGAATCACTCCGGCTTTTGCTTCTTTTGCCTCAGCGGATGCGACGGCACTGCGTGAATCACTCACTCGCTGCGGGAATCCGAGGCTGCGGAAACCTGTTGTGCCGACACTACAGGATCCTCTTCCTTTTATATAGTATGCTTCTGCTCCATGCGCAAGCACACTGTCTCTGGCCTCCTCTTCTACTCTCTGAGTGTGTAAGAACAGAGAGAAAGAAAAACTCACTAGGCACTTTGACTCGTGATTTTTGGCAATTTAAAGTTGGATTTTGAATATGTTGAAGTTGAAGAAAAGATAGACGAAGGTAAGATCTATCCATTTTTGTTGGTTTCGTTCGCATGCATGATGTTTTTACTCTTTTTGTTTAGTTCATAACTATGCGTTCTCTGTTGTGTTAGGCATTATTTCATCACTTTTTATAGTCATTTAGAGCTTCAGGAGTAGGATTTGCCTAGGGAAGTGAACTACGAAGTTGAAGATCAAGGTATGAGCTTTGCAATACATTGATTTTTTTGTGCATGCAGGGTGGTAATTAGTTAGTCTTTTAGCTCGTTATTAGCTATGCGATGTTTGTGCTTAGAGGTTAGAAATAATTTCAGACGACAGATGTAGCATTTATACTATTTTTTTGAGAAGAGTAGGTTCAAGATGTTGTATCAATGTTAGCTGCGTCCATTAGTATTGACATGCGAGAAGATCTTAATACGGTAATTAAGAAAAAAATTGTACTGTAATTGTTCATTGCATGTGGTATGTTATTTCATGTGGTATGTTTATTAATAAGTCTATAGTTAGGAAACCGTAGGTCTACTTTGTTATGTCGCAATAATCTAAAATTTCTATGTTAAGATTACGTGCTCATGTACTTAATGATGTATGTAATTAGGTAAAATAATTCATCTTAGTAGCAAACAAGGAGGAGATGACGTGATTGAAGAAATTGTGTTTCCATCTTCGCTGTCCCTTTTGAGGTGATGATCACATACATGCAAGTGCTATTTTCATACTTTTGATAGCAGAAAGAAAAATCCGTGTGTAATATTGATGTTCATGTGATAATAGGTTGACTCTGTTCATATAATACTGGTGATGGATATTTATTCGAACTATTTTGACGCTTAATTGCATTCGCAAGCACATCCATATTGGAGCTGAGGTATAAATGATGCCGTAAATTTGTTAATATTTTTTATATTGATGTACTGTTGTGAATAATGTGCATGCCGTTGCGAATATTATTATTTGTAAATAAATGGTTATTATCGTATGATATTAAAAAATTATATAAAATCGGAAGATATTAAATGTTTTACTCATATGATATTAAAATGTTATTATCGTACTATTATGTTTAGTGGTTGTTTGGATAGCGAGTAATTACCCCTCGGTTTTATCAAAACCTGTTGTATGAAAATTTTGTAGAAAACCAGTTTTTATTAATAGTCGTTTTTCCAAAAGCTCAGTTTTTGCATGTTACGAGAACCAGTTTAGGATATTTTTGAGGTAGTTAGAGAAAAGCAAACAGAGTTTTAGTTTGTTACGCTGCTAGACGAGTTTGAGAAAAAATGGATCTCTAAATACTCGTTAACCAAACAACCCTTTAAAGTCTAAGCAAATGATTCTAAAAATAAACCGAATATTTGTAACGAAAATATGGTTATTATTTTAGTCGTATGATATGTAAATGTTGTCATCGTACTACTACTAAATGTTCAGTTACTAATTATTTGAAATATAAATATGGATGTTGGTTAGGTACTATAGAAAATTTGTTAGTATACTATGGGGATGTCTTACGCGACGGTCCTTTCGGGATGGATGTGTCCTTGTGCGGGTCGACTACAGTTGTAGTGAGAGACATGGTGAACGTGGGTTACGCAGTAGTAAGAAGGTGCATCCAAGAGGTGTTTGGCCCAGGGATGCAGGGGGGAAAATGACAATGGAGGCCTTCGTCGTGGACGGAGGAAATGATGGGACAGTTGCCCGTTGGGGTTTGCGGCCTGTCACAGGTGATCAGTCGTGGGGGTCGTACATGAGGTTTGCAAGCAATCCCAATAACTCATGTTTGGTCAGCCGATGGTGT
Organism: Thinopyrum elongatum; assembly: GCA_011799875.1. NCBI lineage: Eukaryota > Viridiplantae > Streptophyta > Magnoliopsida > Poales > Poaceae > Thinopyrum > Thinopyrum elongatum. The sequence goes on from CM022299.1 coordinate 607,276,719, forward strand.
ATGTGGAGTTCATTTCAGTCATTGATGTTGCCGGATGCAGTAGCAGGGGTGGTGAGGTCGAGTTGGCTGTCACATCAGCCCCTAGCGTCGGCCCATCGGAATCGATGGGCGGCCAGCCTGTGTATGACACAGGATATTGGTCTACGGCCATTGACATGAGCGAACACGTGGAGGGATTGCCGGAGGCGCTAGATGATGACGATCATTCTTCCGTGTCTTCGGACTCAAGCGAAGAAGAAGATGTTCCTCCTCAGAGGGCGGCCGCGGCGGCACTGCAACCTGGGTTTTTACAGGATATGAGCATCACCAATGAATTTCACTCTGTTTCTGGCCTAGAAGTGGGCATCCTAGAGGTTGGGCAGGTTTTCCCAGACAAGAAGTCTGCTTACCAGGCAATAGATAGCTATGCAATCGCCCTCCACCGCCAGCATAGAGTGAAGCAGTCTGATAAAAAGGAGTTGAAGGTCATATGCATCCACTCTGCGAATGGTTGCCGCGGAAGAGTTCTTGCTAGACTGAAGCCTGGGGTATGCCAGTCATGGCATATCACAAAAATAGCGGAGCATAGTTGTGAGCAAACTGGGACTCTTGCAAATTACTGTAATGTGACTGCAAGATATGTGGCACCGAAGATGGAAACGATTGTGCAGGAAAGTCTCAACATTAGTATTAGGGCTTTGCAAAAAGCTGCAGAAGATCAAATTGGCTTCACTGTCAGCTACAGCAAGGCTAGGCGTGCGAAGGAAAAGATATTCCAGAACTTGTATGAAACCTATGAGCAGGCCTATTCTTATGCCCCCAGAATGCTTCATCAGATAGCAAGTGCTAATAGGGGGACTCAAGTTTGGCGGAGAGAACGTCCAAACCCAACGAACCCGGGTGAGCTAATCCTGGACTGCTTATTCTGGGCATTCGCCCAGACTATACAAGCCTTCAGGCACTGTCACCCAGTATTATCAGTTGATGGTACCTTTCTCACTGGAAAGTACAAGGGCACACGATTGGTGGCGATTGCAGCAGATGCTAATAATCAGCTTCTTCCTATTGCATATGCACTGGTCGAGAGCGAGAACAAAGATAGCTGGTTGTGGTTCCTGAGCTGCGTGAAGATGAGTGTCATGAAAGAGCGTGAAGGTGTTTGCATCATCTCTGATCGCAACACTGGATTATTAAGCGCTCTCGACATAATTAAGGAGTCGTCAGAAGAGTGGGGGTGGCCAGATCTAGAGGGAAGGTGGTGCATGAGGCATTTGGCAGCAAACTTTTACTCCAAATTCAAAAACAAGGATTGGTTCAAGTTATTCAAAAGGATGTGCATGCAGAAAACTGAAGCCAAAATGAATGCGATCTAGGTAGGTATCAATGGTGAGATCGAACGCGCGGCCTTGCCGCAGAGAGAAGACCGGAGGGGTCGTAGGATGCCCATAAATTTGAGCCAGTGGATCAGCGAGAATTGCCCTCATTTGTACAAGTGGGCGCAGGCTCATGACACGGGGGCTCGGTATGGAATAATGACCAGCAACATGTCCGAGGTGTACAATGGTGTTCTTAAAGGCATGCGAGCACTGCCTATCACAGCTCTAATTGAAGAAACTTGGAACCGGACCCTGTCATACTTTGCAGACAGGGTCACCGTCGCCAATGCACAAGTTGAATTGAACAAGCCATGGTCCGAGAAGATGCAAAGACATCTGGACGAGAAAGCAAAGAAGTCCCAAAGTCATGGCTGCGGGAAAGTGGACGCACTTAGGAATAAGTGGGAGGTCAATGTGCGGGCCAAGTACGTTAAGGGTCACCATAGAGGATCAAAAAAGCAAGCTATCACCCTCGGCCCAACGTCTTGTGAGTGCACTTGTAACAAGCCCAAGCTTGAGGGCTACCCTTGCAGTCATGTGCTCCGGGCGGCTGCAGATCAAAAAATCAGTGTCGAGCCATACATATCGCCGTACTTCAACATGTACAATCTGTACAACACTTGGAACGGTGAGTTCTAGGCCTGGGGCATTGATATGAACTACAAAATGCTGTGGCCAGATGGGCCGAAATGGGTTCCGAACGCCGACTTGATGAGAACCGCCAAGGGACGACGTCAGTCTAGGCGTCATCGCAATGACATAGACTATAGCCAGATGATAGAACTAAGGCGATGCCGCATTTGCAGGTGCCCTGGACATTCACGTAGGGAATGCCCGTATCGAGCCAACAACACCGCATGATGTTGATATATCTGTACTCGCTATGTCTACTTATATTTGTACTCGTTATGTGTACTTATATTTAATTTAAATTGAATCTCTTTGTATTATTGTACTCGTGATGTTAACTTCAGATAATTAATGTAAATTGTATCTCTTTGTATTTTTTAAGTTAATTTTTATTTGCATTTGTATTTGTGTCTTCCTCATAATTTTTATTTGTATGTTTGTGTGCAGGTTATGGCTGAAGTGCCAGTGCTTTTGCAGGGGCCCCATGACGCCGGCCACCGTTGCCACCTATTTTTGAACCCAAATACTAATCATGATTATCGGACTTTCAGACTTCGAACCGTAAAGAAAACATGGGCAATACACAATTATTTCCTTGCTCACCTTGACGCTTATGGACTACATGGTTTTGCTAGGCTCACATCATGCGAAGACCAATTACGTTCGGACCCATCCTATTGACATCCCTCGTTGACCGATGGAGACCTGAAACCCACACCTTTCACTTTCGTTTTGGGGAGCTTGCACCTACACTGAAAGATGTTTCTATGATCACTGCTCTACCAATTAGAGGTGAGCCGTTAGTCTCTCCACGAGTGTCTCCATCTTGGACATTAGATATATCAGTCCGTCTTGGGATGGCAATGCCAGAATCACAACGTTCTGGTGGCCCTCGGGGCATCCCACTCGTCTGGCTTCGTGATAACTTTCATATTTTATCTAGATACGCTGATTCTGAGACGAGAAAAAGACATCTGTTTGCGTATTTGTTGTGGCTCCTCGGGACTCTGTTTCCAAATTCAGACAGGGACGTAGTTCTCCCTTGTCTCACCTACATTGTAGAGAATATGGTAGATGAATCTTTACCCGAGCAGCCAAAATATAGCTTCGGTTCTGCCATGCTATGTCATACATATAGAGGCTTGTGTGATGCCATACAAAAAACTTCTTTCACACAAAAAGCTCCGCTACTTTGTGTCGCCTACGAGTTTCTACAGTTGTGGTCCTGGGAATACCTCCCTGTAGGACGACCTCGTATACTAAATCCCATACACCCATACGACTATAGCGAGGGCAACAGTGTAACTATGGCCACCAGGTAGACAAAGGCACAGAAACAATGGTCTCCAAATATTGCGAAAAATTGTTACCCTATAAACCACCATCAGTTTTAGATACTTGATGAGTCAGTAGTCACATGGAATCCGTGGACTCAGGAGCAGATACAAATGGTCTTTGATATACGACCCATCACAACAGACATCTTGAGCGATAGTGCATTCTGGCTGACTCGCTGCAACTTATTGTTCCTGTGGTGTGTTGAGCCTTACAACCCAGAGCGTGTCATGAGACAGTTCGGTCTCTATCAAGAGATTCCACCACCTTTTCCAAGATGTACCGACGAGGAAACCCATAAGTAAGATGTGACCTCCTAAATAGTTAGTGTCTTTTTAATTTACTAACCTCACACTTTGTTACATAATTTGCAGGCTAACCAATATGGGCAGGGGTTGGAGTTGTTACGATTGGAGTAAACACAACATTCAATCGATACACAAGTGGGAAAATGAAGCGCTATCAGATATAGTGCATCAACTTAGGTACATTTTATTTATATTATTTTATTACGATGACCATACAATGCGTGAAGATGCTTTGCTTTCATCACAACGGTTGATGTAATTATTAAATTTTGCAGACCGTACGATGGAAGTACAACTCAAGCGTACAAGCAGTGGTACTGCATCAGCACGCGTACTAGTCTGGCAAGTCAACCAGCTACGATACCAACAAACCTCACACAGGAGGAGCAGATGCAGAGAAATATTGAGCTGCATGCAGCTTACTATTGTGCCCAGCTGGTAATCACTAGTAACTTTTTCAGGTCCATCATTTCATAATTATTTCAACCAAATATTGTTGAGCTTGAAACTTGCAACGAAGTAGGGCAGATGGCGGCGGAAAGCATGCCGGCCCGGGGCCCAGCTCGCAAGTCATTGCACAAACGTCTTCAAGACTACGTGGCAACAAAGTTCAGATGTGGTAGAGGCGACGACGTTGTCACTGGAGCGTACAACATGCCGGTAGCAAGGTCAGCCAGACCGAGTGCGGCGCCGTCGTCCAGACCGAGCGAGGCTCGTACGAGCCATGGGCAGTGGGGGGAGGGTCCGAGTACTACAACGACATTGCCATGACATGACTCATCTCTGCCACTGCATCGCTCTTCTTCGGTGCAGCTTCGTCAGGGGCAGACATCTCAGGACCATGGCACGGGCTTGGATTCGATGCCCGAGCAGACTCTTTCCCCGAACCCATATGCGTACACAGGATATGGCGCATACACCTAAGGTGAGGGATCTCAGCCGTATCTCTCCACGCGAGAGATCTCCTTGCCCGAGGAGACTCGTGTCCCAGACTTAAACCAGTACCACATACAATGGCCAGACAGTACAGGAGAGGGATCTGATCAGGTAGTCATGTTTACATTTTAATGCATTTACAATGATATCACATATTATCCTTTAACAGTTTGTTTACAATGTTTCTATGTGCAGGACATACCTGATCGTACATGGGACGATGAGGACACCCAACGTGGCCTTAACACACGCATCAGGGGAGCATCACATGATCATGGCGACACGGTTACTGCAGTAGTTACAGAATTCTTCGGAGGGGACGTTATTGGCCCATCTTTTATCCCCGAGTCACAACCATATGCCTACAATTACGCATCAGCTTCGCAACAAGGATTTCAGACTCCACCACCTACGCAGGAGTAGACACAGGAAGCCGAAGTGGAGTACGGCCGCGATCTTCGTGTAACTCGACCACCTAATCGCTTGTCGCTTTCCAGTCCTAAGGAAAGGCCAGGTGGCCATCGTCGACTAGGGTGATTCATCTATCTACGTGTGCGACCCATTGTATCTACATATGTTAGTATCAGACTTTTCGATTTATGTAAGAAATATCTATGTATGCTAAAATAAAAATGCACCAGTCGGCAGAAATGTTTCTCGCCTATATCTCCCGCCATACTTTCCCGCTTCTGAGTTACCGCGTACACCTCGCACCGCCCTTTCCCGCCTATATCTCCCGTCATACTTTCCTGCTTCTGTGTTCCCGCGTATACCTCGCACTGCCGTTTCCCGCCTATATCTCCCGCCATACTTTCCCGCTTCTGAGTTCCCGCCTATTCTTCTTTTCTGAACCTATAAAACCCCCCTCCACACTAAGGTGGATACACACTTCAGTGTAGTGTTCTAGTCTCCTCAAGATGTTTGGTTATCCTTTTAATCGTAGTTTTCACCCTAGTATGTCCCAATGTCTTCTGCGTTTAGCCGCCAATTTCAAGATAGACAATACAATAGTTTCATGGGATGAACTCATCAGTAGTGACACTCTCATGAATGAGTTGAGTCACGCATTATCTAGGTGTGGGTGGCCTTGCAGGACCTTTGAGGAGATACGAAAAGAACTTCTTAGGTTGCATGGAAGATGAAAGAAGATAGAGCATAAGAGTGAATCAAACTTGAAGTTTGCAGCAAAACATACTTTTTTATGGACTGACGACAATGAGGACGAAGATGATATCTTCATGCCGCTGCTTCCGGGTTCTGCATCATCGAAGGGCAAGAGTTCTGCATTGTCCAAGGGCAAGAGTTCTGTATCCTCGAAGGGCAAGAGTTCTGCATCGTCCAAGGGTAAGAGTTATGCATCCTCGAAGGGCAAGAGTTCTGCATCGACGGAGGATGACGATGATGCCTTCATGTAGTTTTTAAGCTGTATTTTTAGTTTTCAAGTCCAGTTCTACCGTTTAATTCAGATGTACTTGCATTATTAGTATGTAATGTCTTATTGTAGGGCATTATGTTCTATCTTAATTTCATGTTGTAGTTGTTGCACGACGTTCGATAATTAATTTGTATTATTAAAGTGTTTTCGGGTGGGGAGAAAAGGAAAAATTGTCGGGAAAGAAAATGACGGAAATAATTTATGGCAGGAAAGAAAATGCCACATTTTATTCCAAAACTATATTTCTTTCGTCCTAATGCTTTGATCCGAGCAAGGCAAACTCATACCGACGAAATTTTTGGTGGGAAATATGCGTGATCCAAAATAGTGCAACCAGTGCATGCCTGAGTGCTATCGCCCAGGCTGCAGCAATAGACTGAAGCAAAAGCACCGCAGCGGAATCAGTGCGAATGCATACAAAGCAGTGTCAAAAGACAGCTCCCGGGCAGCAACGAATCATCGCGAATAAAGAAACAAAAGGCGCAGATTACCGCCCATGAAAATTCGTCCGGGCGCGTAGGAATCAGCGCCGTGTGGACACTGTCGTGCGTGCAGCTGCAACAGAGGTGCCGCCTACTGCGGTGGCGGCCGGGCCCACGCCTCGCGTCCCGTGCAGCTATAGCTGTCGGCCTGGGAGCGACAGCGCCAGCAGAGGCCGCCTCGCCCGGTGGCGGCAGGGCCCACCTCGACTGGCCCGTTCCGTCCCGGCTCCAGGTACTGTACAAAACACGTTACACCCGCGCGGCCGCCTCCTGGCGTGGCGGCAGGGCCCGCCGCCTCCAGGCGTGGCGGCAGGTGCCACATGTCGCCTGCCGCGCCTGCCGCCACTAGTGAGGGGGTCCTTTTTGTCAATTTCGTCCGAAGAGGGTATTTTTTGCCAATTTCAGTGGACAGAGGGTCTCTTTCGACAAAAAATCTGCAGACGAAAGGATCGGAGGACAGGCAGTTGACGGAGGACATGGCCTGTGGGCTAGACGACCAATTACATGCAGCGCACCGCTACTCGGGTTAGGTCAGTGAATCACTGGTGGTGCCGGCAAGGTCGGCTTGAGGGCTGCATCTTTGACAGATGTGCGGGCCATGGTGCGAAAGAACCTCTCCTCTGCTTGTCCTTCATCATGGCACGCTCCAAGTTGAACCTTAAGAGACGCCGAGCTGGCAGCCGGCATGCTCGCACACGGTGGTGTTCCAAGTTTCCTTGTCACGTTGAGGCAACCGTGTGCTGCTTTCCATATCATCATGTCTCAGTTTTGTTCTCAAACCCTTTGCTTCGGCTTGGACTGCTTTCCTTATTTACTCGTCTCAATTCCTGCTCAAATCATTTCCTTCTTTATTTTTCTCGCCGCACATTGAAACATTGATTCAAATCCTATATAAACCAGTAGACTGTTCGTGCGTTGCCATGGGCCAACAAATGAACTTGTAAACAATGCTTATTTTCCTCCCCACAAATGAAAAAGTTCTCAACATGAAAATTGTCCGTCTCATCAAAATGAACAACTTTAATTTTTGGACCATCTTCATCCGAAGTCATATGCAACCTCTACAACCAACACTATGCGGTTTAGCAAAGACCCCTTTTTGCCGAGTGTGACACTCGGTAAAGACCCCTTTTGCCGAGTGTAGCACTCGGCAAAACCCTGTTTGCCGAGTTTTGTTGTTTTACCGAGTGTTTTTTTCACGACACTCGGCAAAGTGCCTACTTGCCGAGTTTCACGTTTTTTCCGAGTTAGGTACTCGGCAAAGATACTATTGCCGAGTGTCCGACATAATGCACTCGGCAAAGAGGAAAATTCCAGTAGTGATTTCTCCGTAAGCTTCATATTGTCCTTATTTACTAAAACCAGTTGACCCGTTTTCAGTTATGTTCAGTATGTCTTTCACAAGAATTAAAAGTAGTTGGTCTATAATTAGCATGACTGATGGAATAAGCGTCAATACCTTACTGCATTGGCAATTTCACAATGGAAAAATTCAGGGCAAGAACTTAACAATTAAATTTACAGATTTATGGATTGGACTTAATTCCTTTTTTCTTTCTGAGGCCCTGGCCCTAAATCAGTGCAAGCAAATGCATAGTCCTGAATCAAACTATAAATTATGTCGATGTACATTGATCAAACCTTACTATCAGTCCTGCAATTACAATCCACATACAGTACAGATCCTACACCGCACACAATTTCCTACGCAACCACAAAATGCATTATATGGTCAAACCAAACCAACGATTCTCACCAAGACGTGCACAGGCTTGATTCAGACCGCATCGGCTCATGCATCGACGAGGCGCTGCTCCATCTCCTGTAGACATCACATTATGAGATGCTAAGAGTTATTGAGAGTTTGGAGTATCACGTCACTCATGTGCTCCACTTACTTGCTCCTAAAAAAACATTGTACACACATATTGGAAGAAACAGATCAATTTTGGTACTAATTTGTCCATGTTCAAAGGATTTCTTCCACCAGATCCTAACTTTCTTGCTTCACACATAAGGTGCACTACAGAATCTGCAAAGTAACGGAAACAGAGCTGGCATTATTTGGCAATTTAGATGGCTAAGACAAAAAGGACAATTAATAATTATATATTTCAGAAACAACTCAGCAAATATGAGAGGTGATTGTCATGCAGGTGGATCATTTTAGACAATGTCATGATGTAAAATTCTAGAATTCTATATTGGAAACAAGATGGAACATGAAAGATTGGAGAATAGTAAATTTTGGATCAGCAAAACATAATGACGCCTAAGAACTACTGTGAAGAACATTATATTCTGCACATGAGGTTCCTGGTTAATTGAATATCTGAACAGTCACAAAGAGCCGAACTGAGTGCAAAACCTAGAGTTCCAAAGCTAACGTGAATAATAGATGTGGATGAGTTGACACCACATGTGTATTTGCGAATGACTGAATACATACACATGGTCCAATAAACAAACATCAATAATGAAAATTCTAGGTGAACATAAAACTATTTGCTCTTATTCCGAATACTTATTGGGAAAAAAGGAGGTTCCACTTCTCTTTGCATGAGGGGTGTGTAACATCCCCAGATCCTCACCCTGTTGATAAGCTCATTAGACTGCCATGTCATCATGATCATCTTCAAAAATTGCATTAGGAAATAATTCAACCTTAATTCAAAATTCAAAATGCAAGTCAAATAATTATTTCTTAAAACAGCACAACAAAAATGTTCACCATATTGCAAATAATCCCAAAACAATTATAAAATTGAAGACCAACCTCATAAAAGTCCCAAAAATGCCCTGGACATTAAAACATTAGTCCTGCAGCATTTAAATAGTCCTTTTTCAATTTCCAACAATACCTAACCATTACCTTTTGCCTCCAAACTCCTTGTGGCAGTGCCTAATAAAGCGCTAGATTTATTGGACCAGGTCCCCTATTTTTCTAATCTTTTTGGTAAACCAACATTTCCATTTCTGCCACTGCTTAATTAATAAAAAGAAAAACAGAAAGTAAACATACCTGGCGCTCACCCAAGGCCCAAGCCGGCCCAGCCCATCTCCACCAACTCCTCCCTCCGTGTCGCCGTCTCCATGGTCGCGCTCGCCGCACCACTTGCCGCCCGCCACCGCGACGAGGCAGGAGGCTGGAGGGGATAAGGGCGACCCCAGGCCCTTCCCCCCTGGTCGCCTTCCCCCACTCTGTAGGAGATATGCCCTAGAGGCAATAATAAATGTTATTATTTATCTCCGTGTTCATAATTAGGTTTATGTTCCATGCTATAACTGCTGTGGTTCCCGAGCCCGTATATCCATAAAGGCTCTGGGGAAAACCCATGTGCACGTGTGGAATAATAAACGGTAAAATGTATTCCTAGTCATGCCTCTAAGACTAGCTCAAGTGTTGCATGATGATTATGTTTTCCCAATCATAGGCATGTCTATGCCAGCAACTTTGAGGGCACAAATGTTAGAAGAACATTTGTGTTGAATCGACCCGATTGATGTTATGCTATGAGATACATTCGTCATGAGTTAATGGTTAATAACACAGAGATAGTTTACGTTTGCATGATTCCTCAGACCATGAGAGTATCGAGTTTCTTCATGCTTGATTCATGAACTTTGGGTTTTGTTAAACGTCATCCGTAAATGGATGGCTATTACGGCGGCTTACGGGTTCATGGGAAAGTATGTCAAGTAACTTGATAGCTCAAGATTGGGATTTGCTCCTCCGACGATGGAGAGATATCTCTGGGCCCTCTCGGTGTTACGGTATCCATCATCGTCTGGCCAGACACTTTGTGATTTGATCACGGGGATGCCGGAACATGGTAACGAGAAAAGAGAACAATACCGGTAACGAGGTAACTAGCATAGTGGACAAGTGTTGATCCACGGGAATGCCAACATGTCTCACCTCGGGTATTTGTAACATATCACGAAGCAACAGGAATAGCACACGGCAACTGGAGGTTCACTCGAATATTCATTCGTGTGGGTATAGGGGTCAATATGGGTGTCCACGGCTCCGATGTTGATCATTGATCGGAAGGGGTTCCGTGTCATGTCTATACTTCACCGAACCTATAGGGTCACACGCTTAAGGGTCATCTATCTGCTGAATACTAGACAAGGAGTCTGAGAGAAAATCACCGAAAAAGTTTCGGACAGTGGAAAAGTTCCGCAGAGAGAGGTCACCGGATGAGTTTCGGTGAAACTGAAAAGTTGTTTCAGGGGATACCATTAAGTCAAAATGGTTTCGGCACATGCCTGATAATTCTTGGAGGATACCAGAATCATTCTGGAAACTTCTGGGAATTTTCTGGAAGAAAAACCGGAAATGTTCCGGGGCTGCCGGAACCGCTTCAGATGCTTTTCGCAGATGAAATCACTAAACTGGAATTGTTCCAGAACGCATTGAAAATTATTTTAGTGGGTACTGGAAATGTTCTAAGCCCACATAAATATTTTCAGTTCGAACGGACGCTGAAAAATGTCGTCGTGAATAGTGAAAGTGCTTTTTGGGAATTTTATGGAAAGCACCTTTTGGGAATTTCCCAAAAGGCTTCTAGAATGCCTTAGGCACTAAGGAAGCCCCCTTGGGGGGGCCCCCAAGGGGTGGCCGGCCAAGCATGGTGGAGCTCCTTGGAGCTCCACATGGCACCCCTTTTATCTTTATTCTTTTATGAAAAGGCATAAAGTGGGGGTACTTTGGGGTTTTTTGTATGACATCTTTACCCCTTGGCTTTCCTATAAATAGAGGAGAGTGGGCTGCCCACAAATCTCATCCCTTGCTCTCATACACATGCCAAGATGTTATCTGGCTTCTCTCTCCCTCCCACGAAAAGAGTTTCGTAGAGCCGAAAGGCTGTCTGGGTTCCGGCAGGAACTAGTTCTGGACGGCGAAGCCCTGCCGGATAGGTGACACCGTATGTGTGCAACTCTGTAGAGAGGTCGTAGTTTCGATCTTTGTGCCCGAAGGGCTGTCCAAGTGACGGTCCGAGTTCTGTGAGTCCTCCCGAAGGGCTGTACGAGTGACCGTCCGAGTTTCGAAGGTCCTCCCGAAGGGCTGTCTGCGACACCGTCCGGGGGACTGTCCGACCGCCTCCCGGAGGGCTGTCCGAGGGGCAGATGAGGGAGTACATCCTCGCGGTTGGGAGGTTGTAAATCCTAGCTGCGGGGATCTGCACCGCCGATCGTCATCGACTTTACTTCCGCTGCGCTTCGAGTCGGTAACGAAAATGATCAAACCTTGTATGCAGTCTCCATAGTGGTCCTGGGCTGGTGCGTAGGTCGGAAAATTTTTGTTTTCTGCTGCGTTACCCTACAGTGGCATCATGAGCCGTGCTATGCGTAGATGCAGGTTGCGATCTAGAATACATGAGATGTATGGGTGTTGCACAATATAATTAGGTAGTAGATGAGTTCTATTACTGAAAATTATTTGTGCGGGTAGCAGATGAAATCTGTTACCCGATATTCTTGTTGCTTCCCTGGAATTTGCATATTTCTGATCTTGATAACAGCATGGTGGAGTTTCAATGTTCTGGCAATCCGCGATCCTGATTGATCAACGAAGTGCTAACAGTTCATTGAATTCCACCGTAGTTAAAAAGAAAGATGAAATTTCGCAGATGAAAGGGCAATGCAGATATGATCTGCACAGGGGTCATGCGTATGACGAAGTTCAGTATGGGGCTCGAGATTTTATTATCTCGGTTTTCATACACCCCGCATTGTTAAACTAGCGCTTGAATTATCATACTTGATGATGGACGTTGGTAGCTTCGGTTTGTTTCGAAACCTTAGAAGCCACGTAAAACAAGTTTTTGCATGAACCGATTAGAGACGTCTAACTTGGTTTTGCAGGAGGGTTTACATGTGCATATGATGTGGTATAGCAGTGCTCATAATAATTTGATTATGTATGAGATGACTATATGATGTAAATTAATTAACATGACCTGCGTGTCATGATTTGGCATGATGGCTGGAGCCATATGATTGCACTTTAAATGACCTGCGTGTCAACCTTGTGTAATGCATTATTTTATTAGCTATAGAGATAGCAATATTATTTGGTGCATCGACAAGGTGGTGGAAATCTTCGCGAAGGTGAACACCGACGCGAATGCCAAAGACGAAGAAATACAAGACTTCTCCGTCAGAAAGGGCAATACCATATCATGCTATTATGAATTGCCTGAGATGTTTATCCCTTATGATGCACCCTTTTTGATTGCGCGGTAGTCGCCTTTTATTAGGGTGATCTCTCACAAAAATATCAAGTAGTTAGTGTTCTCCCAAGTGTAGCACCGTCACGGCACCTAACTTTTCGGGGTATCACATGCTAACATGGGTACGAACGATTAGGGATGTGTGAGGCGGGTGAGTTGAGACCTTGCAGCGAGATCACTTGGTTGTCTTGACGTTCAGGCATGAAAGTCATGAGCTCGGAACACACGCATCGAAAGATGAACAAGAGTCACATAGAGATGTGATTGGCAAGTTTGCCTACCGATTGAGATTTTCGTCATCAGTGATGCTACCATCAATGGCGTTGAATTGAAATGCGGATCTTGAATCACTCACAATCAATTATGAGAGATATTGATTTGAGTGGGAGCACACTGTAGAATTAATTCTTTTAATTCTCAGTGAAATTAATTTTGAACACTGTCTAAGTGTGATTTGCATAATAGTTGTAGAATAATGGCTCGCATTTCCACCTTCCCTATTAAAATTGAATAGCTGTTAAATATCTGGTTAAAACTTTACGGTTGGTAACGTAATGTGAGGATTGTCCTCAAGAGTGCCGAGAAGGACTTTGTCCTATCGCATACTTTCGGTATTCTCTTGCTTATGCTATGGATCATGTGACTCTCGTCCGTTGATCCAAAAGCTAGAATTCCATTTCAGTCAAGCGCAATATGTTTGTTTCCATGAGACCCAAACTTCGAAAGTTTGGATAGTTATGTGATATTCATGGAATCTGAAAATTATTTTCAGAGACAGACAAAGGCTAAAAGATATGAGATATCCAAAGCAATGTTTGTTTGCAAACTATTAGTAAAGGAGTTTACTATGCATTAGACTGATAAGAGAGGGATCCAGAAGAACGCATGTCATATGATGAAAGGTGAATAAAACAACAACTTAAAGAGAAAGGAAGTGTCCGAAGGGTGTTAATGAAACTTTCGCGCCTAGGAAGTCCGGGGCTAACGCCACTCTTAAGTTGGGTGCTTCTTCTGAGAGTAGGAGAAATACTAAAAGTTAAACTGTTAGAAGTATAAAGGCAGAAAGAAAGAAGACTGGAATATCCAGCTCATGTATGAATGTCATACAAGTTTTTGATGTATAGAAGGCTGGTAAAAGATATAGTTCTTGGGAATTATGGTTAAACATGTTAATCACTAATTCTTGGGTATTGTGAGACAATCACAAAGATACCCGCTCGATTGCATTCTGTTGCAATTCGATGTAAGAACTACTATGGCCTAAAAGACTAGCCAGAAATGAGGTATAGGTATACACAGGGAACATAGTAAATGTTACTATACCTTCCATCGGTGTATTACCGTCTGTATTCATTTTCATAATTCATTTAAAGTTTCACAAACTCTAGCCCATTGCATAAGGTATCTTGCAAAAAGGTTGGTCATAAGAGAACTTTTTGATGTTCGATGTTATGAATAACATAAGGGCCATACTTTCATTATGAATGAGATGTATGTTATGAATATTGATAATAATACATTACCTCTGGGTTTACTTTCATAATTCATTTTAGAGTTTCATACACTCTAGGCCTTTGCACAATGTTTGTTGCAAAAGAATTGTTCATAGAAGAACAATTGTTGTTCAGTATTATGAATAACATGAGGGCCATACTTCCATCATCGATGGGAAGTATGTTATGAATATTGATGGTAATATGATACATCCATAACACTGACGCTAAATGTCATAAGACTAAAAGAATACCACACAAGTGTGGCACTGCATTTGGTCACATTGGAGAAACCCGCATGGATAAATTCCATTACGATGGATTTTTGAAGTCGTTTGATTTTGAATCACCTGACACTTGCAACTTTCCTCCGAAAAGTAAAGTGACTGAAATACCGTTCACAGGCAATAAGGAACGAGCAAAGAACTTATTGGTGATCATACATTTTGATGTATGTAGTCCGATAAAGGTTGTTGCAAGTAGTGGATTTATCTATCTTCAGAAATGACTCAAGTAGACATGTGGATATTTACTTGATGAGACGTAAGTCTGGATCTTTTGAAATCATTCGAAAGGTTTTCAAGAATGAAGTAGAAGTTATTGTAACAAGAAAATTATGTTTCTACAATTTGATTGCAGAAAGGAATATTTGAGTTACAAGTTTAGCGAATGTCTGATGAGTTATGATAGTAGTTTCATAACTTGCACCTCCCGGAACACCATTGCATGTGGAAAGTCCGTGAAGATGTAATCAAACCATTTATGACATGGTAAGATCAAAGATGACATATATAAATTTGCCATTATCCCTTTTAAAGAGTGATGCTTTAGAGACTACGGCTTTTACACTGAAAAGAGCTCCATCAGGTCTGTTGAAATGACGCCATGGTATGGTACGCCCAACCATGTTATATCTTTTCTTAAACATTTGGAATATGGGGCTTGTGTAAAAGGTTACAAACCTATTCCAAATCAGACAAGTGCTACCTTGTAGGTTATCCCAAGCAATTGGGTATTCCTCCCTCACTATACCGAGGCAAATAGGTTTGCCACAAAGAACGGTATGCTTTTTGAAGAAAATGGTTCTTTCAAAAAGGTGAGTGGGAGAATAGTGCAACTCGACGAGGTAAACAGTATCTTCGTCATCAGGTCAAAGGAAAGAGACCTTGGAAGTAATTCCGGAGTTTCCTACTGCGACTGATACAGAAGTCTCTACAATAAAATGTATGGACTTCAGTCGAACTTGCAGCTGAACCACGTAGGCAAGGCTCGTGCTAACCTATCAGGTGCGCAACGAGATATTGTTGTTAGACAACAGTATACCTACGATACACAAGGAAGCGTTGATGGGCCCTGACTCCGGAATTGGCTAAATGCCAATACAATCCGAGATAGTTTCCATATAAGTGATTCAAGATTAAAACCTTGATACACCTTTCGGAAGACTTAGAGTCTGACGAATATTTATGGAACTATAACTGATACGAATAAAAATGTTTTATCCAGAAAGCTCGACTTGTTGCAATATACAAGTTCAAGGAGTTGACTACGATGAGGTTGCTTCACCGTAGCGATGCTTAAAGTCGGTTCGGGTTGAACTAGCAATTAATACATATTTCATATCATGAGATATAAAACAATGGATGACAAAAGGATTTCCACCTGATGGAAATGAAACCAAGGACTTGCATGTGTTACAGTCCAAGGTATTTTGTCAATCCAGAGGATGCTAGTAAGTATGCAAACTTCAGAGTTCCAGCAATGGACAGAAGAGAGCAAAATGGAGTTGGAATCTTTGTGTTTTGATGAAATGGTTAAAAGGGTTTTGACTTCATCAATGGGTAACGAAGATGCTTGTGATTCAAGAAAGTAAGTGGGAGCATAATAATATTTCTAAAAACGTTGTGTGCTTGACACATTGTTAATTGGAATTAAATTTCTTGACACGAATTAGGACTTCATTTAAAAAGGGTTTTTTGATGAAGTGCTTGGGCTAAATAGCCTTAATATTAGGCATGATGATCTATGGAGATAGATTTACCTGATGGGGCTGAGAAAAGATACATATTGACAAAATGCTAAAACCTTTTAGCATTAAAAACCGTCAAGGAGTGATTCTTGCCGAAGTCACATGGAAAGAGTTTTTGCAAGACTCGGTGTCCCAAAACACTGATGAGCAAAATACATGATGGAGATTCCACACACTCTTGTGTTTGGATTAATCATGTATTCCATGGTATGTAAAAACAACCAGATATGTCCAATACTCCAAAGTTGTTGCGAGTATAAATACCAAGGTGATCAAAAGTTCTGATCATGGGACAACAGTGAAAAAGGGTCATTGAGTACTATAGTAGCACTGATGACATGTTTTCTCGCAAGCGGAGATCATGAAGATTTCGTTGTAAAAGGTTACATCGATACAGTCTTCATCCATGCTCCAAGCGATTTTTGATTTAATTTGAGGGTTTTGTGTAAAACACAATATGGTGGCACGGTAGTTGGAAATTGTTCCAAACAAGTTACTGTGGCGAATTCTATAACAGAGGCGAAGTATGTTGCCGCTTTTAAAAGCGAGAAAGAAGATGTTGAATCATATAGTTCATTCATGAACTTAGTATGGTTCCAAGATGGCTTTTGTCAATGGGACACTACTGCAGGTAGTTGCTCCGGTGTGCCACAGGTGTAAAGTGCATTAGCATTAACTAGATTATTGACTCTAGTGCAAGTGGGAGTCTGTAGGAGATATGCCCTAGAGGCAATAATAAATGTTATTATTTATCTCCGTGTTCATAATTAGGTTTATGTTCCATGCTATAACTGCTGTGGTTCCCGAGCCCGTATATCCATAAAGGCTCTGGGGAAAACCCATGTGCACGTGTGGAATAATAAACGGTAAAATGTATTCCTAGTCATGCCTCTAAGACTAGCTCAGGTGTTGCATGATGATTATGTTTTCCCAATCATAGGCATGTCTATGCCAGCAACTTTGAGGGCACAAATGTTAGAAGAACATTTGTGTTGAATCGACCCGATTGATGTTATGCTATGAGATACATTCGTCACAAGTTTATGGTTAATAACACAGAGATGGTTAATGTTTGCATGATTCCTCAGACCATGAGAGTATCGAGTTTCTTCATGCTTGATTCATGAACTTTGGGGTTTGTTAAACGTCATCCGTAAATGGATGGCTATTACGGCGGCTTACGGGTTCATGGGAAAGTATGTCAAGTAACTTGATAGCTCAAGATTGGGATTTGCTCCTCCGACGATGGAGAGATATCTCTGGGCCCTCTCGGTGTTACGGTATCCATCATCGTCTGGCCAGACACTGTGTGATTTGATCACGGGGATGCCGGAACACGGTAACGAGAAAAGAGAACAATACCGGTAACGAGGTAACTAGCATAGTGGACAAGTTGTTGATCCACGGGAATGCCTACATGTCTCACCTCGGGTATTTGTAACATATCGCGAAGCAACAGGAATAGCACACGGCAACTGGAGGTTCACTCGAATATTCATTCGTGTGGGTATAGGGGTCAATATGGGTGTCCACGGCTCCGATGTTGATCATTGATCGGAAGGGGTTCCGTGTCATGTCTATACTTCACCGAACCTATAGGGTCACACGCTTAAGGGTCATCTATCTGCTGAATACTAGACAGGGAGTCTGAGAGAAAATCACCGAAAAAGTTTCGGACACCGAAAAGTTTCGGACAGCGGAAAAGTTCCGCAGAGAGAGGTCACCGGATGAGTTCCGGTGAAACTGAAAAGTTGTTTCAGGGGATACCATTAAGTCAAAATGGTTTCGGCACATGCCTGATAATTCTTGGAGGATACCAGAATCATTCTGGAAACTTCTAGGAATTTTCTGGAAGAAAAATCGGAAATGTTCCGGGGCTGCCGGAACCGCTTCAGATGCTTTTCGCAGATGAAATCACTAAACTGGAATTGTTCCAGAACGCATTGAAAATTATTTTAGTGGGTACTGGAAATGTTCTAAGCCCACATAAATATTTTCAGTTCGAACGGACGCTGAAAAATGTCGTCGTGAATAGTGAAAGTGCTTTTTGGGAATTTTATGGAAAGCACCTTTTGGGAATTTCCCAAAAGGCTTCTAGAATGCCTTAGGCACTAAGGAAGCCCCCTTGGGGGGGCCCCCAAGGGGTGGCCGGCCAAGCATGGTGGAGCTCCTTGGAGCTCCACATGGCACCCCTTTTATCTTTATTCTTTTATGAAAAGGCATAAAGTGGGGGTACTTTGGGGTTTTTTGTATGACATCTTTACCCCTTGGCTTTCCTATAAATAGAGGAGAGTGGGCTGCCCACAAATCTCATCCCTTGCTCTCATACACATGCCAAGATGTTATCTGGCTTCTCTCTCCCTCCCACGAAAAGAGTTTCGTAGAGCCGAAAGGCTGTCTGGGTTCCGGCAGGAACTAGTTCTGGACGGCGAAGCCCTGCCGGATAGGTGACACCGTATGTGTGCAACTCTGTAGAGAGGTCGTAGTTTCGATCTTTGTGCCCGAAGGGCTGTCCAAGTGACGGTCCGAGTTCTGTGAGTCCTCCCGAAGGGCTGTACGAGTGACCGTCCGAGTTTCGAAGGTCCTCCCGAAGGGCTGTCTGCGACACCGTCCGGGGGACTGTCCGACCGCCTCCCGGAGGGCTGTCCGAGGGGCAGATGAGGGAGTACATCCTCGCGGTTGGGAGGTTGTAAATCCTAGCTGCGGGGATCTGCACCGCCGATCGTCATCGACTTTACTTCCGCTGCGCTTCGAGTCGGTAACGAAAATGATCAAACCTTGTATGCAGTCTCCATAGTGGTCCTGGGCTGGTGCGTAGGTCGGAAAATTTTTGTTTTCTGCTGCGTTACCCTACACACTCGCCCCGCTCTCCCCACACTCTCTCGCTCGCGCTCGCCCCCTCTTCCTCTCTATCCCGAGCTCACCCGACGCTGCCGTCGCCGCGATGTCGCCATAGCCGTGACCAGCGACGCCAAATCGCCACGCAGGCAAAACCACAAGGACCGCCAGACTCTTCTTCGTCGTCCGCACCACTAGATCGAGGCCGGCGAGCCCCTGCGACGTCGCCCGCACCCGTTCCCCTTGCCGGAACCCGCCTCCGCTTCGCCGTCGATGTGCTCGACTCCGACAACCCCGGCATCCACAAGCCCTCTCCCGACCTCGCAGTGAGCTCCTCATTCCCCCTGGCCTTTCCATACTCCCCCTCGTAGCCCGTAGCCCCTCCTAACTCGTAGGCCGCTCCGGCCACCGTCAGACGTCGTTAACGCCGTCGTTTCCAGTCGTTTTAGGTCGAGCCTGTGCAACCATCAGGTGCGGCTCGACGCGCCCGCCCCATAGGATCAAACCGCACCTCGAACGGTCGCCAAATCGACCGAGAGATCCTCGCCGGTGTTCGGCCTCGCCGCCGGTGACATGGATAATGTGGCATGTCATTAGCCCCTAATGACGCCCCCTAACCACCCTCTGGTCCTATGACAGTGGGACCCGCTGTTTAATTAAACCAGTTAGTTAAAAAAAGAAGAAGAAATAAACTGTTAGTTTAGTCTGAGACACTGACACGCGGGCCCAACCGGAGCCGTTGACTGGTCAACCATGGACCAGTCAACTGCCGAATCAGCAGTTGACTGGACCCACGGGTCAGCCACACTGGTGCACCTCTGGTGCACTGGACCGGGTGCACCTGGCCTTTTCCTGTTATTTTCGAATTTAGTTTAATCCCAGAAATTTCAGAATAATGCTAAAATCTTTGAAAATTCATATAAATTAAACCGTAGCTCACATCGAAAAATTTAAAACATGAAAGTTGCTCAGAACGACGAGACGAATCTGATCGTGTCGTCTGTTTTGATGCCGGAACCCCCTACATAGGAGAACCCATAACTTTTCGTCCGTATCCGGTATATGAATAGTGCATAATCACCGGATAATAAATCCCGCGATAATCCTAAAATAACTAAAATGACTTAGGTGCATCTTTAGGCAACCCTACACTGCATCTTAGCCTAGCATGCCCTGTATTACATCGTTTGCTGTGCATTTATATGTTTCTTCCACCTCTTCTCTCTCGATAGACCCCGACGTCGACGTAGCTCCCGAGACTGACGTAGCTCCGGAGGTCGACTACGCTCCTGACGATCAGATCCTTGCCGCCGAGCTTCCAGGCAAGCACCCCCTTTTGAGCATTCTGATATCGCCTACTCTTCTCTCTCTTATGTTTGCATTAGAAGTTGCTGCTGCTACTGCTGTCCTAAATCTGCTGCATAGCCTGTTTAATTGTAACCTGCTGTTGATACTTACCTGTTAACCTAAACTGTTTAGAATAGGTTGGGTAGAGACCATCAGAGACCCCACATGTCCCGACTGCCCCGCTGGATTCTCAGAAGACCCGATCATCGAGATCGAAGACCAGGCCCCGACCTTGCATGTCACTTCCCCCTTAACTGCTCGACACTACTGGGTTAATATCGAGTGCCGAGGGTGATACCTCGTCAGCACTTCTGATGATAACCTTGTTGGTTAGTTATTCGGTCATGGTAAGCGAGGGTGATTCCTCCTACACCACCCCCGGAAATAATTTATGGCAGGAAAGAAAATGCCACATTTTATTCCAAAACTATATTTCTTTCGTCCTAATGCTTTGATCCGAGCAAGGCAAACTCATACCGACGAAATTTTTGGTGGGAAATATGCGTGATCCAAAATAGTGCAACCAGTGCATGCCTGAGTGCTATCGCCCAGGCTGCAGCAATAGACTGAAGCAAAAGCACCGCAGCGGAATCAGTGCGAATGCATACAAAGCAGTGTCAAAAGACAGCTCCCGGGCAGCAACGAATCATCGCGAATAAAGAAACAAAAGGCGCAGATTACCGCCCATGAAAATTCGTCCGGGCGCGTAGGAATCAGCGCCGTGTGGACACTGTCGTGCGTGCAGCTGCAACAGAGGTGCCGCCTACTGCGGTGGCGGCCGGGCCCACGCCTCGCGTCCCGTGCAGCTATAGCTGTCGGCCTGGGAGCGACAGCGCCAGCAGAGGCCGCCTCGCCCGGTGGCGGCAGGGCCCACCTCGACTGGCCCGTTCCGTCCCGGCTCCAGGTACTGTACAAAACACGTTACACCCGCGCGGCCGCCTCCTGGCGTGGCGGCAGGGCCCGCCGCCTCCAGGCGTGGCGGCAGGTGCCACGTGTCGCCTGCCGCGCCTGCCGCCACTAGTGAGGGGGTCCTTTTTGTCAATTTCGTCCGAAGAGGGTATTTTTTGCCAATTCCAGTGGACAGAGGGTCTCTTTCGACAAAAAATCTGCAGACGAAAGGATCGGAGGACACGCAGTTGACGGAGGACATGGCCTGTGGGCTAGACGACCAATTACATGCAGCGCACCGCTACTCGGGTTAGGTCAGTGAATCACTGGTGGTGCCGGCAAGGTCGGCTTGAGGGCTGCATCTTTGACAGATGTGCGGGCCATGGTGCGAAAGAACCTCTCCTCTGCTTGTCCTTCATCATGGCACGCTCCAAGTTGAACCTTAAGAGACGCCGAGCTGGCAGCCGGCATGCTCGCACACGGTGGTGTTCCAAGTTTCCTTGTCACGTTGAGGCAACCGTGTGCTGCTTTCCATATCATCATGTCTCAGTTTTGTTCTCAAACCCTTTGCTTCGGCTTGGACTGCTTTCCTTATTTACTCGTCTCAATTCCTGCTCAAATCATTTCCTTCTTTATTTTTCTCGCCGCACATTGAAACATTGATTCAAATCCTATATAAACCTTAGAACTGTTCGTGCTGCCATGGGCCAACAATGAACTTGTAAACAATGCTTATTTTCCTCCCCACAAATGAAAAAGTTCTCAACATGAAAATTGTCCGTCTCATCAAAATGAACACACTTTAATTTTTGGACCATCTTCATCCGAAGTCATATGCAACCTCTACCACCAACCTATGTCTGTTTGTGGATCAAATACCCCCCGCCCCCCTGTTTTTCCTCTTTTTACACTCTTTTCACTCCACCGCCGACGCCCTTTTGCCGAGTGTAGCACTCGGCAAAACCCTGTTTGCCGAGTTTTGTTTTTTACGAGCGTTTTTTTCACGACACTCGGCAAAGTGCCTACTTGCCGAGTTTCACGTTTTTTCCGAGTTAGGTACTCGGCAAAGATACTATTGCCGAGTGTCCGACATAATGCACTCGGCAAAGAGGAAAATTCCAGTAGTGATTTCTCCGT
The DNA here is from genome assembly GCA_011799875.1 of Thinopyrum elongatum. NCBI lineage: Eukaryota > Viridiplantae > Streptophyta > Magnoliopsida > Poales > Poaceae > Thinopyrum > Thinopyrum elongatum. Next base: position 607,299,171 of record CM022299.1, read on the forward strand.
AAGCTTCATATTGTCCTTATTTACTAAAACCAGTTGACCCCGTTTTCAGTTATGTTCAGTATGTCTTTCACAAGAATTAAAAGTAGTTGGTCTATAATTAGCATGACTGATGGAATAAGCGTCAATACCTTACTGCATTGGCAATTTCACAATGGAAAAATTCAGGGCAAGAACTTAACAATTAAATTTACAGATTTATGGATTGGACTTAATTCCTTTTTTCTTTCTGAGGCCCTGGCCCTAAATCAGTGCAAGCAAATGCATAGTCCTGAATCAAACTATAAATATGTCGATGTACATGATCAAACCTTACTATCAGTCTGCAATTACAATCCCATACAGTACAGATCCTACACGCCACACAATTCCTACGCAACCACAAAATGCATATATGGTCAACCAAACCACGATTCTCACCAAGACGTGCACAGGCTTGATTCAGACCGCATCGGCTCATGCATCGCGAGGCGCTGCTCCATCTCCTGTAGACATCACATATGAGATGCTAAGAGTTATTGAGAGTTTGGAGTACACGTCACTCATGTGCTCCACTTACTTGCTCCTAAAAAAACATTGTAACACAATATTGGAGAAGAACAGATCAATTTTGGTACTAATTTGGCCATGTTCAAAGGATTTCTTCCACCAGATCCTAACTTTCTTGCTCACACATAAGGTGCACTACAGAATCTGCAAAGTAACGGAAACAGAGCTGGCATTATTTGGCAATTTAGATGGCTAAGAACAAAAGGACAATTAATATTATATATTTCGAAACAACTCAGCAAATATGAGAGGTGATTGTCATGCAGGTGGATCATTTTAGACAATGTCATGATGTATAAATTCTAGAATTCTATATTGGAAAACAGATGGACATGAAAGATGGGAAATAGTAAATTTTGGATCAGCAAAACATAATGACGCCTAAGAACTACTGTGAAGAAACATTATATTCTGCACATGAGGTTCCTGATTAATTGAATATCTGAACAGTCACAAGAGCCGAACTGAGTGCAAAACCTAGAGTTCCAAAGCTAACGTGAATAATAGATGTGGATGAGTTGACACCACATGTGTGATTTGCGAATGACTGAATACATACACATGGTCCAATAAACAAACATCAATAATGAAAATTCTAGGTGAACATAAAACTATTTGCTCTTATTCCGAATACTTATTGGAAAAAAGGAGGTTCCACTTCTCTTTGCATGAGGGGTGTGTAACATCCCCAGATCCTCACCCGTTGATAAGCTCATTAGACTGCCATGTCATCATGATCATCTTCAAAAATTGCATTAGGAAATAATTCAACCTTAATTCAAAATTCAAATGCAAGTCAAATAATTATTTCTTAAAACAGCACAACAAAAATGTTCACCATATTGCAAATAATCCCAAAACAATTATAAAATTGAAGACCAACCTCATAAAAGACCAAAATGCCTGGACATTAAAACATTAGTCCTGCAGCATTTAAATAGTCCTTTTTCAATTTCCAACAATACCTAACCATTACCTTTTGCTCCAAACTCCTTGTGGCAGTGCCTAATAAAGCGCTAGATTTATTGGACCAGGTCCCCTATTTTTCTAATCTTTTTGGTAAACCAACATTTCCATTCTGCCATGCTATTAATTAAAAAGAAAAAACAGAAAGTAAAACATACCTGGCGCTCACCCAAGGCCCCAGCCGGCCCAGCCCATCTCCACCAACTCCTCCTTCGTCGCCGTCTCCATGGTCGCGCTCGCCGCACCACTTGCCGCCCGCCAACCGGACGAGGCAGGAGGCTGGAGGGGATAAGGGCGACCCCAGGCCCTTCCCCCCTGGTCGCCTTCCCCACTCGCCCGCCTCTCCCCACACTCTCTGCTCGCGCTCGCCCCTCTTCCTCTCTATCCCGAGCGATCACCCGACGCCGCCGTCGCCATAGCCGTGACCAGCGACGCCAAATCGCCACGCAGGCAAAAACCACAAGGACCGCCAGACTTCTTGTCGTCCGCACCACTAGATCGAGGCCGGCGAGCCCCTGCGACGTCGCCCGCACCCGTTCCCCTTGCCGGAACCCGCCTCCGCTTCGCCGTCGATGTGCTCGACTCCGACAACCCCGGCATCCACAAGCCCTCTCCCGACCCGCAGTGAGCTCCTCATTCCCCCTGGCCTTTCCATACTCCCCTGTAGCGCGTAGCCCCTCCTAACTCGTAGGCCGCTCCGGCCACCGTCAGACGTCGTTAACGCCGTCGTTTCCAGCGTTTAGGTCGAGCCTGTGCAACCATCAGGTGCGGCTCGACGCGCCCGCCCCATAGGATCAAACCGCACCTCGAACGGTCGCCAAATCGACCGAGAGATCCTCGCCGGTGTTCGGCCTCGCCGCCGGTGACATGGATAATGTGGCATGTCATTAGCCCCTAATAACGCCCCTAACCACCCTCTGGTCCTATGACAGTGGGACCCGCTGTTTAATTAAACCAGTTAGTTAAAAAAAAAGAAGAAGAAATAACTGTTAGTTTAGTCTGAGACACTGACACGCGGGCCCAACCGGAGCCGTTGACTGGTCAACCATGGACCAGTCAACTGCCGAATCAGCAGTTGACTGGACCCACGGGTCAGCCACACTGGTGCACCTCTGGTGCACTGGACCGGGTGCACCTGGCCTTTTCCGTATTTTTCGAATTTAGTTTAATCCCAGAAATTTCAGAATAATGCTAAAATCTTTGAAAATTCATAAATTAAACCGTAGCTCACATCGAAAATTTTAAACATGAAAGTTGCTCAGAACGACGAGACGAATCTGATCGTGTCGTCTGTTTTGATGCCGGAACCCCCTACATAGGGAAACCCAAACTTTTCGTCCGTATCCGGTATATGAATAGTGCATAATCACCGGATAATAAATCCCGCGATAATCCTAAAATAACTAAAATGACTTAGGTGCATCTTTAGGCAACCCTACACTGCATCTTAGCCTAGCATGCCCTTGTATTACATCGTTTGCTGTGCATTTATATGTTTCTTCGACCTCTTCTCTCTCGATAGACCCCGACGTCGACGTAGCTCCGAGACTGACGTAGCTCCGGAGGTCGACTACGCTCCTGACGATCAGACCCTTGCCGCCGAGTTCCAGGCAAGCACCCCCTTGAGCATTCTGATATCGCCTACTCTTCTCTCTCTTATGCTTGCATTAGAAGTTGCTGCTGCTACTGCTGTCCTAAATCTGTGCAGCATAGCCTGTTAATTGTAACCTGTGTTGATACTTACTGTTAACCTAAACTGTTTAGAATAGGTTGGGTAGAGACATCAGAGAACCCACATGTTCGACTGCCCGCTGGATTCTCAGAAGACCGATCATCGAGATCGAAGACCAGGCCCCGACCTTGCATGTCACTTCCCCCTTAACTGCTCGACACTACTGGGTTAATATCGAGTGCCGAGGGTGATACCTCGTCAGCACTTCTGATGATAACCTTGTTGGTTAGTTATTCGGTCATTGTAAGGAGGGTGATTCCTCCTACACCACCCCCCGATAATGACATCGTCGTGCAACGGCTTCAAGAGTGGACCTCGAGGGTGATACCACTTTAGTTCACCTTGATGTTTACGTCAGGTGGGAATCCAACGAGGGTGATGCCTCGGATTCCTTCTCGATATGGTAGCCACACGGATGCCTTTACATTGTGGTTGAAATGCTTAATTTGGATAAAGACGGGTCGGCCCTGAGGGTACCCGCGTGAGCTTAATTGCGAGAGTTGTGGAGTCGGGGTGGACCTGGATGGTGCCCGAGATTTGAAAACGAGGCGTGGCGGGCATTCTGAGCCCTTGCCGCAAGTCCTCGAGACGGGGCGACCGGGGTCACATCTTCTAGGAGTCTTGCTCGTTTACCCGCACTGCCAACACACTAATGGTTTGGATAATTGATCGAAGAGGCCTCTGGCCTGATAGCACTAACCATCAGGTGGGCATAGTAGGGCGTTCTGCGTCATATACTTCAGCGCGAGCCCCTGCGACGTCGCCCGCACCCGTTCCCCTTGCCGGAACCCGCCTCCGCTTCGCCGTCGATGTGCTCGACTCCGACAACCCCGGCATCCACAAGCCCTCTCCCGACCTCGCAGTGAGCTCCTCATTCCCCCTGGCCTTTCCATACTCCCCCTCGTAGCCCGTAGCCCCTCCTAACTCGTAGGCCGCTCCGGCCACCGTCAGACGTCGTTAACGCCGTCGTTTCCAGTCGTTTTAGGTCGAGCCTGTGCAACCATCAGGTGCGGCTCGACGCGCCCGCCCCATAGGATCAAAAGGCAAGCGACCTTGCCGGCACCACCAGTGATTCACTGACCTAACCCGAGTAGCGGTGCGCTGCATGTAATTGGTCGTCTAGCCCACAGGCCATGTCCTCCGTCAACTGCGTGTCCTCCGATCCTTCGTCTGCAGATTTTTTGTCGAAAGAGACCCTCTGTCCACTGGAATTGGCAAAAAATACCCTCTCTTCGGACGAAATTGACAAAAAGGACCCCTCACTAGTGGCGGCAGGCGCGGCAGGCGACACGTGGCACCTGCCGCCACGCCTGGAGGCGGCGGGCCCTGCCGCCACGCCAGGAGGCGGCGCGCGGGTGTGTAACGTGTTTTGTACAGTACCTGGAGCCGGGACGGAACGGGCCAGTCGAGGTGGGCCCTGCCGCCACCGGGCGAGGCGGCTCTGCTGGCGCTGTCGCTCCCAGGCCGACAGCTATAGCTGCACGGGACGCGAGGCGTGGGCCCGGCCGCCACGCAGTAGGCGGCACCTCTGTTGCAGCTGCACGCACGACAGGTCCACACGGCGCTGATTCCTACGCGCCCGGACGAATTTCATGGGCGGTAATCTGCGGCTTGTTTCTTTATTCGCGATGATTCGTTGCTGCCCGGGAGCTGTCTTTGACACTGCTTTGTATGCATTCGCACTGATTCCGCTGCGGTGCTTTTGCTTCAGTCTATTGCTGCAGCCTGGGCGATAGCACTCAGGCATGCACTGGTTGCACTATTTTGGATCACGCATATTTCCACCAAAAAATTTCGTCGGTATGAGTTTGCCTTGCTCGGATCAAAGCATTAGGACGAAAGAAATATAGTTTTGGAATAAAATGTGGCATTTTTTCCTGCCATAAATATTTTCCGGGGGGGTGTAGGAGGAATCACCCTCGCTTACCATGACCGAATAACTAACCAACAAGGTTATCATCAGAAGTGCTGACGAGGTATCACCTCGGCACTCGATATTAACCCAGTAGTGTCGAGCAGTTAAGGGGGAAGTGACATGCAAGGTCGGGGCCTGGTCTTCGATCTCGATGATCGGGTCTCTGAGAATCCAGCGGGGCAGTCGGGACATGTGGGGTCTCTGATGGGTCTCTACCCAACCTATTCTAAACAGTTTAGGTTAACAGGTAAGTATCAACAGCAGGTTACAATAAACAGGCTATGCAGCAGATTTAGGACAGCAGTAGCAGCAGCAACTTCTAATGCAAACATAAGAGAGAGAAGAGTAGGCGATATCAGAATGCTCAAAAGGGGGTGCTTGCCTGGAAGCTCGGCGGCAAGGATCTGATCGTCAGGAGCGTAGTCGACCTCCGGAGTACGTCAGTCTCGGGAGCTACGTCGACGTCGGGGTCTATCGGAGAGAAGAGGTGGAAGAAACATAAATGCACAGCAAACGATGTAATACAGGGCATGCTAGGCTAAGATGCATGTAGGGTTGCCTAAAGATGCACCTAAGTCATTTAGTTATTTTAGGATTATCGCGGGATTTATTATCCGGTGATTATGCACTATTCATATACCGGATACGGACGAAAAGTTATGGGTTCTCCTATGTAGGGGGTTCCGGCATCAAAACAGACGACACGATCAGATTCGTCTCGTCGTTTCTGAGCAACTTTCATGTTTTAAATTTTTCGATGTGAGCTACGGTTTAATTTATATGAATTTTCAAAGATTTTAGCATTATTCTGGAATTTCTGGGATTAAACTAAATTCGAAAATAACAGGAAAAGGCCAGGTGCACCCGGTCCAGTGCACCAGAGGTGCACCAGTGTGGCTGACCCGTGGGTCCAGTCAACTGCTGATTCGGCAGTTGACTGGTCCATGGTTGACCAGTCAACGGCTCCGGTTGGGCCCGCGTGTCAGTGTCTCAGACTAAACTAACAGTTTATTTTTCTTCTTTTTTTAACTAACTGGTTTAATTAAACAGCGGGTCCCACTGTCATAGGACCAGAGGGTGGTTAGGGGGCGTCATTAGGGCTAATGACATGCCACATATCCATGTCACCGGCGGCGAGGCGAACACCGGCGAGGATCTCTCGGTCGATTTGGCGACCGTTCGAGGTGCGGTTTGATCCTATGGGGCGGGCGCGTCGAGCCGCACCTGATGGTTGCACAGCTCGACCTAAAACGACTGGAAACGACGGCGTTAACGACGTCTGACGTGTGGCCGGAGCGGCCTACGAGTTAGGAGGGGCTAGGGCTACGAGGGGGAGTATGGAAAGGCCAGGGGGAATGAGGAGCTCACTGCGAGGTCGGGAGAGGGCTTGTGGATGGGGGTGTCGGAGTCGAGCACATCGACGGCGAAGCGGAGGCGGGGTTCCGGCAAGGGAACGGGTGCGGGCGACGTCGCGGGGCTCGCCGGCCTCGATCTAGTGGTGCGGACGACGAAGAAGAGTCTGGCGGTCCTTGTGGTTTTGCCTGCGTGGGATTTGGCGTCGCTGGTCACGCGCTAGGCGACATCGCGGCGACGGCAGCGTCGGGTGAGCTCGGATAGAGAGGAGAGGGGGCGAGCGCGAGCGAGAGAGTGTGGGGAGAGCGGGGCGAGTGTGTAGGGTAACGCAGAGAAAACAAAAATTTTCCGACCTACGCACCAGCCCAGGACCACTATGGAGACTGCATACAAGGTTTGATCATTTTCGTTACCGACTCGAAGCGCAGCGGAAGTAAGTCGATGACGATCGGCGGTGCAGATCCCCGCAGCTAGGATTTACAACCTCCCAACCGCGAGGATGTACTCCCTCATCTGCCCCTCGGACAGCCCCGGGAGGCGGTCGGACAGCCCCCGGACGGTGTCGCAGAACAGCCCTTCGGAGGACCTTCGAAACTCGGACGGTCACTCGTACAGCCCTTCGGGAGGACTCACAGAACTCGGACCGTCACTTGGACAGCCCTTCGGGCACAAAGATCGAAACTACGACCTCTCTACAGAGTTGCACACATACGGTGTCACCTATCCGGCAGGCTTCGCCGTCCAGAACTAGTTCCTCCGGGAACCCAGACAGCCTTTCGGCTCTAACGAAACTCTTTTCGTGGGAGGGAGAGAGAAGCCAGATAACATCTTGGCATGTGTATGGAGAAAGGGATGAGATTTGTGGGCAGCCCACTCTCCTCTATTTATAGGAAAGCCAAGGGGTAAAGATGTCATACAAAAAACCCCAAAGTACCCCCACTTTATGCCTTTATAAAAGAATAAAGATAAAAGGGGTGCCATGTGAGCTCCAAGGAGCTCCACCAGCTGGCCGGCCACCCCTTGGGGGCCCCCCCCAAGGGGGCTTCCTTAGTGCCTAAGGCATTCTAGAAGCCTTTTGGGAAATTCCCAAAAGGTGCTTTCCATAAAATTCCCAAAAAGCACTTTCACTATTCACGACGACATTTTTCAGCGTCCGTTCGAACTGAAAAATATTTATGTGGGCTTAAACATTTCCAGTACCCACTAAAATAATTTTCAATGCGTTCTGGAACAATTCCAGTTTAGTGATTTCATCTGCGAAAGCATCTTAGGGGTTCCGGCAGCCCCGAACATTTCCGGTTTTTCTTCCAGAAAATCCCAGAAGTTTCCAGAATGATTCTGGTTCCTCTAAGATATATCAGGCATGTGCCGAAACCATTTTGACTAATGGTATCCCCTGAAACAACTTTTCAGTTTCACCGGAACTCATCCGGTGACCTCTCTCTGCGGAACTTTTCCGCTGTCCGAAACTTTTCGGTGTCCGAAACTTTTTCGGTGATTTTCTCTCAGACTCCCTGTCTAGTATTCAGCAGATAGATGACCCTTAAGCGTGTGACCCTATAGGTTCGGTGAAGTATAGACATGACACGGAACCCTTCCGATCAATGATCAACATCGGAGCCGTGGACACCCATATTGACCCCTATACCCACACGAATGAATATTCGAGTGAACCTCCAGTTGCCGTGTGCTATTCCTGTTGCTTCGTGATAGTTTACAAATACCCGAGGTGAGACATGTTGGCATTCCCGTGGATCAACACTTGTCCACTATGCTAGTTACCTGTTACCGGTATTGTCTCTTTTCTCGTTACATGTTCCGGCATCCCGTGATCAAATCACAAAGTGTCTGGCCAGACGATGATGGATACCGTAACACCGAGAGGGCCCAGAGATATCTCTCCATCGTCGGAGGAGCAATCCCAATCTTGAGCTATCAAGTACTTGACATACTTTCCCATGAACCCGAAGCCGCCGTAATAGCCATCCATTTACGGATGACGTTTAACAAACCCCAAAGTTCATGAATCAAGCATGAAGAAACTCGATACTCTCATGGTCTGAGGAATCATGCAAACGTAAACTATCTCTGTGTTATTAACCATTAACTCATGACGAATGTATCTCATAGCATAACATCAATCGGGTCGATTCAACACAAATGTTCTTCTAACATTTGTGCCCTCAAGTTGCTGGCATAGACATGCCTAGATTGGGAAAACATAATCATCATGCAACACTTGAGCTAGTCTTAGAGGGCATGACTAGGAATACATTTTAACCGTTTATTATTCCACACGTGCACATGGGTTTTCCCCAGAGCCTTTATGGATATACGGGCTCGGGAACCACAGCAGTTTAGCATGAACATAACCTAATTATGAACACGGAGATAAATAATAACATTATTATTGCCTCTAGGGCATATCTCCTACAGACTCCCACTTGCACTAGAGTCAATAATCTAGTTAATGCTAATGCACTTTACACCTGTGGCACACCGGTGTAAATATGCTTCGCTTGTGGTATAGCCTGATGTCCAACGGATCTGACGACTTCAGCTCCCGTGTGTATCTTTGCATATCCTCGCGTTTTCACGCTTTCACAAAATTCATATTTTGTGTGGACTTGGCTTTGTATGTATGTGAATCACAGGTCGAACCTGGATTCCTCAGACTGAGTTATGGAGCAACTACCTGCAGTAGTGTCACTTGACAAAAGCCATCTTGGAACCATACTAAGTTCATGAATGAACTATATGATTCAACATTTTCTTGTCGCTTTTTAAAAGCGGAACATACTTCGCCTCTGTTATAGAATTCGCCACAGTAACTTGTTTGGAACAATTTCCAACTACCGTGCCACCATATTGTGTATTGCAAAAACCCTTAACTTAAATCGAAAATCGCTTGGAGCATGGAGTGAAGACTGTATCGATGTAACCTTTTACAACGAACTCTTCATGATCTCTGTTGCGAGAAAACATGTCATCAGTGCTACTGTAGTACTCAATGACCCTTTTTCACTGTTGTCCTATGATCAGTACTTTTGATCACTTTGGTATCTATACTCGCAACAACTTTGGGAGTATTGGACATATCTGGTTGTTTTACATACCATGGAATACATGATTAATCCAAACAAAGAGTGTGTGGAATCTCCATCATGTATTTTGCTCATCAGTGTTTTGGCAACGAGTCTTGCAAAAACTCTTTCCATGTGACTTCGGCAAGAATCACTCCTTGACGTTTTTAATGCTAAAAGGTTTTAGCATCTTGTCAATATGTATCTTGCTCAGCCCCATTAGGTAAATCTATCTCCATAGATCATCATGCCTAATATAAAGGCTATTTAGCCCAAGCACTTCATCGAAAACTATTTTCAAATGAAGTCCTAATCATGTCAAGAAATTTTTCCAATTAACAATGTGTCAAGCACACAACGTTTTTTAGAAATTATTATGCTCCCACTTACTTCTTGAATCAAGCATCTTCGTTACCCATTGATGAAGTCAAAACCCTTTTAACCATATCATCAAAACACGAAGATTCCAACTCCATTTTGCTATCTTCTATCCATCGCTGAACTCTGAAGTTTGCATACTTACTAGCATCCTTTGGACTGACAAAATACCTTGGACTGTAACACATGCAAGTCCTTGGTTTCATTTCCATCAGATGGAAATCCTTTCGTCATCCTTGTTTCATATCTCATGATTGAAATATGTATTAATGCTAGTTCAACCCGAACCGACTTTAGATCGCTACGTGTGAAGCAACCTCATCGTAGTAACTCCTTGAACTTGTATATTGCAACAAGTCGAGCTTTATGGATAAAACATTTTTATTCGTATCAGTATAGTTCCATAAATATTCGTCAGACTCTAAGTCTTCCGAAAGGTGTATCAAGGTTTAATCTGAACACTTATATGGAATTACTCGGATTGTATTGGCATTTAGCCAATTCCGGAGTCAGGGCCCATCAACGCTTCCTTGTGTATCGTAGGTATACTGTTGTCTAACAACAAATCTCGTTGCGCACCTGATAGGTTAGCACGAGCCTTGCCTAATGGTTCAGCTGCAAGTTCGACTGAAGTCCATACATTTATTGTAGAGACTTCTGTATCAGTCGCAGTAGGAAACTCCGGAATTACTTCCAAGGTCTCTTTCCTTTGACCTGATGACGAAGATACTGTTTACCTCGTCGAGTGTGCACATTCTCCCACTCACCTTTTTGAAAGAACCATTTTCTTCAAAAAGCATACCGTTCTTTGTGGCAAACCTATTTGCCTCGGTATAGTGAGGGGAGGAATACCCAATTGCTTGGGATAAACCTACAAGGTAGCACTGTCTGATTGGAATAGGTTTGTAACCTTTTACACAAGCCCCATATTCCAAATGTTTAAGAAAAGATATAACATGGTTGGGTACCATACCATGGCGTCATTTCAACAGACCTGATGGAGCTCTTTTCAGTGTAAAAGCCGTAGTCTCAAAGCATCACTCTTTAAAAGGGATATGGCAAATTTATATATGTCATCTTTGATCTTACATGTCACATAAAATGGTTTATTACATCTTCACGGACTTTCCACATGCAATGTGTTCCGGGAGGTGCAAGTTATGAAAACTACTATCATAATCATCAGACATTCGCTAAACTTGTAACTCAAATATTCCTTTCTGCAATCAAATTGTAGAAACATAATTTCTTGTTACAATAACTTCTACTTCATTCTTGAAAACCTTTCGAATGATTTCAAAAGATCCAGACTACGTCTCATCAAGTAAATATCCACATGTCTACTTGAGTCATTTCTGAAGATAGATAAATCCACTACTTGCAACAACCTTATCGGGACTACATACACAAAAATGTATGATCACCAATAAGTTCTTTGCTCGTTCCTTATTGCCTGTGAACGGTATTTCAGTCACTTTACTTTTCGGAGGAAAGTTGCAAGTGTCAGGTGATTCAAAATCAAACGACTTCAAAATCCATCGTAATGGAATTTATCCATGCGGGTTTCTCCAATGTGACCAAATGCAGTGCCACACTTGTGTGGTATTCTTAGTCTTATGACATTTAGCGTCCGTGTTATGGATGTATCATATTACCATCAATATTATAACATACTTCCCATCGATGATGGAAGTATGGCCCTCATGTTATCATAATACTGAACAACAATTGTTCTTCTATGAACAATTCTTTTGCAACAAACACTTGTGCAAAGGAGAGTGTATGAAACTCTAAAATGAATTATAAAGTAACCCAGGAGGTAATGTTATATTATTATCAAATATTCAACATACATTCATTTCATAATGAAAGTATGGCCCTATGTTATCATAACATCGACCTCAAAAGTTCTCTTATGACAACTTTTGCAAGATACCTTATGCAATGGGCTAGAGTTTGTGAAACTTTAAATGAATTATGAAAATGATACAGACGGTAATACACCGATGGAAGTATAGTAACATTTACATGTTCCCTGTGTATACCTATACCTCATTTCTGGCTAGTCTTTTAGGCAATGTAGTTCTTACATCGAATTGCAACAGAATGCAATCGAGCGGGTATCTTTGTGATTGTTCACAATACCCAAGAATAGTGTTAACATGTTTAACCATAATCCAAGAAACATATCTTTTACCAGCCTCTATACATCAAAAACTGTATGACATTCATACATGAGCTGGATATTCCAGTCTTCTTTCTTTCTGCTTTATACTTCTAACAGTTTAACTTTTAGTATTCTCCTACTTCTCAGAAGAAGCACCCAACTTAAGAGTGGCGTTAGCCCCGGACTTCAGGCGCGAAAGTTCATTAACACCCTTCGGACACTTCCTTTCTCTTAATTGTTGTTTTATTCACCTTCATCATATGACATGCGTTCTTCTGGATCCCTCTCTTATCAGTCAATGCATAGTAAACTCCTTACTAAAGTTTGCAAACAAACATTGCTTTGGATATCTCATATCTTTTAGCCTTTGTCTGTCTCTGAAAATAATTTCAGATTCCATGATATTCACATAACTATCCAAACTTTCGAAGTTTGGGTCTCATGGAAACAAACATATTGCGCTTGACTGAAATGGAATTCTAAGCTTTTGGATCAACGGACGAGAGTCACATGATCCATAGCTAGATAAGCAAGAGATACGAAAGGAGCGATAGGACAAAGTCCTTCTCGGGCACTCTTGAGGACAATCCACATTACGTTACCAACCGTAAAGTTTTAACCAGATATAACGCTATTCAATTTAATAGGAAGGTGGAAATGCGAGCCATTATTCTACAACTATAGCAAATCACACTTAGACAGTGTTCAAAATTAATTCACTGAGAATTAAAAGAATTAATTCTACAGTTGTGCTCCCACTCAAATCATATCTCTCATAATTGATTGTGAGTGATTCAAGATCCGCATTTCAATTCAACGCCATTGATGGTAGCATCACTGATGACGAAAATCTCAATCGGTAGGCAAACTTGCCAATCACATCTCTATGTGACTCTTGTCATCTTTCGATGCGTGTGTTCCGAGCTCATGACTTCATGCCTGAAGCAAGACAACCAAGTGATCTCGCTGCGAGGGTCTCAACTCACCCGCCTCACACACTTCCCTAATCGTTCGTACCCATGTTAGCATGTGATACCCGAAAAGTTAGGTGCCGTGACGGTGCTACACTTGGAGAACACAACTACTTGATATTTGTGAGAGATCACCCTAATAAAAAGGCGACTACGCGCAATCAAAAGGGTGCATCATAAGGGATAAACTCTCAGGCAATTCATAATAGCATGATATGGTATTGCCCTTTCTGACGGAGAAGTCTTGTATTTCTCGTCTTTGGCATTCGCGTCGGTGTTCACCTTCGCGAAGATTTCCAACCACCTGTCGATGCACCAAATAATATTGCTATCTCTATAGCTAATAAAATAAAATGCATTACACAAGGTGACACGCAGGTCATTTAAAGTGCAATCATATGGCTCCAGCCATCATGCCAAATCATGACACGCAGGTCATGTTTAATTAATTACATATATAGTCATCTCAACATAATCAAATTATTATGAGCACTGCTATACACCATCATATGCAATGTAAACCCTCCTGCAAAACCAAGGTAGACGTCTCTAATCGGTTCATGCAAAAAACTTGTTTTACGTGGCTTCTAAGGTTTCGAAACAAAACCGAAGCTACCAAAGCTCCATCATCAAGTATGATAATTCAAGCGCTGTTTAACAATGCGGGGTGTATGAAAACGAGATAATAAAATCTCGAGCCCCATACTGAACTTCGTCATACGCATGACCCCTGTGCAGATCATATCTGCATTGCTTTCATCTGCGAAATTTCATATTTCTTTTTAATACGGTGGAATTCAATGAACTGTTAGCACTTCGTTGATCAATCAGGACGCGGATTGCGAACATTGAAACTCCACCATGCTTTATCAAGATCAGAAATATGCAAATTCCAGGGAAGCAACAAGAATATCGGGTAACAGATTTCATCTGCTACCGCACAAATAATTTTCGAATAGAACTCCTTAATACCTAATTATATTGTGCAACACCATACATCTCTGTATTCTAGATCGCAAACCTGCATTACGCATGCACGGCTCATGATGCCACTGTAGGGTAACGAGCAGAAAACAAAATTTCCGACTACGCACCAGCCCAGGAACCACTATGGAGACTGCAACAAGGTTTGATCATTTTCGTTACCGACTCGAAGCGCAGCGGAAGTAAAGTCGATGACGATCGGCGGTGCAGATCCCCGCAGCTAGGATTTACAACCTCCCAACGCGGGCGAGGATTACTCCCTCATCTGGCCCTCGGACAGCCCTCCGGGAGGCGGTACGGACAGTCCCCCGGACGGTGTCGCAGACAGCCCTAGGGAGGACCTTCGAAACTCGGACGTCACTCGTACAGCCCTTCGGGAGAGGACTCACAGAACTCGGACGTCACTTGGAAGCCCTTCGGGCACAAAGATCGAAACTACGACTCTCTACAGAGTTGCACACATACGGTGTCACCTATCCGGCAGGGCTTCGCCGTCCAGAACTAGTTCCTGCCGGAACCCAGACAGCCTTTCGGCTCTACGAAACTCTTTTCGTGGGAGGGAGAGAGAAGCCAGATAACATCTTGGCATGTGTATGAGAGCAAGGGATGAGATTTGTGGGCAGCCCCACTCCCTCTATTTATAGGAAAGCCAAGGGGTTAAGATGTCATACAAAAAACCCCAAAGTACCCCCACTTTATGCCTTTTCATAAAAGAATAAAGATAAAAGGGGTGCCATGTGGAGCTGCCAAGGAGCTCACCATGCTTGCCGGCCACCCCTTGGGGGCCCCCCCCAAGGGGCTTCCTTAGTGCCTAAGGCATTCTAGAAGCCTTTTGGGAAATTCCCAAAAGGTGCTTTCCATAAATTCCCAAAAAGCACTTTCACTATTCACGACGAACATTTTTCAGCGTCCGTTTCGAACTGAAAATATTATGTGGGCTTAGAACATTTCCAGTACCCACTAAAATAATTTTCAATGCGTTCTGGAACAATTCCGTTTAGTGATTTCATCTGCGAAAAGCATCTGAAGCGGTGTCCGGCAGCCCCGGAACATTTCCGGTTTTTCTTCCAGAAAAATCCCAGAAGTGTTCCAGAATGATTCTGGTATCCTCTAAGAATTATCAGGCATGTGCCGAAACCATTTTGATCTTAATGGTATCCCCTGAAACAAACTTTTCAGTTCACCGGAAACTCATCCGGTGACCTCTCTCTG
This sequence comes from Thinopyrum elongatum, assembly GCA_011799875.1. Classification (NCBI taxonomy): domain Eukaryota; kingdom Viridiplantae; phylum Streptophyta; class Magnoliopsida; order Poales; family Poaceae; genus Thinopyrum; species Thinopyrum elongatum. The sequence goes on from CM022299.1 coordinate 607,314,478, forward strand.
CGGAACTTTTCCGCTTGTCCGAAACTTTCGGTGTCCGAAACTTTTTCGGTGATTTTCTCTCAACTCCCTGTCTAGTATTCAGCAGATAGATGACCCTAAGCGTGTGACCCTATAGGTTCGGTGGAAGTATAGACATGACACGGAACCCTTCCGATCAATGATCAACATCGGAGCCGTGGACACCCATATTGACCCTATACCCACACGAATGAATATTCGAGTGAACCTCCAGTGTTGCCGTGTGCTAGCCTGTTGCTTCGTGATATGGTTACAAATACCGAGGTGAGACAAGTGGCATTCCCTGGATCAACACTTGTCCACTATGCTAGTTACACCTCGTTACCGGGTATTGTTCTCTTTTCTCGTTACATGTTCCGGGCATCCCCGTGATCAAATCACAAAAGTGTCTGGCCAGACGATGATGGATACCGTAACACCGAGAGGGCCAGAGATATCTCTCATCGTCGGAGGAGCAAATCCCAATCTTGAGTCTACAAGTTACTTGACATACTTTCCCATGAACCCGTTAAGCAGCCGTCGTAATAGCCATCCATTTACGGATGACGTTTAACAACCCCAAAGTTCATGAATCAAGCATGAGAAACTCGATACTTCTCATGGTCTGAGGAATCATGCAAACGATAAACTATCTCTGTGTTATTAACCATTAACTCATGACGAATGTATCTCATGCATAACATCAAATCGGGTCGATTCAACACAAATGTTCTTCTAACATTTGTGCCTCAAAGGTTGCTTGGCATAGACATGCCTAGATTGGGAAAACATAATCATCAGCAACACTTGAGCTAGTCTTAGAGCATGACTGGAATACATTTACCGTTTATTATTCCACCCGGCAACATGGGTTTTCCCCAGAGCCTTATGGATATACGGCTGGGACCAACAGCAGTTAAGCATGGAACATAAACCTAATTATGAACACGGAGATAAATAATAACATTTATTATTGCCTCTAGGGCATATCTCCTACAGAGTGGGGGAAGGCGACCAGGGGGAAGGGCTGGGGTCGCCCTATTCCCCTCCAGCCTCTGCTGTGCTGGTGGCGGGCGGCCAAGTGGGGCGGCGAGCGCGACCATGGAGACGGCGACACGGAGGGAGGAGTTGGTGGAGATGGGCTGGGCCGGCTTGGGCCTGGGTGAGCGCCAGGAGATTTTCTTTCTGTTTTTCTTTTTATTAATAAGCAGTGGCAGAAATGGAAATGTTGGTTTACCAAAAAGATTAGAAAAATAGGGGACCTGGTCCAATAAATCTAGCGCTTTATTAGGCAATGCACAAGGAGTTTGGAGGCAAAAGGTAATGGAGGTATTGTTGAAATTGAAAAAGGACTATTTAAATGCTGCAGGGAACTAATGTTAATGTCCAGGGCATTTTTGGACTTTTATGAGGTTGGTCTTCAATTTTATAATTGTTTTGGGATTATTTGCAATATGGTGAACATTTTTGTTGTGCTGTTTTAAGAAATAATTATTTGACTTGCATTTTGAATTTGAATTAAGGTTGAATTATTCCTAATGCAATTTTTGAAGATGATCATGATGACATGGCAGTCAATGAGCTTATCAACAGGGTGAGGATCTGGGGATGTTACACACCCCTCATGCAAAGAGAAGTGGAACCTCCTTTTTTCCCAATAAGTATTCGGAATAAGAGCAAATAGTTTTATGTTCACCTAGAATTTTCATTATTGATGTTGTTTATTGGACACAGTGTATGTATTCAGTCATTCGCAAATACACATGTGGTGTCAACTCATCCACATCTATTATTCACGTTAGCTTTGGAACTCTAGGTTTTGCACTCAGTTCGGCTCTTTGTGACTGTTCAGATATTCAATTAACAGGAACCTCATGTGAGATATAATGTTCTTCACAGTAGTTCTAGGCGTCATTATGTTTTGCTGATCCAAAATTTACCTATTCTCCAATCTTTCATGTTCCATCTTGTTTCCAATATAGAATTCTAGAATTTTACATCATGACATTGTCTAAAATGATCCACCTGCATGACAATCACCTCTCATATTTGCTGAGTTTTTGAAATATATATTATTAATTGTCTTTTTGTCTTAGCCATCAAATTGCCAAATAATGCCAGCTCTGTTTCCGTTACTTTGCAGATTCTGTAGTGCACCTTAGTGTGAAGCAAGAAAGGTAGGATCTGGTGGAAGAAATCCTTTGAACATGACAAATTAGTACCAAAATTGATCTGTTTTCCAATATGTGTGTACAATGTTTTTTTAGGAGCAAGTAAGTGGAGCACATGAGTGACGTGATACTCAAACTCTCAATACTCTTAGCATCTCATAATGTGATGTCTACAGGAGATGGAGCAGCGCCTCGTCGATGCATGAGGCCGATGCGGTCTGAATCAAGCCTGTGCACGTCTTGGTGAGAATCGTTGGTTTGTTGACCATATAATGCATTTTGTGGTTGCGTAGGAAATTGTGTGCGGTGTAGGATCTGTACTGTATGTGGATTGTAATTGCAGGACTGATAGTAAGGTTTGATCAATGTACATCGACATAATTTATAGTTTGATTCAGGACTATGCATTTGCTTGCACTGATTTAGGGCCAGGGCCCGCAGAAAAAAAAGGAATTAAGTCCAATCCATAAATCTGTAAATTTAATTGTTAAGTTCTTCCCTGAATTTTTCCATTGTGAAATGCCAATGCAGTAAGGTATTGACGCTTATCATCAGTCATGCTAATTATAGACCAATACTTTTAATTCTTGTGAAAACATACTGAACATAACTGAAACGGGTCAACTGGTTTTAGTAAATAAGGACATATGAAGCTTACGGAGAAATCACTACTGGAATTTTCCTCTTTGCCGAGTGCATATGTCGGACACTCGGCAATAGTATCTTTGCCGAGTACCTAACTCGGAAAAAACGTGAAACTCGGCAAGTAGGCACTTTGCCGAGTTGTCGTGAAAAAAACCTCGGTAAAACAACAAAACTCGGCAAACAGGGTTTTGCCGAGTGCTACACTCGGCAAAAGGGGTCTTTACCGAGTGTCACACTCGGCAAAAAGGGTCTTTGCTAAACCGCATAGTGTTGGTTGTAGAGGTTGCATATGACTTCGGATGAAGATGGTCCAAAATTAAAGTTGTTATTTTGATGAGACGGACAATTTTCATGTTGAGAACTTTTTCATTTGTGGGGGAGGAAAATAAGCATTGTTTACAAGTTCATTTGTTGGCCCATGGCAACGCACGAACAGTCTACTGGTTTATATAGGATTTGAATCAATGTTTTCAATGTGCGGCGAGAAAAATAAAGAAGGAAATGATTTGAGCAGGAATTGAGACGAGTAAATAAGGAAAGCAGTCCAAGCCGAAGCAAAGGGTTTGAGAACAAAACTGAGACATGATGATATGGAAAGCAGCACACGGTTGCCTCAACGTGACAAGGAAACTTGGAACACCACCGTGTGCGAGCATGCCGGCTGCCAGCTCGGCGTCTCTTAAGGTCAACTTGGAGCGTGCATGATGAAGGACAAGCAGAGGAGAGGTTTCTTTGCACTGGCCCGCACATCGTCAAAGATGCAGCCCTCAAGCCGACCTTGCCGGCAACCACCAGTGATTCACTGACCTAACCCGAGTAGGGTGGCGCTGCATGTAATTGGTCGTCTAGCCCACCAGGCCATGTCCTCCGTCAACGCCTGTCCTCCGATCCTTTCGTCTGCAGATTTTTTGTCGAAAGGACCCTCTGTCCACTGAATTGGCAAAAAATACCCTCTTCGGACGAAATTGACAAAAAAGGACCCCTATAGTGGGGCAGGCGCGGGCAGGCGACATGGGCACGCCCGCACGCCGGAGGCGGCGGGCCCTGCCGCCACGCCAGGAGGCGGCCGCGCGGGTGTAACGTGTTTTGACAGTACCTGGAGCCGGGACGGAACGGGCCAGTCGAGGTGGGCCCTGCCGCCACGGGCGAGGCGGCCTCTGCTGGCGCTGTCGCTCCCAGGCCGACAGCTATACTGCCACGGGACGGACGCGAGGCGTGCGGCCGCCACCGCCAGTAGGCGGCACCTCTGTTGCAGCCACGCACGACAGTGTCCACACGGCGCTGATTCCTACGCGCCCGGACGAATTTTCATGGGCGGTAATCTGCGCCTTTTGTTTCTTTATTCGCGATGATTCGTTGCTGCCGGGAGCTGTCTTTTGACACTGTTTGTATGCATTCGCACTGATTCGCGTGCGGTGCTTTTGCTTCAGTCTTTTGCTGCAGCCTGGGCGATAGCACTCAGGCATGCACTGGTTGCACTATTTGGACACGCCATATTTCCCACCAAAAATTTCGTCGGTATGGTTTGCCTGCCGGATCAAAGCATTAGGACGAAAGAAAATAGTTTTGGAATAAAATGTGGCATTTTTCTTTCCTGCAAATTATTTCCGTCATTTTCTTCCGACAATTTTTCCTTTTCTCCCACCGAAACAAACTAATATCAAATTAATTATCGAACGTCGATGCAACAACTACACATGAAATTAAGATAGAACATAATGCCCTACATAAGACATACATACTAATATGCAAGTACATCTGAATTAAACGGTAGAACTGGACTTGAAAACTAAAAATAACAGCTTAAAAACACATGAAGGCACATCGTCATCCTCCCGTCGATGAGAACTCTTGCCCTTCGAGGATGCATACTCTTACCTTGGACGATGCGAAAATCTTGCCCTTCGAGGATACAGAACTCTTGCCATTGGACAATGCAGAACTCTTGCCCTTCGATGTCAGAACCCGGAAGCATCGGGCTGAAGATATCATCTTCGTCCTCATTGTCGTCAGTCCATAAAAAGTATGTTTTGCTGCAAACTCAAGTTTGATTCACTCTTATGCTCTGATCTCTTTCATCTTCCATTGCCAACCTAAGAAGTTCTTTCGTATTCTCATCAAGGTCCTGCAAGGCCACCCACACCTAGATAATGCGTGACTCAACTCATTCAGAGAGTGTCACTACTGATGAGTTACATCCCATGAAACTATTGTATTGTCTATCTTGAAATTGGCGGCTAAACGCAGAAGACATGGGACATATAGGGTGAAAACTACGATTAAAAGGATAAGCAACATCTTGAGGAGACTAGAACACTCACTGAAGTGTGTATCCACCTTAGTGTGGAGGGGGGTTTTATAGGTTCAGAAAAGAAGAATAGGCGGGGAACTCAGAAGCGGGAAAGTATGCGGGAGTGTATGCGGGAGAAACGGCGTGCGAGGTTCGCGGGACACAGAAGCAGGAAAGTGACGGGAGATATAGGCGGGAAAGGGCGGTGCGAGTGTCACGCGATACGACCTCAGAAACCACGGGAAATATGCAATTAGCCAGGAACACAAAGAGGACAGATGACGGCGTTCCACCCCCTCAAGGCACTGACCAACTAACTCACGCAAGCATGGGAAAATATTCTGGTCGGGTAGATTATTCAGGTCTGAGAAACATCCACTCATAGCTACTGATGTTGCATTTTTTTAGATACATAGATATTTACATAAATCGAAAAGTCGATACTAACATATGTAGAGATACCATGGTGTCGCACACGTAGATAGATGAATCACCCTAGTCGACGATGGCCACCTGGCCTTTCCTTAGGACTGGAAAGCGACAAGCGGATAGGGTGGCGAGTTACACGAAGATCGCGGCCGTACTCCACTCGGCTTCCTGTGTCTACTCCTGTCGTAGGTGGTGGAGTCTGAATGAATCTGGTGCGAAGCTGATGCGTATTAATTGTAGGCATATGGTTGTGACTCGGGGATAAAAGATGGGCCAATAACGTCCCTCCGAAGAATTCTGAACTAATGCAGTAAACCGTGTCCCCATGATCATGTGATGCTCCCCTGATGCGTTGTGTAAGGCCACGTGGGGTTCCTCTCGTCCCATGTACGATCAGGTATGTCCTGCACATAGAAACATTGTAAACAAACTGTTAAAGGATAATATGGATATCATTGTAAATGCATTAAAATGTAAACATGAATACCGATCGATCCCTCTCCTGTACTGTCTGGCCATTGTATGTGGTACTGGTTTAAGGCTGGGACACGAGTCTCCTCGGGCAAGGAGATCTCTGCGTGGAGAGATACGGCTGAGATCCCTCACCTTAGGTGGATGCGCCATATCTGTGTACGCATATGGGTTCGGGGGAAAGAGTCTGCTGGGCATCGAATCCAAGCCGTGCCATGGTCCTGAGATGTCTGCCCCTGACGAAGCTGCACCGAAGAAGAGCGAGGCAGTGGCAGAGATGAGTCATGTCATGGCAAGTCGTTGTAGTACTCGGACCCTCCCCCACTGCCCATGGCTCGTACGGGCCTCGCTCGGTCTGGACGACCGGCCGCCGCACTCGTGTCCTGGCTGACTTGCTCCGGCGTTGTACGCGCCAGTGACAACGGTCGTCGCCTCTACCACATTGAACTTGTTGCCACGTAGTCTTGAAAGACGTTTGTGCAATGACATTGCAGCTGGGCCCCGCCGGCATGCTTTCCGCCGCCATCTGCCCTACTTTCGTTGGCAAGTTTCAGCTCAACAATATGGGTGTGAATAATTATGAATGATGGCACCTGCAAAAAGTTACTAGTGATTACCACTGGCGCACAATAGTAGCTTGCCATGCCTCATATTGTCTCTGCATCGATCTCCTCCTGTGTGAGGTTGTTTGGTTCGTACTGGTTGACTTGCCAAAAAAAGAAACTAGTCGCGTGCTGATGCAGTACCACTCGCTTGTACGCTAGTGTACTTCATCGTACGTCTGCAAAATTTAATAATACATCAACCGTTTGATGGAAAGCAAAGCATCTTCACGCTTGTATGGTCATCGTAATAAAAATATATAAAAATGTACCTAGTTGATGCACTATGCTGATAGCGCTTCATTTTCCCACTTGTGATCGATTGAATGTTGTGTTTACTCCAATCGTAAAAAACACTCCAACCCTGCCATATTGGTTAGCCTGCAAAATAGTAACAAGTGTTAGGGTGGGTTACTAATACAAAAGACACTAACTATGGCTTAGGAGGTCACATCTTACTTATGGGTTTCCTCGTCGGTACATCTTGGAAAAAGGTGGTGGAATCCTTGATAAGAACGAACTGTCTCATGACACGCTCTGGTGTTAGGCTCCAACACACCACCAGGAACAAAATAAGTTGCAGCGAGTCACCAGAATGCCACCTTCGCTCAAATGTCTGTTCGGTGAGGGGTCGTATATCAAGACCATTTGTACTCTGTCTCCTGAGTCACGGATTTCCAGTGAACTGACTCATCAAGTATCTAAAAACTGAGTGTGGTTATAGGGTAACAATTTTTCGCAATATTATTTGGAGTACCATTTTTTCTGTGCCTTTGAGTACCTGGTGGCCATATTTACACTGTTTCCCTCGCTATAGTCCGTATGGTGTATGGGATTTAGTACCGAGGTCGCCTACAGGGAGTGTTCCCAGGACCAACTGTGAAACTCGTAGGCGACACAAATTAGCGGAGCTTTTTGTGTGAAATAGTTTTTTGTATGGTCACACCCAAGCCTCTATATGTATGAATAGTCATGGCACAGAACCGAAGCAATATTTGGCTGCTCGGGTAAAGATCAATCTAACAAATATTTTCTCTACATGGGAGGAGACAAGAGAACTCACGTCCCTGTCTGAATTGGAACAAGAGTACAGAGTGCCCAAACAATACGCAAGCAGATTCGTTTTTTCGTCTCAATATCGCGTACTATAGATCAAAATTATGAAAGTTATCACAAGCCAGAACGGTGGGATTGCACGAGGGCCCACAGGAACGTTGTGTTCTGGCATTGCCCATCCCATACGACTGATATATCTAATGTCCAAGATGGAGACACATCGGGGGGGAGACGACTAAGCTCACCTCTAATGTAGGCAGTGATATTAGAAACATCTTTCATCAGTGTAGGTGAACGCTCACCAACAACCGAAGTGAAAGGGTGTGGGTTCAGGTTCATCATCGGTCAACGAGGGATGTCAAGGATTGGGTCCGAACCAGTAATGGTCTTTCCATTGATGTGAGCTAGCAAAACCATGTAGTCCATAGCGTCAAGTGAGCAAAGATATTGTGTATTGCACATGTTTTCTTTACGGGGTTCGAAGTCTGAAAGTCCATAAGCTCATGATTGTATTTGGTTCAAAATAGTGGCAACGGTGGCCGGTCATGGGGCCCCTGCAAAGCCATGGCACTCAAGCCATAACCTGCACACAAAATACAAATAAAAATTATGAGGAAGAACAAACAAATGCAAATCATTAAAAAATATGCATTCACCTAAGCAAAATACATACAAGAGATACAATTTACATTTAATTATCTGAAGTTAACATCCACAGTACAATAATACAAGAGATTCAATTTAAATTAAATATAAGTACACATAACGAGTACAATATAAGTAACATAGCAGGTACAGCAATATCAAATCATGCTGGTGTTGTTGGTCGATACGGCATTCCCTACGTTAATGTCCAGTGGCACCTGCAAATGCGGCATCGCCTTAGTTCTATCATCAGGCTATAGTCTATGTCATGCGATGACACTAGGACTGACTCGTCCCTTGGCGGGTTTCTCATCAAGGTCGCGTTCGGAACACATTCGGCCCATCTGGCCACAGTCATTTTGTAGTCATCTCAATGCCCCGGCTAGAACTCACCGTTCAAGTGTTGTACAGATGTCATGTTGAAGTACGGCGTATTATGGATTGACACTGATTTTTTGATCTGCAGCCGCCCGGAGCACAAGACTGAACTAAGGGATAGCCCTCAAGAGCTGGGCTTGTGACCAAGTGCACTCACAAGACGTGGGCCGAGGGTGATAGCTTGCTTTTGTATCCTATATGTTGAACCTCTAACGTACTTGGCCGGCACATGACCGTCCCACTTATTCCTAAGTGCGTCCCTTCCCGCAGCCATGGACTTGGGACTTCTTTGCTTTCTCGTTCCAGAGTGTCTTTGCACTTCTCGGTACCAGACTTGTTCCATTCACGTGTGCATTGGCGACGGGACCCTGTCGGCAAAGTATGACAGGGGTTCCGGTTCCAAGTTTCTTCAATTAGAGACGGGTGATAGCATGCTACGCATGCCTTTAAGAACACATTGTCACCTGCGACGTGCTTGCTGTCATTATTCAACCGAGCCCCCGATGTTGAGCCTGCGCCACTTGTACAAAATGAGGGCAATTCTCGCTGATCCACGGCTCAATTGTATGGGCATCCTACGACCCCTCCGGTTTCTCTCTGCGCAAGCGCGCGTTCGATCTCCCATTGATACACTACCTAGATCGCATTCATTTGCGCTTCAGTTTTCTGCATGGCACTCCTTTTGAAGTACTGAAACCATCCTTGTTTTTTGAACTTTGGAGTAACAGTTTTGCTGCCAAAGCCTCATGCACCACTTCCTTAGATCTGCGGCCACCCCCGACTCTTCTGAACGATCTTAATTATGTCAAGAGCGCTTCAATATCCAGTGTTGCGATACAGAGACAGATGATGCAACACCTTCACGACTCTTTCCATGACACTCATCTTCACGCAGCTACAGGAACCACAACCAAGCATTCTCTTTGTTCTCGCTCTCGACCAGTGCATTGCAATAGAAGAGAAGCTGATTATTAGCATCTGCTTGGCAATCGCCACCAATGTGGTGCCCTTGTACTTTCCTCCGTGAGAAAGGTACAACATCAACTGTAATACTCGGGTGACAGTGCCTAGAAGCTGTATGTCTTGGGCGAATGCCCCAAATAACAGTCCAGATTGCTCACCCGGTTCGTTGGGTTTGGGCGTATCTCTCCGCACAACTTGAGTCCCCCGATTAGCACTTGCTATCTGATGAAGCTTCTGGGGGCATAAGAATAGGCCTGCTCATAGGTTTCATACGTTCTGGATATCTTTTTCCTTCGCACGCCTAGCCTTTGCTGTATGCTGACTGAAGCCAATTGATCTTCTGCAGCTTTTTTTGCAAGCCCTAATGAAGGTTGAGACTTTCCTGCCAATCGTTTCCATCTTCGGTGGCCACTACTGCATCACTTCCAGTTATTTGCAAGAGTCCCATTGTGCTCACAACTATGTCCGCTTATTTTGGTGAGGCATGCCTGGCATACCCCAGGCTTTCAGTCCCTAGCAAGAACCTTCCGCGGCAACCATTCGTCAGAGTGGATGCATATGCCCCTTCAACTCCTTTTTTTCTCAACATGCTTCACTCTATGCTGGCGGTGGAGGGCGATGCCATAGCTATCTATTGCCTTG